>OY744483.1:324133161-325537624 GCA_963556165.1 Tipula helvola | reverse complement strand
ATTGCAGATTTTCGATTTTTCTGGCTCTGAATTTGTGGGCTATAGTCCAGTTGATTTTCAATAAAATTGAATTTTCTGCGAAATGTGTAGAAATGTGCGAGCGATCCAAATGGCCGTTGGCATGATGATTATAGGTCTCAACGCTTATTGATAAAGGTACTATTTTATTTTATTTAAGTGCCCAACATTAATAATTTCTTTTATTAAAATATTTAATTGTTTTTTTTTTAATTATTATGTACTATTATTAAGTTTATTATTTAATTATTTTTAAGGAATAATTTGTTAATATTAAATATATATTATTATACAAAACAAAAATCAAAATATGTACGGATGGAAATTTATATCAACAATAAAACATTTTACATATTATAATGTTCATTATTTATAAATTATAAATTGTTATGGACAATAAAAAAAAAAATTCAAAGTAAAAAATAATGTTTTATGGCACAATAAAATAATATGACAGAATGAAGGTAATTCAACTAATTATCTAAGAACACTAAAAATTAATTGTTAATGCTTATATTTTGTAAGCGCATAAAAACGCTCTTGTTGATAAACACTGTTGACACAATTTGTTGTGTCAAAAGTCAGTTATACCAGGTTGGCAACGCCAAAATACATCAAATGACGCTCGGCGCTGTGCATACTACTCACCCAAATAAAAGCGAGAACCTGTCACATGAGTCACATGTCTCAAGAGGATAGTCAAAAGATATGAGTCAAACGAGTCACACGACTATCGAAATTATTTCTGCATTATACAACGATATTTATCACAGCCAGATAAACAAACCAATCAACCTGAAAAAAAAATTGGACAATTAAGAACATTAACAAAAATTTATTAAAACAAAATTTTAATTCACAAACTCTGTAATTCTAGGATTAACAGTTTCCATAATCTTATCATAAAAACACAGAACCAAACATAAAAACAAGAAGATTCAATCTGAGAACGGTTAAGCAGAAGGAGATAATTCAACAAGTAGTAACAGTCAACAATTTATGGTCCCGGACATTTCATTCTTAGCGGGTATATAAGTTACGTCATATTTTCAATCAAATTAAATTTAATTAAGCTCGAAAAAAAAAAGAAACACGAAATTCGCTTAGAAATGTCCCACACTTAGTATCTTATATAACTCTGTTGTTAACCACCAGACAATAAATTTTTGAAATATTTCCACTATAACTTCAACAGCCCTAACCTCATTAAAAAACGCTCTAACCGTGTTTTTATTTCGAATTTATATGAGCATTTTGAGAAACGGTGATATGAGTAAGTACAAATATTATTGTTGTCAACGATCTAACATCGTTGTAATTGCTTTTAATTTTTTATATTTTGATTGCCTAAAATGTAGAAATTTAGTGTCATTCATATAACATGTGATGGCAGAAGTAGTAGCATGAAATGCTATGAATGCAAAGGTACCGAGTTCGATCCTCTGTAATGTATGCCATCAAAAATGTAATTTTTGATATTTAAAAATCCAAATAAAAATTCTCCAAATTTCCAGAAATAAAAATAATTTTTGCAAATTTTAATGCAATAATAATGTTAAGTAATTATTTAAAAATTTAAAAAAAAAAAAAAACTGCTAGCTTTTGAAATCGAACCTCAGACATATTGCACACACAAAAAGTACAACACCCGTCATCTATTAAGCTAAGTCAGAAACACTCTGTACTAAACTTAGTACGTATGCAGTAACACAGATGTCACCGTTTCTATATCTTAAGACAAATATGGATATGCTGCCATCTCTATTTACAAATTTGTTTTGCTGTTTTCGGTTGCATAATACAAACAAATTAGTGTAAATTGGTATATGACGAGATAGCCGAAGCAGTAAGGTGATGGAATGGAGTGATGAAGGTCCAGGGTTCGATCCCAGCCGGCGACGAAAAAAAATATTTGTTTTTAGATGAAAAATTATGAATCGGCGCGGTGATCCGCGAAAATCGCGATCTCCGGAGCGCCGCAACAAAAAAATCGCGAAATTGAAAAAAAAATCAGAAAAAATCAAATTTTTGGTAAAAAAAAAGAAAATATTGGAATTTGGTAGAATCGAACCGGAGACCTTCAGCACACCAGTCCATCATCTTACCACTCAGCCATTCGGCTATATAAAAATACTACTATAATTGTCGTTTAAATGCTGCGTAGAATCGCATTTCGCATAATAATAACTTTGACGCAAAAATATTTCATTTTGGATGATACCACACAACTTGGTCGATTTTCAAAGATGATATTTGATGCAAACGACGCATCACATTTTTACTCGAGAAATTATTTTTACATTCGTTGCTGACGAACCAGATTTTTTTTTTTTTTTTGTACAACACGAGCAATGTTGTAATTTTTCAAATATTTTTTATGGTCAAAAAATTAATGGATTTGATGTGAATTCGAACTTGCGATCTTCTGCTCTCACGTCCACCACTATACCCACCTAGCTATCAACTTCTTATGAAATGGTATTAACTTTATTTGTTTTAATCGATCATAATACGCAAAATACTTGTAATTAAAATTAAAAATTACTCTACATTATTATTGTTATGATTAACATTTAGGAAATTATGCAGAATGCAGACACATATTTCGTTATATATTTGCATATACGTTGATTTTCGCAATATACTTTTACCTTAAATGTTTTGATGCAAATGCCAATACTGTTGTCATGTGTGTACCTACCATTTTCTTTTCGATACCGTATTAAATTCACATCCTTTAAAAAAAAATAAAAAAAAATGTATTTTTGTAGAATCGAACTCGAGACCCACTGAACTATTTATATAACACTCTATCACCACAGCCATTAACTCTTATGTTATGTGCCATTAAAATTTTGTTTGCTTTTCGCTCAACAAATTGTTAAACAAAAATCTGCGTCATTAAATCATAAGAGAATAACTCATGTATTTAAGGAGTTATCGTTGGTTAAACGTTTAATGTTTTATTAGCCACAGGACTAGGATTAATAGGAAATGAATCGCGGGTTTAAGGGAGCTTCTTTATAGTCGCAGTTTGCATTCAAATAAAACAGACCTCATTTTTACAATTTTATACATTTTATTGATTTTCTTAATACAATAATATCGCCCAGAATATTTTATTTCGAGTTTTAATCCATAATGCTCCTTTTACAAAATTGTTCGAATATTGTGGGACGCCTTTATATACCAATAAATGTGTTATACAAAGTAAAATCAATTGTTATACTTACAAACTATATCGCCGTCTAGCATTTCATAATAATTAATTGCTATAATCAAGTTGGAATTTGTTTTTACTATAATTATTTATAATGATAATTAATATTAATTTAAAAGTCTGGTATTTGATCATAACAAATTAAGTGTCAAAGGATTGATTTTGCATAATGCCGAATCGCTGATGCAGTGATGTATCCGCTGATGCTCTCAGATAAGTATAAATCGCATGTAAGTATGTCCCAATGATTCTTTGTGCTTTTCTTTTCTCGTATTTTTAGATGCTGCAGATGATCAACAACAGGAGGATTACCTAAAACGACCAAGAATAGTTTTCGTTCATTATTTATACTGAAGAATTTTGGTGAGAATAATGGCCATAAAAAAATAATCCGTAGTGGATTTAAAACTCAGTTGTATGTAGAGCAAAATTAAAGAAATTAGGCCAAACAAACTTTACTAAAATCTAAAAAGCATCTAGGCGTTTGCTTTTAAGATTTTAGTAAAGTTTGTTTGGCCTAATTGCTTTAATGCTGCTTCGGACTATGTTAATATTATTCGTAATGTCTCATTAAAATTATTTTTTACGTTTTTGTTGCTTTTGTCAGTAACTGTTAGTTTTGTAAGATAGAGGATCAACTATTACAGGTACAAAACACCATAATTGGAGCACAAATGTAGATTTTAGTTTTTTAGCGTCCGGTTTTGTGGACTAAACCCTTGGTGATTTTCAGAAAAAATTTTGGAATTTTGATTCTCTCTAATTCTGGAATAATTTTCGGGCTTAATTTAAATTTAATTTGTATCATAATTTAATAAAAAAATATTTATTTTATACCTGTAATAAAAAAAAATAATGTTAGTTAATACAGAGAATCGAACTCAAGATATAAGTATGATAGACCTCACTCATTACAACCGCACCAACATCTTACGTTGTTTTAATGGCTAGGAAATATTTTTCGTCATCACAAGCGGACAAAAATAATGCCTAGGCGTCATTTCAATAGGCGCTGAAACCTGTAATCGCCATGCCAACGATCATTTGGATCGCTCGCACATTTCTACACATTTCGCAGAAAATTCAATTTTATTGAAAATCAACTGAACTATAGCCCACAAATTCAGAGCCACAAAAATCGAAAATCTGCAATTGTGCTCCGATTTCGTTGATTGATACCTCTATCAATAGGCGTTGAGACCTGTAATTGTCATGCCAACGGCCATTTGGATCGCTCGCACATTTCTACACATTTCGCAGAAAATTTAATTTTATTGAAAATCAACTGAACTATAGCCCACAAATTCAGAGCCAGAAAAATCGAAAATCTGCAATTGTGCTCCGATTTCGTTGATTGATACCTCTATCAATAGGCCGTGAGACCTGTAATCGTCATGCCAACGGTCATTTGGATCGCTCACACATTTCTACACATTTTGCAGAAAATTCAATTTTATTGAAATTCAACTGAACTATAGCCCGCAAATTCAGAGCCAGAAAAATCGAAAATCTGCAGTTGTGCTCCGATTTCGTTGATTGATACCTCTATCAATAGGCGCTGAGACCTGTAATCGTTATGCCAACGGTCATTTGGATCGCTCGCACATTTCTACACATTTCGCAGAAAATTCAATTTTATTGAAATTCAACTGAACTATAGCCCGCAAATTCAGAGCCAGAAAAATCGAAAATCTGCAGTTGTGCTCCGATTTCGACCTCTTTCAGTAGGCCTTGAGACCTGTAATCGTCATGCCAACGGCGATTTGGATCGCTCGCACATTTCTACACATTTCGCAGAAAATTCAATTTTATTGAAAATCAACTGAACTATAGCCCACAAATTCAGAGCCAGAAAAATCGAAAATCTGCAATTGTGCTCCGATTTCGTTGATTGATACCTCTATCAATAGGCGCTGAGACCTGTAATCATTATGCCAACGGTCATTTGGATCGCTCGCACATTTTTACACATTTCGCAGAAAATACAATTTTATTGAAATTTAACTGAACTATAGCCCACAAATTCAGAGCTAGAAAAATCGAAAATTTGCAATTGTGCTCCGATTGCGACCTCTTTCAACAGGCGTTGAGACCTGTAATCGTTATGCCAACGGCCATTTGGATCGCTCGCACATTTCTACACATTTCGCAGAAAATCCAATTTTATTGAAATTTAACTAAACTATAGCCCACAAATTCAGAGCCAGAAAAATCGAAAATTTGCAATTGTGCTCCGATTTCAACCTCTTTCAACAGGCGTTGAGACCTGTAATCGTCATGCCAACGGCCATTTGGATCGCTCGCACATTTCTACACATTTCGCAGGAAATTCAATTTTATTGAAAATCAGCTGAACTATAGCCCACAAATTCAGAGCTAGAAAAATCGAAAATCTGCAATTGTGCTCCGATTTCGTTGATTGATACCTCTATCAATAGGCTTTGAGACCAGTAATCGTCATGCCAACGGTCATTTGGATTGCTCGCACATTTCTACACTTTTCGCAGAAAATTCAATTTTATTGAAAATCAACTGAACTATAGCCCACAAATTCAGAGCCAGAAAAATCGAAAATCTGCAATTGTGCTCCGATTTCGTTGATTGATACCTCTATCAATAGGCGCTGAGACCTGTAATCGTTATGCCAACAGTCATTTGGATCGCTCGCACATTTTTACACATTTCGCAGAAAATTCAATTTTATTGAAAATCAACTGAACTATAGCCCACAAATTCAGAGCCAGAAAAATCGAAAATCTGCAATTGTGCTCCGATTTCGTTGATTGATACCTCTATCAATAGGCGTTGAGACCTGTAATCGTCATGCCAACGGCCATTTGGATCGCTCGCACATTTCTACACATTTCGCAGAAAATACAATTTTATTGAAATTTAACTGAACTATAGCCCACAAATTCAGAGCCAGAAAAAACGAAAATCTGCAATTGTGCTCCGATTTCGTTGATTGATACCTCTATCAATAGGCTTTGAAACCAGTAATCGTCATGCCAACGGCGATTTGGATCGCTCGCACATTTCTACACATTTCGCAGAAAATTCAATTTTATTGAAAATCAGCTGAACTATAGCCCACAAATTCAGAGCTAGAAAAATCGAAAATCTGCAATTGTGCTCCGATTTCGTTGATTGATACCTCTATCAATAGGTGTTGAGACCAGTAATCGTCATGCCAACGGCCATTTGGATTGCTCGCACATTTCTACACTTTTCGCAGAAAATTCAATTTTATTGAAAATCAGCTGAACTATAGCCCACAAATTCAGAGCTAGAAAAATCGAAAATCTGCAATTGTGCTCCGATTTCGACCACTTTCAATAGGCGTTGAGACCTACAATCGTTATGCCAACGGTCATTTGGATCGCTCGCACATTTCTACACATTTCGCAGAAAATCCAATTTTATTGAAATTTAACTGAACTATAGCCCACAAATTCAGAGCCAGAAAAATCGAAAATCTGCAATTGTGCTCCGATTTCGTTGATTGATACCTCTATCAATAGGCTATGAGACCAGTAATCGTCATGCTAACGGCCATTTGGATCGCTCGCACATTTCTACACTTTTTGCAGAAAATTCAATTTTATTGAAATTCAACTGAACTATAGCCCACAAATTCAGAGCCAGAAAAATCGAAAATCTGCAATTGTGCTTCGATTTCGACCACTTTCAATAGGCGTTGAGACCTATAATCGTCATGCCAACGGTCATTTGGATCGCTCGCACATTTCTACACATTTCGCAGAAAATCCAATTTTATTGAAATTTACCTGAACTATAGCCCACAAATTCAGAGCCAGAAAAATCGAAAATCTGCAATTGTGCTCCGATTTCGTTGATTGATACCTCTATCAATAGGCTTTGAGACCAGTAATCGTCATGCCAACGGCCATTTGGATTGCTCGCACATTTCTACACATTTCGCAGAAAATCCAATTTTATTGAAATTCAACTGAACTATAGCCCACAAATTCAGAGCCAGAAAAATCGAAAATCTGCAATTGTGCTCCGATTTCGTTGATTGATACCTCTATCAATAGGTGTTGAGACCTGTAATCGTCATGCCAACGGTCATTTGGATTGCTCGCACATTTCTACACATTTCCCAGGAAATTCAGTTTTATTGAAAATCAGCTGAACTATAGCCCACAAATTCAGAGCTAGAAAAATCGAAAATCTGCAATTGTGCTCCGATTTCGACCTCTTTCAATAGGCGTTGAGACCTATAATCGTTATGCCAACGGTCATTTGGATCGCTCGCACATTTCTACACATTTCGCAGAAAATCCAATTTTATTGAAATTTAACTAAACTATAGCCCACAAATTCAGAGCCAGAAAAATCGAAAATCTGCAATTGTGCTCCGATTTCGTTGATTGATACCTCTATCAATAGGCTTTGAGACCTGTAATCGTCATGCAATTTCTACACATTTCGCAGAAAATTCAATTTTATTGAAAATCAACTGAACTATAGCCCACAAATTCAGAGCCAGAAAAATCGAAAATCTGCAATTGTGCTCCGATTTCGTTGATTGATACCTCTATCAATAGGCGTTGAGACCTATAATCGTTATGCCAACGGTCATTTGGATCGCTCGCACATTTCTACACATTTTGCAGAAAATTCAATTTTATTGAAAATCAACTGAACTATAGCCCACAAATTCAGAGCCAGAAAAATCGAAAATCTGCAATTGTGCTCCGATTTCGTTGATTGATACCTCTATCAATAGGCGCTGAGACCTGTAATCGTTATGCCAACGGTCATTTGGATCGCTCGCACATTTCGCAGAAAATTCAATTTTATTGAAAATCAACTGAACTATAGCTCACAAATTCAGAGACAGAAAAATCGAAAATCTGCAAATGTGCTTCGATTTCGACCTCTTTCAATAGGCGTTGAGACCTGTAATCGTCATGCCAACGGTCATTTGGATCGCTCGCACATTTCTACACATTTTGCAGAAAATTCAATTTTATTGAAAATCAACTGAACTATAGCCCACAAATTCAGAGCCAGAAAAATCGAAAATCTGCAATTGTGCTCCGATTTCGTTGATTGATACCTCTATCAATAGGCGTTGAGACCTATAATCGTTATGCCAACGGTCATTTGGATCGCTCGCACATTTCTACACATTTTGCAGAAAATTCAATTTTATTGAAAATCAACTGAACTATAGCCCACAAATTCAGAGCCAGAAAAATCGAAAATCTGCAATTGTGCTCCGATTTCGTTGATTGATACCTCTATCAATAGGCGCTGAGACCTGAAATCGTTATGCCAACGGTCATTTGGATCGCTCGCACATTTCGCAGAAAATTCAATTTTATTGAAAATCAACTGAACTATAGCTCACAAATTCAGAGACAGAAAAATCGAAAATCTGCAAATGTGCTTCGATTTCGACCTCTTTCAATAGGCGTTGAGACCTGTAATCGTCATGCCAACGGTCATTTGGATCGCTCGCACATTTCTACACATTTCGCAGAAAACTCAATTTTATTGAAAATCAACTGAACTATAGCCCACAAATTCAGAGCCAGAAAAATCTAAAATCTGCAATTGTGCTCCGATTTCGTTGATTGATACCTCTATCAATAGGCTTTGAGACCTGTAATCGTTATGCCAACGGTCATTTGGATCGCTCGCACATTTCTACACATTTCGCAGAAAATTCAATTTTATTGAAATTCAACTGAACTATAGCCCGCAAATTCAGAGCCAGAAAAATCGAAAATCTGCAGTTGTGCTCCGATTTCGACCTCTTTCAGTAGGCCTTGAGACCTGTAATCGTCATGCCAACGGCGATTTGGATCGCTCGCACATTTCTACACATTTCGCAGAAAATTCAATTTTATTGAAAATCAACTGAACTATAGCCCACAAATTCAGAGCCAGAAAAATCGAAAATCTGCAATTGTGCTCCGATTTCGTTGATTGATACCTCTATCAATAGGCGCTGAGACCTGTAATCGTTATGCCAACGGTCATTTGGATCGCTCGCACAATTTTACACATTTCGCAGAAAATTCAATTTTATTGAAAATCAACTGAACTATAGCCCACAAATTCAGAGCCAGAAAAATCGAAAATCTGCAATTGTGCTCCGATTTCGTTGATTGATACCTCTATCAATAGGCTTTGAGACCAGTAATCGTCATGCCAACGGCCATTTGGATTGCTCGCACATTTCTACACATTTCGCAGAAAATTCAATTTTATTGAAAATCAACTGAACTATAGCCCACAAATTCAGAGCCAGAAAAATCGAAAATCTGCAATTGTGCTCCGATTTCGTTGATTGATACCTCTATCAATAGGCGCTGAGACCTGTAATCATTATGCCAACGGTCATTTGGATCGCTCGCACATTTTTACACATTTCGCAGAAAATACAATTTTATTGAAATTTAACTGAACTATAGCCCACAAATTCAGAGCTAGAAAAATCGAAAATTTGCAATTGTGCTCCGATTGCGACCTCTTTCAACAGGCGTTGAGACCTGTAATCGTTATGCCAACGGCCATTTGGATCGCTCGCACATTTCTACACATTTCGCAGAAAATCCAATTTTATTGAAATTTAACTAAACTATAGCCCACAAATTCAGAGCCAGAAAAATCGAAAATTTGCAATTGTGCTCCGATTTCAACCTTTTTTAACAGGCGTTGAGACCTGTAATCGTCATGCCAACGGCCATTTGGATCGCTCGCACATTTCTACACATTTCGCAGAAAATTCAATTTTATTGAAAATCAGCTGAACTATAGCCCACAAATTCAGAGCTAGAAAAATCGAAAATCTGCAATTGTGCTCCGATTTCGTTGATTGATACCTCTATCAATAGGCTTTGAGACCAGTAATCGTCATGCCAACGGCCATTTGGATTGCTCGCACATTTCTACACATTTCGCAGAAAATTCAATTTTATTGAAAATCAGCTGAACTATAGCCCACAAATTCAGAGCTAGAAAAATCGAAAATCTGCAATTGTGCTCCGATTTCGTTGATTGATACCTCTATCAATAGGCTTTGAGACCAGTAATCATCATGCCAACGGCCATTTGGATTGCTCGCACATTTCTACACATTTCGCAGAAAATTCAATTTTATTGAAAATCAACTGAACTATAGCCCACAAATTCAGAGCCAGAAAAATCGAAAATCTGCAATTGTGCTCCGATTTCGTTGATTGATACCTCTATCAATAGGCGCTGAGACCTGTAATCGTTATGCCAACGGTCATTTGGATCGCTCGCACATTTTTACACATTTCGCAGAAAATTCAATTTTATTGAAAATCAACTGAACTATAGCCCACAAATTCAGAGCCAGAAAAATCGAAAATCTGCAATTGTGCTCCGATTTCGTTGATTGATACCTCTATCAATAGGCTTTGAGAACTGTAATCGTCATGCCAACGGCCATTTGGATTGCTCGCACATTTCTACACATTTCGCAGAAAATTCAATTTTATTGAAAATCAACTGAACTATAGCCCACAAATTCAGAGCCAGAAAAATAGAAAATTTGCAATTGTGCTCCGATTTCAACCTCTTTCAACAGGCGTTGAGACCTGTAATCGTCATGCCAACGGCCATTTGGATCGCTCGCACATTTCTACACATTTCGCAGAAAATACAATTTTATTGAAATTTAACTGAACTATAGCCCACAAATTCAGAGCCAGAAAAAACGAAAATCTGCAATTGTGCTCCGATTTCGTTGATTGATACCTCTATCAATAGGCTTTGAAACCAGTAATCGTCATGCCAACGGCCATTTGGATCGCTCGCACATTTCTACACATTTCGCAGAAAATTCAATTTTATTGAAAATCAGCTGAACTATAGCCCACAAATTCAGAGCTAGAAAAATCGAAAATCTGCAATTGTGCTTCGATTTCGACCACTTTCAATAGGCGTTGAGGCCTATAATCGTTATGCCAACGGTCATTTGGATCGCTCGCACATTTCTACACATTTCGCAGAAAATTCAATTTTATTGAAAATCAACTGAACTATAGCCCACAAATTCAGAGCTAGAAAAATCGAAAATCTGCAATTGTGCTTCGATTTCGACCACTTTCAATAGGCGTTGAGACCTATAATCGTCATGCCAACGGTCATTTGGATCGCTCGCAAATTTCTACACATTTCGCAGAAAATTCAATTTTATTGAAATTTAACTGAACTATAGCCCACAAATTCAGAGCCAGAAAAATCGAAAATCTGCAATTGTGCTCCGATTTCGTTGATTGATACCTCTATCAATAGGCTTTGAGACCAGTAATCGTCATGCCAACGGCCATTTGGATCGCTCGCACATTTCTACACTTTTCGCAGAAAATTCAATTTTATTGAAATTCAACTGAACTATAGCCCACAAATTCAGAGCCAGAAAAATCGAAAATCTGCAATTGTGCTTCGATTTCGACCACTTTCAATAGGCGTTGAGACCTATAATCGTCATGCCAACGGTCATTTGGATCGCTCGCACATTTCTACACATTTCGCAGAAAATCCAATTTTATTGAAATTTAACTGAACTATAGCCCACAAATTCAGAGCCAGAAAAATCGAAAATCTGCAATTGTGCTCCGATTTCGTTGATTGATACCTCTATCAATAGGCTTTGAGACCAGTAATCGTCATGCCAACGGCCATTTGGATTGCTCGCACATTTCTACACTTTTCGCAGAAAATTCAATTTTATTGAAATTCAACTGAACTATAGCCCACAAATTCAGAGCCAGAAAAATCGAAAACCTGCAATTGTGCTCCGATTTCGTTGATTGATACCTCTATCAATAGGTGTTGAGACCTGTAATCGTCATGCCAACGGTCATTTGGATTGCTCGCACATTTCTACACATTTCCCAGGAAATTCAGTTTTATTGAAAATCAGCTGAACTATAGCCCACAAATTCAGAGCTAGAAAAATCGAAAATCTGCAATTGTGCTTCGATTTCGACCACTTTCAATAGGCGTTGAGACCTATAATCGTTATGCCAACGGTCATTTGGATCGCTCGCACATTTCTACACATTTCGCAGAAAATTCAATTTTATTGAAAATCAACTGAACTATAGCCCACAAATTCAGAGCCAGAAAAATCGAAAATCTGCAATTGTGCTCCGATTTCGTTGATTGATACCTCTATCAATAGGCGCTGAGACCTGTAATCGTTATGCCAACGGTCATTTGGATCGCTCGCACATTTCTACACATTTCGCAGAAAATTCAATTTATTGAAAATCAACTGAACAGCTCAAAAATTCAGAGCCAGAAAAATCGAAAATCTGCAATTGTGCTCCGATTTCGTTGATTGATACCTCTATCAATAGGCGCTGAGACCTGAAATCGTTATCCCAACGGTCATTTGGATCGCTCGCACATTTCGCAGAAAATTCAATTTTATTGAAAATCAACTGAACTATAGCTCACAAATTCAGAGACAGAAAAATCGAAAATCTGCAAATGTGCTTCGATTTCGACCTCTTTCAATAGGCGTTGAGACCTGTAATCGTCATGCCAACGGTCATTTGGATCGCTCGCACATTTCTACACATTTAGCAGAAAATTCAATTTTATTGAAAATCAACTGAACTATAGCCCACAAATTCAGAGCCAGAAAAATCGAAAATCTGCAATTGTGCTCCGATTTCGTTGATTGATACCTCTATCAATAGGCGCTGAGACCTGTAATCGTTATGCCAACGGTCATTTGGATCGCTCGCACATTTCTACACATTTCGCAGAAAATTCAATTTTATTGAAATTCAACTGAACTATAGCCCACAAATTCAGAGCCAGAAAAATCGAAAATCTGCAATTGTGCTCCGATTTCGTTGATTGATACCTCTATCAATAGGCGTTGAGAACTGTAATCGTCATGCCAACGGCCATTTGGATCGCTCGCACATTTTTACACATTTCGCAGAAAATACAATTTTATTGAAATTTAACTGAACTATAGCCCACAAATTCAGAGCTAGAAAAATCGAAAATTTGCAATTGTGCTCCGATTTCAACCTCTTTCAACAGGCGTTAAGACCTGTAATCGTCATGCCAACGGCCATTTGGATCGCTCGCACATTTCTACACATTTCGCAGAAAATTCAATTTTATTGAAAATCAGCTGAACTATAGCCCACAAATTCAGAGCTAGAAAAATCGAAAATCTGCAATTGTGCTCCGATTTCGTTGATTGATACCTCTATCAATAGGTGTTGAGACCTGTAATCGTCATGCCAACGGTCATTTGGATTGCTCGCACATTTCTACACATTTCCCAGAAAATTCAATTTTATTGAAAATCAGCTGAACTATAGCCCACAAATTCAGAGCTAGAAAAATCGAAAATCTGCAATTGTGCTTCGATTTCGACCACTTTCAATAGGCATTGAGACCTATAATCGTTATGCCAACGGTCATTTGGATCGCTCGCACATTTCTACACATTTCGCAGAAAATTCAATTTTATTGAAAATCAACTGAACTATAGCCCACAAATTCAGAGCTAGAAAAATCGAAAATCTGCAATTGTGCTTCGATTTCGACCACTTTCAATAGGCGTTGAGACCTATAATCGTTATGCCAACGGTCATTTGGATCGCTCGCACATTTCTACACATTTCGCAGAAAATTCAATTTTATTGAAAATCAACTGAACTATAGCCCACAAATTCAGAGCTAGAAAAATCGAAAATCTGCAATTGTGCTTCGATTTCGACCACTTTCAATAGGCATTGAGACCTATAATCGTTATGCCAACGGTCATTTTGGATCGCTCGCACATTTCTACACATTTAGCAGAAAATTCAATTTTATTGAAAATCAACTGAACTATAGCCCACAAATTCAGAGCCAGAAAAATCGAAAATCTGCAATTGTGCTCCGATTTCGTTGATTGATACCTCTATCAATAGGCTTTGAGACCTGTAATCGTCATGCCAACGGCCATTTGGATTGCTCGCACATTTCTACACATTTCGCAGAAAATTCAATTTTATTGAAAATCAGCTGAACTATAGCCCACAAATTCAGAGCTAGAAAAATCGAAAATCTGCAATTGTGCTTCGATTTCGACCACTTTCAATAGGCGTTGAGACCTATAATCGTTATGCCAACGGTCATTTGGATCGCTCGCACATTTCTACACATTTAGCAGAAAATTCAATTTATTGAAAATCAACTGAACTATAGCCCACAAATTCAGAGCCAGAAAAATCGAAAATCTGCAATTGTGCTCCGATTTCGTTGATTGATACCTCTATCAATAGGCTTTGAGACCTGTAATCGTCATGCCAACGGCCATTTGGATTGCTCGCACATTTCTACACTTTTCGCAGAAAATTCAATTTTATTGAAAATCAACTGAACTATAGCCCACAAATTCAGAGCCAGAAAAATCGAAAATCTGCAATTGTGCTCCGATTTCAATGGTTGATACCTCTATCAATAGGCGTCGAGACCTGTAATCGTCATGCCAACGGCCATTTGGATCGCTCGCACATTTCTACACTTTTCGCAGAAAATTCAATTTTATTGAAAATCAACTGAACTATAGCCCACAAATTCAGAGCCAGAAAAATCGAAAATCTGCAATTGTGCTCCGATTTCGTTGATTGATACCTCTATCAATAGGCGTTGAGACCAGTAATCGTCATGCCAACGGTCATTTGAATCGCTCGCACATTTCTACACATTTCGCAGAAAATTCAATTTTATTGAAAATCAACTGAACTATAGCCCACAAATTCAGAGCCAGAAAAATCGAAAATCTGCAATTGTGCTCCCATTTCGTTGATTGATACCTCTATCAATAGGCGTTGAGACCTATAATCGTCATGCCAACGGTCATTTGGATCGCTCGCACATTTCTACACATTTCGCAGAAAAACAAATATAGTTCAACTGAACTATAGCCCACAAATTCAGAGCCAGAAAAATCGAAAATCTGCAATTGTGCTCCGATTTCGTTGATTGATACCTCTATCAATAGGCTTTGAGACCTGTAATCGTCATGCCAACGGCCATTTGGATTGCTCGCACATTTCTACACATTTCGCAGAAAATTCAATTTTATTGAAAATCAACTGAACTATAGCCCACAAATTCAGAGCCAGAAAAATCGAAAATCTGCAATTGTGCTCCGATTTCGTTGATTGATACCTCTATCAATAGGCGTTGAGACCTATAATCGTCATGCCAACGGTCATTTGGATCGCTCGCACATTTCTATACATTTCGCAGAAAAACAAATATAGTTCAACTGAACTATAGCCCACAAATTCAGAGCCAGAAAAATCGAAAATCTGCAATTGTGCTCCGATTTCGTTGATTGATACCTCTATCAATAGGCGTTGAGACCTGTAATCGTCATGCCAACGGCCATTTGGATTGCTCGCACATTTCTACACATTTCGCAGAAAATTCAATTTTATTGAAAATCAACTGAACTATAGCCCACAAATTCAGAGCCAGAAAAATCGAAAATCTGCAATTGTGCTCCCATTTCGTTGATTGATACCTCTATCAATAGGCGTTGAGACCTATAATCGTCATGCCAACGGTCATTTGGATCGCTCGCACATTTCTACACATTTCGCAGAAAAACAAATATAGTTCAACTGAACTATAGCCCACAAATTCAGAGCCAGAAAAATCGAAAATCTGCAATTGTGCTCCGATTTCGTTGATTGATACCTCTATCAATAGGCTTTGAGACCTGTAATCGTCATGCCAACGGCCATTTGGATTGCTCGCACATTTCTACACATTTCGCAGAAAATTCAATTTTATTGAAAATCAACTGAACTATAGCCCACAAATTCAGAGCCAGAAAAATCGAAAATCTGCAATTGTGCTCCGATTTCGTTGATTGATACCTCTATCAATAGGCGTTGAGACCTATAATCGTCATGCCAACGGTCATTTGGATCGCTCGCACATTTCTACACATTTTGCAGAAAATTCAATTTTATTGAAAATCAACTGAACTATAGCCCACAAATTCAGAGCCAGAAAAATCGAAAATCTGCAATTGTGCTCCGATTTCGTTGATTGATACCTCTATCAATAGGCGCTGAGACCTGTAATCGTTATGCCAACGGTCATTTGGATCGCTCGCACATTTCTACACATTTCGCAGAAAATTCAATTTTATTGAAAATCAACTGAACTATAGCCCAAAAATTCAGAGCCAGAAAAATCGAAAATCTGCAATTGTGCTCCGATTTCGTTGATTGATACCTCTATCAATAGGCGCTGAGACCTGAAATCGTCATGCCAACGGTCATTTGGATCGCTCGCACATTTCGCAGAAAATTCAATTTTATTGAAAATCAACTGAACTATAGCTCACAAATTCAGAGACAGAAAAATCGAAAATCTGCAATTGTGCTCCGATTTCGACCTCTTTCAATAGGCGTTGAGACCTGTAATCGTCATGCCAACGGTCATTTGGATCGCTCGCACATTTCTACACATTTAGCAGAAAATTCAATTTTATTGAAAATCAACTGAACTATAGCCCACAAATTCAGAGCCAGAAAAATCGAAAATCTGCAATTGTGCTCCGATTTCGTTGATTGATACCTCTATCAATAGGCGCTGAGACCTGTAATCATTATGCCAACGGTCATTTGAATCGCTCGCACATTTTTACACATTTCGCAGAAAATTCAATTTTATTGAAATTTAACTGAACTATAGCCCACAAATTCAGAGCTAGAAAAATCGAAAATTTGCAATTGTGCTCCGATTTCGACCTCTTTCAACAGGCGTTGAGACCTGTAATCGTTATGCCAACGGCCATTTGGATCGGTCGCACATTTCTACACATTTCGCAGAAAATACAATTTTATTGAAATTTAACTGAACTATAGCCCACAAATTCAGAGCCAGAAAAAACGAAAATCTGCAATTGTGCTCCGATTTCGTTGATTGATACCTCTATCAATAGGCTTTGAAACCAGTAATCGTCATGCCAACGGCCATTTGGATCGCTCGCACATTTCTACACATTTCGCAGAAAATTCAATTTTATTAAAAATCAGCTGAACTATAGCCCACAAATTCAGAGCTAGAAAAATCGAAAATCTGCAATTGTGCTCCGATTTCGTTGATTGATACCTCTATCAATAGGTGTTGAGACCTGTAATCGTCATGCCAACGGTCATTTGGATTGCTCGCACATTTCTACACATTTCCCAGAAAATTCAATTTTATTGAAAATCAGCTGAACTATAGCCCACAAATTCAGAGCTAGAAAAATCGAAAATCTGCAATTGTGCTTCGATTTCGACCACTTTCAATAGGCGTTGAGACCTATAATCGTTATGCCAACGGTCATTTGGATCGCTCGCACATTTCTACACATTTCGCAGAAAATTCAATTTTATTGAAAATCAACTGAACTATAGCCCACAAATTCAGAGCTAGAAAAATCGAAAATCTGCAATTGTGCTTCGATTTCGACCACTTTCAATAGGCGTTGAGACCTATAATCGTCATGCCAACGGTCATTTGGATCGCTCGCACATTTCTACACATTTCGCAGAAAATCCAATTTTATTGAAATTTAACTGAACTATAGCCCACAAATTCAGAGCCAGAAAAATCGAAAATCTACAATTGTGCTCCGATTTCGTTGATTGATACCTCTATCAATAGGCTTTGAGACCTGTAATCGTCATGCCAACGGCCATTTGGATTGCTCGCACATTTCTACACATTTCGCAGAAAATTCAATTTTATTGAAAATCAACTGAACTATAGCCCACAAATTCAGAGCTAGAAAAATCGAAAATCTGCAATTGTGCTTCGATTTCGACCACTTTCAATAGGCGTTGAGACCTATAATCGTTATGCCAACGGTCATTTAGATCGCTCGCACATTTCTACACATTTAGCAGAAAATTCAATTTTATTGAAAATCAACTGAACTATAGCCCACAAATTCAGAGCCAGAAAAATCGAAAATCTGCAATTGTGCTCCGATTTCGTTGATTGATACCTCTATCAATAGGTGTTGAGACCTGTAATCGTCATGCCAACGGCCATTTGGATTGCTCGCACATTTCTACACATTTCGCAGAAAATTCAATTTTATTGAAAATCAACTGAACTATAGCCCACAAATTCAGAGCCAGAAAAATCGAAAATCTGCAATTGTGCTCCGATTTCGTTGATTGATACCTCTATCAATAGGCTTTGAGACCTGTAATCGTCATGCCAACGGCCATTTGGATTGCTCGCACATTTCTACACATTTCGCAGAAAATTTAATTTTATTGAAAATCAACTGAACTATAGCCCACAAATTCAGAGCCAGAAAAATCGAAAATCTGCAATTGTGCTCCGATTTCGTTGATTGATACCTCTATCAATAGGCGCTGAGACCAGTAATCGTTATGCCAACGGTCATTTGGATCGCTCGCACATTTCTACACATTTCGCAGAAAATTCAATTTTATTGAAAATCAACTGAACTATAGCCCACAAATTCAGAGCCAGAAAAATCGAAAATCTGCAATTGTGCTCCGATTTCGTTGATTGATACCTCTATCAATAGGCTTTGAGACCAGTAATCGTCATGCCAACGGCCATTCGGATTGCTCGCAGATTTTTACACTTTTCGCAGAAAATTCAATTTTATTGAAATTCAACTGAACTATAGCCCACAAATTCAGAGCCAGAAAAATCGAAAATCTGCAATTGTGCTCCGATTTCGTTGATTGATACCTCTATCAATAGGCGTTGAGACCAGTAATCGTCATGCCAACGGCCATTTGGATCGCTCGCACATTTCTACACATTTCGCAGAAAATTCAATTTTATTGAAAATCAACTGAACTATAGCCCACAAATTCAGAGCCAGAAAAATCGAAAATCTGCAATTGTGCTCCGATTTCGTTGATTGATACCTCTATCAATAGGCTTTGAGACCAGTAATCGTCATGCCAACGGCCATTCGGATTGCTCGCAGATTTTTACACTTTTCGCAGAAAATTCAATTTTATTGAAATTCAACTGAACTATAGCCCACAAACTCAGAGCCAGAAAAATCGAAAATCTGCAATTGTGCTCCGATTTCGTTGATTGATACCTCTATCAATAGGCGCTGAGACCTGTAATCGTTATGCCAACGGTCATTTGGATTGCTCGCACATTTCTACACATTTCGCAGAAAATTCAATTTTATTGAAAATCAACTGAACTATAGCCCACAAATTCAGAGCCAGAAAAATCGAAAATCTGCAATTGTGCTCCGATTTCGTTGATTGATACCTCTATCAATAGGCTTTGAGACCTGTAATCGTCATGCCAACGGCCATTTGGATCGCTCGCACATTTCTACACATTTCGCAGAAAATTCAATTTTATTGAAAATCAACTGAACTATAGCCCACATATTCAGAGCTAGAAAAATCGAAAATCTTCAATTATGCTCCGATTTCGTCCTATTTCAATAGGCGTTGAGACCTGTAATCGTCATGCCAACGGTCATTTGGATCGCTCGCACATTTCTACACATTTCGCAGAAAATTCAATTTTATTGAAAATCAACTGAACTATAGCCCACTAATTCAGAGCCAGAAAAATCGAAAATCTGCAATTGTGCTCCGATTTCGTTGATTGATACCTCTATCAATAGGCTTTGAGACCTGTAATCGTCATGCCAACGGCCATTTGGATTGCTCGCACATTTCTACACATTTCGCAGAAAATTCAATTTTATTGAAAATCAACTGAACTATAGCCCACATATTCAGAGCTAGAAAAATCGAAAATCTTCAATTATGCTCCGATTTCGTCCTATTTCAATAGGCGTTGAGACCTGTAATCGTCATGCCAACGGTCATTTGGATCGCTCGCACATTTCTACACATTTCGCAGAAAATTCAATTTTATTGAAAATCAACTGAACTATAGCCCACTAATTCAGAGCCAGAAAAATCGAAAATCTGCAATTGTGCTCCGATTTCGTTGATTGATACCTCTATCAATAGGCTTTGAGACCTGTAATCGTCATGCCAACGGCCATTTGGATTGCTCGCACATTTCTACACATTTCGCAGAAAATTCAATTTTATTGAAAATCGCCCACAAATTCAGAGCCAGAAAAATCGAAAATCTGCAATTGTGCTCCGATTTCAATGGTTGATACCTCTATCAATAGGCGTTGGGACCTGTAATCGTCATGCCATCGGTTATTTGGATCGCTCGCACATTTCTACACTTTTCGCAGAAAATTCAATTTTATTGAAAATCAACTGAACTATAATAGCCCACAAATTCAGAGCCAGAAAAATCGAAAATCTGCAATTGTGCTCCGATTTCGTTGATTGATACCTCTATCAATAGGCGCTGAGACCTGTAATCGTTATGCCAACGGTCATTTGGATTGCTCGCACATTTCTACACATTTCGCAGAAAATTCAATTTTATTGAAAATCAACTGTGAACTATAGCCCACAAATTCAGAGCCAGAAAAATCGAAAATCTGCAATTGTGCTCCGATTTCGTTGATTGATACCTCTATCAATAGGCTTTGAGACCTGTAATCGTCATGCCAACGGCCTTTGGATTGCTCGCACATTTCTACACATTTCGCAGAAAATTCAATTTTATTGAAAATCAACTGAACTATAGCCCACAAATTCAGAGCCAGAAAAATCGAAAATCTGCAATTGTGCTCCGATTTCGTTGATTGATACCTCTATCAATAGGCGTTGAGACCTATAATCGTCATGCCAACGGTCATTTGGATCGCTCGCACATTTCTATACATTTCGCAGAAAAACAAATATAGTTCAACTGAACTATAGCCCACAAATTCAGAGCCAGAAAAATCGAAAATCTGCAATTGTGCTCCGATTTCGTTGATTGATACCTCTATCAATAGGCGTTGAGACCTGTAATCGTCATGCCAACGGCCATTTGGATCGCTCGCACATTTCTACACTTTTCGCAGAAAATTCAATTTTATTGAAAATCAACTGAACTATAGCCCACAAATTCAGAGCCAGAAAAATCGAAAATCTGCAATTGTGCTCCGATTTCGTTGATTGATACCTCTATCAATAGGCTTTGAGACCTGTAATCGTCATGCCAACGGCCTTTGGATTGCTCGCACATTTCTACACATTTCGCAGAAAATTCAATTTTATTGAAAATCAACTGAACTATAGCCCACAAATTCAGAGCCAGAAAAATCGAAAATCTGCAATTGTGCTCCGATTTCGTTGATTGATACCTCTATCAATAGGCGTTGAGACCTATAATCGTCATGCCAACGGTCATTTGGATCGCTCGCACATTTCTATACATTTCGCAGAAAAACAAATATAGTTCAACTGAACTATAGCCCACAAATTCAGAGCCAGAAAAATCGAAAATCTGCAATTGTGCTCCGATTTCGTTGATTGATACCTCTATCAATAGGCGTTGAGACCTGTAATCGTCATGCCAACGGCCATTTGGATCGCTCGCACATTTCTACACATTTCGCAGAAAATTCAATTTTATTGAAAATCAACTGAACTATAGCACACATATTCAGAGCTAGAAAAATCGAAAATCTTCAATTATGCTCCGATTTCGTCCTATTTCAATAGGCGTTGAGACCTGTAATCGTCATGCCAACGGTCATTTGGATCGCTCGCACATTTCTACACATTTCGCAGAAAATTCAATTTTATTGAAAATCAACTGAACTATAGCCCACTAATTCAGAGCCAGAAAAATCGAAAATCTGCAATTGTGCTCCGATTTCGTTGATTGATACCTCTATCAATAGGCTTTGAGACCTGTAATCGTCATGCCAACGGCCATTTGGATTGCTCGCACATTTCTACACATTTCGCAGAAAATTCAATTTTATTGAAAATCAACTGAACTATAGCCCACAAATTCAGAGCCAGAAAAATCGAAAATCTGCAATTGTGCTCCGATTTCAATGGTTGATACCTCTATCAATAGGCGTTGGGACCTGTAATCGTCATGCCATCGGTTATTTGGATCGCTCGCACATTTCTACACTTTTCGCAGAAAATTCAATTTTATTGAAAATCAACTGAACTATAGCCCACAAATTCAGAGCCAGAAAAATCGAAAATCTGCAATTGTGCTCCGATTTCGTTGATTGATACCTCTATCAATAGGCGCTGAGACCTGTAATCGTTATGCCAACGGTCATTTGGATTGCTCGCACATTTCTACACATTTCGCAGAAAATTCAATTTTATTGAAAATCAACTGAACTATAGCCCACAAATTCAGAGCCAGAAAAATCGAAAATCTGCAATTGTGCTCCGATTTCGTTGATTGATACCTCTATCAATAGGCTTTGAGACCTGTAATCGTCATGCCAACGGCCATTTGGATTGCTCGCACATTTCTACACATTTCGCAGAAAATTCAATTTTATTGAAAATCAACTGAACTATAGCCCACAAATTCAGAGCCAGAAAAATCGAAAATCTGCAATTGTGCTCCGATTTCGTTGATTGATACCTCTATCAATAGGCTTTGAGACCTGTAATCGTCATGCCAACGGCCATTTGGATCGCTCGCACATTTCTACACATTTCGCAGAAAATTCAATTTTATTGAAAATCAACTGAACTATAGCCCACAAATTCAGAGCCAGAAAAATCGAAAATCTGCAATTGTGCTCCGATTTCGTTGATTGATACCTCTATCAATAGGCGTTGAGACCTATAATCGTCATGCCAACGGTCATTTGGATCGCTCGCACATTTCTATACATTTCGCAGAAAAACAAATATAGTTCAACTGAACTATAGCCCACAAATTCAGAGCCAGAAAAATCGAAAATCTGCAATTGTGCTCCGATTTCGTTGATTGATACCTCTATCAATAGGCGTTGAGACCTGTAATCGTCATGCCAACGGCCATTTGGATCGCTCGCACATTTCTACACTTTTCGCAGAAAATTCAATTTTATTGAAAATCAACTGAACTATAGCCCACAAATTCAGAGCCAGAAAAATCGAAAATCTGCAATTGTGCTCCGATTTCGATGGTTGATACCTCTATCAATAGGCGTTGGGACCTGAATCTGTGGAGAATTCGAAAGAATGCTTAAAGAAACGTCATTTGAGTGAGGATGATTTATGTGAAAGCTGTTTGGTTGTAGAGGACATCGAACATCTAATTCTCAAATGTTCAAAATTTAGCCAAAATAGAGAAATGTTCGATGTCCTAATGAATGCAAGAAACTTGAATGAGTTATTACGAATGGGGAAAAATGAGTACAAGAGTAAGTATTAATGTATCAAAATGAGTGGTATAAAGGTATGAAAGTGGATCGCTGTATGAAAGATGAATGGAAAAAGTTAAAAAAAAAAAAACAAATTGTAAATAATTAAAATTGTAAATTTTGTAATCGAACCAGATGGCTCCTTGTTTGGAGCTAGTGCCATAATTAAACATAAAAAAAAAAATTATTTCTTGATTAATTTAATTAAAAATTTTGGTATAAAGAAAAAATTTGTATATTACTTATCTTTCCAATCCTGACTTGCTGCTTCTTGCTTCTCTCTGGATTTCCAAATTTAATTACAATAGTAATATTTCAATATAACGGTCTCTAATTTAACGGTATTCGGTTAAACTGCTGATGAGCAAAAAGTTTTTTTATTTAACCTTTAACATTTTTAACAACCTATATAATTTCTCTTGACGCTTATTAACTGTTCTAACTCTATTAAATATTAACAGAACCCTCTAGATGATTTAGGTCTTATAAAGGGCCAAATAACATTCTATTGGCTGTGTCCCGGTGGTTAGGCCTTAAAATAATTGAAATATATTGCCTGACGAAGGAATTACCGGTAGGCTACATTAATGCCTGACTGAAAGATGACTTTAAGTTCTGACTGCGAGATTAGTTTAAAACCAGACAAGAGAGGTAGGTTAATTTAAGGCCTAACTGAAAACTTATTTCAAGGGCTGACCGAGAGGTTATTTGAGAGTTTGTGGCGTTTTTACTAATACATAGATGTATTTAGAATCGCAATCGTAAATGGTTTACTCGTTCTCGCTGTGGAAATTTCGATGATAAAGACACGCTGCGCTCTGGTCAATCAATCGTTGAAAAAGTCGTTGAAATTCTCCAAAAAATTGTGGAAGACCGGCACATTTCAGACGATTGATTACACTCTCTACTGTCAATAACTTATGCGATTAAAGCGTGCAATTAAGGTAAAACGGCCAGAATTGATCAATATGAAAGGCGTGACAGGGCAAAATTAGAGAACGCATGGCTCGGAATTAGTTGTTTGAATTTTGGTGAAAAAACGTCACAAACTCTTTCCTTGACCTAATATTTATCTATATCACTTTTATATTATTATTATTATTAAATTTATTCTTTATTTATGTTTTTGCGTGTGTCGACTCCTTTTATTTCACCTTTAATGACTGGACTACTCCACAGTTGAATTTATGTGATTAATACATCGTCTGCGACAATATCCGTCAGACAGGTAAAATTTATGAAAATATTGGTCTGAAAATAAAACAAAAATATAAATGGATGAAAAATCTTGAGGTAATCAGAACTTTGGTCCTGAAAATTAACTCCATCCACTCTTAAATCAATTCGTAACTGATCCTGTTAACTAAATCTTTAGCTCAACCTCCAACTCAATTGCAACGCAATTCTAAACATTACCATCAAATTAACCGCCATAAAAACTCTCAACTCAATCACCAAATCAACCCCCAAATTAACTATTAAACCAACCCTTAACCTAGCCCCAATTTAACCCCTAAATAACCCCTCAACCAAATAACTCAATATCAACTAAACTTAGCTCGAACCAAATCTCAACCCTCTACTCAACTCTGCATTTAACGGTCAACATATCTCAAATCAAAATCAATTCGATTATGAAGCTACATGCATGTCGGACTCAACTAAAATCAACCCAATCTAACCTCCCACTAAACCCTAAACTGGAACCCAAATAAAACTCCAACCGCATTTTATGGTCATTTTATATTTCAAGAATCGGCGTCAGGTATCGAAACTGATTTCACCAGGGTTGAGTTCAAGGAGTTCATATTTATAGTTGCTATGGTTCACCAAATATTTCGATTGAGTAGTTTGAAAACTTGGAAACCTGTCATTATTGCCGGTGATTTTAATTCCTGGGCGATCGAATGGGGATGTCAATGTACAAATCAAAGGGGGCCCTGTTCTGATGGAGGCGTTCTCGATACTGGATGTAATGTAGGAAATGTCTTCACGTTCCGAATGGGCTGGAGTCAGATCAGTGGTAGACTTTACTTTTGTCAGTGCAGGCCTTTTCTCAAGAATGGTCAACTGGGAAGTCAGTGGGCGTTACACTCGAAGCGACCACCAAGCAATCATATTTAAACTAAACACCTTGAAGGGTAAACCGCGAGAACAGAGCCAGGAAATTAGCTCTTTCGACCAAAAATCACTCCAACTAATGATCGAGGATATCAAACCGCTTGGATCTATTAACGATAAGGTATGTCAAATAACAACTGGCATTATTAAAGAAGTCGTTCCTTGGTTTACTGGTGGACTGAGGAAATAGCCCAGCTTCGCAAGCCCTGCCATAATGTTCGACGGAGATTCCAGCGGACAAAGCAAACTTCCAGTTCCATTGGTCTCCAAAACGAATTTTGTGAAGCTCGCAGTAGGCTTAAAGAGGCCATTCGTAAAAGCAAGCGGTGCTGTTTTGGGAAACTCTGCGAGGAGGTTGATCGCGACCACTGGGGCAGACCTTTTAAGTTGATATTGGGCAATCATAGGCGTTCACAAAATAAAGCATTAAGCTGTGCCAAAACAGTAAAGGAAATTATTTCCATACTCTTACCGCAACAAGTCAAAGAGATCCCAGAAATCGAACGAAAATCTGGAAATGAAACAATGCCGGCAATCTCCTTAGAATAGCTGAACGTGGCTTGTGGTAGGTTTGGAGTTAACAAAGCCCCGTTCCTAAATAAAATACCAAAAGTGGCCTGAGTGAAGGTATTTTCCCGAACCAGTGGAACTACAAAACCTGGTACTGATCCCAAAAGCAATTAGCCACTCGATCAGCCGTCATCTTACCCCCTATACGTCTACTCGATACAATGGGGCAGGTGTTTGAACGTATTATATTCATCTACATATAGCAGAAGTTGGTGATCTTTCGGATAAACAGTCTGGCTTTAGGAAGGGCCGATCTGCCATTGATGCGGCGAGCCTTGTTAACAACATTCCTCAAAATGTAATCGAGAGAAAGAGATGAGAATGATAGTAAAAAATAATATTGCCTTGAAGAGGATATAGCCCTATACAGAGTAGGGATTATTTCAGGAATAGAGTATTGAAACAGAATACAGACGAAGAGCCAATCGATTTTGGGTGGCATGCCTCAGGTCGTGATGCGCTCACTGTATACTGATTAATACATTCAAAAATCAGATTATACTAAAAAGGGCTAAGAAATCTACGCTTATGAGGAACCTCATCCATCCTACCATAGGCACCACATCAGCCTAGCAGAGTTAAATAAAGAAGCACTAGGTAGAATACTACGACAAAAATTAAACTCGAATGTGATCAATAATACCTGAGGATAAAAATACCTGAGAAATTTATACAAATCCTACAAGAAATCTTTAAGGAACACTTCTCCAGTTATAAAATTCGACTAACTCAAAGAATCGTTACAGATATCTGCAATGAAGAAAACAAATACTATATTATAAAGGAGGAACACAGAAGGGTGCTCCGAAATCATATAGAAAACAGGAAACAAATCTTGGAAAAGTACTATTTTCCGCAAATGGCTAGCCTGCGATACCTGCCACATAGATAGACGTTCAAATCAGGTGCAAATCCAGGAAACGCCTATTCCAACGTATCCAGCGGAAATACTCCATGTTGACATAATGAAAATCAAGAACGAAAAATTCTTATCCTGGGTGGATAAATTCTCAAAATTTGCGAAATTTTTTCGCATCAAATCTAAATCCATCCCACATGTGAGGGATAAAATAATTAAGGCACTTCACTACTTTACCGTACCGAAAATGCTTGTAATGGACAATGAGAGAAACTTCGTAAGCCCTATTATTAGTGATTACCTGAAAACCTTAGGAGTTGAGATTTACACCGTCACAAAGAAATGAGGTAAATGGTACTGTTGAGAGAGTCCACTCTACAGTAATTGAAATCTTCAGATGTTCACAAGACGAACTCAAGGAATTGACAGTAAAATAATTGATCAACATAGCGGTAGATCGCTACAATAATTCTATACACTCAGTCATCCAGCAAAAACCCAGCGATTTATTTTTTGGGAGAACACAACGGATTTGAAAACAAAAATAAATGAGGATTTAATTGAAGGAATCAAAAAAGCTCAGGAATTCAAAATCGCTAGGGAAAATACAAAGAGAAAAATACCTAAAACAAATACCAATAACATCGGGAAAGCGAATCCATAAGGCTCAGATCAAAAATCATGGCTATTCATCAACTTTGTTTATCTATGAATACGATGCCCGGATAGTAACTATAAAACAAGGGAACGGGCGAATTATCAAGGGGAACTTTAAATTAATCCACATCATTAATTTATACAACTACGAGGAATTGATTGGCCGATTAACGCCAACAATCAACAGCATAAACCAAGAAAGCAAACTTCGACATCAACTAATCCATCAGATAAAACAAGTCTCGCAGCTAATTTCAGAACTCAACAATCCAAAGTTGAAAACCAGAAGATCGATAAATTGGATCGGTAGCACATGGAAATGGATCGCAGGTTTACCTGATGCTACGTACTGGGATCAGACAGTAAAAAGCCAAAGCCATGTAATCGATAATAACCAACAGTACAAGAATAATAAGGTCTTAATCGACATATCCCAACAGATGCTCAACGAATACAACAGTATTTACATGATGGAGACTATCAACAGGCTTATAATTATCAAAGAGGAAATAAAAGCAATTGTTCGAGCTGCGCAATTAGAAAAAGGGAAAATTATCAATACCAATCTACTGGATAAAGGAGAAATAGGCCAAATAATTACAGAAATAGAAACCTTGCCATACTCCAATGAAAAAGAGACAATGGAATATGCAGAACCTACGATGATGGTTAAAAATTCTACAATCATATATGTCATATCGATGCCTAAGACAAGTAAGCAGAACTACAAACAACCACATCACCATAAGGTTAACAATTAACCAAAACCGATACACCTGGAATTCAAACAACTTTTACTAAATCAAAACGAACTGTACAGAATCATCCAGGAATGGAATATTTTGCGAAACAAGTAAACTGAAGGAACTAAATGAGAACCACTGCATCAATCAACTTATAAAAGGGTCAAATGCCAGATGTGACTATCAGCTCAACAGAAACCAAATTATCGAAACCTTAAACGATATCACCATCATTTCTGGCCAACTTTAATGGAAGCATCCTTTGTAACAAATCAAGCAAATGTTTAAAGATTAAAATCAACGACTCAACATTTACAAACAGGGAGGTAAAAACGTCCCAAATTCTACGATCAATGATACAAGCAAACATTAGCGAGAAGAGCATCAAAATCGACTCGGGATATTTACATAATATGTATTGGAACGGAATTTTTCAGCTAGAAAACGAAATGTGTGAAAAATAAAAATTCCATTCCAATCCAATTCATTTCACAAAACCGAAATTTACCTACTGTTTGCCTGTTAAAAAAGAAAATTTAATTCGGATTTAACAGAGGAGCAGAGTTCAAAAGGAAACATTTTTAAAACATAACTCGAACGACTCTTGGCCAACGACGAGCATCGAACATACTGTACACACTTTAATAAATTAAGACGAAAATCCAAAGGCAGGAAGACTTTGGAAGGACCGAATTCTAAATCATCCATGTATATAATTAATTGTGGGCCTGTGATTGGCAAGTTTTGGGTAGGCGATTTATGGAAAGCACGATTTAAGGAATACTGCTCACATTAAAGGAAAATGTGAAACCAACGGCGACATAAAGACATTTTTATAAGATGACGCTTTGTCGGAGAAGTGTTGCTTAAGGAGTCGAATAGACCTAATTTGTATTTCGTTGGAATCAGATTGCGTGTAATTACTCGGAAATTCCTCTTCAACAACCGAGAAGAAACTGTTGGGTCTGTATGAAAATAACTTGTGGCGATAGGAACGACTTTATCTTTCTCGTAACAATGTGAAACAGGAGTAAAATTTGTATTTCCCAAAAGCCAGCCAGTTGCTGCTATACCAGGCACCCTCAAGTGGCATCAGTTACCAGTAGTTGCCACAAGGAGACAGCACGTACACTTGCGAATTGTGACTAGGTTACCCCTTTCACCACGCAACTGCCTAATACATGATCAGATCAGCTCAAGTGATGTGCACCCTACTGAAAGGTTACGGAGCTGGTAGATTAATCTACTCAACTTTGGTCCCCTTCAATAGACGCAAAACCACCAAACAAAAATAAAATACAATTAAAATTGTGAAAATTTGAATATTATTTATTCAATTACAATAACATTAATGTGATACAATATATTTATAAAAATACGTAATTTCATATCCATTTTTATCACAGCTTATTAGAAAAGCTCCCCTTATTTACCTCACTTTCTATACAGTTACAACACAAATACATAATTTATAATGGTGAGAAATCAAAAGAAGGCCACAGTTTTGATTTTAAAACTATAATTTATAATAAATATGATTTTATATATCATTGATATGAATAATTATTATGTTAAATATAGGATTTAGGATAGAGTAGTTTACAGGATCACATGCGAACATTAAAGACTCTTTTCTTTAATTTCCGTTTCGACTTTTTTTTCTGCATCTGGGAACGCTTCCCGCGGCGGCACAAAACTAAGCATCATTATATGACGGCTGTACGCTTTTGATTTACGAAACAGCGTATCAGTTCCATGGAATCGATCTAGAACGCCCATTACACCAAAACAATTTATAAATTTGAGATGATGAAAATCATGTGCCTCCGGACTCGGCATAAACGGTAGATGATACCCAGAATGTGCATTTAATGTTGAAAATATAACTAAAAAGAACCATAACCATGCTGTTGCAACATGGCTGCCCATTAGTAGTATACCACAAAATGGTGGCACCAAATTGCTTAGGATATGCTCAACCGGGTGACAATAAATCGCAGTCAATGCAATCGGTGAGGTCCACTCGTGATGCTGTTTATGAATATATTTGTAAAATAATTTCGAATGCAGCATCCGATGCGAATAGTAAAATCCAATCTCTTCAACTAGTATGAATACGGCCAGCTCCAAAAGTACCCAGTGGAATGTTGGTAGTTCGCGTAGCGGTGCCAAACCACGTAATTTTATTAATTTAAAACTTAAGAATGCTATTGGTAGCGCTATTAATTGATTTATTAGTACATTTATTATCACCTGTCCAGAAAAAAAAAATATTTTAACATAAATTCGTTTGATTTAACACATCGTTATCATCTACTTACTTTTATTAATTTTTTTCGTTCAACAGGTTCATTAGTGCCCGGTTGAATTTTATAACGGCGTAAAAATTTCGGGCGATTCGTCACATCGAGTAGTGTATATATACCGGCAATCAGCCAATATTCTAGTGTTGCGATCAATGTTGTACAGTAAATCCATAATGTTTCGGGATTTTCACCTAAAATTAAATACAATTTATACATTTTATTGTAGTTTTACACTTATGGGTGGTCAGGTATGAGGTGATCATGTGTGAAGTTGCTCGAGGGATTCAAGTTGTCAGCTCCGTAACTTGCAGCGTGGTGGCCGCTGGTAACTAAATTGCTGATTTATGGCTTCTAGGACAAAACATTGCATTGAGCTAAAGGAGTCAACCTTAAACAACGGGACATAAGCTCAAGCGAGGCTGGTCAATCCACTCGGATCCCCAAATCTGAGCAAACCAAAATAAAGCGGAACCAAAGCACGAACGAAGCTGCTTCCTCAAGACCGACCTATAATACTAGGAGGAAGGCTTGGAGGACCCTAGATAAGATAAACATTTCACCGAAAGACAGGACTATTAAAGACAGAGGCACGCTTGCATGGGCAAAAAAAAGTTACCGAACCAAAGTCGGAAGGCCCCCCAGCTGGCTCATAGCTAAAAATAATCAGATCGCAGGAAGAAAGTCCTAAGATCTCTAAGAAGACAAAGCCTTTCAAGATCCTCAAATTTCAGCTGGTTGTGGAAGCAGTTCCAATAGGACGGCAGTGTGGGTCCCTTTAGGGCCTAGCGATCCAAAGGTAATACTTCAGATGTTACAAATAGCAAATACGCAACCTGAATTTGCTAACGCACAACTGGTAAGTTGCCAAGGTCGAAAAGCCAAAGGCTGACTATAGGTCAGCGGTTATAATTTTAAACAGGGAGAAGCGGACCACAGATACGGAGTTGACAATATCCTTGAATGCACTAAAGAGGCTCTCAGAGCACTTTACATCAGCCTACTAAAAAGTAGGAAAGAAGGAACAGACATTGTCTTGATCCAAGAACATTTGGGTTGTTCCGAATCTGTGCCTACTACGTCAGTAGTAGGTAACACGGCAGGTAGTCTCTTAGATCAAATTATTAGCAGAAGGAAGTTCCTGTGAGCGATAAATAATTTTGAACCATATAAATCGCCAGGACCTGGTTGTATTATTTCTGCGGTTATTCAACAGACCACGGATCTAACCATTTCCTGGTTAGAAGTAATTTTTAAAGGCGACATATACGATGATATACTTAGCAAATGAGCGTAAGTAAAGGTTGCATTCATACCTAAGGTAGGAAACGCTCACACTGTAGTCCCAAAAACCTTAGACCGATTTTAGCTTATCAAAATCTCGACATGCTTATTGCAAGGGGAGGTCTATGGAGAATGCTCTTCATTCTCTTATATATTTCATTGAAAGATCTTTCGAGTATAAAGACTATTCAATGGTAACCTTTTTAGATATTGCAGGGCTCTTTAATAACGTACTTCTCCGGCGGCATAACTCGGGCACTTTCGAATCTGTATTCGGATGAATCACTCAGGGACTGGATAGATCAAATGCTAAGAGGCAGAACCATAAATACCACTTCAAGGAAGCCCTTCGCCAGAAGATTTGGAGATAGAGGTACACCGCAAGGTCGCGTACTATCCCCCTTTCTTTCAGGTCATTAATGACCTGTTGCTAAAACTGGAGCATAGTTTGTTGCTATTAGTCTCCGTTGCAAATATCCCCGTACCCTTAGTAAACTCATGCAAAATGCAGTGTAGGTTCAATGTGAACCCGCACAAAACTGAGTTGGTTCTCCTTTCTAGGAAAAACCAACTTCCTCATATCAATCATCCCACTCTAAATGGGTTCAGCTTAACTATAAAAGTCGATGAAATAAAATTAAATTGGAAACCTAATAAGGGTAGAGAAAATTACGGTAGCGCTATACTCCTGCAAAAGTGCCATTGGGAAAGTATGGAGCTGGAGCCCCGCATCCTACACTGCAGTAGTTAGACCCATTCTTTTGTATGGGGTAACAGTCTGATGGCCTGTTCTGATCAAAACTGCTAACCAAAAGCTAATTATCTGACTTTGTTATATCTGACTCCTCTAGATACCTTGGAAAAACAATTGGCAGCTTGTACTGCCATATGACTGAAATCTACCTCAGTGTGAATCTAAGGGTAACAAATTGATTCCTAAAAGCACTGACTGTCCCGTCACTATCTTTTGAAATAGTTCAGTAGGTCTACTATGTATTCCGATCTGAAAGTAATTTTTCCCGAATTCAGAAATTTTGTATAGAGAAAAAAAAGAAAATCAAATTTATTTCATAGTCAAAATGAACTTTCAAATCGGTTTTACTTTCAGATCGGAATACACAGTAGACCTACTGGGCTTTGATCCCCTCCAGAGAGGACTGAGTGATGGAAGCAGTCCTGGAACCAGGAGTTATAAACTTCTTCACTGATGGTTCAAAAAGGAATGGGAAAATCGGGGCTGGCATTTTTCAAGCTGAAGTTGCCATAAAGGTAGACCGGTTGAGGTATAATATGCGGCCGGTAATATTCGCATACTGAAATGCATCTTGCATTATACAAACTACTGCTTCAGGAAGAAGCTAGTAAGTTGACGAACAACAGATGGTCAAATAGTACCTTATGTGTAATAACTCGGTAGTTCTGGCCAAAATCAACTGATCTCACTTCAGCGGTGTCAGATCAGTATGATTGTTGGAGTGATTATAGGGCACTGTGTCATAGGCAGGCATGCGAGTAGACTTGGATTCTTCCCACATGGCTACTGCCGCAATTGAGAAGACGAAGAGGAGGAAGAGACAGTAGTACTTCATCTTCTTTACAACTGTACTCGTCCGGCCCGAAACAAACTAAAGTTTCTAGTGGCACCACTTTTAAATAACCCGACGGACCTCAGTAGGATGGGCGTCAGAAGTATCCAGCGCATTGTTAGCAGCTCAAAATAGTTTTAATGAGTAGGTTGATAAATAATACATTATGGTATGACTTGACTACAAACCAGTCTATGCCGGTCTTCCTGGACCGCCAACTTACTCTAACCTAACCTAATCTATCGGTATGAAGTATTTCACACAAAGTGTAGCTAGACAAATTAACGAAAAGTGTAAGGCTACTTACAAAAGCGTAGATAACCAGTAGAACCAGGTATGGGGCGATATTTTCTTTTAGTGGACAGGGTCAAATTTCATCATAATCGGTTCAAAAATAGGCAAGTTCCATCATACTTGGCCAGAATTTCATCTAACAATTATTTAGAATCCTATTTCCAACGCACATGTCGAAATTTATCTTAAGCGGTGAAGGAATAACCAAGTTTCGCCCTAATTGGCCATACATATAATTTGTATACATATTACTGCAGGGATTTTAGTGACACCCGATAAGTTTGATATCACTATATGGTATGTCTCCTTTGTTAGCTCTATTTTGGAGTATACATCTCCAGTTTGGGCGCCATACTACTACGGTTTCACAAACGGGATCCCGGTCTCAAAAAGTATGAGCGGTAAATCTCGGGATTTCCCGTTTTACAATTTCTTTAGTGTTAGTAGTCTTTTAGCTAAAATCCGCGTGACCGGGAAATTCCGATACTCGTTAAACTATATAACGGCATATTATACTACAACCTCGGTTTAAAAGCCTAGTTGGGGATTAGCCTGTCTCGAATTTCCGATTGTCCCTTACATCCGAATGTAAAAAGTTTAAATATCCCGTATCGAAGTTTATTCATCAATAGCATTTTCAAGTCAAATTCAGGCCGATTAAGAATAAAATTGGTGATTTCTTAACCGATTATGATGAAATTCAGGAGACATTATGAAAATGGGATTCTAAGATGAGTTTTAGATGAAATTCTGGAATATAGCCATTTAAGAAGGAACATAGCTGTTTTCTAACCGATTATTATCTAGTTCGATTTGTGCGACATAAGTATGATTCCAAAATGGTAGTTAGAAGAAGTAATGGAATATGTATGGTCAATTTATATTTTTATATTTTACATATATTTTTTTTATCAATCTATTAATCAAATAATTGAACGGCACGTGCCGCTTATGCGTTGTATTAACAAATCCTATCCTGATTGGTATTCAGTCAAGTTAATAAATTTGTTAAATGCCAAAGAATATTTTAGGGTTAAATATAGAAAAAGTTCTGATTGTGAGTACTATGCTATGTTTTCCAAAGTAAGATCTAAAGCGAAAAAGGAACAGAGTCGGTGTTATCGCAATTTCATTAAAATGACAGAAAACTCTCTGTGTGTTAATCCTAAACTGTTTTGGTCTTACTGCAAAAAGAAAAAGGAATCAAATTCTTTCCCTTCAAAAATGCATTATAACAATAACTACAGCTGTAATGTTTTAGATATCTGTAATTTATTTGGGGATTTTTTTAAATCAGTTTACAATTTGGGATTGCACGATTCCAGAAATAACGATGGGACATTATACAATCATTGTAGCATTTTACCTAATTTATGTATTGCTGAAGCTGAAACATTATTGGAGCTAACCAGAATTGAGACAAATAAAGGGCCTGGAGCTGATCATTTATCTCCTTATTTTCTAAGCAATGTAGCTGGAACCATCTGTGTACCACTGACGATATTATTTAATAAATCACTTTGCGAAGGTAGATTCCCTGTACTCTGGAAAGTTGCGAGAATAGTTCCAGTATTGAAAAAGGGTGATAATGCAGACATTTCAAATTATAGACCAATTTCAATACTTAACTGTGTCTCTAAAATTTTCGAGAAAATTGTTCATACAAAATTATTTGCTCACACTAAAGGAATTGTATCCAAAAGTCAACATGGTTTCTTCCAAGGACGTTCTACGTTAACAAATTTATTATGCTTTACAGAATATGTAACTAAGTCCTTAAATTCAGGCTTTGGAGTTGACGTTATTTACACTGACTTCTCTAAAGCTTTTGATAAAGTTAATCACTCACTCCTATTGGAAAAGTTGTCTCGGTACGGTGTTAGAGGTAGTAATTATTTGTGGTTTAAATCGTATTTAACTGCTCGAGTTCAATACGTTGAAATAAACGGTATGCGTTCTAATGAAATTTCACCTACCTCAGGAGTTCCTCAGGGTTCAACGCTTGGCCCGTTATTGTTTATTTTATTCATAAATGATATTTCTGACATATTCCAGCATGAGTCCTTGTTATTTGCCGATGATCTTAAAATTTTTAGCTGTATCAAATCGTTACAAAATTGTTTTGAACTGCAAAATGATCTTGATAAATTATTTATTTGGTGCAGCCAAAATGATATGGACCTTAATGTGGACAAGTGCAGCGTCATTAAAATAAAACCGAGAAATGTTAATCAGGATTTCAAGTATACTATCAACAATGCATATGTCAATATTAAATCGAACGTTGTAGACTTGGGTATAACTATTGATGATAAGATGGACTTTAAACTGCATATACATAATGTAGTGGGAAAAGCATATAAAATGCTTGGTTTCTCGTCTAGAATTATGAGAAATTTTACTGGGTATCGTTCCCACCTTGTTATTTATGTTGCCTTGGTAAGAAGTATTCTTGAATACTTAACTCCTATTTGGAATCCGAACTATTCAGTACATAGTGACGCATTAGAGCGTGTGCAACGTAAATTCACTAGATATTTAAATTTTAAATTTAAACATGAAAGGGAGCCTTATGAAACCAGACTGACTAGATATAGTTTAGTATCGCTAAAAGCTAGGAGAATTCTGGCTGATGAAATTACTTTATATAAAATATTGAATTGTATAATAGATGGTGAGTTGACACTGGGTGATACGTTTAATTTTAATAGAAATCCTTACACTACAAGACGCCCTCTCACATTTAAGGTAATCACATATAGAACAAACTATAGAAATAATTCGCCACTGATTCGGTTACAGTTGCATCATAATTTATATTTTAATGATCTAAACTTATTTGATCGTCCCTTAGCCAATTTTCTACGCAATATTTCAAACTCGGTGTCTAATATATTATACTGAATCATTATTTTTATCAATAGTTAACATTTTGGTAATCTGTTGTTTTTTTTTATTATTAAATATTGTTATCATGATTAATTATATAGTTGTTTAAGTATTGTATATTGTATTATATTCTATGATTTAATATCATTATTAACATATCATGTTTATATTATTATTATTTATAAAAAAAAAAAAAAAAAAAAAAAAAAAAAAAAAAAAAAAAAAAAAAAAAAAAAAAATTTGGGCTAAAAATTTGTAACACATATAATTTAATTTTGGTGTAATCATTGTACATATGCTTACTGATAGGTAATTGGGAGATATAAAATCTTCTGTCTATCAGTTAAATTGAAAATAAAATAAAATAAAATAAAATAAAATAAATTATGTAGAAACTTGGTTATTTTTATAAAGACGACATGAGATCGGTAAAGAAACAACCTTCTTAATTGGCCTTATTTTAGAACTTCATCTAAAACTCATTTTAAATTTCCATTTTCGTCTTGCATGCCGAATTTCATCATAATCGGTTAATAAATAGCCAAGTTTATTCCTAATCGACCTGAATTTGACTTGAAAATACTATTAAATGCTAAACATATTGATATTTATACTTTCTATTTCGGAATTCCGCGGTTCTTCTGATAAGTTATATACTAAGAAAAACGGAAAAATGTAGGCCTAATTAAATTACTTGCTAAATTTGACCTCGCCATGCACGAACATATTCGTCGAATTCTAAAAAACGAGTTATCTTTTCATTATTGTGGAAAAAATATTGTAAACGAAAATTGAATTGATGGCGGAGTCACTTAAAAAATAATTTCATGTATTCACGGATATTGGGTGCGTCTCAATAGGGTAGGGTTGACCGTCTATAGCCATGACTGTTGTGGACTATATTCCAACCTTGCAACTATGTAGAGACAACCAAATGTATTTAGTATAACTCCACGTAGTAACACCCGGGCAACGTTTTGAAAAGGCGGCTATATACTAGAGGATTACACTATAAATATACAATATGCAATGAATAAAACAGAAGCTATAGAAATACCCCATGTGGTACACTATGCGGAGCCCTGGCCCTGAGGGGAGAGAGAGAAAAAGAGTTACATCCGTAAAATAAGATGTCTTGATTGCACGAGCTGTAAAGGTTGTCCCTATAACGCTAAGCAATATACAAAGCCAGATTAATTCATCTTTATAAATAGGATTATAAGCCCACGATATGCAGAAGACTTCAGAAAAAAGGGATTCAGGCATACATCACCTCACCCAAACAAGCCCCATACATCAAAAAAAAAATTGGCTCGATTAAATTTTGCACGGAAACATATTAACAAACCGATTGAATTTTGGAGGAACATATTATGGACCGATGAATCTATTTTTTCGTTGGATGGATCATGGGGAAAACATTTTATGATTCCAACTCTAAAGAGAAAACAAAGAGGATGGTTATTGCTCCCACACGCCACTCTGCGGGTGGACATATAATAGTATGTATAAGCTTCAATGTTGTAGGATCAATTACAATGATCCGAGAACTTGTGTAACTGCAAGTAAGGTATTTAGAATTGCTGAATGAAATAGCGTTCGCAGCTGCATACAATTAATTGATCCGCAATCGTACTTCAACAGGACAATGCTCCTATACACAACGGCAAAATCGTTAAAGATTTTTTGAAAGTTTTGGATCAAACAGCATTGCTATGGCCAGCACAGAACCCTGATTTAAACGTGATTGAAAATGTGTGGACTTATATGAAAATGACAGTTTCATTCTAGGTTGGACGGTACGAAGAAATGACTTGGAACTCAATAGTAAATGTTTGGAGTGAAATCCCTTTAGACTTTATAAGAAACCTTATAGATTCTATGCAGAGGCGTCTCAGCGAGGTGATAAAGGCTAAGGATGGGCACACAACATACTAATAATTACATCTGCTATATAATGTGTTCAAACAGATTTTAGATATAGTGAATTTTTTATGTTATTTTTAATTTTTTCTTAATGTACAATTAATTTTGAAACAGAAACTGAGTGCACAAATAACTTTAAAATGAACTTAATTAAAGTTTTCTTTATGTACGAATTAAAATAAAAACCAAAATGTTTTATTTACTTTGAAGTACATGCTTTAGTTTATATAATAAAAGATATTTCATCGAAAAGTATGGTCCACATCTAATTTTGGAAGCAATTTTATTTTGTGATACAAACAATTTTTCCGCTGCACATATAATTTTGAAATGCATATAGTATGAAGTTCCAATAAAATGTCGGATTCCAACATGCTCTAAATTTGATTTCTTATTCTCTTACCAAACTCACAATTTCATAATTCATCATCTTATCAATTAAAAAAAAAATAACAAGGGCGCTCCGACAATTCTCGCACAGACAGGGCACTCAAAGATCTGGAACCGGCGCTGCTGGTGCCAACACACTATGGTCTTTCGGAACTGATTGAAATTTTCGATTTTCACTTGTCAGAAGATTCATTCAAGAATGTCTTATTTAAATTATTTTCTAATTCTAATTAATTGTAGTTAGCCGTAATTGTTTCTACCGATTGTAATCACTATCTGCCCACTTTAAGAAAATATCGCCCTAAACACCTGATTCTACTGGTTATTTACACATTTTCATGTAAGCCTACACTTTTTCAGTACACGCAGTGGCGTAACTAGGTACCCGCAGCACCCGCAGTCGTGGGGGTGGCCCACGGCTAAAAGGGCCCACGAGAGTTATCAGGTGTTCGAATATTAGTTCAAAGTCAAGATCGGATAGATGAAGTTTTCGATATTTCTCTAATTTCCTAGGTTATTCAAAATATTATTCAAGATTGTCCAGGATATTTAATTTTACATGGCGGTGATTGGATAGGATTTCCTTTGGTGTTACATACTTACGGATAATTCGATATTTGAGAACCTTCTAGAATATGCAAGATACTTTGATTCAACATTTTTGAGATTTTTGATATTCTTCAAATTATACTCGAAATTTGTGATGCTTTATCGATACATAAAGAAATCGTCATAGCATTGAGTTGATTGCAAGAAAATTCGATTTGTTTGAGACCATTGGACTGAATCTGAAAAAATAAGTTTTTACTATAACTTTACTTGTTCATAGGCAATGGCGTAACTACAAATGTCGGCCCCCCCCCCCCGTGAAATTTTTTTGGGCCCCTAAAAATGCTTATTGTACCTATGAACGAGTAAAGCTTTAAGTGCAAACCTTATTTCTTCCTATTGTCTATTCTCGCATTAATTAAAAGTATCTGATTTCGAGATGACACGAAACTTCTTGCAACTCAATGCTCTGACTATTTATAAATATATCGATAAAGCATCACAAATTTCAAATATAATTTGAAAAATATCAAGAATTTCAAAATAATCTCGAAAATGTCGAATTTTCAAAGTATGTACTTGTATACTCTTGAAAATTCTCAAAAATATGTAACTGCAAAAATTATCAATTAGTTTTAATTTTGATAATTAATTTAAATAGGTTTGGGTTTTAACTTAGCCTTTAATGTTGAGCTTTTTCATACTTTTAGATTTTTGTTAAAATGTTGTATGTACTTATATGCAAAAAATCAAGAACTTCTAATTTTATAAGCTTTCAATTACCAAAGCTTTTCTAATCAAACCATTTTACTCAGAAGTATGATTTTAGTAGCAGAATTTTGGCTAAAATTTTGATCTTAAAATTAATAATCAATCATCAAAAGCTTTCAGTTTTAAAATATTTTCAAACCAAACCGAAAGTGGTATTTTCAGATAAATTTAGAATATTTGTTTTCAATGGGCTTTAAGCTTGACAATTAATTTATACCTTTTTGGTTTGAACTTAACATTTTGGAGAATTTTCATAATTTAAGGTTTTTCTTAAAATGTGTTATGAGCAAAAATTATGTTTTGTAAAAAAAAGTCCAGCACAATTAGTTTTAAGAGCTTTCAATTAGAAAAGCCTTTTAAACGTAACCATTTTACTCAGAAATTTGATTTTACCTAGGGTAACGGAATTTAGGGATAATTTAGTATATTTGTTATCAATGTAAATTTTCAAGAGCTTTTAATCAAACCAAACCATTTGACTAGGAAGCTTGGTATTATTATAATCTTTCGTTTGTCGAAACTTTTTGAATCAAATCATTTTACTCCGAAATTTTGTATTAAAAAGATGTACGGTATTTTGGGATAAATTTAGAATATTTGTTACAATGAGCTTTGGGCGTAATAGATGTAAATTAATACTAAGTATTTGGGTTTAAACTTAACATTTCTCAGATTTTTAATAATTTTAAGTTTTTGTTACACGGTTTTATGTGCAAAAAATTTGTATTTCCAAAGTTTCAAGAGCTTTAAGTTTTAAGAGCTTTCACTGATCGAAACTTTTTAAGCAATTTATCTCAAATTTACACTTTGTAACGGAATTTTGGGATATATTTAGAATATTTGTTTCCAATGAGCTTTAAGATTGATAATTAATTTATACTTTCTGAGTTTGAATTTAACATTTTTGAGCCTTTTCAAATGTCGAACTTTTAATTTTAGGAGCTTTCACGTATCGAAGCTTTTTAACCCAAATAATTTTCTTTCTATTCTGAAATTCGATAGTTTAAAAGGTGGGATTTTGGAATAAATTTAGAATATTTGTTTTCAATAATCTTTAAGCTTGACAATTAATTCATCCTTTTTGGGTTTGAACTTAACATTTTTGAGTTTTTTAATAATTTCTGGTTTTTAATAAAATGTTGTATGAGCATAAATTATATATGAATTTGAAAAAATTGTCAAGAGCTTTGGTTTTAAGAGCTCTCACTTATTGAATCTTTTTAAACAAACCATTTTACTTCGAAATTTCATAAAACAAGGGATGATGGAATTTTAGGGTATGATTTAGTATATTTGTGCTCAATATAATTTATTAAGAGTTTTTAGTTTTAAGAGCTTTACAAACCAAACCATTTGACTTTTAAATTTGATATTATAAAGGAAGGTTTATTTTGGGATTAATTTAAAGTTTTTGTTTTCAATGATCTTTAAGCTTGATAATTTATTTATACTTTCTCGGTATATTTTGTACCTTTCCATTAATTCTGTCTTTCATTAAAATGTTTAAGAGCTTCCACTTATCGAAGCTTTACAACTAAATCGTTTTACTCAACACAACTTACAATAACCTGGACATTCTTGAATCATTTCGAATAACCTACAGGAAATCGGAGAAATATCTAAATTTTGGCATAATCTCAAAACAACTTTTAAATATCACCATTTAGATTTATATGTGTAACTCGGCAGGTTCTTACAACTCAAAGCTAAGCGCAGAATATTGCGTTACAAAATTCGAATAAATTCGAAAACCTTTAAAAATCTCGAATAGTCCTATGAAACAATTTCAATTACCCCAGAAAAATAAGAATAGTAATAAGAATAGAACCCTCGGATCTTATCGGGTGATTTTTTAAATATCAAACAATCGGATACTTCGAATAGACTCGAAAATTCTCAAATAACCTGACTGTTTCATAACACTGGGAAGCGAGAATTTCCAAAATCAGGAAAATCCCACCAAAAACAGCCAAAAAAACACCATCATCGCTAGTTGCAAAATTAAGTTGGCATTTGCATTTTCCTTATATTTAAAATAGTTTTTCAAAATAAACCGGAAATTTTAATTTTTATTTACGATTTACTGGTAATCAAAAGATCCGCTAAGTATGTGTGCGAAACGAAAAAAATACCGCCTAAAAAGTTAAAAAGTTGAATTTTTGACATTATATTCACCACACAAATTACTGGTCACAGACCAGTTAAAATTTTTATCTTGTAACATTTATAATGAACATCCCTAACTTCATACCTTTAAGCATTTAAGTACCCCAACTTTTAGAGACTTGTTTTGCGCTTCCAAATATTACTGTTTAGTAATCATTAAAGATTATTAATAATAATTATTTGATACTTTCACTTTTCTTGGTATTGTAGAATTTTTAAATTAAATTTTATAATTTTGTATTCTTCTATAATTTATTAATTAAATTATTATAAATAAGCAAATATCTAAGCCAAAATTAATATTCGTTTTCGATATTCTAAGTTATTTATTAATTATTCAATTTTATTTCCCATAGGAAAAACAAGCGGACGTCAAAATTTTAATTTTTTAACTGGTTGCAATTCGCACAGCAAATCGGTTAAAATATGTGGTAAATTTTATTAATTTGACCACAGTTAAAGTATTTAACTTTTTAACCTTTTCGCACACGGCCTAAATAAGAAACTATAATTCGAACGAAGGCTAATTGATTATCGAGACTGACTGGTTTGGCTCAAGTGAGGGAAAGAAAAATGTATTTTCAGTTGCGGTTATGTGTTTTTATAGTTTCTTCTTGAATTTTATGAACATCATAATGATATATCGCAAGCTGCTAACACCAGTAGATTACTTTAGCTCAATTTAGTTTGTAAAAGTTTGAATTTCAAATGCAAAAGGGGTAAACTTAGAGTTACGCAAAATATATAATACATAATACAAATAAATCAACGCGTCAAACACTAAAATTTTTGTCGTTTGATGTAAGAAGCTTTGATTTCAAACGAGTTTTGCTAATTTTCTTCTAAATCTAAATATCGGTCAGAACCTAAAGGAATTTTTACTTCTATGGAGTCAGAACTGAGAAGAAATTGTTGAGCCGGTTTTAACAAAATATTTAATAGTAACAGGAACAATTTCTTCTTTTTCTAAAAATTTCCTAGAAATAAACCGTTCTGCAAATTTGAAAAGGTAAGCTTAATCTGAGCTATCTAATCTTAAATTTGAACTAATAAAGGAAATCTCGTGGGCCCCCCCGCGGCTGCGGGTGCTGCGGGTACCTAATTACGCCACTGTTCATAGGTACAAGAAAATTTTTAGGGGCCCAAGGAAAATTTTGCGGGGGGGCCCGACATTTGTAGTTACGCCACTGAGTACACGTACATTTTGTGAGTGTGAAGTATAATTATGCTAAAAAAAATTACACTGTTAAATTAACTATTTTGCCAATTGGAATTTAGATTATATGAAAATTTAAATTTTTTGTAACTTTAGATTTTTCGTACTATCAGACCATGCATAATGCCAATCTACGTGGCCAACCTGATCCAGTTGTGATGAACTTTATTATACTTCACGGAATTTAAGATTTTTAATAATTTTGATGGTTTTATAAATTGTTGTATCTCCGATCACAAGGTCTTGCCCATATTTTCGGATAACCTCACCATATGCCAATCTACGTGGCCAAACTGATCCAGTTGTGATGTACTTCACATACTCTGCCCGGGCGTATACATGCTATCAGGATTTGCAAAAAATCAACAAGAGTATAAGTTCATGCTATGAGGAGGATTTGCTAAAATATATTTTGTTCGTAATCGCTTAGAAAGCTTATGATTATGGTAGTATAATTTATAACTATTTAACCAGCTTTGATTTCAATTTGCTAGCATAACCCGTTTTGTAGAAATATCTGCTCTTAATAGACCATATTTAGACTATTAAGACACTACAGCAGCATTTACAATCTGTTTGCAGCGCATCATAGCTAATAGGATAATCTATTAAATATATTAAAATTTAAGTTTCCAATCTCGGTAGTGATTGATTTCGTATGACTTGTAATATGCAGTTTAACACAGTAAGGTCACAAACACATTTGTTCATAATAATAATAATAATGAACGATTTTTACACGTCATTGCTTGTCAATAATCTGGCCCCAGGGCCAGATTTACCCACTAAGCAGATTATGCCTCGCATAGCAGCGCCTACCAATTAGGGGCGCTGACAATTCTTCTCACGCTTCCTAACAAATTGTACTACTAAAAAAATATTTTTCATTAGAAATTTTGAATTTCAACTCAACTCGTTTACACTACTTTCATCGAGTTTAAAATAGCTCAACTCTGTTTTTATGAACTCAGACTCATTTTCAAACTACATCAAAATATGATAATAGTAATAGTTTCTATACTCGTCGTGCGAGAGCACGGTGTTTGGTGTTTAACACCAAAAAAAATACAAAAAAGCTCACCTCTCAAAACATCTAGATTGGTGCGGTTATAATATGTACTAACAATTTTTCAAAATCCCAACCGAAATATAAATGAGGCAATCTAGGACTTAAATAAGTTAATACCGTACATTAAAGAAATGCGAACGGATGAACGCTTCAATCGTGTTCAAGAAACAGCAAAAGAATTAGCAACTGATTCAGAAATTGGTGCTCCTTCAAAAATTAACTTACCAAAAACTTACTTATGCCCAGTTGCACAAAAAAAAAGCCAACACCCAGTTAACTAATATTTTCTCTTTTTCTTCTGTTATGAAAATGCGATAACGCCAGTTAATTTTGTTTTATTTTTACGTAGAAATATTTATCATTCAGTTAAATATTTAGTAAAACGAAATCTGGTAGTCAAATATTTAATTCTCCAGTTACAATGTTCAAGTAAAAAAGAAAAATAATCAGCTTGCATTGATTTTGTATTATGAAACAAATCGTATTTTCATATACGAAGAAAAAGATGAAGTATTTCTTAACTGGCTGTTGCCTCTTTATTTGTGCAACTGGGCATTAGTAATGTTTTATTTATTTTATGAATAAATTTAATAAAAGCAAAAAAAAAATTGAAAATTGAAAAAAAAATTGTTTACGTGTAACTTTGTTCTCTTTTTCTTAATATTTTTGTTTTTTAACACGTCTTACGGTGCTGTACAGAAAAAGACGATTTTGAAACAGCTGTCGATCGTACCTATTGTATCAGTTAATCGTGCCATATACCTATATTCTCATTTTAATTTAGAAACTACCCATATGTGTACATATTTGTCTGAAAAACAAAAAAAATCTACAAATTACTGGAAAAAAATCCAGAAAAAATATTTTTGTTTAAAATAAATAAAAAAAATAAATATTATTTTATAGCCATATTTAGATCTTTGTCACAACTTAAAGCATTTGTGGAAAACTATCAGCAGAAGCGATAGGAGCGATAACATTTGTTTAATATGTGCCTGCAAGATTCACGAAGCATTTCTCAATTTAATACCCAATTCGCTTCAATATATTCGTCGATGCTATACTAACCCAACGAATTAAGTTAACCAAAACACAATTTAGAAGCGATAAGTGCGATATAATTCCTTTAAAATAATTCATTAAACAAATTTTACTTTTACTTCAAAATTTAACTTACCGAATGAGAAAATGAGCAAAAAAGATAAGCGGTAAGTTAATTTTTGAAGTAGCCCCTAAATATGGCTATAAAATAATATTTATTTTATACAAAAATATTTTTTATGAGTTTTTTCCAGTAATTTGTAGATTTTTTTTATTTTTCAGACAAATATGTACACATATGGGTAGTCTCTAAATTAAAATGAGTAACACTAAATATAGGTACAAACAATTTACAAGTTACACGTAAACAATTTTTTTCCAATTTTCAATTTTTTTTTTTGCTTTTATTAAATTTATTCATAAAAGAAATAAAACTTTACTGTTACAATATTTCTTTCTTTGGTAAGTTAATTTTTGAAGGAGCACCGGATACTGTATTTAATTCGTTAGATGAAAGATTTAAGGTTATAAAAGCTCATATCAATAATTTTCAGGTTTTAACCGATATTGAAAGAGTTTGTAAATCGAATGATGAGGAACTAAAAGCACGCGTTAGAAAAAATGTTAACCGGTAGAACTATTTAACGAATTAAAGATTTTAAAGGACACAATAAAAAATTGTATTAATACTAATACTGACATCCATTGTTTATACTACAATACATTTATTCGAATGCACTAGAGCAGTGCTTCCCAAACTTTTTAATACTGCGGCCCCCGAAATTGAAAAAATAAAATCCAGGGCGCCCAAAAATTTTATTCAATAATAATGAATTGAAAGTTAAGCATTTTGGGCATTCTTGTGCAATCACCTCAGATGTCTCATATCGGTGTCCCGTCAATTTAAAAAAATAAAAAAATGTTCTACCAACCCAAAATATTCTTTCAGTTTTATCCGATTTACAGGTAAAAATATTCATATACGCAAAAATTTCAGAATTCCGGAAAATTAAGCTTAATTTTAAAAAACATGAGAGGATTTTATATAAGGAACTATTAAACATTAGATGTAGCTGTGAAAACCAAGGAACTAAATATTTTAGCTGGACATATGAGTGAAGCAGAACAGTTTCCGAAATGACTAAACTAAAGTTAAAGCTAAACATTTTTGAGCTTTTACGACTATTCTAAATTTGTCAAAATTCATTTTTGTAAATTTTTCTAATTTGACCGCAACCCGACCCAAATTTGGTTGGATTTAATATATTCTTCTGAAAATTCGGAGATATCCAAAATTTTTTTTAGGTTGTTTCAACTAACAATTTTCAATGTAATCAACCAATTTGAAAGCTTTGGTCCCCTTATAGCAATTTTATATCCAAAATTTGAAATTTTATTTATGACGAGTTCTCCAAAAATAAAAACGGAACGCGCCATATTATGTAGTATAGAAAAAGATAGCTCACCCATTCCAAAAATTTACCAATATTTCGGTAATCAACCGTTTTACCGAAAATCGGTATTGGATTCCCTACAAAAAACTCGGCATTAGAATCCTGAAATTGTTGATTTGGAATTCTCAACACTAACCTGACGTACAATTTAACCAAATTGAAATTGTTGAAGCCAAATTTGACAAGCTGACATTTGAAATTTCAAATTAAATTAAAGTACGAGTAACTTTTTAATTTCTCAAATTTTCATAGACCTAAGTTCCTATAGTTTTAGTCCAAATTTAGTTCCAAAATTTCCGAGAATTTACTTCGGATATCGACCTCTGATTTAAAACTGTTGTTACTTCATAAAAGGACTCAATTTTAACCATGATTTTTTTGTCCCGCAGATAAAGGTTTGCAATCTAAAATTTCTATTCATGTTCATTGTAGGATAAGAACTTACCTATCAAAATCCCCGTGATTGTGGAATTGATATACACATCACATACCTTACAAAAACCATAAACAGCCCAGAAAACAGCAGCGGTCATTGATAATAGGTATATTCAGAAATTTTTATTTATATTAATGCGATTTTTAAAGCTCCCTGTCAAAAGCTCCTGGGCTCCCTAGTGCGCTGCGGCCCACACTTTGAGAAGCACTTCACTAGAGAATATATTTGTGAACGTAACGATTGCTTTACGGATACTTTTACGTCTTCTAGTTTCCGTAGGAAGTGGTAAATGATTATATTCAAAACTGAAAATAATCAAAAACTACTTGAGATCAAGTATATTTCAAGAAAGATTGGTTGGATTATCGAGTATAGCAATTGAAAAAGAAATTGGTGACAAAATCGATTTAAGTTAAATGATTGATAAATTTACTACTTTAAAGGCAAGAAAAGCTAAATTTTTGTACCTGAATTGAAAAAAGGGCGCCTAAGAAGAACTTGCATAGGGCGCAAAGTGTTCTAGAGCACTGTCTTTGTATGACGGCAAGAATGTGCTAAACGGTTCTTTATATGTTAGAACCCATTGTTGTCGACAACGCCCTTTGTGACAACGCCCGTTAAACAATTCGTTCCGTATCAGCACATAGAACGTGACAAGACCAGCATACTAGCCAGTGCACGTAGGGAACAAACACACAGCTCCCAGCTGCAAGGCGCTCTTTAAAATCCTTTACTACAATATTATCATTAATTAAAAGATATCCCAAGTATCTGAACCCTGTGACTCCTCGCCGCTAAACTTAATTGTATTCCGCAAAACAATTTTTAAATATTAAATATTTAATTTTAAAATACGTGCATACATCAAAAACTTTAAAATGCTACACATTCCGTTATTTAGGAGGCCAATCATGCATATTTTATCTGCAAAGGCATATACCTGATTGGACTACCGGTATAAGATGTCTTCTAAGTGTCTCACTTTTACGAAAGATGTATTCCAACGTGAGATTAAAGAGTATCAGCGATAGAATTTGTCGAACACCGGAGTTAATTGCCATGCAATGCGTCATGTGGCTGTTTTTCTGTCATTTTCCATAAAATATTAAACTCTGTAAAATATAATAAAGTTCGTCACAATTGGGTCAGTTTCGCCTCAAAGGTGCCTCTTAGACGAGCTATCCGAAAATGTGAGCAAAATTTTGTGGAAATCCTTGAGATCTATGGCTAAAATATTCCACATTCTGTGAAATAAAGTATGTTCATTACAATTGGATCAGCTTGATGACATATACAGCTATATGGCCTAGTTATTCTAAAAAATGTGCGGGACCTTCGGGACATCTCCAGGATTGCCGCTAAACAATTATTTAAATTATCAAAAGTCAGTCAACTTTTAAATTATCTAAAACGCAGTAAGGTTCAGCAAAATTAAACGCTTTTGGCCAACGAGGTAACCAGATGGTTCAGCTATCTTTAAATGATGAAAATAACCTGTTTCTTATGCATATTGTACGAAAAATCTAAAGTTACAAAAAATTTAAATTTTCATATAATCTAAATTCCAATTGGAAAAATAGCTAATTTAACAGTGTAATTTTTTGTTATTTTTTCTTAGCATAAACTTCACACTCATTACACTTTTCGTTAATTTGAGTAGTTACACTACGGGTATCTACACTTTTGATAAACCTTGCCCCACATAATGTGGCGTAACTACAAATTTCGGGCCCCTCCCCGCAACATTTTTCTTGGGCCCCTAAACATATTCTTGTACCTATGAACAAGTAAAGTTTTTGTTAAAAACTTATTTTTCCTATTGTCCAGCCTCGCACTAATTAAAAGTGTCTGATGTCGCGAGGGTCCCATACAGTACATGATTCAGTTCAATGGTCTCAAACAAATCGAAATTTCTTGCAATCAACTCAATGCTATGAAAATTTCTATATACATACGATATATCGATAAGCATCACAAATTTCGCGTATAATTTGAAATTAAAAATCTCAAAAATGTTGAATTTTGAAAGTATCTTCAATATTCTAGAAGGTTCTCAAATATCGAATTATCCGTAAGTATGTAAAACCAAAGGAAATCCTATACGTGCTAATCACTGCCTTGTAAAATATAAATAACCTGGACATTCTTGAATAATTTCGAATAACCTAGGAAATTAGAGAAATATTGAAATCTCAAGAAATCAACTAAATATCATGATTTAGATTTATATGTACATATGTGTAACTTTGCAAGTTCCCATAACTCAAAGCTAAGCGCAGAATATTGCCATACAAAATTCGAATTAATTGGAAAATCTTTGAAAATCTCGAATTATCCTAAATATGTCGAAAAACTTTAAAAATCTACCAATAAACCGCGGAACAATCTCGATTACTCCAAGAAAAATTCGGGGAAGGTAAGTTTGTCCGCTTTTAAAAATCCCGCCTTCAAAATCTCGAAATCAAAATCCCAACTTTGAAAATCTCGCTTTTTAAAATCCCGCTTTTCAAAATCAAAATCTTGAAAGACGTATTTTTTGGGGAAGGTAAGTTGGCCTGCTTTTCAAAATCCCGCCTTCAAAATCCCAAGATTGAAAATCCCACTTTTTAAAATCCCGCTTTTCAAAATCTTGGTTTCAAAATCTTGGTTTTGAAAGACGTATTTTTTTTTAATTCGTGCCGCCCTTTCTGGTGAAATAGAATTTTAATTTAAAGTAAAATAAAATCTAAAACCGGGATTTTTCTGAAAACCGGGATTTTTATGTTTGCAAAATCGGGATTTTGAAAAGCGGGAGTATGAAAAATGGGATTTTATAAAGCGGAAATTTTTTCTTGGGTGGGATTTTGATAAAGCGGGATTTTGAAATGACAAATTTGATTAATCTCTAAATTACCTCGATTAATTTTGAACAATTTCAATAATACCGAAAAATCAGATATTAATGAATAGTTTCGGAAAGCCTGTAAAAGTCTATAAATCTGACGCAAATTTCGAAACATTTCGAAAATTCGTGTAAATATCGAATTATTTGTCAAGTAATTTAATACTACTAATACCACAGGTAAGAATAGACAGATGTGGATCTTGTATGAGCCATATTTACATTCTAAATTTCAATACTAAATTCCAATCCAATCCGTTTTTAGACCAAGACGTACATATTATAAAATAAAATTTACATTTCTGTGTCTTTTTATTCTTTTTAACTAGCAAGGCTATTTTGATTATATCAAAGCAAACACAAAAAAACTTCAAACAACATTTTATTTTATAATATATACGTCCATACAAGACATACAAGATGGCACATACAAGATCCACATTTGTCTATTCTTATATACTACTAAGCTATGTAAATGCTGTACTAAGTATCACTATTTCAAATATATTTTGATATTTTTGGAACTGAGTTCCAAGTTTGAATTCCATTTTATTATAAGATTTCCTATGAAAAGTGAAACAAAAATTCTAAACCTATGGAACTTGATAGGTGAGGGTTACCTAAGTTCCAACGATAGTTTTGATAACTAGAAAAAAACTTGGAACTTATGAACGAGTTCAATTTTGTTATACTTGGGTAGCAAATTAAGGCTAAGTCCCACACCAATCACGCATCCCATTTCCATGATATGCTGCAATAATCTCGAGAAATTTTGAAAACTGATCAAAAGATGAAATCCGAGACAAGGGTATATGAAACAGGAAAACTTCCGATTTCCTGATTTAAATTAGTTTCTATCTAGATAGTAGTATCTAGATAATTTAGCGAAGACAAAAACCATTCTACTAGCGGTTCACTAGCGGGTGCTTGCGGTTGGTCGATTGGAAAGCAACTAATATTTTTTCAAATTAAACCGGTTTTACCGGGTTAACCGTTAAATTAAGTTTTGATTTGTAAAAGATTTAATTTGAAATGCAAAAGAGGTAAATTTGGAGTGCAAAACGTATTTTACAAATAAATTAACCCAGCAAACACTAAAATTGTTATCGTTTGATGTCACACGCTTTGATTTCAAACGAGTTTGGCAAATTTTATTCTAAATCTAAATATCTGTTAGAACCCAAAAGCAATTTTAATTTCTATGGAGTCAGATTACGTGTACTCATACATTCACATCCAGCAACAGAGAAGAAATTGAATCGATTATTCTAGAAAGGGCTCATGTCCACTTTTTGTCAAAATTAGTATTATGACGGTTTTGTATCACAGACACGTACATACGTTTTATCTTTTATGACAAGACGACATTACCGTACCGTATAGTCAATGGAACGGCACCTACCTTGCAAAAAAAAATCATTTATTCTAGAAAGGGCTCATGTCCATGACGTGTGCCCTTTAAACACTAAACTAATATTTAAAAAGTAAAATATTGTTGTGTTTTTACTTTTTCGTATATTTTATAACATTCTTATGAGGAGCTTTGTCGGAAAGGAATGTTTACAAGTGGTGTAAACAGTTCAAAGAAGGTCGTGAAAGTGTTGAAGGCCATGTTGACAGTTTTCATCGAGCATCGTGTTGTTGTCCATTCAGAATTCCTTCCACCCGGCCAAACCATCAACAAATAGTATTATTTGAGTGTTATGCGTCGTTTGTGTTAAAGTGTTCGCAAGAAGAGGCCAGAATTGTGGGCAGACAATTCTTGGTATTTGCACCACAATATTACACCTTCTCATACTGCACTCGTTCTTGTAACTTTTTCGCCAAAAATTCGATCCATATCGTTCCACAACCTCCGTATTCGTCTGATTTACCATCGTGTGACTTCTAGCTATTCCCGAAACTCCACCGACGACAACGACCACTGCGGGGGAATCATTTTGAGACGATAGACGAGATAAAATGTAAATCGCTAAGCGCTCTGAAGGCTATCTCGGAAGGCGACTTTAATTCTTGCTTTGAAAATACGTTGGCATAAGTGTAGTGTATCGGTAGGGAATTACTTTGAAGGCGACGAAATAGATTTGGAAGAATAAATAAATATTTTGTGAAATAAATAAAAACTGACTTTACTTTTTGAACACAGTAATTTGGACACATATAGTGACAAATTACTAAACTAATCTACCGCAATATATCCTATGTGTAGAGACAGCACGGCTTGTATAGACATTTGTGTTGGTTTTGAGTAAACTCAGCTTCGCTAATTGTTCTATTTAGTGCCATAATGCATATCGGTTTTTTTCAGGAGTAATCCCCTGATCAAAATCGTAATAACACGGTATTACGATTTGTAATGGCTTTTTGTATTGAAAAAAAACCTGACCAAAATCTATCAGTATTTCCCCGTTCGAGGCCATAGTTTTCTACCTTGTGGTCGTGTGTTTGGAATAATCAAGAGGAATTTAAAGAAAATTGACAGAATTTATTTGCCAGAGGAATATGGAGCCCTGATCAACCGATCAAGTACACTACAAAAATCAATACAAATATTTTATCAAATAATGATCAAATATTAAACTTTAAGGATGGGTGGCCTACTTTTTTCAAAAAGCAAGTAGTTGCTGTTTAATCAAAAGGCAGAAAAGCAAAAAAAATCAAATTTAAAGTTTCGGAATTTTCAAATTTTGAAATGATCAGCGACGGAAATTTGGAAACCCGGGAATTTATTGATAGTTTGGAAAGTTTTACGTTTAAACTGCTACGGTTTAATACTACCGAGTAAGATTACCTTCTCAAAGAGCGTTAGATACTGTAAACGTAATAAATATTAACCTTCATCCGTCCCTCGCGTCATTTTTGACCAAATCGAATATTATTTTTCAAATATCTTGTTAAATTAAACCTTTAAACATGTTTTCCTTTGTGACTTTAATTTATATGTATTAGTTATGATTTACTCAAAGAATTGGAATTTTCTGATTAACCGTTACCCTGCTACGAAATAAGTAACACTAAAGATCTTGTGGTCAAAAATGACCAATAGATGAATTTCACATTATTTGCTATTCCAATTTTCGTCTAATGGTAAACTAAAATCATTTTGTACATATACATAATACATAATATTTTCCAAAGATGTCAACGGCAACTGAAGACGAATTAGGTGAGGGAGGGCACATCATTTTCACCTGATGATACATGTTCTGAAATTTCGGATTATGTGAACTTCATGTAGATTCTTGGGAAAGTAATACTTCTAAAACGGTTCAAAGTAATTTCAAGAGTCATGTCATGAGATTTGATGATTGTAGCACACGAGCTAGTCGTAAATGCATCAATAAGTTAGCACCAATTGGAGAAAAACGAATAAAGTGGGTGGATATATTACCATAGCAGTTGGTTGGATTTCGTGCACGGTGCCCTTTTCGACAATATATACCGAATGGTATTATGTTTTAGGGATCGCCAAGTATGGGATTATGTTTTGGCTGCTCTGCGGTAGTGAAAGCTCTTACGTTTGAAACGTACAGCCGTACATAGGAAAGGAGACAGGCACAGCACCTGAGAGAAATCAGGGTTTACTTGTCGTCTTTGGTTTGTCTATCACGCAGCTTATAAAAGAGAGAAACGTTACATTTGATAACTTGTTTACATCCTACGAACTGGGCAAATACTACTAAAATGCCACATGACCATGATTAGAACAATTCGAAAGAAAAAAACGTCAATAGCACCGATTATTTTAGAAATCAGAGACAAGCTTTTGTATTCCTCTACTTTCGCTTTTACTAAGGATACAATCTTGCTATCATACATCCCAAAAACATTTCTGTAAGTGTGTACTTTTGAAGAGATACCGAAAAAAAAACAATATTTTATAGAACTGCAATAAAACGAAAGGCGGTGTCAACATGGTCGATAAAACGATTGCTTGCTATACTTGTACATGTAAAACAAATAGATATCCAGTAGGAGTGTTCACTAACATATTGGATCAGTAATAAATGCTCTCGTGCTATTCACTAGTGTTTGCCAGAATGGAGTAGAAAGAAGTATTATAAAAGCCAACTATTTATTGTAACAGTGGGTGAGTCGTTAATCAAGCCACGTTGGTCTAGAAGGGTTTACCTCTCACGGTCTACATATTGTCGCAATCTGTAGCAAATTTGACATCAAACGTTGCAATCTACAGAATTAGCAGGAGCACAAAAAAGAGGCCGCTGCAGTTTCTGACAAAATTCGTACAACAGGCACATATGTAAGAAATTCATTTGCATAGCTCATACTAAGAATGTGTGCCATCAGTGTACGAAATAAAATATGAATTTTTCTTAATAAATAAACATTGAAATTGTTTTAAATTACTGTGTTATCTTTGGTTTTAATAATTAAATTTGGAAACAAAAATTTACATCGTATTGCTTAGCGTAAATTTGCTGTTGAATTTATTTTGGTCATTTTTGACCAAAGGAACTTTAGTGTTACTTTTTTTTAGGGACGGATGAAGGTTAAAACAATTTGTGATCTGCCAAAAGTACTCAGAGTCTGTATTTTTACGACGAAATTATGCAATGGCCACATTTTCATCAACAAACTCAAATTTCCTCCTAAACTTACTTTTGCTGTCAATATAAAGTTTTTTTTATTTCTTGAATAATTTGAAAAAGTGGACATGAGCCATTTCAAGAATAAACGATTCAATTGTTGGACTTTTCTTAAGAAAATATTTATTAGCAACAGAAGCGATGTTTTCTTTCTGTAAAAACTAGACCACGGTCTTTTTATAAAAATTTCCTAGAAATTTCCCGTTTTGAAAATTTGAAATGGTGATCTACTTTAGGCTTAATCTTAGCTATCTTCTATCTGATCTTGACCTTGAACTAATATTGGAACGCCTGATAAATCTCGTGGGCCCCTTTAGCTGTGCCCCCCCCCCCCCGCCCCCGCGGCTGTGGGTACCTAGTTACGCCACTGCGCCACATTGGGCGTCAAATGAAACCACGTGGCTTTTACGCCCAATAAGCACACATGTTTACATAATATAATTTGGCTCATAACAATATAACCAATTTTTGGGTTATTTAATTGGCTTGCAATCATCATTATATAGGCATAAACAAAACTAATAAGTATTTAGGTGTGCCATATATTTATACTTATAAATAAATAAAAGTGTTATTTATTTGTTAGTAATTTGAAATGTTCCAAATTAAGTGACGGTTGTTTTTTATTGTTATAAACTGAATTACATTCCGTTTTTGACGTATACTATACACACACGAAGTTCAATTAAACAATTAAAGATAATAAAAAATAAAATTCTACATTGCAATTGTTAATAATATATTTATTATAATTTGTTTTGTATTGTTGTAATAAATTAAAAGAGGCAAATAGAATTTTGCGTTTTTTTTTTTTGAAGCACGTGAATCTTATTTAAGGGAGAAGAGCACACTTTAAACACACTAAATAAAACAAAATTGGTATATGTGTAGTGTATGTGTTTTGTGAAACACAATCGATAAATTTGGTCAATTACCCTAATTTGTAATAATTAATCTCAATTGATTGAGCTTCGACCTTTGTACTAATGTATGTATTATATATGCGTATATAGATTTGAAAAATATTTACACACACCTGTTACGTCGAGAATTTTATCCCATTGTGATTGCCAAAAATCACCGGATGCACCCCAAAACCGTTGTAGATGCCTGGCAGGTAAATCAAATGGTACTGGTATAGACATAATATTTAAATGTTTAACGATCACGGATTAATAAAACATTTCTCACTTTTCACACACAGACACGATATATATTGATTGTTTTCGATAAGTAATCAGCTTAAGAAATGAAACTCCAATATAAAATTGTATGGTTTTGTAAAAACTGAAAGTCTTTTCTCTTTTACAAAAAACAAAAAAATAAAAAACTTCAACACAAAACAGGTAACTGTACAAGATCTCAAGTGTAAAGCAATGCAAAAGAAAATAAACAAAAATTATTAAACCAAAAAAAAAAAAAAAAAACTAAAACCCAGTTAACTTTGTCTTTAAGATGTCTCACATTTGACTGCACGAAAACAACTGATTTCTGTTTTTTATTTTTTTCAGAAATAATGTAAAAATAAAAATCGCGAATTATAGTAAACAAGAAAAACAAATTAATCGTGAGTACATACATTATTTCTTTGTTCGCGTATTCATTTGTCGTTTGATTAGCAAACAATATATTGGGCTGGATACTCGATACTCTAGCAATTCGCAACTCTGCAAATATGGCCGATTTGCTTGCGTAAACTACTCGATTATTTTAGCAAAGTAAAATATATTTTTGTATTCAGCACAAACGTTAAAATGCGTTAAAGTATCCCATTTTCTGAAATTCAGAAACAAATTGGGTTGCTAAATTATCGTGTATAACATTTCTAGCAAATTCGCAAAAAATAACTGCTTATCTGAGTATCGAGTATCTAGCCCATTATATGGTCGTATTAGGCGTAATGTCCACCCTGTAATATATTATTGACTATTATAATAACGTCACGTGATATGTAAATAAATTACGAGTTGATTACGAGATTTTTATTTATTTACCGTGCCTCCGCCATTTTAATTTTATTTACTTAACGTTGTTGATTTTTGAAATTAGTTTTCAGTTTTTGAATACAAATAAACCTTAACCTAAAAATTAGCGAGTGCACACACAAAAAGGAGGAATAAATCTTTAATATAATTGAGGGACAAATTGATTTCCGTACAATTTCCATTAATTGTGTACATATACGCATATAAGTATACTTATATGCATAAGCGGTTGTGATTCATTTAAGTCACTTATATTATTGTGCAGTTGTTCTTTGTTTGTTAATCATGTATGCATTTTCTTTTATTTGTATCCTTCAATTGATTAACAATAATAAATTAAAGCAGAAACATGGCATGACATAACGTTAAACTTAATTTTTGGTACAACCGTAAGCTCATCTTATCCGTTCATTGATCTGTTTGGTTTTTTTTTTGTTTTTTTTTTTGGTGTTCATTCATCATAAAGAACTCCAAATTAAATTAATAAAAAAAATAAATTTATAAGATAGCGAAATTCCCGCGTCTGATAAAAAGTTCATTGTTTTTGTTTTTCTTTCTTTCTAATCGTAAAATTATATCAATTATTTTTACGACTTAATAAATATTTGTATTTGGCGGATTGATAATTGTATGTTATTAGAGAGGTGTGAAGAAATAAGGCGCATTATATTTGTAGATACACATTATCAATAAAAGATAATCGAAACAATTCAAAATTATTTCGCAATGAATATATTCAATTATATAATAGGGGTTGAATATTTTGAGACGTTAACATATAAAATACTAGAATCGCACAATTTCGTTTGTTTTGCTAGAAATTGGAATGGAACTGCATTCATCATTAGTATGTGCGAAGTCGATAATAAGTAAAGTAAATTAACGTGTTAGTTAATAATCACGACATTTATCTAATGTGAGATTGGTAGAATTGTCAAAGAGGGAGAACAAAAATTCAATCCAATTTCAATGGTCTAGTGTTGTTGTGAAATTGACACATGAAGTTCAAAAAAGTTCTTGTTAAATAGTTAACAGACACAAAAGGCAGATGTCATAAAGTTTGGTTACTTCAATTCGTAGTCTGGTATACAAACAACACGTGTACATTACATGTGAGAAATGATTAAATCTGTACTTAAAAGCAAAAGTCGCCTAAAGTGATTTTTATGAATTTTCCCACTATTTAGATTGTATCAAATTTTGTTAAAATCGCTTAAAAAATAAAAAAGTTATGAGATAATACATATAATAATCTCAATGTATTCCCATATGATTTTAAAACTTTATCCTTCATTTTCTCAAAATTACTAAAATGCAGATAAGCGATTTTTTGCTTTTTAGTACAGAATATGCTGTAAACGCTAATTTTTCTTCACTGTTTTGTTTTGCATTAAACGGCGGCCATGTAACTATGTTTACCGAAGAAGCAATTTATTGCTCGTGCATTTTTGTTTTTTTATTTTAAGTTGTGTTGCAATTTGACAATTTCAGTTGTACTGCTTACAAATGTGTTCTTTATGAACTTGCCAACCTTGACGGGACAGATCAGTTTTAGTTACAGGTGTTGTTTGTCCCATTTTAACAAATTAATTATATTTCAGCAATTTTGAAAAACAAAAAAGGGTAAAACAAAACGTTATTATCATTTTCAAGAAAATATAAAGGGCTGAAACCTCACGAGGTGATCAGAACTTCGGTTTTGATACCTTCAATGGAGGTAGCCGTAGCATTCACCTGTTTCATAAAGTTGGTGTGACAATTTTGACAGTATTGATTTCTATTTTAACCAACATATATTTACTTATACAACAACAGCCAAACAGGTCAAAAGCTTCAGTAACATGAGTATTCTAGAACTTTATACAGAAAGTAGTATACCAAATTATCATGATATTTCTAACCGTGTAACTGATCATATTCCAGAACTTTATTTAAAAATCATTTTAGAACCCCATTCACAACGCAAATGTCAAATTTCATAATAATCGGTTAAGGAATAACCAAGTTCCATAATACTTGGCCATATTCCAGAGCTTTATCCAAAAATCATTTTAGAATCCCATTTCCAACTCACATATCAAATTTTATCATCATCGGTTATGAAATAGCCAAGTTCCATCCTACTTGGCCATATTCCAGAACTTCACCCAAAATTCATTTTAGATTTCCATTTCCAATACACATGTCGAATTTCAGCATAATCGGTTGAAAAATATCCAAGTTCCATTATACTTGGCCATATTCCAGAACTTCATCCAAAAAACATTTTAGAATCCCATTTCCGACACACATGTCAAATTTCATCATTATCGGTTGAGAAATGGGCAAGTTCCATCATACTTGGTCATATTCCAGAAATTCATCCAGAAATCATTTTTGAATCCCAGAACTTCATCCAAAAATCAATTTAGATTCCCATTTCCGACACACATGTCAAATTTCATAATAATCGGGTGATAAATAGGCAAGTTCCATCATATAAAAAATTTGTTAACTACTCACTACATCCTAATCCAACCCCAACTCAACTCCAACTCAAAACTTCAACTCAACCCGCAAATTGACCCCTAGCTTAACCTTCAAATCAATTCCCAATTCAATGCCCAATTCAATAATCAAACCAGCATATTATATAAAAAAATCGCAAATATTTATAAAACCAGGTATTTTGGGTCAATTCGTATGGCAGGTACCCCACCCTCTTGACGTACAATCTCCAAAAGCTTTTCAAATCTCCGCCTTGACCACAGAAACAGATTGGCGAAAAAAATCCAAATCGGACAAGCCGTTCTCGAGATACTAAGCAACTGTATTGTAAAAACATTAAAAATAGTAAACAGATTAAAAACAAATGGATTCACTCCCTAAGTGCCTAAGTTTCGATACAGCCTGAGGTATGCGATACATACTATCTGGGCTCATTGCTCTCCCTCTTAGATGTTTACTGTAGAAAATTCTTCTACTGGAAAGACGGTAGCATTGGTTCCCAAGGACTTCGAGAGAGCAGTCCCACTCCCGTATATTCCTAGCTCTGCTCCAACTTCCGTTTAGATTTTACTCTTAAGAGTTCGCCTGTAGTTAACCCAGCTTTACTATTGATGGTAATAAGGGTGCTTTACAAGCGCGTCTACGTCAGGCCATGTAGAACGAAGGGTTAGACGAGGATCATCATGATTTTGTCATAGAAGTAACGGATGCAGCAACCGTAGAGAAGGCAGGAGATAAACAACCGTCGGTCGAAACAACACAAGCATCTTCTGCGCAACAAGGAGAGCAGTCAAACCAAATAAAACGATAAATGGAGAAAATTGAACAGTCAACCCAAATGATGGAACAACAAAATAAATCAAACCAAGAAATAAAAATCTAGATGGAACAACAAAATGAGCGGCAGTTGGAGACAATAAACCAGTCAAACCAAGAAATGAAACAACAGTTGGCGAAATTAAGCAGTCAAACCGGGAAAGTGCCGAAAGCCAAAAGCGAATGGAAGAGAAAATTCTTGAGTTGCAAGTTTCTTGAGCAGAAATTGCAAACAGAAATTCAACATGTTAAAACTGAATTTAAGACGGAGGTTGAACAGGTGGAACATAAATTACAAGCTAAGTTTCAAACAGAGTTTCAACGTCTCAACAAAGAGTTAACTGATGTCAAAGCAAGTGGAACAACGGCGCAAGTGGTACAGAACGTTCAATCAATAAAGTTAAAGCCATCAACATTCGACGGAACAACATCTTTCGGCAATCAAAATCATTGGAATGATGAACATCGTGTCGCGGCGGTAATAGTGGCCTTCAAAGGCGAAGCACAGAGGCTTTACAAACCATTCCGGAACAAGAGCGCAACAGTGATCTCGACATTATGAAGATGCTAGATCGGAAGTACGGCAGTGACCACAAGGGGGAAATTTATCGCATGGAACTGAAAAGCCGCTAGTACATCAAGCACACACAAGTACGGCGGCCGATTATATGGAAAGGTTTAAAATTGACGCATTCATTGACGGCATTCGAGATCCAGAGATACGTAAGGCAGAGATGTTGTCACCTAAGGCGACTTTCGCAGAAACCATAGCTTGTGCGATGTTAAACAATACAGTAGAGACTATCACCTGACCGTCATTATTTAGGCTCCAAATAAAATCAGACAACAACGGGAACACCGAGCGGATGGTACCAGCAATTGGAAGAGGCAGGCCTACGTGTTGGGAATGTGGCAAATTGGGTCACATCTCAAGAGACTGTCGGAAAATAATACAAGCAGAAAGAAGATCGCCACCTTTTATGCGGGCGAGTGTTGAATGGTCGAGACAAAGTTCTAAGATGTTGGGTATGTAACAAGATTGGCCACATATCTCGTGATTGCTGGAAAGCAACGGTGAAACGGAAAGGATCGGCAATTTCTATGGAAAGAGCACCCAGAGGAGAAAAGGCAGCGGATAAAGAATGGCAACAGTCGGCTTCTCCGTCTGGTGCCCTATAACTTACACCCCTGTCACGAATGTATCACGAGGCGGTACCAGCGTAACAATTAAGGGCGATGTTGAGGGGAGAAAGTGTATCATTACGTTAGATACTGGAGCGACTCACACGATTGTCCGGGAAGACTTGATCAAAGGAGCTGTGCAGGTGCAGCTAGCTGATGGGTTAAAATTAAGAATGACAAATGGAGATGGTGCAATGATAAAAGGAATTCTTTTCCCACACGAAGTTCTGTTAGCAGATATTGTGGACGAAGTCATTTTGGAAATGGACTTCATGAGGGTGAATGGCTTCGTGTTGAATTTTGAAAGAGAATTATTGAGCAGCGATTACACCGAGTTGCCACTTAAATTTAACGGTATGGGTGCACAGTAAGGCGAGTAACTGTTAGCCATCGCGAAGAGCTGCCATCGATGTCAGAGACAATTGTGTGGGGAAACCAGTGAACATCTGGTTGAGCAGATGTTGGTTGAGGAGTGCCGAATTGTGCCAAGAGAAGTGTGAGTGTCGGGAGACTGGATGGAAGGTCGATGTGACATACTGGCAAATGACTAACATTTAATGGAAGGCCAATTGGTACGGCTTTACAACCAGCATCGAGGGAAGGAGGATTTATTGTCGAAACTGCAGCCTACATGGATGCAACCCTGCAGGACTAGGAAAGGGCAAGGAGGGGTAAACGGAAGGTGAGGCTGGCCCTTTACGGAGGAGGTGATTTGCGTTCGGGGGGGGGGGGGGGGTAGTGTTATGGTGACACCTAGAATGGAATTAGAATATGTTAGTTGATAGCGGAAAGTTCTACTATGGAATTTTCCATGCCATGATAAAACTGTTCTAATGTGTCTATCTACACTATTTTTACTGGAACAATCATTAAATGTCGAGAAGTCTTGGTTTGAGTATTTAAGAAGTGGACGAATTCGAATTAGAACAATTAGTTTTTGGTGGGCGTTAAAGTGAGGATTAAAAAGGAAATTAAAAAGTGGTTTTAAAAGTGTTTTAGTGCGAAACAAAAGGTATAATAAGTGAAAAGTGCTATTGTTGACAGCGGCGGGATTGTGAATAATAAAACAAGAAAATGATTCTCTCCGAATTAAGAGTTCCAGAGTTAAAGAAGGAACTAGAGAAACGGACGCGGATCATCATGATATTGGCGTGGAACTAACGCATATGGCAACCGTAGAGAAGCAAGCAGATGAAACACAAACATTGGTGGAAACAACACAACTACCATCTGGAAGTTTCAATTTGTCACAGTTAATGGCGGCTATGAAGCAGATGATGGCGCAACAGGAAGAGCAGTCAATCCAAATTCAACAACAAAACGAGTGACAGTTGGAGACAATAAACCAGTCAAACCAAGAAAGGAAACAACAGTTGGGCGACATTAAGTAGTCAAACCAAATTATAGAGCATCAGATGGGAGAAATTACCGAAGGTCAAAAGAAAATGGACGAGAAAATTCTAGAACTATCTACAAATATACATGGTGAAGTAGGGAAATGCATACCGAATTACAAACAGAAATTCAACATGCTAAAACAGAATTTAAAAAAGAAGTTCAACAAGTTGAAGAGAAATTTCAAATGGAGGTTAAACGTCTCGAGAAAGAATTAACTAATGTCAAGGCAAGTGGATCAGCGACACAAGTGGTACAGACCGTTCACTCAATCAAAGTAAGGCCACCAACATACAACATATTTCGTCATTTTCAAATTTCAATTTGAAACGGTTGCGAATCAAAATCATTGGAATGATGAACATTTTGTTGCAGCTCTAATAGTGGCCATTAAAGGTGAAGCAGCGGAGGCCTTACTAACCATTCCGGAAAAAGATAGAAACAGCTAGATCGAAAGTACGACAGTGACCTTAAGCAGGAAATCACATACAAGTACGTCGGCTAATTTCATGGAAAGGCTGAAAATTCACGCATTCATTGACGGCATTTGAGATCCAGAGACACGCAAAGCAGTGATGTTGTTACCTAAAGCAACCTTCGCGGAAACCATCGCTTGTGCATTGACGAACGAGTCTGCGCAAGCCATAACCAAACCGTTAATTAAAATACGCAGAGCGGAATTTGACACAAGCATAAACAACAAGCGGTCAGCACCAAGATACCGAGAAGTGGCAAAATTAGGTATTGGGCATGTGATAAGGTCTGGGAAATAAGAAGGAAACGGGGAAAATCACCATCTCCTATGCAGCGACAACCAAGCAGAGAGCAGGAAGTGGCCAAGCAAGACGACCAAATGATAACGGAGTCGTTAAACTACAAAGAGTAAACTTAAAGAGGCAGAAGCTGACTCCCATAACCGATTGCCCCATAACCTCCATCCGCGTTTCGAAGGTAGCAAGAGGCGGTGACAGCTTAACAATCAAAGGCGACATTGACGGCACGGATTGCATCATCACCCTGGATACGGGAGCAAATCGCACGATTGACCGTAAAGATCTGATCTGTGGAGGTATACAACCAGCTAATTGATTGAAGTTACAAACGGCAACTGGAGATAGTTCAATAATAAAAGCCAAAAAGATCGTAAAAATTAACATCGGGAGAACTATTTTCCAACAAGAAGTGCTGATTGCAGATATTGTGGATGAATCCATTTTGGGGATGGACTTCATGAGGGCAAATGGCTTCGTGGTGGATGTTGGAAGAGGAGTATTAACTTACGATAACATAGGGTTGCCACTTCAATCTAGAAGTACAGGAGCAACTACCAGATGAATTATTATTGATCATCGGAAGAAGCTGCCACCGAACTCGGCGAGACGATCGTGTGGGGAAGATTGAAGAGAAGTTCTGGGTCACCCAGGTTGTGGGTTGTGGAAGCTAACGAAGAGGAGAGTGGAGCCAAGGAAATTATAATCGGGAAAGCCCTAGTTAAACCGGACAACGACTATAGAGTACCAATTAAGACTCTAAATCTCTTAATAAGACCAAAACCATCAAACAAGGAACAATCATCGATTGCGAAGAGTCCGATTGGAAAAGCCGACATGCAAGTGCAGAAAGAAGCGGTAGAACAACTCATGCAGAAATGGACCGAAGATCTTACCGTACGCACAGAAAAATTCTGCACTTCAACTACTCAAACGGTACATGTCCATATTCTGCAGTACATCGTATAATAACGGAAGGACCTCAAGCATCGGATTGATACAGGAACAGAGATTCCGATTTGTCAACCACCCCGGAGGTTACCATTAGCAAAACAAGAAGTAGTATTGGTCGAGAAGAAGGACGGTAGCATGAGATTCTGTGTTGATTACCGAAAACTCAATGTTGTTACGAAAAAAGATTGCTACAATAGATCGATGACACGTTAGACACGTTATCAAGTGGAAGTCCATGAGGAAGATCGCGAGAAAACGGCATTCAGTATGGGTAACGGGCTTTGGCAGTTTAATGTTACGCCGTTCGGATTATGTAATGCCCCTGCAACTTTTGAACGATTAATGGAACGGGTGCTAAAGGGATTACATTGGAGGACGTGCCTAATATATTTGGACGAGATCATCATTATGGGCAAGGATTTCGACGATCATCTAAGTAGCTTGGCAGAGGTTTTCGATCGGATACAGGCTGCCTGATTAAAGTTAAGCCCAAAGAAGTGTAAGCTGTTCAGAACGGAAATAAAATATTTAGGTTATCTGGTAATGACCAATGGAATTCTCACCGACGAAGAAAAGATCGCGGCGATAAAGAACTGGCCAAGATCTAAAAATTTACACGAATTACGAAGCATTCTGGGATTGTGCACTTATTATGACGCTTCGTTTGCACTTTAATAACTGGTGTATTAAATCAAAATCAGCAAAATATACCAGCTCAGGAAAACCAACCTACCAAAATTAAGGAAAAGGCACCACCACCAATCAACATTATTGGCGTAAATGAATATGGTACTATCCAATCTTTAATGAAATCGGTGACTACAAAAGAATACAGAGTTGTATCACTGAACAATATATGGAAAATCAATACAACAGGTATTGAAAGTTACAGAGCTTTGGCTGCAAAACTGACAGATGAAGGCAAGGAATGGTACACATACAAGGACAAAAATGATCGCCCGATCAAAGTGATGGCCAAAGGTCTTCACCCAACCTGTACAAAGCAATATATAATGGAAGACCTTACACACCAGGGCTTCAAAATAGAGGATGCGGTAAATATTCTAAAGAAAGAAAAAACCGTAACTGATCAAGGGGTCAAAATTAATAAAAGGGTGCTTCCATTATTTATGCTTACTTTTAGTAGCACAGAAAAAGTGGAAACAATTTTCAATATTATAGGGCAGTCCTTAACATGAGAGTTCCAATAGAAGCGTTAAGAAACTCAACAGACTTGATACCTCAGTGTAATGCCAAGGATATAATCACATGCAGAAATATTGCAAACGAGAGCCTAGATGTGTGAAATGTTCGGGGAAACATCTCGCCAAAGCTTGTAAATTGAAAAACAACAGTAGCCAGGGGATGTGAAGTAGCCAAGGAACTTCAAAATCTGAGAAATAAGAAACAACAGGGGCCGCTAAACGGTGGGAAGCCCAGTAATAGGACAATGTTCAAAAATCTAGTGATGGAACTACCACTAACAATTGCAATATCATGCCGAAAAACATACTCCCAGATTGTGCATACTCCCAAGATGATCAAAGTTTAGTTCTTGAATTTTTTTAAAGAATATAGAAGTTTTAAACTTAAGACTACTAAAACAAGCAAGAAGCCTGGATGCTTTAAATAGACGGTTAAATAAGCAAGAAATAGTGAATGAAATCACTTCTATGATGCACTAATCTATGAAGATCAGAATCGCCAATTGGAATGCAAATGGGCTGTTGCAACAAATTCCAGAGTTAGAAATTTTCTTAAATATAGAAAAGATAGATATATGCTTAATTTCAAAAACTCATTTGACCAAGGATTCATTCGTTAGAATTCGAAGATACCAGTGCTACCACGCCATCCACCCAACAGGAAAAGCGAGAGGAGGCTTAACCGTATTTGTGAAAGAAAACCAACCGTCGATTATGAACGAATTGCTGATGCACAACATGACGATTCAGAGTTAAAAGATCTTATGGAGAAAAGCGCACAATTAATTTTCCAAAGAGTTCCATTACCAGGTTCCGACAAAAGCATCGTCTGTGAAACCTCAACTCGAGTAAACCGTCTATATATACCTAACGCGTTTCGAAAAATTGTTTTTAATTCAATACATGAGTTAGCTCACCCGGCAAGTAATGCATCCGCTAAACTGGTCACGGAAAACTATATTTGCCCTTCAATTAACAAGGACGTGCGAAAAATGGCACAATGAGACTGTCAAAAATCTAAAATCACGAAACATACTAAAAGCGCCTTGGAAAATTTTCCACTATAGTATCTCAGAGATTCACACAAATCCATTTGGGCACAGTTGGGCCGCTTCCTTCCTCCGACGGGCAACGTTATTGCGTTACAATGATAGATCGTTATTCACACGTTGATCAAAGGCGATACCTATTGCAGATATTCGAGCCGAGACAGTGGCGCAGGCTGTATTGAATGGATGGATATCTCGTTTTAGCGTTCCGGAATCCATTGTCACGAACCAGGGCTCTCAATTTGAGTCGGCGCTGTTTTTAGAGCTCTCCAAACTATTAAAATTCTAAGGCCAATGGGTTTATTGAACGTTGGCACAGGGGGTACTGTGGTCAAACATCGTGTTTGACTTTTCAGTAGGAAGTTGCTTTTTAACTTTGATAAAAATTTTAGATTATTTTTGGTGTAGTAAGCGCTTAGCATATACATGGGCAAAAATAACAACATTGCGTATTGAACATTTAAGTCGGCCATTTTGAGTATTAATGTTATATATTAAATAATAAATAAATTGTTTCCTTGAAATTTCGCAATCAACGTAAATTAAATAATAAGTGAAATCAAGAGTTTTCTGAGATCCATAAAACACGGATTCTGAGTCACGGATTGAACGGAGGAGTTTAGCCACACGACACGTGGGGCAGGAGTAGTGGGGACACATGCCAATACACTCCACACCTTGTCGTTTTTCATATCCTTAATATCAAATGAAAAAACGAAAAGGCAACCAACCGATTGTTCATCGACTCGTTAATCATAATAGGGGTGATTATTCTGTAATGTTGTACTTGGAAGTGTACAAAAGAAAATAAAGCAATTACATATAAATTGCGCCTAAATGTTGATATTTCTAATATTTCATTTAGTTACTCCTATTGGATCGATTCCAGGCAGAGTCTCCCACTCAAAAATCCAAACTTATTTATTATTTATGCAATAAGTAATATAACGTATTGAGTATGGATTAATTTACATTTTTAATTAACTGATAAATAATAAAGGTTTACAAAGGAGTATAACTATACGTAAAATAATAGTTATCGATTATTTGTCTAAAATTTATACATATTTTCCAGACAATAGTTCCAACGACCAGTGCGTTGCTTCGTGTGAAAAGTGAAAAATATTATTATTATCCATACAAAAAATACTCACCATGTTAATGTATTTCGAAATGCTGCAAAAACAATTAAGCCCGAACCCAATATAAACAATACACTGTAAAGTGATGAAATCCATCTGATTTTCTGAAGTTCATCATTTTTTTCTTTAACACTTGCACTAATTACAGATCCGTGAACTTGACTCATATTTTCGTTTTTTTTTTTAGCGTACACAAACAAACACAGTCACACAAATATGTACACAGACACGATTCGATTTTTCACTTACAATTACAAGATTTGTATAAGGCCTAGGTTAAGTTTGTTTTTGTTTTGATTATTTCCGCGACGACTGTCTTAAACAAAATTTAATGACAAATACACGTTTATTTGTTTTGTTAATAAAACTAATGTGAATGAGTCGACAAATAAAATTTTCTCTGTTTTTGTTTGATTCCGATGGATGTTCAATGTATTCTTGTAAGGATTTGAGAAAATTGTTTGGGGGCTTAGCTTAGCTAAGGGCCTATTTATAATAATCGAGAGTTACTAAACCATTTGTTATCACAAAAACCTTTATTTTAATATTACTAAACAGCACAACATAACAAATGTTTTGAACATTTGTTGTACAGATTTAATATTGGATATCGATTACTTAAAACAGTTGTTATATATCGAATTGCAATCATTTTTTGCTTTATATTTGTTTTCTAATTATCGAAATGATTTAATGGATGGAGTGTAACCCGTAACCGTACAGTGCTGCATTGAACATTTGCGGCGGATGCATTGCATAATTTGCTATTCATAACAATGTTCATTATTGTGTGCATCTAGCACATTTTTTTTCATAATTAAGACATAAAGCCAGAGAAGTAAAAACTTTTTCTGTGTGAAGAGTTAATAAAATGTCTAAGTGCAGAAAGTGCAAAGGAACAGTAGACTCGAGGGAAAGAACCTCATTGAGATGTTTCGGAATATGCAAGAAATTGTATCATTACGCCTGTGTAGATTGGAACTTTGACAAGTACGGCAAGTTGTTTAAGGAATGTCCCTATGTAGGAGTTGTCTGTTTAGAGTGCCAAAATTTGGAAGAAGATACTTTTTATGAAGAGTTCAGCAAAATTAATGATTTCATCACGGAGTTGAAACAACACTTGACGGTAAATCATTTGAAATTAAATCAACAGTTAGGAGAAATAAAAAATCAAGTGGTGGAGATTCAAAAACCATCTGAGTAGCTAACATCTTTTGCAGTAGTAGCCAAAAACAATCCCACTAGGTTAGTTTTGTTACAACCGAAACACAACCACAAGAAAATAAGAAAACTAGAGAAGATCTAACAATGAACATTGATCCTAAAAGTATACCACTAATGGAATGTTGAAACATTTCCAACGGTGGAATCATCTTACAATGTGATTCTAATGATGCTAAGGAGAAACTGAAGGTACTTGTTACGGAGAAAAAGGGAGCTCAATATGAAGTGAAACTACCAACGGAACGAAACCCAAGAGTGAAAATACTTGGAATGTCCGAGAAAGTAGAAACTAATGAAATTGTGTCCACACTAAAATAGCAAAACGCTTTCCTGATAAACAGTGAAATTAAGTTAGTGACTACTTATTGTAGAAGAAATTCTCTTAAGATAGACACAATTATTGAAGTGGATTCTGATAACTTCAAAAAAATTATTCAAGCTGAGAAGTTAAATGTACATTTTGACAGATGTTACGTAGTGGAGACAATAGGAATAACAAGATGTTATAATTGTAATGGTTATGGCCGTCATAGTGATAAATATACCGGTAAACTTTGTTGTCCAAAGTGTAGTGGTGATCATCTATTAAAGGAGTGTAAAATTCAGGAGACAAAGTGTTGCAATTGCATTGCAGTAAATACCAAACTGAACATGAACATTGCTGCTAATCACTCGGCTTGGAAGATGGAAACATTGAAAAACTAAATCAACTATCAATAGCAATTCATAAAACAAGACATGCTTACACTAACATTCGGAGCTTACCCTCGAATTTCTTGGAATTGCAGCAAATGTAATTTTGCAAATAGTATTTCTCAGTGAATCACGAACAACAGGAGATATGTATGTAGAATGATTTGTGTGTCACCCTATTGTGAAAATGTACAGTAGTAAAGACGGACGAATAACATATCTCGAGAAGGCGAGTCAAAAAACATTTGGTTTCTTTGTTTTAATTTTTTTTGTTAATTTTCATTCGATAAATAAAAAGGAAGGATTTTCTAGTTGGTTTAGTCGATTTGTGTTTATTTTTCTTGGTGAACCAAAGATTTTCCTACATGGTGGCTCAACCGGGATATATTGATTAAGACACGTAGTGTTAGAGGTCGAACAGAAAATAACGTTAACGTGCGTTAATTATTTGGATAATACGGTAGATAGAACGGGATTTAGTTGTAAAATTACAACGTGCTGTGGGGAATAGTTTTGCAGTTAACATTGTGTTGACCGTTTTTCCAAATACATACGTGTTCCATTGAGTAACTTATAATCAATAAAATGGGAAAAAGAAAATCGAAAAGTGGAGATGCCACTAGAGAATCTGTCGCTAATGAAGATTTCTACCAAAGAATGTTCGATAAATTTAAACAAAGTATCGATGAGATAACATTTCCTGATCGAAATTCATCACCTCAACAGCAAGATTAAAATATAGTAACAGTTGGATGCAATGAAGATACGCTGCGTAAACGGGAAATGGCATTGAAGAACCAAGAGATAGCTTTGCTAAAGAAAGAAAACGAGTTGCTAGCGGCTCGTAATACAACCTTAGTAGCAACGACAAATGAGCCCGACGTGCACCCACGTCGCCAAGATACACATTCAATGATGTGAAAAATCGATCAACATATTTACCGGGTACGACAATTATTTAATCGACAAGTGGATTAGAGATTTTGAAGAGTAGTCGAGATTTTCCATGTGGTCGGATATGGACAAGGTCGTTTACGGGAAAGAGTTGTTGGCGGGGACAGTTAAGCTGACATTAAGAACAACAAAAGAGTTGAATACGTGGAAGAAACTGAAACAGTTTTTAATCAAGGAGTTCTCGAAGAAGTTCAACAGCGCCACTATTAATCGGAAAATGGCAGAGCGGAAAAAGATGCCAGAAGAATCAATTAATCGGTATTTGTTTGAGTTACGTGAGCTGGCACTGGCAGTATTAGAATATGTTGAAGATTCTGCGATCCTCCAGTATTGTATTGATGGGATACCGGATCAACAAGTTAACAAACAAATTTTATATGGTGCTTAAAGTATGGAACAATTTAAGTTAAAGCTTAATGACTACGAGAGGATTTATACAAGAGTAGGCCAAAAATCCGGCCCAATGTCCAAGCTCTGTTTAAAACCAGCTGATAGTTCCCAATCGGGTGGTAGAAATAATCGAAGGTCGAAGTTCATCTTATGTTACGAATGTGGAGATAGTGGACACACCGCAAGTAGCTGTACGAACAAGGGAAAAGGAAGAAAGTGTTATAGCTGCGGAGAATTCAGACATATTTCGTCATCATGTCCACAAAAGAAGAGCAAAGATGTCGCCGCAATTCAAAATAAAATATCTAATTTTGGCAACGATTTGAAGGAGTTTTTAATTAATGGTAGAAATTGGGTGGCCATGGTCGATAGTGGAAGTGATCTGAATCTAATATCTGAGGCGAAATTTAAAAAATTAGAAGTAGAAAATTTTGAAAATCAGGTTACTGTATTTAATGGAGTTGGTTCGAATGGGCTAATGACTAAAGAAAGATTCTATGCAAATGTGAGTATAGATGGGGACCATTATAACACTGTTTTTTATGTTGTAGATGAAGGACTGCTTCCCGTACAAATACTCTTTGGGAAAGAGAATCCTGACGCCTGAGGTTATTATTATGCGTAAACGGATAGGAAAATAGTATTTTTGTCATCGTAAAAGGTGATACGCTGGATTTAAGTCATGCAAATTATGTACATATAACCAATGAGATCAAGAGGCAGGTAGTATTCACCGCAAAAATCAGAATCATCGAGCATTATAAAGATAACCATAGTTCTCACTGATGACAGACCACCATTTTTCAAGAATTATATATGGCGAAAATCGTTTGTATATACATGGATGACTTAATTGTACCTGCGAAAAATGTTGAAGATGGATGGAACGATTGACGAAAGTGCTAGAGGTCGCAGCTCGGAACGGTTTACAGATGAACTGGAAAAATGTCGGTTTCTAAGAACCCGTATCGAATACCTTGGGTATGATATTGAAGATGATTGCGTTAGGCCGGGGAGGACGAAACTGAAAGCCATCGAGAAGTTCCCAGTGCCAGATACTCCTAAAAAATTACAAAGTTTTTTAGGATTAACTAGATATTTTCGCAGATTCGTCGAGGGTTACGCACTGATCGCAAGACCATTATCAGATCTATTGAGGAAAAACGTTAAGTTTGAAATCAAAGAGGTGGAAAAGGATGCAGTTCGCAAGCTGAAAGAAGTTTTGATTTGCCAACCAGTTTTGAAGTTATACGATGTTGTTGCGAAACAGAATTGCATACCGATGCATGCAAAATTGGGTTGGGTACCATTTTGATGCAGCGGTCTGAATCGAATGGACAATTGCATCCAGTATTTTACCTCAGTAAGAAAACATCACCAACCGAGGAGTGCTACAGTAGCTAATAAAAACACAAGTGATTCCGTCATACAAAGCATTCACAATGCAAAAACTTTTTACTTTTGATTTACAGGTTTGTATGAATTTCCAACATAACGAGCAAACATTTTTATTCGTCAAATTGGAAAATCATACAAACCTGGAAGGCAAAAGTAAAAAGTTTTTCTTTTTACTTTTTATTTACAGGTTTGTATGAATTTCCAACTTGACGAATAAAAATTTTTGCTCGTTATGTTGGAAATTCATACAAACCTGTAAGTCAAAAGTAAAAAGTTTTTGCATTGTGAATGCTGTGTGTGTCCGTCATAGTTTCGCTTGTTTTTCACTCGGTTTTTCTTTCTTGCAACTGGAAAACCATAACACAAAAAACACAAGTGATTCCGTCATACACAGCATTCACAATGCAAAAACTTTTTACTTTTGATTTACAGGTTTGTATGAATTTCCAACATAACGAGCAAACATTTTTATTCGTCAAATTGGAAAATCATACAAACCTGGAAGGCAAAAGTAAAAAGTTTTTCTTTTTACTTTTTATTTACAGGTTTGTATGAATTTCCAACTTGACGAATAAAAATTTTTGCTCGTTATGTTGGAAATTCATACAAACCTGTAATTCAAAAGTAAAAAGTTTTTGCATTGTGAATGCTGTGTGTGTCCGTCATAGTTTCGCTTGTTTTTCACTCGGTTTTTCTTTCTTGCAACTGGAAAACCATAACACAAAAAACCAGGGTTGCAATGTTTTAAACAAAACGTTTAAAACGAATGTTTTAAACATGTTTTAAACAAACCTGTTTGTTTTAAACTTTTTGTTTTAAACAAATGTTTAAAACATGTTTTATTTTAGGAAAAAAAACGTGTTCTTTTTTAGTGAAATAAACTTTAATTCAGGTACATATTACTAAAATTGATTTTAATTTTGGAAATAATAACAATATACCCGGTATATAATTAGGCAATAGCCACTATAATACCCGGGCATATTAAATACCAAACTGGAGCAGTAAAAACTATTTAAAACAAATAAAACAATAAGTAGTCTTATTGTTTTATTTGTTTTAAATAGTTTTTACTGCTCCAGTTTGGTATTTAATATGCCCGGGTATTAAAATCGGGAGTTTACGGTATCGGTTTTTTCTTCTGGTTTAGTAATTTAAAAATTGTCATTAATTAAGCGGCCTTTTCATTTCCTATGTATTAGCTCATAAGCAGAAAATAAACGATCGATACAAGCAGATGAAGCTGCATCAGTATGTATATTTGTCAATAGTGGATTCTAAGGCAAATGTATATTTGTCAATATCAAAAAAACAAATAAAACATTTTATTTGTTTTAAAGAATTAAAATTGAAATTGAAAATACTTTCAAGTCGGAACAAAATGTTGCTTCAACCTACGTTTAAAGCTATCTTTGCTTAAGTAAAAGTCGGAGAGATGGTCAATTTTATTAAAACTCTTGGACATCATGTTTACTGGTTCATTAATTGTCACCATAGTTTGTTCTGCGTATATACAGATGAAGGAACTTCTGACTTCTTAAATTTTTACTCGGAATGTCTATTTCGAATAGACTATGATGCAATTTTATTGTATTAACGTTTTCTCCTTTCTTAATTACCGTTAAAATAATTTCACAACTGATATTTTACAATTGTTTTATATTAGTAGTGATCTTTATTTTATCTGAACCTGAAGTGGATGTGTTTATTTTTAAAAATGACTGAAAATACAAACCCATCCGATACTGATGAGGAACATATTCTAACTAAACGAGTTAATTCAGAAAGAGAAAATTTTAGGGCAGGTTTTGATAAATATAATTCATATATGAAATACGAATATTTAATTTATATCATGTATGTACAATGTACAAGGCGACGTATCACTAATACTAATATAAGTGTTTTTCATTAAATCCTATCATCGATTGGAACTGCGCGGCTTTTGTAATGTTGGTTTTGCCTTTGGCTATCTTATTTCGTTTATGGTAAAAATACTATAAAACATTAAGAATAAAATACAAATATACAGATTTGGGCTTCCTCGAAATTCGTAAAAGGCCAGTAACCTTCACAATTTCAAGAATAGTTCCGAATAAACTGGATTTGTGTAGGTATATTGTTTAACAATAACGCTTGAAACAATAATTAAAATTTTAAATATGTTTTAATCATGTTTTAAACGTGTTTTAAACTAGTTTTAAACATGATTTATTTTTTTTGGTCTAAACATGTTTAAAACAAATAAAACACGTTTTAAACAAAAAAAACACGTTTTTTGTTTAAAATAATAAAAAACGGTTTTCTTTGCAACCCTGCAAAAAACACAAGTGATTCCGTCATACAAAGCATTCACAATGCAAAAACTTTTTACTTTTGATTTACAGGTTTGTATGAATTTCCAACATAACGAGCAAACATTTTTATTCGTCAAATTGGAAAATCATACAAACCTGGAAGGCAAAAGTAAAAAGTTTTTCTTTTTACTTTTTATTTACAGGTTTGTATGAATTTCCAACTTGACGAATAAAAATTTTTGCTCGTTATGTTGGAAATTCATACAAACCTGTAAGTCAAAAGTAAAAAGTTTTTGCATTGTGAATGCTGTGTGTGTCCGTCATAGTTTCGCTTGTTTTTCACTCGGTTTTTCTTTCTTGCAACTGGAAAACCATAACACAAAAAACACAAGTGATTCCGTCATACAAAGCATTCACAATGCAAAAACTTTTTACTTTTGATTTACAGGTTTGTATGAATTTCCAACATAACGAGCAAACATTTTTATTCGTCAAATTGGAAAATCATACAAACCTGGAAGGCAAAAGTAAAAAGTTTTTCTTTTTACTTTTTATTTACAGGTTTGTATGAATTTCCAACATAACGAGCAAACATTTTTATTCGTCAAATTGGAAAATCATACAAACCTGGAAGGCAAAAGTAAAAAGTTTTTCTTTTTACTTTTTATTTACAGGTTTGTATGAATTTCCAACTTGACGAATAAAAATTTTTGCTCGTTATGTTGGAAATTCATACAAACCTGTAAGTCAAAAGTAAAAAGTTTTTGCATTGTGAATGCTGTGTGTGTCCGTCATGGTTTCGCTTGTTTTTCACTCGGTTTTTCTTTCTTGCAACTGGAAAACCATAACACAAAAAACACAAGTGATTCCGTCATACACAGCATTCACAATGCAAAAACTTTTTACTTTTGATTTACAGGTTTGTATGAATTTCCAACATAACGAGCAAACATTTTTATTCGTCAAATTGGAAAATCATACAAACCTGGAAGGCAAAAGTAAAAAGTTTTTCTTTTTACTTTTTATTTACAGGTTTGTATGAATTTCCAACTTGACGAATAAAAATTTTTGCTCGTTATGTTGGAAATTCATACAAACCTGTAAGTCAAAAGTAAAAAGTTTTTGCATTGTGAATGCTGTGTGTGTCCGTCATAGTTTCGCTTGTTTTTCACTCGGTTTTTCTTTCTTGCAACTGGAAAACCATAACACAAAAAACACAAGTGATTCCGTCATACACAGCATTCACAATGCAAAAACTTTTTACTTTTGATTTACAGGTTTGTATGAATTTCCAACATAACGAGCAAACATTTTTATTCGTCAAATTGGAAAATCATGCAAACCTGGAAGGCAAAAGTAAAAAGTTTTTCTTTTTACTTTTTATTTACAGGTTTGTATGAATTTCCAACATAACGAGCAAACATTTTTATTCGTCAAATTGGAAAATCATACAAACCTGGAAGGCAAAAGTAAAAAGTTTTTCTTTTTACTTTTTATTTACAGGTTTGTATGAATTTCCAACTTGACGAATAAAAATTTTTGCTCGTTATGTTGGAAATTCATACAAACCTGTAAGTCAAAAGTAAAAAGTTTTTGCATTGTGAATGCTGTGTGTGTCCGTCATGGTTTCGCTTGTTTTTCACTCGGTTTTTCTTTCTTGCAACTGGAAAACCATAACACAAAAAACACAAGTGATTCCGTCATACACAGCATTCACAATGCAAAAACTTTTTACTTTTGATTTACAGATTTGTATGAATTCCCAACATAACGAGCAAACATTTTTATTCGTCAAATTGGAAAATCATACAAACCTGGAAGGCAAAAGTAAAAAGTTTTTCTTTTTACTTTTTATTTACAGGTTTGTATGAATTTCCAACTTGACGAATAAAAATTTTTGCTCGTTATGTTGGAAATTCATACAAACCTGTAAGTCAAAAGTAAAAAGTTTTTGCATTGTGAATGCTGTGTGTGTCCGTCATAGTTTCGCTTCTTTTTCACTCGGTTTTTCTTTCTTGCAACTGGAAAACCATAACACAAAAAATAAGTTATGAACCCAAATTATGTAAATCTACAATTCATCCAGCGGGTGTAGATAATCTACAAATGAGATTATTCTACATTTTTGAAAAGTCTAAATTTTTTAGTGAGGCCTAAGCCCGCTGGATACGCCCAAGTTTCTTTTATTGGATAGCTATTGGATCAGAGTGAATAAATAAAGATCACAATCTATATATAAAGTTGTCCAAGAATTAAAGAATATTAATTAGTACAGAATACAACACATATAATACGTAGCCTAATCATCATGAACCAAATTTGTTTCATTTTTATCAGAATCTAACAACCCTCTTTAATCGGCTGCTTCTTTGAATATTGTTAAACTACATAATATGCATCGCTCGCAAATGTTCAAAACTAATTTGTAGCGCCACGGACATAAAGGGTCAACTTACGAATTGTGTCACCTTGAATTGGCGCAGTATGTGAATTTGAATTTATATATTGTAAGTTGTAACACTGCAATTGCATTTTCAGTACAATAAAAACTTCGAAAATTCATGAGTTCTTTGGTATTTGGAAGTATAGTAAGCAATTGCAGCTAAAGTTATTGGATGATTTCGATAGAATGAATTTTACTAAGTATTGGCCATTTATTGCATTTAAAAAAAATCTATTGAAACAAACTTACCGGATATATTGCCTTTACGAGTATGTATATTCACACAAAAGTTTCACTTTGGTTTAGCTAGTTAAAATTATTTAAGTTTAGATTTCCCTATTCCTGTTTTTCTTGTGTAATTTTCACAAGCTTTTTCTAGCTCTTCACTTTGTAATTACGTATTTATAACTGTAAAACCCATTTTGGCAAATGGCGTTTAAAAACAAAAATAACCGATTTTCGAAATTAAACTCTTCGAAACAAAAAATAATAATTCTATATCGAAATTGTGCTACAAAATTTGTTCAACCCTCGTTAAATTATGACATTTCGATACGTCAGTCAGCAGCTTGTTTACAATTTTATTCGACAAAGCCATTATTGAATTTTGTACAATTAACCGAGTTAAATATGAATAAACAGCATTGGGGTGAATATTTCGACAGTAAATGGGACAAGCCAAAAAAGAAACCACCATGTGAAAATGGATTCCTAGAAGCAAACGGATTTGATGGAACCGAAAATGATGCAGAAAGTTGTGCCAAGAAACACAAAGTTCCGACAAAAACGTAAATATTTAGCCGTTTTTTTGTAACACTATTAATATGATTATGATTTTAGGACGTCTGGAACGAATCCCCTCGTCAAACAAACCATCGAAGTTATGGATCAATCGGATATCATTATGGATTTGCTCGAAATCTATAAGCCCGGTTCAAATCCCTTCTTCAACACATGCCATGCCACACCAAACCTAGAGGTGTACTCTTCGTGCGATGTAAACCTAATTAAGGAACAACACACAAAACCCTTATGGTTTATACCGCCGAACAACACCAATTTCACAACGGGTAAACCCACAATTCACAAAACAATATCCAGCGAGTTCTTAAGAAAATCACTTCGAAAATCGACGGCCGGATTACTTCGAATGAAAAACTTTAAGAATTCAACTAATTCAGCTCTCCAGCTAATGGTCGATGCGCTTGACGAATTCTACAAAAACTTTATGGAAGAAATTCGTCACCAAATGATGCACAACTCTCAAGAACGTGACACCAACATCGGTATCTTGACCCTAGAAAAATCCTACTTCAATTTAACAAAATGTTCACTGGTCTCCTTGTACAATTACTATAAAAACGATATGATTCGTAAAAATCGGGATGAAGTTGATGAATTCAAAAGGAACTATCATGAATATGATCGGGTCACGCAAATGATACAAAAACCACCAAATATCAAAGAAGAGGATTTAGCATCGTATCTAGATTGTACCGATTCAAATAGCTATATAGGTCATCAGGTGATGTCATCGCAGAATTTATTCGATGGCGGTGAAAGTTCCAGCTTGGGTGAAATGTTTGATCGTGAATTTATACATTCACAAGAGAATTTAAATCTTTCGGTTGGACCGTCATCTTGTGAAAATTAAGCGGAATTTGTTAATAAATTATTTTTTTTTCTAAAACAATGTAATACAAAAGTCAATTTTATTTCATAAAAAATATACATTTCACAGATTAGTTAAACAAAACAAAAAAAAAAAAATAGCACAGAATTTGGCCAAGTAGCTGAGCAATAAAAAAGTAGACCACAATTCTAGCATATACAATATACAAGTTAACACCACCATTAATGTCGAGTCAACACAACGTGCCTATGAGACACGCGCAAACTTGTCGAATCAACACAACGTGTGTTGTGTCCGGTTGAAAGATGATATATTTTTTATAACATCATTTTTAAGTAATTTTCCATGCATTTATGTGTCGAATCAACACAACGTGTGTTGTGTCCGGTTGAAAGATGATATATTTTTTATAACATCATTTTTAAGTAATTTTCCATGCATTTATGCAATGTCAACTATTTTTATTGTATAAAAAGATAAAATATTTTTGTAGTTTTTTTAGTTTTAAGTTGTATCTTGAGAAATAAAGTTATTTTTTTGAGTAAACTAGTATAAAACTCGTTAACTGGCGCCGAAACAGGGACCAGTCGGTAAAGTTATTATTGTGAAAATTTTTTTAAGAGTGTAGCAAATACTATACTACAGTGCTTAAAAAAAGTGAAAACCTATAGCAAATATTATACTATAGTTTTACCACAGTATTTAACAAGTTTAAGGGTGTAGCAAATATTAAACTACAGTGCTTAACAAAAAAGTGAAAACCTATAGCAAATATTATACTATAGTTTTACCACAGTATTTAACAAGTTTAAGGGTGTAGCAAATATTAAACTACAGTGCTTAACAAAAAAGTGAAAACCTATAGCAAATATTATACTATAGTTTTACCACAGTATTTAACAGGTTAAGGGTGTAGCAAAAATTAAACTACAGTGCTTAACAAAAAAGTGAAAGTCTATAGCAAATACTAAACTATAGCAACAAATATAGTGCAAGTGACAGTTAAAACGTACCGCAGTAAGCCGATAGTAAATATTAACACTAACAGCCAAAAAGGAAGACTACGTACCGTCCAGAGCACAATCGACTGGTCTCAAGTGTACAATCACCCGGAGTACACACAAAAAAATTGTTGGAAACATTGAACCACATTTTATTGGCAATGAAAATCCAACTCATTTTAATGTAAGTTTTAATAATAAAAGTAAAAGTAAAAAAGCAACAATATTTTTTTTAACAAATTTTAATAAAAATAATAAAAAGTTAATACAATTATAATAACTAAAATCTGAATATTAAACAAACCAATTTAATAAAATGACGGAACAATTAATTCAAATTCAAACCGCCTTGCAACAATTAACTGGGGCCCTGAACGCCCAAATCGAACTAACACAAAAAATCGAGAGACGACTCGAAAAATTAGAAAACCCTGTTATCCCCGTAACAACAACGACATTGGTAACACCAAGAAATGAACAAGACCTGAAAGATATTAGCAGGCTACCTGATTGTGTAAGAGAACTGCAGATATTCGATGGGAATCCAACGCAGTACATCTCATGGGTACATAATGTAGAAACTATACTACGCGATTACAACATTATGCGAGATAAACCGATTTACAGAGCTATACTTCAACAAATAAGACAAAAAATTCGAGGCAACGCCGACTCCGCTCTAATATCCTATAATATTTTTGATGAAGAATGGACGTCAATAAAGAAATGCCTGTCCCTTCACTATGCGGATAAAAGGGACCTCCGTACGCTAGAATACCAGCTCAGCAATATAACGCAAAAGAATATGACAGTGGATGAATTTTATGCTACTGTTAATCACCAATTCTCACTAATAGTCAACAAAATCAAAACGGAGGATTATTCAGCCGAAACAATCAATGTTTTGGTTGACACATACAGAAACAGAGCATTAGACATTTTCGTCCGGGGGCTGAATGGAGACTTATCTAAGATGCTTATAATTCAAAAACCAACCACGCTACCAGAAGCATACGCGTCCTGTCTGGAAATTCAAAACCTGAATTTTAGAAACTTACCAATACACAAAAAAAATGTCAACAACATGGTAACAGCTCCAATAAATCAAATTACACATAGCAACTCACCAAATCTGCGAACAAATGATGGCATGATACCAATACAGCGGAGAAACATGGCCTACAATATACAACACCAGAATCACCGAATACCATATGTGAACCAAAATCAAAGCGGTAACCAAAATCAAAACAATTTACCACCACCAAGACCAAACAACCCGAAGCCACCAATGCCAATGGATATCGACCCATCAATACAAACAAGACAGGTGAACTATATTAACCGTCCAACCAATCAAGATAATCCAGTGACAAAACGAGATTATTCTCACCGTTACGAACCAAGTAGACAACAGAGGATCAACCACATAGAAACACAACTAGAAGAAGACTATTACAACCAATTGGTTAACGACAACATGGAAGGCGAAATAACCAATGATGACCAATATACCGAAGATGATTCTGAGGTAAATTTTATGACGGAAGCCTCTCTAGCGTACCATACCTAGAGTATAAGCTAAAAAATGGCGATATCCTCAAGTTCCTGATCGATACAGGAGCAAATAAAAATTTTATAAAACCACAATTAGCCAATAACGCCATCCCAACTAAGGTTCAATTTAAAATCAGATCAGCTGGAGGCGACATCGAAATTAGTAAGAAAATTAGCGGTAAATTTTTTAAAAGTATTGGCATCAACAATAATATTGAATTCTTCATTCTACCGGGATTAAAATCATTTGATGGAATAATAGGGGACGACACGTTAAAAGAACTAGGAGCAATAATTGATAGGAAAAATAATCTTCTAATAATAACACCAAATATTAAAATTCCATTAAAAGAAAAACCATCACTCCAAGTCAACAATATAGAAATCCGAGATAAACATCTTTCATCAGAAACAAAGAAGCAACTCCAAACAGTAATATCAAAATTTAAAGATTTATTCGGACCCGTAAACAATATAGAAACAATCGATACCGGGGTAAGAGCGGAAATCAGAACAAACACGGACGAACCTATATATACCAAATCCTATCCCTATCCGTACAGTATGAGACAAGAGGTAGAAAAACAAATAAGCCAACTCTTAAAAGACGGGATCATTAGACCCTCGAAAAGCCCATATAACTCCCCCATTTGGGTTGTCGACAAGAAGATGGACGCCTCACAAGTAAAGAAATATAGGATGGTCATAGACTTTAAAAGGCTGAATGCTGTCACAATAGCAGATTCATATCCGATTCCGGATATATCCAGTACATTAGCAAATCTCGGAGACTCTCAATTTTTCACAACCATAGACCTAACATCGGGGTTCCACCAGATCAAAATGAAAGAAACGGATATACAAAAAACCTCGTTCTCTACAATGAATGGGAAGTACGAGTTTCTACGACTTCCCTTTGGCTTAAAGAACGCCCCAGCCATCTTTCAAAGAACAATTGATGACGTGTTAAAAGAATTCATCGGCGAGATATGTTACGTATACATAGATGACATCATAATCTTTGGTGGAAAAACAGAAGAAGAGCACTTATTGAATATCGAGAAAATCTTCTCAAAATTGGAGAAAGCCAACCTAAGAGTTAACCTAGACAAGACAGAGTTCTTGAAACAGGAAACGGAATTCTTAGGCTACCTCATTACTAATAAAGGTATCAAACCTGATCCAAAAAAAGTTGCAGCCATTAAAAACATCAAGAGGCCCCAAAATCTAAAGGACCTAAAATCATTCCTTGGATTAGCGTCATATTACAGGCGTTTTATACAAGACTTCGCAAAGATAGCTAAGCCACTGACCAACCTTACAAGAGGACAAGAGCAAACAAAAGCAACCCAATCTAAAAAGGTACAAATCAGCATGAACAGGGATGAAATCGAAGCATTTTTACATATCAAGGAACTACTATCTTCCACGGAGATATTAATCTTCCCGGACTTCAACAAACCATTCCTTCTGACAACAGATGCTTCATCATTCGCAATCGGCGCAGTATTATCCCAGGGCGATATCGGCAAGGACAGGCCCATCACCTATATTTCTAGATCACTAAACAAAACTGAAGAAAATTATGCTGCCAATGAGAAGGAGATGTTGGCCATAGTTTGGGCCCTAGATAATCTCCGGAACTACCTATACGGAGCAAAACAAATTAAGATTATGACGGATCATCAACCACTAACGTTTGCAATAGGCAATAAAAACAACAATGCCAAATTAAAAAGATGGAAAGCACGTTTAGAAGAGTACAATTACGAAATTATCTACAAACCGGGGTGCACTAACAAAGTTGCGGATGCACTATCAAGACTAGAAACGGAAGCAAACACCCTATCTACAAATGGAACGATTCACAGTGCTGAGGAAGATTCCACGGATCTAATACGATACTGCGAAGCACCAATCAACGCATTTAGAAATCAACTTATATTCAAAAAAGGGAAAGAGATTTATGCTCAGGAAGAACCACACCCATCTTACCACAGGCATCACATTAGCCTGCCTGAACTAAGTAAAGAAACCTTAAAGAAAATTCTACGAGAGAAACTAAATCCGAACACAATCAATGGAGTAAAAATGCCGGAAGAATATATTCAAATCCTCCAGGAGGCCGTTAAGGAAAATTTCTCGGGTTACAAAATACGGCTAACACAAAGAGTGGTGACAGATATACGCAACGAAGAAAACCAGCTTGCCATCATAAGAGAAGAACACAAACGGGCACATCGAAATCAAGTAGAAAATAAAAAACAAATATTAGAAAAATACTACTTCCCTCGGATGGCCAGTCTAATAAAGAAATATACACAAACTTGCGACACCTGTAACATCAACAAATATGATAGACACCCTAGTCGCGTGGAAATCCAAGAGACACCCATTCCGACGTATCCGACGGAGATACTCCACATCGATATAATGGAAATCAAAGACGAGAAGTTCATTTCATGTGTGGACAAATTCACAAAATTTGTGAAATTTTTTCGAATCAAAACTAAATCTATTCCACATGTGAGGGATAAAATAATTAAAGCAATGCATTTCTTCTCTGTACCCAAGATACTTGTGATGGACAATGAAAGAAGCTTTATAAGTCCCATAGTTACGGACTATCTAAAAACTTTGGGAGTTAAGATTTACCTGACACCATCACAAAGGAGTGAGACAAATGGGACTGTCGAGAGAGTCCATTCTACGATAATTGAAATCGTTAGATGCATCCAAAACGAATACAAAGAACTAACGGTAAAAGAATTAATCAATATAGCAGCAGACCGCTATAATAATTCAGTACACTCAGTCATTCAACAAAAACCAAGCGACATATTTTTTGGCAGGAGTCAAAGAATAAACTATCAAAATCTGTCTGACTTCAAAAATAGAATAAACGAAGATATAATCGAAAGGATCAAGAGAAGCCAAGAAAGCAAAATTGAAAGAGAGAAGACAAAGAGAGAAAAACCGAAGACATACACGCCTGGGGAAACAATATTCACCTCGGTTAAACAAATTCAAGCAAAGGATAAACCGAAATTCAAAAAAGAAACAGTAGCAAGAGACAATAATGTTACCATTACAACAACAACCGGGAAACGAATTCATAAAGCCCATATTAAAAATATAACACAATAATTTCATCTACTTTTAGCTCCTGGCTATGGGGTTTAACATCTTCTGCGACCATCTACGAATACAATACCCCAGTAGTCACTATAAAACAAGGAAATGGACGAATTATTAACGGAAATTTTAAACTAATTCACATCATCAATTTGGACAATTATGAGGAACTGATTGAACGACTAACACCAACGATCAATAGCATTCATCAAGGAAGCAAAATTCGAGCTCAATTGGTTCACCAAACAAAACAAATCTCGCAATGGATTTCAGAACTTAAAGGTCAAAAGTCAAGAAGCAAAAGAGCAATAAATTGGATCGGAAGCGCGTGGAAATGGATCGCAGGCTCACCTGACGCCACGGATTGGGACCAGATAGTGAAAAGTCAGAACCAAGTAATTAACAATAACAATCAACAATACAAAATCAATAAAGTATTAATAGACACAGCTCAACAAATGCTCAACGAATTCAACAAAATTGTAGAACATCTAAATGAAGATGAAGACGATAAGATGCAACAAACTCTGTACAACCGACTTACTCTAATCAAAGAAGAAATAAAAGAAATCATTCGAGCCGTACAGTTAGCAAAAGGAAAAATAGTTAACACCAATCTACTGGATAAAGGAGAAATTAGCCGCTTAATCACAGAAATAGAAACCTTGCCGTATTCCAATGAAATAGAGGCTATAGAATATGCGGAACCAATGATGATGATTAAAGATTCTACAATCTTATACGTCATATCTATACCTAAGACGAGTAAGCAGAACTACAACCATGTCATCATAAAATCAACGGTTAATCAAAACAAACAAATACATCTGGAATTCAATGAACTTTTGATAAACCAAAACGAAGTATTTGGAATCACCCAGAGATGCAACCTCTTTCGAGATATCACCATATGCGAAATGAATAAACTAAAAGAATTAAGTAAAGACCATTGTATCAGCCGAATTATGAAAGGATTAAATGCTAAATGTGATTACCAGTTCAATAAGAATCAAATCATCGAACCCTTGAACGACAATACAATCTTCATAAGCAACTTTAAAGGAGACATCATTTATAGCAATAGAAGCGAACATTTAGAGGGAAATTTTTTAATTCAATATCATAACGAAACAATAAAAATCGGCGAATCAGTTTTTACGAACAGGGAAGTAAGGACGTCTCAAGTATTGCCACCGGTACTTAAAGCAAATATAACGGAGAAAAGCGTCAAAATTGACCCAGGATACTTACATAACTTGTATCTAAATAACGTTGAACAACTTCAAGAACTTTCCAACGAACGTAAAGAAGCTATCCTCATCGACTTCAGTATCGTAACCATTGTCATCTGCTTAGTTGTCATTTTTCTCGCCAACAAAGCTAGAGTGAGACGTCAAAGAAGAATGCTGTTTATCAACAAGCCGATGTATCAAGACAAAATTTCCAATGATCAGCCAGGAATTCAACCCAGGAAATTGAGTTTCTGACCCACGAGACGCAGGTCTTTAAGGAGGGAGAAGTTAACACCACCATTAATGTCGAGTCAACACAACGTGCCTATGAGACACGCGCAAACTTGTCGAATCAACACAACGTGTGTTGTGTCCGGTTGAAAGATGATATATTTTTTATAACATCATTTTTAAGTAATTTTCCATGCATTTATGTGTCGAATCAACACAACGTGTGTTGTGTCCGGTTGAAAGATGATATATTTTTTATAACATCATTTTTAAGTAATTTTCCATGCATTTATGCAATGTCAACTATTTTTATTGTATAAAAAGATAAAATATTTTTGTAGTTTTTTTAGTTTTAAGTTGTATCTTGAGAAATAAAGTTATTTTTTTGAGTAAACTAGTATAAAACTCGTTAACTTACATAGTAGAAAAAGTGTAATTTAGAGATAACAATAGAACAAAAAAAATACGAGAACTGATGATTATCTTCTGGCATTCTCATCAATCGTTATACATTTCATCTATTAAAAAATCCATGCGACGATAGTGTCGCGTCTCCCAATAATCTTTGACACGTCGGTACATTATTGTGGCAATTGCCAGTAAAATTGGTATGGCAAATATAGGCGCAACAACTGGTATTATATAATCACGTTTCGATGTTATGACCGGAAGTGATTCCATTGAGTATTGCACCTTGGGAGGTTCTTCAACACTAAGTAACGGGGGCAATGTTGGTTCCATTTTGATACTCGTTGCATTGGAAGGATTTATTGAATTTATTTTAACGTCGTTGTTTATTGTCGTATTGGAAGACGGTTGAACTGATTTTGTGGGTTCTGATTTTGTGACTTCAGGTTTGGCTGGTGGCGGTCCAAGTAACTCATTGCTAGGCAATGTTTTTTCTGGTTTTTTAGGTTTCGATGTTGTCGTGGTGGTGGTTGTTATTTCGGTGGTGGAGCTCGTCTTTGTGTTCGTACTCATCTTATCCACCACTTCAGACACCTTGCTTTTGGTCAGGTCGGGTACCTCTCCCGATGTAGCTATGGTACTATTTATGACGATAATTTTTTCTGTACTCAAGACTATATTATTCTCACTACTGGCTGGTTTTGTTATATTTGCATCGTTTGGCAATGTAACACCGCTCCTCCTCTCAGAATTGGAAGGAGCAGCTGGCTCTCGTTCGATCGAGCCACTAATAGTTCCGAATAAACTGGATTTGTGTAGGTATATTGTTTAACAATAACGCTTGAAACAATAATTAAAATTTTAAATATGTTTTAATCATGTTTTAAACGTGTTTTAAACTAGTTTTAAACATGTTTTTATTTTTTTTGGTCTAAACATGTTTAAAACAAATAAAACACGTTTTAAACAAAAAAAACACGTTTTTTGTTTAAAATAATAAAAAACGGTTTTTTTTGCAACCCTGCAAAAAACACAAGTGATTCCGTGATACAAAGCATTCACAATGCAAAAACTTTTTACTTTTGATTTACAGGTTTGTATGAATTTCCAACATAACGAGCAAACATTTTTATTCGTCAAATTGGAAAATCATACAAGCCTGGAAGGCAAAAGTAAAAAGTTTTTCTTTTTACTTTTTATTTACAGGTTTGTATGAATTTCCAACTTGACGAATAAAAATTTTTGCTCGTTATGTTGGAAATTCATACAAACCTGTAAGTCAAAAGTAAAAAGTTTTTGCATTGTGAATGCTGTGTGTGTCCGTCATAGTTTCGCTTGTTTTTCACTCGGTTTTTCTTTCTTGCAACTGGAAAACCATAACACAAAAAACACAAGTGATTCCGTCATACACAGCATTCACAATGCAAAAACTTTTTACTTTTGATTTACAGGTTTGTATGAATTTCCAACATAACGAGCAAACATTTTTATTCGTCAAATTGGAAAATCATACAAACCTGGAAGGCAAAAGTAAAAAGTTTTTCTTTTTACTTTTTATTTACAGGTTTGTATGAATTTCCAACTTGACGAATAAAAATTTTTGCTCGTTATGTTGGAAATTCATACAAACCTGTAAGTCAAAAGTAAAAAGTTTTTGCATTGTGAATGCTGTGTGTGTCCGTCATAGTTTCGCTTGTTTTTCACTCGGTTTTTCTTTCTTGCAACTGGAAAACCATAACACAAAAAACACAAGTGATTCCGTCATACACAGCATTCACAATGCAAAAACTTTTTACTTTTGATTTACAGGTTTGTATGAATTTCCAACATAACGAGCAAACATTTTTATTCGTCAAATTGGAAAATCATACAAACCTGGAAGGCAAAAGTAAAAAGTTTTTCTTTTTACTTTTTATTTACAGGTTTGTATGAATTTCCAACTTGACGAATAAAAATTTTTGCTCGTTATGTTGGAAATTCATACAAACCTGTAAGTCAAAAGTAAAAAGTTTTTGCATTGTGAATGCTGTGTGTGTCCGTCATGGTTTCGCTTGTTTTTCACTCGGTTTTTCTTTCTTGCAACTGGAAAACCATAACACAAAAAACACAAGTGATTCCGTCATACACAGCATTCACAATGCAAAAACTTTTTACTTTTGATTTACAGGTTTGTATGAATTTCCAACATAACGAGCAAACATTTTTATTCGTCAAATTGGAAAATCATACAAACCTGGAAGGCAAAAGTAAAAAGTTTTTCTTTTTACTTTTTATTTACAGGTTTGTATGAATTTCCAACTTGACGAATAAAAATTTTTGCTCGTTATGTTGGAAATTCATACAAACCTGTAAGTCAAAAGTAAAAAGTTTTTGCATTGTGAATGCTGTGTGTGTCCGTCATAGTTTCGCTTGTTTTTCACTCGGTTTTTCTCTCTTGCAACTGGAAAACTATAACACAAAAAACACAAGTGATTCCGTCATACACAGCATTCACAATGCAAAAACTTTTTACTTTTGATTTACAGGTTTGTATGAATTTCCAACATAACGAGCAAACATTTTTATTCGTCAAATTGGAAAATCATACAAACCTGGAAGGCAAAAGTAAAAAGTTTTTCTTTTTACTTTTTATTTACAGGTTTGTATGAATTTCCAACTTGACGAATAAAAATTTTTGCTCGTTATGTTGGAAATTCATACAAACCTGTAAGTCAAAAGTAAAAAGTTTTTGCATTGTGAATGCTGTGTGTGTCCGTCATAGTTTCGCTTGTTTTTCACTCGGTTTTTCTTTCTTGCAACTGGAAAACCATAACACAAAAAACACAAGTGATTCCGTCATACACAGCATTCACAATGCAAAAACTTTTTACTTTTGATTTACAGGTTTGTATGAATTTCCAACATAACGAGCAAACATTTTTATTCGTCAAATTGGAAAATCATACAAACCTGGAAGGCAAAAGTAAAAAGTTTTTCTTTTTACTTTTTATTTACAGGTTTGTATGAATTTCCAACATAACGAGCAAACATTTTTATTCGTCAAATTGGAAAATCATACAAACCTGGAAGGCAAAAGTAAAAAGTTTTTCTTTTTACTTTTTATTTACAGGTTTGTATGAATTTCCAACTTGACGAATAAAAATTTTTGCTCGTTATGTTGGAAATTCATACAAACCTGTAAGTCAAAAGTAAAAAGTTTTTGCATTGTGAATGCTGTGTGTGTCCGTCATAGTTTCGCTTGTTTTTCACTCGGTTTTTCTTTCTTGCAACTGGAAAACCATAACACAAAAAACACAAGTGATTCCGTCATACACAGCATTCACAATGCAAAAACTTTTTACTTTTGATTTACAGGTTTGTATGAATTTCCAACATAACGAGCAAACATTTTTATTCGTCAAATTGGAAAATCATACAAACCTGGAAGGCAAAAGTAAAAAGTTTTTCTTTTTACTTTTTATTTACAGGTTTGTATGAATTTCCAACATAACGAGCAAACATTTTTATTCGTCAAATTGGAAAATCATACAAACCTGGAAGGCAAAAGTAAAAAGTTTTTCTTTTTACTTTTTATTTACAGGTTTGTATGAATTTCCAACTTGACGAATAAAAATTTTTGCTCGTTATGTTGGAAATTCATACAAACCTGTAAGTCAAAAGTAAAAAGTTTTTGCATTGTGAATGCTGTGTGTGTCCGTCATAGTTTCGCTTGTTTTTCACTCGGTTTTTCTTTCTTGCAACTGGAAAACCATAACACAAAAAATACAAGTGATTCCGTCATACACAGCATTCACAATGCAAAAACTTTTTACTTTTGATTTACAGGTTTGTATGAATTTCCAACTTAACGAGCAAACATTTTTATTCGTCAAATTGGAAAATCATACAAACCTGGAAGGCAAAAGTAAAAAGTTTTTCTTTTTACTTTTTATTTACAGGTTTGTATGAATTTCCAACTTGACGAATAAAAATTTTTGCTCGTTATGTTGGAAATTCATACAAACCTGTAAGTCAAAAGTAAAAAGTTTTTGCATTGTGAATTCTGTGTTTGTCCGTCATAGTTTCGCTTGTTTTTCACTCGGTTTTTCTTTCTTGCAACTGGAAAACCATAACACAAAAAACACAAGTGATTCCGTCATACACAGCATTCACAATGCAAAAACTTTTTACTTTTGATTTACAGGTTTGTATGAATTTCCAACATAACGAGCAAACATTTTTATTCGTCAAATTGGAAAATCATACAAATCTGGAAGGCAAAAGTAAAAAGTTTTTCTTTTTACTTTTTATTTACAGGTTTGTATGAATTTCCAACTTGACGAATAAAAATTTTTGCTCGTTATGTTGGAAATTCATACAAACCTGTAAGTCAAAAGTAAAAAGTTTTTGCATTGTGAATGCTGTGTGTGTCCGTCATAGTTTCGCTTGTTTTTCACTCGGTTTTTCTTTCTTGCAACTGGAAAACTATAACACAAAAAACACAAGTGATTCCGTCATACACAGCATTCACAATGCAAAAACTTTTTACTTTTGATTTACAGGTTTGTATGAATTTCCAACATAACGAGCAAACATTTTTATTCGTCAAATTGGAAAATCATACAAACCTGGAAGGCAAAAGTAAAAAGTTTTTCTTTTTACTTTTTATTTACAGGTTTGTATGAATTTCCAACTTGACGAATAAAAATTTTTGCTCGTTATGTTGGAAATTCATACAAACCTGTAAGTCAAAAGTAAAAAGTTTTTGCATTGTGAATGCTGTGTGTGTCCGTCATAGTTTCGCTTGTTTTTCACTCGGTTTTTCTCTCTTGCAACTGGAAAACTATAACACAAAAAACACAAGTGATTCCGTCATACACAGCATTCACAATGCAAAAACTTTTTACTTTTGATTTACAGGTTTGTATGAATTTCCAACATAACGAGCAAACATTTTTATTCGTCAAATTGGAAAATCATACAAACCTGGAAGGCAAAAGTAAAAAGTTTTTCTTTTTACTTTTTATTTACAGGTTTGTATGAATTTCCAACTTGACGAATAAAAATTTTTGCTCGTTATGTTGGAAATTCATACAAACCTGTAAGTCAAAAGTAAAAAGTTTTTGCATTGTGAATGCTGTGTGTGTCCGTCATAGTTTCGCTTGTTTTTCACTCGGTTTTTCTTTCTTGCAACTGGAAAACCATAACACAAAAAACACAAGTGATTCCGTCATACACAGCATTCACAATGCAAAAACTTTTTACTTTTGATTTACAGGTTTGTATGAATTTCCAACATAACGAGCAAACATTTTTATTCGTCAAATTGGAAAATCATACAAACCTGGAAGGCAAAAGTAAAAAGTTTTTCTTTTTACTTTTTATTTACAGGTTTGTATGAATTTCCAACATAACGAGCAAACATTTTTATTCGTCAAATTGGAAAATCATACAAACCTGGAAGGCAAAAGTAAAAAGTTTTTCTTTTTACTTTTTATTTACAGGTTTGTATGAATTTCCAACTTGACGAATAAAAATTTTTGCTCGTTATGTTGGAAATTCATACAAACCTGCAAGTCAAAAGTAAAAAGTTTTTGCATTGTGAATGCTGTGTGTGTCCGTCATAGTTTCGCTTGTTTTTCACTCGGTTTTTCTTTCTTGCAACTGGAAAACCATAACACAAAAAATTATGAACCCAAATTATGTAAATCTACAATTCATCCAGCGGGTGTAGACAATCTACAAATGAGATTATTCTACATTTTTGAAAAGTCTATATTTTTTAGTGAGGCCTAAGCCCGCTGGATACGCCCAAGTTTCTTTTATTGGATAGCTATTGGATCAGAGTGAATAAATAAAGATCACAATCTATATATAAAGTTGTCCAAGAATTAAAGAATATTAATTAGTACAGAATACAACACATATAATACGTAGCCTAATCATCATGAACCAAATTTGTTTCATTTTTATCAGAATCTAACAACCCTCTTTAATCGGCTGCTTCTTTGAATATTGTTAAACTACATAATATGCATCGCTCGCAAATGTTCAAAACTAATTTGTAGCGCCACGGACATAAAGGGTCAACTTACGAATTGTGTCACCTTGAATTGGCGCAGTATGTGAATTTGAATTTATATATTGTAAGTTGTAACACTGCAATTGCATTTTCAGTACAATAAAAACTTCGAAAATTCATGAGTTCTTTGGTATTTGGAAGTATAGTAAGCAATTGCAGCTAAAGTTATTGGATGATTTCGATAGAATGAATTTTACTAAGTATTGGCCATTTATTGCATTTAAAAAAAATCTATTGAAACAAACTTACCGGATATATTGCCTTTACGAGTATGTATATTCACACAAAAGTTTCACTTTGGTTTAGCTAGTTAAAATTATTTAAGTTTAGATTTCCCTATTCCTGTTTTTCTTGTGTAATTTTCACAAGCTTTTTATAGCTCTTCACTTTGTAATTACGTATTTATAACTGTAAAACCCATTTTGGCAAATGGCGTTTAAAAACAAAAATAACCGATTTTCGAAATTAAACTTCGAAACAAAAAATAATAATTCTATATCGAAATTGTGTTACAAAATTTGTTCAACCCTCGTTAAATTATGACATTTCGATACGTCAGTCAGCAGCTTGTTTACAATTTTATTCGACAAAGCCATTATTGAATTTTGTACAATTAACCGAGTTAAATATGAATAAACAGCATTGGGGTGAATATTTCGACAGTAAATGGGACAAGCCAAAAAAGAAACCACCATGTGAAAATGGATTCCTAGAAGCAAACGGATTTGATGGAACCGAAAATGATGCAGAAAGTTGTGCCAAGAAACACAAAGTTCCGACAAAAACGTAAATATTTTAGCCGTTTTTTTGTAACACTATTAATATGATTATGATTTTAGGACGTCTGGAATGAATCCCCTCGTCAAACAAACCATCGAAGTTATGGATCAATCGGATATCATTATGGATTTGCTCGAAATCTATAAGCCCGGTTCAAATCCCTTCTTCAACACATGCCATGCCACACCAAACCTAGAGGTGTACTCTTCGTGCGATGTAAACCTAATTAAGGAACAACACACAAAACCCTTATGGTTTATACCGCCGAACAACACCAATTTCACAACGGGTAAACCCACAATTCACAAAACAATATCCAGCGAGTTCTTAAGAAAATCACTTCGAAAATCGACGGCCGGATTACTTCGAATGAAAAACTTTAAGAATTCAACTAATTCAGCTCTCCAGCTAATGGTCGATGCGCTTGACGAATTCTACAAAAACTTTATGGAAGAAATTCGTCACCAAATGATGCACAACTCTCAAGAACGTGACACCAACATCGGTATCTTGACCCTAGAAAAATCCTACTTCAATTTAACAAAATGTTCACTGGTCTCCTTGTACAATTACTATAAAAACGATATGATTCGTAAAAATCGGGATGAAGTTGATGAATTCAAAAGGAACTATCATGAATATGATCGGGTCACGCAAATGATACAAAAACCACCAAATATCAAAGAAGAGGATTTAGCATCGTATCTAGATTGTACCGATTCAAATAGCTATATAGGTCATCAGGTGATGTCATCGCAGAATTTATTCGATGGCGGTGAAAGTTCCAGCTTGGGTGAAATGTTTGATCGTGAATTTATACATTCACAAGAGAATTTAAATCTTTCGGTTGGACCGTCATCTTGTGAAAATTAAGCGGAATTTGTTAATAAAATTTTTTTTTCTAAAACAATGTAATACAAAAGTCAATTTTATTTCATAAAAAATATACATTTCACAGATTAGTTAAACAAAACAAAAAAAAAAAAATAGCACAGAATTTGGCCAAGTAGCTGAGCAATAAAAAAGTAGACCACAATTCTAGCATATACAATATACATAGTAGAAAAAGTGTAATTTAGAGATAACAATAGAACAAAAAAAATACGAGAACTGATGATTATCTTCTGGCATTCTCATCAATCGTTATACATTTCATCTATTAAAAAATCCATGCGACGATAGTGTCGCGTCTCCCAATAATCTTTGACACGTCGGTACATTATTGTGGCAATTGCCAGTAAAATTGGGATGGCAAATATAAGCGCAACAACTGGTATTATATAATCACGTTTCGATGTTATGACCGGAAGTGATTCCATTGAGTATTGAACCTTGGGAGGTTCTTCAACACTAAGTAACGGGGGCAATGTTGGTTCCATTTTGATACTCGTTGCATTGGAAGGATTTATTGAATTTATTTTAACGTCGTTGTTTATTGTCATATTGGAAGACGGTTGAACTGATTTTGTGGGTTCTGATTTTGTGACTTCAGGTTTGGCTGGTGGCGGTCCAAGTAACTCGTTGCTAGGCAATGTTTTTTCTGGTTTTTTAGGTTTCGATGTTGTAGTGGTGGTGGTTGTTGTTTCGGTGGTGGAGCTCGTCTTTGTGGTCGTACTCATCTTATCCGCCACTTCAGACACCTTGCTTTTGGTCAGGTCGGGTACCTCTCCCGATGTAGCTATGGTACTATTTATGACGATAATTTTTTCTGTACTCAAGACTATATTATTCTCACTACTGGCTGGTTTTGTTATATTTGCATCGTTTGGCAATATAACACCGCTCCTCCTCTTAGAATTGGAAGGAGCAGGTGGCTCTCGTTCGATCGAGCCACTAGTGAAAGTTTTTAATGCATCATCCAGTTTGGGTTCAGCTTTTTTAACTGTAGTTCCCGACTTTATTTGCGTCTCCATCTCCTCATTTCCGATTATTGTGGGCTTCAATGTTGTACTACTAACGTTATTATTATCACTACTACTACTACTAATCGTTTTGTTATCACAATTTATCTGATAAAAACTTAATACATAGATTACGAGTATGATTAAAATGCTAATATTAAATTGGCAATTCATTTTATCCACGCTAGAATTTGGGTCTTTCCCGCAAATATCGAAAAACCCGTGTTTCTTATTTATTGCTTTGAAATTGTTTATTATATGTAGTAATTCACGGTACTCACGACAGTTCAATATTCTAATTCGATAATTCTTATATTTTAATTACATTTTGTGAAAAACAAATAAAAATGAAATTATAAAAAAAAGGAAATGAAAAAAGAAAAATCGTCAGCAATCAAATTTTTTACGAAAATTTCATGATTCCCCGAAAAAGAAAAATGACAACATACCAAATGTCAAAATAAACAGTTTTAACGTGTGTGTTTGTGTGGGTGAGTATGCATGTACTAAAAAAAATTCGATATCGAAAATTTTTGTTTAGTACATAATTAATTGCCACAACCGACCAACAGATGCTTTCATAAATTGTTCAAATATTATTTCTACATCAAATTATTTGTAATGTAAAGTTTAAAAATCAAATGTTGAAATATTCTTAAAATATTACATAATAATTATCAAGAGACACGAGCCACGTAGATTTACGTTTTTTCATTGCAACTTCGAAAGACGGGCAACGTAAATTTACGTATACGTTTTGATTTAATTTCTTCAAGAATTCCCGGAAACCGTGAAAAATAGAGATAAACAACCCCCTCCTTTAAGTTTAAATAAAAATGTATACGTAAATCTACGTTGCCCGTCTTTCGAAATTGAAATGAAAAAACGCAAATCTACGTGGCCCGGCCGTTAAGTGTTAAGAGGCAGACAGCGGTATATTGATGTCCAATCTATCTTTGACTGTATATAATAAATGGACCGCCAGCCTAGAATTATAATTAGTGTTGTAGGGCCATGTGGGCGTTTAGCCACCTCCACCTCGCACTGCGACCTAAAAGATCTTTTGTGCCCCAAGCCCTGCTTAATTATCTGCCCAGTCAATATCCAGGGTCTTAATGAACCTGATAATACTGTCGGCCGGTACGTGATACATACTATCTGGGCTCGTTGCTCTTCCTCCTAGATGTTTACTGTATCATTTACTTCTGCTAGAAAAACGGTAGCATTGGGACTCAAGGACTTCGAGAGGGCAGTCCCACTCCCATATATTCCTACCCGTGCCTCGTCTACCGTTTTGATTTGACTCTTGTGAGTTGCTGGGAATAGAATGTCGCCTGTAGGTCACCCAGCTTTACTACAGGAAGGATAAATAAAACTTGAGGGTGCCTGGTACCCAGAGTCCGCATATTTGCACTGATTAACCTATCAGCCAATAATCCTTCAGCATATGCTGTTCCACCTTAGATTAGAGTTTTTTGTTAAGGTTTTCTCCTTTAGCGCCATACTTTAGCCTGGCCCAAAAGGCCACATTCTGCCTAATGGTTCCAGTTACCAGTGGTTGCCGCAAGGAGGCAGTACGTACACTTTCGAATTGTGACCAGGTTACCCCTTGCATAGTTGTACCCAATCCGCAGCTGCCTAATACATGACCAGAACAGCTTACTTGATGTGCATCCTACTGGACGGTTACGGAGCTGGTAGATTAATCTACCCCCCCCCCCCCTCCAATAGACGCCAAATCACCAGATAAAGTACTAAGGAGTCGTTATATTTTGGGTAAAAGACGATACGGTAAACATAAAGACAGGCTGGTTATAAGAGATTGTGAACAAAAATTCGGAATTAACTATGAAGAAGTTTTTAGTCCGTTAGTCACTGAGAATACTTTTCGCCGTAGTTTCAAAACAAAACCGAAATATTATTAAATTTGACATAAAGCGCTCTGTGGTCGAAGTGCATTGGCCACATTCACATCTGGCTTGAAAAGGCCATATTTTGGTTATGCCCAAGCGGCTAAACCCAAAGACATTGAATATGCTTGCGCATTTCTGTCTGTTCAGATCTAACAAACAAATTTCGGGTACCCGGGGTATGCTGCAGCTATCGCGGGGGGGTCACAGGTGGTGGATAATGGACGGCCTATCGACAGATAGGTTAGCGGTGAATTAAATAAGCCGCCCCCAACCGCAGCCCTGCTGGGAGGAGAGTCTCAGGAAACTGGGGAGTGGTTAACCTAAGTTTAATAAATTCTGAGTGCCTGTGATACCCGGTATGGAATGGCGAACTGATGGCGCCATAAAACCATCAACTAATAACCACAGGCAAACTGAGCATCACATTTTCCGGGGTCTCCAGGTAGTGAGTGAGGGGCCCCTTTAAACGGGTTACCCCCTTGAATGGAATGGATCCTATTGGTTTGGGATATCCATATGGATGGGTGAATGGTTGAGTGAAAGATGAATAGGGGCGGGGGTGCTGGGATGGGATGCTTGGTGAGCCAATGGGCTGGATTAAGGTGTTATGCGACCCGTGCTGATGATCAGCTAGGCTGGGGCCCATTTAACAAAGCCCAGTCGTTAACGGAGCCCTCTGGATACCTGGCTACCTCTAGTTGTATTTAGCCTTACCTGCGTATACGGATCTCTGCGCAGGTGGACCAGTATTTCTCCGACACTCGTGGGAATACTATGGACGATTTAACAAATAAAAATAAAGGAGCCGGTACCCTTGAAAAACCGAAAAAATTGAAGGAAGAAAGTGGCTTTTACCTTAAAGGTGGAGCTACCTCATCAGTGGCAGGGGTAAGTAGCACCATGGCACCAAAGCCAGGAGTTATATAGCGGGGGATCGGGAAGGATCCCTCCTGCAAAGCGACGATACAGGGAGAAACGGTCGGCGCATAAAATTCTGGATAAACTGGCTGTAACCCCTGAGGGGCAGCTTACAGTAGAACAGAAGCAATCTGTGGCTTGGGCGAGGGAGATTGTCGGCCGCGACAGCTCGGATAGGGTCCTTGTGCCTAAAGGCAGAGGTCCCAGGATGAGCTCGAAGTGGGCGACAGCGAACGAGCCAAGACAGTCACAGGAGCGGTATCGGGAGATCTAAAGGAAAACCCGAAATTGTTCAGTGAAATCCTAAAGGAAAACGTACTGGTGCTAGCGGTAATTGACAGAAGTCAAGAAGATGGGAGCATCACGGCAGAAAAGTGGAGGGAAGTGTATAATGCACTAAACTCCATTTTCATCAAGGTCCTGAGAGAAAATCCAGGACCCCCTCCGTTCTGTAGAGATGCGGGATGGCATCAAGGGCGCGTAAAGTTAACTGCGTGCTCGGATCAAAGATCGGTGGATCTTTATAAAAAGGCAGTAGCCGAAGTAGGTGAGGTATGGATAGGCGCGAGGCTTGAGGCAGTTCGAAAGGAAGAAATTCCGAGTAGACCTAGGGCACGCGTCTGGTTACCAACCAAACCAGACAAGCCAGAAGAGATCCTTGAGATTATTCAGGCTAGTAATCCAGATCTTCCAACGAAAGATTGGAAGATTGTCAAACAGGAGGAGGCTAAAGGGGGGATCAGCTTCGGTTTCGGGTCGATCACTCTCAACGTCTTTAAGAAAGATGAGGTAGGCATGCGCTCGGAGGATGGGCCGGAGGTGGACGTCGGACGGACCCAGCGGCAGACAGTCGAGCAAGCGCATGGGGTAACAACGGAAGATGACGTGGAGCTGCTATTGCAGAGATGCGGCCTTCTCTCGCTTGGATCCGATGGGGACACCCTGTCGGAATCTGAACGAAGAGAGGCTGGGAATTCTCAATGCAGCGAAGCATTAATTATGGGGGTGACACGGCGGATACCAGCGGCCCCCCGGAGGAAGATAGCATTAGCCTGAAACAGGGAATGCATGAAGAGGTAAGTGAGAGAATGCATGATGATTAATATTGTGCAGATTAATCTTCACCATACGAAGGCTGCTTCGGCGGCTCTCGTTCTCAGACTGACTAGATCAGGAGAGGAGCTAGTGTTAATCCAGGAACCTTGGATTAACAAAAACAGGATCTGTGGCCTTAAGGTGAAAGGGTATACAACTTTGTACTCAAGTAACTCTGAGAAGATAAGATCTTGCATTTTAGTGAAAAATACTTTAAAAAATTTTCTACTTTCTCAATACAGTAGTGGTGACGTTACTGCGATCAGTATGGAGGTTGGCAGAGACAAGTTTTGGCTGGTCTCTGCTTATATGGATCGGGAGAAGGAGATCCCGCCGGATAACCTGGGGGACCTGATCCGAGAAGCAAGGAAAAATAGGATTGGTGTGATACTCGGATGTGATGCAAACGCGCATTTTTTGGGGGAGCACTGACATTAATGAGAGGGGTGAGTTATTTTTTGATTACTTATTAAATACTAACCTTTCAGTCTGCAATGTTGGGCAAGAAACAACATTTATCATTAGTAATCGGCAGGAGGTTCTAGATGTGACCCTCGCCTCGGATACTATTTTTCAGTTGATTAGGGGATGGAGAGTGGCGAAGAAGCACTCATTCTCTGATCATCAATATATAACTTAACCTTAACATTCACCCGGGTACCCAGAAGCCGTTCAGGAATCCTAGAAGGACAAACTGGGAGAAATATGGGGAGGTGTTGGAGGAATTATTGCCGGAGGTCCCCGAACTTCCGGAGACAGTGGAAGAATTGAATTGCATTGTGGATGTTGTCACAAAAGCATGCAATCTTTCCTTTAATGCTTCTTGCCCCCTGATAAAGCCAAGGGGCAGGCAGAAACCGACATGGTGGTCCATGGAGTTGGAGACCTTTCGGAAGGCGTGTAGGACAGCCTTTAATAAGGCAAAGAGCACGAGGCATGGGACTCCTATAAGGAGGACCTAAGAAAGTACAAAAAAGAATTGAGGAAGGCACAGAGGGGATCTTGGAGACTCTTCTGTGGTAGAATGGAGGAAGTCTCTGAGACTTCCCGCCTTAGGAAGATTCTATCTACTAACCCAACTAGTCCTAGTTACTTAATTAGACCAGGCGGGTCATGGACAGCTTCAAGTGCGGAATCGTTCGAGCTTCTCATCGATACCCACTTTCCGGGAAGCTTTGATGACTCGATGGAGCGTGGAGCTCATCGAGGAACACCTCCAATAGATATGGAGGGCATATTGGATAGAGAGCGGATCCGGTGGGCGCTGCAGGGTTTTAAGCCTTATAAATCGGCGGGTCCGGATCGGCAGTCATCCTCCCCTGGCTAGAGGTTATCTTCAGGGCATGTCAAAGTAGTCTTTATCCCGAAATCGGGAAAGAGCTCACATGCTCATCGAAAGGATCTGAGGCCTATAACTCTATCATCCTTTCTGCTGAAAACCCTGGAAAGGTTGATAGATGTATTTATTCGATCAAGAATTGAACCCAGGAATTGGGCAATGTCGCAGCATGCGTACTGTAAGGGAAAGTCGGTGGACACAGCTCTGCACGATCTAGTATGCACAATTGAGAAATCCATTTACTTGCGAGAGTTTTGTATGGTAGCATTTCTCGATATTGAGGGTGCTTTTAATAATGTAAAAACGGAGGCGATCATGGAAGGATTGTCTTTTTTGAAAGTGGCGGACTGCTCTATAGGTAGGTTAATAAATCAGATGCTGGTAAGCAGGACTATTACCTCGGAGCTGGGAGAGTCCAAGATTAGAAGACGGGTGGTTAGAGGAACCGCACAAGGAGGTGTAATGTCCCCCATTCTCTGAAGTGAAGTGATTAATGGATTGCTGTTGGAACTAGAGAGAGAGGGGATATAGGGGTTGTAGCATATGCTGATGATGTAGTGATAGCTGTCTCAGGCAAATATCTAGATACGATTAGGGATGTTATGCAGAATGCACTCCTGATCATTACGAAATGGGCCAGCAAGTGTGGACTGGGGATTAACCCTTCCAAAACAGAGCTGGTACTATTTACTAGGAAATATAAAATGCCGGTGGTTAGTCCTCCGATCATAAACGGCAGCGGACTAGTTTTTGCTGACCGAGCAAGATTTCTGGGCATAATATTTGGTAGTAAGCTCAGCTGGAAGCCTAACACTTTGGAAAGGGTGAATAAGACTATTGTAGCCTTATACTCGTGTAGGAATGCTATAGGTAAGAGATGGGGCTTGAAACCGGAGCTGGTATACTGGCTCTATACCGCCGTGGTAAGACCTGTGCTAATGTACGGGGTGGCCGTTTGGTGGCCAGCTCTAGATAAGGTAACATATAGAGGTATGATGGAGAAGGTGCAAAGAACGGCCTGTATGCTTATAAGCGGGACGCTTAGGACAACACCTACACGCGCTTTAGAGGTTATGTTTCAAAAAACAGATGGCAGCCAACGTGGCTACGAGACTCTTGGCTGTCTCTCAGTGGAAGTGTCTTCAGGTGGGAAACTCGACGATAGGTAGATTCGCTGGCGAAGAACTGGCGAATCTGGATTATATTACACCAACGTTGTGCTTCGATAAAGGTTTCCGGACCATCTTTCCCTCAAGGGAATTCTGGAGAGACGGATCAATACTGGAAAACGAGGCAGTGCAATTTTTCACGGACGGCTCGAAGCTAGACGATAAGGTAGGAGCCGGAGTCTTCTGTGATAAACTTAATGTTAATATTTCTGTTCGTCTCCCTGACTACTGCAGCGTGTATCAGCCTGAAGTGGTGGCGATCGGGGAAGTCATGACATGGTTGAATCATAATGTGGTATCCGTGAGGGATATCGCAATTTATGTGGACAGTCAGGCAGCGGTCAAGTCACTTGGGGCAGTTTGTCTGAAGTCACGGGTGGCGCTGGATTGCCGATCATCTCTTAACGAGATGAGCGAGTATTTCAGCATCCAGATAATCTGAGTCCCGGGTCACTCGGGCGTCACGGGGAACTGTAGGGCGGACGAACTAGCTAGGTACGGTACGACTCTCCAGATGCAGCCGGAAATGGCAGGTCTGGGGAGGCCTATGGCAGTGCTAAAATGAGCGCTCAGTAAAAAGGCAATCGCCTTGACAAATGAGAGGTGGAACAACACTCTCACGTGCAGGGTAGCAAAGCAGGTTTGGCCAAAACTGGACTTGCGGCGCTTCAAGGTATTAATATCACTGGGAAGACAAGAAATAGGATGGGTCGTAGGGATAATGACAGGTCACTGCCTTTTTGGGGAGCATGCGAGAAGGCTGGGGATACAGACGAATGACTTTTGTAGAAGTTGCATGGACGAAGAGGAGGAGGAGACTTTGGAACACTTCCTATGCTCATGTCCGGCGCTATCTTACAGAAGGCATAAGTATTTGGGTGTGTACGGTATGGACAGCCTTTCGGAACTCGCGGACTGTGGAGTGCGAGATTTGTTACGCTATATAAATAGCTCTGGTTGGTTTCAACGGGAGTAATGGGGAGATGGGATCCTGTGGTATCACAACGGGCCACTGCTGGCCTAAGTGTACGATAGCAGCCACTTAACATAACCTAACCTAACCTAATTTCGGGTAGCTCCAAAAAATTGGCACAAACTAGTTATAAACCACAAAAAACAAACCCAGTGAATTCTAACCAACACACAATGAATACAATAAGGAATAACGAATTCATTCCGACGAACCATCGGAAACAAACGTATTCGGTAAAAGAACCGCCAATTCCTATGGAAATTGATCAATCAATAGATCAAGAAGGACTTTTAATAAAAACTTAATTAATAACCATTAGATCGCTCAAGAAATTGAAAACAATTTGTAACAAGACCCAAATGAGAATAATCCGAACGAAACTCAAGAAGAAGACACAGGAAATTTTCAGGGGACCCAGAATTCGGACACGGAAGACTAAATTTCCTTCCGTATCTGAAGTGTTATAACGAACACCTTAAGCGCGAAATAACACTTTTAATTGATACCACTCCATTTTTTATGGAATCTTAGGCTCAGAATCTATGGCCATGATGAACGCCAAATTACACTATAAATCTAACACAATTACTCTGAATAATTGCGTCTATAAATTTGATAGATCGAGACCCTCAGGATAATTTCTATAATCATACCATATCGCTGAATACAACGGAGAACGGCGATTGGTTAGTGCCAAGCTTCGAGAAATTAAACGAAGAAATAATGGTACAGCCGCTTTAAAACCACGATCAATGTAGTGCTTACAGGAGATTCCAAACCACCAAAAATAGTTCCAAAGTTAATACTTAAGGTAAACAACTTTAAAACAATCAACCCGATTCCTATCTCCAAAGCCGAATGTATCGATTGAAAAACGGTATCGAAGTTAATCAGAACAGAACATTTAAGTGAGCAGAAAAAATCAGTATTGACAGAAACCATTTTAAAAATCAAGCTATTCTGTTAAAGGAAGATGAAAAATTGTCGGCAACGACAATAACCAAACACAAAAACATATAGGTGCCCACATTGTTACAAAAAAGACGTAGAAGAACAAATACAAGAATTATTGGATAGCGGTATTGTCCGAAATTCAAACAGCACATACTCATCACCCATTTGGGTAGTCCCAAAGAAAATGGATGCCTCGGGAATTCGAAAAGTACGAGTAGTGATAGACTACCGGAAGTTAAACGAAAAAATTCGAAACAATAAATTCCCAATTTTTCAAATTGAGGAAATCCTCAACAGTCTAGATAAATCCGTTTATTTTTAGACGATAGACCATAAATCTGGCTTTCATCAGATTCCCACAGACGAAATATATCAAGAGAAAACCGCGTTTTCAACGGAAAAGGGACATTTCGAGTTCACCCGTATGCCTTTTGGCCTAAAAATTGGCCCAGCTACCTTCCAAAGTAGCATGAACAATGTACTGAATGGTCTAATAGGTAAAATTTGAAACGTATACTTAGACGATATTATCGTCATAGGACATAATTTACGAGATCACATAGATAACTTAGACACAGACTTCAAAAGATTATCCAAATTCAATTTAAAAATTCAAATCGACAAATGTGAATTTCTAAAAAAAGAAACTGAATTTTTGGGACACACCATCACCTAAGACGGAGTAAAACCAAATTCAGATAAAATAACCAAAATATTAGATTGGCCGTTACCAAGAACGCCAAAAGAAATAAAACAGTTCCTTGGACTGTCTGGCTATAATAGAAGGTTTATCAAAGATTACTCAAAAATAGCCAAAAACATGACAAAATATTTAAAGAAAAGACATACCTATGGACGTAACAGATCCGAACTACGTAAAATCTTTTGAAACGCTCAAAAGAATCATATCAACGGACATAAATATTAGCGTACCCAGATTTTTCAAAACCATTCATACTAACGACAGATGCATCAGATTTTGCTCTAGGTGCAGTCTTGTCACAGATTCAGGATGGTGTCAAAATACCCATCTCATTAACCTCCAGAACCCGAGTGAGTTAGTAAAATGCATTTTAACGAGGAAACTTGATGCTGAAACACACAGTATTTATGAGAGCACAATCAAAAATCCAAAAGAAATCGAAACGTTAAAAAATTTCTATAGTTTCCTGGAACCAAGATTTCAATCGCTTGCAACTATAACTAGAGACAAACAAAACAAGAGGCAGCAGCAGTGAAAACATGAACCATCTTGTAGGTATTGCGGTGGGATTCATGAAGTCACCAGTTGCAAGACATTCCCAAACTTATTAATATTGGAGCGAATTTCAGCTTCCAGAGCAAAATCCTTGAAAACCGCAAGAAACCCCCGACCAAAATAAAACAGCCATGATCAAAATAACGTGTAAGGAAACACTTGACCCGTCTTCTAATTGATCCAAAAGCGAAGATATAGCAAACAATCTTAAGCTTACAAGAACACCGATTCAAGCTGACATCACCGAAATGGGTCAGACAGAAGCTGGTACGGCCACTCATCAGTAGAGTTCAGCATTAGTCCACAGTTTTCTTCAAACTTCAAGATCAAAGTGAAGGCTATATGGTATTTAAAAACATAATCGGTAGCATGATTGATAAGGTCATTGAACTAAATTGTTGCAATCATACCAAAAATTTTATTTGGGCAGATCCAACGTCTTATGAACCCGGTCTAATTGATATATTATTAGGCGCAGATTACTAGTACTACAGTTTCCAAACCACTTGGTCAATCAAGAAAACAGTCATCGCTCGATTACTCCAAGTCAAAAATCGTTTGGCCAAGAAACCTGAGTTGGCACTACAGTACCAACAATTCTTTGACGAGTACGATGCTTTAGGATATAAGAAGAAAACTGAAGGCATACGTGGAGATGTTCAACACTACTCGCTTCCTCTTCATATCGGCAAAAACATCCACAGGGATATCATTAAATGGTGCCACTCTCCAGTAGGACTTACTGAGCGTATCTTTAAGTTGGTGAAAACATATGTAAGTACGTCTACACAGCAGATTTTATGGAGAAAGTCTCCTAATAAGCAGCTGCAAGAATAAAAAGTTGCAACCGTGACTATGGCAGTGCTGAAGCGACCTAATTAGCGGTGCGGACTTTGTAACAATTACCTGTCTCTGATTTCTACGCGGACGATCTCATATCAGGAACCAACACACTCAACGATACATTATCAGTACAGAAACAGCTTATAGGACTACTCAAATGTAGAGCAAGCCCTACTAAATGCCGTAAATCTACGGACTACTGGAATTTTGGAATGCTTGATGATGCAATAAAAATACTCGATCTTTACTTGAATCCTACCAATGACAGCGTTTGGATTTCGTATTTCGTTGCCGGAATCTTGATAAGCTCCTCTGAGCTCCTTTCTGGAGTTAGAACCAGTTACTGTAATAGCTAATCTTACCATAAAAGACCTTTGGATAGCAGGCCTTTCTTTGGATTAAACATTCCTCAGATATTAGCTGCGCAACGGTAGGATTTTAAAACTTTACTTCCTTGAATAAAATTAATATCTATACCTAGATGGCTTTGTTTCATTCTCAATCATCGCTCAGTTTACATGGATTTTGCGATGCATCTGAAAACGCCTATGCATGCAAGTATATCAACATAACACTTGTTTCATCCAAGACCACAGTGACACGATTTATAGTGAACGGGTCCGAAGTGGGTCTATCAGCCGACTCAGGATTGGCCACAACCCCACAACTCATTCAAGTTAGTGACGCCGAACCAGAAGCAAAACATGTGATGCTAATTGAGAGTGCTGTAATAGTTAATCCATTTGGGCAGATAGTGGATAGATATTCAGACATTAACAAAATATTCCGCATCATCAGCTATTGTCGACGCTTTATAAAGTAAAGTTTAAAGATATAAGACAGAAATATGACTTACAACGCCGCACTAACCTGTTTAGAATTCATCGCTTAACTAAGCTACTACTGATATAGCTGATGCACATCTACGAACATTGCACGGCGGTAGCCAGCTAACTCTAGCTCTTTTTAGAAGAAGGTGCTGGATCATTACCTCACGGGCGATTAATACTGTCGCTTCCATTCACACACACGGGCGTAGACTTTGCAGGACCTGAAGTTCGAAGTTCTAAAGGAAGAGGCACGAATTCCTACAAGGGATACAAAGCTGCCTTGTATTTTTCAACTAAAGCTGTTCAACTCGATATTGTGAGCGATTTGACTGCAATAGCCTTTGTAGCAGCATTCAGCGTCCATAGTAACAAACCAACAATCTCACGGTTTATCGAGTCCGCCATAAAACGTCCCAAATTAACTTAAAGGAATTAATAAAAACTTGCGCGACGAGTAGGCAAAGCGCACCAAAAATAAAAGAAAATAATTTTTCGTTTTTCACCATTATTATAAGTTCCGTCAGCTGAACCATAAGCAATTTTAATTAAATAAATAAACAGTAGAAATTTAAATCTATACGTGAATTTGCATTCAATTCAGTGCGCATCGAAACTTAGTGTATGGGAAGTTAGACGTAAACTCCTAGTAGTGCTATCCGCGTGATTTAAGTGGGTTAAGGGTCTGGTGCAACATCCGTTGAACCCTCAGACGCCCACATTGGTGACCCCGACGTGATCCTGAAATATTCAACGCAATCACAATTTTTTTGAAAAAAAAGTTCAATCACGCGCTGTACAGCAACTGAAGAGCACAAAACACAGTTATAAGCTCGAAGCTTGATGTAACCTTACCATGCCACGGAACATTTACGCAGCATAAGCAGACACTCCAGCAAATGCATATAACCAGCTTTCAAGAGAAATAACAAAAATAAGGCAATACCAAGACGATACCACCATCAGCAGACCCAACCACCGCGGGATGTAATGCGCCGTACCCCACTGTACACCACCATTTCAATTTTCTTTTTTCTTCTCCAACAAGGGAGAATTTGCATTATATACAATTAACTAAATAAGTAACGTAAAATTCAGTTGGTTTAACGGTGTGCGGGCGCCAGGGGTAAGCGAAATTTTATTTTATTTTATTTGTTGGTGTGCGACATTATTAGTCATACTTAATATAGTCACGTAACTCGCAATTGTCGGTAGATCGTATAAGCAATGGCAAAATTTCATTCCACCACCGCGCTTTAACCTTTATTTTTTCGGTGCGTGTTACTTAAAATGAGTGGCGGAGAAAACGTACCCTCGACGTCCGGGACGACTCCGTCCGGAACGACTCAAGTATATAGACTGGCGGTAAAATACGCGCCATTCAATCGCGACGATCCCGAAATCTGCTTCACGCAGTTGGAAGCACAGTTCGGAATCGGGGGTATCTCGGGCGATGCTACCAAATATGGGCATCTCATCGCCGCTCTTGATCCATATACTGTTAAATGTGTACGTGACTAAATCCTCTCTCCTCCCAGAGCTAATAAATATGAAGCTTTAAAAAAAGTGATAATAGAACGTCTATGCGAGTCAGCTAAAATTAAACTCGACCGATTACTATCCGGACTGCAGCTGGGCGATAAAAAACCTTCACAGCTTCTACGAGAAATGGAAGCGTTGTCCGTCAATCAAGTAACTGAGCCAGTATTGCGGAATTTATGGTTACAGCGACTCCCAAACCACGGGATCCTGCATGGACGATGCAAACTTACAAAAATTAGCCAACGCTGCCGACAAAATAATTGACGTGCAGAAACCAGCCGGTGTATACAACGTAAAATGTAACCCAGACGAAGTACAAGGAACGCAGTCAAACAGTTTGGCAGCGCAAATCAGTATCCTGTCACAACGCGTAGAGGAATTATACGGGCGGTTCGGTAAAACTAGAGACAGGTCCAATCGTGGACGATCCCCAAGCCCTAAGTTCGCTAATTTCCCTCGTCAACGCAGCAGTTCACGTTCGAAGGAACAGGTCGAGAAATACCCAAATTGTTGGTATCATCACCAATTCGACAGCCGAGCACGGAAATGCATAAAACCATGCAGCTTCAACAAAACCAGTTCGGAATTCAACAATCCGGAAAACCAATAGGCACCTCACTTCATGCGGCAAGTGATGGCAGCCATAACTCGAAAAGCCGTCTAATTATCATCGACTCGCAAAACAAATTACAATTTCTAATTGATACAGGCACCGAGGTTTCAGTCATACCACCGACAAACCTTGAAAAATCAAACGCAACAACATTTAAATTGTACGCAGCCAACTCGACAGGCATCGATACATTCGGGCACAAAAACATCACACTCAACATAGGTCTTCGTAGACCCTTAACATGGAAATTCATTGTGGCCGCAGTCGACCGATGTATTTTGGGTGCCGATTTTTTAGCACACTTTGGCCTATTGGCCGATATCAAGAACAAAAAACTCATCGATCCAGTCACGAATCTCAACGTCCAAGGAGTATCCATCCAAATCACATCGTATGGCATCACCACGATCAAATACGATTCAGTACAATCTGAGATTCTGGAATTACTTCAAGAATTTAAAACCGTTACCCGTGAGACGACCAACTTGAACCTGGTAAAGCACAACGTAACCCATTGTATCGAGACTACGGGGCAACCCTATCACGCAAAAGTACGACATCTAAACGCGGACAAGTCAAAAATAGCTAAAGATGAAATCGAAGCTTGGACTAGTCAAGAAAATGGATGGCAACTGGCGGTTATGCGGGGACTACAGAAACCTAAACTCGGTAACAAAACCCGACCGTTACCCAATACCATTCGTGACAGATTTCACGCATCAACTCGAATCGTGCATAATATTCTCAAAGATTGACCTCGTTCGTGCCTATCACCAGGTACCCATCGACGAAAAGGACATCGAGAAAACTGCAATCATCACTCCATTCGGATTATTTGAGTTTCCACGCATGACATTTGGGCTACGCAACGCCGCTCAAACTTTCCAAAGATTAATCCACTCGGTATTTCGAGAATTAGCGTTCGTATTTCCCTATATCGACGATCTGCTGATCGCCTCATCAAGCAGGGAAGAACACCTCAAACACCTACGTATAGTTTTCAACGGTTAAAGGACGCGGGTTTGGTAGTTAACCTTAACAAATGCGAGTTCGCCACGGACCAAATATCCTTCCTCGGATTCCACATAATAGCCGACGGCATGTCACCCGACAAACAGCGAGTGGAAGCCATTCAGAATTTTCCACGACCAGCTACAACCGACGGTATTCTCCGTTTCTTGGGGATGATAAACTACTACCGTATTTTCCTACCTAAGGCGGCACATGACCAGGCAATTCTATACGATTTCATCAAAGGAAAGAAGAAAAAGGACAAGTCACCGATAAATTGGACCGACGAATCCAACAAGGCGTTTGAAACATATAAAGCAAAACTAGCTGAATGCACTCAGTTAACATGTCCAGTTCCAAACGCTAAATTCGCTATTCTCGTCGATGCATCAAGCACAGCAATGGGAGCGGTACTGCAACAATTCACAAAAAAAGGCTGGCAACCACTTTTCTTTCATTCGCGAAAACTGAGCGACACCGAGACTCGCTACAGCACATACGACCGAGAGTTATTAGCCGCCTATTCGGCCATAAAGCACTTCAAAAATTTCGTGGAAGGTCGAGAATTCATTCTATTCTCCGACCATTAACCATTAACGTATGCACTTCATCAAAATCCCGAAAAAGCATCACCAAGGCAACGACGCCACTTGGATATCATAGTACAATACACGTCGGACATTCGTCACATTCCTGGAGACAACAATGTCGTTGCAGACACGTTATCACGGATCGACCAAATCCACCTCGGAGGCAGCATCGACTATGCAGCAATCGCTGATGAACAAACAGCCGACGCGGAATTAGCAAGACTCGTGGAAACAAACACGTCTCTAAAATTTGAGAAAATTCCACTATTTGGGGGACAAACAAAGAAATCATATGCGACGTTTCAACCGGCACACAACGTCCATTCATCCCTAAACCATTTCGTCGACAGGTGTATGAATCGTTCCACAATGTGTCACACCCAGGCATACGCGCCACGGCAAGACTGATCGGAAAAAAATTCATATGGCCAACGATGAACCAGGAAATACGCTCTTGGGCCAAACAATGCATTCAGTGTCAAAAGTGCAAAATTTCGAGACACGTGCAGAGCGAAATCGGAAATTACCCTCCAACAAGCAAACGATTCGACGAAATACACATCGACATCGTCGGACCGCTACCACCTTCAGATGGTAAGTCATATTGCCTAACTATGATTGATCGCTACACCCGCTGGCCTGAGGCCACCCCAATCGCGGATATTAGAGCGGACACTATAGCAGAGGCATTAATCAGAACTTGGATTAGCCGATTCGGCATACCATCAACCATTGTGACCGATAGAGGGGCACAATTCGAGTCAACTCTGTTCGACGAACTTTCAAAATCACTGGGATTCCATTCCGTAAACGTACCACAGCCTACAATCCGGCGTGCAGTGGTATTATAGAATGGTGGCACCGAAGTTTTAAGGCCGCAATAATGTGCGTAGCAGAAAAACAGTGGACAAAATCCCTACCAATAATACTACTCGGCTTAAGAACAACCTTTCGAGAAGACTCTCAAAGCACAGCAGCTGAACTTGTCTACGGAGAAACCATACGACTACCAGCGGATCTCATTCAAGTAGGAAAATATAGACCGTAATCCGAATTCGTCACACGACTACGCAATCAATTCACAGACATAAAACCCGCCTCAGCGTCTCGAAACGCACAAGAGCAAATTTTCGTTTTTAAAGAATTGGCAACATGCAAACATGTGTTGGTACGAACAGATGCAGTCCGGCCGTCACTATAACCCCCATACGAGGGACCATTCCTCGAGGGTAAATCTATCCGTGAATTTGCATTCAATTCAGTGCGCATCGAAACTTAGTGTATGGGAAGTTAGGCGTAAACTCCTAGTAGTGCTATCCACGTGATTTAAGTGGGTTAAGGGTCTGGTGCAACACTCGTTGAACCCTCAGACGCCCACATATCTAGTATATGCCAACATATTTATTCTGACAATGATATGAATTTTGTCGGAGCTCAATCAATACTCGACAAGGAATAGCGTGAGTGTTTAAAACAAACTACCCCAGATCTTAAAAAAATGTTAGCTAAGAATGGCATTTCATACCACCTTCAGCACTACATTTCGGAGTGCTAAGGGATATATCGACAGATCCGCATGAAGTAGCACTAACACCAGATCACTTCTTAATAGGTGATTCACTACTCGCCATTCCAGAACCAGATTTGTTACATGAATATGTAACCTTAGGACAGCATTGGGAATTATTACAAAGAATCGTTCAACAATTTTGGAAACGATGGTCGACCGATTACCTATCAACCTTCAACAGCGAGTAAAATGGAATTAAAAACAACCATAAGCCAAACTAGATGACATTGTTTGGATTAAAGATAACAAGGTCCACTTGTGCGAATTGTTGAACTACATCCGAATCTACATCAAATTTAAGTGACAGATCTCGAAAATAAGCATTCTTACTAATACCCTTGTTTTTATTGAGTTTACTAACACTGTGTAGCATTTGTCCAGAAACTTCAGCAACTAAGCTTCCGTATAACTTGATTAGTTCTCCCCATCATTCCTGACTCTATTTTGAATACACTGGAAATAAACGCAGTTACAAATAATGAGGTGCTCTCAATATAGTAGGAAATATAGCAAGCGACATCTGTATTCTAATACGAAAATTCCCATTTTTTTTTTTAAATTTTTCGTTAAATTTGTAGGTTATGTTGACAAAGCACTTCGCTTTGTACTACTTTAAAATGTCGCATTCGAGTGTGGAACGCATTGCCTTGGCTTTCTAGAACTTAATTGCAATATATTTTGATTTTTTGTTAAATTATCACTTAAAAATAAAATATTTATCAATCAAATCAAACTAATTTACATAATTGAAAAATGAAATAAAGAATTTTTAATTTTGAAGCTCAAACCGAGGCGCTTGGTTTGAATAGTGCTTTAATATAATTCTTATAAAATGTTTGAAATTTTAAATTTTATTTATTTAATAAAGTTAATGGTGAAAGCTCGTTTAATAGAAAATATGGCAAATGGATTGGTTAGGTTAGCTGATTCTAATTAACTTACCTCATTTGTCAAACTATTTAATAGTTTAAATCAAATCTCTTTATACTTGGTTTTATTATTTTCACTAAGTTTATTAATTAAAACTATTTTATATTTTAACTTTATTCACTGACACATCTGATTATATCATGATTTACCATGTTTCTATGCACCGAGTTCAAACAAGTTTAGCTTTCGTTGAGTTCAAAACATGGCGGCACTAACTCGAAAATGTTTTATTTCACTTTGACATTTTTGGGTACTGCTTTAATTATTTTGTTTAAAATTAATAAATAATATTCGAGACACTATTTTTAATTTAAAAAAAAGTTTGACAGAATCTCTCTCTCAAAAATTCGAGATTCGTTGAGTTTATTTGGATTAGCGATTTGATTCCTTTTAACTGAGCTCTGACTGCCCGAGTTACATTTTGCAATATTTATGGACAAATCTTACTCATGATATGCTCAATAATCCTGTGTAAACAATGTAAATTTCTTCAAATTTAGCCAAGAGACTCGCAAGAACTTCGCTATTTGAATTCTGAAAAAAATTTCCGGATAATCTTGGTAAAATATCAAGAACTTTACGTTAACAAATAAATTAAAATGACGTCGAATAATCTACGGTCAATAATGGAACACTAACATTTATTAGTTCGTAGGTCTTTGTAGGTGACTCGTTGGCAACAGACATCATGCATTAATGAACCGGAGCCAAACGAAGAGTTCGTCTTTTGACATTAAGGGCCTTCACCGTCTGAGTAATATGGTTACAAATCCTTAGTGGTTCGCTTCAAAAGATTAGGGAGGATCTTTTGAGGTTTGTTTGCTTTTCGGATGAAATATTTTCAAATAAATCTTTCTCCTTTACGATTGCTTGATTAAACACTGATTTTGGCAGCCCATAACGTTGAACGTGAAAGGCTAATCTTTATATTTTTACAATGAGAGTTAGCCTCAACTATTATGAATGTGCCACAATTATTTGATCGCAACAAATTATCAATTTTTTGTAGTTTCAACAAAAATCGGCACCAGCCATAAATCTGTATGCCAAATGTGTCAAAAATAATGTATCCCGTTCAAACAACGCTTTTATTTTCCGAAAAAAAATTAGAAACAAAATTAACACTGACTTTGGCTACTAATTACTACAGCCTTAAAAGGCAAATCATCAATATTTTTGCACCTGGTAAATACGTATGACGCTCGTGTGAAAATTTCATATAAGAATGGTTGACGCTTTTATTTTCGCTGAGGCATCATTTTAATTCGATCAACTCGATGAATTTTAAAATTAGTAATTAAATGCAAATTGAGGTGATTGTCACCCAAATATTTACATCCCTAATTATAAATTGTACCTCTGCAGATTTGAATCGGTTTACTTCCCTCAAATACTTTTTATTGTCGGGGTCACCATTTATGGCTTACGGGGGCACCATTTTATGTTTTGCTATTATTTTTACTCTCACCGACAAGGAATGACATAATCAAACCCTAAAAAACATCGCTATTTTGATTTATGCAATATGTAAATAAAAAAAACACGTATAATTTTAATAATAATAAGCATGGATGTGAATCCTTTATTGTTTCATCATTTTTTTTTGTTTTCTTTTTTGTTTTTAATAAAAATGTTTCATTTAATTATTTATTTATATATTTATTTTAATTGTAATTTATTTAATTTTTTTTTTTTTTATTTATTTTACTTTCTTAATATTGAGTCTCATTATCTATTGGAACAAGTCTTTCTAAATTTCAAAAAAACAAAACAAAAAATAATATAATAACATATTATTTTTATTTATTTAATAAACAAATAAAATTTACCAAAAACGTTTTTTCTTTAATTTTTTTTTTTGTTTAAACATTATCATCATTATATAAATTGTCGGATCGATCGATTCAGGGCGCTCACGCTCTGCCATTTTAGATTTAATATTAATAATATTGTTTGTCAAATGTGTTTTAATTAATTTATTTATTTATAAATATATGTTATTAAATTAAACTAATTTACATTAATTGTATAAATATTATTATTATTACTTTATTCATTTAACTTGTGTGATCGAAATTAAAAAAAAAAAAAAAGGAAAAATTAAAAATAAAAACGGATGATGACGCGCGCGTTAAGAAAATTAACTTCTGCACACATTTTATAATAGTATCCTGCTTTCTACAAATTTTGACGCAAAATCATCAACATCTGCGCGATGATGATTTTAACCATATTACACAAATTTTAGATCAGTCCATTTCTATGTAGCTAAATATATACAAAAAAAAAAAATAAAAGTAAATAAATGTTGCTCGGAACCTCGAGTACGGGAATACATGGTACAATAAATAATAATTTTATTTAATTAAATTTGTAAATATAATCATCAATTCCATGAAATTTTAATTTTTATTTTTCTCTATATAAAAATATATAACGTTTGTTTATATAATTATAAGTACCTAATTATATTCATATATATTTTGTGTTTTAATTTTTATAAAAACTAATTTTATTAATTAATCAAAGATACAAATAAATAAAGAATTATTAGTGTTTTAATAGTGTAACATGTATGTACTCCAAAATAAATGCCTCGAGAAAGTGTGCGAAACTTGCACAAATATTTTATAGAACACAAAACACGTGGCCCCATGTTGGGCGCCAAAATTAACCACGTGGTTTAATATTATTCTATTACTTACCCAATATGTATAGAAATGATCATAAATAATTAGTTTAGGAAGAGTTTTATATTGTTTTTAAATTAAAAAAAATTGTTGGACAAGTTTCGCGACCGAGACCGTAGTTCTCCGCACAAAATATACAGACAAATAAAATAAACTTTTTTTTTTTTTTTTTAAATAATAATAATAATAGTAATTATAATTATGTTTATAATTAATAATAATAATAATTATAATAGTAATAATAATAATGATAATATTGTAAATATTAACTATTGTTCGGTTGCTGGTCTAAGCTCTTTTATTTGTTTTATTAAATAGGCTTTTTCATCATTAAATTGCTCATCCTCGGAACGATCTGTATGGAATTTTGTTAAAAAGTCCACAAGCTTATCTTGATTTCTTAGTAAAATGTCCAGAATTGGTCTTGGTTTATTTGGATTGGCGACGAATACCTGTACATATACAAATATATAAAAATGTGTGTTAAAATCATTTATATTTGTGTACCACATTAGCTAAACATCTTACTTTAAATACATGGAAGGCTTCAAATTGTATATTTCGTGATTTTTCTTTTAGCATATTCATCATAAGTTTAAGATTATCTGGATTTGATATATATTTTGTCATTACCTATACAAAAAATACAAAAAAAAAAATTCAATGTAAAAATAGTAAAAAAGAAAAAAAATTGGGGTCACCAAATATTAGAATACATACCGTAAAATTATGCCGATCTAATAATAATTCACCTAACAATTTAAGACTTTGCCTTCGTGTCACATAATTTTCCGAATTCAATAAACACTGATAGTGTGTAAATACTTTATCGTAATTCGCTTCCAAAAATTCGGCACACAAAATCTTGTGACGTGTCAACAATTCTTTAAATGTAGAGAATGCATCCGATGCAATATCAAATGTGGACACCTCAACGTAACGGAAAAAATTAAAAAATTCATCTGAATGTAACATGATTTTGGCCAGGGCCTCGTACCGAGCACATTCTCGTAACATTGTACCACAATTTAAGGCAATCTCTTGATGTTCATAACCCGCCATTAGGGTGAATAAAATTTCCGGTTTTGTACAAATGTATTCAACAGTTGGTGAACGTGTACCAATTTGGCGACGCAATACATTATTAAATACTTGGGCGACATCTTTTTTACCCTCGAAATCTATTCGATTTAAATTCTACGAGATAAAATAAAAAATTTATTTAGAGATAAACTCTTTCTTACCGGCAATAAAAGCGACATACCTGTATCAAAAGAAGAAGCAGATTACTATTGTACAGCTCTTGCGATAATTGGGCGATCACGTAATCTGTTTGTGGTTCAGCATCCGATGTACCATACAGCATATTTTTAATTAACACCTGGAATGATAAAACATACATAATTATTGAAACAATTTGTTGTACTGGAAATTTGAATTTTTCGGACATCTTGTTGGGAGAAAATTAAGGAGTTCCAAAACTAAATTTCTTTGCCGAGTTTGCTGCTTTTTAAAAATTTTAAATTCCAAGTTTATGAACAATCAAAAGTTACTAAGTTGTTCCCTAAAATAAGAGGTGATCATCAGAATGAATTGAAAGTCGCATTACATTCCTCTCATTGAACAGAACTCACCTATTTTATGTTCCTTGTTATTATTTTATTTTATTAAAAAAATTGACGCCCAGCTAAAATTTTGTAAACACCTTTGGTTCTGATGACAATACCTTTTTGTTTACAGCCCCCTTGAGACAGAAGATGTCACAACAAAGAGCTGAAGAAACACCAGAGCAATATCAATCACATATCTCACAAGTCAGACTGAACATGTCAGTATTAAGAGCTGCTCAAACACCAGAAGAACATGAACAAAGACTTCGGAATTTAAGAGAAGTCAGAGCTGCTGAGACACCTGAATAACATCATATGAACGTGTTTCGCAAGTTAGGCACGATATGCTAGAACTGAGCGCTGAACAAACACCTGCACAACATCAGGTACGTATTTCGCAAGCCAGACAGAACATGTCTCAGATTCGAAAACGATTGACAGCTGATGTTTAGACACTTAACAAATCGAGCAATAGATACTATGTTATTATAGCATCTGGGGTCTGCCTGATGAGCTCAAACGACCAGGAATACTCGATGTCTGCCACAAATCATGGTGTATCATATCACGAGCAAGAAAACAACATCGCCGCCGGTGTCATCTCTTCCTACGATTCCAGAGTAATACCATTCGTGACGATCATCAAACTCACAGGACGCTGCAAATGAAAGAGCTTGTCTAATTGAGTGTAACAACATCGATGAGCTCTTAAGAATATGCAAGCGAGCTACGGGATCACGCAACACACAATTCATAGTAGAAAACTGGAGTTGATCAGAAACCACTGCCTTCTTACCATGCAGTTACAAGACGAGTATCGCCGTATTCAGCGGAGATCAGAAGTTCGATGATGAAAAATATTTAAAAAGGGAATTTCGACAAAAAGATTATCGATTGTAAGGAAACGAGCTGAAGTTTGTTGTGCCAAAGGCAGTTTGATTCCGAGTAGTACAACATTTTCACAATAATACGGGACACTTCGGAATCGAGAAGACGGTCGAATGATTGAAGGAAAATTGATGGTTTCCGAAAATGCGCCAATATATGAAGTCCTACATTGCCGCCTGCATGGAATGTTGTTATATAAAGTCGAAAAAATGAAAACCTGAAGAACGCCTACACTTCGGAACGATGGAACCGATACTGTTTCGGTTGATACATATCTACCATCTCGATCCGTTCGTGATGAGTGTAAGCATGGAAACATCCATATCATTGCGATGTCCGATGCTTTCAGTAAATTTGTGATTGTTAGAGCCGTTCGGAATATGAAGACAGTGCCAGTAATTTAAATTTTATACGACCTAAACCGCCTATTTTGGACTTTCGAACTGTATCGTCAGTGATCATGGTACATATCTCACCTCTAAAGTCTTCAAATTGAATATTGTGAACCTAATGGCATCCATTTGGCAGCGAACGGACAAGGGGAGAGAGCGAATCAGACCAGCATGTCATTTATTTGTACTTCCGTCGAGAATTCGAAAGATTGGGATCAAACGCTTCGAAATTTACAATGGACCATCAATTTTCGAAAGAAAGCGACGACGGGATTTAGTTCAAACGAACTCGCCTTTGATTTCAAACTAAACGACGACATTCAAAACAACCTAGCTGCCACCTTGAATGAAAACCGCGAACTTGGGCCAAAATGTGATATTTACGACAAGAGAGAATGCGCTCTTTAAAATATTAACAATGAGAGAAAGAAGTGGAAAGAAAATTCGACCGAAAACACTCTGCTCTCCATAAACTCTCGAAACTTTACTTTTTGCATTTTCAGCATGTTTAAATACTGTTTGGGCACCATTGCATGTCACCAAATCAACCGCACCGTAACAAGTTACAGCACTCCATATCATGACAAAACCCATGGCGGAGTGGCGTCTAGATAGAATGATTTTCTCTTAATCCATCTGGCCCATCCAAATTGAATTTCTTTTCGTCACTAAACACAAACTTTTGCCATTTATTTCTCCAACTCATGTGAAATTTTGCGAAATCATGCCTAGCTGCTCTATAATGATTCTTCAACGTCGTGGATTCCCAATTCAGAAGCAGTTTTAGTTGCTATGGCTTCATCGAATTACACACCAGTTGCACGCGCTACTCTTCCTTTGAAATTTCTACCATAGTTCTCTATATCTCCAGGAAAATTATTAATTACCTTTGCACTTCTGAATATTCTCCTGGCTGTTGCTCTATTAGAGTAACTTTCTTGCTTTAAAATTTTTATTTGTCCCATTTCTTTCTCACTGATAGATTTGCCAGCTCCCATTTTTAAATTACCAAGAGGCAAAATTTTCAGAATTTTTAAGTCTATTTTTATTTTACTTTAAGCACCCCGCAGCAATCACACTGAATAATATTTTTGCTGTAGCACAAATCTTCTTCTTCTTCTTCCGCTGGCGCTACATCCCATGAAGGGATTTGGCCGCCTCAACGATGCTCCTCCAAATAATCCGATCCGCCACAAGAGAACGCCAGGCACGGTGACCGAGTGTGTACAGGTCCCTCTCAACGTCGTCCATCCATCGGGTAGGTGGTCTCCCACGAGGTCCTACTTTCGTTGGTGCCGACTCCAAGGCCTGTTTAGTGGTCCGATTTTGTGAACGTAGTACGTGCCCAAGCCATCTCAGCCTTGACGATTTTATGAATCCTATGATGTCGACTTTATCGAGATCATTTCTGATCTCGTGATTCATTCGCATTCTGTACGTGGCTCCCTCTTTAATGGGACCGAGAATTCTTCTTATCATCTTACGCTCAGTTACAGCGATTTTCTGGATGTTTTGCGCTGTTAGTGTCCAAGACTCGCAACCAAAGGTGACAACTGGTCTTATCAGCGCCTTGTAGATGTCCAATTTTATTTTGCGCGATATATGAGGAGACTTGAAAATTTTGATATTGGCGTAAAATGCTCGGTAGCCTGCTGCGATCCTCGATGAAATGTCCACAGAAACGGAGTTTTGCTCAGTGATCAGTGATCCTAGGTATTTAAACTCATTCACCTTTTCATATTGAGTATCTCCTGAAATGAAGTCCCCACGAGTCTGCCTTCTCGCGGTCACCATGTATTTGGTCTTCGCTTCATTGATCTGAAGGCCTATTTGTTGGGCTGTTAATTCCAACGGGAGGAGGACCTCTTTCAGAGAGATGATGTTGCGACCCAGAATGCAAATATCGTCAGCGTATGCTAATAGCTGGGTTGATTTATAATACAGGCAGCTACGCTGGGCTATATTAAGCTGACGAATGACATACTCTAATGATAGATTGAATAGAGTTTGAGCTATTGGGTCTCCTTGCCGCACTCCAGATGTTATCTCGAAGGCATCCGAAATTTTGCCTTCTATTAGCACCTTACATATTGAGCCATCCATTAAAAGCTGGCACATTGAAACCAATTTTGACGGTATGCCCAGATAGGACAATACGTTCCATAACGTGTTCCTCTTAATGCTGTCATACGCCTGTTGAAAATCTATGAATAGACTGTGTACAGGGATGTCCTTTTCATAGCATTTCTCCAGCACAATCCTCAGCGTGAAAGTTTGATCGGTCGTTGATCTATTTGGCCGAAAACCACATTGATAATCACCCAAGATCCTCTCGCTATAAGTTGATAACTTTGCTGCGACTACGTTAGCCAAAACCTTGTAGCCCGTGTTCAGCAAAGCTATACCGCGATAGTTGTTGCAGTTTAATCGATCTCCCTTTTTATGAAGTGGACATATTGGCGTCTAGATAGAATTATTTTCTCTTAATCCATCTGGCCCATCCAAATTGAATTTCTTTTCGTCACTAAACACAAACTTTTGCCATTTATTTCTCCAACTCATGTGAAATTTTGCGAAATCATGCCTAGCTGCTATATAATGATTCTTCAACGTCGTGGATTCCCAATTCAGAAGCAGTTTTAGTTGCTGGCTTCATCGAATTACACACCAGTTGCACGCGCTACTCTTCCTTTGAAATTTCTACCATAGTTCTCTATATCTCCAGGAAAATTATTAATTACCTTTGCACTTCTGAATATTCTCCTGGCTGTTGCTCTATTAGAGTAACTTTCTTGCTTTAAAATTTTTATTTGTCCCATTTCTTTCTCACTGATAGATTTGCCAGCTCCCATTTTTAAATTACCAAGAGGCAAAATTTTCAGAATTTTTAAGTCTATTTTTATTTTACTTTAAGCACCCCGCAGCAATCACACTGAATAATATTTTTGCTGTAGCACAAATCACTTCATTGAAAATCTAGAAACAAACTAATGAGGCTAACCTAATACATCATCTAAGAATTTGCTATAGTGTCAGAATTTGACATCCGATCGGCGATCCCTCGAATATCTGGACAATTCAATTTATATAGCAACACTACAATTATCGTTTATCAACACATTATGTGAGATATAAAGTCATTTAAAGCAAGTTCAGTGCTACAATCCTCCGTGACACCATACTGACTTTTTGAGAAAAATTGCCTTTTATTCAGTAAAATTAAGTCGAATTTTAACGCACTTTTCAAGAATTTTTGAAAGAACGGACAATAATGATATAGGACATCACTCGGATCCCCTTTCTTATATAAAGGAATAACAACTGCTGTTTTCAAAACATCAGGGAAGATACCAAAATATAAGCAATGATTGGGGCAATCATTTTAAGATCTTTGGTGTCTATTCTAGATCAGATTAGTTGGAATTATCGAGGCTGTTAACGTAGGTTATAATTTCAGATGGAGTGATTGGTGTGAAGAAAAAATTTTCCGAAATATTTTTATGGCAAATAATTTTAAGACAAGTATTATGGAGATGAAAATTTAAAAAAAATTATTGAAAGCATTCGTTATGTTATGTCGATCATTTATCAAACACCCATCTGTATTAATAATTTCTGAAATTGTTTTAGTATTATAACCTTTACCGATAATGTCATCCACTAAACGCCATTGACTTTTCAGATTTTTCTTGTACTGTTCAAATCTAGAGTAAAAAAAAATTTCCTTCAAAATTTTCAAAATCAATTTTTTTAATTGACTACAAGGTAATTTTTTACAAGGTAACTGCCCGAATAGGTTGAGAGAAAGTAATTTATGATCTGAGAGCATTAAATCACATACCTTTACTTGAAACTTAAATCTTGAATGTGGTTTCAGTCCCGTGAAAACGTGATCAATGCAAGTAGATGTTGTACTGGTAACGCGACTAGGTTCATTTGTAACGATCTTTGTACTTTCGACGTCCAGGTTATTTTGGGATAGTACTTCTAGTCGGAAAAAAGGTGGTTCATTTGTCGAAAGACATCCACAATTACTGGATAGATCGAAACTTTATGCATTACCTGGACATACTATGGTTAGCCCATTCTCCCATCAGCAATCCCGCAATCGTTCTACTTAATATTGCATGATTTCAGTTTAGTCACAATAATAAAAAGAAAATTAAAAGGTGAGTAATAACGTCCGCAATGCACTATTCGCCGGACATATAAACATATATATATATATATATATATATGATTTTACAAAAAGAAGCTAAAGAAAGGCAAAATTATAAACAATTGGATTAGTTGTAAAATTACCTCTTCAAAAGTTGAAAAAAAAACATTTGTCATCAGCTGTTGGTTGTGTTGTTCCGTATATTCTTCTAGATTGAATGACGTACCGGTTTTTTTTCCAGATAATGCTGCTGCTTAAGATGTAATTCTCCACTTAGAAGTTCCTACCTCTTAGGCGCAATAATGATGTCCACTCATCAATAAAATGGTTCAGATTGTTTGGTTTTTCTGTTTTGTTTTTGTTTTACTTTTTAATAACAAAACAACTGAGATGAAGGATATCTCTCGAAATGCGTATGGATTGTATGTATTCAAATAATTACTAAATATTTATTTGTATGTTCGTTCTTTTGATTTATTTCACTTTTTTATCTTAAACATTATTAATAACAGATGATAATTAACACGAATTTATATAAAGATATTGTATAAATAGTTTTTTTTTTTTTATATATTTATTTAATTTTATTTCATTCATTAATAAAGTTCTAAAATTATTTATTTAGTATGTAGTGGTTTTTTATTATACAAGTTTTCGATATTTTGTTTTTCTTTTGGCTTGGTACAATATTACCATCATTCACAAGATACAAAAAAAAAAAAAAAAATGTTTTTTCTTTGCGGTAGGTGCAGATACATCACTCAAACCGTAACCATATATATATATATTATATATGTGAATATACATAAATTAGTAGTATATATGATAAGTTAGGCCACTAAACACAGTGCACTAGTTAAGTAATATTTGTTTTTACTTTCTCACTATTTGCCACTTAACTTGAATCACGCCACTCAAATTTACTTTTAGCTTATTTTCATTTTTTTTTTTTATTTTTTTTTTTTTTATCCGTTTCTTATCGTTTCAAAAATCCAAAATCAACTGCCCCGTCTCTTTAATTTACGCTATTCCCATCACCGTAATTACAAAAAAAAATTAAAAAAAATCTGTTACTACACAAATTATTCAAAAAAAAATTGATTCACATATCAAATCTACTATACCTTATCTAATAATAATAACAGGGTAAACCGAAAATCGTTACAGGGCAGGTACGACGCTGACTACCCAAAGTACACGTCGGATCTGAGTTGAATTCATATTGGCATGTACTTTGTTCAGTTTTATTCTTTAAACATTACAAGATTCATTACGTCTGCTATGGTTTAATGTCCTTTGTATGGAAGGTGCCTAAATTCTTGCCAAATTCGTTTTTTAAGCGATAATTCACGTTACCTATTTTCTCTTCTACAATGGCTTTGGTAAATTTCGGGAAAAATTTGCCACATAGGTTTTTTGTTGCATCACTCAAGGGGTGTAGTTTCACAAATACTGTCTGACCGGGCTGGAAACTGACTGGGCGAGTTCTTAAATTATAATGCTTAGCGTATTTGTTAAACGCGTTTTGAAGATTTTTCGAGACATTGGCATGTATTATCGATAATTTATCAGGCACGGGTAAAGGAGTAATATCCTCGCTGAGTGAATGCAGGTCTCGGAGTAAGCTGTAGTGGTGTCCATCCGTTATCATGTTATAGCCGAATAATAAAAAGTACGGAGAATGTTGGGTTGACTGGTGGATTGCACTGCGTAATGCACATCCAACCTCACTAAGATTCTGGTCCCACGTTTTATGGTCTGACGATACATAGGCGCGGATAGCTGCCACAACCGAGCGATTCACACGCTCAGACGCATTGGCCTGGGGGGAATAAACCGCCGTTTTCATATGATTAATATTAAATTCCTGTAATAATTGTAGGAACGTTCTGGACAAAAATTGAGGGCCATTATCTGTAAGAAGCTGCTCTGGTACACCAAACACGAGAAACACTTCATTCCTTAGATATGCTACGATCTTATTCGTTGTGCTGGAGCTAAGGGGTTTTAAAAGCACGAACTTGGTGAATTCATCCAGTATGACCAAAATATAGGTGTTGCCATGTTTCGATCTGGGATACGGTCCCATGAGATCCACATAAACTTTTTGCCACGGTCTCTCCGCAAACTTCTTTTGTCCAAGTGGAGGCTTGCTAAGCCGATTCGATGCTTTAGTAGCTTTACACACTTCACATTTTGCTATATACTCATAGATTTCTTTGCGCATTCCAGGCCAGTAATAATGAGTGCGAATTCGTTCCAGTGTTTTTAATATTCCTCCGTGAGAAGCTAAAGGAAGATCGTGTAATTCTCGCATGACTGACGTTGTCATACTGGATGGCACCCACAATTTCCATAAAGGTGTATCAGTCAACTGTGGATCAATTTTGAATCCTAATTTTATGTAGATACGATCATCCTTTATCTGAAAAGCTGGATACTTCGCTGGATTGGATATAATTTTTGTTCGTAAATTTACATAATCTAGGTCCTGGAAAGAACTGGACGAAAGATCTATCTGGCACAAAGTAGCAGTTTTTTCCGAGTCGCCATACAATCGGGAAAGAGTATCTGGAACAATATTTTGAGCTCCACGCTGGTGCTGGATTACGAAATCGAACGCCTGTAGTTTCAGGCTCCAGCGAGCCAATCTGCCATTTAAATCGGTTTGTGACATCAACCACTTGAGACTAGAGTGGTCCGTTATGACGGTAAAATGATATCCCTCGATGTATGGGCGAAATTTTTTTATACTAATAACGGCAGCGAGACACTCTAGCTCAGTGGTTGAGTACTTGGATTGCGCGGAGTTTAATTTCTTCGACATATATGCAATCGGTCGTTCATTTTCATTCTCATCCTTTTGATAAAGTACGCTGCCGATTCCAGTGTTGCATGCATCACAGCGTATGAAAAATGGTTTGGTGTAGTCCGGATTAGTTAAGACGGGAGCCGACGTCAGCAGATACTTTAATTTTTCGAAAGCAAGTTGCGCTTCATTGGTCCAGGTAAATTTCTGATTCTTTTTTAGTAGATTAGTTATTGGCGTGGTAATTTCAGAATATTGTGGAATAAACCGCTGATACCAACCAGTCATTCCTAGCAATCTCCTAGTCTGCTTAACAGTATTGGGAGGTGGGAAATTACGAATTGCTTCGACTTTTTCCGGGTCTGTTTTTAAGCCACCATCTCCAACTATGAATCCCAGATATTTCACTCTTTTCATCAGAAACCGACTTTTTTTTAGATTTATTGTGAGACCCGCGTCTTCTAAGCGCTGACCCACTAGTTTAAGCAATTCTAGGTGCTCGTCCAAATTGGATGAAGTAACTAACAAATCGTCTAGATATACGAAAATTTTATCCTGTAACTGATGCGGCACCACTTTATCCATTAAACGGCACATCGTTTGAGGTGAGTTACACAACCCAAATGGCATGACCGTAAAATGGTAAAGTGGGCGACCAGGTACTGTGAACGCGGTTTTTTCTCGGGAAGTATGGTCCAAAGGTATTTGCCAAAAGGCGTCCTTTAGGTCAATACTCGATATTACTGTAGTATCTGTTAATCTTCCGAGTATCCCATTTATCAAGGGGAGCGGATAAGCGTCCTTCTTGGTAACTGCATTTACCTTCCGTGAATCTAAACATAAACGTATTTTATTAGGCTTTCTTACTAGGACGACTGGAGACGACCAGGAGCTCGTGCTCTCCTCTATAACACCTAAGTTCAGCATCCGATCTAATTCCTTATACAAAAGTTCTTGTATGGCTGGGGAAACAGCATAGTGTCGTTGTTTAATGGGAGATTTATTACCAACATCGATATGGTGTTCCACCAACGACGTTCGACCTAAACCATGTTTTTCAAATGACGGGTAATTAGCGAGAATGTTGTTGAAAATCGTTTGTTGAGCTGTCGTCAAAACGTGCTGATCATCCGTATTATCGGTACAATCTATTGAATTCAATGTGGGAGTAATGTGAAACGCATTCCAAAAATCCATACCCAAATATAATGGAAGTTGGAGAGTTGGCACTAAATATAAATGTATTTTTTTGGTTTCCCCATTAAATTTTGCTAGGACTTCAGTGACTCCAATTATATTATTAGACGTTCCATCCGCTGTCTTTACCTTGGATTTCAATTTTTTATATGGAATGCCAGTTTTATTTATAAACTCCATCGAACCTTGGCCTAAGATGCTCAATGAAGCCCCGCTATCCAACAGTCCCCTTAAGGAATTCCCAGCTATTTCGATTAACACAAATGGACGATTGTCATTACATTCTGATAAAATTGTTTCCGCACAAGCTCTTTTTAAATTCCGTCTAAAACTCCAGTATTTTTTTATTCGCCAATACTTCTTAGAATTTATATTACGTGGTTTTACAGCATGACCGCTCGATAATGATGTTGCAGAAGTTTTGTTAGAATAGGCGGTCGACAAATTAGAATTGATATTTAGGGGTTTTGACGCGAACTCCCTAGGTTGTCGTTCCTGGTTACTTGTGGATTCGTATTTCTCGAGACAACCGATTCGCGGGTCGCAATCTGTACCGGATGAAACAGACCCGCACTGGTCGCACCCGGCTGTTCTTTTAACTGTTGTTTTTGGCATTGAGGGCACTGCGGTTTGATTACTCCATCTCGACCACATCCATAACAGAATAAATGTTGCGGTGGGAGGTGACAATCTGGATAGCGATGGCCAAGATCGTAACAGTTCCAACATGTTAGGTAAGTTTGAGTAGAGTTTCCGATTCCAGATGTTTTTCGGCCTGAGGTATGGGTTGGCTTATACATAGCTTCTAATTGTGGTGCACTTGTACTCGTGCCTCCGGAGAAATTCAACGAAGTAGATTGCGAAGAATCAGATGTTACAACCGAATATGCATTGTCGTTAATCTTTTCTACACAATTTAATTTTGGTACATTTGCATGTATGGATCTGTGTGTACGTGCCCATAATTTTTCGTATTTCTGACAAATCATACGCAATTCGTCTATTGATGAAATATGCATAGTTAAAGTGACTTGCTGAAATTCCAGAGCTATGTTTTCGCGTACAATCTCAAGAAGTTCATGCTCTGAAAAGGGATTTACTAAACGACCATTTAGACTCTCAACTTCTAATAAGAAATCTGCTATTGATTCTCTGAATTTTTGCCGCTTCAGTTCAATAGATCTGCGTATTTCACGTTCCGAATCCGTCGAACTAAATCTCTGTAAAAGAGATTGTCTGAGTTGAAAATATGTGCTATTGGGAAATTTTCTAGCAAATACCCAGTACCATTTTTCTGCTGTGCCTTTTAAGAATTTAGGAAGGATAGCATCTAAATTCGATAAAGATATATGCTCTCGTTTTGCTTGCGATTCTATGCGAAAAATGAAATCATGCACATCCAGCTCAGCTGACGAACCGGTAAAACAAATATCCCATTTTGGCTTATACACCATTGGGAACATAGGGGCTGTCACATTTGGTGTATAATATGTATTCGTAGGCATGTTAAAATTTCCTGGTGGATTGTAAAATTCGGAATAGGCTGATTGATATTGTGGCTGAGGTGTTGTGTCTGTTGTGAAATTGGGCTTCCCATCGTGCATGCCGATCTCCGAAACCGATGGAATCGTTACATTAGCGAGTGGTTTTCCATCGCCGACGAAAGTATGGGGCATTTGAGGAATAGGAAATTTCACCTCAGTCGACGGTCTAATTGTAACTGGAACGCCAGACTCACTTGGATTTCTTGACCAGGTAACCTGAGTTATTGGGATGGATAACGTTGTTTGGGCAACCCCAAAGTTTCCCGCACCCCCTGATATTATGGTATGAATCGCAGGGTTAATTCTGGTACTTGTTACTGAGAATGGAGGTAATGTACTATCAGTAGAATCTGTTCCAGTCACGGTTGCTGCAGACGTCGTTACTATCGTCAGTGCTTTGAGATTTTTTCTCGTTAATTCTTCCGCCTGCGCTTCCATGAGTTGCTTAAGGCGACGAAAATGGTTAATTAATTTATCGACTTCATTATCCTGATGGAAACAGCCTTTTAGTCGTAATGTCCGTCCATTCCAATGTTGCAATCTGATTTTTAATGTGTATAACTGATCTAAATTTATTTTTATCGGATCTTTCATTATATCACTTAATATCTTTTGTTGTTTGGCGCATAAATCCAGTTCACCTTGGTAATTAGTTGCATGAGTCTTTGTTGGCTTCAGAGAGAGATCGCGATTTTCTGCTTTGAGACTCTCTATAAGATGCTCCTTGCGTTGATTTTCCGTCATATCAATATTACGGATTAAGCCCTCTACTACAATTTCGTCTTCGGTCAAAGCCACGAACATTAAATCTATTTGCTCGTTCGTCATGATTACGTTGGTTTTCGATAAACCGTATCAACAAAAAACACAAAAAAAAATATAAAAAAAATTAACAATTCAATAACTTCAAAAAAAAATTCCCGTCTATATTATTTGGTTCAATGTGCAAAAGTAAAGAAAATACAGCCAATATAAGTTCAACGTAGTAACGACTATAAGTTTTATGAATTAAAAAGCGAGATAGAAAATTTATTATGGTGAAAAAAATTAAGTAATTCAAACCAAATTGGAACTCCTGAATTCCCAAGAGTTTGTTCCAATTAAATAATGATCAAAACAAATAATTATAAAAAAAAATTAAAGTAACAAATTATGCGTTGATGCGTTGATTTATTGTTTCGAAACGAATGAAAATATAATATAATTGTGATGCAAGATTATGCTGATGAGAGAATATGGCCCGTTTAACCGTTGTTCAATATAACCTTTAATAAAACTTAATAACAATAAAATTCAAAACGTGATGATATCTAAATTTGAAAACTTCTTACCAGTGCTAGCAATGCGATACAACCTTCCAACAATGCGATACACAGTCTTAACTGGAACTCATAATCATTGTTTGACAAGGTCGAAAATTCAACACTGCTACACTAACAATGTACAAGTTATACCATCAACTTGGTATTAACAAGCTCACGTGATTCCAGATTTGGAAAACGGTATTAACCGAATATGCAACAAATCTAGAGACATGTGATTTTTCTTTTAGACTTCGCACACGTGAAATATTACTAATAACTGTTCAATTTGGTAACCTTCAGGTCCCTGTTTCGGCGCCATTTCTTGTAACGATCTTTGTACTTTCGACGTCCAGGTTATTTTGGGATAGTACTTCTAGTCGGAAAAAAGGTGGTTCATTTGTCGAAAGACATCCACAATTACTGGATAGATCGAAACTTTATGCATTACCTGGACATACTATGGTTAGCCCATTCTCCCATCAGCAATCCCGCAATCGTTCTACTTAATATTGCATGATTTCAGTTTAGTCACAATAATAAAAAGAAAATTAAAAGGTGAGTAATAACGTCCGCAATGCACTATTCGCCGGACATATAAACATATATATATATATATATATATATGATTTTACAAAAAGAAGCTAAAGAAAGGCAAAATTATAAACAATTGGATTAGTTGTAAAATTACCTCTTCAAAAGTTGAAAAAAAAACATTTGTCATCAGCTGTTGGTTGTGTTGTTCCGTATATTCTTCTAGATTGAATGACGTACCGGTTTTTTTTCCAGATAATGCTGCTGCTTAAGATGTAATTCTCCACTTAGAAGTTCCTACCTCTTAGGCGCAATAATGATGTCCACTCATCAATAAAATGGTTCAGATTGTTTGGTTTTTCTGTTTTGTTTTTGTTTTACTTTTTAATAACAAAACAACTGAGATGAAGGATATCTCTCGAAATGCGTATGGATTGTATGTATTCAAATAATTACTAAATATTTATTTGTATGTTCGTTCTTTTGATTTATTTCACTTTTTTATCTTAAACATTATTAATAACAGATGATAATTAACACGAATTTATATAAAGATATTGTATAAATAGTTTTTTTTTTTTATATATTTATTTAATTTTATTTCATTCATTAATAAAGTTCTAAAATTATTTATTTAGTATGTAGTGGTTTTTTATTATACAAGTTTTCGATATTTTGTTTTTCTTTTGGCTTGGTACAATATTACCATCATTCACAAGATACAAAAAAAAAAAAAAAAATGTTTTTTCTTTGCGGTAGGTGCAGATACATCACTCAAACCGTAACCATATATATATATATTATATATGTGAATATACATAAATTAGTAGTATATATGATAAGTTAGGCCACTAAACACAGTGCACTAGTTAAGTAATATTTGTTTTTACTTTCTCACTATTTGCCACTTAACTTGAATCACGCCACTCAAATTTACTTTTAGCTTATTTTCATTTTTTTTTTTTATTTTTTTTTTTTTTATCCGTTTCTTATCGTTTCAAAAATCCAAAATCAACTGCCCCGTCTCTTTAATTTACGCTATTCCCATCACCGTAATTACAAAAAAAAATTAAAAAAAATCTGTTACTACACAAATTATTCAAAAAAAAATTGATTCACATATCAAATCTACTATACCTTATCTAATAATAATAACAGGGTAAACCGAAAATCGTTACACATTAACTAATGATATTAATCCGAAACTCGACATCATTTCAAAGTAATTATTTACTGCGTCATACTTAGAAATTGATCTTAAAATATCTACGTATAACACACAATTCACCCCCATCTATCTTCCTCATTAAAATTTTATATCGATATTCGCAGATTATGTCAGAATTCGCTATATACAAACAAAATTCAATGTATCTGTCAGAATTATGTCGAAATTTGACACATGATGTTAAAATTCTTCATGCCATCACAGAATTCGACTTAATATCCGAATTCTATACATCAAATAGGAATTCGAAACGTCATGTCAGAGTCATATATTATCTCAGAATTCGATACAAACTGGAAGATTCGTTAAATTTCATATATCATGTAAGAATTCTACATATTATGTCAGAATTCGATAAACCATCTCAGAATTCGCCAGATATTGTCAGAATTTTTTTATATCGTTGATATTTGTCAGATTTTGGAATTTCATCATAAATCATCAGAATTCTTTATACTTATTATGTCCAAATTTCGTTATATCGCTTCAAAGTTCGATATATGTATGTAAGGATTTGAAATACCATATCAGAATTCGTTATAATATATTGTCAGAACTTATCATAATCAAATTTGTATAACATATTTCGTATCTTGTAAGAATTCGATAATCATCTCAGAATTCGATACATACTAACATATTCGATATATCTGTCAAAATTTGATATATCCTGTCAGAATTCTATTTAGTATGTTAGAATTCGACATACCATCTCAGAATTCGCTATATACAACAAAATTCAATGTATATGTATCTATCAGGATTATGTCAAAATTCTTCATGTCATCTCAGAATTCGACTTAATATCCTAATTCTATACATCATATAGGAATTCGAAACATCATGTCAGTCATATATCATCTCAGAATTCGTTACAAACTGTAAGATTCGTTAAATTTCATATAAGAATTCTACATATTATGTCAGAATTCGATAAACCATCACAGAATTCGCCAGTTATTGTCAGAATTCGCCGAATATTGTCAGAATTTGATATATCTGTCAGAATTTGATATATTGTTGATATATTTCAGAATTCGGAATATCATCATAAATCATCTCAGAATTTGATATATCCTGTTAGAATTTATTATACTTATTAAGTCAAAGTTCTTTATATCACGTCAGAGTTCGATATAATAAGTAAGGATTTAAAATACCATATCAGAATTCACTATTTATATTGTCAGAACGTATCATATTCAAATTTGTATACATATTTCATATCTTGTTAGAATTCGATATAAAATCTCAGAATTCGCTATATACTAACAAAATTTTGTCGAAATTCGACATAGATGTCAAAATTCTTCATGTAATCTCAAAATTCGACTTAATATCCGAATTCTATACATCATGTAGGAATTTGAAACATCATGTCAAAGTCATATAATATCTCAGAATTCGATACAAACTGTAAGATTCGTTAAATTTCATATAATTATTCTACATATTATCTCAGAATTCGCCAGTTATTGTCAGAATTTGACATATCTGTCAGAATTTGATATATCGTTGATATATGTCAGAATTCGGAATTTCATCGTAATCTCAGAATTTGATATATCCTTAAGTCAAAGTTCGTTATATCACGTCAGAGTTCGATGTATTATGTAAGGATTTGAAATACCATGTCAGAATTCGTTATATATTGTCAGAACTTATCTACTCAAATTTGTCTACATATTTCATATCTTGTAAGGATTCGATACATACTAACGGATTCGACATATCTGTCAAAATTTGGTATATCCTGTCAGAATTATACATATGATGTCAGAATTCGATAAACCATTTCAGAATTTGCCGGATATTGCCAAATTCGCCGGATACTGTCAGAATTTGATATATCTGTCAGAGTTTAATGTATCTTGTCAGAATCCTATTACCTCAGACAGAATGGGAAAATACATGTATTTTTACTACGTTTTTATTAACTCGCTTTCTTGTCTGTCTGTTTATCTGTCTGGTACAAATTTATCAATCGACTTTAAACTAACTTCCCGATGAGCTAGAGACTTGAAACGTATAGCCAAGTAGTTGACTATGTTCTATGTACAATGTTTATTTGACAAGACAAGAACAAATAAAACAAACAAATATTAATAGATTATTGCATCTAGGAGAAAGCCACCCAACGCAAGCAAAAACGACAAGAGAAGCTTCAACAGGAATTGCTGTTCTTGATCCATCTAAAGATAGGTCTCGGGATATTATTATGTCAACGCGCATTTAGATTGCTTGATAGTTTCCATATAACTAATTGAAAATTCGATTTTCTTGAATATTATCAGCAAATTCTGAGCTACAAAAATCTAAAATTTCAAATTGCGGTTCTTGATACCTCTAAAGATAGGTCTGTTAAAATTTCAAGTCTAAAGAGTTGGTGCGTTGTTGCGTTAAAAATCTGTAGGGCTTCAATTATTATCGAACTGTATAGCTTCAACTAGGGGCTCAAGCTGCTCTTCACGTATGACAAATAATGTCGGTTTGTTACGGGAGATGAAAGTGCATGAGCAGAATATTGCAGTTGTCAGGAGAGGTGAATCATTGCAGTCATTAGGAATGGGGACGATTGAAAATGGAAATTTAGTGTTAAACGATGTTTTGTATGCGCCTAATTTAACCAAAAATTTACTTTCTGTCAACGCTATATCGGAGAACGGAGGAGAAGTGCGATTCTCGAAAAATGTTGTTCTAATTACGAAAGACGACGATCTTGTTCTTGAGGGGATAAAACAAAACAATGGATTATATAGTATATGTAATTGATCAAAATCAGCAAACAGTATTGATATCAGAAAAGAAGTCGAAAGTGATGGAATGGCATCGTAAACTATGCCATCTTAGCACCAAAAATATGAAGCATCTCTTAAAGCTAACTGAAGGATTCCACATCGAGGATTTAGATGTCTTTGATTCAATCTGTGAAACGTGTAAAACTGTAACACTAAAACTGAACTGTCGGAGTAGTAAATTTATATTTGTAGCATATGGATTCAACGGTTACCGATTATGAGATCCAGTGAAACAACACATTTTGTACCGATTTTGTAAACAAAATAAATTTTAGCAGAAATACGATCAGTACCGTATCAGTTACCGGTTTAAGCGAGACTAAGATAAATGTAACCGAATCTATAACGACCATAATTAAAAGTCATCACGTGGATAATTTCTCCACGTTTTTCGTTTTAAATCTTACCAAGTATTTTTATGGCTAAAAAAAATTCACAATCACAAATTTTCAGGACAATCTGTAAGGGGTTAGAAATCTGTATGTGGCTAGGAGAAATTATTTTATACTTTTTAGTCCGTTTTAAAAACGTGGTATTTAAAAAAAAAAATTTTATTTAAATAATTTTAAAAAACAAGTTTTGCCAATTATTTTGTATTTGTTGGATCAAAGAATTATAAATTTTGCAGTAATATTTAAAGGGCGTTTTTACAAAATTTGAAATATTTTAAATCATACAATAATTCGTTTCCAACCACTACTTAAAATTCACCCTAAAATATACACTTAAATTCACTGGAAATCCTCTCTGAACCTTACTGTCAAATTCACTCTAAGTGTCAGGTTTAAATAAGAATTTTATCAAATTTAAGAATGCTGGAGTTTGGAAATTTTAACAGTGAAAAAATTAATTTAGAATTTTACAAATTTTATAAAATCGTTATTAAATTCATCATTTATTTGTAATTTGAAATTATTGATTTTAGAAATTAACGAATTTTGTAATGTAGTAAAGAAATAAGGAAATTTAGGCAAATTTAGAAGTTTTGTATTGTGGGGATATAAGAATTTAATAAAATTATTGCGAATTTGGAAAGGTAAAAATGGAAAATGGGAGTTTAAAGATCTAAATCTTTAAAGTTTGTATAACTTAGATATTCGTCAAATTTAAGAATCCTGATATTTAGTGAATTATTTTACAACATTTTTGAAATTTAGAATTTGTATTACGAATTAGTTAATTTAGACATTTATGCTGTGTGCCTTAGGTCGTTTTTTTTTTGTCTAAATTTTCGACTTTTCATTTCAAAACAACATTACACTATTCACCCCCAGGCGGCCAACGAAAAGTTTTCTCGTCAGGTTACTTTTCAATTTAGTTGTCATTTATCGAAAAAGTGCTTGGAATTATAAGCGTTTTGCAAAATTTAAATTTGCACAGTTTTTTGTAGAATACTAACGCTAATGATGAGTAATGAATTCAGTTTGTTCACCTCTATTATTGATAATTATATTTAGTGCAATTTGAGGACGAAATAAATCTTTTTTGGAGATATTGTACAAATTACAGAACCAGCGACATATTTCAAAACGTTTCTAAAATATGTATCTCCACTTTGCCTTCATCTGCCCAAATGTATTGCAAATGAAAAAAACTAATTCAATAATCGAGTCGTAATTGTAAGCGTATGATACATATTGGTAAAGTAGATTTTACTCGATGTATCAAGCACCAAATGAGGTGAAGGTCCATACCAAATTTATATAGACAATATTGGCAGTAACGATTTTTTCGGTTTTATTCGTTCTAATCAGTGGCAGTGCGATGTTAGAAAATGATGACATGTATTGGTCTCGATGTTCTAAATGACATCGTCGGACATATTGAACCATTTAAAACAACGTCAGTGCACATTTGTCAAGCCTTGTACCTGGTCAATCATGTGATTTTGCAATTCTTTCAACGATCTAAAAAATAAGTTTTGCCAAACTCATAATAGTGATTCGTCCACAGGCTGCAGTCGCGAATTAACACAAAAAGTTTCGGGTTGCGATAAAAATTGACTTTACATGTTCTTTTGAGTTACTTTTTGATCGGCATTTAACGATTGCAGCACAGATAGTAACGGCAGTTTTTTTCATATTCAACTTTTCAAGTAAAAAATATTATGCCCATAACCTCAGCAGATATGCAGTTTTTAAATTTAATGAAAATTGAAGTGTACATTTAATTTAGGCTATTAGTATTAATACAGACAAGCATTCTCTAAGAAGAGAAGCTAACACCATCTACAGTTAGCTCTGCACCTATAAAAAGTACCTCAGAGGACCGAGAAGCCATTCAGTTCGTATTCTGCATTCTGCATCATTCGGGTGAAATTTCTGATTCTGCAATTTTTTTAAAATCGAATATCCTATTTTCTTCTTATTTATAGGGCAATTATCAAATGCATGACTGGTCTCCCGAATATCATTATTCAGCTATCTTTACATACTGACATTTTATGGACGAGGAATACTGAAAAATTGTAAAATATGGAATCTGGAGTTACAAACCCGGTATTTTCAGATCCAAACGCCATAAATTTATACACCGTGCTGTTGCACACAAATCTAAGTTTCATACAGTATACCTGGTTATTTTATTCAAAGAGCAAAATGTTTTTTAAACTATGTCGCTATCTATGAATGACTGGTTTGAATTGACCAACTATTTAGAAAAGTCGAAAATTTAGCCAAAACAATTGACCTGATGCACACAGCATTAATCTAAATATATGTCAGAACCTAACCCCATTTTAATTTGTATGAAGTCAGATTACGTGTAATTACTCTGACATTCACGTTCAGCAACCGAGAAGAAATTATTGGGCCTGTTTTAAGAAAATATTTAATAACAACAGGAACGATTTCTTCTTTCTCTAAAACTATATCATCGCCTTTTCTTAAAAATTTCCTAGAAATGTCCCGTTTTGCAAATTTAAAAGGGTGGTCTACTTTAAGCTTAATCTGAGCTACCATTTGATAAAACATCTCACCTTAATTTCTACTAACAGATCTTATTATATTTTTCATGGTGTACTTATTAGCCATTTTCGCCTCCTTCTTTCTTAGGTTAATGCGAATAAATGTTGCTGCAACCCCGATCCCCACTTTGCTTTCGCACGCTCAATTAGGAAATATAAGTCATTCGTAGCCAAAACAAACAACGGGGAAACTTTTAGCTGAACAGAAGGATCGTCTTCAATTTGCTTTAGTAACGCTGAAAATATAGTCTGTTTCGGTTTTTGGTCGAACTCATCTACGATTTTGAAAGTCTTAAGGTTTTCTAGTACCGGCAATAAATTAATTTAATATTTTGTAGACGATTTTATTAACTAATTAACCTGCACGCAAGCTCAAACGAAAAGTATTTACCCGAAATTTGAAACAGTGTCTGTTTATTACCGGCAAATAATAATAACATTCGGTTGATGTTCCAATAGTCACTATTTAGAATAATTGAAAGCAAGGCGCAGCTTGTCTTATTGACCCTTATGCCATTTATGAATGACTGGTATGAACTAGTCAACAATTTAGAAAAGTCAATGATTTAGTCGAAAAATCTACATGAGGCACACAGCATTAATACTAAATACAATATAAATATTAAATTCAGAATTTTGGAAATTTAGAAAATTAGGAGATATGAAAATTGCATATTTTAGGAATATGGACATTTTAATAATTTAGAAATACAGAGTATTATTTAAAATTTTTGATTTTAGTAACTTGTAACTTATATTGGTTCCTCGGTAGGTCCATTGGTTCTACATGCTTCCTTGGAATAAAAGGAAAATTTAAAAACCAACAGCTACACATTTCACGAGAAACTGCGATGGACTTTCCCATTCAATCGCGGGTTAAGGAAAAAAACTGGGTGCCAATTTGAAAATTTTCAATAATTTCGAAATAATCTCAAAAATATTGGTCACAATAATCAAATGAATTTGAATTTGGCAGTTTGAATATGATTTGGAAAAGAATGAGTTTGGAGTGCAAAACCTATAGATCTTTGCATAAATTGTCGTTCGTAATTTCAAATCTGATATACCAATTTAAATAAAGGATTAAATTGCATATAAAAATAACAAATGATTTAAATCGATAATTTTGTTTTTTTTCAAAATACAGGTTGATTTAAATCAGATAAAAATCAATGATTTATATCATTCGATTTAAATCATTCCCATCCTGGTATTTATTTGTAACTATTCAATTAATTTTGGATGAATTCATTTGCCATAAAAGCCATTCAAACCACTTTTGCTTAAAACATTGTTCGCTAAAATTCTTATTTGGCCTCCGAAAATTGGATTATGCAAAATATTAATCAATTTAATATTTTGCAGAGAATGGTGCTTGTGAATTTCGGATTATTCTAAAGCCAATATCATTGCCACGAACGAAAAACATTTATTCAACTCGTGAATAGACAAAGAGAAAATAGGCTTTTGGTGATATAGAATGGTGAGGTATTACTGAAACATTCGATCGTAGCACCGCCTTACAAAGTTGTCAGTTTCATTCGATTGATTTCATTTTTCATATTTCCAGTTTTATTACGATAATGTTATAGTACTTGACTTTTAATGCAATCACTATTATAACTACTACTGTAACTATACATCTATATACTTACATATAGACATTAAACAAAAAAATTTCTCTTTTATTTTTACTGTTGGGTTTTGTATACGTCTTCTTCTTATTGCATACGAGTTTATTATAAATACTTATATATAAAAAAAGAAAGATACAATAAGAAAACGTAATTACTTGCCAATATAATGAATCATCATAATAATAATAATAATAATAATGTTTGTCTATCTATATATTATATTTACAGTTCATAATATTGCAACGCAACTAAATTTGTTTTTCTTTGTTGTTTTTTTGACGAGCATGCTAATTCCGCGCGCTAAATAATTTTTAATCTCATACGTAAATAATAAATAAGTGTCATCAAGACGTTTTTCTAATCTAAATCAAGACCATGGCCGAGTATCACGAGATTTTTAATTCACCTAATTATTTATACATACAAACAAATTTCATCAATTCGCAACCATTAATTACAGCACTGATTACTAATGGTCCGTTTATTGTAGTGAGCTGATAACAGTAGGTTGTATATTTTTGTTATCGACATCGTGTATATACACTACACATATATTTTCCTGTTGGATTATGATTTTTCATTTAGTTTTGTTCGCTTTTCTGTGTAATGTACTGTTTTAGTTGGGTATAAAATGCATTCCTTTTATGTCAACCAGTATACAGATTTATAAGTAGTTTGGATTTTCTGTTGTGTATGTGTGTGGTGCGAGCTGAGTCACCAGTTTAATTTAATTTCTTTTATTGCTGTTTCCAATGTTAAGGTTGTTTTTTCAACATTCCTTCGAATCTACGTATTTGAATGATATGCATCATAAATATTGGCGGCCATCTGTTGTTCGATGCAATAAAGCTAAATGTCATTGATATGTTGTATGTACGCAACCAAAATGAAAATAAGACAGACATTCAATTTAATTTAGTCGAATCAGTCATTGGGTTAACAAAATCGAAATGTCACATTATTAATTACAACAGCTACAACAGAGCGCTCAATTTGGTTGGGCATTAGTACGGTATGTTGCTTGAAAAAAATTAGTCGGATGTGTTGGATGGAAATTTCCATCTGACCAACCAACCAACTAAATTGGATCTTGTGTATTGTTATCGGTCGATATTTTTATAGTCCAGTTATTTCTTAGATAGTGAAGCTAGAAAAAAAATTAAAAATGTTGTTATTTGTTGACGTAGTGTTTTGTTTTTCAAATAAACGTCAAAATCGCACCAAACAAATTGGATCGTATGTACCTAACATACCAACCAACTTGGATTTTGTGTAGACAACATAAATTGGTTGGACCGACCAAATTGGATCGTGTGTAGGACCTTTTACGAAACACAGTAAATGAAGAAAGACTAAATGGTTTAGCGATGATGTACATTCATCGAGATTTCAACATTTCAATTGAAGAGGTTTTAGATTAGTGATCCTAAATATGTCGCACGCGTGCCAAACTTGGCAGCACGTTTAGAAATTTGTCCGGCACGCCAAAAAAAAGAGTTCTAAAAATCGGTCTTTTTAGCAGTTATTCTTACCAAAAAATTGGTGAGACGTTTTTAAAGTTTTGATAAAGTCCAAAAATCGAAATGCTGGGAAATCAATTTGGACATAATATAACCTTTACGAATACCAAATACGGAAAGCTTGAAAGAAAACTGCTGTAGGTGATAAAATATAAGCTTTGATAAAAAAATCGAAGAATTTTTGATCTTCACAGGCTTTTGTTGTATTGATTCACTTGTCCCTAATGTAACATGTCATTTGTAGCTATATTGGATGCATAGTTAATTGTTGACTGTCGAAGAGGTTCTCGGCAATTTAGTGAAGTGTAACTTCCAGGTAGTATTCCTTATTATTACTGATATAGGAAGAACTCTTAGCAAACTAAGCCATTGAAATCGAAGCTTTATATTCTTTCGAATATGACTAGTTTATGTCGGCATTGCCTCTTCAGGAAGTTTCTATTAGGACCATTGGGCCTTAGTTTCGACGTCATATTCGTACACTGCTGTTTTATCACCAGTTAAGACCCGTTCGAGCAGTTCTGAATCGTCGTTCACTTCATTCCGCGACTTCCGAGCAATGTTCTTTCAATACTGCTTTTGGTCGAAATTCAACAAACCGTTGCAAACTTCTTTCAGACTCTTTATTCCAGTTTTTTCACAAGTAAAAATTCGCCGAGTAAACCAAACCACCAACCTCTCGCAAAAACCTATTGATAGATAAACCATCGCAAATTTTACGAGTTTAGCGATATTTTATTCATTGGCTTAAATAATTTTAGTTCTGGGTTTATTTCGTACAACAAATTAAGACGCACGTCGCTTTTGAATTAATTACAAGAAACCGATAGCCAATGAGAGCTGTCACTAGGATGATCAGGTCAAAAACAACTTAACTTGAACGAAGTCTGAAAAATTTTGAAAAAGTAGAACATTTCGACAGTCTCGAAATTTATTAAAAATCTTTATAAAATTGGTTTGGCATTGACGACCACTCATTGGATAGAAAACAGATTTGTAGTGAAAATTCTTCTAGAAAAGTTTCAAAACCCGCCACCTCGATTCATTATTTGAGTATGCCGCAACTAATTCATTTATCATCAAATATGTTGGTCAAGTTAGATAATAAATTTCAATGGAATTGGTGCTTAATCGCAGAAGTTCCGTTTGGAGCAGGGATTGAGTTTCTTAAATAAAACATGACCAGAATTCAACAAATATTCTAGGACACTGCTAATTATATTTTGGTAATTAAAACCTATTTAAATTTAAATCAAAAAAAAAAAATTGCCAAAAAGAGCCCAATCCAGGCCTTTTATACAGTTCCTGCACCAAATGGAACACGCACGTTTGTTATTAGAGTTTAGTGAAATTTCATATTTAGGTTATTAAGTCGATTCAGTAAGTAGTTCCTAATAGAAAAATAATAAATTCCGGCTCTCAAGAATTCCTCCGGCCATATCATCTGGGGTCGGATTTCATATTTAAACCATGGCTGAAATTTAAGAAATATTGCGGAACACCTCAAATGATGTCAAATGATAAATTATATTCGACAAATTTATTTTTACATACTGGCCAATTCAGACTTTCTTCTCAGTCTCCAGCATCAAAAGCATATTTGTTGATGGATTTTAGTAAAATTTTATATCTGAAATATATTGTAAATATTACAAATAATTCCTAATATAGAACCTAAAGAATTTTTCGGCTTTAAGGTTGAGCTGGAATCAAATTTTGTATATTGAAACATGGCCCAACGGTATGATTGTATTTTGGAACACTATACTCATACTAATGATATTATGGACGATATCATAAACCAAAAACTATATTTGAAAATTTTTCGTTTTCCATACGAACGATGAAAGCGGAGACTAATCTCAAGGCATCGGTGCCTGATTGATCGCACAGGAGTACGTAATAAATACAACGATCAGTAACAGGCAACGGCCTAAATATGGCGGATGGCGGTAGCCCATAGCTAAGAGCGTTTGCCTCCCGAAGGAATCGTCTTAAGACAAACATCAAAAATCGTTTCTGAATTATTTCTACACGGCTAGAGGAATTGTTTTAGTACACGGATTGCAGACAATTGAGGCATATTCCAAATGCGAACGAACCAATGACACAAAGAGGACTTTTAGAGTACATATACGGATCATGAAAATCTTTCGAGAAACGGAACAAAAACCCTAACATTGAATTAGCCTTGCTGATACATCTGTTAATGTGGTCTTTAAATGATAAATTTCGAGAAAATAAGACACCTAAATCTATAAAAGAATGGGCCCGATAAACCACCTTCTAATACTAAAATCAAAAAATTTGTGCACAAAACAAGATTAGTCACAGTTGATCGTCCCGGGTAAAACCCATGCTGGTTTTCAGAAATGGAAGCTTTTATTAAGAAACAGATACCGTCTTTGACCATCGATTCAAATAATTTAGGAATAACCGATAAGATTGAAATACCTTGGTATTTTTCAATATCTAATCTCCGTCCACTCTTGGAAATTGGCTTAATGAAATTGGATTTCCAAATTGAAGAAAATACTCCTTTCACCAAATTCAAATTGAAGAGATACGTCAGCGGTTGAATCAAACCATAAGCACACTCTTTTAACATAATAGAATGAATTTTGTCCGGGCCACCACTCATACTCACATAAATATTCAATAATGCTTACAGAACGTCATCGCTGGCAAACTGAATTTGAATGTTAGAATTATTGCTAAAATCAAAGTCGAAATCATCTGCAAACATGTCAGAGATTCTATGTGGATCACTAACAGTCACAGAATTGAGAGACATTTGCGAGGGAATACCTCTACAGCTCCGCTTAGGAGGAATATAGGTCCAGAAACATTTAGGATTGGTTCTAATATTCGATTCAATCTCAACAATATATGAATTATACAAGAAACGATTTAAAAAATTTAAATTGAGCTCTAAGAGCACTAAATATTTCACGACGGATGGATTCAATTTATACATATGAGCTTTAGATTTCTGATGTTTTTAGCCTGACAGGCGACCATTAAACCACGGCTCCCGTGCTGATAAAACTACAGGCAACAGAGGAATAAATTGTTCAATTGCAGAGTTCGTTATTTTATAAAACTGATCATGATCAATATAAGCGTCCAAACTAATCTGTCTTATATTGATCCCAATTAATATTGTCCAGAAACTCATTTAAAGCATGATAGTCTCTCTTTTTACAGTTGAAAGACTCACTAGAATTAAAATCAACGTTAACATTAACCCAATTCTCAATAGTTAATTGGAGCAATGATGGTGCCATGTAATTCCACTGGTATGAACACTAGATCAAGGATATTGTTGCTCTGGTTCTTAATGTTGTTAATCTGTCTTAGTTCAAGAGAACAGATAGAATCCATCACGAGGTCTGAGATTAAATTACCATTTAATGGCAGAAAGCTGAGCTCCCACATGGAATATAAAAACATACTATCAACACAAGTTTACCCTTGAAAGCAAGTTTAACAGCTAAAATCTCTAGCCCTTTACTCTCCAGGACAATAATAATCCTTCGAGACCGCTATCAGAAGTCCGTCACCTCTCGCCAGCGATTCACTCTCCGAATAACGATCGCGTCTGAAGACTTGGTAGTCCGTCGGGAAATACTCTGCAGAATTGTGCGAACCAGTCAGCCATGATTCCGCGACATAAATGACATCATAGTCATTTTCCAACACCGATAAATACATTTCATGAGATTTTAAACGAGTACTGCTAGAGTTGTGGTAATAAATGGATAACATGTCATTATGGTTAACTCCAGCAGAAATCGGCATTGCAGGTTGGGCGATAGGTGCAGACAGCGGCACTCTCACAACGTCTACAATTTCATTCAAACATACTTTCACGTCGTCAAGGGGATGACATCGGATAGTATATCTGATGTTGTCTACAAAGATTCTAGTAGCCTCAATTTTTGTGTGGGTGTAGGGTAGGCAGTCTGTGGGGGTGGCTGAGGGTTGAATTGTGTTATTTATCAGTAAACTTTTATAGTTTGGGAGATGGCTGGCTTTTTGCTTATGTCGTTGTTTCAAAGTTATGTAAAATTAATTTCTTGCTGTTTGATGGCAATTATTTCCGCAAGTATGTCAGTTCTAAATGTGGAATGTTTGGTGAAATTTAGAAAAATTTTAGTGCACGACGATTCCACAGTAGGTTCATACCTAGATTCTACCTAGGCGCCATCAGGTATGCTAAAAAATAACAGAAATTGGAGCTAAGGCTTACGTCACTCTCACTTTATATTCAGACATTCTAAATATCAGAATGAGGCTGAAAGACGGTTTCCGCATATAGGGCAAATTTCGCCTTGGTTTCATTATTCTTTAATTTTTTCTCTCGGTCATAATACAATATGTAGCATAATTTTTATATTCTGGATGTTTTAACCTAAACTTTTAGCCGGGGTGCCGGGGTGTGTTACACGACTGTATTTGCTATGTTTGTGTGAGTGCCCTAATATTTTTATGAATTTTACCGACAAATTTTTCGATTCTTAAAGAAATACCTTTTAAAGCTGTTGATTATCTTAGCTGAACATTATCTGCTAAAATGAGTGTCACATTCCTGTAACAGGCCAATCTTATCTTCTAGAATATTATAGCCGATAAGTCAAAATATAGTGTTAAAGTATTATTATTATAGAAGAAAGAAAACAAGGCATGCAAAGAAAATAATGTCTTGAGCAAGGATTTTGGCCATTGAATTAGACTTGAGAGCTGGATTTTTATCTAGGTACTAGACATACAATTATACATATTACTAAAATAAATCCAAAAAACAACAAAATTTATTGTTGTACGACTGGTATGTATGTACAAGAAGATCTTGACTATCGTGTCTCATTTTGCGACCAAAGTTCTTGCAGTGCTCAGCAATACAACATCATTTGATTTGGTATGGTCCGTCTATAAATTTAAATTTCTCTGAGAAGGTTTGGTTCTTTAATTTTCGTTCTGCACAAACAGTATTACGAGGCAATATAAATAACCTCTAGAATTGACATTTTGGCGAAAGCACAAAAAATATTGGTAGAATATAGCCTGAAATGCTATTAAAAGTAAGCAGATTCAGTTTAGTGGGTAGTGAAGTTTCAAAATGATTAAATTGTAATATTTCTGCTACAGTTGTAGCAAAGTGGCAGCACTGACTGCACGAGTCATGTGTTTTATTTAAATGTATTGAGTATACAAAGAAATATTGATTCTTGTTGTTCTGGAATATTCAAAACGAGCATTTATTTTTGTTTTTCCCCTTGATGGCCTTGATTGAAATTGGAATTGGTTGGTAATGATGTGTGTGTAACGACACGACGCGAAAGCGTACGATGGAAAAAAAAATTCGGATTAAACATTTTTTTTGGTAATGAACACGTGTCATTTTTTTTTGTGGAAAATAAAGTTAAAAAGAAATTCAGTCATGTACATGTTTGAACTTTGATCAGTCAAGTCAAGTATGGTATTTAAAACAAAGTGGTCGGTAAAAAAAAATTTAAGTCGATTACCAATTTTGTTAAATTAATATATTGTACGATAATTTTCGTTTGGTTATGTTGAAAAAAAAAATTATTAAAAACTGTATTAATAACTGTATTTTTTAACTGTGGTATCTTTAGTATACCTATACATTTAAGTTGTATAACAGAAATAAAACTCAAGTGAATTTGATAATCATCCTTGTATTTATTTTAACATTTTAGTTAGATAAATAAAAATATGTTATTATACTAACAGTGAATAGTGCTATAATACTAACAGTGTGTTAAAAAAAAAATCAAAAGAAACCCTATTTTGGTGGTTCGAATAACGGGCACCAGAAAACGGTACATTTATTAATTGTGTTACCTTTTGCGTGGAGTATTTCACGGAAGGCAAAGTGAATTGTGTTGTGTTAGTAGACCTTGCTGGGGGGGTCAAGGACAGTGATATAGAGGAGGTACCTGCATCAAAGTTGTTCCGGATCAAACAAAGCGGGATTGTATCTCGTTTGTTTGCACCAAAGGTACTGTGGAAATTTTTTATTCTCGCGGAAAAAAAACCCAAAAAAATGTAATTTTTTTTTTAATGGTAGTGAATTCTTGTTATTTAAAAAAAAAAAATTATTTTGATTAAATTTTGTTTTGATTCAAATTTTATGTGAGGCGACCTTGACTGTCGCGTGGGTTTTTTCCGTTTTTCTTTACTATTAAATTTTGTTTAAATAACGTTCTTTTCAGCTTTCGCGTGATGTATCACACATGCATCACCAAATTTTGCTTTTTTATTACTACATAACTTTTCAGATTTAAATTCTTGCTTATCTTCCTATTTTTAGTCTTAAATTTCATTAGGATTTTTTGCGATCTAATATTTGACATGATTAATTCCCGTTAGAATCTGATTCAATAGTTACAGTTTTTTTTTGTTTTCATTTTTATTTCTCTAGAATTTTTCGATCACGTTTTTTTTTCTGTTTTTCGTTTTGCGTGTTAGGTACCGTGGTGGCCTTCATTTGATCATATATTTTTTTATGATGTACGGTATTTCCGTTATTTGTTTTATTGTTCGTTCATTCACTATGAGTGAGTAATTCCTTTGGTGTGATCGAATGATTGAGGGGTAGGGTCTTGTGCAAGGTCGGTTTCACCATTCCTTCCGGTCGTGCCGTTAGTTCTCCCATGACAGGTTGTCGCGGGAGGCAGCATGGCACATGTATATTCGTCTTGTAATGACGGTTTCCGCTCCGAGAGGTCGTCGCTGAATTTGTCGCAGAGATGTCCTTTCATCTTACTTCGGCATCGGCGACAGTCGTAATATATTTGATTTCTTTGATTTAAATCAACTTTTTATATTAAATTAGATTATTTTTTTAAATTTATTGGATTAAGTAAAGAAATATAAATTTTGAATAATTTAAAAGCTTTTTATTAATAAAATTAAATCATTACTTATTTAGTTTATTTAACCGCTGGCTAATGAACACTATGTACGTACATATGTGTAAAACTAAATTTTGAAATATTCGTTCGACACTGTCTTCCAAAATTTCATTAGGATAAACTTATCTTCATCGCCACTATAATTGAGGCACTACAGGCAGATCTAGACGAAATTATTTTTTCCATTTGTACTTAATGCAAAGAAGAAACGCTGCAAAGTTTGCAGAACTTATTGTATGCCCAGATAATACAAATTATTTTCTAACTTTGCCTTATTGTTTTGGCAAGTGTATTTGGAAATGGGTTTTGAAAGCTTGACCAAGTCTTCCGCTCCTCTCTTGACGCTTATTTATATTCATGACCAATTTATCAATATTTATATCAAGCTGGCTTGTTCTAGGTGTTGCTCTTACTTTTGCTAATATAGACCAGTTCTGTAAATAAGATTTTACATTATGTCCAAATAAGAGTATTACACCTGCAAATCGCTAATTTTTTGGAGAGGCCTTAAAGTTTTTAATGGTAATTTCGATTTAATTTTTTTTTTTTAAATACTTAAAGTACTTCCCAAAAAACGTGTGGCAAGAATTTCATTTAAAAAAAATTAAGCCAAATTTAACATTAAAAACTTGACACGCCTTGACTCTTATTTGGACACGACATGTCGCAATAAATATTCCATCGAACTTCCGAAGACTGTACCATAGTAGACTTTGGGTAAATTTTTCTTTGGTGCTGCTATTGTTCTAACTGTGACAATTTACTGGGACCGGACTTATTTGAAAATTTTGTTGAGACAGCATTAAAAATTTGTAAATTTATTACTGCATCGATTATAGGTTGTGATGAGGTGCTGCATAATGTAGCCGGCGTATTATTTGAACTTTAGTTGTTGCACTATGCCTTGCAAAATCTTGCCACATTTGAGACAGTCCGCTTTAAAGTTTTCACTGTTTTCATTATGAATTTCTGTGCAAATTGGTCAAATGGCGTCTTTTTTTGATCCACTCCTTTGCTTATTTAAGAAGAATGTTTTATTTCTATCACGATTTTTTTTTTTTAAATACAGGTTGATTTAAATCTGATTTAAATCAATGATTTAAATCAGTTGTTTTAAATCATTCCCACTCTGGACGTGGTAAAGATTTTATTCATTTTTCTTTTTTTTCTTCGTCTTAATATTTTGTTTTATCATGGAGTTATACAAGCATGAGATTATGTCTGGAAAATCTCACGAAACACCATAAGCTCTAGCCAGCTAGAAATCTTAGAATTCCGTTACAGTGGCGCCCAAATTGTTTAAAGGGCGCCAAACGAAATCTTAGGATTTCGCTACAACGTTAGACGTCCAACAGGTGCAAGATTCAGTGTAAGGTATCAAATTCCTACATATTGAAAAGCCATATGCTCCCATATTTGCAATGAAAAAAATGCCGCGTGGTTGGATTTTTCAACACGACAATCACCCCAAACATGCTTCATGTCTTCCAAAAGTGCTTCTTCAAAGACGGAAAGTACGCCTTCTCGACTGGCCATCCCGATCACCGGACTTGAATCCAATTCAGCATTTGTAGCAAGACCAAAAAGTTCGTGTTGGAGCAGCAAATCACTCTAACAAGCCGGAATTGTGGACAAATTTGCGAGATGTGTTTGGGAAAATTGCCACAAGAATGGATTTCACAACTAAAAGCGTCCATGCCTCGTCGATGCGCCGCAATTATCACTGCTATGTATGGCAACAAACTACTAAGTCGAGTAAAGAAGTTCGAATCTTTTTTATTTTTAAATTTCCACGTAGTGGTTATCCAAAATAATTAATAAGCGTTTCACATGTATTATAGCTTCGCAAATTCTGACATTTGGTACAATTTCCTCATCAGTCTCCCCATCAGTGTTGGATGTGGATTGAGTTTGATTATTACTGCGATTTATTATCATTTCCCCAATTTTATTGTCCGTTAATGTTGTGATTGTTGGTGCTCCAATATCCGAGTCCACACAACTTAAAAAGTCTTCACTATTTTTTCGATTTGTTGTATCATTTAATTCAACCATTATTATGTCAGCACCGTTATTCATTTCACCATTAGACCTATTTGAAGTATCGCCGTCATCACAAAATGTTATTCCACGTATTCTTCAAAACTTCCTTGTTTACGTTACTCCAGGTACGATAAAGTCACCATATTGCGTTTTTTATGTTGAATGATTTTATAAAATTTGTCACTTGTTCTTCCGTGTTGAAGTTTATTATTTTTCTTCTCATTTGTTTCCGGCAATGACACTTTAAATTTCTAATGACACCCTGATCCATTAGTTGTTTCAAAGAGGTGCAATTGGGCCCCAAAAATTTTACAATGATATTTTTTGTATGAATTTAGTGACATCTGGATGTGCAGGACAGTTATCTAGTAACAATGTTGTAGTTGTCCTCTAGGTCTTAATTTTTACAGCTTTTTCTAGCTTTAGGAACAAAATTGTTATCAAAATTATTCAAAAATTAGCTTGGGTTACTCAAGCTCTTTTATTATCTTTATACATAACCGGTAATTCTTTCACCTTTTTGGAAGCTGGAGGGCGCGCACTTTTTCCAATAATTAGTAACTTAAACTTGTCCCGAACATACAAGACCAGTCACGCGTTCTTTAGCTCCCCTAACACCTTCTACAAAGTATCGATTTCTGGATACTAGGGTATTTCGGGTAAGGCTTTCCAGAAAATGAATCTGGTAGTTCATCCACAAATAATGTGGCACTTTCGCATTCTGCCGACATTTTTGTACCAGATGGTCTGAGGTTGTGTATTCCATGCAGAGTTTTAAAATTGACTAACCGTCCTTGGGAATATTGACAAGTAGTGCTAATCTTAAATTCTGCATGAAAAAAATTTGGCGTTTTCCATTAACATTGCCCCCGAAATAGGTAGACCCTCTGTTTTCGAAGCCATTCATTGGTTGCTACATCCACTTATGGATGTTCTTCGCTTTTAATGTTTTACGAACGTTTACTCCCTTGCAGGAATCACTTTCCGAAACAAATTTTTAATTTTGGTTTTATTTTTTTTAAATCGTATTCTCTTGAAATTTGGCCGTCGTTGTTATCTTTTGTTTTTGCCTCCTGACCTTGACTCACTTGTGCATAAGTTTCTTTCCCTCGCAGGTTATAAGATCCCTTATATATCTGTCGATTGATCGCAACAGGGTTTCTACGATTTAGGCCAAATTTTCTTGCACGATTCCTTATATTTTGCAGTTGTTTAGTCAATTCAGATCCACGGTAATTTGCTGAATGTTGCCCCTTGCAATTAATACATTTTGCTGCAAAGTTCCTATCTAATGTGCACGTGCTCGTAAGGTGTTTACCAGCGCATTTGATTCATCCTGCTACACGTCCACAGGATTTTTGAGTATGATTGAAGCCCTGACATTTTTGCACTGAACTATCAGCAGTTACTTTTTCCTCACTGATTCAATTTTGACTTTCATATTTTGAATTGTACGTTAGCATGAAAAGCGATATCACTCTTTTTGTGAGGATGCCGTTGCCTTTATTATTTATAGTTCTCTTTCTTGATGATGTTTACAGCATCCTTAATGTGTATACCTTTACTCTGCAATTCTGCAAATGTCGTTACTCTCGCATGTTGGGTGTAATCCTCTAGTCATAACCTTAATTGGTCTTTCGTGCTTGTCTTCATAAGTATTCCACTGAACTTTCTCAGCGTTAACCTTCATAGTTAAATTTCTATAAGTATATGAGTCTAGGACATTTATGAATATGTCTCTGATGTGATCAGAGCTTTGATAATCGGATAGTCTTTGATATTAACTATGTTAATAGATGGAGACTGTTTCTCCTCGTTGTGCTCGGTTGATAAGTTACTCTACTATAAGATTCTGCTGATCTCTTTCGAGTTCTTCTTCGTTTATGTGATATTCACTATATACTTTATTATTTTCACGGCCTGATTGAATGTTCCGTTTCAGGTCTCTTCGTTACTCAACTTTAAAACTACTTCTTCTAGACTTTTTAACTGCGCATAAAGTAAGCATTTCTCGCTTTCACCAGTTGAGTTAGTTGTAGGAGAAGAAAAATCGAATAAATATCTCCCATAGAACTCGTTTTTGTGATAATAGGCAATCTCATGATTCGGTTACTCTTCTGAAAAGGATTCTCATTTTCCCTTAATGTTTACTGATCTTTTGCAACCAAATTTGCCACAGCAGTAGCAGTGCTTGTAGTGTCATCTGTCCCAGCTGCTAAGTGCACCACTATGGAGACATTGTGGTCATTGGAATTTGCTCAGTATAGTTTTCTGAACCACTGGTCATGTTGGTTTTCTGATCAGAGTATCCTTCCCTTAGCATTTTATACCTACTACCAGTGGCCCTATTCTGGTTATTCCCTGGGAATTGGACTATTTTGACAGTATTCGAGCAGTTGGAAATTATTTTTTCCAATAGTGTATTCTGGCAATTGGGAATTTTTGATTGTAGGGAAAAATAATTTCATTTTATGGAAGTTTTGATGTTTATTTTCCCCTAAATTTTTTGGGGGAATTAGATGAAACTGGTTGTTTTTTGTGTTTTCAATATTTGTGATCTCTAAAATCTCCGGATATTTTCTGTGAAAACACCATCAGTGAACATACGGACTAGGGTAGAAACCAATGTCTCCTACAGTTGGTGCAATTAGCCAATATTATTGTTGGGAAACTTGGGTTTTTGCCATAATAGTTTTTTTTATGGCATCATAAAAACTGCAGTCTTAAACCAGAATTTTAAGTAGCTAAAATAAAATGTCAAAAAACTGAAACTTTCTGAAAACCACATAAATCTGACATAATTATCTATCAATGGCTAAGTTGTCTGGAATAGTGACTTAAGCCAAAATAGCCTTGCATTAAGTACATAGTAGAAATATTAATTATAAAAGAAACCATTGACGGCGCCACTTTCTATCTAACTCAAGATAAATTAGACATTTAAAAAGTACCCGAGATTTATCTATAATTTTACAAAACGAAAGCAAAAATAAATTTAATCAATTAATGAACAATATTTTTGTAATTGTAATGATAACAATATAACAATCATTGCAAATTGTATGTTCAATAACCTCGAAATTTGATTGCTCATTGTCTACCTCGTATCTGTCGCATTGTACTTAAAAAAAAACTTATTACCCTATATACATATTTATATTACCCATCTTTAAGAACTATTTTATCGATTTTACAATAAAACTGATTATAAAATACATGCAAGACCTATTATTTTGCCAAAAACAGTTGTATTTTTTAATGGGACATAATCATTGAATCGTTATCGCAATCAAAAAGAAGCGCCCAATATGTATGTATTTGTAATAAAAAAAAGGTCCTAACTTATCCCTATGACCTTGCCCATGAAACACCGGGTACACAAAAAAAAATCCAATTTCCACATTTTTTGACGTTTGACAGCTGAATGATATACCTGAACATAACCCAACTTTTCTCGTTTCTTCTTCGATGCAATCCTACTCCCCAACTATATTTTTTTGTGCCGTCATCAAGCAAAACGAAAAAAAAATGTACAGTGGTAATTACGGCGATATGATAATCAATATTATTTATAAAATACGTATGTAGGTAGATGTATGTTTATCTATACATCTTTTTTGCCATCTTTAGGATTTTAAAAAAGACAACAAATAGAAAATAAAAAATTATGTTTGTTTCTCTCATTGCTCGATACTAACTACGCATAATTTAATTTGTACTTCGATGTTAAATAAAAAGTTACATAAAAAAATTGAAACACGAAAATGTCAAAAATAGGTAGAAAAATACTTCTGAATGCAGAATATTTGACACAACATCTCCTCCGATAAAACATCAACTAGCTACTCACCAAATTTTTGCTAACATCCTCTTGCGCTTTTTCAGCTTTTTTGTCGCCACGCTCCAATGAATTGACCGCCTCTTTAAGGGCTTTGACCAATTCGGCTGGGCTCTTCTGAGATTTACCAAATAATGGCATCGCAAAACGTTTGGAAGTAATTTTATCGAATTTCAAAATCACACTCGAAAAGGGGGCACACACCGACCGACCGCACAATATTATATTAGGCACAGACAAACACACACAAAAAACACAATAAATATTTTAATAAGATTTGTGACTAAAAAAAAAACAAAACAAATCACAAGAAACACTTAAGAATTTTAATAAACTTCGAAAATCACACAATCGAATAAATTTTTTTTATTTTTTTATATTTCGGCACAAAATTCTCTCGATCGGAAGAACACAAGATAATATAAATTCACACAAAACAAACACACTTGACTTTTATATATTTATATTTAGGGATAAATAATTTTCACTTAATTTGTAATTTTTAACAAAAAAAATAATAAATAAAAAAATTGGATTATAAAGATGATGAATTTTTTTGTAGAAATTTGATTTTTTCGAATTTTATTTTTTTTTTTACTTTTTTTCTGTCTATCGTTGTCGAATTTAGGTAAAGTGACAGAAGATAGTACAAAAAATGACGTAAAATTCGTGTGGCCAGAGGTGAATTTATTTCCTTTTTAAGATTTGTCGTTGTTATGACTAAGGGGAAATTATTTTTTGTTGATCAATTTGTGGATTGATCGAAACTTGAATTCAATGATACGTGCACTGACGAATTTATTTATTTTCAGAATTTTATTGGGAACACTTTTTTACGAAGAATTTAGCTAGAGCAAAAAATTAAATTACATACCTCTAATAAGAAGGGATTATTCTTACTGATTGCGTTCTAAGAACTTTGTATCGAATATTTAATAAACACTTTAATTGTAGACTAAAACCACCTTTAAATAGTTTCACAAGACACAAATAGAATATTTTAAGTTTAGGAATTTGTTTATCTTATAAAACTGAATCAAGTACATACTCAAAAATAAAACCCACGCCTTTGAATTAACAGTTTTCGTAAAGATCTAAGTAAAAAATGTAAAGAAAATGATGTATAAGCAGTTCGGACTGCGGCTGGCCGACGTGTTCAAGCAGATCGTGGTGCGCCGCTACTGGACGCAATGAAAGCCGAACACGAAGCAACCAAAAAACATTTTGAGTTGCTTCTGTCGAAACAGAAGCGCAACGTACAGGTCACCACAGAAGGAAACTCAGCTGGATCATACTGTTAATGCAGAAGGTATCGCAACTCGACTACCAGAAGTTCGCAAATACAATCTTACCAAACTTGCCTATGAATTTGACGTTGTAGGCTGCAGCCAAAGATCTCAAGCAAATTTTTGGATAGAAGGAGCCGCGCTTCATTTTCTAAAAATTTGTCAAATCAGAAGGAAATAAGCGGTGACGATGACAAAAGCTGAACTCAAAGCACTAGTAAACACATGCGAACGTATGCGAGCTGTAGAAAAAGAGATAATTATGGTCAAGCATCAGGAAATAGCCAAACAGGAAGTCCTGGCGGTCCACAAGATACCATAATCCAACGATGTTTCAATCCAATACGGAATAAAGTTTTGATACAATTTTTTGACAAGTGAACAAAATCTCGGCATCATGGAAGAACTCATCAAACGGTTGATTGAAGCTGAAACTGAAACCCAATGACAAATGGCAGCACTCATGCAACAAATGGCTCCACCAGCAGATCCAGCCAATTCAGCGGGAGCAGAGGATGCCGTAACGTTCGGTCGCTAGTACCCTTGCTTCGAGCAGCAGGTTAGCTTGCTAACTGAGAAGTTGTCAACCTCGGAGTACCGACGTTTCGCGGATCGCATCCTGACAGAGACCGTGCAAACCCGTCACTTTCTGCGCTGTCGAGGAGCTGAAAAAGATTTTCGGACGGAAAGAATCGGTCTTCACACTCCGCTACAAGTGTTTGAGCATCGTTAAAGGTTCAGGAGAAAGCTGGGACGATTTTGCAAGCCAAGCCAACATAAAGTGCGAAAAATCCGAGATTGCCACGTGCACAGCCGACGATTTTAAGGTCCTCATGTTCGTCAAAGTGCTCACCGGAGCGGAAAATTCACTCGTTCTCTTGATGTCTGCGAGCTAGCAAAGCGGTTATCGTGTCTCAAGGACGAGATATTGATGGTCTAACACTCCAACTCAGCACCGTAAAGCCAAATGATGTAGATTTTCAGAAAGAAAGAGGGACAACAACAGCAGAAATCCATACACAAATTAACTGAAAAATTGAACACGCCTCGTAACAACTGCTACTTTTGCGGTAATTGGCACTGGCATAAGAATTGCTCGTACAAGGACAAAACCTACGAAGCTTGCAAGGCAAAGAGTCACAAAGCCGGCAATTGTACATCGGCGAACGAATTCATGCGCAGATTCCGATCAAGGCCAAGCAGACTCAGCCGCAGATTAGAACGTCGTCAAAGTCTGGCAGTCACAACAGCATCGATCTCTACCCACAAGTTTGTTGAACCAGCCATCGATGATCATAAACTCGCCTTCAACTGGATTCTGGCTCCGACTGGACAATCATCTCCAAGACAAATTAGCAAAAGATTGGTGAACCACCGTTGACGCCATGCGAAGGTCCGCACACTTGAAGCTCCACAGACGCGAAGAAATCAGCCCATGCTACGTTGCAAATTCAAGCTTGAACGTTCTCGGCAGCAACTGGATGGAAGCTCTCGACCTATGGAACGTTCCCATCGCCAGCGTCTGCAACAACATCCGATTCGACGCTTCATAGCAATTTCCAATTGATACGCTCGGCCTTTGCATCCAAAAAGGCGTTGCTGACGCTCAAATCAAGCGCAAAACCAATTTTCCGCAACAGCCGTTCAGTTCAGCAAACGCCGCATCAATTCGTTATTGTCAAGAAGAAGGATGGACGCGTTAGAATCTGTGCCGACTACTCAACTCGCTTAAACGATTCGCTCGAACCGGAACAATTTTCACTACCAACGCCTGACAAGATTTTTTGCTCAGCTATCGCCATTCAAACTCTTCAATAAAATCGACCTCTCAGACGCGTTCCTTCATGTGGAGCTCGACGACGACTCAAATAAGCTGATAACCATCAACAGTCACTGCGGACTTTTCCAAGTCAATCGGTTGCAGCCAGGAGTCAAGCCAGCACCGGGAATCTTCCAAAGACTTGTGAGCATCATGATGAGCGAAGCAAAAAGCACTTTTCCGTTCATCGTGGAAGGAACCGATCAAACCATTTACGACAACAACCTGTGCCAAGTTTTAAACCGCATTCAGGAGAATGGTTTCCACCTCAAGATCGACAAGTAAGGTTTCCGTCAGAAAGAACTCGAATTTCTTGGCTACATTATCGACACTAACGGCATTAAACCGAGCCCAGATAAGATCAAAAGGTTCTAGCAAATTCCGCCTCCGATAGGCGTCAAGCAGCTTTAGTCATTTCTGGGAGCAGCCACCTAGAAAGTATCATTCAGATGTCACGTTTGCATGGGAAGCAAAACATCAGGAATCTTTCGACGAGCTCAATACAATTCTAGCATCTGACCTCGGACTTGCTCACTACGACCCAACTAAGACGTTAATCGTTGCCGCTAACGCTTACAGCTATGGAATATGGGAGCAATTCTCATGCATGAGATGCCCGACAAGTCTTGCGCTCAGTAATGCATGCCACACGCTCATTCACAGCAGCAGAATAAAATACCCACAAACCCAACGAGAAGCTCTGGCGCTTACATTAGCCCTTCAGAAGTTTCACCGCTACATTTATGGTCGCAAATTTGTGCTCCAGATGGACCATAAACCTTTGCTCGCAATCTTCGACAACAAGAAGGGAATTCCGATACAAACGACAAGCCGCTTCGACACGAAGAGCTTCGCATAGTCCACATAGACCCGCTACCATGGTCCAGTGGAAATCGGTTAGCAAATGGGCCTTTGCAATGGTAACGCAATCGTTGCATTGGCGCATGTATTCCTCGATTCTTCCAACGATACCTGGCCAGAAAAACTAGTTCGCGCGAGCAGCTTCATACGCGCGGCGCCTGGATAACCATCGTGTATTTCCTCCATCAGTTTCCTTTGGAACTTTACTGGAACGATGATTTACTTGCCAAGGAATATAGACATCCTTGATCCACCGAAAGTTCTGACTTGCGATTGAAAAATTGTGCTACTGAAGAGCCGGAAATTTGCTTTTGCTGATGTGACCAGCTATCAGTGATGTAACCAGCTATCAGTGATGTAACGTGCGACCTTCTGAAGTACATCACGTTCTGCGGTTGCCTTTTGAATGTCACCAAAGATGACTGGCAGCAATTTGGCGGTGTCAACTGCGAAGCAGTCATGGCAGTTCTTGTCTTCTGTGTCGACCGTTGCAATGACCGGTGTATCTCAGATTCAAGCGGAAGTTGTACGGCTATCAGTCTGGTTATAAAATCGGCATAGGCGAATCCTTTAGTGCCACATACTAAATTTGGAAGTCGTAGGTGAAAAGGGTCTCTGCGTATCGCTTCAGGTGGTTTTCTGTGCAGATTGGAATACCAATTTTCGCTCCTAAAATATATAGCAGCGGCTGATGATCGGCCATCGACAAAGCGATCCACACTAGAGCTAAGGCTTCACGTTGGACCTGTGCGTAATTTTTCCCCCTGCATGACGGGCTTCTTGATGCCGTCCTCGAGTTGGTGCATGAGTACACCTCTCAGTGTATGAGGGCCAACTCGATGAGAGCATTTGCTTCAGCCGGATGAATGCAGTGGCTCTAGTTTCAATCCACTTATAATCGGCGCTGTCTTGTAGCAGTTCATCGAGTAGACCACGCATTTCCTTGAGCTTTGGTATAATCTTTCCGTACCATTTCTCGGCGCCCAAGAAAGCGTGCAATTTAGTAATGTCGGATGGCACTGGCAGCTGTTGTTTCATCGATAATAAGACTCAGGAATTCCAAGGATTTCTAACAGGTCGTTCACGGTGCTGTTAGTCGCCTTTGCTTCTGCGATGCTAACATCGTCAATCCTCTAGACCACCTAACATGGTATTCATCAACTTTTGGAAAATACCGCAAGCCGTTTTAACCCTCGGTTGCAAACAGTTCACCTGAAATAGGCCGCAGTATTTGTTGATCGGCATTACCTTCGTGGAAACGTCATCCAGTTCCACTTGCAATAAGGCATCAGACATGTCGATGACAGTGAAAACTGTATTGCCGGTGAGTTTAGCCAGAATTCACTATTGCCTTGGTAGCAGGCACTTGTTTGGCTCGAGTGCGTCATTGAGGCCTATGGAGTAGTCAGCGGTGATAGATATGCGGTCATGCATTCTTCTTTATCACGACCACGGTCGGTGCTGCATAGTCTGCTTAGCTGATTTGTGTGATGACGTGATGATGCATCGGCCTAAGCTTTCGGAAACGATCATAGGGAACTTTGCTTCTACCTCGTTTTTGAGAGTGCTTGAACCGCTGTTTGCCATCCATTCGTTGTGAAAAAGGTTCAGCAATAAACGTGAGACGTAGATGATTCCAATAGCTCGAGCCACTGCATTTATCCGGCTGAAGCAAGTGCTCGCATCTGACTTGGCCCTCACACACACGGGCGAAGGCAATGCGATCCACATGTGCTACCGCTACAGACAATCATCAGCACTCGGGGACAAGTCACAGTTTCAACTGATAGCCGGCCGAGAGATGTGCACTAGGTTTGACTTGATTAAGCCACCACCAGCTCACAACGACGAAAGAAAAGTGAAAATTGAGGAGAGCTTCAACACTTACCACCGAGCGAGATACAGAGTTTGAGGTTGGCGATGCGATTTTCTTCAAGCTCACGCAAGATAACGGCAAAAGCTGGCAGAAAGGAAGGTCAGATGACACGCCAACCAATTGTGAGTGCGTCTCGTCGATACGCCACAATCAGAGGACCACAACGTCTTAATGGACACTATCGAGTTGCGACCAACGCGACGACGTATAGTGTAACATATCATGTTTCCATAACACCCACAGCCACCAGTCAGCCGAACCCGAACCGAAGGGGGAACTCGAACCAGCAACAGAACTCGAAACAACACCAGAAGTAGAGCCAACAAATTAAACATAAATACGTAGCGCTTACTACTTCCGTATTCATGCTATCACAAAGAGATGGCTCCTTATTAGCCTTATTGGATAGAACGGTGTAGGCATCCAAATTTCAATACAATAATTTGGAGAGAAGAAAAAAAAACAAATCACATCAAATAATCAATTGTATTTTATTAACATAAAAAATGGGGAATTAAACCAACTGACTTCTGTAAAATTTCATACAAAATTCCATACTAAATTTAAATTGAATACAAATTCCCTTGCATTGAACCGTAACATCATTCAATACACAATAATCAATTTTAGTACACAGAGTGAACTCGAAAATTTAACCGGGGCCATTTTCAATCAGGCAATACAAAATAATAAAAAAATCAATTCGCCAAATTTAATTAAAAATATAACTTCTAGCTATAGGTAGTATTTATTTTAAATATTAATTTCATATTCGTCATCCCAAATCTCAATGGACCACAGGACCAAGTGGTTCACCCCGTATTGTTGAAAAATCCAGCCGACTATCCATCGCCTCATCAATTTGTCCAATTACGGCAATATTATCCCCGCGAATTATATGCAAACCAAGCACAACCTGTTCAATTCCATTTATTGTCGAGAATACACGTTCATGAGATTCATCTAGAATTATATTTATCGTCTGATCGAAACCTTTTAGTGTGCCGACAAAATTCCGGCCATCAGCTGTTATTATCGAAACAGTATTATTTACATACGATTCAAGTCCAGATGCCATACTAAAATTGAATTATACAATCATAATGAACGGATTAATTATAATATACTTATACTTACTTATTTAGCTAATTTTATTTATAAATTAATAAATTAATATTTTGGTTTCGTGTTTTGACGTTTATCTGCGTCAAAATTGTGATTTGTGGTGAGGTATATAAAAATTTCCCTTTTTTTAGTTTTTTTTTTTTTTACTGTGTATGGAATCTAATTTTCATGTGGGATTTATAATACACGTGAGAATCGATAAATTGGTCGATAACACAGATTACTTTCTGTATATTTTGAATTTTATGATTATGTCCGTTGATATAATGTTCTAATTTTTCATATAAATAATACAAATCCGTTCGAATAGAGACCTAAAATTTGAAATCTCTATGAAATTTTAGAGTGTGTTTCAAAATTAAAATTAAATAACGGAAAATTAACCGTATGTCCCAAATTAAATTTATTTCGTTACCGACAAATGCCGTCATGTGGCAAATTTTTAAACGACAAAATGGCCGCTTAAATTTTATTTTTAACGAATGTAAATCGTGTTAAACAAGAATTCACGCTTGTAAATAATTTTAATTATTATGTATTATGATTCGGTTACAATTTATTCATAATTGCTATAGTTTAAATTAAACTTAATAAGTACAAAGGTAGCAATTTATTAGGTAACAGATTTTTTTTGTATATTTTGTTATTCCAATAACAGGTAAATACATTTATCTAGTTAGTATAATGTCCATTTATGCATTAGAGATATAGGAGTGCTTTCAGTTAATTTCATTTTCATTTTAAAGTGTGAAAAGTATGTATATATAAAAAAAAAGTTAGTTTTGTAAGGAATCAGATCCCAAATGGATATATTAAAAATACTAGTAACATATAATCAAATGCATTATTGTACATTTTATTGTTTTAAAAAATATGTTGTACACATTGTCTATATAAACTACAAATAAATTGATTTGTATTACTTAAAAAAAATTACCCATTATTATTGACTACATTTTAGAAAAAAGAGGAAAATCAATTCCATTTTAAAAGTTTAATATTTGTCTGTAAAATAATATTCCCTTCTTTCCCTTCTCGGTATCTGAATACTTAAAAGGATATACATATTCATACACAAACAATAAATTTCGCCTTAACGAAACAACTAAATAAAAAGCAAATTATTACCTAATTATAAAATCAGAAACGAATATTATAAATAAATAATTTCCTTGTCTATATATGTATGCTTGTATGATAAACAATTTATCAAACGCGGCATCAATTATAATAAGATGGGTGATTCAAAAATAAAATGGCACCAATGTACAACGTTGAATTGTGAACTTATTAAATTACCCTCGTATATTTAATTGTACATATATCGCAGTAATACATAATTTAACAAGCACGGATTTGTAGTCTCTCTAAAAAAACACAATAGAACAAATCAAATTACAACAATGAAATTATTTATATTTACATATACAGTTGTTGCCCATTAATTGTCGATTCCACAATATAAAAACGTGGTATTTTACAAAGGTCACCAAAATGGCGTCCGACTGTATTTATGCATTTCATCTAAAAATATGTGTATGTTTATGATGAAATATTAATATTAGTTTTGATAGAGACTTTATACAAAGTGGTAGCAAACTTATATTGTTAACGGACAAATTGATTTTTATGAATTTCGTGATTATTTGTTTTGTATTTCTGGGGGTTACGCCAACGCTAACCATCCAGCAAGATGTTTCTGTTTCAAAGGATCAAAAAAAAATTATTTTTAGTAATTTATTTGTGACCAAATCCATGCGGTCAGAGGTATGCTTCTAATTTCTATTCTTGTATACAATTGTAGGCATTCTCGTAGAAAGTGAACAAATAAAAGAGATGAGTGAAATGTTAGAACAGTTTCGACCATACTATACCGATGAGTTTGGCCTTCAAGATTATCAAATAAAACTAGTAGAAATTGATCGGGAACGAATCTATTCCTCGGACATGATAACGTGTGAGCTTGGCACGGATGGTGTATCTTTAATTATTGACGCTGCGATCGGAGGAATAAACGATTTATCTAACTTCGCTTATAAAAGACGTATTCCATATGTTCGTCTATCTATGAGTCACTATCATATTGCTGAGGCGGCACTTACTTATATTATAAAGAAATATGGCAGAGATTTGGCGATTATATTCCAAAATGAGCTGGGTACTTAAATACGGGGGAACTAATTTTTACGCAACTGTAATTAAAAATTGTGATATTTTCAGATGCGGATCTCGGCCTGTACAATTTGGTTGCTTTTTCTACATTACGTGTTATTGTCTTGGATCAATTTAGTAATCGATCATTGGCTCGAATGTTGTCTCTTAAGCCGCAGCCATCATTTTATGTGTTGGTTGCATCGACCGAGAATATGAATCGATTATTTAAAATGGTAAGTTCTTTAATTTTCTTGTGCGTGAGAATAAGTTTTCCCAAATTTTTTTATATATACCTAGTCATATGACGGTGGATTAGTAAAACGGCCCGACCGTTGGATTCTAATCTTCTTAGACTTTAACACGGACAAATTCATCTACAAATGGGATGAATTCCCAGAAATAACGAAAATCAAATTTGAAAAGGATATGTGTTGCAAATGGCTTGAGCAATCGGCCGGATGTAAATGCCCCGAAGATTTTGATTTTAAAACCAATTATTTGCGCAAAGTGTTTCACCTATTCATCGAGAAAATTGCTGAGAATTCATACCCGCTCTACTACTATAATTGCACTACGCCGCCATTTAACGCGACAGATCACTTAAGCGGAAATATTACGAAAGCAGTTGAAAAATCAGAATTATTTCGTTTCGATACATACGAAGGACGTGATTTGATCACGTACGCCGTCAATATGTCGATTTATTTGAATCAAGATGACCAACCCGAAAATGTTTTGAACATCGGGCGTATCGAGAATCAAGATGTGGTCTTGTTTAACAACTATACAATTAAAATGGTGAAAATGTTTTTACGGATCGGAACGGTCGAAGCTATTCCGTGGTCTTACTATAAAAGGGACGCAGAAACTGGTGAATTAATACTGGACGCGAATGGGAATCGAATTTGGGAGGGGTATTGTATCGATTTGATTGAACGTCTCTCAGAATTTATGGAATTTAATTATGAAATTGTGCATCCGAAAACGGGAAAATTTGGAGAGAAAAATGAAAACGGAGTATGGAACGGATTAATTGGAGATTTAATCACAGGTGAAGCCGATGTTGTTGTAGCACCGCTAAAAATGACTGCTGAACGTGAAGAGGTGATCGATTTTATTGCTCCATATTTCGAACAAACCGGGATCTCAATCATAATGCGGAAACCGGTACGTGAAACATCATTGTTCAAATTTATGACTGTTCTTCGGCTTGAAGTATGGCTTAGTATTGTTGCTGCACTGGTTGCCACGGCAATTATGGTATGGATACTCGATCGATTTTCTCCGTACAGTGGACGAAATAATAAAGATGCCTACCCGTATCCATGTCGAGAATTTACGTTAAAAGAAAGTTTTTGGTTTGCACTTACCTCGTTCACGCCACAAGGTGGCGGTGAAGCACCAAAAGCTATTTCGGGACGAACACTAGTCGCAGCCTACTGGTTATTTGTTGTACTAATGTTGGCCACATTCACTGCTAATTTAGCTGCCTTCTTAACTGTTGAGAGAATGCAAACACCTGTTCAATCGCTCGAACAACTATCACGGCAGAGCCGAATTAACTATACAGTTGTCTTAAATTCGGACTCGCATCAATATTTCAAAAATATGAAAAAAGCCGAGGAGACGCTTTATGAAATGTGGAAATCGGTAACATTAAATAGTTCAAATGATGATCCACAATATCGTGTCTGGGACTATCCGATTAAAGAGCATTATGGCCATATTTTATTGGCAATTAATGCAGCTGGCCCTGTAATAAATTCATCGGTCGGTTTTAAAACTGTCAACGATCGGGAACAAGCTGACTACGCCTTTATTCATGATTCAGCTGAAATAAAGTATGAAATTTCACGAAATTGTAATTACACCGAAGTTGGTGAAGTATTTGCTGAGCAGCCCTACGCCCTAGCCGTACAACAAGGTAGTAATTTGCAAGATGAATTAAGTCGTGCAATTTTGTCGCTACAAAAAGAACGATTTTTTGAGGCTTTAAGCGCCAAATACTGGAATCATTCGATCAAAGGTGAATGCATTAGTATCGATGACAGTGAAGGTATTACGCTTGAAAGTTTGGGTGGAGTATTCATTGCAACGCTTGTTGGTTTAATTGTAGCAATGATCACGCTAATCGGTGAAATAATGTATTATCGTAAAAAAGATCGAGTAACACAGATAACAGCGGTAGCACCGTACGATCCAAAAATGTCGCAACAGTTAAAGTACAACAAGGATGATCAATTGAAAAACTCATTGAAAGGGAAAATTCCTGATGAGATAACATTCGGAAACAAATTTATTCCAGCAAACGAGAAACTTTCAATTGTAGCACTCTATCCAAGCGACCCGTTTTATCAACGGAATAAAAATTTTTTGATTGATTAAATTGTCATTATTACAACTTTACTAAAGGAGTGCATTATTTTCAAATAGTTTGATTATCCCAAAATAAAATTTACACAGTTTGTGATGTAACTAACACATTTTAGTGATTTTTAAAATAAAAATTGTTTGGTAGCATGATAATTAGTAAACTGTTTCAATTTTAGCCTTCACATAAATATGTCCCCCATTTTGTTCAGTAATTTTATCGACCGTATGTGAGAAAGCAACTTCTATACTCATTTTCGCAAAAAGCTTTTGAATGAGAGAGCAAACTTGGCAATCAAGAAGAGAGAAGTGAAGCTGCCCGATTTGAATTCAACTGATGTGAACGCTGACCCATTGTCAGAAACGATCATGTCCGGTAGTCCATGTGTATTAAATAGTGTCCGTAGTGATTTGATTGCACATGCTGGCGATGTTGTTCTAATAGGAATGACCTCCAACCACTTTGAGAACGAATCGACTACGACGAAGAATATTGAATTCTAGAATGGTCCGGCGAAATTAATATGTAACCGTGACCATGGGGCATCTCAGATCTGACTTCTTGACAAGCGGTTTCTTGATAGGCAGCCTTTGAAAGTGGAGATTTCATATGCCTACGGAGGTGAAAAGGTTTAAATTTTGTATGATGGTTTACTAACCTTTCTGTAAACCCCTTTAACACCAAATTGAGCACACGGTTGTAGTCGGAATCTTTGGTTCGGAATCTGTGATATTTGAGAGGCGTTTAGGACTGGTTTTATGATGGATTCAATCATTAGAACCTCTTCGTTTTCCTTATCGGGTACTCCAATGGTTTCGTTTGGAAAACGACTAAGAAAATCGGTATTTCCCATTTTTGTGCCGGAACGTTGAATGATGTTGAAATCATATGCGTTCAGGAATAGTCGGCGCCGAAGCATTTAGGCTGATATCACTATAAGTATATGTTTTTCAGAACTGAATAACCCAATCAATGGACGATGATCGGTTATGATCGTAAACAAGTAGATGTGAAATTTTTTAATCCCAGCAACGATGGCTACTGCTTCTTGATTGATTTGTGCGTAATTTCTCTCCGCTTTATTCATGGTTCTGGAGTAGAAAGCAATTGGTCGTTCAGTGCCGTCCTCCATGAGAATAGATAGAACAACTCCTATTCCGTAAAGAGATGCGTCACAGCATAGAATGAGTGGAAGCTTCTCATGGTAGTGTGTGGTGTAAGAAGGATGTCGTCAAAATACGGTAAGATTCCTTCGATATTTCTTAAAATATTTTCAATAAGACTTTGAAAAATTCCTGGAGCGGAGGAAATTCCGAATTGCAGGCGCTTGACTCGGAATATCCCCTTTGTGGTAACTATTGTTTGAAGCAATGACGAATCCTTGTCAACTGGTAGTTGCTGGTAAACTTGTGCCAATTCAAGTTTTACAAAAATGTTACCTCCCTTGAACGAGGATAAAAGGTAACTTATTGCTGGAATTTGGTGAGTGTATGGTTTCAAAGCCTTGTTTAATGTAGATTTATAATCCCCATACATATGTGAATACTCCCATCATGTTTAAGAACTGGAACTATTGGAGTGGTCCAATCTGAATATTCAACAGGTTTCATACTCTGTGATTGAAGACGATCGAGTTCACCTTCGACCTTGGCTTTGATCGCGAGAGGTACTGGTCGTGGAGCACATCGAATCGGTTGAACTGACTGGTTGAGTTGCAAAGATATTTGATTTCCTTTATAACAACCCATCTCCTCGGAGAATAGATGCTGGAATTTATGGACGACAGCATCAACACGTGATTGTTGTTTTACATTATGTACGCATTGCAAGCTGATATCTAGTGACGAAAACCAGTTGTAAACAAAAACGTTATTTTGGCTACTTCATAAGCTTCCTGTGACTTCAAAGGCACAGCTAATTAATGTTTTTTCAAGTCATCTTGCATCGTAAGTATTACTTTATTACCTTCGTGTGTTGGAACAAGAGGACCGACGATGTCAAGGAATAGTTTTTCAAAAGGTTCGATTTTCGTTCGTCTTCCGGATTTATTTTTTGACATGAAGAACACTTTTGAATAAATTTCCTAATGCGAGACATCATTTTTGAAAAGTGATAATAACGTTTTATCCTACGAACTGCCCGTAAAACGTCTTGGTATCCACCTAATGGTGTACAGTGGATTTCTTCTATAATGCGGTTTTTATCTGATTTGGCTTCAATATTCGTAATGTTTTGTGATATCGATGAATTAGAATGTGAATTAGTAGGAATAGTAGAAATCGGTGAAATAGAATCTGAGGAATTAACGTTGTTTGGTGAATTATTGTTTTGTCTTTAAGCTATTGTTTGAGCTCTAAGGAAGATGTTTAAACGAGACTTGTGTGAAGATTTTATCCAAGAAGTCTGACAAAGAAGGAATTGAACGCGCGTATCAGATCATCGCATACAAGCTAAACACAGAAGCAACAGAAGGCAGAAATTTCCGTTTCTGGGTGGAACAATTTGGTATGGACAATATTGATGACGACTATGAGAACCAGCTAAACGAACAAGTCTTCAGCATCGATAATTCAACTGCTCTTGGCAGACAACTACGACTTGGCAGTATGAGATGCTTATAGGAAAAAAATCGAAATTGTTGATAAAATTTTAGACGCAGTAAAAATATGAACCTTACTACATCCTGCAGGGTCAAAATTGTATCGTCAAGTGTATGGCCTTCAAAGTAGAAGTACTGTAGGTAAGATCAATACCGAAATTATCGACCAACTGACTGCAGATTCCAAAGTATATAAAAGCTTTCATTCAGTCAAAGATCAGCCAAAAGGGGCACTCCAATTCACGTCTGAATTTCTTAACTCCATCGAAATTGCCATTAAAAACCTTTTTAAATTGGTAAGTTCATTTCTAGGACGAGTTTCATGCCAATCTGTGTAGAACTGAGTTAGTTCCAATTTTTAGAACCACATCCAAAATTCATACTGAAATCAAATTTTAATCATAGAAACAAAACAAAAAAAAGCCAGTTTCCTCCAGAACTATATTTGGAACCCATATTGGAATTCCATTTACATTATACAAATTCAAGTTTTATCCCAATCAGTTTAGAAATGCAGAGTACCATTCAAATTAATAATTTTTGAAAACAACATCAGGACTTCATGTTAGAATCTCATTTTCATCAAATACACCGTGTTTCATCTCAATCAGATAAGAAATGGCGTAATTCCATTCAAACTGGACATTTGCTAGAATCACATCCGGAACTCAGAATCTCATTTTCTTCGTAAACACTGGGTTTCATCCCAATTGGTTGAGAAAAAGCTTAGTTCCATTCAAACTGACCATTTTTCAGATCCCATATTAGGCTATTTTTCAGAAATCCCATTGATAACAAAAGCCACAAAACAAGAAAGATATAAAAAACAACGCAACCACAATAATTGGATTTTTTTAAAGAAAAATGGAACCCGGGCCCGACTGAAGGACTCTTTAAACGAATTTTCCTGAAACAAGACTAGTCCCAATCGCTTTCTGGCACTCGAAACCCCCCTCGAACCCCCCCCCCCCCTCGAACCCCCCCCCCCCCCTCGAAACCCCCCCCCCCCCTCGAAACTCCCCAATATTAATTTCGAAGAGCAATTGAGTGTACGATATTTTTTGTCAGTCCGTCTTTAGCCAACACAAATAAGCTCGATCTCAAAGTGTTTGTCTGAAATCACCTGAAAGGAATAACAGAGTGCCGCCGAATAGTTTGTCGTTGTGCTTTATATCTTTGAGTGTTCTGTTCAACGCCTCCAGAGAATGTTTGTGTGCCATAGTGCATTCATCCCAGATGATAATTTTGCATTGTTTCAGCACTGTGGCCTTGGACGATTGTTTTTTTTTATGTTTGGGTTATTTTGAATATTCAGTGGCAGCTTAAATGCTGAATGAGCTGTTCTGCCTCCATCCAATAAAGTTGCCGCAATGCCAGATGATGCAACGGCCAATGCGATGCCATTATTTGATCGTATTTCGGCGAGAATTAGCGAAATGAGAAATGTTTTGCCAATTCCACCGGGTGCATCCAAAAAGAGAATTCACCTTGTCCCGCCGAAACAGCCAGCATAATGCGACCGTAAATGATTTTTTGTTCATGAGTCAGTAGTGGGACATTGCGAGTAACAATCGCTGCCATTTCTGCAGTATCATACTGTAGTTCACGATTCATTTCATTGTGTACATTAAATTAGATGCACTTCGATTTGGCGAACTCATACCGAAATGACTGAGTGGTAAATTGGCAATGAAAACGCAACGATCCTCGATAGCAATCAATGCTTCATTGTACATAGCGTCGCTGAATGTAATCGTTAAATCGTTGCACCGTATATGAATTCGATGCAATATATCGTCAGTCATTGAACATTTGTGCTTATCCCACAACGTATCTGCTCGTTCCGGGAAACATGTAGTCAACATTATAGCGAATAGTAGACGAATTTGTGTTTGCTGTACAGCTCAATGCTGCTTCAGCCGGTGACATTAACCAACAACAGTCGCAGATGGAAGCACTCAATCTGTCTTGGAGTGACCGTATATACTCGGCCCAAAGTGTTTGATTTGAATAGGCCGAGGCACTCACCAATTGGTGTGCCTTACTTGCGCGGCATCCATTTTTTTGTTTGATTCCATGTGAAATAGCGTGGTACTTCGGAATAGAGTAGTGTTCGTGCTAAGGCACCGAAAGTATCCGCACGATTATACAATTCGAAAAATTCCGTGAGTGTAGTTTTTGGTGGATTTATGGCACGCTCAATTGCTGTCTCGTTGGTGAAAAATACGCGCTGGCCGTTTTCAAGATGTACGGCTAAATGTATAATTGCTGGGTCTCGTTCATGAATTTGAAAACCAAAGATACGCCAGACAGCTTCATTGGAGCTGATGTATCGGCCAATTTGGTAGCGCATTATTTCGTCGTTGTCATTCAATCGAGGAGCATTCACATCGGTATTTTGAATTTGAAACACAGCCATATAACTGCCTTTATTCATATACTTGCAAATGTATTTGATGCTCTTCACCGAACTGCAGAACTCAACATTAATATGAGCATTGAATGTTTTGCTTAGCAGAGGCGAATATGGTACCACCCAACGATTGTCAATGTCAATGTCTGCGTTGTTGATATTTGGCGTAAATGACTGTCCGCCATTATCAGTATTTCTTCGACGATATATTGGATATCCGTCGACATTTGTGATTGTGTCGTTCGTGAAATCTTTAGGAAAACGCTTTGTACATTTTCCATCTGCCATGCAAGGCGATAAACGTGTGCATGAGGTAATCCTCGCTTTTGCCATTCAACCGAATACATCCAGCAACGTGTGGGACCGAATACGTGTAATTTGGTAATGAAGCTCATTAAAGACTTCAATTTTTGTTTGAATACACGTGCTGTAATATCATGACGATGTATTGCATTTTGGCCTGGCAATAGTAAAGATGTAATCTCCTGCCACTTTGGATTACATGTAAACGTGATAAATAGACACGGTCGTCCGTACTCGCGCACGAAAGTCATAGCATCCTGTATGTATTCTTGCATATGACGTGGACTGCCTACGTACGATGATGGTAGAATGATAGAGTTACCAATTTCGGCGATGTCGGTGTCACTCATGATAGCGTCTCGCAAGTGAATGTATTCTTACGCAGCTTCTGTTGATTATGTCGTAGGAATCGCAGTCGTTCGCTCTCTACCTTCGCGTACATATCGACCATGAATTGTTGGTACAGCTCATGACATCGTAGAATGACGTTGTCCTGACCGCGTCGAATCATCATACGGTACGCATAAAAATCCATCGAGCCCACTTTCTTGTTTGTTTCGGCTCCTGTAACAACATATTCATAAATATTAATTCCAAATGAGTAATGATATTCCTAATGAATGAATTTCCTGTGGCGGGATCTCGTTGTTTATTGTTTATGCAATATCCGTCTTGTCCCTTCCAGAAAATTAGCGGATATTGGAGAGCGTCGTATGAATGGTGTGTGTCGGCGATGAACTCCAGATTATTGGTTCTTCTTCGAATCACGATTTCTCGTGTCGATGTGCGGTCGCCAATCATGATTCCAGCAACGTCGTCAACAACAGGCGCATTGAATCTACGCACGTGCTCTCCAGCTGGTGTTTTATCAGGATTTATGACAATAGCGTTATTGTCACTTTGCAATTCGTGCATGTGTGATTTGAACATTTTCAATAGTTCATTGTGCTCATTCAATAGGGCGTCCAGTTCGCCGACGATGCGCCTGGCATTAGGCGAATTGAGGTTATTGTACCCGCAACGTGCATCCACACGATTGATGTCCTCACCGCCCATGAAGTAGATTTGTAAAAATGTATGTGGTTCGTTTGGCATTGGCAGCAATGAGCCTACTTTGTGGTACACTTGGCCTTTGATTTTGAACGTTGAATTGAATTTTTGACCATTTGCCGCGGTATTTTGAACTATTTCTGTTGCTCCGAACGAAGTCATTTGAAAGTAGGAATTGAATGTGCGAATGGACTTAAGGAACAGGTTTGAATCTGGATCCGTGCCGATGAGCAAGCCGTTCAATGGTTCTGGTGGTGTCTCAATTTCTGGTAGTTGCACTTTTCCTGATGCGCAACACATCTCGGCTGACTCATGTTTGAATTTGAGCGCATGACAATGGGGACATTCTTTGTCCATAGCACCAATCAGCACTTTCGGATGAGTGGAATATTGAATATCTGGCTCGTACTCGAATGCGAGACGAAGGAATGAAGCGGATGTAAATGCTCGATGTACATACTTGTTGGCGTTGTCTGTCATTTGCTCTGCGTGTGTTAACTACGAACCGGCGCGCTTGTCTCCGCTCCAATTGTCGTTTGTTCTTTCTGCTCTGTTATTTCGCATGTTTGTTACTTTATTCGTTCGACGACCCAAATGGGCCCCTTTGCGTCTTGCTGGCATTGTTCACTCTAATACACACACACACACACAAATAGACAAAATAGTTTTACTTACTGATGAAAAACGGTATACCGATAATGTAATTTGTTGTTTTAGTATTTACCTTTTTACAATCATAAAACACGTTATATTTCTTATAAATTAAAATAAATCGAACAAAATTTTGCACGCACTGCGTTGTGATACATAACAAATGCAGAATGAAAAGTCAAAACGATACAACGCTTTTCGTGAATGACATGTGGATGAAAGTTCGATGGGGCTGACGCAGCGCCTACTGCCATACAACATCATAAATTATTTCGTTATGTTTGAAATACGAACTACAGTTAAATTATTTGGATATTGTTCATACAAAAATACTAAAATCGCGATTAAAAAATGGGAGAGTGGGGAAGGAGGGTGAAAATTTGGGGTTATAGGTATTTTTTGATGCCAAATCAAAAAAAAATACGAAAAAACAATTTTGTTAGATATATAAAAAAATTTTGGGGATAAGGGGACACCCTAATCACCTAGCGGTATGAAATGTACATTACGACCTATTCTCATACCTACCAAATATACATAAAAAATTTCATAAAAATCGGTCGAGCCGTTTCGGAGTAGTGCGACCACAAACACCGTGACACGAGATTTTTATACATTAGATGTATTATAATAACGTATGAGGAATAAAATATGGACAAACAAAAAAAGTAAAAAAAAAATTATTTACTAATCAAACGATTTTAATCCATAATTTATTTAAAACTTTAATTCTTAGATAAAATTTACAGAAAAATTTGCGCTCCATATCGATTCGCTTTCCTGATCCTTTCTGGCACTCTTTTCATAGCCGCCTGCTTTAAATCTCTTTTTATCTTTCTAATAAGACATTCAACATTTTTCGCACGATATCCATTACTGTATACCATTCTCTTCAGATTTGCCCAAAAAGTTTCAATGGGCCTTAGTTGTGGAACATTTGGTGGGTTATAGTCTTTAGGGATAAATTCGATTCTGCGTTGACGTAAATCAGATAACGTTGCGTTGGCATAATGTGAGGATGCCAAATCAGGCCAAAAAATCGTTTTATCATTTTTATGATATTTATTTATAAATTTCTGAAGCACAGGTAAACATTTGTTTGTGTATGTTTGCGCATTAAGCTAAACCACTTTTAAAAAATACTGGGTCACTGACACCTCGTTCGCTAATAGCCAACCACAACATAACTTTACCTGGAAACTTGGTCTTATGAATAAACTTCTCCTTTTCTGGTGCTTTGTGATCGGGAGACTCGTAGTAGTATTTTGGCTGCCATTCATTACCTTCAACAGTGAAATAACTTTCATCATCTATCACACATTTATAAGCTGAAGAAGCGGCGAAATATGTTTGGGAAAGCACTCTTAATCTAGATTTGATTGTAGCTAATTGTTTGTCTGTAGTTGCTGGTGCCGATTTTTTGGGTTTGCGTTGAATATTCATACTTTGTAAATATTTCTTGATAGTTTTTGGGGCAACTTGATATTTTTTACCCAGTTGTCTGTACGATTTTGCAGTTCGACCCACTGTTTCACCTTTCAATTTCATTCGAACTTTGCTATCTTGTAGTTGAAATTTTTTACCAGAGCCGGGTTTTCTTTCCACAGGTTCATTATTCTCAAACAGTTTAATTGTTTTGTAGATAAAGGATTTTTTGAATCCAAGATCCTTGAAGTAGTGAAAAATCTCGTTCTTTTTTTTGTCTGGATTTTCCTGACAAAATTTATAAATTAATTTACGATGATCTACTTCTAACAACGACATTTTTGTAACTAATCGTAAAATGACGCAGTTTTAATGTATTTTTTATAAAATATAGGGGAATCACCTTATTTAAAAACAAGGAAATTTTTATTTTTGGTTGTACAATACAAATACATACAAACACATTTTACATTTGTCCATATTTCATTCCTCATACGTTATGTTCAATTCATAATGTAATATGTTCCTTTAAAAAATGTAAGTTCATATGGTAGCCCACCAGTATCTATTGTCGACATTTTATGCAATTTTTGTTTGACAAAAGCCTCCTGTTCTTTATTATGACATCCAGTGTAAATATCTATAGCAATCGAAATAACTTTATCAACAGCATTTTTCAAAATGGAATTATTATATCTATTAACGGAATCATTTGAGTAGAATAATCGTACTCCATGTGGGCATAATCTATTTGCTTCATCCTTTGGAAAAAAGAAACGCGATTCAATAAGTTGGAGTTCTTCTTCCGTCAATTTTTCTCCATTGCCAATTTTTGTTAACGCTGATGAGAACTGAACATTAGCTTGCCTCATAACCTCTATTAATTCATAATATTGAAGACAATGCCACAAGGACTTCCCAGTAACTTTTTTTTTTTATTTGTTTATATGTATATGTGCGTTGCTCTTACTGGGGGTAATTGACGCAAATCTCCTATCAATATCATATCGAGCCCCCCAAAATTATTGTTAAATTTTCCCGTGATTTGTTTCAATCGTTGATCAATTTGTTCTAATAATTCTGCCGATATCATACTTACTTCGTCAATTATAATAACTCTGATATATTTAAACAAGGCTCGATACTGATGAGCTACCTCTATACTCAATGGTAACAATTTTGAGCAACAGCAGCTTTGCCAGTAGAAGCACAAGTTACGTATTATGTAGGCATTACAATAGCCATCGCTATCGGAAAATCTATTATATATTTCCATGATTAAATTTTATTACAAATGTTTTACCACAATGTTTTACCTCATTTTGTAGAATTTCTCCACGTTAACATCTCGTATGTTGTTGCTATGTTAAGTTCATTTTCCCAGTTAATCCCCTCACAATTCGTTGTGTCAGCTTTTCTGAAGTTGTAATACGGCTTGCAGTTTTATTGATTATTAATAACATTATTGACGTTGCTTTCAAAAATTACTTCTTAGGCTTTATGGTGGATATCATAACTAACGAATGGTGTTGGCGATTCATTTATTTTAAGTAGATTTCGTTCATTTGTAAAAATCAGGTCTAAAATTCGATCTAGACCATTTTTGATCTCGCAAATTTGGCTTAGATTTATGTCAAAAACAGTATCGATCAACAAACATTCTGTTTCCGAACTAACGTTTAAAGGTAAAATTTCGTCCGTTTCTTCGTCATATGTACCAGCTAATAGTTGGAAAATTAAAATCCCCCATTATTAGGATGGTGTCAGATGGATTAGCAGCATTCTTGATTTTCATTATTGTGTCGCAGCAGGCCGTGTAAGATGTAATCGGTAAGCCAGGCGGAATATATGCAACATATATGAAAATTGACTTTTTGTTAATTGCAATTTTAACACATAATTGCTCGATGGACAGGTTGGATATTTCAACTAGCTCATTCGATGATGATGTATCGACCGCTATGAGTATGGTCATCCACCAGATTTTTTAGTACTAGTTAGCTGTAAACGGTCACAACTATAAACCACATATTGGCTGGGAAAGAATTCAGAACTCAGGATCCCACTGTTGAATGATGTTTCACAAATGATATAAACCGAAATTAGCGTTTTTAATACAAAATTATGGTTTATTGATTTTTTTGGTTCGGGCAGGTAATGGTCACATTGCTGATTGTAATGCAGTTGTAAATTGTTCAGCAGATAAACTCACACGAAATGATATGTAATCGTAAAGCAGGCCGTTTACTTCTTTGGGTGAGATTTTGACGAACACAGCTTCATCAAAGTTTCATTTTATTATTAATAAAATTTTCAAATTGCTGTTTTGTGACCGATTTTGCAATTCTACTAACAAAAAGCCACCGTCGTGGGCAACGGCTTTAATTGCCTGGGAAGTCGATTGGGACGGATTATCTATCTCATCGATATCCAATACTGGCGCTATAACGAATGCTGCTGGTTTTGTTGATGTTGTAGATGTTAAAGATAAATGTGGCACCGCTTGCTTAACAAGCTTAGAATCCAGACGGTCCACTAGCGTTTTTGCAGGTATCGCCGGTTGAGATGTAATAACCTCTGGTATGACATTAGAATGTTTGGTCAGAGCGAGCGTTACGCTGGTAAGTTGATCGGTTTGTGTTTTCGATTGTATGACGTATCCACTGAATGAATGGTTGCGAGAGCCCTAGCCTGAGCACGTGTTGGCAAATTTGTAAATGACAAAATGGCCGCTTACATTTTATTTTTAACGAATGTAAATCGTGTTAAACAAGAATTTACGCTTGCAAATAATCTCAATTATTATGTATTATCATTCGCTTACAATTTAGTCGTAATTGCTATAGTTAATACAAGCTATAGTAACAAATTTTTTTGTATATTTTGTTATTCCAATAACAGGTAAATACATTTATCTAGTTAGTATAATGTCCATTTATGCATTAGAGATATAGGGGTGCTTTCAGTTAATTTCATTTTCATTTTAAAGTGTGAAAAGTATGTATATATAAAAAAATAGTTGGTTTTGTAAGGAATCAGATCCCAAATGGATATATTAAAAATACTAGTAACATATAATCAAATTCATTATTGTACATTTTATTGTTTTAAAAAATATGTTGTACACATTGTCTATATAAACTACAAATAAATTGATTTGTATTACTTAAAAAAAATTACCCATTATTATTGACTACATTTTAGAAAAAAGAGGAAAATCAATTCCATTTTAAGGCCCTTTCCGAAAGTTATACTTATTTATTTAGACATACTTATTTGCCGCCATCTTAAATAAGTATGTTGGCGAACTAAGAAGCAAGAATTTCTTAGCTTTATTCATTTTTAATTTATTATTCTTATTTATATTTTAATAATAATCAAACAATTCTAGCACAATTTATTTGGTTATGGTTTTGACGTTACTGTCAAAATATAAAATAAGTATGTGAAATCAATTCGGATGATTTTACATACTTATTTAAGATGGTGGCAAATAAGTATGTCTAAATAAATAAGTATAACTTTCGAAAAGGGCCTAAAAGTTTAATATTTGTCTGTAAAATAATATTCCCTTCTTTCCCTTCTCGGTATCTGAATACTTAGAAGGATATACATATTCATACACAAACAATAAATTTCGCCTTAACGAAACAACTAAATAAAAAGCAAATTATTACCTAATTATAAAATCAGAAACGAATATTATAAATAAATAATTTCCTTGTCTATATATGTATGCTTGTATGATAAACAATTTATCAAACGCGGCATCAATTTATAATCAGATAGGTGATTCAAAAATAAAATGGCGCCAATATACAACGTTGAATAATTGTGAACTCATATGTATTTAAATGTACATATATCGCAGTAATATACATAATGAAATTATTTATATTTACATATACAGTTGTTGCCCATTAATTGTCGATTCCACAATATAAAAACGTGGCATTTTACAAAGGTCACCAAAATGGCGTCCGACTTTATTTATGCATTTCATCTAAAAATATGTGTATATGTTTATGAATTATTAATATTAGTTTTGATAGAGGCTTTATAAAAAGTGGTAGCAAACTTATATTGTTAACGGACAAATTGTTTTTTATGAATTTCGTGATTATTTGTTTTGTATTTCTGGGGGTTACGCCAACGCTAACCATCCAGCAAGATGTTTCTGTTTCAAAAGATCAAAAAAAAATTATTTTTAGTAATTTATTTGTGACCAAATCCATGCGGTCAGAGGTATGGTTCTAATTTCTATTCTTGTATACAATTGTAGGCATTCTCGTAGAAAGTGAACAAATAAAAGAGGTAAATGAAATGTTAGAACAGTTTCGACCATACTATACCGATGAGTTTGGCCTTCAAGACTATCAAATAAAACTAGTAGAAATTGATCGGGAACGAATCAATTCCTCGGACATGATAACGTGTGAGCTTGGCACGGATGGTGTATCTTTAATTATTGACGCTGCGATCGGAGGAATATACGATTTAGATAACTTCGCTTATCAAAGACGTATTCCATATGTTCGTCTATCTATGAGTCACTATCATATTGCTGAGGCGGCACTTACTTATATTATAGAGAAATATGGCAGAGATTTGGCGATTATATTCCAAAATGAGCTGGGTACTTAAATACGGGGGAACCAATTTTTACGCAACTGTAATTAAAAAGTGATATTTTCAGATGCAGATCTCGGCCTGCTCAATTTGATTGCTTTTTCTACATTACGTGTTATTGTCTTGGATCAATTTAGTAATCGATCATTGGCTCGAATGTTGTCTCTTAAGCCGCAGCCATCATTTTATGTGTTGGTTGCATCGACCGAGAATATGAATCGATTATTTAAAATGGTAAGTTCTTTAATTTTTTTGTGCGTGAGTATAGTAAAGTTTTCCCAATTATTTTTATATACCTAGTCATATGACGGTGGATTAGTAAAACGGCCCGACCGTTGGATTCTAACCTTCTTAGACTTTAACACGGACAAATTCATCTACAAATGGGATGAATTCCCAGAAATAACGAAAATCAAATTTGAAAAGGATACGTGTTGCAAATGGCTTGAGCAATCGGCCGGATGTACATGTCCCGAAGATTTTGATTTTAAAACAAATTATTTGCGCAAAGCGTTTCACCTATTCATCGAGAAAATTGCTGAGAATTCATACCCGCTCTACTACTATAATTGCACTACGCCGCGATTTAACGCGACACAAGAATTAAGCAGAAATATTACGGAAGCAGTTGAAAACTCAGAATTATTTCGTTTCGATACATACTTGAGACGTGATTTGATTACATACGCCGTTAATATGTCGATTTATTTGAATCAAGATGACCAACCCGAAAATGTTTTGAACATCGGGCGTATCGAGAATCAAGATGTGGTCTTGTTTAACAACTATACAATTAAAATGGTGAAAATGTTTTTACGGATCGGAACGGTCGAAGCTATTCCGTGGTCTTACTATAAAAGGGACGCAGAAACTGGTGAATTAATATTGGACGCGAATGGAAATCGAATTTGGGAGGGGTATTGTATCGATTTGATTGAACGTCTCTCATATTTTATGGAATTTAATTATGAAATTGTACATCCGAAAACGGGAAAATTTGGAAACAAAAATGAAAACGGAGTATGGAACGGATTAATTGGAGATTTAATCACAGGTGAAGCCGATGTTGTTGTAGCACCGCTAAAAATTACTGCTGAACGTGAAGAGGTGATCGATTTTATTGCTCCATATTTCGAACAAACCGGGATCTCAATCATAATGCGAAAACCGGTACGTGAAACATCATTATTCAAATTTATGACTGTTCTTCGGCTTGAAATATGGCTTAGTATTGTCGTTGCACTGGTTGCTACGGCAATTATGGCATGGATACTCGATCGATTTTCTCCATACAGTGGACGAAATAATAAAGATGCCTACCCGTATCCATGTCGAGAATTTACGTTAAAAGAAAGTTTTTGGTTTGCACTTACCTCGTTCACGCCACAAGGTGGCGGTGAAGCACCAAAAGCTATTTCGGGACGAATACTAGTCGCAGCCTACTGGTTATTTGTTGTACTAATGTTGGCCACATTCACTGCTAATTTAGCTGCCTTCTTAACTGTTGAGAGAATGCAAACACCTGTTCAATCGCTCGAACAACTATCACGGCAGAGCCGAATTAACTATACAGTTGTCTTAAATTCGGACTCGCATCAATATTTCAAAAATATGAAAAAAGCCGAGGAGACGCTTTATGAAATGTGGAAATCGGTAACATTAAATAGTTCAAATGATGATCCACAATATCGTGTCTGGGACTATCCGATTAAAGAGCATTATGGCCATATTTTATTGGCAATTAATGCAGCTGGCCCTGTAATAAATTCATCGGTCGGTTTTAAAACTGTCAACGATCGGGAACAAGCTGACTACGCCTTTATTCATGATTCAGCTGAAATAAAGTATGAAATTTCACGGAATTGTAATTACACCGAAGTTGGTGAAGTATTTGCTGAGCAGCCCTACGCCCTAGCCGTACAACAAGGTAGTAATTTGCAAGATGAATTAAGTCGTGCAATTTCGTTGCTACAAAAAGAACGATTTTTTGAGGATTTAAGCGCCATATACTGGAATCATTCGATCAAAGGTGAATGCATTAGTATCGATGACAGTGAAGGTATTACGCTCGAAAGTTTGGGTGGAGTATTCATTGCAACGCTTGTTGGTTTAATTGTAGCAATGATCACGCTAATCGGTGAAATAATGTATTATCGTAAAAGAGATCGAGTAACACAGATAACAACGGTAGCACCGTACGATCCAAAAATGTCGCAACAGTTAAAGTACAACAAGGATGATGAATTGAAGAATTCATTAAAAGGGAAAATTCCTGATGAGATAACATTCGGAAACAAATTTATTCCAGCAAACGAGAAACTTTCAAATGTAGCACTCTATCCAAACGATCCGTTTTATCAACGGAATAAAAATTTTTTGATTGATTAAATTATCATTATTACAACTTTACTAAAGGCGTGCATCATTTTCAAATATGTAGTTTGATTACCCCAATATATAATTTACACAGTTTGTGATGTAACTAACACATTTTAGTGATTTTTGAAATAAAAATTGTTTGGTAGTATGATAATTAGTAAACTGTTTCAATTTTAGCCTTCACATAAATATGTCCCCCATTTTGTTCAGTAATTTTATCGACCGTATGTGAGAAAGCAACTTCTATACTCATTTTCGCAAAAAGCTTTTGAATGAGAGAGCAAACTTGACAGTCGCAAAGAGAAAAGTGAAGCTGCCCGATTTGAATTCAGCTGATGAGAACGCTGACCCGTTGTCAGAAACGATCATGTCCAGTAGTCCATGTGTATTAAATAGTGTCCGTAGTGATTTGATTACACATGCCGACGATGTTGTTCTAATAGGAATGACCTCCAACCACTTTGAGAACGAATCGACTACGACGAAGAATATTGAATTCTAGAATGGTCCGGCGAAATTAATATGTAACCGTAACCATGGGGCATTTCAGGTCTGACTTCTTGACAAGCGGCTTCTTGATAGGCAGCCTTTGAGAGTGGAGATTTCATATGCCTATACGGAGGTAGAAAGGTTTACATTTTTACTAACCTTTCTCGAAATTACTTTAACACCGAATTGAGCAAAACTGAGCAAAACTCCGTTTCTGTGGACATTTCATCGAGGATCGCAGCAGGCTACCGAGCATTTTACGCCAATATCAAAATTTTCAAGTCTCCTCATATATCGCGCAAAATAAAATTGGACATCTACAAGGCGCTGATAAGACCAGTTGTCACCTTTGGTTGCGAGTCTTGGACACTAACAGCGCAAAACATCCAGAAAATCGCTGTAACTGAGCGTAAGATGATAAGAAAAATTCTCGGTCCCATTAAAGAGGGAGCCACGTACAGAATGCGAATGAATCACGAGATCAGAAATGATCTCGATAAAGTCGACATCATAGGATTCATAAAATCATCAAGGCTGAGATGGCTTGGGCACGTACTACGTTCACAAAATCGGACCACTAAACAGGCCTTGGAGTCGGCACCAACGAAAGTAGGACCTCGTGGGAGACCACCTACCCGATGGATGGACGACGTTGAGAGGGACCTGTACACACTCGGTCACCGTGCCTGGCGTTCTCTTGTGGCGGATCGGATTATTTGGAGGAGCATCGTTGAGGCGGCCAAATCCCTTCATGGGATGTAGCGCCAGCGGAAGAAGAAGAATTGAGCACACGGTTGTAGTCGGAATTTTTGGTTCGGAATCTGTGATATTTGAGAGGCGTTTAGGACTGGTTTTATGATGGATTCAATCATTAGAACCTCTTCGTTTTCCTTATCGGGTACTCCAATGGTTTCGTTAGGAAAACGACTAAGAAAATCGGTATTTCCCATTTTTGTGCCGGAACGTTGAATGATGTTGAAATCATATGCGTTCAGGCATACTCGACGTCGAAGCATTTGGGCTGATATCACTGTAGGTATATGTTTTTCAGAATATATATATATATATATAGTTATGTTGTGGTTTAAGCTCGGAGTGTGGTAAGTAAGTAAATACTACGTTTTTAGTTTAATGAAGTAGTTTATTACAATTTATATAAAAGAGTGAACATATTTCTTAATACTAAATGTCATTATATAGCTGATTTTTGCATAGTTGCAATATAATGGGTTCAAAAAATACATAATAAGGTAAATAAGTTTATTAACTTGAATTTATGGAAGTGCAACTGTTATTGTTGTTGACATGCAAGTTTGTTGTTGACTTCGCCTTTTGGGTCGTTAATCTGGATTTGATGACTACCAGATGTTAACTCCTCCCCTCTAAGTGTTGAGCTGTCCTCAGCGGAGAGTTTCCTTGATTTGAAAAATGAACTTTTGTTCCTAATGATAAAGAATATAACAATTAGTATGGTTATCATTGTTAGTATTGTTGAGGATGCTATTATGTGCGTATAAATGGTGGATTTGTGTTGACGATTTTGTATTTCCCGCATGTTTTTAATTGTGGATTTTGTTAAAAAATGGTATATCTAACGTTTCAATCCTTGTTTCGTTTATGATGATAGTATTAAAGGGTTGTAATACTTTAAATTGATGCATTCTCATTGTGGCGTCATTGGTGAATGACAGTTCGTTGACTTGTATGGTACAGTCCTCGAATTTGATTAAATTAATTCCTTTTATGTTTAATGTATCAGGACCACATGTTGTATAGATGTTGATTCCGGCTTCCGATGATATGAAAAGGTAGCCATCTTCCAATAGCTGTATTTCTTCTTGATTATTTGTTTGTACTAATTTACAATTGGCATGTTGATTGTTTAACAGGTTTGGTAAGCAAGTGTTATTGTTGGTATATATTTGTTCCTGCTGACAATAGTAGGTATTCTCCAACATTTGGCATGGTTTTGAAATTATCATATGTATTTTGGGATTGGATAAAATATAATTGTAGGTAATAGGAATAAGGAAATTGTTTAAGATGTAAGTTTTAATTCTATTATAGGAAAAATTATCATTATAAAATTGTGGTATTTCTATTATTACTATCAGGTTAGTACCGTTATAGTAAGCTTTTAGTTGTAATATTGAATAAATCTGCTATTGTGAGTGTAATTCGATATTATTCTTACTTAGTTCATTTAGAACATAGTTCATCTCTGTATTATCGAGTATGAATCTTGAAATTACGTTTATTTTCGCGAAGGTTATAATTTCGTGAATTTCTAATGCCTGTTCCGATAGTGTTGACATATTATCTTCGATTGTGAAGTACATGTAATTGAGTAATTTTTCAGCTTCGTTAGCGTTTTTTGTGTCCCATTCTGTTTTAAGGATTCGGTTTATATTAGCAGTAGTTATGTTTAAAATGTCCGTTATTTCTTCAAATCTATTGATTACTTGCTCATTAATTTGGATTTGGTTATTAAGTCGGTCGGCTAGTACGTATTGTCCTTCTTGTGTTAATTGGATTTGATTTTGAAGATTTTCGTAGTCGTTTTGGTCAAGATTTCCAGTAATTGATTTTATGAAAGTTCCCAAAGGATTGATTAATCCACGTTTGCTTCGGTTTCCCATGTTGGGTAGAGTTGGCATTACGTTTTCGATGGATCGCTTTAGATTTTTTAATTTACGTTTAATGGCATTTAGTCGTTGAGTGTTACTGTATTTGAAATGAACCATTTTATCTTCGGTATGTTTGACTGATTCTTCTATTGATTTGTAGTTTGTTAATAAATCGTTCAGTTCTATGATATGAAAAAGTTTTATGTAGGTAGTGATTATTTTGGCTTGACCTAATTTAATTCCAATAAGTCCTTTGTTATCCTGTAGGTCATATGCTTCTAATCCTTTTGATTGGACTGACCTGTGGACAATATGATATCTAGTTTTAGTTTCGATTTTTTCTAATTTTATTTTTATGTACAGTACGTTTGTTTGTCTGGATAGTAACATTTCCGTCCTGTATTACCGTATGGGGTATATATTTTCTTTGAAACTTATCACGTGTAGTAGTTTTTTCAAAATTTTCTCTCCTGGCATGTAAATACCTGGATTATCACGTGTAGTGTTTAATTTTTCTATCGTTTTAGCTTTAGACAGGTTATTTAGCTTTGCTATGTGTTGTGCAATGTCTAAATATTGGCGTCTAATGCGTGATAGATATTCGTCCCCCATTTCTGGTAGATTGGTAGGTATACTTTTGGTTATAATATGACCTCTATGTAACTCAAATGGTGTGAGTTTAGTTGAAGAATGAATGGAATTGTTGTAGGCAAACATTGCCTCTTCCATTATTCGGATTATTGATTTATTTTTATCTCCAGCTCTTATGATCCATACTAGTTCGGTTAGTGTAGAATGTAATCGTTCTACAGGCGAGTTTCCGTTTGAAGATTTTGCTGTCGTAATGTGTAGTTCTATACCCATCATGTTAGTGAAATCAGTGAATAGCTGGGATGTAAATTCAGTTGCAGAATCCAATGTTAGTGTTTTTGGAACTCCTTCTCTACTGAAATATGTCATAAATTTATTTATGATTGTTGTTGTTTTCCTATCAGGTATTTCAAAGGCTGTAGCGTATTTTGAAAATTTATCGACTAACGTGATGAAAGTTTTTCCTGAAAGGGCGAACGTGTCCCCATGGATAATTTCCATTGGTCCAGTGGGCGTTTGGGAAAGTTTAAATTTGACATGAGTGGGCTGCCTTTCATATTTGTTTAGATTACAAATTTCGCAGTTTATGATATAATGTGCTATTTTTTGTCTCATGTTTGGAAAATAAAAATTCCGTTTTAATTTTTGATAATTTTCCTGAGTTCCACGATGGTATGGTTGGTGTTCACTAGCGATAGTGTTTATTTGTTCCTCGGCCAATTCTACGTCATTTTTTATCGTGTGTACCCTGTTTTGTTTTACATATTTCCTCAATTAGTTTGAATCCGTTAGAAGAGCTGTTATTTTATTTTGGCTGACATAGCTATTGAGAATTATTTGAAGATCAGTTTTTGTAAAATCTGTCTTCTTGATAGTATTGGGCTGGTTTTTATTAAATAGTACCCTAGCGTCTTGTTCCATCTCACCGCAATCTTTATTTTTTGCTATGATGAGCTGGTTTTGGAATTCGTTAAGGCTATGTAGAGCTTGAAACTGGAATTCCTTTATGTTTGGTTGATATTCCATTGTCGTCACACTGGATATCTATGTTATTTAATTGAATTATTTCATCATTAAATATTTTATTTGAATTATCTTGAGTTTTCTGCAGTTTCTCAAGTAATTCTAAATTTTCGGGTTCAGAATCATTATTGTAAGTAAAACTTTTTGTTTCCAGTTGTTTGTTTAATTCTATTCGCGAGAGTGCATCAGCGTTTGTATTAGCTGTGCCTTTTTTATATGAGATGGTATAGTCATATTCTTCAAGTGCTAATCTCCATCGAATTAATTTGGATGTTGGGTCCTTGGCATTAAATAGCCATAGTAGAGGTTCGTGATCTGTGATGATCGAAAACTTCCTTCCATATAGGTATGGGCGAAAGTATTTTGTTCCCCATACTATTGCTAGGCATTCCTTTTCAATAGTGGAGTAATTACACTCAGTTTTGGAAAGTGTGCGTGAAGCATACGCAATTGGTAGGTCGCTACCATTGAAATTTTGACTTAAGACCGCTCCCAAAGCATAGTTGGATGCGTCAGTTGTTAATATGAAATCTTTCGTGAAATCGGGATATTTTAAAATTGGCTCTTTGGTTAGCATGTCTTTACATACTTCAAAGCAGTTCACAAATTCTTTGTCGTTGATGTTAGGGGTTTTGTTATTTTTGAGAAGTTCTTACCCTAGTAATCCTAGAAATGATTTGATTTCTTTTGGAGTTGATGATATTTTGAATTGTTTGATTGCTTCAATCTTTTTAGGGTCTGGTTTTACTCCTTCTGAAGTAATAATATGGGCCAGAAATCCTATAGATTTTTGCAAAAAGAAGGTTTTTTCGATCTGAATTTTTAGATTTGCATTATGTAATTTTGTAAATACCTGTGTTAAATCATGGATGTGTTCCTGTAGGCTTGGACTGAATACTATAATGTCATCCATATAGCATAGTACATTTTTGCCTTGCAGGTCTCCGAGAATGTTGTCCATCACGCGTTGAAACGTGCTGGGGGCATTCCTCAGACCAAATGGCATACGAGTAAACTCGAAATATCCATTAGGAATGGAAAATCCCGTTTTTGGTATGTCGGAATTTCTGATTTCAATTTGGTGAAATCCTGCCGCCAAATCTATTGTTGAAAAATAAATCGCCTTTCCCATTTTATCGAGAATATTCTCTATATTGGGTAGGGGATATTTATCGTCGATCGTTTGCGAATTGAGTTGTCGAAAATCTACGACAAGTCTCCATTTTTTATTTCCATTTGCATCTGGTTTCTTTGGCACCATCCATATGGGCGAAGACCAGGGGCTAAATGATGGTCTAATAATTTTTTTTTCTAGTAGTTTATCGATTTCTTTTCTGATTTTCTGCTTTTGATTCACAGGGTGCCTGTATTGTTTTACATGATGCGGCTTTTCCTTGAGTAAATTTATTTCGTGCTTTATTTTATTGGTAAAGCTTAGTTTTTCATTCTCGTCATAGAATAAACTTTGGAATTTTTTACATAGATTCAATATTTGAAATTTTTACTCAGGATTTAAATTATCCGTTTGGATTTTTGATTCTATATCAACTTTTGTTGTATGCTGATTTGCAATATGAAAATTAATTTCATTATATTGCTTTTTGAATTCGCTTACGTTAATTGGGCTCAATAATTGGAACGATTCCTCGTCCTGACCTGTGTTAATAATTTCTACAATAGCTTTGTAGGGTGCACAAGTAGTGTATATTCCTTCCTGGATGTTTATGTTTGGTGAAAGCATACTGCTTTGTATGTAAAAGTTTCCTTTTGAAATAGTTACTGGTATTTCAATTAATTTTTTAGATTTGTGGGGTATTTCCGTGTTAGGAATAATTGTTATAAATTCATTTTTTATGGGAATATTAATTTGAGGGGTTTCCAATGTATTATTTATGGTGTTTACTTTTGCGTTAAGCTTTTGTAAGTTCTCGTATCCAATGAGACCATCAAATAATATATGAAATTTAAATATAAAGAATGTTAATTTTGTTGGAATTTCTCTGAATTGAATGTCGTCCATTTGTGTTATTTCCGTTGAGGAGAACACTGATTGTACTTTGAATTGTACGTTAATTATTTTTGAGAACAATTTGACGAATTTTGGGTCGATATAAGATTAGAATTTTTAGAGTTTGATTATTAATAGTTAACAGTATAAAAGGAAGCTTGGTTTGTTGTTTGATTTTCGATAGGAAGTTAATGTCGGATGTGAGGCGTTGTTTAAAAAATCCTCGTCATCGACTGTTTGTTCTAAGTTATTAATGTTAGTTTCTTGTTTGATAAAATGTCTTGGTAAACTTTTTTTATTTTGACTCCTGTATGGTTGTTTGTATTGTGGTGTGTAACTCCTATTATCGTTGGTAGTTTTGTCTTCTTTTTTAATAGTTTCGTTAACAAAGGTTTGCTTCCGGTCCTCATTATTTTTTGGTGGAAAATTTTTGGTGTAGTTATTAAATTTTTGCTTTTGGGGTTGAATATATTTCAACCTTTGGATACTTTGTTCTTGTTGGACAAAGTTGTGTGCAGTTTGTAAATCAACTGGTTGCGATGCACGTAGTGTACTACCAAGTGGTTCTGGTAGACTTGCCATATACACAGTTAATCCTGTGGATTGTTGCTGTTTGATTAGAGCATCTGTTATACCTTGGTCTAAGTCATCCATTTGGATTTTGTTTGAGAGCAATGTCAGTATTGATTGAATTCGACCGAAGAGTTTCTGAGGCTCTAGGTTGAGTTTGATCAATGAAAACAACTCTAATTGAAGGTTTGCAGTACTTCGTGTGTCTGCATAATTGGCAATGAGATGGGCACGGATATTCATCCAATTGGTGGCAATATTATGTGTAGTGAGAGATTCACTAGCGTTTTCAATTATTTTACTACGTATCTTTTGCGTAATAATTTTATAACTAGGTAATTCTTTTATTGGTTGGCGTTGGCAGAGTTTGACTATTTGGTCAACCAAATTACAGAAGTGATATAGTTCATTGCTTTTTCCAGAGAATGTAGGAAGATTTTTAGTTACGATGTCAACTTTAAAAGAGTCGAGAATGGTGGTTTGTTCCTGAAGTAATTTTTCCAATTTTTTTAATTTACCGAGATTTAATTTTATTGTGGGCCTAACTGTTAATTCACGATTACGTTGAGCTATAAATTGATCTAATTTTTTGGAATTTTAATCGTTACTACCCTGACGAGTCCATCTCCTCCTCGATGTAACTCCATTATCCGGGCTAATGGCCACTTCAATGGAGGAACGTGATCCTCCTTGACAATGACAACGTCGTTTACGTTTGGCTCGGGTTCACAATGATTCCACTTTCGTTGGTGTTGTAGTTCACTTAGATACTCTCGGGACCATCAATCCCAAAAGTTTTGAAACATCGACTGTAACTTCTGATAGTGGGACAGTCGATTGAAACATAAATGGCGGACAGATGGGTCTGGCAGAGAAGTGATAGGCTGGCCTATCAAAAAATGACCGGGTGTTAGACAAGCTAGGTCGTTAGGGTCCTCAGAAATTGATGCAATGGGTCTAGAATTAAGACAACCCTCGATTTCAACTATGAGTGTGTTCAGTTGCTCGAAGGTCAAAGAATTTGCGCCGACTACACGTTTCAAATGGTGTTTGGCACTTTTCACGGCGGCCTCCCATAACCCACCGAAATGGGGTGATCGTGGAGGTATATTGTGCCACTGAATATTTTTATCTACACAAAATTTCAAAACCTCATTCTGGTGAATTTCCGACGTAAAAATTTGGTGCAAGTCTTTTAGTTCAGATCTGGCACCTACGAAATTCGTCGCGTTGTCCGAGTAAACATTTGAACAAATTCCACGTCGGGACACAAATCTCCGAAATGCGGCTAAAAAAGCCTCAGTGGATAAGTCTGTCACCACTTCCATATGGATAGCTTTAGTCGAGAAACATATAAAAATTGAGACGTAGGCCTTCTCTACAACTCGAGACCGGATTCTATTTCTGACCAAAAAGGGACCACAAAATCGATGCCTACATTTTCAAATGGGCGAGAAGGTGTTACCCGGTCTTTTGGAAGTTGCCCCATAAGTTGTGAGAGTGTCCTCGGACGAGTGCGGACACATCGAACGCACTGTTTAATTACCTTTTTGCACAAATTTCGTCCGCCGATGATCCAAAATCGCTCTCGAACATTAAATAATAAAGATTGCGCTCCGGCGTGCAAAAGCCTGATATGTTCTGATCGCACGACCAAGTTGGCAAACGAATGTGATGCTGGAAGTAACCACGGATGCTTCGACCCAAATGGGATGTTTGCATTTTTTAATCTACCGCCAACGCGTAGCATGCCATCTAAATCTAAAAATGGATTAAGTGGCAACAATTTGCTATGTTTTGGTAACATTTTTCCTTTTCGAAGAACCTTAATTTCGGCTGGGAATTCGTTTTTTTGGATATGTTTTACGATAGATTTCAAAGCCAAATCCATATCAATTGAGGACAACTCAATTCTGTTATGTGGTAAATTATTTAGAGGTACTCGCTTTGTAGCAGAATTCATTGAATTTTTACTTTGAACGGCAATGGAAATTGCGTCCCATTCTTCATATTTTTCCGAGGCCAAAACCTTTATTTTGCGCAGTTCCAATGTTTCGGTTTTGATTTCAACTGTTGAAGGTTGTTTCGGCCAATTCCCGTTTGGATTCTGGAGAAAACTTGGCCCATGGAACCACTTTTCACATTTTAGGAAGTCCTTGGGCATTAAGCCTCGGGAAATCATATCCGCGGGATTTTCATCCGTTGGAACGTAATACCAATTCTCGGGATTCGAATAACCCTGAATTTGCGACACCCTGTTCGCCACGAACGTTGCGAATCGGGATGGAACTGACTTAATTCGGTAAAGGTTTATTTCCGAATCTGTCCACAAATAAACAGATGAAAACTCGATTTCCATAATTGACAATACTTTATGGACAAGTTGTGCCAATAAGAGAGACGCGCACAACTCGAGGCGCGGGATAGTCTGCGATTTAAGTGGAGCTACTCGGCTTTTAGAACATAGAAATCGAATGTTACAATGACCTTCACAATCAACAGTGCGAACGTATATGCAGCACCCGTATCCCTTCTCTGACGCATCCCCAAAGCCGTGAAGCTCAATTCTCTTTGGGTTCGGAAACATGATACATCTAGGAACAGACACTATGTCTATCGACAATAATTGTTGCTTAAACAAAATCCAGTGTTCCCGTAGATCTGATGGCAGATCCGCATCCCAATCCAACTTAAGTGACCATAAATTCTGCATGAACAACTTGGCTAAAAACACTACCGGACCACAGAACCCTAGTGGATCAAACAATTGTGCGATCTTTGACAAGACGGATCTCTTTGAACATGGACCATTTAATGAATACTTCTGAAATGAAAAGTGGAACATATCATACTCGGTATCCCAATTAATTCCGAGAATTGAGATAGATTTTGCTTCTTCATCATTATTATCAGCTTGAAGTGTCTTTCTATTCGACTTGATTTTCCGGAGTTCAAAACCTCCGCGTGACAATAATTGAATTAGATCTTCTTTTAGCTTGCAAGCGGACTCGACCGAATCGGAACCTGTTAACAGGTCGTCGACGTAAAAGTCATTTTTCAGTACTCTAGACGCTGCAGTAAAATCTTTTTCTTCATCTGACGCTAATTGATAGAGAGTTGTTATTGCGAGAAATGGAGCACTTGCTGTTCCGTATGTTACGGTTTGAAGATGATAACATTTTGGATCTAAATCTTGATGTTCACGCCACCAGATTTTTTGTAACTTTTGTTGATCTTCTCGGACTAAAATTTGGCGGTATATTTTCGTAATGTCCCCGGTTATGCCGACGATATGCTTTCTAAAACGTAATAATATCGAACATAAGTCCTGCTGGATGGTAGGACCGATCATCAGACAATCGTTTAGTGATATTCCAGTCGAACTCTTGGATGAAGCATTGAACACTACTCGCAATCTCGAGGTGGTGCTGCTTTCACGGAGTACTGAATGGTGCGGCATATAATACGAATCATTTTTCAACAATTTTGAGATACTAGATTCGGACGCCTCAACCATATAGTTTAAATTTATGTATTCATTCATGAAAGCATTATACAGCGACCGAATTTCACTGTTAGTATTAAGTCGCCTTTCTATAGAGAAAGAAATTGTCGCAAAGCGTTACTTGACGAATCTCCCAAATTTTCGAGATTATCTTTGACTGGAAGAGCGACAATATATCTTCCATTTTCGTCTCTTTGAACATTTTTGACATAATGCTCCTCGCAATGCTTTTCTTCCAACGACCACTCGTTTGGGGAATTAAGATCCTCTATTTTCCAAAAACTTTGAATTTGATCGTTCAGTTCCTGAAAGGATACATGATAAGACAACAACTGATTATTAACACAATTGATTTGAGGGGTATTCGAAACCTTTCCCATGACTACGTAGCCAAATTCAGTATTTTGAAGCAGAATGCCCCGAACTACATTCATTTGTTCAGGTTTGATTATTTCCAAGAACAATTCAGCGCCCAACAAAAGATCGATAGCATCCGGTTTAAAAAACCATGGATCGGCAAGCTGAATGTTATTGGGAATCCTTTTTGCGTCGATTTTGACTGGATGTTGTGGAATTAATCCTGAAATTTTCTGTTTTACTAAACATTCGATAGTCGTTTTGTAGTTAGATTTTTGTGACTCGATAATGATAGTTAATTTTTTATTAACTGTGGTTACGTCATTATTGATGCCTGAAATTTTTATGTTTGTTGGCTCGAATTTAAGGCCCAAAATTTGTCTGACTTTTTCCGTTACAAAATTTGCCTGGGATCCGCTCTCTAGTAATGCTCGGCACGGAATTCGATCGCCACTTGCATTTCGAACCCAAAGCACAACTGTACCCAGTAAAATTTGTGACGAATTTGCTCTGTGATCGAACCTTGAATTAGATTGAAGAACTGAGGAAGTCAAATTCTCTAAAGTAGATTGACTTTGATTAGATCTTGTCGCTTGAGTTGGTTCATATATTTGTGAAGGGCCCGAAGTGAGTTTTGCAGCCACATTGGGTTCACCTTACGCGTTTTTTCTAATCGAAAACGAGTTTTTTCCTTCGTGTCTTGCATCACCGAAATGCAACAAGGTGTGATGTTTTTGCGAGCACGCGGAACAAACGCTTTTGCAGTCCACTGATTTGTGACCCTCATCTAGGCATGACACACAAATGCCACGGCGCTTTACGAAATTAAAATGATGATGAGGTTTCACACCTTGAATTTGGGGCAGGAATCCAATCGATGACTACCCTTGCAAAACGGACAACTCAAGCTTTGTTCCGAGAGAACACTAATCTGCTCCCGAGGAACTGGTTTATTCAACCGGAGTGAGTGAGATGGTGGAGCGACTGACGTCTTTTTTGCTTCCAACACTCGAACACGAGTTTGCAAAATCTTGACAAACGTTTCAAATTTTAGTATTTCGGTTAAATTAGATTTTGTAATTATTTCCGAACGTGACGCGTCGTCAAGCCGCTCACAAAGATGGTGCGATAAAAATAAATCCCAGTGTTCTACTGGAGCGCTTAAAGATTTAAGAGAATTATAATGTTTGGTTACAGTATCTAAAAATGTCTGAAGTGCTGAAGCGGAATTCTCGGCTGGTCTCTTAATGTCATACAATTGCTTCATGTGAATTTTTTGTATTTTAACCTCATTATCATAAAAATCAACTAAATTCTGATACGCTTTTTGATAATTATCGGCTGATATTGGGTAAGATTGTATGAATTTAAAGGCTTTGCCGTCTCGAACGCATGTAATTAAGTAATGAAATTTAGCAATCTCTGACAGCTGAATATTAGAATGAAACAAATCATTAAAGATTCCTCGAAATTTTAGCCAATTCTCTTCAAGACCATCAAATTTCGGCAATGGAATTTCAGGGATTTTTAGAGAGGCCTGTCGTGCAGGCTGAATTACTATACTGGGGGAATTGTACTCGAATTCTGATCGGGGACCTTGATATCTAGTTGATTAATTGCATCTAAAATCTGAGATTCTACCACTCCGTATAAATTCTCGAACTCATCGCGATTTGGAACACGTTCACTGTCAAGTTCTTCGAGACTACTGTGTGCAGTTTCATATTGTATATACGTCGATTTCAATCTGGACAAAGCTGATCGAAATTCACCCAACGTTGAACACTCCTGCACCTTTTTTTGAAAATATTTCACTTTGTTTTCGTATGACGATATTAAGCGTTCGAATTTCTCAATTTCTTGTGAATCTTTTTTGGTATTATGTAATATACTATTTTTACTTTTAACTGCGCCAGTTATGTTGTGGTTTAAGCTCGGAGTGTGGTAAGTAAGTAAATACTACGTTTTTAGTTTAATGAAGTAGTTTATTACAATTTATATAAAAGAGTGAACATATTTCTTAATACTAAATGTCATTATATAGCTGATTTTTGCATAGCTGCAATATTATGAGTTCAATGTACGTCTCCGTATCTGTGGAAATAGTTTCCGCTAGGCTTTCCCCTTATTCAGGGCGCCCAGATGAGCTTTCAACGGCTTCCTCAGACCTTGCAGCCTCCGGCTTGTCCGCGTCCTTCTTGTATATTTTGAGTGTGACTGCACTGAAACCATAGTTTACGATACTATTGGTTTTTTCCAGCGCAATCAGTGATTCTCTGTTTAAAATTATGACGGCTGACATGTAGTCGGCCCGTGGCTCCTCGAGCTTAGCAACTTTCCAGTTGTACGTTGGCAAGTCTGAGTTACCAACCTGCAGCAACTGGAGTATCACCTTTGGATCGGTAGGCTCCGAAGGAATCCACACCGTGGCTCTCGGCCTACAGGGGATCTCTTCCCTAGCTTTAACAACAAGGCTGGCTCCGGGCCATACCTCGCCAAGTCCTTCCACTGCCTTCGTGTAAAGTAGAAGAGATCTTTGATCCGCACATGCAGTCAGTTTCACCTGGTTCCTGTGCCAATCTGCATAGCGACAAGTCCGAGCAGGTCCTGGCTTTTCTGCCAGGATATTCAGGTAGGTGGTGGTTAGGGCCCTTTCCACCTTTCTCCAATTGGCGGGCGTGATACTGCCATCCTCTTCGGACTGGTCAACAACTGCCACAACCAGCTGATCCTTGAGTACCTCGTTAAAAGGCATCATTTCGGTAGCATGGAGCTTCGTTCTTTTTGCGATCTTAGGACTTTCCTCCTGAGATCTGTTTCTTTTGATCTTTGAGCCAGCTGAAGGACCTTCCGACTTCTGTTCGGTGACTTTTTTCACCCACGCAAGCGTAGGTTTGTCTTTCTCCGACCTGTCTTCTGGAGAGATGTTATTTATCTTTTCCAGGGCCCTCCATGCCTTCCTCCTAGTGTTATAGGTTGGTTTTGAGGAACCAGCTTCGTTGATGTTTTGGTTCCGCATTATATTTCTTTGCACAGGTTTGGTGACCCGAGTGGAGGGACCAGCCTCATTTGGGCTTTTGTCCAGTTGTTTGTTAGTAGGTTTAGAGGTAGACCTAAAGACCCGAGCCTCCTTCTCTACTTTTTCCGGTTTTGTAAGAGAACCGGGCTCTTTTATTTTTTGTGTTTGTTGGTCTCCCATATTTGGTCCCACGAGTAGCGGAGAAAAGAGTGTCCATCTGTGCAGAGATCCGCAATACACAGACAAGGCTACTTAATCCGGAGGGCGCCAGGTATCTGGATCCACCGTTAGCGACTGAGCTAGTTTTTAAACTGGGCCCTCAGTCTGGCCGGTTATCGGCACGGTACGAATAACACCTTAACCCAGCCCAGTGATTTGTTTAAGGCTGACTCCTTTAGCGCCATGTTTTAGCCTAGAAGCCAATAAAATCAGCAATCTAGTTACCAGCAGTCACCACGAGGAGGTAACACGAGCACTTGCGGAAGCTGCAAGTTACGGAACGTTTATAACTTGTCCATAAATTCCATACTGACCATTGATATGTCGAAGACGTCTTATTTGCATAAACGGAATACGAGGGGGATATTAATCGTTCGGTTACCAAATCTAATGGATGATTACGTAAATCATCCAGATATTCTGGATATTTGAAGCCGCTATAAATGGATAATTGTGGAATGTGATTCTTTTGAATGCTTCTAAAGCACGTAGAACATATTGTGAATTTTTGTCTATGAACCATAATTATTTTCCTAATGAGTGTAATATTTTCTGTATCATTTTGATTAAACACTATTTTTAAATCCTTCTTGAACCAAAGGCGATCACACACGTTACAAGGATAACCGAATGGATTATTGATAAATTTATTTAAAAACTGATTGTACGATGTATTGTCTTCACTATTATTATTATCAAGATTATCATAATCAACTTCCTGATCATGGTCTTCATAATCGCTTTATCTAGAAGTCATATCTGCCCTTTCATTTTCTACCCTTTCAATTTCAGCAATTGAAATTGGTACGGCCGATGGTTCATTTCTATAATTCCCGTGACACTCTCCAGTAGTAATTCTGAGAACTTCTTTTGTAGATGGACCCGCTATCTGTGAACCATGGATTGGATTTTTTCGGACAAATGGCACTTGTCTACATATATGTGTTGCCCTGCTATTTGCGAGCAATGAATTTTTTTTTTTTGGGTCGTGGTACATCTTTACTTGCAAATTCAGGTGCTTGCGAATCGTTGTCTGCAATTTGATTAATTTTCCGTACAGTATTTCTATCCCGGTAGTTTTTCGCGCGAATGGCAGCTAATTTTCTCCGATGAGTTTGACTGTCTTGCTCGACGTTTTTTTTTTCTGTTCTGCAACTTTCGAATTTTTGGCCAACAACATTTTTTTCGCCCAATACTTTCTGTTGTATTCTACTTTATTCCTTTTCCTCTCCAGAGTTTTTCATCAATGACCATTTGTGGAGTTTCTTCATCACGGTCATTATTCTCGAACTCGGAATCTGTATCACTATTTGCATTTTCTTCTGAATTGGTGAGATGCAGCGTTCCTCATATTCATGTCAGACCTGTTTTCTAAAAATCTATGAACCTCATCATGTGGTATTTCAATAAAACATTTTTTTTTTTAAAGAATTAAAATTGAAATAGAAATGTTAATAGAAAATGTTGCTTTAACCTACGTTTAAAGCTATGATGGTTAATTTTATTAAAACTCTTGGACATCATGTTTACTGGTTCATTGGCACCATAGTTTGTTCTGTGTATATACAGATGAAGGAACTCCTGACTTCTTAAATTTCTACTCGGTGCCTTTGTTTTAATTGATTCCAGTATAGATGGTGCAGCGATTTAATGTAGTAAAATATTTCCAACAAACCTCTCCTCTATTTTCCAATGTTTTCATTTGATAGGATTTGCATCCAGTAAAATATGGTGGCAATCGCTTTAGGTTAACGTGGTACGGTAAATTTAGGTCGTAATCCCATTAATTTTTCTACATTATATAGCGTATAAGCTTTTTTTGGATACTCTCAATATTTTGGATAAGTTCATCGTAAAAAGGACACCAGACATTAACAGCATATTCAAGTTGAGATCTGACGTAAGCATAATATAGGATCTTAATTGCCTCGAGGTCATAAATATCTCTCGTCCAACGCTTAAAAAAACCCATAACAGGGTTAACTTTCCGATGGAACGATAAACTCTTACACTTGTTGATGTTGAGGCTGAGAAGGTTACACTCACACGATTTCGCTAGATTGTCGATGTCTTCTTGTAGCTTATGGGTATCGCCGATGTTTTCTACTGTTTTAAAGATGTTGAGATGATCTGCAAACATTAATACCTTAGAATGCTGTATTACTTCAGTAATGTCGTTGATGAAAATTATAATGATCCAAGCGCCAACATGAGAGCCTTTTAGCATGAATTAATTTCGATCTGCTATATCATTAAGCTCAATATACTGAATGCGGTTACTCAAATATGATTTAAACCACGCAACAAACGGTTTAGAAAAACTGAATCTGTATAACTGTTCCAACGTTTTACAGTGACTAATGAAGTCAAAGGCTTTCGCAAAGTCGGTATACACCACATCAACTTACTTATGCTTTTCAATTTTACTTTCTTTTACATAAGTAAAATAAAGTATAGTAATCATGAAAATTTTCGACCTTGAGATTATTGAAGATTTATCTGTTTTGAGGTCCCCTGAGTCCGAAAAAGTGAGTTTCGAAATGATGTCTGTCTGTCAGTCTGTCCGTCTGTCCGTCTGTCCGTCTGTCCGTCTGTCAGTCTGTGTCCTCTCTACAGCCCAGATGGCTTAACCAATCCAGCTGAAACTTCAGATTTAAGCTTTTTTGATAAATTGGGAGGTCCCAGTGAATTTTGCTCCAAATCGGCCAACCGGAAGTAGCCACTCCCGTGGGGCAGAAAATTTGTTTTGCAAATATCTGAAAAAGTATAAGGTTTACAAAAAACTACTAAAACAAAATGTTTCCAAAAACTAAAAGTAAAAAAAAATAAAAAAATAAAAATTTAAAAATTAAAAAAAAAAAAATTTAAAAAAAAAAAATTTAAAAAAAAAATTTAAAAATTTTATAAAAAAAATAAAATTTCTTCTACGAACAGGGAATTTTGAGACACCAATTACGCAAACTTCTTACAAATTTATTATTTTTTATTACTTTCTTTTACATAAGTAAAGCTTAAATCTAAAGTTTTTGTTAGATTGGTTAAGCCATCTGGGATATAGAGAAGTTACAGACAAACAGACGAGCAGAAAAACGGACAGACTTACAGACAGACATCATTTCGAAACCAACTTTTTCGGACTCAAGGGCCCTCAAAACAGATATATCTTCATTAATCTCTTACATAATATTTCGGGTTCCAGGTCCCAGATTCCGTAAAACAGAAAATTTATTTTACAAATATTTCAAAAATATACAATTTACAGAAAACATGAAAAAATAAAAACAATCTTAATAAAGTTTGCAAGAAATTTGCATTATAAAAGTTTCTTAAAATTCGCTGTTCGTAAAAGAAAGTCGTGTGTTGGCCACACCTCCATTTTCTTTAATGGTGTAGCTGGTAAATTCAATAAGATTTGTTGATATTGATCTTTTGGGTATATAAAACCATGTTGATGCTGTGAGATGAATCGAAGAACCAATGATCTGAATGACTTGCATACTACCAGTTCAAATAATTTGGATATTGAAGATATTGATGTAATTCCTCTGTAACAAGAAACATCATTTCTTGCTCCTGTTTTGAAAATTGGTGTTACTCTAAGGTTACTTTCCATTTCTTTGGAAATACTGCTACCTAGTTGTAATTATTGATTAAATAGAAGACACATAGGAATTGCCAACGATGTGAAATCTTTCAATAATGAAGCTGGAATGCCATCAGGACCACATCCATCTCCGAATACTTTTAGAGCTCGTTGAATATCCTCGGTTTCAATCCTTGGTGTTAGTATGGTTACGTTGTTTTCATCATTGTTTGGATTTTCATAACCGGTTTATAAATTGATTAAAAAAAACTCCGCAAACATGTTTGAAATAACCTGCGGGTCACAAGATTTACGTCCAAAACTGTTTTGAATCTTTTCTTATGTTTTACTTAATTTGACTAAAAGTAGCTTTCGAAATTTTGGTTACACGCAGTGAATTTATGTTTGCTTTCCTCGGAACAGAATTTCACATTTTGTTTGTAAGCCTTGGCTTTTTTGTTCTTTAGATTGATAAGTTTATTATCGTACCATAGAGGATATTTGTTTGGTTTGGCCACAGCAGTAGGAACAAATATTTCTATGCCCACGTAAATAAAATTTTGTAGAATTTCTCCACGTTAACATCTCGTATGTTGTTGCTATATTAAGTTCATTTTCCCAGTTAATCCCCTCACAATTCGTTGTGTTAGCTTTTCTGAAGTTGTAATACGGCTTGCAGTTTTGTTGATTATTAATAACATTATTGTCGTTGCTTTCAAAAATTACTTCTTAGGCCATAAGAAGGTGGATATCATTACTAACGAAAGGTGGATATCATTACAAACGAATGGTGTTGGCCGGAATAAACCGGAAACAGTGTTTTTAATACAAAATTATGGTTTATTGATTTTATTGGTTCGGGCAGGTAATGGTCACATTGCTTCGTTCTCGTTCATCTATATTAACAGGCGACAAATACCGCGTCATGTGGCAAATTTTTAAACGACAAAATGGTCGCTTAAATTTTATTTTTAACGAATGTAAATCGTGTTAAACAAGAATTTACGCTTGCAAATAATCTCAATTATTATGTATTATCATTCGCTTACAATTTAGTCGTAATTGCTATAGTTAATACAAGCTATAGTAACAATTTTTTTTGTATATTTTGTTATTCCAATAACAGGTAAATACATTTATCTAGTTAGTATAATGTCCATTTATGCATTAGAGATATAGGAGTGCTTTCAGTTAATTTCATTTTCATTTTAAAGTGGGAAAAGTATGTATATATAAAAAAAGTTGGTTTTATAAGGAATCATATCCCAAATGGATATACATATTCAAAATACTACTTAGTAACATATAATCAAATTCATTATTGTACATTTTATTGTTTTAAAAGATATGTTGTACACATTGTCTATATAAACTACAAATAAATTGATTTGTATTACTTAAAAAAAATTACCCTTTCCGAAAGTTATACTTATTTATTTAGACATACTTATTTGCCGCCATCTTAAATAAGTATGTTGGCGAGGTAACTTAAAATAAGTATGTTGCTATCTCATTCTTACAAAAAATGAAAACCAAATATCTGTCAAACTTTTCATTGATTGTGATAATAAACGATGAAACAAAAAACGTCACTGTCGACCAATTTGAGGCATAATATGATATTTTTATTTACTAAATAACTAAGAAGCAAGAATTTCTTAGCTTTATTCATTTTTAATTTATTATTCTTATTTATATTTTAATAATAATCAAACAATTCTAGCACAATTTATTTGGTTATGGTTTTGACGTTACTGTCAAAATATAAAATAAGTATGTGAAATCAATTCGGATGATTTTACATACTTATTTAAGATGGCGGCAAATAAGTATGTCTAAATAAATAAGTATAACTTTCGAAAAGGGCCTAAAAGTTTAATATTTGTCTGTAAAATAATATTCCCTTCTTTCCCTTCTCGCTAGCTGAATACTTAAAAGGATATACATATTCATACACAAACAATAAATTTCGCCTTAACGAAACAACTAAATAAAAAGCAAATTATTACCTAATTATAAAATCAGAAACGAATATTATAAATAAATAATTTCCTTGTCTATATATGTATGCTTGTATGATAAACAATTTATCAAACGCGGCATCAATTTATAATCAGATGGGGGATTCAAAAATAAAATGGCGCCAATGTACAACGTTGAATAATTGTGAACTCATATGTATTTAAATGTACATATATCGCAGTAATATACATACATAATGAATTTATTTATATTTACATATACAGTTGTTGCCCATTAATTGTCGATTCCACAATATAAAAACGTGGCATTTTACAAAGGTCACCAAAATGGCGTCCGACTGTATTTATGCATTTCATCTAAAAATATGTGTATATGTTTATGAATTATTAATATTAGTTTTGATAGAGACTTTATAAAAAGTGGTAGCAAACTTATATTGTTAACGGACAAATTGATTTTATGAATTTCGTGATTATTTGTTTTGTATTTCTGGGGGTTACGCCAACGCTAACCATCCAGCAAGATGTTTCTGTTTCAAAGGATCAAAAAAAAATTATTTTTAGTAATTTATTTGTGACCAAATCCATGCGGTCAGAGGTATGGTTCTAATTTCTATTCTTGTATACAATTGTAGGCATTCTCGTAGAAAGTGAACAAATAAAAGAGGTAAATGAAATGTTAGAACAGTTTCGACCATACTATACCGATGAGTTTGGCCTTCAAGACTATCAAATAAAACTAGTAGAAATTGATCGGGAACGAATCAATTCCTCGGACGTGATAACGTGTGAGCTTGGCACGGATGGCGTATCTTTAATTATTGACGCTGCGATCGGATCAGTATACGATTTAGGTAACTTCGCTTATAAAAGTCGTATTCCATATGTTCGTCTATCTATGAGTCACTATCATATTGCTGAGGCAGCACTTACTTATATTATAAAGAAATATGGCAGAGATTTGGCGATTATATTCCAAAATGAGCTGGGTACTTAAATACGGGGGAACCAATTTTTACGCAACTGTAATTAAAAATTGTGATATTTTCAGATGCAGATCTCGGCCTGCTCAATTTGATTGCTTTTTCTACATTACGTGTTATTGTCTTGGATCAATTTAGTAATCGATCATTGGCTCGAATGTTGTCTCTTAAGCCGCAGCCATCATTTTATGTGTTGGTTGCATCGACCGAGAATATGAATCGATTATTTAAAATGGTAAGTTCATTAATTTTTTTGTGCGAGAGTATAGTGAAGTTTTCCCAAATATTTTTATATACCTAGTCATATGACGGTGGATTAGTAAAACGGCCCGACCGTTGGATTCTAACCTTCTTAGACTTTAACACGGACAAATTCATTTACAAATGGGATGAATTCCCAGAAATAACGAAAATCAAATTTGAAAAGGATATGTGTTGCAAATGGCTTGAGCAATCGGCCGGATGTACATGTCCCGAAGATTTTGATTTTAAAACAAATTATTTACGCAAAGTGTTCCACTTATTCATCGAGAAAATTGCTGAGAATTCATACCCGCTCTACTACTATAATTGCACTACGCCGCGATTTAACGCGACACAAAAATTAGGCAAAAATATTATGGAAGCAGTTGAAAAATCAGAATTATTTCGTTTCGATATATACGAGAGACGTTCTTTAATCACATACGCCGTTAATATGTCGATTTATTTGAATCAAGATGACCAACCCGAAAAAGTTTTGAACATCGGGCGTATCGAGAATCAAGATGTGGTCTTGTTTAACAACTATACAATTAAAATGGTGAAAATGTTTTTACGGATCGGAACGGTCGAAGCTATTCCGTGGTCTTACTATAAAAGGGACGCAGAAACTGGTGAATTAATACTGGACGCGAATGGAAATCGAATATGGGAGGGGTATTGTATCGATTTGATTGAACGTCTCTCAGAATATATGGAATTTAATTATGAAATTGTACATCCGAAAACGGGAAAATTTGGAAAGAAAAATGAAAACGGAGTATGGAACGGATTAATTGGAGATTTAATCACAGGTGAAGCCGATGTTGTTGTAGCACCGCTAAAAATTACTGCTGAACGTGAAGAGGTGATCGATTTTATTGCTCCATATTTCGAACAAACCGGGATCTCAATCATAATGCGAAAACCGGTACGTGAAACATCATTATTCAAATTTATGACTGTTCTTCGGCTTGAAATATGGCTTAGTATTGTCGTTGCACTGGTTGCTACGGCAATTATGGCATGGATACTCGATCGATTTTCTCCGTACAGTGGACGAAATAATAAAGATGCCTACCCGTATCCATGTAGAGAATTTACGTTAAAAGAAAGTTTTTGGTTTGCACTTACCTCGTTCACGCCACAAGGTGGCGGTGAAGCACCAAAAGCTATTTCGGGACGAATACTAGTCGCAGCCTACTGGTTATTTGTTGTACTAATGTTGGCCACATTCACTGCTAATTTAGCTGCCTTCTTAACTGTTGAGAGAATGCAAACACCTGTTCAATCGCTCGAACAACTATCACGGCAGAGCCGAATTAACTATACAGTTGTCTTAAATTCGGACTCGCATCAATATTTCAAAAATATGAAAAAAGCCGAGGAGACGCTTTATGAAATGTGGAAATCGGTAACATTAAATAGTTCAAATGATGATCCACAATATCGTGTCTGGGACTATCCGATTAAAGAGCATTATGGCCATATTTTATTGGCAATTAATGCAGCTGGCCCTGTAATAAATTCATCGGTCGGTTTTAAAACTGTCAACGATCGGGAACAAGCTGACTACGCCTTTATTCATGATTCAGCTGAAATAAAGTATGAAATTTCACGGAATTGTAATTACACCGAAGTTGGTGAAGTATTTGCTGAGCAGCCCTACGCCCTAGCCATACAACAAGGTAGTAATTTGCAAGATGAATTAAGTCGTGCAATTTTGTCGCTACAAAAAGAACGATTTTTTGAGGCTTTAAGCACCAAATACTGGAATAATTCGATCAAAGGTGAATGCATTAGTATCGATGACAGTGAAGGTATTACGCTCGAAAGTTTGGGTGGAGTATTCATTGCAACGCTTGTTGGTTTAATTGTAGCAATGATCACGCTAATCGGTGAAATAATGTATTATCGTAAAAGAGATCGAGTAACACAGATAACAACGGTAGCACCGTACGATCCAAAAATGTCGCAACAGTTAAAGTACAACAAGGATGATGAATTGAAGAATTCATTAAAAGGGAAAATTCCTGATGAGATAACATTCGGAAACAAATTTATTCCGGCAAACGAGAAACTTTCAAATGTAGCACTCTATCCAAACGATCCGTTTTATCAACGGAATAAAAATTTTTTGATTGATTAAATTATCATTATTACAACTTTACTAAAGGCGTGCATCATTTTCAAATATGTAGTTTGATTACCCCAATATATAATTTACACAGTTTGTGATGTAACTAACACATTTTAGTGATTTTTGAAATAAAAATTGTTTGGTAGTATGATAATTAGTAAACTGTTTCAATTTTAGCCTTCACATAAATATGTCCCCCATTTTGTTCAGTAATTTTATCGACCGTATGTGAGAAAGCAACTTCTATACTCATTTTCGCAAAAAGCTTTTGAATGAGAGAGCAAACTTGACAGTCGCAAAGAGAAAAGTGAAGCTGCCCGATTTGAATTCAGCTGATGAGAACGCTGACCCATTGTCAGAAACGATCATGTCCAGTAGTCCATGTGTATTAAATAGTGTCCGTAGTGATTTGATTACACATGCCGACGATGTTGTTCTAATAGGAATGACCTCCAACCACTTTGAGAACGAATCGACTACGACGAAGAATATTGAATTCTAGAATGGTCCGGCGAAATTAATATGTAACCGTAACCATGGGGCATTTCAGGTCTGACTTCTTGACAAGCGGCTTCTTGATAGGCAGCCTTTGAGAGTGGAGATTTCATATGCCTATACGGAGGTAGAAAGGTTTAAATTTTGTATGATGGTTTACTCAACTTAATGATGTTGAAATCATATGCGTTCAGGAATACTCGGCGTCGAAGCGTTTGGGCTGATATCACTGTAGCTGTAGGTATATATGTTTTTCAGAACTGAATAACTCAATCAATGGACGATGATCGGTTATGATCGTAACCAAGTAGATGTGAAATTTTTTAATCCCAGTAACGATGGCTACTGCTTCTCGATCGATTTTTGCGTAATTTCTCTCCGCTTTATTGAGGGTCCTTGAATAAAAAGCAATTCGTCGTTCAGTGCCATCCTCCATGAGATGAGATAGAACAACTCCTATTCCGTAAGGAGATGCGTCACAGCAGAGAATTAGTGGAAGTTTCTCATGGTAGTGTGTGAGAAGGATGTCGTCAAAATACGGTAAGATTCCTTCGATATTTCTTAAAATATTTTCAATAAGACTTTGAAAAATTCCTGGAGCGGAATGCTCTCTTCATGGTAACTATTGTTTGAAGCAATGACAATTCCTCGTCAACTGGTAGTTGCTGGTAAACTTGTGCTAATTCAAGTTTTACAAAAATGTTACCTCCCTTGAACGAGGATAAAAGGTAACTTATTGCTGGAATTTGGTGAGTGTATGGTTTCAAAGCCTTGTTTAATGTAGATTTATAATCCCCATACATATGTGAATACTCCCATCATGTTTAAGAACTGGAACTATTGGAGTGGTCCAATCTGAATATTCAACAGGTTCCATACTCTGTGATTGAAGACGATCGAGTTCAGCTTCGACCTTGGCTTTGATCGCGAGAGGTACTGCCCGTGGAGCACATCGAATTGGTTGAACTGACTGATTGAGTTGCAAAGATATTTGATTTCCATTATAATAACCCAACTCCTCGGAGAATAGATGCTGGGATTTATGGACGACATCATCAACACGTGATTGTTATTGTACATTATGTACGCCTTGCAAACTGATACCTAAGTAGCGATGAAAACCAGTTGCAACCAAGTATGTTATTTTAGCTACTTCATAGGTTTCTTGTGACTTCAAAGGCACAGCTAATGAATATTTTGTCAAGTCATCTTGCATCGTAAGTATAACTTTACTACCTGAGAGTTGACGTAGAAGTTATTCGCATTGGGATTTTCGTTCGTCTTCCGGATTTATTTTTTTGACAAGGAAGAACACTTTTGAATAAATTTCCTAACGCGAGACATCATTTTTGGGAAAGTGATAATAACGTTTTATCCTACGAACTGTCCGTAAAACGTCTGGGTGTCCACCTAATGGTGTACTGCAGTGGAATTCTTCTATAATGCGGTTTATATCTGATTCGGCTTCAATCGATGAATTAGAATGTGAATTAGTAGGAATCGGTGAAATAGAATATGAGGAATTAATTAGTTGTTTGGTGAATTTATTGTTTTGTCTTTGAGCTCTAGTGATTGCTAACGTATCATTGGAATTTTTTGAATTTAATTGACTGCTTCTACTTAATGCGTCTGCGTTTTGATTTGATTTATCTGGTTTTTACACTATTTGTTGTTGGAGTTTAAGGAACGACTAATGAAACTTACAGGCAGATCAGTTTTTTGTGCTTTTGGTTTTTGAGATAGTATACCACCAATAGCAAAATCACTAGCATCTATAGTTACGATAAATATTTCGTTAAAGTCTGGGTAAATTAAAATAGGCGCGGAGAAATAAGTTTTTGCTTCAATTTACGAAAAAAAATTTCACAGAAAGCATCCCAAATAAAACGAACGTCCTTTCGTAATAATATTGATTAAGAGGTTCGGTCAGCTTGGAGTACTCCTTGATGAATCTATACGATAGTAGCCAGTGAGTCCCAAGAATTACTTGATTTCAGTTTGATTACGCGGAATAGAAAAATTCTGAGTGGCTTCTATTTTTATTGGGTCGGGTTTGACACCTTGATTTGTAACAATATGACCAAGATATGTGACTTATGTTCTAAGAAAATTACATTTGCGAGGTTGCAATTTGAGATTGTAATTTTTGAAACATTGCAAAACGCTAGTCAAATTCTTATTGTGGTCCAATAAATCGTACCCATAAATAACAACGTCATCGAGATATGTGAAACATTTAATACCATTTAATACGCATTGCCAATAATTGATCCAAAATCTCTGTTATGTTTGGTAATGGATAAATATCGCGTCTATTGTCATTGTGTTAAGTCTCCTAAAATCTACCACCAATTTCCATTTTTTCTCATTGTCTTGAGATTTTTTTGGCACGATCAAGAGCGGAGAGTTATATGGGCTTGAACATGGTTCGATGATTTGATCTTTTAACATTTCGTCTAATTGTCTTTTCATTTCATTCTTTATGGCTTCTGACGTGAGTTAGGATTCAGAGGAATTTCATGAAACATTGCATTTGTAGTTGAAATTTACAGCAAAGGCTTGTGACACTTTCGGACTCTAGTATTTTTAAACGATTTGAATTTTCGATTGAATTTGAAATATTATTTAAATTATGTGAATGAATGAATTCTTATATGATTTACAATAGCACTTGCCATGAAAACACCAGGAAAAATTTATTTTGCTTTACAGAAATAATCTCTATCAAAATTGTTTTTCAACTTGTAATTTACAAATAATTTCTATACTATAGCAGGAATTGTTAATGAAATAGAGTTGATAAATTCTTGACCAGTAGGAATTGAACAAAATGGAATTGGAATGTGTGACTTATTTCCAGAAACCCTCGTGCCAAACTTTATCGAATGCCTGAGTAACATCCAAGAAAACTGCAGAGCAGTACTTCCTTTCCTCGTTTGCTGATCTTATTTCTAAAGCTGCTCGGTGCACTTGCTCAATGGTTCAATGCTCGGCTCTAAAACCAAATTGATGATTAAGGATGATATTTTGGAGTTTCGGTTTAATCTTTTCGATAATTGTGTTTTCGAAGACTTTCGAAATGATTGGTATCCTTGCCAGGCTTTGGAATCATTTTTGTACTTGACAGTTTCCAGCACTCAGGAATGCAGCCTAATTCATAGATTGAATTGAATATTTGAGCTAGTCGACCAAAGGCACACTCAGGCAATTTTTTAAGTATTTCACCTGTAATTTGATCATACCCAGGGGCTTTCTTTAATTGAGTTTGGTGAGCAATAATAAACTTAACTAGTGGCTTCTTTATCTTGAATTTCCTCTCAGGTTCGATTGCTACATCTGTTTGAACCACCGATAATCCAGGGTTCGGGGTGAAAACACCTTTAAGATGATCAGCGAAGGCTTCAGCTTTTTCCTCGTCACTTCTAGCCCAATCACCGTTGGGCAGATGAATTGGCGGGTTTGGTTGCTGAGGCCGTTTAAGATATTTAGTGGCCTTCCATAATGAATAATTTGTGGCAGAGTGGGGAGATAGCTGCTTAAGATAGTTTTGTTTGCCATATGCTTCTTAAACGGCGTTTCTCTGTTAGTAATTTTTCTATTTCAACGGATGTTATTCAACGGACGTCACCTTGGAGTAGTCATTCTTGAACTCCAGTAGGTATGTTTGGCATTAAAGTCGCCGGCGACTATAAAGCGCTGACCCAGAATTGCAAAAAACGTTTTATAGATATCTGCCAAAATGTTTTTATTTGGAGGGCAATATATTGAAGCTATGACTAAACTTCATTCAGAACATAATGGCAAATCCGATTTTTTATAATGATAGCAATTCCTCCTCGACTTCGGCCCAAGGGATGTTTAATATCATAGACTTTGTAATCATTTATTCTAAAATTATGTTTATCGGTTAAATGGGTTTCAGAAACCAGCATAAGATCAATTTCGTGTTTTGCAAGAAAATGTTGTAATTCTAGTTTGTGTTGGCTTATACCGTTTGCATTCCAGTGACATATCTTCAGATAATTTATCGGAGACATTCAAGTTCCTGGATGATAATGGTTTGATTTTGCAGCATTGCTTGTAGCATATTTTCCATTGTTGTCATTAACTGCATCATCAGTTGCATACAGTTATTCAGGTTAGGTTCAGCATTTGAGGATTTACCACTGAAACATATGTTTGTTTCCCGGCTGATGTTTCTGTAGACTGGGCATCGCCGGTAGTTTGCAGTGTGGTTTCCGCCGCAGTTACTGCATTTCTTTATTGTAGAGGAATTGTTTCGTTTCGAGCAACTCTTGGGGTTGTTTGTAGTAGTTTAAACACTGAATTGGTCCGGACCTTTTATTTGGTTCTCCAACAGTTATTCGTCTATGCAAGAGGTACTTTATTTTATATACTGGATGAATTTCTCCCTTTTTCAAAGTGCCTTCGGATGGACACAGCTCAACTTTGACCATTGGTTGTGGTTGCTTCAAGCGGTCCATGATCCTATATACATTCTTTATTTTAAATCCAGCTTCAACAAGCGCGGCCTGGATTTCAGTTGCCTGAACTTGGGCATCGATGCCTTTAATAACGACTGAAAGACCCTTTGAAGACTTCAAACGGTATGTATAATAGTTTCTATTGTGTGTATCGTGATAATTAATGACTTCTCTATAGTCGTTGACCTCGTGTGTTTGAATTTTTACTTCGTGTATTTTGCCATGAAGTAAATTTGTTACGTGAAATGGTTTTCCAATTGATAGCATGCTTGATTTAAGTTCTTGCACCACCTTGTGTGTATCAGCTTCACGCAAATAGATTGGAGGTGGCTTATATTTTCGATTTGCCTGTTCTTGAATGTTTGCATTTTCAGGTTCGCTCTCTTCCATATCTTTATCAAAAACATCCACCCTTTTCAAATCGGTTTTTTAGCGGTAATTTTTCGACATTTAGTTTCTTATTTGCCAGTAGTTTTTCATTTTTTGGGCTATCTCTTTTCCGTTTTACAGCACGATCGATGCCAGTTTGTATCATATGTACATTACGTTTAGTGCTCTCTATAAGGCTAATGTCGCTGCTGTGCTTTCCAGGGGGTACACTCAGAAAAATGCATCACATAATTCCGAACAAACGCAAAAAGATATCTTTATGGTTCTCATCCCAGAAGAGGAACCTTTCAATTTAAGGAGGAATATCTTTTTGACCGATTTAAATGAAAATCATATTAAATTAAAAACATCCCTTTTTAAAAATTTTATTAGAACACGTTTTAAACTAAATAGAATTCGTTCATTCATTCATTTTTAGTAGTTTTAACCTATTTAATTCGAAATAAGTTCATATTATATAAATAAGTGCATCTTCTTTCTTTAAATTGAAATAATATAAAACTGAAAAGATTACTTCTTAAATCGTCCCTCTAGTAATGAAACAGCGTATAAGAAAAATAGTAGTTTTAAAATAATTCGCATTTAAATGTTTTTTGAAAAAAAATTTTAAAATAAAATCTTTTATTTTATAGAAAATTAAATTTTCTATAAAATAAAAGATTTTATTTCAAAAAGTTTTTTCAATAAACATTTAATTTCGAATTATTTTAAAACCACTATTTTTCTTATACGCTGTTTCATTACTAAAGGGACGAAATATTTTATCGGGAATCGTTTTAAAACGAAAGAACTTCTCTATACTTCTAACAGATAGAAGTTATTAAAATCAAAACGGGATCATATGAACTCGATTAAAATACCTTCTTGGCTTGAACTGGATTGCCTTCTTGGTTTGGTGAATATTATTGGGGAGAAATAAAAAAATTGCAATACAAGTATAAAAAATTCATTTTATTTATATTCTTACATTTTATTTAATTCTAATATTATGTAACTACCTTCTAACATTAATTTTCTAAATCTTTGTAACAAAATCCCCCAAAAGGGATTTTGTTAAACAGAACATAGCAATAGAGGTCTGGTTGCGGTATTGCACTGGCTGAAGCTCGCCGCTAGGCGTGGGGGTTACCAGACATATTACTATGCTTGAAAACCGCATAGAGATAAAACGAAGGGGACTAGAAAATTATTCTACCGTGCCACGACCACAGTGGTAGAAAATCATACATGTGGGTTGCGTTCGACAAGGACGCCGGTGCCACTCCGGCGACCTTGTTCAAGGCCTAGGTCAGCATAAGGCCGCCCATCCTCACGCGATCACACCGAAAACAAATTATTCACTCATCGTGAGTGATTAAACACGAGGAAACATAAAACAAACCGACGCGGCACATATCACTACACTGTAAATTATTCGAAAATCAAATTCAGCAAAATTAAATGAAATTAACAAAACCCCAATCAATGAAGTAGTCAAAAGATAAGAAAAGAAAATAACGGATCTTTAATAGTAACGAAGAAAATAAAATTGTCTTTGAGAAAACGTAATTGATTTGATTTAGGGATGAGGGTACCGTAGGTACACCACCCGGAGCCTGAAAAAAAAGTTTATTTAAAAATAAAAGAAATATAATAATGAAACTCCCGCCCGTCAAATTCGGCTCACAATATAAATAGAAAAAAAATTACTTGTTATAGTGGATTTTTGTTTATTTTTTCCACTAACAACTACCTGTGTGGCCCGTCCAGCCTATCCGCTACCAGCGCCGACGCAGGAACAACCTTCAGCACCCCCTCTCACGAACCCCGACCCACATGAACGCAAGGTCTGCTGCCACAACTTCACGGTACCCGTTAGTTTAACGGAAACAAGATCGCCTGATCTCTTACCAAGCCAAGAAAATAATTTTTTTTTCCTTTTCTCCTGGTTATTACTTTATTTTTTTTTTTCTTCACCACTTAAGAGAACCCCCACAAATATAGCATACTGGAAAATCCAATATAAGTTTAAACTTTCGCAGGAAAATTTTAATAAAACACTTGATATGATTTAGGTTTACTGTTTTATATTTAACGTTTTTTTTTTTCACATTTAACAGTTTAATTATTAATTAGTTATCTTTGATCACACCCCATCATATACATCATATAAATAACTATCTGCCACAAGGCATTTACAAAAATCAAAATTATTATTTATATAAATTTTTTTTTTTTTTGTTTTTATTTTATTATTTTTGCTTATGTTATTCTACACATTTATTTGTCTATAACTATAGCCAATATGGCCTTTTAATAAAGTTTTAAATTTTTAACTTTAATTACAGAATTAAGTTTATTTAACTTTCACATACGTTTTCGTCAAGGAACAATATAAACTTGAGTTTATTGACGAAAGAAAAAAAATACACTGAACTTATTAAGATTTTACAGAACACAAAAGAAAGTCCGAATTTGACTTAGAAACACGTTTTAATTTTAACGCCAGACGGCAACCATTTTTTATTAACTTTCAATCCGACTGTCTTTAATAAATTCCCAAACGAGACTGCCCCTTGTTCTCCTTTCGTAACCAAAATTATTTTTTTTATCAAACAAAAAAAATTTACCGTATCCACAAAAAAAAAAAATACGTCTCGCGTAAACAAAAAAAAATCATGCCACCCGAACAATTTTCTCCGGCTCTAAGTGATGTCCGCACGCACACCATCATCCCAAATCAAATCAATTATCAAGAAAACAACGGACCTGTTAACAAATGAAACATTCCAGTAGACATAATATACCACACGCGAAATCAAAATAAAAATACAAGTAGCAAGCACCATACATACAGACAAAAATGTACAAGTTATAAAATCAATACACATTTTTGTTTTCATGTAATTGTTGATTTCATTTTTCCATGCGTAATGTACAAAACATTTTATGTTTATTACAACATCAATTGGAACGCGCGCAGCATAAATGAAGCATTAGAAAATATAGTACACCTACATGAAACGCGGGACAATTTATTTACCAAAAAAAATAATTTTCCTTTCAGTGCTTACGACCACACGGGCGGTCGTAACATCTTAAATATTCAAAATATTAAATTATTCTACCAATATAATTTTAACCGAATTACTCTTAATCCATTTATTTAATAAATTAAAATGTATGGGGCGGACCATCAAAATTAACCCTTTCAAACGCCATTTAAAATTGACTTTCTTCCAAAAATAAAATACGTAGCACAATTATGCCCTGCTATGATATGGGATTGCTCATAAAACTGTAGTGTGAACATAAATACATAAGAGAACGATCGCACAAGCGAAATGAGACAAAAATTAAAAATTGCGGTTGGTCGAAGCGATGAAAGTTGATGTACAATATATTGTACAAAGCGTTTGAGAGGGTTAAAAAAAACTAACTAATTTAAATTCATCCGTAACATTTCCTACTACTACTGCTTGGAAATGCTCGGAAAATTCTTTATTTTTCCATTTATTGTAAACAGCTATAGGCATTTTATTTTCTATTAAAATTTATCTTTTTTTTTTCAAAATTTCTGTAAAGTTAACTTCATTTATGATAGTAAATATATCCCCGATTTTACAGGTAGTCCCTTTGAAAACAACAGATTTTAATTTTTTTTTTTTTTTTTGAAAATTCGTTCGAATACAATTTGTTTTGTAGTTTATCAAAATAAAAGTTATTTTCAAAATCAAGCTCTTCAAACGTACAGTTAAATTCAAATTCTTTTTGAAACAAATTGTTTGATACTAGTTGGCTTGAAAATTTGAGAGAGGCTTTAATAGCTAACGTAAGAGGTATGTACATATATTCAATCTAGACATAATATTTCTGGCATATTTCTCGTAGTACTGGTGTTCAGCTTCAAAGTGAAAGCACCATAAATATTTAATAGGCCTTAATTGTCGAATTACTGTTGAGTAATGCACCAAATTGTGAAATTTTGGTTTTAATTTTTCATCAAACAAACTTTGGTAAAGTTCATTATGACGTTCCACTAGCGATTCAAGTTGTTTTAAAGTGATTTCGTCGAATATTGGTACCTAATAATAAAATATCAGTTAGCTTTACTAAAACTATTAAAAATTTGTAAACTTTATCTTCATCGTCGATTAAATCGCCGATAATTAACAGAATAAAATGTATTAAGGTCTTCATGTGTCGAGCATTAGTTTTAAAAGAAACATTTTGGATATGAGTTTTCTCTATATAGGAAAACTAATATTTTTAATTTCACTATCTCCATAGGCAAACATTTGTTTCCTATAATTGAATACTTCTAAAGTAAAATATTTCTTTTTATATATGAAGTAATTTAAAATACTCGACAAATCATATTTACAAACGGCTAGAAATATATCGTGCATGATCTCTCAAGCAATATTATTGGTGGCGTGAAAGTCAGTCAATGTTGTTTGTTGAGGGTTATTCTGTGCAAAATATCAATTTGATAATTGTCCTCATTTCGTAAGAAATCGGTTTCTTGAATACAATCTCGATGAGTTTGAAATTTACTACTTTTGCAAATTTTGTAAAAAAAAAATTGGCTGAAAATGATTATACATATCCCAAAATTGTATTAAGACCTAAATTGTCTCCTAATACTTGAGCTAATTTGAAATATAAAATTTTAGGTCCCTCTTTGGTTTGAATTGTTATTCCGTCTGTTTCAAGTGATTTAAAGATATCTAACAGAGTTCGCAAGGAAAGCTTACAACCATGTTCATTAAAATCAGATGATTTAATAAATCCAGCAACAAAGATATTGTTTAATTTACCAATTTGATAATTAGGAATTATAGTAAAATTATAATATAAGCCACATATTTTGTGGCGGCCACTTTTTGATCCTAAAGGATCGTTTATCTCAAAGTCGTCGGTATACAGAAGTGGTGAAAATACTAGTTTTTCCTGTTTAGAAGATAATCTCGACCAATAGCTACCGTTTATTAAATTACTAATTTTACTAGCATTTAAAATATTGTTATACTTTTTCATTGTCTCCTCAAACACAAATGGGGCCTCAAAATAGTTTTGTATTTGAAATTTTACATCAGTAAGACAGCGTTCGGTTTTGCAAGCTTCCAAAGCAGGAGTATATTTAAAGATTACTTCCGACAATTCGTAGTCGATAACGAAACTTTTTGGGGGGTCGGTAAACCTCAGATTCTTCCAAATATTTCAACATTTTATATTCTGATTGTATGTATATCCGAAAACGGATTTAGAATAAGTTTTGAAACAGTTTCGGTGAATTGAATTTCAGGTAATGACTTGTCTATGAAACTATGCATAGGTTTCAAAATGTATTCCAACACTAAATCTTCAATTTCGATAATTGCTTTATGTGAAAATTCTGGGTGTTCATGTAATTTTAAAATAAATTTAGTAATTGATCTCTTAAATACAGAAGTAAAGTTTTGATTTTCGTCTGTTTCTTGTGTGAAGGGCTCACTATTAATAATTGTTTTCGACTGATTGCCGGAATGAATTGATAAACATTGTGAATGATTTTCGAAATTTTCAATTGTATTATCTATAAAATTGGTATATTCTAATGTTTTTTTAAGTGTTTTTTATAGGAATGGATATTCTGGAATTTTTGTCTGCAGTTTAACTGCTTACATTTGAAACGATAAATATTAGGAATTCCATGAACTGTTTTAAGGTGTTGTATTATTGTAGATGAAGATTGAACTTTGTATTCACATAAAAAGCAAATTAGCATCGACATTTTAATTTATTTTTTGATTAAGTTTATTAATTAAATTAGTTACGACTGAAAATTCTTCTGATTTTAACTTGAAGAAATATTGCTCGATGAATACCCATGCTAATTTGCTTTTATCTGAATACTTGATATTGAAAATGTAAGATAATTTAATTACTATATCTAGACATCGAATAAAACGTGTACTTTTGTTAAGTTTTGTAAATCTGGACCAAGAGCGATAATTTTTGGTTGCACATTACCGGTCAATGACATGATAGTTGGCATTAAGTCGTTAATAGTTTTAATATGAATTACGAAATCTTCCTGGGCATCTAAGATTGTTGGCTTATGGTTTCGATTTAGCCTTATCGGTTGAAGTACTGCGTGCAGCATTAGTATAATACAACAGTCTCGTGATTCTGTAAAAAATTTTGGTTTTAGTGTTAAATTTATAACGGAGATTATAACTTAGATTGAATAGATACCTTTTGAAAGTTTGTTAGCTTTAATTGCTTTAAGATACTCAATTAAACGCTTATCTTTCAGCCCTTCGTCATAATATCTTAGAATAGTTGAAACAAACTCGTCGAAAGCACTTAGCAAGTTTAAGTGCTTCTCCGGATAACTCGTTTCGAAATCAATATCGATCTATAATTAGATATTATATATTTGTTGTATAACTGCAATTATAGATATGTATATCGTTTAAGATAACCGGATATTATAAATGACTATATCATCCTCTAAACCTACAAACCAACTTACCAGCTGATGACCATCATGATGGTTGTAGAGTGGCCATTCTTCTAATATTAACGTCATTGTATTATAATATTTTAATTGTTGAATCCGTAATTTTGAAGTTTTTCTCCAAAAATCCGTTACTGTATCCCACGGCGATAGATGATACTTTAACCAATTTTTTTTTTTTGGAAATCTAAATTTTAAATAATGATTAATATTTTAATTATTATAATTGATAAAATTAGAAATTCTTTATCTTCATTAAAATTCTCTAAATCATTAGTTAATTGTTCAGATCTGCTTTCCACGTTGCTAGGTAATGGTTTCGAGTGACTAACCATGCATCTTGAGTGCAGTGGTGGGATCATGAAATCCGGTCGGTAATGCCGGTCGTTAAATGTTATCGCTAGTAAAACCGACAGGGAAACTAACCGTATAAGGGCGATATCATGAAATCCGGTAGCGATGGAATTTTGACGGAAATCGCCCGATTTTACAAAAAACGGCATCATAAAACCAAAACAACGTAATACAACAATAAAAAATAACAATATCACAGAATAGTTAAAACAAACCGGGTAATTCTATTTTTAAATTCGCTTTTACTTATGTATATTGAAATCAAACTCCGTATAATAATCATTAAAGTTATTAATAGCCATATCCATAGGATTATTAGCTCCGTAATTAGTCCTGTGAAAACGAGGTAGGAATAACGAACGATTTCTAATATTTAGGTTCCTTGCCTGAAAATCAAGGTTAGACAACAACTGAGCAGAGTCAATACTGCCATTCAACAAATCGAAAATGAAGCAAGCAGAACTAACGGATCGTCTGCGATTTAGTGGAAGCAACTGAAATAAATTACATCGATCACTATAAGAAATATGAACTTGACTTCTTAGAAGGAGACGACACACGCGACTCGTGAAACGACGTTGAATTTTTTCTAGACGACTTATTCTAATATCATATTAAGGGTCCCAGATAATTGGCAAATATTCAACTTGTGATCTTACTAAAATTGTATAAACTGTTTTAAACGTATAGACAAATCTTTGAAACCTTACAGGTTCTAAACATAAATCCCATCATCGCGTTGGATTTATTTATTATCTTCTCAACAATTGGATTTTTCTTTCTATGGAAGCTCATAATTCGACATTTTCCAATATTTAGTTCCAATCTATTGAGTTCGCACCAGACGGAAAATCTATCTAAATCTTGATGTAGACGTTCGCAGTCGCGTACACTATCAATTTTAGTGAATATTTTCATATCATCCGCATACAACAGAAATTTTGATGAATGAATGCAGGTACCAACATCATTGATAAACAATAAAAACATTAACGGGCCCAAATGACTGCCTTGGAGAACTCCAGACGTTTGTTTGGACTCGCTAGAAAGACAATCATTAAATTTGACAAACAGTTTACGGTCACAGAGGTAAGATTTTAACCACAACAACAAGTGTGAGTGAACACCGACTTTCTGCAATTTAGATAACAAAATCTCGTGAGAGATTCTATCAAATGCCGTTTTAAAGTCAGTGAAAACTACATCAACTTGCGAGCCACTCTCTATTGAATTTATCACGAAATGAACAAATTCAACGAGGTTAGTAGCAGTTGACCGACCTGGGAAAAACCATGTTGTTGTGGTATAATTATTTTACCAAACTCATTAAACATTATGTCGCGAACCATACATTCAAAAACTTTAGGGGCAGCAGACAACACAGAAATAGGTCTGTAATTATCAATTATAGAACGATTACCACTTTTAAAAACCGGGGTGACATATGAAGTTTTCCAAGAATCAGGAAAGTAACCTACAGACGGTGATCTATTGTATATTAGTTCCAGAGGGAATACTAATGAATGCGCACACTTGCGTAATACAATAGCAGGAACTAAATCTGGACCTGGATTATGATTTAGCTTTAAATTAGAGATATATTTAAAAATGAATTCAGTATCCAAAGAAATAGAACCCAGACTACTAACTCCTAAGCAACTGACAATAGGTTGCTCAACGATGAGAGGGTCAGTCGATAATAAGAAATTTGATGAAAAAAACATCGAAAACATTTCACTAATCTCAGCAGTAGATTCAGACTCCTTAGCTTCAAATTTAATGTACGAGGGTAACCAACCGTTCCTCTTTTAGAATTGATAAACGACCAAAAAGATTTAGGAGTGCTTTTGATTTTATCTTCAACCCCATTGATATAGCGATGAAAATTACATCGATGCAATTTACGGAATTCACGTCGTGCCTTTTGAAATGATAGATAACAAAGAGCATCAGGATGGTGCTTGAATTTTTTACGTAACCGATCCATTTTATTCTTGCTAGAACGCAGCTCCTTATCAAACCAACGAGCTTTATTTAACTGACGACTAAAACCGTTTCGCAAAATCTACTTACGGCGCCGTTTAAATCACAATAGTCGAAAATCTCAGTCCAATTAATAGAATTGAAAAACGAATTTAAACCTAGAAAGTTACCGTTAGAATAATCATAAAATGAGTGGTTAACAGTATTTACAAACTCCGTTTTAGTAATCTCCAAACTTAACAAAATAGATTTGTGATGTTCATCATTTTTCACTAAATAGTCGCTTTCCTCAAGTAGATACTGTAGTTCGAAAAGATTACCTGAAACAAAAATTAAATCAAGTAAACGCGCCCGAGAATTAAATACATTATTGATTTGTATTAAATCTAATGAGGTCATGGTGTCAATAAATCGTGATTCAATAGCAGAAAAAGAGTTACTGGGTAGCATACCATGAGAATGTTGTGTCCAAGACAAATGGGGTAAATTAAAATCTCCAAAAACTAATACAATTGTGTTATCATCCAAGTTTACAACAGTGTTCGTGATTATAATACAATGCTCTTTGTATCGGTCCAAATTTGAACCAGGAGTAATGTAATGAATGCCGACTACAAAATTCTGTGAGAATACCTTAAACTTAACCCAAATCACTTCACACTCACCAGCATAACTGATGTTAATCACACTACTACTAAAACACGATTTTGTCGCCATCAGGATGTCACCACCACGAGAAAACATGCGATCATATCTAAAAACAACATACTCGGTCCCAAATAATTCAGCGCTTAAAATATCAGAAGAAAGCCATGCTTCAGTTAAAATAATAACATCAAAATCATTTTCAATTACCGCTAAAAAAAATGGTTTGGTTTTCGAGCGAAGCCCTCTAACATTTTGGTAATACATTTTTAATAAGAATTTTTGATCAATTTTGGATTGACGAATCTTAGAAATACTACTTGAAACTGATGATTTAGGTGTAGATATTGTTAAATCGACACCGCAGCTCGTACGTTTTTTGGTCGAATTTCAAATTCACGGATCAATACCCACACTGGCCACCCATCAGGTTGAAGTAGCCTGTCGAAGATTGTAGGACTAACTCCAACTTTAAACGAGATAAAGTTAAGTTTGCTAACATCTTGATTCGCAGCAACTAGTAAGCGGCAATCTATCTCCTCTTCATGAATCTGTAGTTTATTGCTCAGATATTTTCGCACTGCATCAGTGGTGGTAGATGACACAAATCTTGAAGCATAGATATATCACCTTTCATGAACTGATTTTAAAGAATCATCAACACACGAACCAATAATGACATTGCTGACGTTGCTTACGTTGGTCTCTATGTTATCGGTGATTTGAAGCGAGACACTTGATCTGGCTGAACTTACATCATCATCCGTTGCCGGTTTCTTTTTTGTTTGGCGAGAACTTTGAACAGTTTTCGGTAAAGTCACAATGTGCAGTGCTATTTTGAATCGCGATTTTCTCTTACAGTCTGAACGCCAAAAAAGCTAATCCAGATTAAAAGTAAATTTGATTAGACAAAACTGGATTACTAATCCCTAGGTAGTCTGAACAAGCTATAAGATGGACTTGCCCCACTTTCAAAATAAACGGCTCATATAGGAATGCTTTTAGTTAATTTCATTTTCATTTTAAAGTGTGAAAAGTATATACAGATATAAAAAAAAATCTGATCACCAAATGGATTAAATATATTAAAAATACTAGTAACATATAATCAAATTCATTATTATTGTACAATTGATTGTTTTAAAAAATATGTGTACACATATTGTCTATATAAACTACAAATAAATTGATTTCTATTATATAAAAAAAAAAAATTGGGCCTATCCGACTCCTCGGACGACACTTTTCCCAGAAAGCATCCGTTAAAGATCATCAAACCATTTATATTTTACAAACATTTTCTTAAATTCCGAGACTCTCCAGTTGAGATGATGTGTTGCAGTGTTAACTTTGTGTGAACAACCGGATTAATTATGAAATGCGCCCACTGAGCAGTATAATTCGTTTACCATACGAAAATAGTTTTTATTATAGATACAAAAATCTGTGTAAGTCGGAAGCGGAACCGTCTAAAACGAAAAAATTACCATCTTGGATTGTTCGATTAGTTTAATTTGCATGATTCCAGTTTCGGTTCGGTTCCAGTTTTCGGTTCATTGAAAATAGCGGTTAATTACGGTTTTCGGTTCAGTTTCGATTGCAGTCTTTGCTTCATATACCACCAAATCACAGACTCACAAATAATGTTACATTATTTAGAAGTGACACATGTTGAGCATCAAAGTCGCATTCACCATTTTTCATCTTCGACCTTTGTTTCAACCTGGCTAGTTGAATTGATAATTAGCTGGCTATAGATGTACTGCCTGCCTAATTGTTTATTAATGATGTAGCCAAAGTATTGTAACTTTTATTCACAATTATTCCAGCCTTTTATACAAAATTTTAGTACTACAATTATGCATACTGGCTCCGGGAATTTCAGTCAAAAACATTTCAGTCAAAAACAGAAAGGAATTTCAGTCAAAAATTAAAAGGCAACTCAGTCAAAATAGTTTTAGACTGAAATGCCTTTTGCATTTGTGACTGAAATACCTTTTGAAAAGGTAATTCAGTCAAACAATTAAAAAGGAATACCAGGTAAAATTGTTCTTGGGGAATTCAGTCAAAAACAATTCAGTCATAAAATTTCCCATACAAATATTATGACTAAAACTTCTTTCAAAAAGGAACTTCAGTCAAAAAAAAAAGGTATTTCGGTCAGAAAACAGTTTGACTGAAATACCCTTTGTGTTTTTGGACTGAACGACCTTCTTGAAAAGAATTTTAGTCATTAATTTTTGGACTGGAATACCTTTTGTTTGGTTTATTTTATTAGTCGCATCGTAAACAATTGATCGTGTTACAATTGATCGTGAATACAATTGATCGTATGAATCATTGATCGTGGATGCAATTGATCGTATGGACAATTGATCGTGGATCCTTGGTCAATTCCACGTATTTATTTACAACTGCAATATCTTGCTTAACAAAATAGTGCAATCCGCTCCTAAGTGTGACATGTTTGCTAATCCCGGCTCCTACGTTCCCCGAAGTTCAAATCTAAAGCCCCTCGGAGCGCTAATCGGGGGAAAGCGCAGCGACCTCCCTTCGTGCCCGTGAGAGTTAACGAAGCCGTTAGCCTATACAATTCTAAGTTAAATTAGTCGGAATAGTGTCGAAAGACCGAATAGGTCGAAAGACCGAATAGGTCGAAAGGCCGAATGTCGAAAGGTCGATTGTGTCGAAAGGCTCAATGTTAAAAGGTTGTTTGTATCGAAATTGATTTTAATATTTCATCTTTTTATGAATGAAAATTTTCAAAATTTATATTTTTATCAAAATTTGTATATAAAAATATTAAAAATGTTTAATAGTAAATCACCTTAAATATTAAAATCTTTTTGCGTTTTTTTTATCATATAATTAAAAATTAATTAAGGGTTGGCTAGCTTATCTAGAAAAAAAATACGGAAACTGAAAATCCAGAAAAAAATCCAGAATACTAAAATCCAGAAACATAATTATCAAAGTGCGGACCAAATTATAATTAAAATTTATAAAATGTCTATCAAATTTGAGTTTTCCCTAAAGTTCTGAATATTTATGATAATAGAAATTGCTTCGTTAAAAGGTTGACAAATTAAAGTAATCGTATCGCTCATATCGCTCCTAATAATAGTCTAAAAATGGGGTTGGCCACGTATCACTGTTTTTCAAAAGACTGTTTCTAAAATATTTTCTCCAAAATCTTGTTTTACAAAATACATAATAATGTTTTCATTAATCTTTTATAGATTTTACTTTAAAATAAAATGACATCGACTAATTTAACTTCGAATTGTAGAGGCTAACGGATTAGACCTCCGAGGATCTTTAGATTTGTACTTCGGGGGACGTATAGGAACCGGGATCAGCAAACATGTCGCACTGCGTGCCGCACTTAGCAGCGGATTATTTAAAATCTAATAATGACACCTACTAAAAGAAAAATAATTGCTCTATTATGTTAAGCAAGATTTTGTAATTGCAAGATTTTAAAATGCAATATTTTATATCAATCCAAGAAAAACCATTTCACTAAATACATATTCATAATTTCACTATAAAATAATCAAAATAATTATTTCGGAAAACAATTTATACGGTAAGAATTTTATACGGTAAGAATTCAAAAAACAAGAACGGCAAAACAAGATTTTGTCTTGCAGCCAAATATCCCGATCCCCTAAAAATGGCGAAAAGCAAAACAAAACAAAAATAATATCTGTGGCCCTATTCTGGTAATTCCCGAGGAATAGGGAATATTTTGTTTTACAGCAGTTATTCCCCAGATAAATTTTTCCAACTTTTTATTCGCCATTTCCAAAAGTGCATTCTGGCAATTGGGGAATAAATATACAGGGGAAATAAATTTAGTTGTACGTGTTCTCCATGGAATCACATTAAAATAAGTAAAGATCCGCTATAATATTTTCGTTAAAAAATGTATTCCCCATTAATTCTTTCATAAAACAGGTATGGAAGAACAAACGTCAAAACTGCTGTAATTGGGAATAATTTTTTCCCAATCAATTTTTTCCCCTGACACCAGAATACGCTTTTTAATCTATTCCCCAGGAATTACCAGAATAGGGCCACTGGAAGACGTTCCCCGATTAAACAAAATATTTTTTCTGGATTGCTTTTCACCGTAATTTCTAGATTTTTCGGAATTTTTTTTCTGGATATTTTCTTTTCAAATATTCTGGATTTTAAAATTTCTGGATTTTTTTCCAGGCAAATGTAGTGATCCCATTAATTAATTACTTATAATAAAAACAATAAATAAATAAATTTGTTTATTCGACAAAATTTGATCACATTAATTATGCTACATGCACAGGACTTATTAGCACGAATTTTCAATTTATTTAAATTATTTTACATTAAGAAATAAACTCAATGGTTTTAAATATTCATTTCAATCAATTAAGTGAAGGAAAATTTAATGAAAATTCGGCCTTTCGACTTTCGGCATTTGACCTATTCGGCCTTTCGGTTTCGACACATTCGGCCTTTCGACCCATTTGGCTTTTCAACATTCGGCCTTTCGACACATTCGGCCATTCGACATTCGGCCTTTGGACTCATTCGGCCTTTCAACATCGAACAATCAGTCACTAAACCAAAAGAAATGTCTTCTATTTTGACTGTGTTGCTTTTTAATTTTTGACTGAAACTCCTTTCTGTTTTTGACTGAAATGCTTTTGACTGGGGCGCCAAAGCCAATATATAGGTCAACGAAGGCATTTCAGTCAAAAAAACTATCGCTCCTTTGTTGTCGCAGTGTATGATGGTTGAACATTTATTTTCCCCTAGCAACTCCTGACATATATATACCCCGCCACCAAATAGCCTCTTGCGTTGCCAAAGATATAGCCATGTATTCGGACTCTGTTGTAGACAAAGCAACTGTTGGTTGCTTCTTTGACGCCCATGAAACTGCTCCACCTTGCAGTTTGAATACATAGCCTGTTGTCGAACGTCGATCTACTGAGTCACTTGCCCAATCTGAATCACAATAACCTTGCACTACTTCATTTCCATTTTTTTGAATAAGTCAATTTCATCTCGATTGTACCTTTCAAATATCGCATGATCTGCTTTACTGCCAACCAATGAGCAACGCCTGGATTGTTATTGAATCTGCTGACAGCTCCTACCGCGAACTGTATATCTAGTCGTGATACCTGGGCAGCAAACAACAAGCTCCAAACTGCTTCTTGATATGGCACATCCTTCATGGATTCGCGATCTGACTCATTGTTCGGCGACATTTCTGAAGTAAGTTTCTGATTTGGATCAGCTGGAACACTTACACTATTACAATCGACCATTTGGAAACGTTCTAGAATTTTTTGAATATACTGGCTTTGATTTATCGAAATCCTTCCCGACTTGCGGTCTTGCATAATCTGCATGCCGAACACACATTCCGCCTCGCCAATGTCCTTCATTTTAAATTGCTTCTGTAGACACAACTTCAAATCAGCTTTCAAAACTTTGTCGTTGGAAAAAATGAGCAAGTCGTCAACATATACTGCCACAATCAATATCTTTACTACCATCTATAAGATAGTAAATGCATATGCATCGTATTTTGAGCATTTCATGCCAAAATTCTTCAAAACATGGTCCAAACGCTGATTCCATACACGACTGGACTGTTTGAGTCCGTATAACGACTTCTTCATTCAACAAATACGTTGACTTCCATCACTAAACTTTTCAGGTTGAATCATATAGATTTCCTCGCTTAAATCGCCATGAAGGAACGCTGTAATCGCATCCACCTGATCGATCTCTAAATCGTATCTCACAGCTACCGCAATCAAAAAACCGTATCGGCGAGTAGCGAACTCTACGGGTGAGAACGTCTCATCATAATCAATGCCCTTACGCTGAGCACAACCCTTCACTACTTCACTATTTGGTCTTGAAAACTCATTTCTTCATCTCCTCCACTGACAATGGATCATCTAATTGAACACGTAATACAACATAAACGAAATCATTACTTTTCGTCGCCTTGTGCTCTCTCGATGAACGACGCGGTTGTAACGAAACATCATTCACTTTCTCATTCGACGGTTCATTACTACTCGAACTGAATCTTCATTTGTTAGATTCTCACTATTTTGATATCCAGATACGCCTTCTGAACTTGCTGTTGTAACAATTGCCTCATCCTCCACTTCATTGCTATCATCTTCGAATGGATAAAAATTCGTTACAATCAATTACATTGTTTTCACAGCGTTGATACTCCAGAAAAACGACATCACGACTGACATCCACTCGTAAATTTTCCAAATCAAAAACTCGATAGCCTTTACAATTCTCGCTGTAGCCGACCATGATGTATTCCCTTGATGTTGAATCAAATTTCTGGCGCTTTTGTTTCGGAACATGTACCATTGCCTTGCATCCAAACACTTTCAAGTTGGACAAATCAGGCTTTTTGTTGGACCAAATTTCTTCGGGCGTTTTATCGATAGCCCCACGATATGGTGAACGATTCACAAGATAAGCCGCTGTGTTAACAGCTTCACCCCAAAATCGATCAATGTTCGATTCATCCTTTCCGCCTTGCCGTTTTGCTCTGGCGTATACGGTGCAGTTATTTGATGCTGTATCCCCGAATCTCGGAGGAATTTAGAAAACTCCTTGTTGCAGTAATCAACATTCTGATTTTGTGACCCGTTTGATTCTCCGCAAAAGCTTTGAACTCTCTGAAAACATTCAAGGTGTTTGATTTGTTCTTGATGAAATACACGGAAATCTTGCGGCTAAAATCATCCAAGAAAGTCACAAAATATCGCGAGCCGCCAAATGAATCAACTGGCATTGGACCACACAGGTCAGTGTGCACCAGTTCTAGTATTCTGGTAGCCCGAGATTTGCTGTCCTTGAACGGAAGGCGAGTCTGTTTCCACTTTAAACAAGTTTCACATTTGTCCTGTTGACCACAGACAAAACTCATCCCGTTTACAAAACCATTTCGTAATCTCATCAAACTATCGTGATCTACATGTCCTAGACGACGATGCCACAATTCCCATGAATCCTCAACTTTGACCCTCAAACTTGTTTCACTAGTCTGTGTCACTTTGAACATCCCTGCATTTACTTTTGCCTCAACCAGTAATTTGTTGTTTTTGTCGAAAACTATGCAATCATTTGCACTAAACTTGACAATTAGTCCTTTGCCAACTAACTGACTGATCGACAATAAGTTTGTGCAAAGACCTGGGACGAATAGAACGTCATGAACACTGTAGTATCCACTATACGATTATTCACTTGTAGCTGAAGTAAAACATTGCCAATCAATTCGGCCTTCAATTTTGATTGATTTGCAATCGTGACCTCTCCTGATTTTGACACTGGTTTGAGATTTTCCATCCAACCTCGTTCACATGTCATGTGTGCAGAGGCCTACATACCACTCAGTCGATTTGAGATTGCATGCCGTCAAACACGAAAACACTGACGAATGACTAGCCATCTTCGCTTTCGGACATTTGTTTTTGTAGTGACCAACTTCACCACATCCGAAACATTTCCCGTCCTTGACTTGTTTATTCTTCTTCTGATAATTGTTTGACTTCACTGGCTTTACGTACATGGCTGATGCAGAGGCAGAACCAGCCATAATCATGGGTTTGTATTCGTCGCTTAATCCGGCCAACAACAACGTGCCAATCCATTCATCGTCTATTTCCATGCCGCCACCTTTCAACTTGTGAGCGGTCATAAAAATTTTGTTGACGAAAAATTCCATCGAACCGCAATTCACCAGTCTAGTTGAAATAAGTTCACGCAAGAGTGCTACACGACGAAGTAGACCAGAATCTTCAAACGCTACTTTTAAACTGTCCCAAACATCCTTCGCCGTATTTGCTTTTTGAATGTGTGAAAAATTCACACTGTCCGCTAATAAAATAATCGATGCCTTGGCTTTTGAATCTTCAGTTTTTTTCTTTACTGAATCAATCAATTTCCTTGCATGTGCCCTCAACATGACTCCAAAGGGCATTCATTTGAAGATATGCTTGAGCAGCAAATTTCCATGTCTCGTAGTTATCTCTTCCACGCAATTTCTCTATGAACGCAAACGTTGCCGCCATTTTACAATTTTTTTTTTTATATTCAGAAAAAAAAATTACAATAAACTCGTTAACCACGAATTTTAACAAATTGAACTTTTTCCTTTTATTATTTAAGTGGGTCTGGGCCCATAACCTGATGTGAAAAAGAAAGATAACGCAAATAAAAAATGTTAAGCGTCCATTCACGAGGTATTTATTGAAAACACTAAACTAAAAAGAAAGAGAGCGCCACAAACGGCTAGCATTAAAAACACATTTAAAATAAAGACTCTCTCACATTTAATAACTCAACAGATGTACGTCGCGTCGTGTTACGTAAATCTTGTTGATTGAAGTTCCTCTCGTGATTTTAAGTGTTTAATTGCTTGCTCTAGATTCGGATTCTTCGATTTGTTGAAAGGTTCCGGAATGTTGAGCCTTTATAATTTGCTCCGAGATGTTCGTTACAGGAAGGAATACCCTGCCCATATTATTCCCTGATGCTTAATAAAACATGTTGATTGCAGTGTTAAAATCCCTGTTCCTTTGATTTGCATTGTTGTGGTTCTTGTTCCATAGTTGATGTCTATGATGTTTAAGCTTTCCATATAGAAGATTCACGAATTCGGCTCATATAATTTTATCCATTGTATGGGAGTTTTCGTTCTTTGTATTTGACATAATGATAGATCCGTGTTATGCTCGAAGAAGCTTACTTCGCACTTGAATACATTTGATTGTGCCGTGTATATCGTGTGTTGATTTGCACACCAGTATTCATGCTCTTGAATGCTGTGGCATTTGTTGAATTCGAATTCCGTCATTGAATAATATCCGTCATATTCTCCAAAAGTCTTCAGTCAGCCTCTATGTCAACTTCCAGCGGTTAGGTATAGAAATTAACGGTTCACCGATAATGAAATGCCCTGGTATTATGGTGACAGTATATTCGATGTCTGAAGATATGGAGCACAGTGGGCTCGAGTTGAGACATGCTTCGATTGGACTGAGTACTGTTGACATTTCCTCATACCGCAAAACAGCCTCTCCTAGAATTCGTTTTAAATGGTACTTGGCTGATTTTACGGCAGCTTCCCACAATCCTCCGAAGTGAGGACTTGCCGGGGTATTAAAATGCCAATTTATGCCATAGTTTTATATTAAATTTAATATTTCCGGCAAACAGGTTCTCTTTGATGTTGGCCTTTAAATGATTATCCGCACCCTTAAATGTTGTACTGCAATCGCTATATATGTGGCTGTATAATCCTCGCCGAGCATTAAATCTTCTGAGTGTACGAAGGCATTTGTTGTCCGCTTCTATTGCCATGCAGACGAAAACTGCGATATAAACCTTATAAACCTTTTTACTACGTGTCCTACTGAAGACTTCAATCGGATAGGTCCGGCATAGTGAATTGCTGTATGAGTAAAAGGCCGAGATGGTGTAAGCCTTGGTGTAGGTAATTCTCCCATTATTTGTATTGCTTCTTGAGTTTTAAAACGGTAACATCGGACATAATTGTATTTCGAACTACTTCGTTGGCATTTATAATCCAATATTGCTTTCTTATGTAAGTGAGGACTAGCTGGCTTCCACCGTGCAATGTTTTCGCGTGTGCATCTTCGATTATTAACTTTGTAATATGATGATGTTTTGGTAGAATAATTGGATGCTTCATTTCGAATGCGGCAATCGAATTTTTGATTCTTCCGCCTACTCGTAAAATACCTTTCTGGTCGATGAAGGGGTTTAATTGCCATAGAGAGCTCTTTTTCTCTAAACAATAACTTCTCTGTAAAGAACGTATTTCTTCTTGGAAGTGGAATGCTTGATTTCTTAATTCGCTTGAGGTTAGTGCTCCAGTTACTCTTTCTGCTGGCTGCTTACATCTTGAATTATTTATAAAACGTTTTATAAAAGCCACTGTTCTTAGCAATCTTGTAAGTGATGACTGATGAGTATTTTCCACAAATGTTAATAGTAAGCACCGATGGTTGGGCTATGATTTTGATTTTCCTCATCTCCTCCAGAGTATCAAACGATCGTTCCTCGAACATAGGGTTATCAACATTTTGCAGCCATTTGGGCCCCGACCACCATAACAAATTGTCCTTCATTTCATTAGGTGGTAAACCTCAAGAAGCAGCATCAGCTGGAGTTGAGTCTGTGTATGTACATACTATTGATGATGTTTGCAATGACTGTTATACATTCCTCATTAGTCTTGTTAACAAAACCGCTCCACATAACTCTAATCTTGGAATGGTAAATTTCTTCAACTCTGCTGTATATAACCGCAGCATATGCTGCTTCATAAGCGTCAGAGAAGCCATATAGCTCTATAGTGCCATGTGTGGCGTTTATCCCATCTAGGAATTTTAATACGGGTTAGTACTTGCAATTGTTGTTGAAAGCTTAACCACTGGTCCTCTAAATGTGGTGGTAACTTGTCATCCCAGCCAATGTGTTCCTCCCAAATCTTTTGCATTAATATTTTTGCGGTTATAATTACTGGAGCTATCCAGCCTAATAGATCGAATATCTTGGCAATATTTGATAAAACATGTCTTTTAGTATTGGCCTTATTTGTAATTAGCAGAGGTGGAATTTTGAAACTAAATAAGTCTTCCTTAGGTTCCCAAAAAATGCCTAATGTTTTTATTGCATGATCTTCCTTTATTTCAAATTTAGCAAGCTCCCGTTTTTCCTCTGGAACCACATGACAATAGTTGTGTTAAGTCGTTCTGCAACGTAGTTATTGCATCTAATGAACTTGCTCATGAAAGCACGTTGTCAACATAAAAATCTCTCCTCAAAATTTCTGCAGCTCTAGGAAAGTTTGCTTCCTCACCAAATTGGTTTATTGGGATCATCTCACCAAAGAATTGTTTATAAATTGCCGGTACATTTTTTTAATGTCAGCAGTGAAAACAAATTTATGTTTTCTCCATCTTAAAAATGATGGAAAAAAGATCTTGTTGGAGAGTTGGCCCCACTAGTTGCAGCTCGTTGAGGCTGATTCCTGTTGATGTTTCCATTGAAGCGTCAAAAACCACTCTAAATTTTGTTGTTGTACTGGCCTCTTTCTTGACAGCATGGTGTGGTAAGTAACATTTTGTATTAGTTGATTGTTCTGCGAGAACCATGTGGCCCAGCTCCAAATATTCATTCATAAATTTAAAATAGTTCTGCTTGAATGTAGGATTGTTTTTGAAACGTTTTTCTACTTGGAGAAATCTCGCTACGGCCTGGTTTTTTGATTTGCCTAATTCTACTCCTTCGTTTAGTGGTAACATCACTTCATAAGAACCATCTGGTAATCCCTTACAACCTTGTTTAAACACTTCTTCATACTGTGCTTGTTCTAATGTTAATTGTTTAGATGCTTTTACTTCTTCAATTTCCCAAAATCTTTGTAGGTCGCTGTCCACCGTCGTGACCATTGTTTGTATTTGGTGTTCATTAATGCTTGGTTTAATGGCTCCAAATATGATCTGAGCTGTTGGTCCTGTTTCACTCCTTTGTATTTCTGACATCGGGATTTCTGAGATGTAGTCCATTCCCAGCAATATATTTACTGCGCCTGGGACATTGAATTTGGGATCGGCCCAAATTAAGCCGTTGATGTGTTTCCGTGCTGTCGTACCTATTTAGTTCTTTATGTCTTGTTTGTCCTCTGCTTTCTGTGTCTCAGCCTCTGTGTTGTTGTTTTATCAATGTATGTTGCCTGAGAACCGCTGTCGATAAAAACTCTAGCAAATTCTTCTCTCCCATTGTTCAATTTTATTTTTACTAGTACAGTTGCAAGTAAACCGAAATTTGTAATTTCTTGCTGCGCGCTACTGCTGTTACAGGTGTGTGTTGATGTAATAAAGTATGATGTGAAGCTTTACACGTATTACATTGTTATTTTGATTCGCATCTTATGTGAGCCAAGTGAAATAAACACCTTCTACAGAGCTATGCCTCTATTACAAACTCGTTCCTCCATTTTGGGCTAAGATTTTTAAAGTTTATGCAATTAGTAATCAAATGATCCGCCTTACAATACCTACAAAAGTTTTGAACGGTATGGTGAAAAATATTTGATGTATAATTTGCATTTCTTGGTATGTGATATGCCCTGTTATTTCGGAGGGTGTTGATCCTCTTTTCGGAGGGTGTTGGTCAAATAATGAACTTTGGAAAACTGGAATCGGGGCCGAAACTCTTCGTTATTGTAAAACGCCATGTCTATTCTATCATGAAATACTTTAGGATGTTTAGATCGTATCGACATACCGTAATCTGATCACCAGACTCTGATGACAGATTTATTAAATGAAATGACAGATCGTAAATGACGTTTTATATTTCCAAATTTTCGAAAATGGCCGTATCCAATGTTTTAGCCATCGATATCGAGGTATAAATCCGAGGATACAATTTTAATCCAGGTTTTATGGCGATTTTATGAAAGCAATTCACAAATAATGTATCCGATCATTAAAATGTCATAACGTGTCAATAAAAAACGTCACAGAAATGTCAATGTCATAGAAACTGGAATATCATTGCTATATTTAAAAGCTTACTATAAATATAATTATTTTTAAATGTTGACGATATTATTTGTTATCAGCAAAGTATTTTAACTGTAGAATGTATTAACTGTAGAAAAATATTTTTTCGGAAAGTAGTGACCTAATTCGTCGAGAAATGTGAAAATCTATGATAGAACAAATTTTTTTTGCGATTACAATACATAGGTACTTACCCAATATAACTTCGTTATAGTGGGAAAAGTAAAAATTGTTCATTATTATTGAGTACATTTTAGAAAAAAGAAGGAGGAAAATCAATTCCATTTTAAAAGTTTAGTATTTAACTGTAAAATAATATTCCCTTCTCTTAACGAAACAACTAAATAAAAAGCAAATTATTACCTACCTAATTACATATATAAAATCAGAAACGAATATTATAAATAATAATATGTATGCTTGTATGACAAACAATTTATCAAACGCGGCATCAATTATAATAAGATGGGTGATTCAAAAATAAAATGGCGCCAATGTGCAACGTTGAATAATTGTGAACTCATATATTTAAATGTACATATATCGCACAGTAATATACATAATGAATTTATTTATATTTACATATACAGTTGTTGCCCATTAATTGTCGATTCCACAATATAAAAACGTGGTATTTTACAAAGGTCACCAAAATGGCGTCCGACTGTATTATGCATTTCATCTAAAAATATGTGTATGTTTATGATGAAATATTAAAATTAGTTTTGATAGAGACTTTATACAAAGCGGTAGCAAACTTATATTGTTAACGGACAAATTGTTTTTTATGAATTTCGTGATTATTTGTTTTGTATTTCTGGGAGTTACGCCAACGCTAACCATCCAGCAAGATGTTTCTGTTTCAAAGGATGAAAAAAAAATTATTTTTAGTAATTTATTTGTGATCAAATCCATGCGGTCAGAGGTATGGTTCTAATTTCTATTCTTGTATACAATTGTAGGCATTCTCTTAGAAGATGAACAAAGAAAAGAATTTGTTGACTTTGTAAAACAGTTTGAAGAATACTATGTCGATAAGTTTGGCCTTCAACAATTCCTAATAAAAATAGTAGCAATTGATCGGGAACAAATCCAGTCCACTCAAATGCAAATGTGTAGGTTTGAGATGCTTGGTGTCTCTTTAATTATTGACGCTTCGATCGGAGGAATGCAACAATTAGCTGACTTTGCTTATAAATCACGTATTCCATATGTTCGTCTATCTATGAGTCACTATCATATTGCTGAGGCGGCACTTACTTATATTAAAAAGAAATATGGCAAAGATTTGGCGATTATATTCCAAAATGAACTGGGTACTTAAATACGGGGGAACCAATTTTTACGCAACTGTAATTAAAAATTGTGATATTTTCAGATGCGGATCTCGGCCTGTACAATTTGATTGCTTTTTCTACATTACGTGTTATTGTCTTGGATCAATTTAGTAATCGATCATTGGCTCGAATGTTGTCTCTTAAGCCGCAGCCATCATTTTATGTGTTGGTTGCATCGACCGAGAATATGAATCGATTATTTAAAATGGTAAGTTCTTTAATTTTTTTGTGCGTGAGTATAGTGAAGTTTTCCCAAATTTTTTTATATACCTAGTCATATGACGGTGGATTAGTAAAACGGCCCGACCGTTGGATTCTAATCTTCTTAGACTTTAACACGGACAAATTCATCTACAAATGGGATGAATTCCCAGAAATAACGAAAATCAAATTTGAAAAGGATACGTGTTGCCAATGGCTTGGGCAATCGGCCGGATGTAAATGCCCCGAAGATTTTGATTTTAAAACAAATTATTTGCGCAAAGTGTTTCACCTATTCATCGAGAAAATTGCTGAGAATTCATACCCGCTCTACTACTATAATTGCACTACGCCGCCATTTAACGCGACAAATCACTTAAGCGGAAATATTACGAAAGCAGTTGAAAAATCTGATTTATTTCGTTTCGATACGTACGAGAGACGTTCTTTAATCACGTACGCCGTTAATATGTCGATTTATGTGAATCAAGATGATCAACCCGAAAAAGTTTTAAACATCGGACTTATCGAGAATCAAGATGTGGTCTTGTTTAACAACTATACAATTAAATTGGCGAAAATTTTTTTACGATTCGGAACGGTCGAAGCTATACCGTGGTCTTACTATAAAAGGGACGCAGAAACTGGTGAATTAATACTGGACGCGAATGGGAATCGAATTTGGGAGGGGTATTGTATCGATTTGATTAAACGTCTCTCAGAATTTATGGAATTTAATTATGAAATTGTGCATCCGAAAACGGGAAAATTTGGAAAGAAAAATGAAAACGGAGTATGGAACGGATTAATTGGAGATTTAATCACAGGCGAAACCGATGTTATTGCAGCACCACTAAAAATGACTGCTGAACGTGAAGAGGTGATCGATTTTATTGCTCCATATTTCGAACAAACCGGGATCTCAATCATAATGCGAAAACCGGTACGTGAAACATCATTATTCAAATTTATGACTGTTCTTCGGCTTGAAGTATGGCTTAGTATTGTCGTTGCACTGGTTGCCACGGCAATTATGGTATGGATACTCGATCGATTTTCTCCGTACAGTGGACGAAATAATAAAGATGCTTACCCGTATCCATGTCGAGAATTTACGTTAAAAGAAAGTTTTTGGTTTGCACTTACCTCGTTCACGCCACAAGGTGGCGGTGAAGCACCAAAAGCTATTTCGGGACGAACACTAGTCGCAGCCTACTGGTTATTTGTTGTACTAATGTTGGCCACATTCACTGCTAATTTAGCTGCCTTCTTAACTGTTGAGAGAATGCAAACACCTGTTCAATCGCTCGAACAACTATCACGGCAGAGCCGAATTAACTATACAGTTGTCTTAAATTCGGACTCGCATCAATATTTCAAAAATATGAAAAAAGCCGAGGAGACGCTTTATGAAATGTGGAAATCGGTAACATTAAATAGTTCAAATGATGATCCACAATATCGTGTCTGGGACTATCCGATTAAAGAGCATTATGGCCATATTTTATTGGCAATTAATGCAGCTGGCCCTGTAATAAATTCATCGGTCGGTTTTAAAACTGTCAACGATCGTGAACAAGCTGACTACGCCTTTATTCATGATTCAGCTGAAATAAAGTATGAAATTTCACGGAATTGTAATTACACCGAAGTTGGTGAAGTGTTTGCTGAGCAGCCGTATGCCCTAGCCGTACAACAAGGTAGTCATTTGCAAGATGAATTAAGTCGTGCAATTTTGTCGCTACAAAAAGAACGATTTTTTGAGGCTTTAAGCGCCAAATACTGGAATCATTCGATCAAAGGTGAATGCATTAGTATCGATGACAGTGAAGGTATTACGCTCGAAAGTTTGGGTGGAGTATTCATTGCAACGCTTGTTGGTTTAATTGTAGCAATGATCACGCTAGTCGGTGAAGTAATGTATTATCGTAAAAAAGATCGAGAAACACAGATAACAACGGTAGCACCGTACGATCCAAAAATGTCGCAACAGTTAAAGTACAACAAGGATGATGAATTGAAGAATTCATTGAAAGGGAAAATTCCTGATGAGATAACATTCGGAAATAAATTTGTTCCGGCAAACGAGAAACTTTCAATTGTAGCACTCTATCCAAACGACCCGTTTTATCAACGGAATAAAAATTTTTTGATTGATTAAATTGTCATTATTACAACTTTACTAAAGGCGTGCATCATTTTCAAATATGTAGTTTGATTACCCCAATATATAATTTACACAGTTTGTGATGTAACTAACACATTTTAGTGATTTTTGAAATAAAAATTGTTTGGTAGTATGATAATTAGTAAACTGTTTCAATTTTAGCCTTCACATAAATATGTCCCCCATTTTGTTCAGTAATTTTATCGACCGTACGTGAGAAAGCTGCTTCTTTATTCAATTTCGCAAAAAGCTTTTGGATGGTCCTATTTCAATAAACGATAGAGGAAACTTAACAGTCGCAAAGAGGGAAGTGAAGGTGCGTACACTAAGTTAGCTAACTGAGCTGAATTATTCTCAACTAGCTCAAAAATTTTACCTCTACCTATGAGCCAATACATTTTTTTGAATTTTATGTAAGCAAGTGTCGCATGCCTGAATGAAATTTTTAACGTCACGAATCATATTTTTCCAAATGCCCAGAAGATGTTGAGTCATGTGCTTGTTTGATCAATTGTAGCACTAACATATTTGGTACAACTAATTTTCATTCATTAACCAGCGTAGACTTGCATGGTCAGTATATATAGTGAATGGATATCCCTCTACATACGCTCGAAATCTCTTCACACTTTGAACAGCGGCAAAACATTCCAGTTGCGAAACCGAATAATTTTTTTCGTCCGCCTATCTCTAAAAATGTTTCGAAAAATTAGGGTTTACTAAAACCGGTGCGGTCGCCAATGCCAATTTCAATTCTCGAAAAGATTCTTCCGCATCCTCTGACCATTGCATTTTTTTACCTTTTTTTAAGAGATCCATAATTGGTGTAGATATTGTAGCAAAGTTTACCATCCACAAAGTTCCAAGAACCTGTGGATTTGTTTGGGTGTTTTTGGTGTCGGGTACTCTAAAATGGCTTTAAAATTTTCGGAATTTATAGTTCCTTCTCCCACGATATAGCCGAGATATTTTACTTCCTTAAGCAAAAAATTGCTTTTCTCGCCATTAATCGTTAAGCCTGCTTCACACAATCTTGCTGCAACCTGGTTAAGTAGATTCAAATGCTGCTCTAGGATTTCTGATGTGATGAGAAGATCATCTAAATAAATACAAATACATTTTCGTGTAATTGATGTGGGATCACCTGGTGCATAAGGCCTAAGGCGGCACAACTGAAATAAAGGCCTGCCTGGTACCGTAAATGCCGTTTTCTCTCTGGATTATGGGTCTAGCGGTATTTGCCAAAAGGCATCCTTTAGGCCTATCGTTGAAATAGACTTGATTTGTTCCAGCCGACCCAGAAATCCATCGATTAGCGGCAAAGGGTTAGCATCCTTCTTTGTCACTTTGTTCAATTCATCGGCATCCAAACAGAGACGGTTTTGCCATTGCTCTTACGCACAGGACTTTGCGATCCGATCCAATTCCTCGTTCATTAGTTTTTGTATTGCCGGCGACACCCAAAAGTCAATTCCTAGAATTAATTCTTGCTCCAATGAGAGTACGATATGTAATCTCATGACATGAACTTTATTGTTAAATTTTATTGGTACTGTGATGTAACCAAAAATGCGTTGATGTTGACCGTCTGCTGTGCGAGCATATGAGGGGCAACGAGAAAATGGAATGGTTGGATCAGTCATAAACTTTTCGGAATTAATTCCTTTATATGTATAAGGGCTTTTATCCAAATTTTGTGTAGAAATTATTGAGGCAAGCGCGTCGTGTTGAATTAATTTCTTCCGATACAAAAATAGTTTTGAGCGCTGCTTTTGTTTATGGTTATAAATTCTTTTAATATTAGAGCCTAAAATCGTTAGAAAAATCATCCAAATCGTAAGACAAATTATTTATTTTGGGAAATACATTACTGGATTTTATAATAGAAGATGGAAAATTTTGAACATACTTTTAATATTTAGAGTGATTTAGAGAATGAGGTAAAATACAATGATCTACAGCAGAGTACTGGGTTCTAACTTTGAAGCATGCCATCAAGTGGCCGTCGATGTGTATGGCTCATATGACTGGATCTGACACTTTCCGGAGGTCCACGGTTCCTAGTTCACCATGAACTCCATTTTCCGTTTCCCGAGCGCAGTTAGTACATCTTGGAAGCGTAGTTCCTTTTAAACCACATTTGGTACAAAACCAACCCTTAGATGGCTCTGGACAGTCTGGAAATGTGTGTCCGATATCATCGCATCTCGGTTGGAGCATGACTATTTGCTTGAAAATATTGGGCTGATGGTCGCGTTCGATATAGTTGATGCTGAGCTTGTACAGCGGCTACCTGCGCTTCCGTAGTGCTAGAATTGGAAAGTACGTTATCCTTCGAGGATGGATGTGAAATGGATTCGTTAGAAATTGAATTCGCATTATGGTTAATTTCATAAATTCGTCTGATTGGAACGATGCTACCGTGCTGCTGCTGATCAATCTTTAGTCTGAAAAAGTTTTGTCCGTCAGCTGAAATTGTAAGCTTGGACTCATGTTTTGCATTAATAATTGAATCAATTCATGATCGGAATAAGGAGTTCTACTTTGTAAAGTTAAATTCCAAACGTGATGATAGAAATCAGTAAACGACTCTCGGGGTTGTTGTTTTCGTGATTCAATCATTCTTCGTATCTCTAGATCTGTTCGTCTCTATCTTTGAATCTCTCGAGCAAAGTATGTCTTATAAAGCTGAATATATTGCGGACGGATTAAGTTTTCGATATGTCCAACACCAATTTTGGGCTATCATTCGAAATTCCCATTGATTCGGCTACAGTTTCAAGCTGAAATAAAAATAAATCGACTGGCCTGGCTTACTAGATGATGAATCCCACGCGAGACCTGAACGAGAAAGGCTTCTCTTTTCGGATAACCAATGACATCTAAACTAAAAGGATCTTGACTCATAACCGAAATATTTGGGTTATTTGTAATTACTAGATTCAAATCATTGAATTGTGGTGTGATTTGCTCTAATCGTGTACTTGATGGTACTCTAATCGATGGGTGATGATGACTCGTCAATACACCGTGTTGGTATACTACTGGTGATGGTATTGCCGCATCAAGAACAGGTAAAGTTGTTGAAGGTGCAACTGGCATTTGATATTGTTGTTATTGCGGTCACATTCCAGGGTACATATATCATAACTTTTAGCATTGCTGTTTATGGTATTTAATGTAATCGTATTTATGCTCTCTGCCACACTGAAATTCGCTTGCGAGTTGCTATTTTTTTCTGCAATTGTGGGAGCGGCGGGTTTGATCTCTTTAATTGTGGCAATTCTGTTTGTTGGTCACTTAAAACATTGACTTGAACGGACAATTGAAATATCCGGTGAAGAACCAGAATCAGCGACTATTGATGCTTGTCAAATTTCTCAATGTGAGAGCGATTGATTAATCAGAATGCAACAATTCGATAAAGAGTTGTTTAGAATAATCGAACGTTGCGGTACCCCAAAGTGTCTGATACAACCGAAATTTGCCAATTATTGGACAGAAAATGTAATAAAACACATATTGAATGCGATCGCGACCCCTAGAGATAACAGCCAATGCGAACGGTACAATATAATCGTGTTGGCTATGCTGAGGGTAAAGGCGATAAACGATGGAATAATCTGGGATCTTAATATGAGACCGAAATCGATTTGACGCTACCCATAAGGTTTCGCGTGTCTATCAAGAAGAGGAGTTAGTGTTGACCGGTTCTTCTCGTAATATCGTAGATGTTGAAGGTGCTGAACACGGAAGAAGGGGTTATGAAGGCGTTCTTGTCAACGACCGGATGAAGTCATGGCGTACATTGCAGAATTTAGATGACCGTCTTTCAAATTTTCAATAAATGAGGGAGCAAACTTGATAGTCGAGAAGAGGGTCAACGAAAAGTAATGGTGAACGGCAGTTATAGACTTGAATACTTTATAGTAACATTTGTACGTGTTACAAATGGGATTCAGGTTTTCAGGCTACTCTTCCAGAATAAAAACAAACTAAATAATTTAAATAAAATTTTGCAACTATGTAATTTATTTGTAAACTCTCTATAAATTTATTTAAATAAAAAGCATCACTATGTTCGTTCCTATTTCCATTGTAAATCTGCAACCAGCGCAATGTGATCCGATGGAAACACAACCGATGGGATTGCCGCATGCGTTTTCAATTCCTCCTCACTCGGCATAGGAATCACCTGATATACTTGTAAATTATTTGTTCGATAAAATATGTAATCGATGCATTCTGTAAAGCCTACAGTATAGTTGGTATATTGCGGACATCCGCACGCGGATTCCAAGTCATATGGTTGAGAAAGTGTTACACCTTTAACTGCTTCTTCTGCATTACTTCTCCAGTCGATAAAATTTTCGTCGACAAATTTTTTGGTAAGCAACTTATAAATTCCACACTCTGGAATACTATTAAAGTCCCCGCAAAATATGATCGATAGTGAGTTGTCATCAATTTTTAAATTTTCTATAATATGTTGAACGTAGAGCATTGCGAATCCGATTTGTAACAGTCGTATGTGATCCGCATCCGGATGAAAATACAGATGGGTATTGGCAATTACTAGAGTTCTATCTAGATTGGAACCGATCGGTTTGACCACGGTTACTTGTATAGCGGTTGCCCGTTCTACGATTCGTGTTAAAAGTCGCTTGTTCGATTTTATCTTATTGTAGAGTTTCGCGAAAGCTGGAAATGTCTCAATATTTTCACCAATATTGATTCCATCGTGCATAATCTCTTCAAAACGTGAACTATTGTAGAAAGTAGCTAGCCCTTCACCACTGGAACCTTTCATTTTAAAATTCCCGTTCAGCCCGCGCGAATTAAGCACAATTTCCAGATCCAAATCAAATATTTTAGAATCCACTTCTTGCAAGCAAATAAGATCGGCATTATAACCAAGGATTTCTTTTGTGAACAGCTGTTTCCTGTAGTCTATGTTTAATGCATACGGGGGACAATAACCAAATAGGTTTGTACGAGCAAAATCACTATCACAATACAAATCGGCTAATATATTGTAGGACAAGACGCGAAATTTATCCCCTGCGAGCTTATTTGTTGTGAAAAGATGCCGCGATTCAAATGGGCATGGACCCGGTCCAGCTTGAACGGCACATTTTGAAATAATATCTCCAGCTGGGCCGATTCTTCCGGCATTTTTAGGGGTGCAAGAAACTTTTAATTTATGATCAATGTCAGAAGTCGATGTTACGTGTGTGAATCCCGTAGCCACTTCGGCCCAAACAATATCCTCATCATTTTTGGATTTCGCCGGTAATCCACGAAACCATGTAAATTCACAATCATTTTTATCAGCAAACTGCAATTCGAGTTTAGCGGGATAGACAATAAACCCGGCCAATATGGAGCTGGGCAACGTAATTAGTGTGACCCAGGGCGAATTGAGCACTACACTAAAATCTGTATCAATTACTTTAAGTTTTAGATTACTTTCACCGTTTATTACCAGTACGTCCTTAAAACAGCCTTCCTCCAATTTAACATCGTTTTGATACAGCTCAATAATCATCCGAGGTGGTTCCATCACCATTTGTGATGTCCCAGCAATCGCTGCAGCAGCTGCACTCACATTTTTCTTTGATGTCTTGTTCGATTTCTTTAATTTCTTCAAAAATTCTTTTTCCACATTAGTTTTTATCCGTTCCAGGCATGAACCAATATTTTCTGTAATATATCGACTAAAATTAAACGTCCTGTCGATGCCATAGTCCGGGTTCACGTATCGAAATGTGATTTGAAATTCCTTTTCCGATTCATTTTTATACCGGAAATACGCTGTATTCATTGTATAACGATGTGTATGGGCAGCTTGTATATAATTTCGAACGTTTTGTGTAAATTTAACTAGATTTTTTGATATACGCGTAAAAGAAATTTGCATTTCTTTTCGTATTGTGGCGAAATTAGCAATTTTATCGAAACATAACCTCTAGAAATGTGTTGTAAACATTACCGGTTACTAAAACGTCAAATAAAAATCTGACATGCCAATTACCGAAAAAGTATAGTCGATTTCAGTTTGAGAAATTTATTAGCATTTTAACCAAAATGTAAGGTTATGTACATTAAATATAAACAATAGCAGGATGGCTGAAGTTGAAATTGAAAGGAGCAAACCAAATCTTTTAATTACAGGTAAACTAAATAACGTTTTATTGTAAAGTTTTTAATAAATTTATGATTAAGGTACGCCTGGTACCGGGAAGTCAATAGTCTGTGCCAAACTTGCTTCAATGTTAGATTACAAATGGATTGATGTGTCGAAACTTGCAGTCGAACAAAATTTCATTGAGGAATTCGATAATGAGTACGATTGCCCAATTTTGGACGAGGAAAAGATTCTCGATTATCTTGAGCCGACAATGAAACTCGGTGGTAATATTGTCGAATATCATGGGTGTGAATTTTTCCCAGAACGATGGTTTGATGTGGTGTTCGTAGTACGGTGTGATAATACTTTACTGTATGATCGATTGGAAAAGAGGCAAGATCTGTTTATCATTTATAACTACATACTCGAAATTATGTTAATCAATAATTTTTAATTTCAGAAATTACAATGCTAAAAAACTACAATCAAATATCGAGTGCGAAATTTTTCAAACTATATTGGACGAGGCGAAGGAAGCCTATGAACCGGACATTGTACATGAAATCCGGAACGAGACGGAATCAGATTTAGAAGAAAACTTAAAGAATATTTCAAATTGGGTTAAGCAATGGATTAAAGATAATACAGATTAATTGAATCCTTTATTTTTATTTTATTTGCCCTATAAGCCATGTTTTGTAAACATTTACTTGCGCATTACAACTACAAGCGAAAGTGGCGCCTTTCGACTATAGCGCACCGACATAAATTGGTATTAAAATAATACGATTGTTTAAAAATCTTCATCACTGTGAGCGCCTACTGGTGGATCACGCACCATTTTATTAAATGACTCCTCCGTCGAATTGTCCATTACTGAAAATAAAATTAAATTCTTCAAAAAATTGTTACCTATACAAATTTTAATTCACGATGTACTATTATCCCGTGCCAATTCGGCAAGCACGCTATCCGACTCATCCGAATTGATTGAACTATCCAAATCGATATCCGAATTATTATCGTCCTCATCTAGATTGGCCATTTTATTATTTCGACGCTCTTCCTTAATTTTCTCCTTAATTCGTGTACGCAATTGACTTCGGTTCTCGGCACGAGCAGCATTAATACGCTTCGGTTTTATACGTGAAAATTCTTCACCAATTTTATCATTCATTACGTGCCCTTCATCATCATCGTCGTCATCATCCTCATTTGAACCATCGTCCGAATCATTATCGAGTAGCGTATCATCGGATAAAATAGCGTTCACCAAATTTTCCGATGGGCGAACCACCGGTATATTAGGTGGCGTTGGTGTTCTCAAATTTGATGTATTCAATTGTGCTTTTAGAGAATCGACAACACGAATCCGTAATATGTACTGTGCAAACAATTCTTTCAATTCCTCCTCGTACTTATTGAATTCGTCAAGATAAGCAGGGCGTACTTTTTTTAATGCATCCAAACGATGTTTTGATCTCTCTAACTCATTCTGTTTGCGCTCTACTTTATTAATGATATTCAACTTATCCGATTTGATTTGCTCTAACTTATCCTTACTCTGTTTTAGTGAGGTTTCCAGTTGTCCGATCGATTGTTTTAGCGTACGCTCGATTTGAGAGAATTCGATCGCACGATTAGCATGTGCATTACGCACCTCCTTATTTGAAACCTCTTTATTAAGGAGATCATATAAAACGGCGCCATGATTGGTTAATTCGGACGATAGTTCACGGGTTCGCCGCAAATCATTAATACGACTTGAATCATTTAAATCGGTTATCGTGTCCAAATTTAGTTCATCATCGGCATCATCATTAGGACCTCCATTCTTGATTTGTTCAAAATTTTGGGTAGTATTTAATAGCAATTGGGTTACTTTTAATAACTCCTTAGCTGAACTAAATGAACTTGAATACAATTTACGTGGATTTATTTTAATTCCGCATTTTGTAATCAAAAATTCAACAACCGCTCGTATAAATTGAACACGATCCGATTCCGTTGTTAATTTACTCTCGATACTCGTATCATCTGATAGATATTCTAGTATTCCGGTTGTCATGTGACTATTGTCACCCGACACAAGTGACGGATCCAATCGATTTATTAACCATTTAAGAATATCGGCTACTACAGCAAATGCAGCGGGTCCACCATAATTCGTGCAGAATATCGAGAGTTGAAAATTGCGAGGATAACCAATGAGTTTCAAGTGTTCGCCAAGGTCTAAAAAAATTAATTTTTAGCGTTTTATTAATTTTATTTATTTGTTTTTTACCTTTCACATCCTTAAAAGACATTTTTAGTTTTAAATTTTTTGTTATGAAACGGTTGCCTTGGTGCTAAATAACATCAATATCTGCGAGTATGGTTTATAGGGGGTAATTGTTTCATGAAAGTAATAAAAAAACGGTTAGATGATTTTTAATTTGTATTTTTAAAATTATAATTAAAAACCACATGTGTATAATTAACAAAGTAACAAAATAAAATAAAATTTCTAATCTTCAGTTTCACTGAAATTATCAACCAATAATTGTTTTTCCGAATCCTTTTCAAATTGACTCACATTTTTAATGTGCAGATCGGAGGGACTCTTGCTTCGCTTACTGGAAATTGTAATACCTATACCAGCTAATATTAAGCTAATGAATAGAATGCCAATCCCATCTGTAGAAAGGCACAAAAGAAATAGGGATTAAGAAATTATCTAAATTGACAGCAAACGTTAAGTACTTACAAAATTTTACATCATCAGATGTTTTCAAGCTTTCCGCTTCCCGCGGAAGAGATTTATGCTTTACCTTTGGCACAACCAAAACATTACCGAGAATAGTAGCTACTGTTGGTATATTTAAAAGTTTACAGAATAGTCCAAATAGATCGAGGGTATTAAATGGAGCAATTTGTTGATTGGTGTGTATATCGGGACCATAAGCCAGGAAAAAGGAATGCATACTGGCCAATGAATTGTCATAGCCGTGAACTCCTAAAGTATGATTTGGAATTGGGCCGCTTGGAAGTAAGTTTTTGTTTTGATATTCTTTCAATTTGACTAATAAATCTTGGAAGCCGTATCCTTGTTTTGCTACCACCGTAATCGGTCCGACACGTTGATCATTTCGAATGTGCCACTGAACGGGCAATTCTGAATTTAAATAAACCGAGAAGTTACCATTCTCTTCGGCCGCAATCGATAAGGCTTCGTACATTTTATCAACGTCACTACCTTCATTAGGTACAATTTGTAATACTGGTGAGGTGCCATAATATTTGTAGGCATCTTTTTCAATAAATTCATTTAGATTGATTATGTTACGGACAAGGACTGTATCCATGCCATGATCACTTAAGTAAATCACATTTACATCGGTTAATTGAAATTCGATTAATTTATCTTGTATGTATTCAGTTATTCTACCGATTTTCTCAATCACTTCATTTACCTCATTTGAATCCGGGCCATATACATGTGCCATGTTATCGGGCTCCTCGAAATACAGTACGCCTAAATTTATTGGCGTTACTGGATCGGTAAACCAATTCATCATTTGATCTACACGATCTTGAAACGACATTTTGAATGTGAATGATGTTACGAAATGACACGTTTCATTGTGATATACATTTTCGATTCCTGGCCACATCATACAACCAGAATATCGAAATGGTCCAGACTTTTGATTTAAAATCTAACGAATAGATCGAAATAAAACAAAAAATGTAAAATCATAATGATAACAACAGGTATGATACTCACCCAAATTGGCATAACAATATCCGAATCATAATCGAACAATTCGGTTATATTAAGTTTATGCTTGAGATGATGGTCGAACACGGAATTTCCAGTCACGCCATGTTTATCCGCATACCAACCTGTTGCAATTGTATGATGATTTGGGAATGTTTTAGTTGGGAATACATTTTTCATGTATTCTGTATAAGTTCCTGCTAATCGTAATCTATTTAAATAGTCGGTGATATTACGATTAAAATAATCGTTACGAAATCCATCGTATGAAACTATTAATAATTTGGGCACCTCCGCAACTAGCGGCCTATCTTCACGGTTAATTGATTTACATCGACTGGTACTGACGTAAAAAGCTATTAAGAGAATCATAAAATTTATTTGAATATGATTGGAAAACATTTTTCTTTTGAGTTTGTTAAGATTCACTACATTACGTCGCGATTTATTTTTAAATGGACTGTAGGTCTTTTAAGCCAGTGGGTCGATCTGTTTTTTTGATTATTCAAATCTGTGTAACGCTGTACGTTGAAAAGAATATTTTCTAGCTAGCTATTTAGGTACTGGTAAGTCTGATGTTTTTTTTTTTGTAAACAAATTTTTGTTTTGCGATTATTTTGGCGATATGTCAAATATCACGTGGTAAGACGGAATCTGCAATATCGATGAAGTTTGCAAATGATTTGCGTACTTGCGTAGTGCGAATTAAAATTTTTTTTTGGTAGGGTTGAATATTTTTATATTGAGAGTTTGGTACGGTTAGAATAAAATAAAATTGGGCCCCGTCATGAGTCCCGGAGGATATCGGAAATAAGATATACTACTCCACTATTACTCCATCGGAACTTATGGTACCGTGAACACCTCAAGCTTTCCAGACTTCCAGTCAAATTTTACAATAAATAACTCCTAAGTTTACCTATCTACGCAATGCTGCGCAGAAAATGTCCAAAGGTAAACAAATATTACTGTACGAAATCTCTGCATTATGGTTCGCCAGCAATGGGCTGCATTAACCAACTCAAACTGTTTTATCCAGCAAAATTTGGTAGCAAAATTGATGAAGATGATGGAGAGATACCGGCCAAGAAGGATACGATTAGCCAAGCAATAAAAATGAAGATTATTCTCGTGCCAACCAACGAAACTTTTGCCATTGGAATTAAACATCGTTCGGAAACAGGCGGACGAATGGTTGAAGGAGATAATCAGACCAAGCCAGTTCGATCGTTTTGGCACCTGACGGAACTAAAAGAATCTAGGTGAATTAAATAAACAATTAGTAAGAGATCGTTACACTCTACACCTTAAAGAGGTTAGGGTTAGACAACGTTAAACAACGTCTACTTGATGATGTTAAAGCTACGTTTACTTGATGATGTTTTCTATCTCCCTTATTACTTGGCTGGTGAATTTAACCAGGTTAGTCGATGTAGACCTACCAGGCATAAACCCATGCTGGTTGACAGCCTGACAATGATGGTTGTCCTCAATTCTCGCTGGAGTTAGTTCCGCTTTCAATATTAAAATTTGGGGGTTGTTCGACTCGTTTCATCCTATCGGCTGCGAACACTCCTCTGAATCGTCGTCTACCGTCTAGAACATTATTATCCTCTATTCGATAGAGGAGGTCTTCTAATTCTACGCTGCAACTTTTTGCTTTGACTAGTTGATACTGGTTCCCTATAAACGACGACAAGATCTACAACCGATTAAGCTTCGGGCGTGGTCAAACACTGATCAAATCTTGCTTTTTGTTCGGGTTGTTTTTTTTATTCTTTCCGAAGCTTCTTTGCGTAATTCGAGCAAGCATGATAAAGGCTCGCGGATCACACCATCGGAAGCCAATATCACTGTAAGTTTATCTTCATTAAGTTTTCGTGGTTCGTGACCATAGAGCAATTGTTGGAGTGACAACTTCGTGACTGCATTCGGTAGGCTAAATTAATTGCCCATTTTATAGATGGTAGATGATTTTCCCAGCTATACCTTCACCATCTGCATCGATTGTTGTTTGGAAAGCGTGAAGTAAAATCCGGTTGTACCTTTCTGCCTGACTATTTGCTGTCGGCGTGGTAGTAGCATTTAATACAAGATGTACTGAGTACGCCGTTGATGTAAATGCAGAGCCTCTGTCGCTGATACATCTGCTAGGTGCACCAAAATTCGTGGGGAGCTTTCTTAGTGTATTTATGACACATCGCAATGACGTACTCTTTACAGGCTCGATGACAATGTATTTACGGATCAATTTCTTTAATTGAATAATCCACCATAATTTGCTGGTTCATTGAGTTCGATAATTGATCCTTTATGTCAATTATCTTTGGGCTATTTATTTGATTTTTGTCGATCACGTTCACATTAAATATATCCAATGAGGCAAGTTCGACGGGGGGTCGGGTCTTCAAATGGAGCACGTATTAAAGCATCCACATGACACATTTGCGAACCGCTTTTATGGCGAACATCAAAATCATATTATATGAGACGGAGTCACCAACGCCCTATTCGGGGAACCGAACAATCCGAGAGACTTACAATCCATAACGACCACAAATTTCTTTCCCAATAAGAACGGCCTGAATCTATCAACTGACTCCACAACCGCCAAAACTTCCAATTCAAAACTGTGATACTTTTTCTTCAGGCTGCAGGCCCAAAGTTTGTCGACTGTAACATGCCTTTGAAAGCCACTGTTCATCCTTTTCCAACTGTAACTCCTCTCAACTAATCATACTCGCATCTGTATGTACTTCATGATCAGGCTTGTTGTCGTACAAAACCAAAACATCACGTTCGCAAAACTTCTTTTTCAGAGTATCGAAAGCACTCTGCTGAACCTCGGTTGTGAGAAATCAGCCACGAGTTACTAACCTGGGTCTCACACCCCTTTCCGAAATCTCGTGACCCAAAAATTCCACAGTTTCCTTTAAAAATTTACATTTATCTAGCTTTAAAGTAAGAGCGTACTCTTTTAATTTCGATAAAAACTTCTCAATTAGAAAAGTTCTTTCCTCAATTGTTGAACTGGGGATGATAATGTCTATTATATCGCTATCAAGCTCTCGAGATATCCAATTCATCGCCGCAATACAGCCGGTGCATTGGTCAAACCAAATGGCATGCGGTTAAACTTGTACTGGCGATCCGGCGTAACGAACGACGTAAACTTTTCCGATGATTCAGAAAAACGAATTTGATAATAGCCAAAAGTAAAATATTTCTTACCGCTCAGACGTTGGATTGTATCTTCTATATTAGGAATCAGGAAGCGATCTTTTTCGATCAACACACATGCGATCTTCTCCGTTTTTCTTTTTTCACGATCGGATTGGCGATGGATGGGCTCCACTCTGAACGCTGAAGACTATTTTGTAATAATCGGTTATTTGGTATATCTGGCCATAATTGTGACGATGGAGCTAAAATATTTGGTATCAAATGTGTTTCACAACCAACCTGCTCCTCCATTCCTTGATGAAAATTAGGCGTTGAACTCTGTGCCTTGGTTTTCAACGATTTTGTCCAGCTTGGACGAATGCATTTTTTTTCTATCGATGACTATCTTCTTCGTTGTTTATGGATAAATCCCATTTCTGACTTGTTAAAACTTCTTCTCGCTGATGGGCAGGACAAATTAAACGATTTGTATTTTATATTTTACTAATTAACGTGGCTTCCGTTAAACTTACGTTTATTTGGAAGTGTCTTTAAGATGCTTCATTTTTGTAAATCAAAATGTAGAGTGAATTTATATTTCTTTATCAAAGAGAAAAAATGTACACAGTTATTTTGCAAGTTAAAAAATCATTCATGTTACAGAGATCAAAAATAATTAAGCATCGATAAATAAAATCGCATTACACGATACATAAAACCAAGTTCACATCCCAAATATTGATAACCGCAAAATTCCGTCAATATCACGCTAAATAAATGAACGCATCCAAATTTCATTTATCGAATTTTTTTTTTTTCGAAATGATAATGCAGTGTACTCATTGGATAAGGAATCGAACTGTCAAATCCAACTAATGAAGTGAATACATTTTTTTTATTTAAAAAATTTTTTATTTTGTTTTAATTAATTTTATTTAAATAATAAAATAATAATTCATCACTATCATATATATAAATATTTTGTATTATTAATTATTATAGTTTAAAAAAAGAACAACACTAGATTAATAAATTTATTAATTTAAATGTAAAAGTAACAAAAAAAAAAAAAAAAAGTTTTGATTTTTTAAAAAGTGAAGAAAAAATTTTGGTAAAAAAAAATCATGGAGGAATTACGTTTATCGGATACCGAATTAAGATATTTTGGTGATTTATTTTTATGTTGTGATACAGAAAAAACAGGAAAAATTGCTACACTAAAGGCAACAGAATTATTTCGTTCAGCTAATTTATCCAATGATATTGTAAAACAGGTAACCAAAAATTTATCGTATAAAATGGGGCACATACACACACACGCACTGCGGTATTGATAGGTAAAATAATTGGAGACCAATAAAAAAATTTTTTTCCTCATCTAAAGCAAGTAGCTGTTAACATATTTTCCATAATAAATATCGTAAATTTCCAATCTGGAAATACATTTTTATTGCTTTTTAAATATAGCTACATAGCTCGTGCGAGACTACATAATAAATTCGCGAGTTTTATATTTACATTTTTTTTTTTTTTTATGTATTTGAAGGTCAATTGCACATAATTTACTTCCCCCGCGCTTTATATATCGGCGGGGCACATAAAATTCTATTTCTTATTTTCCAAATTTAAATTAAATTTTGTTTTTATAATTATTATTCATATCACTTAGTTGTTATTAAAATAAAAATAACGAAGCAGTACCAGCAGTAGTAAACGTGTACATGCTATTTTGGAAGTTAAAAATTCAATCATTTGGGAATGTTGCAACTTGTATGATAATTTATGAGATATATTAGATAATGATGTGTGCGCGATGATAAGATATCAGATGTCGTTACGTACTACCCATATTTTGTGTCTCGCCACGAATATTGCAAAACAATTTGTAGAAAGTAAGAAAGTAGAGACAATTTAAAGTCACGCCTAAAACCGATTTTTTTATTTTTTTTATGTAATTTCCTTAATCATTTTGCAGTATATAAATAGCTGATACTGCTGCTGGATAATTAGTTTTGGAGATTACTAGAAATCGGGTTGACCAAAATAGTGGTAGCGCAAAATTTTTAGTCATAGGATTTAGATTTAATGGAGTAGACTGCCGGATTCGAATCCCTTTTTTTTGTGTTTCTTTTTAGCTCGTCAATTTAAGAGTATTTTGGCATTCTTTGGCCATATGGGCGTTCAGCCACTCCGCACTGCGACCTAAAAGATCTTTTGTACTTGGACACTGCTTAATTATCCGTCCAGCCAATATTCAGGCTGTTAATGAATCTGATAATACTGCCGGCCGGTATGCGATACATACTATATGGGCTCAGCCCATAGCATAGCTTATGCTAGTAAGACGGTAGCATTGGGACCCAAGGTGTTCGAGAGAGCAATCCGGTAGAGGTCTGTTTCAAGTATAACAAACAAAGAGGTTTTATTCAGTATAAACGATATAGTCAGCAAAAACTGATGAGATAATATTTGGCTAAATTTTTTTAGCATTTTAAATCTGGAAGTTGTACACGGTTTAGAAACAAATAATGATCGTCTGTTTTTTAGTGTTGTCAAGTAAAACGATGGAATTATCCGATTTTCCACTACAAACACTCCAATAAATATCGTGAAATTCATCTCTTTCCATTTACATTTTATTGGTATTGAAAATACTTGTTTAATTTTTTTTTTACCTCAAATGTCACGCCTAACAATGGATTGGTATTGTTTGTTTTTCTTTTGGTTGAAAGAATTTTTTTTATATGTTTCTGTAAAACTAAGTTTCTTGGAGCCTAATCCAATCTCGTCTGTAAATTTTTTTAAAAATTGATCTGTAGTCTAGTTAGAGAAAATTAGAGCAAGAACATTGGATGACTAAAGTTAAATTATTGATTTGGAAAATTATCTATGTACCATGACATTGAATTTATAAAATGAACGGGAAACCGTAGAATAGTAAAATCAATAAAATATAATTTAGGATTTTTCTCGTCACGTGATTATTATTGTTTTATTGCCTATTTAGGCGGTGTTGTGAATCTACCATTTTAGGTCATAGTGGTTATCGGGGAGGTACATATGTACATTCGAGGCTAGGGATATAAAAAGAAAATTTGTGATGACTCGTATTTTAGAATCCCATTTCCATCGCGCATGCCGAATTTCATCAATATACTTGGCCATATTCCAGAACTTCATCTAAAAATCATTTTAGAATCCAATTTTCATTGCCTTTCATAATCGGTTGAGATATACCTAGCTACTTTCGTTCAACTTGGCCATATTCAGAACCGGTTAAGAGCGTAATTGTTGACTTTATGTTTCATATCATTTTAAATTATCCTTCATTATTTTTAATTTACGAAGCGTTGAAAAACGTGTCGTGACGTGGCCTTGGAGTTTCACATCAAAAATTAATCCAATGTCTAAACCTAAATGGCTATTAAATTTCTTGGCTCTTCAACTCATCCTGGAAACTGCAATTATAATTAAAATGTTCAATGCAATCTGTAGATTTGGAGTCACTGCTTATCCTTTACCGTTGCCATCAACATCGCAATCAAAATGTACACCAAAATCAATACAGGTGTTTCATTTGTCGAGTAGTTTTTGTTCTAATGAATTTCTGATTTTAGATACGATTTTACGAAGTTGTTTCACAAAACTGAGCTCTTTTCTAAATCCGAATTGATGATCCGGTATAATTTGTATTTGGTTTTTAATCCTCCTTGTAGTTTTGAGAGATGACAAGACTGGGAAGTAAAGAAAGGCACATTGACTTAGGACTCCGGATCCTATTCCTGGAGTTTTGATATTTAATAAAAGCTTCGATAGCCTACCTTAGTAGCTTGTAAGTTGGTGTTCACTAGTGGTTTGTATAAATGATAATTTTTCTGGTGTTATTAATTTGATACCAATTTCTGAATGTTAACTATTTTGCTGCTTTAGTTATTAACTGCATCATTAGGTGGAACTCCGGACTTAACACTTAACATGAGTGTTCAAAATGAAATTTTTCCTCGGTCTCTCCTCTATTGCCCTGTCCACATCCATCAATTTACGGCAAATCTAAGAATGTAATAAAGTTTAGTAATATTCAACTTTGATCTGTACCACCGCACTTGAATCCCTGAAGGCCTTATAAGAAGCATCTCTATAAATTTAACGTGCCAATCAATAAATTAAAAAAAAAAAATGTTTCAATCTTAATTAACTCCTACTCAGGACAACACTCTAGTAATTGATATGGAGGTTGTTTTAAGAACTTTGGTTTGTGGGTAGCTACATTTTCTTATTATTTTGCATAATTAGAGCATATAAAACATATAAAAAGTTAAACAGAAATTCCTTACAACATAAAATTTATTTATTTCTTGAATATTTAAAGATCGTAAATAAATTTTTGTAATTTCTAGTCTAATTTTTAGAATATTTAAATGTTAAATATTTATTTTTGTAATCAGCCGAGAGAATGTGTATGTTTGTGCCAATACATTATTATACCTAAGTGGCATTGAAATTTATTATATGGCATATTTTAGTTTTAGTAGTTGGCTATCGCCATACATAAAGATAAGGTAACCTCTGTAATTCTGTATATCTCTATATATTTACAGATAATGTCTTTAGTTGGTATACCACAGAATTCAATTCATTTATCACGAAAACAATTTTATGCATGTTTAAAATTAATTGCGGCCCATCAAGCTTCGATACAATTGCGACCCGAAATGATTACAACAACAGCCACCCTACCACTACCACGTTTCAGTTGGAAAGATTCACCACCGCCAATGTCATCCACCTCAAGTGATTGTAGTAGTATTTTAAATGATCGTCGTCATAGTAATACGAGTAATGATGGTGGAAGTATGGGCGGTGGTGGTGGTGGTGGTGATCCTGGTACACAAACGCCCGAAAATAGTTTACGTTTAATCGATAGTGGGACTAGTGATATAGTTAATTCGGATCAGCCAAGTACCGATTCAGAAGTTGAACAAACTGATACGCCACGACAAAATCGGGGTTCACCGGAGAATTGGAGTACGGCTAGTGATAGCCCAACTCCAACGAATAGTGCTGCTGAACGGCCATGGGCCAAAGATTCTTTATGGCAGGGGTTATTGTGTGAAGAGCAACGACAACTTTTAGGTACCGAGGAAGAATCATCGGATCGGCATAGCAGTGATGATGATAATGATATAGATTTTGAAACGGTATATCAAATAACGCCTGAGCAACGAGAATACTATATAAAACAATTTCGTGCAGTTCAACCGGATATAAATGGTTTGTTGGCCGGGCATGTAGCTAGAATATTTTTTGAAAAATCACGAATACCTATTGAGGAATTGCGCCATATATGGCAATTATGTGATGTAACACGTGATAATGCATTAAGTTTAGGTGAATTTACAGCTGCTATGCACTTGATAGTATTACGACGGAATAACATTCCGCTACCATCGGTTTTACCACCATGTTTGCTGTCAACAGTAAACGGGATTGTAATTGGTAATAATATTGTAGAGAAGACAGATCCACCTGAAGCTGATCTATTAAATTTAGGTGACGATGTATCGGATAGTAAAGGTAAGTGGTTTTTAGATAGTGTGCATTTCATAATCGATCGTCATTAGAGCTCATGAAAAATCATTTCCCCATTATTTAATTGCAGCCTCAACTATATCAAAAATTAGTCCTCCAAATTCAATAATATCTTCATCAAATTTAAGTAACAATAGTAGTAACCTAACCAGTAGTAATAATAATAGTAGTATTAGTAACAATAACAATTCATCATTAATTACTAATACGATCCAAACCACCAGCACAAATCCCACAAGCACTACAGACTCGCATATATCGCCAATAAAACAAATTCAATCTCAAAATCCATCTCAAATTGTTGATAAAGAATGGTCGGCCGCAAATAAGCAATGGACCAAATTTCCAGAATCTCCAACATCATCGAATGTCTCATCCCCGGGACCAAAACCGCTGAATTTTGATATGCAACGTACCGCTCAGGCGGTTGTATCTGATCCACAAATTTTACATCCGGTGCCATTACGTGTTACACCAGTGGGTGGAGCTTTAACGGGAGCACAAACCGTACAAATTACTACACAACAATCGTTGACCGCATCAATCACGGGTGGAGGCCCCGAATCAATCGAAGATGAAATATTATCAAGCCAACGGCTATATAGTCGAACAAAGTCAAATAATGAAAATCTAGTCTATACAAATCCGGACATTGGATCACGTGATATAAATGATTCAAGTCCTAAGTTACAACTGCAACAACCATCAGGTCCACCACCACCACCTGCTATGCAGCAGCCACACCGCGATTCATTACCAAATGATATTCGACCGATACAGAGGCCACAACCAAAAAAATTAACACAAAAAAGTATCGGTGCCCTGCCACCACCTCCGCAACGGGAGGCTAGTATTACATCGACGGTGGTTGATAATATAACACAATCATTAGCCGGTGGTGATGATAATATAGGAAATCATATAAGTCAATTGTCGAATCGAAAGGATCCGCCACCGTTACCACCGCCAAGGTTATAACCGACATTTTTTGTTTTTTTACATATTAATGAAAATGTTTTTCTTATTTTACTCGTACTTCCAGACCACACCGACATGCCCGTAGCAGTAGTTTGGATTTGAATAAATTGAAATTGAATGCTCCACCAGAAATTCCGCCTCGTGTCTCACCACAAACCAGTGTTGATGTTCAAATGGAGGTTGAAAATCCATCGTTTGCTGATTTTGCACAATTTTCTGAAATTGAGGTAGGCTAAACTAATTTAAATTCCTGAATTAGGTTAGGTTAGGTTAGGTTAGGGTGGCTATCGTAAGGACTGGCATAAATCTCATGAAGAAAAAGGCAGCTTCACACCTAGATGACCACCATAAATAAAAAAAAAAATTAAATTATTAAAGAAAGAATTAAATTATGTAAATAATTTCAGTTTCAGACTGGACCAGATCCAGCTCATAGTACACATGATCAATCCAGTGTTACAATTCAAGGCCATCCACGACCAACAATTCAATCATTGCAATCATCTCAAAGGATAAGCGCTTTCGAAGTATATCGCAAACCGGGTACCGCAAATTCTCAATCACCTAACACTAGTGGTGGCGGAGGTGGTGTAACACCTGGCCTATCATCTGCAATCGCTTCAAATCCATCAAATACACCATCCGCGGCGACATCTACATTACGTACACTAGAATATGAGAAACGTGTCGCCACCATCACGGATAATCTCAAGTTTGTCACATTCAAACAGGATAAGAATTTGAATGAAATTCTAAAGCATTTAAAGGAACAAAACTCATTACTTTTGAAATTGTGTAACGATTTGAGTGAAGAGCTCTTGATTATACAGTATAAAAAAGAAGAGATACGTACCAGGCTCGATCATCATCATTATCCATCACAATCATCGGGTGGTGTCGGCGGCAGCGGCAGCGGCGGCGGAGGCAGTGATACAGTTGTTTAAAAAAGTTTTCTTATATAAAAAAATTTCTAATGAATATATTTTTTTTATATTTTAATTAAAAAAATAAAAAATTATATCTATATTATTATAAATATATAAAATATATATTTTTGTTGTTTTGAAAAGAAAAATGGAAAAAACTAATGAAAATTACACAAAAAAAAAAACAAAAAAAAATCAATTTAAAATACATATTTTCAAAGAAAAATACAAAAACAAATATATATGTTACGCTACTGAAAATCAAATATAAAAAAACGGGTTTTATTTAATAAATTTCCTTGGAAAAACGCGTTGAGAAACTTTCCCTTTGTACCTTTATTAATGTGCTCGATTTGGGTGCTAATCACGTATTGAACATGTTCGGTCAAACATAAGCAATTTTTAAATTTAACGAATATTTACTTTTGTCGTTTAAAAATTACAGAGATGAATTGTAATATTTTCACATATAAAATATTTCCCTCCCAACAAAAAATGTACATGCTACAGCACTGCCTCTCAAGAGTTGTAAAAAAAATAAGGCAACCATATTTAAATTCAACCACTTTTGTTTTTTTAACTGTAGAACAGTTATATTTTCATGACGCTGAACATAAGATTTGTTAATATTTTAAATAAGTGTTTATAGTGAATTAAATGTTAATAATTGATTAATTGTGGTACATATTGATAGTTAATAGTTTTACCTTTGGGCTTAGTGTTCTAAAAGTGATAAATTTAAATAAAAAACAGTCAAAATTTTAGTGAGTACATACTTTGATAAAGTAAATTGAATATGGTAGAGTAAATTGATAAATTGGACGATGGTATACGATAATTGAAAAATTATTTAAATTTCTTATGAAACGGGCTTTTATAACGTCATTTTCAATTTTCTCAACTTTTAAAATTTTTCCTTGTACATAAACAATAATTATTCTGGTAAGAAGGTGAAAGTGAAAATATTTGGTTGCATTCTCTTTCTTTGTCGATTCAAAATTTTGTTGAATTTGGAAAGATCCTTTTTTCACTCTTTTTCTTAATGCTCTGCACCTCATTTTCAAATTTGAATGCACTATATAAGAATCTAGATGTCCAAAAACTTTTACATCGACACACAAGTGAAGTAAAGTGCGAACGTTGTACGACATATTTTCTTCACTATTATATAAGAAAATTGTGTAACAAATTCTTTTAGTAAATGGGCAGCACAATCATTATTCATCAAACAGTCCTCTGGGTTGCACATACTAATAATAAGAAACGGTTAAAATATTTTGCATCAGCAGCAGCAAAACGGAATAAGTCAAAACAAAGATTAATGATAGAACAGAACTGAACTTAACTTTATTTTAATAATATAACAGAGCTGCCATCTCTCACTATATAAATGTTATTAAGACTAGTTTACACTTCGAACACTCCGCCTCAATTCCTATCGATAATAATCCAAGTTCGATCAGCAATTGCAAATATCAAGTCGAGTTCACATAAATCAAGGATACAAATTAAATCAATACAAAGAAAATAATTATTCCATCCGAATTAAGTTTAGTCGATTTCGCAAATATTCAAATGTCGCCTTTGGTAGTCCTTTAGTCATGATGTCAGGTAGTTGTTCATTCGTTGAAATATATCTTACTTCGATGATACCTTTGGCTATTAAATCACGTGCAAAGTTGAACTTAATATCAATGTGCTTTGTACGCTGAATTTCTTTTTCCTGAGATGATATGACAATCGCATCGTGATTGTCTTCGTGCAATATTATTGGTTCTTCGGGAGGTTCTTCAGCTTCGGTGGACGACAAAGAAATACAAGTCTGCTTACGTGTCATCCAAGTTACAGTTGCGCCAAACACTTTCATCACATTGCCAGAAACCGATTTTCTATAATTGATATCGCCGGCCCAATCAGCGTCCGCATATCCAGTCTACACGATCGAATTCTCATCATGATTGAAATTGTCTGAAGTAATTCACTGCCGCTGATAAGTCTGGACGAGTCGTACAAGCCGCGTACATCAAGCATCCGATTAATTCGCGGTACGGTTTAGCCGTCAGTTCCTTTCTAATTTCAGTTGGCATTCCATTGGATTCAAACTCGGTTTACAATCGGCCATTCCAAAACGTTGCAATACATACGTCCTCTAGATAGCCGCGTTGGTTAATTCTCAAAATTGTACGACTCCGGTCACGTTTGATGTTGATTCCGCGAATGATTGATGTTGATTTCCTTGATGTTTTCGCTCAATATAATCAGATCGTCTACGTATAACAGCAGGTATACCATTTCGTCTCCATTGTCATGAGAATATAAGCAATGATCATATTCTGAGCGAACAAAACCGTTTTCGAGTATGAAACTATGGAATCGTTCATTCCACACACGTGACGCTTGCTTTAATCCGTAGAGTGACTTATTCAATTTACAAACAAAATCACCTTGCACGAATCCATCCGGCTGTTCCATATAAATATCCTCTTCAAGTTTTCCGTTGAGGAATGCCGTCTTCACATCCATTTGATGTATTTCCATGTCACGCTTGACAGCATGAATAATCCTTGCCACCGGAGAGTAGGCTTCGTGAAAATCAAGTCCCGCACGCTGGGTAAATCCACTGGCTACCAGTCGCGTCTTGTACGACGCCAACTTGCCCACATCGTTTCGCTTTCGGGAAAACACCCACTTGCAGGTAGCAACTGGTTGATTCGGCGGACGTTCGACTAAAGTCCAAGTTTTATTTCGCTTGAGTGAATTCATTTCACAATGAACTGCTTTCATCCATTGAGCTGCATAATTGCATTGAGTTTTGCTATTTCACCAAATGATTGAGGAACATTGTCAACGTACTCCACGGCACCAAGTGCGAAGTCCAATGTGCTAGAATTCAATGCAAACGCCGAAAAGTACTCCTGCTCGTTGTCTTCATGCGTTTTGAGCTTTGTCGGATCGACAAAATCTTCATACCGTTTCGGTTGTTGGCGCTTTCGCTGCGGTTGATCGTTGATTGCATCTGCACCTGCAGATCGAGCGTCATCTCCGAGAATGACTCTGTCTTGAAGAAAACTGAAGAAGAATTCGGTTGCGACTCATTAAACACAACATCCCGTCGTGTAACAATCCCGTTCTTCGATGGGTCCCACAGGCGGTAACCATTCACAGCATAGCCGACCATTGCCATTTTCGATGATTTCATATCCAATTTCTTGCGTAATTGGTATGGTATACATGCGCGTACGCAGGCGATCTAAAAACACGAATCTTTGACAGATTGAGTTTCTTTCCTGCCCAAAACTCAACTGGTATCGCATCCAAGACAATCGCACGTGTTAGACTGCGATTCGCTATGTATGCCGCACAACACACAGTCTCACCCCAAAAATCTTTGCTCATTTTGGAATCAGCGGAAAAAGCACCCGAGTCAACAATGGATGCTCTGAAGCACCCGAGTTAACAATGAAACGTATTGTCGTCTGCATTCCACACTGTAGCGCCAAATCACCAGCATTAGCCACAAATACCACTCCATTCGCATCTGTATTCAACGCGCAATTCGCATTTTGCTTTTGATAATGCTGCTGATTGGGTTTCTCATTAGAATTGCTGTTCGATGATTCACTATTAGAGTTCCGTTGATTCAATTTCGGACATGCGTCCCTTCGATAACCAGGCTTTTTGCAGAAATAGCACTTAAGTTGCTTCGAAGCACCACTGCCATACATGGCGACGTTGTCTGAATCACCATTCGGACGACCACTCGAAGTTTTACTTTCCTCGTCTAACAGGCGCGAACGCACCATTCCATCGTCAATTTAGATGGTTCGATCGTCTCCAATGCTGTCACGACCATGTCATATCGCTTCGGTAACGTAATCATGAGCGACACAACCAGCATTCGATCATTTGTCTCAGCGCCACACGCCTTTAATTCACGTATCAGTTTGTCGAATGTAAGAAAATATGAGGTTAGGTTGTTAGAGTTTGAACATCGCATCGTCTTTCTGACACAAATTTCGGTCGCCACACTTGCACGTTCGGCCGGTCCTTCAGATATTCTAAATGTGAACCGCAACACGTCGAGTTATATGCACCTTGCACATGTGATCCTCCTTGTTGATTTTCTCGACGTCGGCACCGACTACAATTTTCGCTGAGGCGTCCTTCGAATTGTTTGAACATAAATTTTTCTTCATCAGCCATCTCGATATACTTATACACAAAAAACAAAAATCCAATCAAAAATTGCTCAAATTGGTCCAACTAAACGTTTGTTTCGCACCAATTTACACGCCTGACACGTCGTACCAGCAGGCGCGAGATCCATTCTCTAAATAAGTACGATATCTCCTTTGCAGCACTTGGAAATGATCTTCGCTTTGATGAAGTTGCAGGCGAGTTCTTTAATGATCAATCGAGTTCCATTACAGATACCCTTTTTCGGATTGAGTTTACGAAGCAGCATTACAATCACTCCTTTCTTGAGCAGTAGAACATGGGGAGGCATGCCCGATGGTGTCTGCTTGTTCAAGAACTCGACGGGAAAATTGAGGCAATCATTTGGATCCTCCGAGTCGATGTAATCGACGCTGTAGTAGATCATTGGCTCGCCAGTTATTCCATCGATGATCTTGCGGTTCATCTGCAATGTTTGCGCATTGGTAGGTGCAACGATGACTCTCTTTGATAACTCCTCAATTGATAGGTTCTCAATGTATTCGAAGATTGTGCTCATTAAATCATCAGTTGAAATCATGCTGTCGGGTATCTGAATTGTGTCCTCTTTATAAATTCCATGTACGGAAGGCAATCTTCCGGAACCGACATCTAATAGTCAATTATTGTGCTCACTCTGCTCCCCACTACGCATATTTGTAGTAAGAGTAAGATGCTGAAACTCGCTTCAAAGTCTGCTTGATTTGATGTAACACTCGATTATTTCCGTTCTTTTACCTCGAGGAACTACTGGGAACGTTTGTCGAAAGTCACCGCCCAAAACTAACATCTTTCCACCAAAACTTTCTTCGTTGAAGCTTGTCGATACATTTCCAACCGTTCTTCGGAAGCATAGTGATTTCATCAATAAGACAATAACGATGAGTGCGGCTTAACGAAGAGCAGCTGCTTCAGGGGAGTTTGAAGGAGAATAGCATTGACATTGTGAAGGGCCTTGTTTACTGCAGTCTCATTAGCGTGCTGTCCCGCGTAATCAAGCGTTAAATTTACCAAATGATCTTCCCAAAGCTTGAGAAGCTGAACTGCTCGGCAGAATATGATAATGTAAGCAACTTTTTAGCAATCTTCGTTCGATAGCAGCTGCCTTGAAGGGCCCACGGACGTGTAGTAGAAGTATACGGAGGTAGAAACTTTCCTAATCTTTCATGCCTACCGTAAACATCCGTATGTGTTGATCGTTGCCTTCTCTTGAACGCTTCTTCCACTGTCCTTTCTCGTAAACCAAGTGATAGGGGATGTCGGTGTAAAAGAATTTTCAAGCTGCTGGGTTGTTGATGTTAAGCTGAAACCGACTCTCTAGCTTAGTCTTCCCAGTTTGTGCAGCCAGTAACGCCTCTTTCTCACGACCTTCTTCGAAAATGATGCGTTGTTGATTAGGCAGGTGTACAGGGAGTCGCATAACAGAGTGTGATCGACCGTGCATTTTAGACTAACGTAGACGCCAACGTTGTACTTGTACGTTCTCCAAATGGTCCGTGCTTATTACACTTCAGCACAATTTCTCGCAGTTCTTAACTCTCTTCAGGCGGTAACTCGATCCTCTCAGCAGTTGAGTACTTGTACTTATCCTTTAATGTTATCAAAATATGATTGGGAAAGCCTCGCTTCTGAAACTCGATGCTATAGAGTATAGACGAAAGCCTTCGACTCTCTAAATATGATGTGATGCCCTTGTTGAGTGATTCCAGTTTGATCTTAAACACACGCACTACTAAATCGGATCGATCAGAGGTCTGCTCTCCGTGGCCATTCACACCTGGGTAAGCGTCACACTCCCAATTCGGTTGCCATCGCGGTTCACCGTAGAGAAATATCAATGAGTACTTCGTAGGGTCCATGTTGGGATTTAGAACGCTCAAGTTGACGAATTGCTTGTTGGGGTCTTCTGGATTGATTGTATAGACCTGAATATCACGCTTGAAGAGCGGCTCGCCGTACTCATTTACAAACACCATTGCAATCTCATTTGATGTTGGCGTATTTTAGCGCCGTTGAACGGATCGTCGGTCGCTTCTGAAAATGATCTTGATAGTAGGTGGCTCATCCACTGCGGCAGCCGCGCGTGTTGCTTCTTGCGCTTCGACATCTCATATAAGTTGAGTTGATACGTTTGAGCTAAACGATTGTGTGGTCGGAAATATTGATCGATTTGGTCCTGTATACCACCCTCGCAGTTCTCATTTGCAGAGTGTTCTTCGCGTACATCCGTGGCTTATGCTTGGCACTGTCGACCACATAAAGCTAAGCAAATTGCGGTGCTTGTGCATTGTTTAGCTGTGAAGTGCGATGGTATACGTGACGTCTGACCGTGAATCTTGAACACATAAGGGTTTTTACCCGGTAAGTCGACGATCTTGGCACCCATCAAAGCAAACGATACTGCACTGTTGTACGATGGGATATTATCTCGGAATTGCTTGTAGTTAGGATGGGTTTGGGTCTGATAGCAGGACGTAAATATCATCTGATGGACGCTCTCCCTTAAAATGCTCCGCCCCACAATTAGCAATTCAAAGATTGACCACCGAATTGTCCACAATCATGTTGAAGAGTGTTGTTCACATGGAAATTAATTGCTTCCCGACGAATAGCCTCAATCTGACGCTCTAGAAGTAACTACTGAGATGCTGCGTTCGCCGCTCTGTGGACTTGCAATTGATCGACAGGCATGAATGCAATACGCTGTTGTTTAGAGGCCGCGTTGTACACATTGCTTGGATACGTTGTTGTTGTGAGGCAGCGTTGGCCGCTCTGTAGTATCAACGCCCATACTTCAGCCAGAAATTGCTGTTTTTCCGGCACCAGGAATTCACGCACCTTGATTCCAATTTTGCCGCTTCCATTTCTGTCAGCATTGTTTCGGCTCCTCGTTTTTTTCTCATTAGCGGTCATCTTAAGAAAATTGTTCCGTTCCACCGAATTGGTAAATCCAATGAAAACTGTTCCAATTTGCGATTGATTTGATTTTCCCTTAATGTTTTTCCTGAGGCAATGGGTGATAACTTTCGGCTTTGATATATGTAGCTACTCCTTACTTATGACAGCAATTACCTGTTCTTTCAAATACAAGTCACTCGACACGGACTCTTGCACACCATGAACCACTACAATACGATTGACCTGGGACTGTTTCACTGGCCCAATCACCTGCTTTAGTTTACCACACATTCTTTGCAATTTCTCATTTTTTTGCACCTGATAATTTGTTAGTTTTCATATCGTAGATTTTACTATCCAATATCGTTGCTTTAATGCATTTCTCAGAGCAAAACCAAACCGTTTTTGCCGCTTCAGCTTTACATGATGTTTTTTTATTCACACTGTCAATGCACCCCCAATGTACAAACTTATCACATGCATCACATTGCAGTGATCATTCTTTTTCTGATCACTGCTATCTTCAGTATGAACTGGTTACAGAAGCCGCAAATAGGGCTATGTTTAGAAACAGGAGGAAAACCGACTGGGATACCTTCAGAACCATTCTAGGTAATTCATTGGCAATTCGGTAATTCAATCCCGAGTCATCTCCAGTGACCGGCTGGTTCTTGGACCACAACTAGTGCTGAATTTTTGGAGTTACTACTGATAACCCATTTTCCGGAGTGCTCCGAACTGGCGCCTGAAATGCCGAATACTTTTTTGGGTTCAGGCGTTGAAAGTCGTATAATAAGCAGGAGGAAGTTAGTGTGGGCAGTTAACAGCTTTAAGCCATATAAGTCAGCTGGACCTGATGGCATCATTCCTGCGGATATTCAGCAAGCCATTGACTTGGCTCTACCCTGTCTGGAAATTATCTTCAGAGGCAGCCTGGAACTTTGTCACCTTCCTAGGAAATGGACTGAGGTAAACGTAATATTTATACCTAAGGCGGGAAAAAGCTCTCCAAAGATCTTAGGCCTATAAGATATAAGCTTATGCTCTTTTCTATTAAAAATATAGAAAGACAAATAGAAGCTCACATTAGAGGCTCTATTGAGCCGGCTAGGTGGTCGAAATCTCAACAAGCGTACTGCAAATAGAGAGATCGATAGAAACCACTCTACACTCCCTGATTTTTCCTATTGAGAAATCCCTAGAATTTAAGGAATACTCCTTAGTAACCTTTCTGAATATAGAAGGTGCCTTTAGCAACGTTACACCGGTGGCAATAACTCGGGCTTTGTTGAGTCTGGATGTAGATGAATTTCTCGTTGGCTGGATAGCTCAGGGGGATCTTTAAATGGTGTTAGCTTGACTTTTACTGATAAAGCGAAATATCTGGGTGTTATTTTGGACAGCAAACGTAAAGAAAGCTACTACAGCGCTATACTCCTGTAAAAACGCTATTGAAAAACGATGGGGTCTTGAACCCCACATCGCATACCTCAGTGATAAGGCTCATACTTTTATAAGGGATTGTTTTTTGGTGGCCAGCTTTAAACAGTATGGCTAACCAAAAGTTGCTGATGAAAATTCAGAGAACTTCCACCTTGTGTATTAGTGGTGCACTTAGGAGTACTCAGTACACCCACTTAGACATTGGAGGTTCTTTTTCATTTCATACCCCTAGATATTCTGGGCACTCAAATGACAGCGATCACAGCCATAAGGCCCAAATCTATTTCTATGTGGACCTGTAGTAATACAGGACACTCATCTATTTTGTGTAACAGAGACATCCCTAGTACCACCGATTACATGATTCCACTACCATCTTTTGAGGAAAGATGAAAATTCTCTCCAGAGAGGACTAGCTGAGTGAAGAGATGTTGAACCCTGAAGTTTTAAACTTCTTCACGGATTGTTCAAAAATGTATGGTAGGGTTGGTTGTGGTGTATTCTGTGAGAAAATAAATGTTAACCTCTCATTTCGTCTCCCCGACTATTGCAGCGTTTTTCAGGCTGAATTAATTGCGATTATGGAGGCCGTGGATGTAATGGCTACGGATCATTTTTGTGTCTATGCCGGTCCCTTAGGACAGCTACCCTAACCTAACCTAACCTAGCTGAAAACATGAATTTTTTTCCGAATGTTGGACAAAAAAGTCGGAAAATGATGAAATTTGATTTCCAACTTTTTTTCCCATCATTTTCCGATTTTTTTGTCCATCTTTCATAGTAAATCTTATAATAAGTCGGTGATGAAGACTATAGTACTAAGAAGTCTATGTAAATGTTACGTTTATGTTACGCTTTGTTAGAAGGGTTGTTCTTGAAACACTTTGACAGTGTAATTTAAAAATTTTGGTTTCGTGCAAGTTACGTGCAAATTGAAAACCTTGCAGAGTTTGTCTATTCATTAAAAAAGTTGTGAATGAGATAAGAATTTAAATTGGCCCGCAATAAATGTCGTTAAAGCTCCAAATTTATGCACTTCAAAGTTTATGATTTAATAGTGAAATTAAAACTACTATTTGGTAAGCATATTTATTTCATAAAAACTATACACATACTACTAACGCAGCCATGTTAACATATGAGCACGTACGTTGGCCTGAATTGCTAAAAATGCTGGTGTCACGTCTTCAGCTGGAATTGTTCCCAGCAATTCGTATGCTTTACCAAATCCAGGAACTACCATCATTGGTGACCAATAATTTAAATTGTCTGGAACACCAACCAAACGGAATGGATCTGTTCCACCGTATGTAAAGAATACATTTTTTAAACTGGAGTTTAATGCAAAATCATAGCTAGTTTGTTTGTTTCCCAAAACTACTTCATCGTGCGTAATCCCAAATACTTCATAACATAAATCGGTGAACAAGTATTCGGTGAATCTATAACGAGCCGCTTCTGGTAGACTGTCTGATGTTTGGAACCATGACCATTCGGTACATCTTGAATACCAAAGTTGGCGGTCACCAAGTATTGCCGCTTCGGAATTCCAATTAGTTTGTCGATTATGTTCGATTGCTGCGTCCCAGTCGAGATTTGTGCCCGAAATTAATGGTTTTAAATATGTGGTGAGTGCTTCAAGATCTGTTGCACCATTATCCAGTGATTGCGTAATTGATTGACAGAAAGCGATGCGACCACGCTCGACACCCCATTCAAAATGATTTGCGACCCATAACGAAGACGTGAAAAATAGTACATCAACTTGTTTTGTTTCATTCAAATTGATTTCGTGTGCCAAATCGAATAGTTCGGTAATTCGTGCGGCTTCTCCTGCCGCATAGAGTTGGTCGAGTTCTTCGTACGCACGGCCGAGAATTTCAATGCAACGCTCATCGAAATAATGAGCAACCGATATTTGAATATCGTAAAAATATAAATCAAAATCGAAGAATACTTGTGTTGGTGCACCTGACGCCCATACACCATCAAATAGTCCAGGATTAAGTTGATGCGCATATATGGCAAGATTGGCACCAGTGTCATATCCAAAACTGATAAATTTATCCGACGGATCAAATCCGCCACGAATGTAACGCGTGAAACCAACAAGGTCTGCAACTGTTTGATTGATTGTGAAGAGTTGTAGGTTCTCTAAAGATAAATCTGGCGTCGGTCGACTAGATCCATAAAATCGAGGTTGAACACCATAAACCACACCACCTTGTTCTTGTGCAATTGTTGATATAAACGACTCCTCCAACCAATATTCTTCGGCACCACCATATGATGAAACATAAATGAAAACTGGTCCACCCAATTGATAGAATTGATCGTTAATATAAATTGTCTATATACACATAAGTAAAAAATATTATTATCGAATTTACGATCGAAACGGAATATTACGTCACCTGGTTAAATGTTCCCGCTGCTATATTAAAATGGTCAATCCATTGTGTATAAATCGCTGAGCGAATATTTTTCGATTTATATGCGGTAAACCGTTGTCCTAAATTTGGTGACAAAATTGATTCACTTATAGCTACTGTCAGCAACGTTAAAATTATCGCTCCCAAACTGATTACACTCATGTTTACCGTTTCGTGATTAAATTTTAACTGAACATTGTCCGTTATATAAACACGTATTTATGTGATCTATAAAGCCGCGATTTTATACTGATAAGAATTTTGTTTTGTTTTATCCGCCGCGTAATCGTTTAATAGTTTTATTGGTGTTTTATTATCATTTGAAGGGTATACAAGAACTTTATGAAACCGTTTTTCTAGAACATAAGCGTATTTTGCGTTTAACGAATGAATTACGAATTATTTTATTCAAGACACGTTTAGTACAAAAATATTAAACTGCATTATCATTATTTTTATGGTTACAGAAACGAAACACAGAGGTGCCGATGTTCATTAAAAATATCGTTTGACTTGATTTCAATTTCATTTTATCTTTTCAAGTGATTTGACCTTTTAAATGAAAATGTAAGTTATTCTCACGATTACTGATAATTTACCTTTTTTTCATAATATTATTGACACTTTCAAGTGTTGCGAACATGATAATAATTAATAAAGATAGAAATGTGTATACTTGATAGATAAAGCGCGGCAGGCAATAAAATAAAATGTTCAAAACACATCGATTTAACAGTTTTCTAAAATTTATTTAATTTTGTATTATCGATAAAATATGCGATCGAACACGATTCCGAACTTCAACCATTTCGGGGGTTAAATAGTCTGCTGGCAAATCTCCTAGTAGCTCAAATATTTTACCAAATCCTGGAATTACTTCGGCTGGTGATAATGCATTTAAATCTGTTGTTTGGCTTACGATCCGGCATGGATCTAATCCTCCATTGGTAAAAATAACATTCGGTAAATTGGTGTTTAAACGATATTTGGCGTTCGACTCCATATGTCCTATTAAAACATCGGTATTATCCAAGCCAAATACATCGTAGCAAAGCTCTAAAAATACATTTATTAAAAATCTCGATCTTATTGGTACTGGATAGTATGTGGATGTCCGAAAGAATCCTCGTTCTGTACATGCAGTATACCAAAATTGACGTTGACCTGTTTGGGCTGCTGGTGCATTCCAAGTTGTTTCCCTTAGTATTGCGATATTTTCATCCCAATTAGGATTTATATTTCTTGTGGTTGGGACAACTATCCGGGCAATGGATTCAACAGGCGACAATTCTTCACTAATACTTACTCGTAATGATGTACACAAATTGATTATATCCGCTTGTGTTCCATACTCTAAAATTGCAGCCAATTCGGATACTATTGCGTAAAATGCAAGGCTTACTTCATTGGGATTGTCCAAATTAATGCGATTCTGGAATCCAAATAGTTCGTGAATTCGATTTATATCACCGGCTACAAATAAAGCATCAAGTTCTGATAATCCGCCACCAATAATTGTATAACATGGGCTATCAAAGCTGACAAGTGTTTCTTGAAAATCGGGGAAAAAATCAAAAAAATTAAATTTTATATACATTGGCGCCCCAACTGCCCACACCCCATCGAATAGACCAGGATATTTTTGATGTGCAAGCGTTGCATATGCTGCACCATTGTCAAATCCGAATAAAATAAATTTTCTGTTATTCAATTCCAAGCGCAGGAATTGCGTTAAACTGGCAATGTCGGCCAGAGATTGTTCGATCGTCAAAAGGTGTAAATTTTCGATGGATAAGTCGTCCGTTGGTCGATTTTCACCATAAAATCGTGGCTCCATACCATAAACAACGCCAAATTGTTCTCTATTGATTTGGGACAAAAACGAATTTTCCATCCAGTATTCATATTCAGCCAATTCGGAACCAACGAAAATGAATACTGGGCCCAAATTGTAATGTGCATCGTTGATGTAAATTTTCTGGAATTTCACATTTTATATAGAATTAAAATATTAAAATCTCTCTTTATATACGTATAATACATACTTGATCGAATGTTAAACGCGTAGAACTAAAATCCAAATGATCCTGCCATTGAGTGTAATATGCGTTTCTTAAAATTTTTGATTGACCGCTGTTTATTCCGAATTTTTCATTGAATCTGGTTTTGTTTAAAGCCGGCGTTAGAAATGCATCATTTAAATGCACAGTTATAACTAGCACAAGACTTAAAGTTACTGACCACATGGTTTTATTATTATTGACATAAATTTACTTTTATCCGTGGCTTTTAAATAAAGACCCAAATGCGTTTTATCAGGCAAATAAAATTTTTATGGTTTGTTTGAATTAGTTTATTGCTCTCTAATCAAATTTTGCAAATTCCACTGGATCAAATGAAAAATACCGAGCTAAAAAAAAAACAGTAAACGATTAACCGTATGGATGAACTACGTGGTTACTTTCTTTTTAGCAAAGAACTTAACCATTTTATTAGTACTAAACTTTGCTTGGCTTCGTGACTTGGAATAACTGAGAACTGAGGCGCCACTCAAAGTGTAAAAATAAATTTATTGACATGTTTATTTGAAATTCTCTTTATTATCGCAATTGGCCGGATTATTGTGAATTATCAACAAAATATGAGTTCAAGGTGAAAATCGTAAATCGTCGGTTATATCCTGATAGGTAATAAGTAGGCGTAATATTTTGATAGATCATAAATGAACGACGGTTCTCGTAGGGCTTGAATGCAGCGTCAAGTGCAAGTGCAATTCGCAATTTGCCTGGCTTTAGTATAAGAACCTGTGTCGAGCTTTGTTTATTTGTACTGACAATGTCTGGAAAATGTGTGAATTATAATTCGGATTGTCGAATTTTTCAGTCGGATGTGGTTAGTATTCAAACTTCACATTTGAAAAATATAACGGCCTTTAGTAGCACTTTTTAGGATGTGAGTTTACCTCTACAAGACTGAAAATATGAATGTGGTTTGTGAATTACCATTTATCAAAATAATACTTTTATCTGGGTAATAAACGCTTAGCTTTCACATAATTATTGTGACAGTTTCGCTACGGTCGTTTATTAGAAGATAGTTAAAATCAGACCGTGAAAAGTGACTTCTTTTAAGTTCGAGGCTTAAGTTTGGATAAATAAGGCTTACTTGTCAATCAGTTCAAATTAATTAAGATGGAAGATTATCAATATTCTTATTGGATAATCAATAAGCAACTTAACGTATACGATAAAATGGACTTTGAACGTTACAGACCAGTTGCGATATATTTACCTGATACTTTCCAAACAAACTTAACCGTAGCCTTTAAATATTCTATTAAGGTGATTCTGTTTTGGTGACACCTATTTAGGTTAGTTCCCGATTCAAACGATATAAATACGATATAACGTATAAAAAATTTAATTTAGAACGTTGACTTTTGAAACACGTTCCGTTGACACAACACTTGTGGTTTGTGGCATGTTACTACATAAAAACTAGGTTTCAAATTATGTTTGAGAATTTGGTTGATGTAGCGTTTCTAGTGTACTCTTCCCTCTTTAAAGATCCACGGCCCGTGGGTCATGTATTTAAGGTAACCGTATGAACCTCGGGTAAACAGCTGAAAATCCCTTATTGTCGAGCTGGTTTGTCATATTTTGTAGTAATGATTTTTTCTTGCGATTAAAAAGCCCGAAATAACCATTAAGATCAAGATTATAATTCCAAAATCTATGAGTCCTGATTTTTCGTGGTTTGTGAATAATTCCTGTAGTTTTTCCACGTTATTGAAGTGCAGGTTGTGAAGGTATTTCAGATTTAGTTTTATATTTTTCTCTATTACATATATTTGATTGAAGTACCGATGGTAATATCTAGAATGTGCGTGTTTCTTGGTTAATGAATGTCATGTTGTTGATTATTATGGTCTCATTGTTGTATTGAATTAAAAAATTTCCCTCTACACGTTTGTTTGTATTGTTGCCGTAGATCTCCCCATTAAAGTTGTTCAGGTAGATTGTATTGTCGTTCAGTACCCCTTATGAGTTGGCCAATACAATGATATCGTTGTTTATTTCCTCTAGGCAACTATTCTCGCAAATGGTATAGTTTCGTAGAATATTTTGCGTTTCTGCGTTATGAATCGTTGATAGCATATTTGTTTCTAATTCCAGCCGTGATAAGGCATCTGCCACTACAAACTGGTTTGTAGATTATTTCATAATTGTGTTCTTCCAGTCGTGATTTCCATCGCTTTAGTTTTGCGTTGTTGTTGCGATTGTTTAATGAAAATGTGAGGGGTTGATGATCCGAAACGATTTTAATTTTTTTTGCGCCATATAAATAGTTCCGTAAGCTGTCCAATGACCATATTATGGCCAACATTTCTTTTTCATTTACAGTATAATTTTCTTCCGTTTTATTTAATGTCCTGGAGATGAATGTAACAGGTCTATCATTGCTCAGTTCGCCCTGCGATAATACTCCTCAAATTGCCGTATCCGAAGCTCAAAGTTAGGAAAGATGAGTATTTCTGTTAATGGCAATAAGTCTTTGAGTTGTTGAAATGTGTGGATCTCCTTCTCTGAAAGGTTGATTTTGACTTTTTGACTGCGCATTCTCTCCCCTGGTGAGATTTGTGAGTGGTTTGGCCAATTTGGCAAAATCCTTTATGAAGCGCCTGTAGTAGGACTTGAGGCCGAGAAATGATTTTATAGTAAATCTTTCAAGTTCTCCGGGATCTTTATTTTCAGAATTGCGCGGACTTTCTTTTCATCAGGTTTGATACCCTGATTGGTTTTGATGTAACCGAGGAACTCGGTTTCGTACATGAGAAAATCCGTCTTATTAAGATTAACTCGCAGATTTGCTTTTTCCAATTTTGAAAATATATTCTCCTAACATTGTCCAATGCTCCTCTTCTGTATTTTCTCCAAATATTATGATGCCATCTATGTGCACATAACATATTTTTCCAATGAACTCTTTCAGCACGTTATCTGTCATTCTCTAAAAAATAGCCGGTGCATTTTTTAATCCAAAAGGAAGCCTTAGGAATTCATACTTCCCATTCATCGTGGAAAATGATGTCTTTTTTATATCCGTTTCTTTTATTTTAATTTGATGAGAGCCGAAGGTGAGGTCGATTGTAATGAAGAATTGTGAATCGGGTAAGCGTCCGACGTTGTTACATCGTTGAGTCTTTTAAAATCAATAACCATCCGATATTTTTTTATACCGGAAGCATCTAGCTTCTTTTCCACCACCCAGATTGGAGAATTATGCCATCTTTTAGTAGTTGTTCGATTTGGTTTTCTAACTCACTCCTCATGCTTACTGGGTATGGGTAGGATTTGGAATAAATAAGTTCTTCCGTAGTGGTCTTAATTTCCGCTCTTATGTTAATGTCGATTGTTTCGTGGTTGTTGACCGGTTCGAAAAGTGTTTCGAACTTTGACAGTATACACTGTAGGTTTTGCTTAGATCCCTGTGAGAGATGATCGTCTCGAACTTCTAGGTTATTGACCTGTGATGAGTGTGTTATTTTTTCTGTCGATTATGACCCCTAATTATTTTAGGGTATCGTCTTCGATGATTCCATCAAATGATTGAAGTCGTGGTAAAATGAAAAATTCCAATGATTTGTGAATTTCGATACTCTGAAAAAATGGTCCAACGATTTTTTCTTTAATTGGTACGCTTCCACCAGCTGATCTTATATTGAATTGGTAGTTAGTCGGCATTGGGTTTTTGGCTAATTCGGGTCTGATGAAATTTTTGTTTGCTCCGGTATCGTTGACAAACTTGAGCAATTTATTATCTCTATAGTTTTGTATTCTACATAAGTATAGTACTCTAGAGAGGCGCTCATCATAAAATTTAGCTCGGTGTTTTCACCCTCCTGTTCTTCCTCCTGATCGCATATGTCCACGTCCGACATTTCATTAATAACCTGATTATATAGTTCCTCTTCACCTTCGGTTTCTAGGTGGTAAATCCTCTGGCTTTTCCGTGGTTTATTCTGATCAGAATATTCGCGTTTAAATGTTGGTTAGGATAATTTTGTTGATTATTTGGTTGATTCATCTGATCATCATGTTGATTCGTAGGACGGTCGATATAATTGACCCGTCTTGTCTGAATAGATGGATCGACTGACATCGGTGTTGGTCTTGTAATTCTATTGTTCTGGCTTCTGGGGCTGGATGTTGTAGGCCATGTTTTTTTGTGGTACTGGGATATTGACAGGTTTCCTTTGTGGATTAGAGGATATGAGTTTAATTGATTTATAGGGGCTACTACCGAATTATTGAAGCCCTTTTTGTGGATCACTATATTTCGATAATTCAAGTTCCGAAACTCCAAGCATTATGTTTAGGCGTCTGGAAGAGTCTGTGGGCGTCGCCTCTTATAAAAACATCCAAAGCACCATTTCGGTATGTTTCTATCAGTACCTCTACTGTATCTGTTGGATATTCCTCCGTTTTAATTTTATTAAACAATCAGTGAAAACTGATGATTTATGTTAGCATAGAATTCATCTATGCTCGTGTTTCCTTGTAGGATGCCGCTCAGTTGATGTTCCAAAGTCCTGAGATCTCTTTTATGGGCATAGTGAAGAGACAGGCATTTTGTTATGGATGCCCAATTATCGTTGAATATATTGTATGATATTAAGGCTGCGTCGGCTCTCCCTCTAATTTTCTACCTTAACAATGGTTTGTTTTTTACGATTTCATAGTCCCTTAAAATGTATTCTACATTATGAATCCAGTATATGTTTTGCGTCGGATTTCCATAAAACGTTTGTAGTTCCTTCACGCAATCCAGGAGCCTGCTGATGTCGGTTAAATCTTGTTCCGGTTTTGGTGCAGCTAGAGTGTTTCTGTTTTCGTGATAATCGGGTTTTCGATTTTAGATATGCGCTGTTCTAGTTTTTTTGTTAGTTCTCAACAATGCGCCTTGAACTTTGTACACGTAACACAACTTCTTACGACTTCTTTGGCTTAGCTTTTTCGTTTGGTATCCAGTACTTTTGGCGGTTGATAGAAAGCAGAAGCGTTGGACCAGCGTGTTTGTTGTTTAGATGGATACCTCGAAGAATTATAGTGGTAATTCTGGATCGTCTATTCACTTATAGGGTGTTTAGTATCAAATGGAGCTAGACTGTTTTGGAGCCTACCTCCAATCCGAATTAAGCTGAAATCAACCAGAAACGGATTTAAAGATTTTAGGTTGCTATTTTTGCTGATTATTTCTTTAGATTGCAAGACTGCTAGGTGTGCGACGTGAAATAGTTCTTCTCTCCGATGAAAGATCCCATCGATTCTGGAATCCTTCGATTTTGCTGCGTTGCCAACAAATCTTAAGATGTAGCACATTACTCTTTGTAGTTTAAGGAATAATGAAAATTTCTTACACATTTCGTCGAAGAGTGAATGTAAATATTTTGTTGGATGTTTTCGGTTAATTGATACATCCAGTTTAGTCCCTTTCACCATAGAAAATGTGATTCAAGTTCATTGAGTAATAAGCCTCGAGAAGCGCAATCCATTCGATTTTCCGCTGATGGAACGTGTCGCCAATTTTCCCTAGAAAGCTGTTTGTCGTTTGGACGTGGATCGCCACAAGCTAAATTATTTGCCCAAAGCGTCTCAAAAATATTTGGAAGGCTATGACGACAAGAACCAGCCAACCTAGAGGATCAAATAGCCGTCAGAAAGAATTGTTATTTATGTAAAATTTGTCGAGTCTGGCAGTTAAGACGTGAACATGAAGCAGTCGATTCGTGGTTTCCAATTGATGCCCAAAACTTTAACGGACTCTGCTTATTGTGTCTTGTACCCTTGGATGTTTTTATTATTTGTTCGTTGATGATCGCCAGAAATTTTGTGTATTACGTTCTCACTGTTACATTTCCCCTTCCGGTCATAAGATCGTCTACATGTATATCATGGAATCTGCAGCATGTGGTGAGGAATTTTGGTTATCTTCTGCTATTTGCTGGATCGCTCTAGTTGCTAAAAATGAAGCAGATGCTAAACCGTAGGTGAATGTCACAGATGGATCAGAGCGATAAACAATTTTTTGAAAGTTGGTGTCATTTGGAGATACACAGACCTGGCGGTATACCATTCCCACATCAGCAGAAAACGCTACCTTATGCTCCTTAAACCGCAGAATAATTGCATATAAACTTGATTGAACTGTTGGACCAATTGCCAAACTTTCATTTAGTGAAATGTCTCAGCTGGATTTGTAATACGACTCTCATCTTACTGGTTGAGCTAGATGTTTTAACCACGCCGTGATATGGTAAATAAAAATCGTTTTCCGATCGCTTTGGCGGAAAAATTTCAATCATGTGATTGAGTTCTTGATATTGGATCACGAATAAAGCGGTGTTCCGCTCCTTGAAACCCTTGTATGACGGAGGCTAACAATTTGCCTCATTGAGTGGGTGACTCCTTAAAAGGAGAGACTCTAACTACCAGAATCTTCTTAAACTTTGGTCAATGTTGACCATTTCCATTCGAGTATTTGACTGAGTTGACTTAAGGAAACTAGCTGATGGTCTTTGGGGGACTGGCAGCTCCTATTAGTAAATCAATGTTGTTTCTCTTGTTGAATTGAGGATCGGCTAATTTAATTCCTGTGAGTAATTTCGGATTTTTGTTGAAATTTTGTGGTGGTATTGGGCTTGTAATTTTAGATAATACAAGCGATTCGATGGATAGCCCAGGGGGGCGAGTTCTGTTCGAATGTTTACTGTAACTACACCTTACCTAAGCTATTGATTGAAACTCGTGTATTCTGTGTTTTTAACTGTAGGCGTCTGGCACAGGACTCTGTTATGAAGTTGACATGGGATCCAGCGTTTCTCTGCAGGGTATCATTCTTCCTAATTTGTCGACAGCACTTATACGATTGCAGTTGGAAGCAGTGAAATAACTAATAAGCTATTCGCATGAAGGGTTGTTACGTCATCTGATCAAGTAGATGGGTTATGTGTTAGCGATTCAATTGATGCTTCCTCCTGATGTAATAGAGTGTTATGCTATTTGTGACATTTTTGGTAACAACGGTTCGACAGACACTTGAATATAGGATGATTGGTTCCAAGACAGTTAATACATCTGTTACTTCTTTTGATGAACCCCTTATGTCTTTCTACATACATTTAAAGCATTAAAATCTTTACAATAAAATATGAAGTGCCCTTTGGCCTAGCACATTGCACATTGGAATTTGGTGGCTGATTGCGTCTTGGTGTTACATTCTATTGCTTCTGATTCAGCCGAAGAGACGTGACTTTTTACTTCATTTTTGGGAATACCTCGCTTCGCATTTTCTGCTGAATGCTCTGCCCAAAGTGTTCAGTTTCGTCCAATTTTTGCATGAAGGTGTAAACGAGCGATAGATCTCTGGTGTTAGCTACCTCACCAAGCGCATGAAGCCCGCGAATTACCTCATCAAAGGTGTTCAGTAATCGTTTGATGTTGTGTCCATTGGAATTGTTGATCGATGGCTGTTCGACGAACGTTCAGAAACAGTTTGATGAAACATTTCTTTCGGTCATTATCTTTTCTTCAGCCTGTTAAGGTCGCTAATGCAATTGCCTTAATGACAGTTATGTGTCGAAATTTTTATTTAACAAATATTACAACTGAATACAAATTCATCTAGTAATTTATCTATAATAAATGTTGTTAACTGTTTGGGAAGTATTGTATAACCCATCCGTTAGCTCCAGATTGGGTACTTGGGTTATCTGTCCTAGTTCTAAGTGCTTCGTTCTTCGAAGCCGTCTTACTGGATTTTGATTGTTCAGCATACGTTCAGCATCCGCATTTTCATGTTGACTGAGGCGCTGTACGTGTTTCCTAGTATATTTCTTAATTTCTTCATCGACATACTCCATTTTTAGATCCTTATGAAGGTTATCGTTCGTTATGTACCATGGTGCGTTCGCCATAATACGTAAGACTTAATTTTGAAAATTTTGAATTACTTTTACGTTAGTTTTCATGGTACAGCCCCATAGCCAATACATTTTTCTATATTTGATGTTTAACTCTTCTTTTTAACATGCTCTTTCCACTTGAGTTTAGCATCAAGGGTCATTCCTAAAGATTTTGCCGTGTTTGCATGTGGAATTGGTTGAGAATTCAGTCGAACAAGTAACCAATTAACATTTTTGTTGGTAAAGTTTATATGGACTGAGTTAGTTTCGTTGAATTGAAGGCGGTATTTCTCCGTTCAATAACTCATTGAATTAGCAGCGTTTTGTAATTTACTGGTTGACTCCTCTATGTTGTCTCCAGTTGCCAAGACTGCAGTATCATCGGCAAATTTGGCAATACTTGTTCCTTTTGTGCTTGGCACGTCTTGCGTATAAAGTATATAGAGTATCGACCCCAGAACATTTCCTTGGTGAAGCTCCAGCCGATATTTTCTTTAATTCGGAGTATTCCTCTTCATGTTTTACATGAAAGTGTCGATCAGCTAGATATGACTTTAAAATCAGGTAAAACTGTTTCGGCAGATCTCTGTGTAGTTTATATTCCAGGCCCCAGTGCCATACTTGGCACTTGATCATATTTTTTTATTTTCCAGAGCATCTTCAATTAGGCCTGTGATTCTGGGCACTTGATCTATGGATCTATGGAAATCGGCCTGTATGATATTTTCTTGTTTGGCGGCTTGTTAGGTTTTAGAATCATTATCACCTCTGCCACCTTCCACTGGTATGAAACGTATTTTAATCTGAACGCTGCGTTGATTACTTACAGTAATTTTCGTAATCCTTTTTCTATGGTAGTGTTTTAACTATAAGTCCAGTGATTAGGTCATAATCAGGGGATTTTTTTTGAACTTAAGTTGTTAATTTCATCTTGTAGTTTTTGGGTTATCCACTTTATTTACCGGAATTATATTTTCTTCAGCTGTTTGCCTTGGAAGATGTTGAAATGTGTCTTCAAGATATGCTGCAAACAATGCAGCTTTTTCTTTGGCACTTCTAGCCCAAGTTCCATCGTCATTCTTAATAAGAGCTATTTATACTTTAGGCCTTTTAAGACCTTTAGTTGCTTTTCAAAGAGAATAATTGGTGTCCTTATTGCCAGAAAGGCCAGCTTAGTCTTCACTAAAAGATTTGTTCTTGATTTCTTTGATAAGCATTTTAAATTTGTTAAATTTGCAGTCGCATTTAATTAATAGAAATCAGACTGTTTTATTCAATGGTATATTTTCAGATTCCTTCGTTGCTCCGTCTGGAGTACCGCAGGGGTCAACCTTGGGGCCCTTGCTCTTCAATATATTTATAAATGATATCTCAGAGGTAATTCAGTCTGTGACTTTGACGTTTGGCAAGCTGATTTAAACTCTGTGTATGACTGGTGTATCGCCAACCGACTACCGCTTAACTTAAGCAAATGTGTCGGTATGTCTTATACCAGGGAAATTAACATATTCAACTATACGTTGTATCTTTGGTGGTACGACTTTGTCTAGAGTCGATACGGAGACAGATTTAGATGTCGTTTTTGACTCCAAACTGCGGTTTGATATTAGAACAAACCTTGAATACTTATCACAGGTTTGGAATCCTTACTACAGTGATTATAGTAACCAAATTGAGAGTGTTCAAAGAAGATTTACGAAATTCCTATGTCTTAGGTACGTGGCTTCAACGAAACATATGTGTTATGAGATACGCTGTGGAAAGTTTAACCTACTATCGCTTTATAACAGGCGGGTTCTACTTGATGAATACCTATTGTTTAAAATACTCAACAACCTCCTTGCCACTTCGTTCTTATCTAACTTATCTAAAATTAATTTTTATCCACCGGCTTATATAACTCGACATTAACAATTATTTCTACCGTCCCAGCTAGAACAAATCTTGGTCTGTCTGCACCAATAAATTATTTGGAAGCTAACCACTTATTGTACTTCAGAGATTTGGATCTTTTTGGTACGTCTTTGTCACAGCGGTTACTTTGACAGCATAACTAAAATTTAAATGTTGACAATATAATTCTAAACTATTTTTTTCGAGTTCCGGTATGCAGTCCCATGGTATTGTGTTATTCGAATAAACTTGTATTTCGATTGTATATATTTTGTAAGGCAGCATATGATTGGGTTTATCCTGTTTGCTGTCCAACTGACAATAATAAATAAATAAATGTTACACAGTTGTCTGCGTAGTTCTGCATTTTATATCTCAACACTCCTAGCGGTGCTCTTTGCACTATGGAACTTCTTCAAAATGGATTTTCAGAGTTCATCACCTCTGAAGTATTGCGGTAATTAGATATCGACGACTGGGAGCCCGCTTGCTCATCCCTCAAAGTCTCCGGCACTGGGTATCCGTTTCCCTGCGCCGTAAGGTTTTCTCGTTTCGAGTGCCCCATATTGGTTATTATATTCAGGGAACCACCCTTAGCTAGTTTTGGTCCGCGAATAGTATTTTATTTCCCATCTACCCCCCTATCCGCCACCAGCATGTCCGGTTTTGGGGCTATAGCCTTGGTGATTTACAGAAAAGTTCAATCTTCTATGAAATGTGTCGAAGTAATCGAGCGATCCTAGTGCTTGTTGGATCAACTATTACATGTTTCCAAAACCTATTATTAAAGGTACGAACCACGTTTGCGCGATTTAAGCCAGCTATTATTTTACAAACCGCTAAAAAATGTTATACCAACCGTATTATGTACAATGAATGATTAAAACTAAAATATTCACCGTATATGATGAGATTGTGCTCGCTTATATTGTACATATTTCCACAACTACTTAGTATTACAATTTTCAATTGTTTTTAAAAATGTATGACCGCAATCCAAATGCAACAAAAATGTTGTATATTTTTTACTTATTTAGTTTTAATTGAATAAACATGAAAACCAATTAATGATCGCGTTTTATTATTTCCATTTTGCCAATTAATAAGATAACGAATTGCGTTAAAAACGAAATAGCGCAGACAATAAACAAAAAATGGCAAACAGATGGGTTTAATTATCTCTTATTATTATGCGTGATCACCATGAATTTCATTCGCACTTCACTCCAATCTGAAGTACCTAAGTCACAATATTATAGTGTTAGATTTTTTTTGTAGTGAAACGTCCAAACGAGAAGAAATTGTAGGATGTAATCTCGTACCGCTCCAATTGAATTTTGAGATTCAATAATCAAGTGTTTTAATTAATTAAAATTAATTATTGCACATAATAATATTAGAAATAAAGTTAATAACGGAATATTATAATTTAATTAGGTACCGATTGATGATTCGTAAAATGTAGAGTGAGATTACAATACAACAATATAGAAAACCCACGCAGCCTAACAATAATTGATATTGATACAAGACATAAACGTCACGTATTATTAATAAATAATGTCTACATAGCAGTTAAGCAATTGAATCAATCATGTCAATCAAAATTATCTGCAATCTGCTGCATCTCTACAACATTTATCCATTTTAGCGGAACAAAAAAAAAATTGTTTTAATGTGCAAAAAATAGTTTTGTGTTAATCAAGAACATATGCAATGATGAGGAGGAAAAATATTTGCAAACAAAAAAAAAAACGTTAAGTTCTACTTTACTACGAACGATCTACATGAGCACATAGTACACAGTTAATTATAATTGATTTCTGTTTTTTTTAAACGCGTGCATAAATGTTTTGGAATCAAACTTGTGTTGTATACGATTTAAATTGATTATGTGGGGTACATAAAAACATTTTCTTGGGAACTGTTTAGCATAATTTCCTTTTCCATTTTTGTCATTTTTAAAGATTTCAGTTAATTCAGACTAACAATAGGCTAATAAATAAACATAAGTCGTTTATAAATGATACAGCCTTACGGTTCACGGAAATTGGTTGCAACCAAAAAACAAATTTGAATTATTTCCTTCTCAAGAAAATACGCTATAAGTTGGCTTTTCGGTCTAACAAGAGTATTTGGTGAATTGATGGCAGCAAACGAGAAAATCGGTATTTCTCGGTTGTTCTCAAGAACATACCCATTATACTTAGCTCCTGAGTTATGCCAATCGCACCATCATTAACATCGTTCAACCGGGAAACATCGTTCTTCAAATCTACATCTCCGGCATTTTGTCCAATTTCTCTAATTTGATCAATGTGAAGTTTCCAAATACGTCCATCGTCCACCTTTATCAAATAATGTAGCTGACCCACTTTTTCGAGAACATGGTCGAAACGCCGGTTTTCCTGACTTACGTATTCCCGTACTGCAACAATCGCCTTTATTTGTACGTTTCATGATTTAGGCAAGGTTTCATGCTCAATCCTTTGTTCCCCCGTTATCATTAAGTCTAATCTGGATCGAATTTGCCTGTTGAACATGATCTGGGCAGATGATTTCCTTGTCGCTGAATGAATTGATTTTCGATAGTCCACGTATCTTTCCGCCTGCCCGTTTGTTGCAGGATGGTAGGGTGCACCCACCTTATGCACGATGCCATTTAAATCAAGGAAATTCTGAAATTCAGCTGACGTGAACTGGGAACCGTGATCACTTACAAACGTGCAAGGTATCCCAAAACATGCGAATATTTTCCGACAGTACTCAATTGTGTTTGAACGTGAACCTCTGGCCATTTTGAGTAGGTATCGACTAGTAGTAGGAAGTCAAAACACCCATAAAAGGTCCTGCGAAATCAGCATGAACTCTCTCGAATGACCTCCCTGCTTGTTCCCAACAGTGTGCTGGAACTTTTGAAGGATTTACTTGGTGAAATTGACATGTTGTACAGTTTTTTGCCTTATCTTCAATGTCTTTGTCTATTCCACTCCACCAACAATAAATACGAGCCAAAGATTCCATGCGTGAAATTCCGAAATGAGACGAATGAGTAATTTTTCAAGAACACGCTTCCGTAAAGGTCCAGGTATGTATGCTCTTAAACCACGCATAAGGCAATTTTCTTGTAGTGTGAATTCCTTTTGGCCAATACCAAACCTATCTTTAGAAGTGGTTTCACCTAACTCGGATACCCGAATTGGTAATTTTTCAATTAAATTAATTTGAATTATATTGGACTCTTCCACCCGATATTTTGGTATCGCAGATTGAATTGGTAATCTGGACATTGCATCCGCATTTCCATGCTCCTGTAAAAGTTGGTAACCCTTTCGTTGGAGACAAAATTTGAATCAAAGGTTTATTAACCACCAACAAAGTAAATCTTCGACCAAATAAATATTGCGAGAACTTCTGCACTCCAAATATAATCGCATAAGCTTCTTTGTCGATCTGCGTATATTTTTGCAGTGTACTTGACAGTACTGTATAGGACGCTGACTTCCATCCGGGTATGAGTGACTTAGCACCGCACCAACCCCGTAACTAGATGCGTCCCTTGCTAATACCACAGGAAGTTTCGGATCGTAATGTGCAAGAAACTCCTTCGATTGCATCTGAATTTTAACTTTTTGAAAAGCTTTCTCGCGCTTTCTTCAATAGACTATGCAACGGATATAATGTGAAACTTAAATCGTTTAAAAATCGTCCATAATAATTTATTAACCCGACGAAGGCCCTAACTTGATCCACATTCTCAGGTACGGGCATATTTCGTATAGCCTCAAGTTTTGAATTCACTTTGTGGATTCCCCGTTTATCGATGAGATAACTACAATACTCTATTTGATTTGTAAAAAACTGGCATTTTCATAGATTAACCCGCATATTGTGTTTTTGTAACCTTGGCAAAGCATTGTCCAATCGCTGTAAATGGATTTCATCCGTTGGACATGTAATTCTTATGTCGTCGATGAAAACTGACACGCTTATGTCTGCACATATGCTTTTGAAAGATCAATTTTTGTATATTTCTCCCCCCCCCCTCCCCCCCGGCCATTGCTGCCAACAACTCCTCATTCACCAAATTATTAATTTCGGCTCTCACTTTATCTTTAATGGCGAATGGTATCGGCCTGGATTTGCAAAAACCTGGTTGCACATTCTCTTTCATTTTTAAGATAGCTTGTAGTCCCTCAATTGTACCGATTGAACTGTCGAAAACTGACTTGTATTTGTCAATAGGGTAATTTATCCTAATGTCTTTCGTTCCTGCCAAGACTGAAATTTCATTATTTACCGTTTCACTATTGAGCACTTTATTTCAATCAACGCTTAATTTATTTATTCATTCCGGTCCTAATAGCGGATGGCGATTCTCGTTAACCACATATAATTGAATTGTTTACCTTCAAACTCGACTCGGTTTGATACGTGTTCCAGAACTCCCAGCTTCCTACCACAGTAAGTAAATAATTTAATAACTTAATATCTGTAGAGGTTGTAATTCCTCAAGAAAGCATATGTTGCTTTAATTTTACTCCGATAATCGAAACCAGACTACCCATATCAAACTCAAATTTTATAACCCTGTTCTCCACGTTTATTTCAAGCCACAATTTCGCAACTGCGTCATTGTCTAATTGTCGAATAACTAATTCTTCCATTTCAATATGATTTAAGAATCCCATATCAGGAAGCTGTGAGCTGTGTCAGTTGATTTGACCAGATATTTAATCTGCTGTAAATCCCGTGTGTAGGTTTAACCAAACCCCTGGAATATCACATTGGCTCACAGTAAAGCACATCTTGAGCATTCAGTACAAGTTAACGTATCCCAAGACTGGTGGAAGTGAATTGTAATCATATTGTGATTCTGATTGGGTAGCTGATTATAATAATAACCTGATATACAGGGTGAGGAAAAAGTTTGGGAACCCCTAGAAATCTCGACGAATTCGGTCAAAAAAAAATACAAAGGTTAAATCTTAAAAAGAAAAAAAATTTCTTCAGTTTTAAAATTATTTTTTAGTTTCTTAATATTCATTGCAAATCATAGCTTTATAATTAACATAATATTATATTCCTTCAGGTGACCTTGCGAGTTCATGGAAAATATATATTCGGATGTAAAATTTCCCACTCTTTTTGAATCCGATGTCAAAAATAGGGGTTTCCATTTAAAAAAAAAGACCTTGACCACAAAATGACCTTGAAGATGAGGTTCAAGGTCACTATTGAATTCCTTGTTGAAAAATATCTAAGATTTAACTTTGGTATTTTTTTGTTTAACAAACCCCACGAGATTTCTAGTGGTTTCAATATTTTTTCCTCACAATGTATGGTCCTTCAGGTGACCTTGGGAAGTCATGGTACATACATGTTAGCAGATTACCTTATAAAACCGGTTCTTGCTGAAAATAATTGGTTTTGTTTATTGGAAATGGAGTCAAATAACCATGAGGATTTAGTGGAGTTGTTGAAATTGAACATCCCCATTTAGTTGTAGTACTTCTTAATTATGTTTTTAGTGCATTTACATATTTTTTTGTCAATAAAGAATTCTCCTTTTCTTTTAGGTTGGTTTTAGTTGGCGATGAACGCTCGAACGGGAAAGACAAAAGTCAGTGTAAAATCAGTGAATCAAAAGTGAATTTTTTATCATTAGTAAATAAATTAAATGAATTATTAATAACACTACCCTGCAAAAGTTTGCCCCTGGACAATGAATAGTTGTTTCCGAAGTAATTTTTCACGCTGGATCCGAATCCGGGCTCAGAATTGCTCTATCACGTCAGGTTTTTGAGATATTCTAACCTAAAAGTGCATATATACCGTAGGTATAAAAGGTAGTGTATTATACAGTATACCGACAAATTCATGAACATGCAATTTTGAAAATGCGATATCTCGGCGAAAAAAAAAAATATTTGAGCAAACTCAAAGGCATTTGAAAGAATAAGATTTGTACTATAAGATCCCACACAAGAATTTTTGAAGAAAAAAAAAATCGCGGTGTTAGATAACCTCAAATTCGTCAAAAAACAGTGTTTTTTGCACTTTTAGGTTAGAATATCTCATAAACTTGACGTGATAGAGCAATTCTGAGCCCAGATTCGGATTCAGCGTAAAAAATTACTTCGGAAACAACTATTCATTGTCAAGTGGCACCAAATTTTTAAAATTTTGCAGGGTAGTGTAATTAATTAATAAAACTGTGTGAGTGATTATTGTTGTTTCAAATGTGTTACATCGCAATTTTTATTTGCGTAGCATAACAAATAATTTCTTTGTGTGTGTTTTAAATACGACTTAATAATAATAATATTATAAAATATTTATTTTTTTATAAAGTGAAAATAATGAAAAAGTAGCCCTAAGAGTGTTGTGCAGATTGTGCTTGTGCCGTAAAAAATTTAAAAACAAAGCAAAATTAAAAAAAAATGTAAAAATGGATGCGATTTGCAATGTTGTAAATGTTAACCATTTTTGTTTTGTCTCGTATACAATATAAATCTAAATATATGTACATATAAATCAGGTAAGAATTCTGTTTTTGTTAAATACTTATTCTTATAATTTAATATTATATTATTAATGAACATTTATTTTGTGATTGCGTTGTTTTCGGCCAGAATCGGCCTACATGACAGAAAGTTTCTCTTTCCCGCTAAACAATTTAAGCGAATTCACAAAATACGTCGCATAAGCGTACTATTAACGATCACTTTTTTGCTTTGCACTAATACATTCTCAAACTTAAATAAAATATATGTAGTACTAAAATAATTCGCAAACAAATTTAATTATCATGAGATAGAAAAGAAACGACATAAATGTTTCGTTTTTGCTACAACTAAACGTAACGTTTACGAAGAATTGTATGAGCAAAATTATTGGCTGATGTTTCGTAAACGTAACACCAAATTCCTTTATGAAAATTAATGGAATATGTAATATTTATAAAGAAACGATAACCATTTAGTTTTGAGTTTTCGATCGCCATTACGTATTTTTTGTGTTCATCAATTTTTTGTTTAGTAAATAAATAACTAAGCAAATAATTAGTGTCCCAATTGGAATTAGAAAAATAAAATTTGTGGTCTAATATTTTTTTAGAATAAAAACAAAAATACTTAAGAAACTATAAGTTTTTTAGAAAATGAAAATTGCAAATCCATTAAATCCATATCGATAAAAATGTTACGTTATTATTTCACTAATTGCGTGGCGTAAATACACCACCTCAAGCGAACTGTTTACGAACTACTAACACATTGATAACTCCTCGCAAAAAGTCTAATTATCATAGGATGGGAACGATATAACTGCTTCGTTATTGCAACACCAAAGTGATACGTTTACGAAGAGTTGTATGAACAAAATTCTTCGCTAGTGTTACGTAAACGTAACACCTTGTTTGACGGGTTCTCAAAATATATGCGTATTTATTTACGTAGACTGGAAACAGATTTTTCCTATATAGTCTTTTGTTTCAAGCGTGGACGCTTGAAGAGGGATGGATGTACATATGAAAGGAATGAATGGTTAAAGGAACGTAAATAGATCAATTCGTTTGTTAAATTTATTTTGTTCTGCTTAATATTGTACGCGAAACTCTGCTTTTCCGCTCAAATGAGAATTACCTAAAAAGCACAGTCTAAAACGTTAAAAACGACGCGTAATTTGGTTGTGTGATACGGTTTCGCGAATTACCGCGTGATGTGGCATAAAGTAACAATTTTTATAGATATGTATATTCGGTTTCGTTTGGGTTAACTACCTCTTTCTCTACCTAATTGTAATTCTAAATATTCGCACATGAATTGAAAATATTTCGAAATCCCTAACTCTCTTATATTAGGTTTTATTGAAAGGGCAACACTATACCATCCCAATTCACATTTTTGGAAAATGTGCTTCACGAGCGCGCTAAATGATACAGTTTTAGTCTTTACCGACTCTGCTTTATTTCCTGTAAATTTTGATTATTTCCCGTCTTATCCATCACTACTCATCCAAAAACAGTATGTATTGTACATTGGATGATCCTGAATTTTGTTAAGTTTTACCTCCATCCAAGACTAATAGCCGAAAATATTTCTGCACCAACCTTTTGCACATATTTTGGATCAAGAAATTTTCTTGTGAACTTTTATATAAAAGAATGAGACACGGGATACGATTGCCAGATGAATTTTTAACCCAATTTGATTTCCTACGGCTCCTCGGAAAATAAAAACTAAGACGATTTTTTCCAAATGATGTTTATACTTACTGACGATGATAGACTTGAGAAAACTCCAACTCCTTTATCTACCCTCGACTCTGTTTTTCGATTTAATAATTTAGATGAGCTACTCCTTCCGAAATAGAGTTCAATAAACACACAACGAACATGGTTAAAAGTATGAGTACCGCTGCAGTATTCGCAATCGATGGTTTGCATAAACATGACGCGATTTGGCTTTAATGTTGATTTTTTTTGTGACCGATCAAATTGGTATGAGCCAACTGACGATGTTTGAGCTTCAAGGATTTTACAACTTTCTCTAAGAATTTCTATAAATTTGTTAAAACGTAAAACCTTTAATTGCGAGGAACCCTTAATGATTGCAACTTTGGACTGATTATCCAATCGTTCAAAGAGATGGTGAATAAGAAACAAATCCCAGGACTGAACTCTGGAAATTGTAAAGCCTTTAACGAATTTTAACTCTTTACCACACACTGTTGATAAAATATTGAAGTGATGATGCTGAATTTTCACCTAACCTTTTAATTTCATAAATTTTTCTCTTGTGTCAATTTTGGATTGTAGTCAAATTTTTCTATACAATTGGATAATTATCATTTGAGCACACGAAATTAGATAATGAAACTTTGCAAAATTGCTCAAGGTTGTATTTGAGTGGATCTATTTGATAAAAATGCCCCAAAAGTCTAACCAATTCAATTCGGACCCATCGAATTTAGGCAACTGAATATTTTGAAGGTTGAGCGATAAACATTATTTGTTATATCCACCAAACTAAAAACGATATTGTTCCGTCGATGGTAATTTTATGAATATTCCTCCCTGTTGTACGACTGAACGCTCTAAGAGCGATCAATGATCAATCACGGTGTCACCATAATTCGTAATTTACTCCTATGAAAAACTTACTCCTATGAAATATTTGAAGAATTCGTTCAAAAATATCTTTGGCCATTGCTACGATCATTCGTATTCCGTTTTGTATCATATTTTTAATTATTATTTCCACCATTATTGCCCTTGAGCCTTCATTTAGTTTTAAATTTTCTTGAAACTTATTTATTATTGCTTTACCTTGGAAAGAGTTTTGTAATATACTATTGACATCTAAAGTTTGTTGTTCCCGATTTGAAGGTGCTTCATTTAGTTTTTTTCTGAATTTCGAAATCCAACGTCGAGGAAGTGGCTGAATTTTGCTGAGATAATTTATAATCATTAATGCGCTTTTCAAGGTTAACCTCAATTCCAATTTTAATGTCGTATTTATTTACTATTTTTTGAATATGACGGCTATTCATAAGCAAGATACGTTCAATATCAAAAAATTATTATTAAAATACGTTGGACATAATATTCGAAATATCGCAAATAAATAGCTTAAGTTTCAAATGTTTAATAGTCGTCTTGGTCGTCTGGTCTGCTCTTGACATTGAGGACTCAGCGGTGGAATTTATTGGTGGCGGCTGTTGTAACAAGTCTGTGTATGTCGACTGCTCTGTGTAGTCATCTATTATTTCATATTCATTATTGTCAGAGGGCAATGTTGTTAATTCTACTAATTCATGGTCTTTCATGGTCAAAAATGTTATTATAGTCATCTGTAGCTAGAATTAAAACTGCAGAAGTACAGCGAATGGGAAAATTACTTCGTTTTGGCACGTTTGATCTAAAAGAGGGCGAATCAGAATTTGAGGTTATAAATAACTACAGAACAGCTGATCACCACAGGAATGTTTGTCCAACAAAGAGGAATAAACAAAACGTCCAGTCGATTGTAAGCATGTCATCTAATGGCCAAAGTAAACAGTGCTCAAGTATGCTTTATCGACAAGAAGAGCGAGATTTATGAAAGTGTTTAAACTAAAAATTGACATAGGCCGATATGAAGAAATTTTAAAAAACTGGACCCGAAGTCAATTGAATCTGGAAAAGAGGAGAAGGGAAAACAGCAATAACGTATGAGGTGATCCAACAATCACTAAAATAACTTAAAATCCAACGCAATAAACATTAAAGAGGATTTTTAGTAGCGTGAAAGCACGTTTAAAACACAGAAGAACAAAATGATTTAACCGTGGCAGAGAGTGTATGTAATAAAACTGCCAACATTTAAAGGCAAAATATTAAGGCCCTATTACAATGCATTTAGTACGAATTTAAAAAATTCGATTTACTGATAGTTAGCACGAGCGACATCGGTAAAATGCATGAACACATAAATATCTTGGCTCGCATTACAAATTCTTGCATTGTTTGTCAAGGACAAATAGATTTCCAGTTCTTCATTTTCTTTTTCAAAAATGACGCTATACAAATTATTCTTAATTTTTATTTTACTTATGTTTGATTTTCTTAAAAATCTTGATTTTAAATCGTTCATTATTAATTGGCATTCCCAACATGTAAACTGTACATATGTAATAGTTCCGCCGAGCTAAGAAAGAGAAATTATTTGTATGTGTTTAGATGTATTCATACATATATTCGGATTTCTTCCAGAATATTGAGAGTATTTGAATGAAGATGCTTTTATGAATGCTATTTGTTAATTGGTCTAAAGACCGGTAATATTTCGATGTATTTGTATGAAGAAAAGAGAGTTTACACATATCTAAACAATATACAGTGGATATAAATCAGGGCTGTTGCAACTAGGGTGCGCGGGAGTTTCGTTTATTATGCAAATCGTTTATTACTCGTAAATATGGGGGAGAATAAATTCGAAAGGCTAAATGAATGAAAGGATTTTAATGTTTGAAAGGATGAGGTGATTACTGTGTACCTTTTTTTTATACAGTTGATTTGTGTTTATTTAAAAATATTCAAACGTTTTAAAAGGGGTGCCCGGGTATTTTAGCCGAAAACAAGGAATTTCTAAATTGTTATTTTAACCTAATTTATTGATTTACATATACAGCACATAGGGATTTTGAATTCGGTAGTTCTCGGAAATGGAAATGACTTTTGTATTTAATGTATATGAGTATGATGATATCTTTATTTCGGCGAAATACCAAGCAGTTGGTAGTCGAAAAAGTTACTCACATGACGTACTAAACAGTTTTTTGACATGTACATTAGAAATCGTTTTTCGATCATAAATGCCCGTTTTACTTCAATTACCGCTTATTCAGCTGCATATGTGATAAGCAGGTCAAATAATGCGGTAAAACGATAAATTATTTACGGCACAATAAAATTCAAATTTTGAGGCTAAATACAAAACCAAAGTAACATAAAATAGCAAACACCTTTCTGCAATGCACTCAAAAAAAAAAATTAATTACTATCATTGTAAAACAATCGTATTGGATAATCATAAAACTGTGTACGAGAACTTCTGTATATTAATGGAATATATAAGTAGTGAACCACAATTAATTTGATCATTTTGATAGATATATACTCATACATATGTACATACGTTTTCTTATTCAAAAAGTAATAATTAAAGAAAGTTTTGTGTATATGCGCTTCTATTTAATTCACTTTTCAATTGTGCGCGCCCATTGATTAGTTTATTGACCCGCGGGTGCTAAATTTAATTTATACTTTATATAGAAAAGAATCGATGAGTTTTTGTTTTATTCTTGTGATGCGGTGAATTTGCAACAATTAATTTGAATAAATTAAAGTTTTAAGAAATTTTACATATGCAGTGGTGGAATTCTCATATTTCATATTTTAAAATAAAAATGGTAGGTACGTTGATTTTGGCAGTGTAAAGGTTTCTTTGTTTTGTTGCGAAAAGCAGTCTGATGCAAGAAAAAGTGTAATTAGGTAAAGAGTTATCATGTTGTTGGTTTTGATTATTGAATTTTGGAGACTCCAGACAAGGAAAATGAATTTATCTCCACTTTTATAGTCTTTGTATTTTTATGATGAATTTTCTTAGATACGCTTTTCTATTTAATTTATTGTTAAATGACAAAAGTGCTACCAAATACAAATAATTAACTTCAACACTCCTCCTTAATTATTTTATAGCGTAATTCTTTAAAGGTTTTCCAAGCCAAAGGTTAAATACCAGCTATATTTTCGGAAGATTTGACATCTTCCAAATTCACGGTCTTTTCAATATGTTCTTGGACAAATTTTCTTGAAATTTTAATGTGTTTCTTGCCCTTCGTGATTTTTCCTTCATGTGTATTTTTAACATGTGTGACTGGTTATCTACGTACAATGTTGTTGGCTTATTTAGATTTATGAATCCAAATTCAGCAAATATCATCAATTGAAGAAACAGTAGCATGATATTCTGATTCTGTGCATACCAGACAATTGGAACTCCTCTGATAATAAGAACACCACTTGTTGAGTGACGTGTGGCAGTGTCTCCTCCATATCAATATTGACGATTGGAGCATCACGGAGTCCACCTAGTGGAAAAATTTTAAACTGAGGTACCTGATAATTTGACGTTCGAAATTATTGTAAACAATTCCAATTTTGAACTGTAAACACAATTTTTACTTACCGGATTGCTAATAATTGTAAATTATTCCAATTTCGGACTATAAAATCAATTTTTAATTACCGCATTGCTAAATTTTCTTTCGTCGCATTTGTGACAAATGTCATTTTATCAGGTGCATCATTTTAGCTATTGTCCTCGAGAGGCGCTTTGTCTACTTTTACAATCGTCAATAAGCGACCAATTTTTCATCTCGATTATTCATTTTACCATCTTCCAGTAACTTGTCATGGGGTTATTGAAATACCGACTCAGATAATTAACGGCAAAACTTATATCATGGCGAGATATTGTAGACAAATACAGCAGGCTTCCTATGACTTCACGATAACGTGTTGATTTTTCCAGTGGCCTGTCATTGGTAAGATTTTCTTCTTCGATTGGAGTAGAAGCAGGATTAACAAAATTAAATTTGAATTGTTCTAAAATTTTCTCGTTGTACATTGGTTGATTTACAAAACCGCTTGCACTGTCTTGTATATGCATACATACTCAAATATGATAATCGACCTTCACGAGCAGCATTAAATGTGACTTCAAATTCGCGATTCTATCTTTTTAGAACTGCAGTCATGTTTACACGTTTTTTACCAGCAATCAATCCATCTTTGACAAATAATGCAAGAATCATACTTCTGTCCTGATTGTAAAACAATTAGTAAATACACGGATCATCATCGGTATTTTCAAAAGTCAAGTAATTTAAAAACATTGTTATTTTGTTATTCCAGTTCTTAGGAGCTTGCTTCAAGCCATACAGGTTTTTGTTTAACTTGCATATGCGACTGGTACCATCATGAAATTCTTCTGGCTGATATATAAATTCGAAAGTCATCAATTTCATGTTGTTGGATGCAGCAAAACTTAGAATCAGGCGAATTGATACATAGCGAACAACTGGACAAGTGTCAGTATAGTCTCTTCCTTCTTTTTTTTGTTCAAAACCTCTAGCCACAAGTCTGCGGCCTTGTATCGACCATTGTGTTTCTGACGTAATATTCAACGAGATGTCAAAGGCTTGATTTCGCTTTAAACGTTGGGTTATGTTTTCTGAGTATTTACTGTCAGGACGGTAAGTTTGGCAATGTTTAAGAAAAATATAGTGTGTGGCTGACACGCGCTGGAGAATTAAAACTATTAACGGTAGTGTAGAGTCTCGGAAATAGATGTATCATTTTAGAATCTCCTTCCATCACAAATCTTGAATTCCATTAAAATCGGTTAAGGAACAGCCAAATTCCATCCTAATTGGCCATATTCCAAAACTTTATCCAAAAATCATTTTAGCATCCCATTTCCATTGCACATGTCAAATTCCACTAAAAACCATTAAGAAATAGATTAGTTCATTGATTTTCATCTAAAAATAAATTTAGAATTCCATTTCCAGTATACCTATCGAATTTCATCGTAATCGGTTGTGAAATTGGCAATTTCCATCCTACTTGGCCATATTCCAGAATTTTATACAAATATTATTTTAGAATCCCATTTCTATCGCGGATGTAAAATTTCACTAAAATCCATTATGAAATAGATAAGTTTTATCCTAATTGGCCATACATATATAAATAGCTAAAGGTTCAACTTTAAGTCTAAAGCCTGTGTATGTGTAAAATATTTAAACAAATCCACACGCCGTGACTGATTTGAACCAAACTTTGCACAAATATTGTTTTTGGAGCTGAAGAAATTGAAGCTGATGAAATATGATTTGTCAGGAAAGTATGTGTCACGCAAAGAGATGCACGTAGCGGACCACTTGTCGCGTTCTTAATTAAAAAATGAACCATGTACAGAATTTCAAGAATATGAAGAGGTAGTACATACGGTCAATATTTTAGATGAAAAGAAGCAAATATTCACTGCAGCCACAGAAAATGACCCAATCTTAAGGAAATTAAAATCAGTATATCAAAAATGGCCAAACTGTAAATCAAAACTACCTAATGAAATAAAATTTTATTGGAAATTAAAGAATACTATTTTTTTTTTTTGATGACGGACTGCTATTTTTGGGAGATCGCATAATGGTTCCAGGAAATCTACGGAAAGAAATGCTAACTAGTCTTCATGAATACATTGGAATAACCAAAATGACATTACGGGCCAGACAAATTCGTTATTGACCAGGAATAGATTCAGACATAGAAGATTATATCAGCAAATGCAGAATTTGTGAGAAGTATTCAGGGTTCAAATTGTAAAGAGCCTTTAAAACCGCACGAAGTACCAGAATTACCCTTCTAAAACTAATTGATTACCTGGTAGTAACAGATTACTATTCAAAGTGGCTATAGAAATTATACCGTTAAAAAATAAACAATCTTCAGAAATCATAAATAATTTAAAAATAATATTTGCCACCCATGGTATACCAAAAATTACAGATAATATACCACCGATGGATTCAAAAGAGTGCAGGAGAATTTAGTAAAGATTGGAATTTCGAAATTCGAATGTCAAGCCCAAATTATCCGCGATCGAATGGGAAACCGGAAAAAGCAGTTCACATTGCTAAGAATTTAGGCAATAGATGATGATAAAGACATAAATTACGCACTTTTGGAGTATAAAAATCACAACTTGATGCTTTACCGGCACAAATATTAATAAGTCGGTGCACTAAAACGTCTAAAACTAAACTACCATCCAAAGAAAGTCTGTTCCAGCCAAAAGTAATGAGGGACATTATAGATAAATTGCGGAATAATCAACACCATTACATAAGAATTAAGAACAAAGGCGAGACCAAAATTTAAACCAGGCGATTGGGTAACCTATCAAAGAAACAAGACATGGGAACCAGCCCAGCACCCGAATTCCGGTTCAATGATAAATGAAAATGAGAAAAGACTTGATTTTTTATTTCGCCTTCTATAAATCAAAATGCAACCGACTAGTTGAAATAAAATATTAAGTCATTTCTCATTATCATTTATCATGAAACCGGAATTTGGGTCCAGATCCCGAAAATATCAACTCCGGGGAACGCGCCATGAGTCGATTGAAGCCATAAAAATAAATCGCTGAAGGAACTACAGGCCATCCCGGCCGAGGCCTATAAGATGTGTATGGAAAAATGGATTAACCGTTGGTATGCTTGTATTGACTCAAAAGCAGCCTATTTTGAAGGCGATAATAAAGGTTTGTATTAAAAATACATAAAAATGTTGTTCTTTTTACCAGTCCGGGTCAAATTTGATCAGATGGTATTAATCTTTTAGTACAACCGCGTTCACACATAAACAAAGCTACAACTAACAGTTCATCCTTTGTTTATGGATTATGAATTTGGTGGCCTATAAATCTAGGAGTCAGCTGTTGATTGATCGAAATTAAATGTATGGTTAGCGTTTTTTTATCTAATGTACATAGGTACTATAAGACCACAGAAAAGAAGGTCCATGTCAAGTATTTACATTTAAATATTAAACCTAAAAAAATTATTCCTGCTCAAATCTATAGCCACACTCTATCCACCCTACAATATTGCGTTATATTGTCCCTGTCTTAACTGGCTATAGATTAGAGCAGGAATAAATTTCTTATAGATTGAATATTCAAATGTAAATACTTGACATGGAACTTCCATATATCTGTTCATTCTTTTCTGTGATAAGACTATAAAGATAGAGCCACACGGAACGGACGAATTACGCAGTACTAAAAATAAAAACATACAAATTTGGCTAACATCGACGTTTGTTTTTGACATTAACAAAATCTAAAACTATCTAACATGATCTAAAACTACTTAATGGCCAGAAATCCGTAACCTAAAACCCATTAGATGCCCATAAATCCTATTTTTTAAACCTCTTTTTTGACCGATTTAAACTTTGCCCCTCGGTAAAAGCGCCTAGTTCTTTTTCTTCTTTGCGTTTTAGCTGCATAAAATACACCGTTTAAAGTGACTTTAATATTTATAAAATTATTTTCACAATAAAGTATTTCATTTTGTATTTTTTCTCATTTCTCAAAGTAACACTTCAATCCATTCCTGCGTGCAATATTGAAAATAATTAAATTTTAGTACTTGGTCTAACGCACTCCGTCGCGTCGTCGACTTTGTCAACTCGCATATATTTTCATGTAATTTAAGTTTTGCCTGTAGCGTTAATGCGCTACAGCGTTGAGCTGTCCTGTTCCTCACAGGTTTTGTTTGTATATGCAGGATGTTCCTTCGATCTGTTATTATATAGAAGCCAACAAAATAAATTTTTCATGATTCCGCTCCACAAAATAAATTTTTCATGATTCCGCTCCACAAAATAAATTTTTCATGATTCAGCTTTATTCAGTTTTGTTTTAATCATTAAAACTTTTACAAATTCGTAATATTGCCTGTGGTTATTGAATAATTTAATGGTTTTCCTTAAGGAAATATGGATTATTTAAACTCAAATCGAGCCCCTCCAATCGTCAAGTGTGAAAAATGTTAAGTGTGAAATCGTAAAATGATTTGAAAATTTACTAACGCACCAAAGGACAATCGATCAATCACATTACTATGTATTTTTTAATAAATTGGTTGCATTCAGAGGTCATCATATTTATTTGTTTATTTTACTCAACATGTTGCCAACAGTTGGTGGACCCAGTGGTGTAACTACAAATTTCCCACCGCAACATTTTTCTGGGTCCCCTAAAATGCATCTTGTATTTATGAACAAGTAAAGCGTTTAGTTAAAAACTTATTTCTTCCTTTTGTCCAGCCTAGCATTAATTAAAAGTATCTGATTTCGAGAGTATTTAATAAGTTATTCTACGAACACGGTCAACCCGGCGAAAGCAACTCGGCGACGGTCAACTCGGCGACGGTAAACTCGGCGACGACCAACTCGGCGACGGTCAACTCGGCGACGACCAACTCGGCGACAGTCAACTCGGCGACGACCAACTCGGCGAATAAAAATCCGGATTTTTAGAAAATCTCGGTTTTTATTTTTATTTTACTTTAAATTAAAATTCTCCTTCACCAGAAAGGTCGGCTCAAATTAAAAAAAAAATACGGCTTTTAAAACCAAGATTTTGAAAAGTGGGATTTTGAAAAGGGAGATTTTAAAAAATATCATTTTTATATCATTTTTATTGCTTACTGCTGAGCTGACCGTCGCCGAGTTGGTCGTCGCCGAGTTGTCCGTCACCGAGGTGGTCGTCGACTGGTTGATCGTCGTCCAATTTGTTGTCGCCTAGTTTACCGTCGCCGAGTTGTTCGTCGCCGAGTTGTCCGTCGCCGAGTTGTCCATCGCCGAGTTGTCCGTCGCCGAGTTGTCCGTCGCCGAGTTAGTCGTCGCCGAGTTGAACCAAGGCTGGTTTCAAATCAAATTTAATTTTTTGCAAAAGAAATTTCAATTTAATTTTTTTGCAAATCAAATTCAACATACTCTAACTCTAATCAAAGCTTGATCTGTAAAGGTTGAATTTATTTGGCAAAAGGCTTAATTTGATTTGTGAAAGGTTAAATTTGAAGTGCAAAAGGGGTAAATTTGGAGTGCAAAACATACTTATATTACAAATAAATCACCCCAGCAAATACTAAAATCATTATCATTTAATGTCGAAAACTTTAATTTCAAGCTTTCTTCATCTAAATTTAAATATCTGTCAGAATCTAAAGCCATTTTTATTTCTATGGAGTCAGATTACGTGTAGTGACTATGATATTCACTTCACCTTCAGCAACCGAGAAGAAATTGTTGGGCCTGTCTTAAGTAAATATTTAATAATTTCTTCTTTTTTTAAAAACTAGACTATCGCCTTTTCTTAAAAATTTCCTAAAAATGTCCGCGTTCTACGATTTTGAAAGGGTGGTCTAATTTAAGCTTAATCTGAGCTATCTTCTAATCTTAACTTTGATGTAATATTCAAACACTTGGTAAAGCGCTTTTTTGGTGAATAGAGTAACTTGCGATGAAAGTGAATAGAGGAGAATATATAAGGTAAAATATTATATTACACAATATTTACAAGAAGAATTCAATTTGTCTGATGCAGTGGTTCATCGTTTTTCCCCAAAAGTAAGAGATAATTACAAACAGGATTACTCTTCATTTAAAATAAGAGTTTCAATTACTGTTTTTGACAAATTGATGGCTTCAACTTCTTGGCCAGGAATTCCAAAACCAAACTAAGAGTCATCCTTTTTTAGGGTTACGTAATGGCAACATAGGTTTTCAAACATCTTCTATCAACAATATTAAGAATAAGCTAAACTGTTTTATAATCCACCAAAATATTAGAAGCTTAAGAAAAAATGTTAATTTGTTGATAGCAAACATTGCTGCTCTTGACAAGTTGCCTCAACTCATTCTCCTGTTGGAAGTCTGGATCGAGGAGTTTGAACTCGATAATTATAACATTTCTGGATTTACTATTTACGGTAAATGTAATTCTAGATCCGGTGGAGTTGTTATTTATCTAAATGATAACATTAAGAATAATACTGTTTCATGCATCAATGTTACCAGTGCCGACATTTTACAGGTACATTTTGAATTTAACTCCGTCCGGTTTTCCGTGTTAGTCATTTGTAGGTTTCATTTTTTGACCACGTCTGTTTTTCTAGGAGAGGTTAATAGTATTTTGTCAAGGATCAAATAAAAAAATTTATTAGTTTTTGGGGGCATGAATATCAATATTTAGAATTTCCTTCATCTTCAGATGATTATATATTTCTAATGGCGTCTCATGATTTAAAATCTTAATTCTTCGACGTGCATAGATCACTTATTTTTAGACATTCATTGAAATTTGTTTTTCGTTTTATTTCGGATGTTCATAGGTTGCATCTTGCACATTACTGACCACTGTATAACATATATTATGTTAGTACCGTTGTTCATGCGGAAATAACGATTGATGATAATTTATATCAGTAACGGATCAACTTGAAATAGCCACGTTATTTAACAATCATTTCGTTAACTCGGTTCTTAATTTGAAAGAAACTAGTAAACCTGATGACATGACCAATTAGGATCTGATCTTATTTATAATAATTCGGAATTAAAGTTTTACGTTTTCTAACAACAACGAGTCATACCCCGATCGCTGTAAAAAAAATCACACATAGACACGCTCAAGCGATCGGGCATTTAACACACGTATAAACAAGAGCATGAAGATGAATTGCACGTAGCATAAATAAAAGTTGAAGCAAACTTAAAGAAGAACGGAAAACTAAATGTAATTGTATTGCAATATTGTATTTGTATGATGGAGTCGCGCAAATTTTTTGGCTAACGACTGTAAAAGCACCCATTGATTGTTGAAATTTTCGCTGAATTTGAATGAGAAGTAATTTATCAAGACAAAACAATAAATGATAAATTTAAAACAGAAGTGGCTTTCTTTCAAATTTTTGAGACCATTATCTGTTACACTTTATACAATTTCGCATGATTTTTCGCTACACATTTTTACATTTGAATTGTGCTGCGTGTGAAATCTAACCAATTTATGGTTTCAATCCTTTGTCTAATTAAACCATGACGTTACTTTCTAAAAATAAAAATATTGTATTTACTATTTAACGACAATAATAACACTTATTCCTTTGGGTCCTTTTGGGAGTGAACATTATGTAGTTTGAAATAAAACCGCACAAAGTAGTGGGATTCTAATTCTATATCGAATACTCAAACCTACGGAATATCTGTTTTATCTAATCAAAATCAAAACCATGTAATTTATGAAATTATGATTACCTACGTTTAATTAATTTCTTTAGCTAAACATAGATTTTTATTTTTTTATTTTTAATATATCGGTTTTATTATGTGTATAGCTATAGTTGTTTTTTAAACATTAAAATACCGTTTTAATACAATAAAATAAAATCGTAAAAAATTTATTGAAAAATTTCACAATTTTACGTTTTTTATTATTCATTTGGAATTGGAAGCTCCAATTACTTAGTTTATTCATGCTTAGTTTCTTATGGTTACTGGCGATTATTTTCCCTTATCGATTTCAGGTGTGCGCGCTCGAGTTTTATTATTTAGATATGTACTTAAAATTTGACAGGGAGGCTATTTCTCATCAAATATTTTATATTATTGAATAGTTACTAAATAGTTTCTCCTCTCTACTAATAAAATTTATATGTTGCACTAGATATTAACGTTAAAAAAAAAATATTAATAAATATGACTTATCATAAAAACCCGTAAACATAGATTAATTATAATTTCACACAATTTTCATGTTAATTTTTATTATAGATATACATACATACATTTATAATATTTATGCTTCGAATATTTTTTTGTGCCGTGTGCCATAAAAATTTTATCAACTGTAACCGTTGTGTTCGTTTATAATATAAACTGCTACACAATTTTACTTTTGTGTGATGGATGGATGGTAAGATTTTTGGTTTTGTTTTGTTTTGTGCGAAAAGAAATTTTTTTGTTTAATTAAGATTTAAAAAAATTTATAATACGAATAGTAAAGTAAAATTATCCGCAATTCGTAGATTAATTTAATTTATTCGAGCGATGGAAAGCTTACCCATAAATACAATATTTTTGTCTTTCTTGTATTCTTGGTGATTGCGCTTAATTGTCTTTCGAGATTTTTGTTCAACGTTGTTCGTTCACACCGTATTTTATTATGTTTATTTTTTAGCATTTATTGGTTACTGTATACGTAAATGCAATAAAGCTGAACTAATAAGCGGTATTTAATTGGGTTTTAATTAAATTACCATCCACTTGGGCAGTAAATTCGGTTCAATTTCATTTTGCCTTTTTATTTAGAATTTAAAAATCTGAATATTTACTGCGTTTTGCTGAGTTTCTCATGTATTTAAGTGGGCCAAATTTAGATTTCACCCTTTCATAATAAAAATGTACACTGTCAAATCATGAAAAGGGGAATATTCTTTTATGGTTATACCTGTTCGAAAAATACAAACTTTGTAAATCGTTGTAATCGTCTTTAAAATCGTCCATATAGAGAGTCACAATTATCTCTAGAGAATTGTAGAACCGTGTGTGTCGATATTGACAAAAAGCATAAATTTAATGATTAACTGCATTACGCTTTTAAAATATTCCAAATAACGAAACATTATGGGATTAATAGATGTCGAGCCCAAACACCACTTTTGCTGCAAACACCCAAATTTTTGACAATACTTTTATATATTCCAGATATAAAAGGAAAGCTTTATTGGTAGATAAGGTGCATCCAGCACAAGATGATACGTAATATAAATTTTGCATCGACGAGTGCCAAAATTGGTTAAGCAATCTAAATGCACGTTGGTCGAACAATTATAGGTCCCGAAACCTATATTTAGAGGTATGTATCAAGAACCGAAATCGGAGCGTAATTGCAGATTTTGGATTAGTTTGGCTCAGAATTTGCGGATTTTAGATTTTCAATAAAATCGAATTTTCTAAGAAATGTATGAAAATAATCAAGTAATTTAAAAATGCGTTGGACCAACAATTACATGTTCCAAAACCTAAATTTCTATATTTAGAGGTATCAAGAACCGAAATCGGAGCAAAACTGCAGATTTAGGATTTTTTTGGCTCAGATTAGCTGATTTACAGTAAAATTATTTTCAGCAGTAACATCCCAAGGGCATTGATAATTTCCCGAAATAATTTTATACTTTTTTCGAAAGCACGTTGCTTGTTAACAGCCCGATGCCGTAGGCTGAGCAAGATGCTTGAGGAAAATTTAATAAATTTATGAGGTATCAATGCTCGAGGAGTATTCGAAGAGAAAATATTTTGCAATTTTATTTTATTCTGTTTTATTTTACATAAAATAGTTATTTGAATATGTGTACATAATATAGTATTTGCCTAAAACATTTACTGAGTTAAAAACTATTTTATTTATTGAACATTATTTATTAAAAGCACAATTATAAAATGAACATGATGCAAAAGTAAGTGTAGAATTAGATGCAGAGGATGATGGCGTGTCTGTTCCCATTTCTAAAGAGGTGGTTCCTCGCATATTTTCAATTACTTTGTTATGATGTTCACGATCAAGATTTAAATACGTGTTTATAGAATTCGAGTTATTATCGCCCGTAATTGTCAATAGTTGCTGTTCTGGCACTCCGTTTTTAGCCAATTGACTGACTCTCTGCTATCGATCTATTAGAGTGATTGGAAATTTTGTTATCCTTGGTATTTAAGCCAATTGATTCAGCGGAAGATTTTGTCCAGGTGTTTATAGTATTTTTTCCTATTGGCATATTATCAAACCAAACATCGGTCTCCTTTTCCATGAGCGGTTTGGTCTGAGAAATATTCGGTTTGATATTTTTTTCGCGTTTTGAAATTATTTTTAGGAATATTTAACCGGGCATGATCGTGGTTTTTCACTAGTCATTTACTGCCAGCGTAGTTTTTCGAGCCTCCTTGACAGGTTTGGCTGAATATAGGGTTGTACTCTATCCGGTCTGTTTCCGAGCCATCATTGTTTTTTTCAGTACGATAAAAATTGATTAAATATGCAACAGCTTCACCACTTCTCCAGGCTAACTTCACTGCAGCAATATGGTAAAACATCCGAAGCAAGACCTTCAGGAGTGTTTTCATTCCACATATTCACTATATTATTGAGCTCACCTGAGCTTAATGGTAGCGAGCTAGGTTTTCTTTTTGTTGGATCCGCTTGGAGTATATTGCGCTTTGCATCTCGTGTAGCCCGAGCTTTTCTAAATATTACGCTTTTAAACAGATCACCACTTTAAATTCGTTATAATACTTTTTTTGAAGAATTTTGGCTGGAATGTTCCAAATAGTTTTTAAAGTATGGCTTCCTTAAATTCCTCGCCGTTTTTTTCGCATGTTTACGGCTCCGTCTGTAAATATTATAGCGAGCTCCTCAGCACTAACATTTTCATCTAGTTGGTAATTTCTAGCATTACAGAATTCGGTAAATATCTTCCAGTTATATTTTTTACTGATTACAGTATTTTTTTGGCGTATTTTCCTCAGTAATTTGATTTCTTGATTCGCCATTTTCGTGCCCGAATCGTGAAAGTGACATTTTGAACTAAAAGTGGATGTAATAAACAAATATTTCTTAATACAGAATTAGTTAAGGTTGCTAGATTGTAAATTGTACCATGAAAGTGTCATTTTGAAACAGTATTTATTGTAAAATAAAACTCTGAATTCTTTTCATCTAGTCGTCAGAGTAGTGATCTATAAACGGTAATATTCTCGTTAGAATATTACCGGTAAAATTGGTAATTTTGGGTAATATTACCCAAAGTGGTGTTACCGTGGTAATATCGGTAACATAAACTAGAAACGTTTTTTCCAAAAGAGATGTGACACCACTGGATTAAACTTCCCAGTGTACTATTAATCTACTACACCATATTTTACTGTACAACATAACATATACATACATACATATTCATTGGACAAACACGTAATGGAGCTGGAATCTGACCCTGAATATGAAACATCGCTCTGTGTGGAAAAAATACCAATCACTATTTTAACTAGCAAAGTGGCTGCAACAGCTCGAGCAAATTTTGTTTCTGGTTTCCACTTAAAGTTCCTTCATGATACCAACTCTCCAATCCATTGTGGGGCATTGAGTACCATCTTATCAAAGAGTGGGTCTTAGCACAAATTGTCGGTGCAAAATGTACTAACGTTGCAGACCGATGTTTGGCCGAACATATGCAGGGAATCCATAACCAGTTATGCAATCAATAAACTCCAATCCATTTTCTATAAATCTACTCATACTAAGGAAAATCGTTCATTTGGCTTTTTAAGTTGTTTTCCGACGAAATTGAAGCAGTGTTGAAAGACGTCGGGATTTATAAATTTATTGGACTTATTACTGATAATGTAGCGAACATAAAAGCAGTCCGTAATACCCGGTATTGATGCCATGGAATTAACTTGCTCATGGTTGATATCTTCAAGATTCAGTCTATCAACAGATTGAACTCTTCAGCCATACGGGTAGTTTTGGAAATAATAAACTCGCACATTTTGCATACTACAGTCGAGCGCATACATTGCGATCGCAATTCCTAGTACATTGTGCTTAAACTGCCTGTACGAACACGATGGAATGCTTTTATAATCTCCTTTCAAGTTCTCCTTTCTTGTTTCATTTTCATATATGCCCTGAAGGCGCTGGCTATCGAATACGAAGTGCAGTCAGTTATGAAGGCATATATACGATCCCCTAGGCGAATGGGTTTGATAAGTGAAAATGCTTGCAACCGTTACATTATGCCGCAAATTTACTTGAACCAGCTATCATAAAGGCTTGAAGTGACTGAGTTTATTTTGAATGTCGCAGAAATCCACCCAAAACATAAGGACGGCAACAAAATAATTGAGTTTTTGGCGTATTAGAATCATCGAACTTTTGTCTACCGTTTGTGGTTGCTAGCGAGTAGTTCTCTGGTGAGATTTGGTGGGCTGGATTATGTACTGAAGTAGACTTCAGCTTTAAGTGCGTTGGCGGTTGATATAGTACCTAAGGTTTTAAACGCAGCTCAAAGCGTAACCCATTGACTGTTGAGCGTGCAGGAAAACTATTAAATCAATTATTAATTGATGAAGCTGCATATTCATATTCGCTTGCAGAAGAGGATGACCTGGATGAAACTATGAATACTTCGGTTAAGGATGATATTGAGGCTGAGGATGATAAATGCATCGGTGGGGATGACCCAAATAATGATTAAATTGTTTAATTAATAGATCATAACCTCAGATTTATATAAAATTTATTATTTACTGTACTCGTTGAAGACGAGGAAGGACCTTGCCGTCCTTCAATGTCTACCGATGAAAACCACGTTAAAGAACTCAAGGATTTGGTACTCAAACATCGTCGACTGACCATTAGAGATCTTGTTGACATCACAACAATTTAGTTTTTGCATCACGAAAATGCGCCATCTCACACTGCATTTGTTTTATGTGACTAAATTTGGTCACAAATTTGACCCATACATCGTTCGGTAACCGTTGTTTTCGCCTGATTTAGCTCCGCCTGACTTCTGGCTATCCCCGAATCTCAAAAAACCGAACCGGGGACATCGTTTTGACACGATTGAAGAGATTCAAGCCGAATCAAAGAAAGTTTTCGTCGATTTCAGGAAGGCCATTCCGGAATTAAGGTTTAACAACTGTTTTAAGACTGGAGAAAACGTTGGCCATAAGTGTATCTATCCGAAGGGGTTGAAATAAATTTGAAAGAATAATATGCCGCTTATATTTTATTTAAAAAGTCTTACTACTTTTTTATCACAGTGTTATGTTTAAATGCAGATCAAGTAGCTATCCGTCTTTTCACCAGTCATCAAAATTTCATCAGTTTTCTTTGGTATACAAATTTGAATCAAAATATTGTATAAAAAGTGTGTTACCTCTATTTTACCCGCGTTACCGGTAACATTACCAAATTTAAAAATATCGGAAATTTTACAACACTGAGCCAGAGTATGTTTTGCTAAAATAGCAAGCCTATTAAATCGGTCAATTTCGCGTCACGTGTACGAAATATTCCAATTAAAACCATATAACTGATAATTTCCCTATAGGGAATTTATCAGTATAATGTTATATCGATTAGTTTATTTCGCAGACGTAACTCAAAATAAATTGATTAACAGGCTTGCTATTTTAGCAAAAGTTTTTCAAGCAATCTACATGCACGTTGGGCCAACAGTTATAGATAATGAAAACTCTCTTTAGAGGTATCCAGAATCGAAATCGGAGCGCCATTGAATATTTTGGATTATTTTGGATCCGAATTGGCTGATTTACGATTTTCAATAAAATCGAATTTTGTGTGAAATGTCTGGAAATAATCAAGCTGTCTATAGAAGTATCAAGAACCGAAATCAAAGCACAATTGCAGATTTAGGATTTTTGGCTCAGAATTTGCTGATTAGTAAAGTGATTTTCAATAAAATCAAATTTTCTATGAAATGTAATCATGCAATTTAAATACACGTTATGGGCTAACAAATAAGGTACCAAAACCTATCCTTAGAGGTATCATTATCAAGGACCCAATTTGGGCGCAATGTTCAGTTTTCAATAAATTTCGTTTTTTTTATATTATGCCATTTTTGCGTTATGGAAATTTGAGCAATTTTCAATTTTACTAAGTTTCATCAAAGGCAATGCAAGCAAATCAATTAGCGCACGTACTTTTATAAGCCCTATACAGAAATAGATTCGTCGTTAAAGATGTGGAATGAAGATTGATCTGCTCTAGACTATCTAGATGACGAATCTATCAAGTAGAACATTCACAAGCGCGGGATGACGAATTTTATCTATTGTTTGTTTTATTAATTATAATTTTTGGTGAGAATTATATCAGTTAGCGTACAAATTGACAAAATGTCAACAAGAGTCAATCAATTGAATTATTTAAATATGTTTAGCAAACTTTTTAAAACTTGAGTCATAAGATAAAATGTTTAAGACTTTAGTGAGGTTGCTAAAGAGAATTAGGGTGGCCCAGCGGAACCTAACTTTGTATAGTCCACTTCAGCGATTTTCATTAACGTTAACCCAATACACTAGAACCTAATAAAAATGTGATGAAATTCCCATAAATCACCGCATGTACAATCTACATAAATACAGTTGTAACTTTCATTAAATCTCTCTGCGTACAAACACCATAAGTAATTAGATGCAATGCATGAATATATGAACCATCTCTCTTCTCTATGGGTAAATTCAATGATTTTTATCCGCATCTTAATTAACTATAAATTAACAGTATATAACTTGCTTAAGTAAAAAAAAAAATACAAAATTTAATTAAATTAATTAATTAATATGTTTGTGTGTAAATACATCGTTAATTAAACAAATAAATAAATATTTTTAATTGAAGAATTATTATTATCAATTTTTTTTGTTTTTCGATTGCCGGGGATAAAAGCGAAGCGTCTGAACAAAATCTATTACAATTTATAACCGTTAATCATATAGAATTTCCGATTGTGTTTGCCTATTTGTTATGTAGTAAGAAAAAAACGTTCTGTCATCTAATTGCCGTTTTATCACCGTTTATAGTTATTATTATTTATAGAGCTAATTCATGGAATTGACTTTAATTGATGACAGAGAACATAATTACTCGATTTGCAATCAATTATAGCGCACATTAATGCAATATTAGAATATATGACCACAAAACCAAAGCAAGAAAACGGTTTATTAGCTAAGACACAGACGAAAATTTTGTGTTGCGTAAACTTCGTGGTTTTAGCCAACCAATTGAATTATTCACATTTTAAATGAAATCAATCATTAATATTGTTAGTTGCGGTGTTTCTTGGGCACAATAAATTAGCAAAACAAACTGTTCCCATTTTTTTTTTGTGTTCGTTCAAAGTCTTTATTGTTTTTTTTTTTTTTTGAATGCACTCATTGATAATGTCGAGAAGCTAAATTTTTGGTTGGTATGACAAAAAACATAACATAACATTTGAATAAATAAGCACAGTTGTTTTTTTTTGGGGAGGTATAGTGTATGGAACGGGGTTCAAATAACATTTGATCTAAATTAAACAAATTAACTGTTGGCGCTAATCAATATGGGTATATAAATATCAGCATAATTTATATATTCTGCAGATTTTTTTTTTTTATCTAAAAACTGGTATCCAGATTTATATGTATGTAGATAAATAATTATCATACAGTCAATTTCTTGGTATAGATAAGTCTAAACCAAATTCTATACTGTCAATACTATATTTGTCATGAAGAAATAGGTTAATAAAACATAGACTAATAATATGGTTTCTTGTGATAAGCCAGTTCTGCAAGCCATCCGCGTATACGACATAATCAATTAAATACCTCTATAATAAATGCTTACACATTAAAATCTATTAAGTTAATAGGTTTACATTTTTTTATTGACAGATCGAGCTAAGAAAGTTTATACAATAGAATTTAATTATTATTAATTCTAACGAAAGCTTTTAAAGATGAACCAAGTAAATCTCTTTTCATAATTTTCTGTCATTGTTATGCTTCTACTTTCACTGATGCCAAATTGTTTTATATAAAGGTGAAAATTTTACAGAAGTTATTAAGAAGCTTGTTTATTTGATTAGTTTGTCGAAGTTGGGAGTAAAACGTGGACATTTTGTAAAATAGGCTCTTTTATAAAACAATTCCAGTTTGGATCCAAGTTTTAATGAACTAAGCGGTTTGTACCAGTGTAGCAACCATTGCACCAAACATGTCTATCCAAACCACCTCGATCTTCCAGAGTATCTTAATTTTGGCCTTATGAGCCACTGTTATAACATTTTCCGGAACTATTTTTACGGGAAATAGGATGGGATATTTTAAACTACAGATGCAGATCGTATTTTGCAATAATAATTTCGAACAATGCGTCTTATTTAACCATGGTTTCACACCAAATTTGAATTAAGTTTCGACCTCTAAACAATATATTTTAATCGGAACAAAATCTTTTAAATTAGGCTTATTTTATTTAGATAGCATGTCTGCGATTTATGTTAGAGACGAAAAGTGGCACTTAGGACATAGGCCCTAAAGCTGCTGGCGTATTTTAGTGCCAGATTTTATCTGTGATCTGATATACGTGATTGCTTTGGCTTTTTGATGGCTGCAGAATTGCCAGAGTACAAAATGTTGGTTTCAGTGAGAATCGCTGGTTTTGTGAAAGGTTTTACGTTCAATTATTAAGCACTTTGTAAAGTATAATGATGATCCTCTCTCACAATATCTGAAATAAGAACAGGTATTGATGAAAGTGAGGGACTTATTATTTATTATCGATTTGTGCTCTCGAAAGGAAAAGTGGAGAATTGGATGTAGCATGTTGATGTCATTATTAACAAAATATTCTTGAATAATATAACAGATTAAGACTAACCATACAAGAAGGAGACTGGCTTATGTCCTACCCTATAATTTACATAAAGCAAAAAGGAGGGTCAATCTGTTGTGTGCAAGGCAAACCCTAATCATACAAACCACATTTACCTTAAACTCTGATCTAGCTTTCTATACATAGTTTCATTACGCCTTCATCATCTATTGATTCACTTTGGTCTTTTTGTTCTTCTAACTTTCAACTCTTTATACCGGTAACACTTATCCATAAAATGCGGCATACAACGAATCTGTTCCTAAATTTTTTCGAACTACACTCGTGGCTTCTCTCATAATTTATCGAGTTAAGGCTTCCATAAAACTGTCTTCATGAAAATTAGAATATGAAGAATTTATAGAATTTGTAAAATTTGAAGAAGTTTAAGAAGTAAAAGAATTAGAATGATTTGGAGAATTTATGGAATTTAAAGAGCTTAAAGGATTTATAGATATAATTGAGAAAATTCGTAGAATTACGATAATTTAAAGAATTCAGAGGAGCTACAGAGTTTATAGAACTTGTAGAATTTATAGCATTTATAAAATTTATGTGATTTAAAGGAGTTACTGAATTTAGAAATTATAAAAAATTTATAGAATTTAGAGAATTTATAAGATTCAACTAATTTAGGGAATTCAGAAAATTTATAGAATTTGTAGAATTAATTGAGCTTAGAGAATTTGTTGAAATATTAGAATTCAGAAAATTTAGAGAATTTAGAGAACATATAGAATATATATTTTTTGAAGAATTGGAGAATTATAAAATTATGGAATTCACAAATTTAAATATTTTAGAGAATTTTTGAAACTTAGGGAATTCATGGAATTTAAAGAATTTAGAGAATTTGTAAAATTTTCAGAAGTTAGAGAGTTTAAAAATAAAGTTTGGAGAATTTAGAAAATTTAGAGAATTTATAGAATTTGTGCCATTTTTAAATTTATTGAATTTTTAAACCTTAGAGAATTATGGGAATTTAGAGGATTTATAGATTTTATAGAATTTGTAGAATTTAATGAGCTTAGAGAATTTATTGAAATATTAGAATTTAGAAAATTTACGAAATTTGTGGAATTTATAAAATTTAGTAAATTTACTCAAATTATAGAATTTATTAAATACCCGACAGAGAATTTAATGGTTTTCAGTTTTTAGAGAATTTATCGAATTTTACAAATTTTCAAACTTTATGAAATGTTTAGAACTTAAAGGATATATTAGTAGAATTTGTCGAAATTTAAAGAATTTACAGGATTAACATATTTAGAAATTTTAAAGAATTTGTAGAATTTATAGGATTTAGCGAATTTAGAAAGTTCAGAAAATTTATAGAGCTTGTAGAATTTATAGAATTTGTTGAAATTATAGAATTTAAAAAATTTAGAGTAATAAAATTAGAAAATTTACAGAATTAAGAAAATTTATAGAATTAAGAGAATTTTAGAATTTAGAGAACCTACAGAATTAATTTATTTCGTAGAATTAGACATTTCTTTAAAATTTATTAAATTTATGAATTTATATTTCAGAATTTATAGATCTTTGAGAGTTAACAAAATTTGTTTTAAGCATTTAGACAAATTATATAGATGAACTAGAAATATTTGTAGAATTTAGAGACTTTAGAATTTAATGAATTTCGAGAATTTTTGGAAATTATAGAATTCATTGAGTTTATAGGAGAATTTAGAGAGTTTACAGAATTTGCTTAATTCACTGATTTTGTACATTTTAGAAACTTTATAAATAACTTATAAAATAAGAATTTATAAAATGTTTAAAATTTACTGAATTCACAGAATTTATGGAATTTAAAAAATTTAAAGGTTTTATTGAATTAAAAATCTTAAAGAATTCTGAGAATTTAACGTTCAGAGAGTTTAGCGAATTAATAGAATTCATACAATTTAGCGAAAATACTCAATACGAGTATTAAATTATAGAGAATTTGAAGTTTTCTAATAAATTGAGGATTTTTTAGAATTTACAAAATAAGGAGAGTTTAAAACTTGATAGAATTTATAAAATTTAAAGAATTTATATTTGTAGAATTTATAAAATGTATAAATTTTATACAGAAGAGACATTTATAAAATTTAGATTTTTTAGAATTTATACAACTTGAAGAGAATTTTTTATTTACGAAATCAAAAGAATTTAAAGGATTTATCGAATTTAGGGAATTTCAAAAATTTGTAAAATTTAGAAGTTAGAGAGTCTAAGATTTTAGAAAATTGATATGTACAATTTGGAAAATTTACAGAATGCAGAGAATTTAAAGAATTTAGAGAATTTGTAGAATTTAAAAGATTCTGAGAATTTAAAGAATTTTCAGAATTTGTTGAATTTAGAGAATATGTATATAAAATTCAAAGAATTTAGACAATTTTAAAATTTATTGGACTGACTGTATCACAATTTATATGTATATACAGAATGTACTGTGCAGGTTGTATTAGCGAATTATACTAATACAGCCAAATTCCCTTTCAAAATTTTTTCTTCATCATATTTACACAGCCCGATTTCTGTGTAAGCAAATTTTCACAATTAAATTTCTTTACTTTAATTTGAATTAATTAATCAACTCGTGTAATCTTCATGATGCAACCGATCGTAACTCAGATCATTTTGATGTGTTTTACAAACAAACAATGGAATTCAAATAATTGAAAGAATTAATCGAATTTAGAAAGTTTAAATAAGCCATATATTTAATAAAATTAAAGAACTAAGCGAATTTGTAGAATTTACAAAATTTTGAGAATTTAGAAAATTGATAGAATTTGTTGAACTTGGAGAATTTATAGGATTTTAAAATTTAGAGAATTTATTGAATTTAAAGAACTTAAAAAATTTTTAGATTTTGAAGGGTTTATAGTATGATAGAATTGACAAAAATCGAAGAATTACGATAAATTAAAAATTTCAGAGAAACTATAGAGTTAGAATTTAAAAAAAAATGGGATTTAGCAAATTTATAACATTTAGATAATTTTTAGAATTTAGAGAATGCATAGAGTTTATAAAATTTGCAGAATACATATATAAAATATGCAGAATTAATAATATTTTTGGAATTTAAAAAATTTACAGGATTAACGTATTTAGAAATTTTAACGAATTTGTAGAATTTATAGGATTTAGCGAATTTAGAAAGTTCAGAAAATTTATAGAGTTTGTAGAATTTATAGATTTTATTACAGGAATTTGTTGAAATTATAGAATTTAAAAAATTTAGAGTAAAGAATTTAGAAAATTTTAGAATTAAGAGAATTATAGAATTTAGAGAACCTATGCAAATAATATTTTTTGTAGAATTAGAGAATTTTGCAAAATTGATTAAATTTATGGAATTTATAAAATTTATAGAATTTAGAGAGTTAACAAAATTGGTTTTGAAGATTTATATATGATAATTTAGAGAATTTAAGGAATAGGTAGAATATAGAGATTTTGGTGAGTTTATAATGAACCACAATATTTGTAGAATTTAGAGAATTTAAAGAATTCAGAACATTTATGGGTTTATAGGATTTAGGGAATTTGGATTGACAGAATTACAGAATTTGTTAAATTCACAGATGTTGTACATTTTAGAAAATTTATAAAGAATTTATGGAATTTATAAAATTTCTAAAATTTACAGAATATACAAAATTTATAAAATTAAAAGATTTATAAAAATCTTTATGAGAATTTAACGTTAGTAGAATTAGTATAACATGGCTAATTTATAGGATTTGTGAAATTTAAAGAGCTTAAAGAATTTATAGAATTAAAAGAACTTAACAAATTTGTAGAATTTAAAGGATTTATTGAATTGAGAATATTCTAGAATTACGATAATTTAAAGAATTCAGAGAAACTATAAAGTTTATTTGTAAAATTTATTGAATTTATAGGATTCACCTAATTTAGCAAATTCAGAAAATTATAGAGTTTATAGAATTTGTAGAATTTAGAGAGTTTAGAAAATTTGTTGGAATAATAGAATTTAAAATAGTATTTAGAGAACTTAGAGAAATTAAAAAGTTTGTAGAATTAAGAGAATTTTTAGAATTTAGAGAACATATATAAAATTTATATATTTTGAAGAATTTAAAAAGAATTTATTAAATAAAGAGAGAACTTATAGAATTAGAGAGAGACAGAACTTATAAAATTTATAATTTATAAAATTCATAAAATTTAGACGATTTTTAGGATTTATTGAATTCATAGAGTTTATAAAATTTGTAGAAGTTATTGAATTTAAAGAATTTATGAAATTACTACATTTCGAGAATTTATAGTATATAAATTAGCTACAATATTTGTCAAATTTAGAGAATTTATAGAATTTAGAGTAGTAAAAAAAATTCAGAATTTTTTTAGAACTTAGAGAATTTTTCATGGAATTTGTAGGATTTATAGAATTTATATAATCAAAAGAATTTAAAGTATTTATCGAATTTAGAAAATTCTTCGAATCGGGAAACGAGGCAGCTGATGTCCTCGCCCGCGAGGGATCTGCCTTTCCATTAATTGGACCAGAGCCCTTCTGCGGCGTCTCTAAGGGGCACCTTAGGGCAGCAGTTAAACGCTGGGAGGATGTGCAAAAGTTCTCTTACTGGCGCGGAATTCCAGGTTTGCGACAGGCGAAGGAATTTATTTCACCTTCGTCGGCCAGGGCCAAGGAATGTCTCGTACTTAGGAAACCTGAGTTGAGGCTGCTTACCGGCTTCCTCACAGGTCACATCCCCTTAAGGTATCACCTTAAGAAAATGGGCCTAAGTCCGACGGATAGATGTCGCTTCTGTGACATGGAAGCGGAATCAGCGGAACATGTTCTGTGCCATTGCCCAGCCATTTTCTGCAAAAGGTTACAACATCTAGGAGGGAGAGTAATGAGCCCGGATGGTATGCACCATATACCGGCCGGCAGTATTGTCAGGTTCATTAAGAGCCTGAATATTGACTGGACGGCTCATTAAGTAGGGTCCATGCACAAAAGATCTTTTAGGTCGCAGTGCGGGGTGGCTTGAACGCCCACATGGCCCTCAACTAATAATAATAATAGAAAATTCTTAGAATTTGTAGAACTTGGATAATTGAAAGAATTTATGGAATTTAAAGAATTTACAGGAATTGTATTGTAGAATTCATAGAATTTACAGAATTTATAGAGTTAATAATATTTTCGGAATTTAAAGAATTAACAAATTTAGAAATTTTAAAGAATTTGTAGAATTTATATGATTTAGCGAATTTATAGAATTTGTTGAAATTAAAGAATTTAAAAAAATTAGAGTAAATAATTTAGAAAATTTACAAGATTAAGAAAATTTATAGAATGAGAATTTTAGAATTTAGAGAACCTATAGAATTAATATTTTTTGTATAAATAGAGACTTTTTCAAAATTTATGGAATTTATAAAATTTACAGAATTTATAGAATTTAGAGTTATTTATTTTAAAAATTTATTTTAAAGATTTATTACATTTAGAGAATAAAGAAATATTTACATTTTAGAGGATTTATAGATTTTGGTGTGTTTAGACAATTTAGAGAATTTAAAGAAGTTAAAGAATTGAGAAAATTTTTGGAGTTTATAGAATTCATTGAGTTTATAGGATTTAGAGAGTTTACAAAATTTGTTAACCATCCGCGTCCCTGACCCCACAGAGATCTTTATATATTTGATAGGGCAAGTAAATAAACACTACCAAATTACCAAATTTACAAGTAATTTACAAACTTTACAAACTGCAGAGAATTTAAAGAATTTAGAGAATTTGTAGAATTTAGAGAATTTATAGAATTTAGAGAATTTGTAGGATTGATTGAATTTAAAAAATATATGAAATTAAAAAAAAATCGAGAATTTATAGTATATAACTACAATATTTGTCAAATTTAAAGCATTTATAGAATTTAAAGAATTCGTGGATTTTGTAGGGTTTAGAGAATTTAGAGAGTTTATAGCATTAATTAAACTTGCAGATTTTCTACATTTTAGAAAATTTTGAAATAATTTTTATTTCTAAAGTTTTGAAAATTTTGAAACCTTACAAAATTTATGGAATTCAATAAAATTTAAACATTTATTCAATCTAAAATCTTTAAGAATTTTGTGTATTTAACATTCAGGAAGGGCGATTAAAAGAATTTAGAGGATTCATAGAATTAACAGAATTTGCAGGGTTTGTAGAATTTATAAAATTTAGTGAATTTACTCAATATAAGAATATATTATAAAGAGAATTTATTAAATTTGACAAAAATTTAGAATTTACAGAATTAAGAAAGTTTAGAGAATTGGTTGAATTTACAGAACTAAGATATGTATGTGTATGGAATTCAGAAATTTACAGAATTTGTAAAATTTATAAAATTTAGAATATTTATAGAACTATTAGAATTTGTATACCTTAGAGATTTTGTAGATTTTTAGAATTTAGAGAAAATATAGAGAATTTATAAAATTTAAAGAATTTGCACAATTTATAGGATTTACAAATTTAAGGAACTTATCAAATTTAAAATTTTTTAAGAATTTATAAAATTTGGAGAATTTATGGCAATAGACTTTCTAGCATTTATTAAACTTATGCCATTTAGAGAATTTGAAAAATAGACAAAATTTCAAGAATTAACAAAAAAATTTATAACATTTCAAAATTTAGAGATTTTTTAGAATTTATGGAATGTAGAAAATTAATAGAATTTAGAGAATTTATAGGACTTAAATAATTTAAAGAATTTATTGAATTTAGATGGTGAAAATGATATTTACAATTTTTTTAAATTATACAATTAAGCATTTTAATTCGAGAATATAGCTCAAAAATTCAGAATTGCAAACATCAAAATTCGAAAATTTGTGTGTCTTAAAATATTTCAGAAGGCATTCGAACACCATAAGAATTAGAGGTCTTATTACGTTATGATGTTGCACTACATTTTCAAGATTTGCTGCATATCCAAGACTGGCCAGCATTTGGTGCTAGTTTAGCGACCAATTCGGCGAAATCATTGCAGTGCTACAAATTATGATCATAGTTGTTCACCGATTAATTTTTCCAGTGTGTGCAAGGTATCCTAAATTCAAAATTAAAAAATTTTCAAATTTTTTTCAAAATTTTACGTGTTCGAATTGAAAACTTCAAATTCGAATTTAAATGCAAAATTGACAAAAATCGAAATTTAAGAAAAGATGGTGCTGTATGATTTATAAATAGCTAGTCATATTGGTCTCCATCATTTGCATACACTTATTCATTGATTCATTGAGGGAAATCTCGAGAGCGATTAATAGATCGGTGAACTGAATTATTGATGTTCCCCTGAACGCGCACCACAATACCAAACTTCAGGATTGAGTTAATTTTGAGAATACGTGGGATTTACGGCTAATTCCATTCGTACACAATCACCTCGATCTGCATGGCCGTCGATACCATCAGTCCATCAGAGAAGCAGCCGAGATATGTGAAATGCTCGCCATCTTTTTGGCTGGTTTGTCTCGACTGTTATGACCTCTTCTGTAACCATCAATAATACGGGAATTCTCAAAAGAGCAACAGCATAACGCATTCTTGTCATCAACTGATTGACTTTATCGTGAACTCGATAACCATGTTACGTTTACGATAATCGATATAAACATAAAGGTGCTTATTGGGTAAATCATATTTGGACGATTTTCAGTATAAATCGGGTTCCAGAATTATTAAGGATAACTGTCAAATTTAATTTAATTATTCGTTCTTCTGAAGGACGTTTAAAGACCAGCAGATTGCTTTGTAGGCAGAGCTGCGAACCTGGGACTGAACAGAATTTTAGCCCGAATTTTAACCGATTTACTAGAAAAAGTTAAACAGGAAATCGTAACGGGAACTGAAGAGGAGGAAGAGACAGTACTTCATCTTCTTTGCACCTGTCCTCGTCTGGCACGAAACAGACTGAATCTTCTAGGGGCACACCTTTTCAACGACCTGGCGGAGCTCAGCGAGAAGGACGTCAGGAGTATCCAGCGCTTCATAGCAAGCTCAAAGTGGTTTCAATGAGTTGGAGGAAAAATTTTTAATTTGTGGTATGGCTACGGACCTTTTTGTGTCTATGCCTGGTCCTGGTGGACCGCCACCCAAACCAAACCTAACCTACTAGAAAAAGTTAAACAGGAAATCGTAACGGGAACTGTTTTCGTTCCGTTTCGGTTTTGTTTGCGTTCTTAGTTTCACAATGACGAAGCAACCGAAATTATCAATATGCATAAAATCCCAAATATTCGAGCGACTTATGTATATGCCTGTTGGCACGACAATTACAGGTCTGAATACCAATGATATTTATGCATTTTATAGAAAATCCCCAGAAATTAAAAGCCAACAAATCGAAAATCTGTAATTGTGCTCCGATTTTGATGTTGATACCTCTATCAATAGGCGTTGAAACCTGTAATTGTCGTGCGAGCGGGCTAAATCGTTTGAATAATTTGTAAACATTTCACAGTATTGTGAGTATATTGATGTACAATCCTCTCTTTAGCACAATTACTTTATCGGATAGCATAAGTCTTCGAAGTTTTTGATAAATTAGCCCCTAACCAGATAAAGAAATCTGCATCTCGAAAGTACGGGTTGGAAAGCCTCTTTTAGGATTTTTAGCAGTCGGTTTCCTATTTCCACTCGTTAAAGAAAATTGAACTGCTTTCAAGAGTTAGCTGAGTACCTCAGCACTGCCTCTATTTTTCATTATATTAACGCTGTGTTTCTTATCTGAGACTGAGTACTAAAAATCTGTGTTTTCACATAGCCTTTTAGTACTCAGATCGATTAGATTGGAAATAAGAAACACACAGCATAAATAATATTACCCTATGCACCAGTGTAAGTCAGAACATTCTTAACCCAACAAAAATATCCTACAAGCAATTTTTGTTAATCAAAATTTAACTAATTGATCACGAAGTCGATTAAATATATTCATACATTGTATCGCGCGTACATTTGGTCGTGCAGACATTTTATCGCGCGAACATTTTATCGCGCGAACATTTTATCGCGCATAATTTTTATGAAAATTGAATACCGCTGTCGCGCGTATTTTTCTAACATAATATATTATTAAACCCTGACTATGCTATGCTATTATATTTCATGCATGCAACTGTATTTAGATATCTCATATAACCATGTATTCGACTGTTAAATTTATTTCATTTTTTTTTTTACTTTTGTATTTTATCCATTCTTTTTATTTATACATCGAATAGAGCAAAGTAATAATAAGTAAGTACAACGACTGCGCTCTATACAATCATCATTCTTTCTTTGGTCACTGTCAAGTGAAGACATCCACAGTAAAGTAATAAAAAGTGTTATATACAAAAAAAGTTATTTTGTCTTGAACAAACAAGAAATAAAATCTAATATTTTATTTATTTATTTTCGGAACTTCCTAGAATTTTTAGTTGTGATTTGTTTATTTTTTTTTATCTTTTATCTCGACTGTGTGTTTCATTCGCCATTACATTTTAAAAATATTTTGTATTTTTGTGTAGCGGCGTTTTGTTGTTTTTGGATAAAAAAACTCGAAACAAAAAAATATTCAGTTATTATATTTACTACACTACACACACCATCATCTTTGTTCATCATCAAAACAAGAGCTAACTAACAAGAACAGTTAACGTTAGTCGTCGTCAGAACCAGTCGTGTCGTTGCTGATTAATATTTTTATTAGTTAGATACCTAGAAACGTTATAGTGAAAATTTTTCTAAAAAGCGCGCCGCGAGTGATAAAATTGTGAATTATTTATTTATGTTTTTTTTTTAAATGTACTAGTGTGGAATTATTTATTGTGTGAATTGTGTGATTTGCAAGTATTTTTTTGTAAGATACACAAAAGGATATAAAAATAAGGAGAGAGAGTGAGCGTGACGGATTATTGCCAATTAAAAAAATAAAAATAAAATTTGTAAGAAATTCAAGCACGAGGGGATTTTTACGTTCAAGTTTTTATACATACATTTTGTCGGTGAGTAACTATTTTGTGTATATGTGTGGTGTGCATCCGTCTGGATGCGTAAATTCCTTGTTTTGTGAGCATGTGTACGAATGAGTGAAATATCCTTTTTTTGCTCAATATTTTTATAAGGTGTGGCTGTTTTTCTTTTTTTTGTCTTGTAACATTATTAAACGTTCGGGTCACATGACTTCAATAAAAATATCGTATCTTCAGGAGGTGCCGGTTTTTTATGTCTTAGATTTACGTTTTTAAGTTTTATTTTTGGGAGTGGTGTCTGCCGGCACCAAATTGATTTCTTATGCTAATTAAACGATAAAATTTCATATCACTGGAGCATTAAATCCAATAATCATATAGTACTGACGAAAATCGCGAACATTACGATACGGTTCTGTGAAATTCATGGTGTATCTATATCTTTCGTGCAATGCATCCAGTTTTGCTCCATAAAATCATAATAACAATAATAATGGTGATAAATAAACAACGAACAAAAAAAAAAAAAATCATAATCAAGTTTAACTGTAATCTCGCGCTATATACCTACCTTTAATAATATACAGTCGGTTTCGTAAAACATGTTTTATGATGGTATGCAATATTATTGAAGGAAACAGGTAGAATTATGTAAATCAAGAACACGGGCCAGACAAACAACACACGAGTCAAAGATTGTATGGAAAACCTGGAAAAATTCATAAACAAACGCGGAACAATTTGGGGAAATCTCCAGTACTTTAGTACAATATACATATGTGTATGCGTAATGTATATTATGAAAAATCGATTTTGAGGAGGTGAATGAATTTTTCCCATTGTCATGGTCGTTTCGCTCTTCTTTTATACTCTAGACTCGTCTACACATAATCGTTGTATGGAAACCTTTCATGTTGTTTTGTGCACTCTTTGCATGGAATTTTCAATTTTCATTTTTCATGTTGTTATGTTAAATAAAATAATTAAAAAAAAAAATCATGTTTTGTTTGGTTGTCTACCACAAGGGGTTCTCAAATATGTTTACAATATATTCGTACGTACACAAAACTTTACAGTGGTGTAATAAGATGTTGAACCCTCTTGAATCCCTTCTATATGTATGTATCATGTACTTAGGCGCATTGATTTATCACTGGAATTGGAATGAGAAATTACAACTCAATCATATGGTTGTATATTACAAAATATGTATATAAAAGGGGCTGAATAAACTCTATAAATATACCACTTGTTTACGATATGCGTATGTGTCTGCATTTTATATTTTTGGAAATTTGGTATACATAAATAAATAGTAGGATGAAGACAATCAATCCCTCAATTTTAGAAAAGATTTTATGTCCAAAACATAAGACCCTCATCAACATATATAGGAAAACATATTTTAATGTATTATTGTTTAATTATTTAAAACATCTCTGCGCACAGGGTAGATACACATCATAACATTTTATCTTAAGACATATTACGAGTTATATCGATACCGCAAGAACGTGATTTAACATAAAAATTCTTCTCAACCACAAGTATTTTTTTAATACGTTGTCTAAGCATGGATTATATCCATGAATTATAATGATCGTGTGTAGTTTCGTTAACGACAAAAAAATATCTAATCATAAAATTCCAAAGACATTTCGACTAAACGTCCGTATTCGTTTTGAAATATTGAGCTACTAATTATCGAACTGTAATTTAATTCTGGGATATTGGACTACTAGATGCTACAAAGACAGATTGAAAGTTTGAGTTTATACGATCACATAGCGAGCAATAAACGGTCGGACTCGTTTTAAAATATTGAGCTATTAAAATATTTTAGAACTATATTGAGCTACTAAAATATTATTACTTACAATTTTTTTTTAAATTGATCAAATTTAATTCCAGAACAAATTATTTCCTTCTTTTAATCTTTATGTACGTGACAAGGAACAATTGTACCTTTTTCGTTTTGGGCTATATGCTTGATAATTTTATTTAGCCTCTATTGACATTTTTTAACCCTTTCAAACGCCATTTAAAATTGACTTTCTTCCAAAAATAAAATACGTAGCACAATTATGCACTGCTATGATATGGGATTGCTCATAAAACTGTAGTGTGAACATAAATACATAAGAGAACGATCGCTCAAGAGAAATGAGACAAAAATTAAAAATTACGGTTGGTCGAAGCGGTGAAAGTTGATGTACAATATATTGTACAAGGCGTTTGAGAGGGTTAATTCAATTTTAATTATTTTCAACCAAAGGGTATAGAACAAAATTATTTAGTTATTCTGCAAAATTAAATAATACGACCCGTGTCGACAACAAGTTTACAATGCGATTCATTTTTAGAACATACTAGCAAATGCTCACTTCCCATCATCGCTGAACCCAAACTGGGATGAATATTCTTCCTTACTTGCAAATTTCTTGAATTTTCTTGGGGTACAAGTTTTTTTAAAGTGCCTACGATTGTCAACTGCCTTGATAACAACAAACGCGCTAAAGGTAGTGCGAAAAAGAAATTATCCTTTGTGATATTTTGGCCAGAACATTTAAATTGGTTGCACAAATCGCTTACAACTCGCTGTCCTTGATCCTTTTCTTGTGTAATTGACCGGTGATGGTATATGCGTTTTTTGCGTCATAAACCGTGTGAATCGTACCCTGCCCAGATATGTAGTTGTTAATCCATGGTCACACAATCCGATACCGTGTAATGTGATATCACTGATAGCAGCTGCTTTATCTGCCTTCAAACGTTGAAAACGGGTAACATCGTCGTCAAACCAAATAAATCAGCATACGCCACGAAATCGATCAATCGATCGCTCTATATAGTGGATAAAAATCCACACGCCATAAAACGCTATGATGCTCCGAATTTGAATGATGTACACCCGTTGTAATAAGCATTCCAATATAGGCAAACAACTCTTTTGAGATCAAACACACTTCCAGCTTTTAGCAAGAGTAACATCTAGTGGAATTTGTATCTGTACCGTACCATCGTTAGCAATAAAACCTGGAATTGAAGATACGTACCTTAACCACTTAGGATATGATGTACAATTTGTCAATCATATAAAGGTTATTAAGAGAACATTTGTTTGATATAACCTAGCCTCGTTGAATTCGTAAAATTGTAAAAATTTTTAAATTTTACAAATCCTTAAAATTATTTAATTATTTTAAATAAATTTTTCAGAATCTTCAATTTCTTTAAATTCTGTAATTGATTTAAAGAATTTAAAGATTCATCAAATACTTGCAATTTTTCAATTTCTTCAGGTTTTTCAAATTTGAATGAATCCCTCAAATTGTTGATATTCGATAAATACATAAAATTTGCAATTTTCTTCTAATTTTTGAAACCTTTCGAAAATTTTAGAAATACATAGTAAGATTCTTCAAACTTGAAATTATTCGTGTGATTTATCAATTGGGCAAAATGGAGACTTCACCACCTGGAATTTATTTTGTGGGGATCTTCTCCCTTGCTATAGTAGCCGAAATTAATTTAGGTCTGTGTTTCTAGTGATTTTCTGTTTGAAGTACTTTAGGAAATTTTTCAAATTTTCCAGATTTATCAAATTCTTTAAACTCTTTCAATACGCTAATTTTATTGTCTGCTGAAGAATTTTCTACTCCTATAAATTATTCAGGTTCTATAATTCTATTTTCAATTTCGGCAAATTCGTTTAATTCTTTAATATTTCAAAATACTTAATAAAATTTGATACAATTTTTAGATTTTCAAACTCCTTGAGTCGTTCGCTACCAGCTCATATGTGTGATATATCGGTTTGTTATCACAGCTCGTCCTCACATACCTACATATGTATATGGGATGTTTTTGATCAATTTATTGGAGACATGTGGTGGACGTTTATCCTGGGAGGCTCTATTTTTTATTTTTTATACATTTTTTAATTGGGAGCAGAGCGGCCTTATTAATGGTCATAGCTCCTTGTAGCTGTCAGAGCTTCTGCACCCAATGCGCTATCCTGCAAGTAAAGATTAATAGCTACCTTAAATTTATTCATTTTGTATTCCTGATGTTCGATATAAAAATTCGCGCTTGACTTTTTAGTTCAACGTTTCGGGAGCTTCACTGTAAACCTACGTGCATTGGTTCTTCCTCTTGTTACTCTTGCTTACGATAGTTCTGCAGAACATTTACCATGTAGATCTCTGCGATGCTGTAAGCTATCTAGTTCTTGAGTAAGTCTGGGGATTCCGTATTATTCTGATAGCGCGGCATTGAACCCTGTCAAATAATGGAGGGATGTATCGGATGAAGACTTTATATATCTGGAGTACTTGATGCGATTTAAAAAACCTTCTGCATCGATTCAGGAAGCCAAGTTTTTTTGAAGCTGATTTAGCCAATGCAACGATGTGTTCATCCCATTTGAGTTTGTTACTTATTTGAACACCAAGCAGGCGAATTGAGTCGCAACCCACAAGGATATGGTTTTTTACCTCAAATGGGTAGTAGTTGCGACTTTTTGCGGAAAATGTGCATATTTGTGTCTTTTTTTCGTTAAATTGTACTGAGTTGTTGTTACTTCACTCAAATATTGTACTTAAATCGGCATTAAGAGAAGTACGACTTCTGCCCGTTTATTATTTAGATCTGTAATGCTAGGCTCTGCCTCGAATGAAATAGAAGAATGCAATGTGGCATAGGGATATGGTTTACAGTGCTCTCCAGCAAATCGTTGATGTAAAGGCCTCTCCGTGGTGTTCTAGGGTGAGATTCCATTTGTTCGTGACATACGTCAGGAGATCGGTCGTGAATCTGCTTTCACGAAAGCCGTATACCGTACTGTCTATCCAAAATTAGTTTATTAATTTCTAGATATTTAACTATATGTTGATTGACGCATTTCTCTAAGACTTTAGCGACGGCTGACACAATTGATATTGGGCGATAGTTTGAAGGGTCAGTTTTATCACAACACCGTTTCAGCACGGGTTGCACCATTGCATTCCTCCAGGTGTTCAGGTAGTCGCCTTGCTTATATGAAAGTAGGAAAATTTTAGATAAAATTGGAGCCAATTCACTGGCAAACTCCTTTAATATTCGAACCGGAATTCCATCAGCTCCGGTGGCCTTATTTGCATTCATTGACTTCAGATTACTAAAGAAAATTTCCTCTGAGAAGGCGACGGGGCTCACAATTGAACCGCAATATGGAATTAATGGAGCTTCAATTCCATCTGGGACAACTAATGTCACCAAAGCGCCATCAGCACGTTTCAATGCTGAAACAGATATTTTCGAAATATTTGCAACCGATTCGACCATGTAAAAGTTGCGATCGGAGATTTTCAACTCGGAACCCACATTGACTCTCTCGCTGTCGTCTCTTTTTGCTTCTCTACCACAGCTTTGTTTGGCAGCTTTAGTGGCTTCTTTTGAAAATATTTTAAAATTTTGATTGCAGTTGGAAAATGATGAGGGAATAAATTTATTCATTCCATGCAAGACGGTGTCAGTAAAACTGGAAACGGCGCTGTCTATGTTGTTGTTATGTAAGCAATGGCGTTCCCAAGGGAAATGTTGGAAAAATGACTGTAAACCATCAAAATCAGCTTTGTTAAAATGCTAAAGACGCCTTGGCTGCTGCCTAGATTCTAGTGGTGTTTCAACAGATATTTTTGTGGTTATTAAGTTATGGTCAGAATTTCCAATTCCAGTTTCGACATGGGTCTTCATGGAAAGGGGGTTGGAAGTTAGACAGGGATCCAGAATATGAACTCCTCTAGAGTTTTGGCATTCAAATGTTGGTTCACTAACAATCTGGGTGAGGTCCTGCGAAACCAACCATTTCAGTCGCCTCCTACGACAAGCAGTGGATGCTGTGGTGGTATTCTAAGGATATCATCATGCTCGTGAGGTGCACTTTACGAATCATGAGAGTGTCTCCCGTACACAGGGCAGAGGCATATTAGCGAAGGAGTTAAATCATTCAAATGCTACAAATTCTTTAAATTTTCCCAAAACATCAAATTGGATAAAATATTGGTTTAGTTTCGTTTAGTTTTTTAAAATACTTTAAATTCTTCAAATAACTCAAATTTAGCTCATTTTTGCAAATCTCCAAATTCGTTGGATTCCTTGTATTTGTAAAACTATTCAAATTTGAAGAATTTAACAATTCAAACCTTTGAACGAATCCCTGTATATAGCAAATTCATGATATGTAAAATCTTCTTCTAAATCTTTCAAATTTGTCAAATCTTATGGAACAAATTCAATTTCTTCCAATACTTGATGTTGTTAATGTTTTTATAGTTTATAAAATGGCAGAATTCTTCAATCATTTCAAATTTTAAGAATACGAATATTGATTCTGTTATGTCGCACCTCTAGAGAGGGACAGATAGCTATATTATGAGACGGCAATATTTTTGCCGCCCCGGTGGCACAGTGGTTAGCATGCTTGCTTTAAGCTCCGGAGGTCCCGGGTTCGATTCCCGGCGGGTGATGAAAAAATCACGGCTGGTTAATGTTGGATCAATGAATTAATCTCTCATTATCCGTTAAAAGAAATTATTACGAAACTTCAAATGAAGCGGCCAAATCCCTCTATGGGATGTAGCGCCAGCGAAAAAAAAAAAAAAAAAATATTTTTAGGGCTGATAACATCTCCTCCTAATTTAATTCAAACCCTTCCAGTCGTCGAGGAATTCTTGGCTCTCTGTGTGGTGGACGAACCGGAGTAGCTGGATGTTGCACTTTGTTTTATTGCACGTCAACCGCGCCTTCATATAAAGATTCGTTCCGAGGATTTGGAGCTGAAGGATCTGAGCCAGAAGCGTGCCAAGTGTTAATTCCGATCCAGAATCAGATCAGAGTTTTGTAATTTGACGCGATACATTACATTTCCCAGTCGTTCCTTGACGATTGAAGACTGCCAGCGATAGTTGTTGTTGTAGTACACCTTGACATCGACTGAGTCATTGACATTGAACTGTCGATTCTTAGCGCTATGTTGCTTGTTGAATTGTTCATTCTGTTTCTGCTTAAGATCATCGTGATTAATCTTTGAATGTACAGATGGTTTTAACAGATCGAACGTGATTTTTGTAATGGTGTGTTAGGATTCAACGTTAACTCGATACCTCCTTCCCCTTGATTTTTCCTCAGCGATCTCTTGAGTTTATCGACGAAACGTTCCGCCTGTCTATTTGATTGTGGATGGAATGGGACGGTACGCACGTGTTCGATGCCATTCGACTCACAAAACTCTTTAATCGTGCTGAAACAAACTGAGTCCCGCTGTCCAACACGATGGCTTTTGGAATACCAAAACGACAAAATGTTTCCTCCAACATTTTTACAGTTTTTGTTGAAGTTGTTTTTGCGACAGCAAAACTTCCGGTCACTTTAAATATGCGTTGATGATTACGATAAAGAAACACCCGTAAAGTTGTTGAAGAATACGTCGCTGAAATTTTTCTGGGTCAACAATGCGATCATCGTACATGAGCCAACCGTTCGATATATAGACAGTGCTTCTTGACGATGAAAAAATTGTTTGACCTCAGTATCTTGTAAGTAGGCCAACCATCGTTGACGTGTTGAATGACTGTTTGGAGAACAGCTGACTTTTCCGTTGATTACTGTATCATGTTGTGTGTTGCGGGCTTAATGATGAAAGATTTCGTGTTGAACTGATTGAAAATCGTCGTCCACTTGAATTGATGCAATCACAAATTCTTCGTCTGGTTTGATGTGGGAGTTGATCAATCGTGAAAGAACATCTGCGTATCCGAAACTGTTTGTAGACACGTCCTTAAATATTTTCAAATTATGCAAATTCGTGAAATTCTGAAAATTAGTAACATTTTTCAAACATTACCTTCATGTATTTCAATTTTTTACGATTCCACCAAGGTGAATTGGAATAATGTTGGGGAAAATATTTCAGGAATTTTAGAAGGAGTACCCCGAATTTTCAATAACAAAAATTAGATTTTTGTTAAATACGATCAACTACAATTTGATAACAAAAGGGAATTCTAAGAATTTAAACTACTTTCAGATTTTGAAGAATATAGTCTTAATCTGATGTTTGTTATAGAAATTGAAAGGATTTGGGTATATGGAATAATTTGAAAAATTTAGGAAATTTTACAAATTTTAGGAATTTGAAGAATTCAGTGACAATTTTAAGAAATTCTAAAATTTTGAGGATGTTTAAATTTGAAAGATTTAGGAAATTTACGCAATTTGGGATTTATTTGAATCTTAAAATTTTTTTGACGAATGCGTCGCATATAGAGATTCTGAAGAATTTGATGAATTTTTCCCGAATTTTAAGAAATTTAAGAACTTGAGACATTTCAGAAACTTCGCATTTATTTAGAAATCTAAAGAATCTCAAAAATTATGCGAAATTGATAAATTTGAAGATTCTTGGTTGGATGTAGTATTTTAGGAAGAATGATTTTGAATAATACGACAATTTTGCTTGAATGTAAGGCGATTAAAAGAGAGAGTTAACAGAGTTGCTTACCAGCAACTAAAAACATGCTTCGACAGACATAAAAACGATTGCATATAAAATTATTCGTTGGGCTGACTCTAAACCGCAGATTTCTTAAGATTGAGAAATTAGAAGGTTTTCGACGAATTTTTTGAAATGTCCAAATTTTGGGATATGAGAAAGTTTGAAAATTTGAAGAATTTGAACAATTTGCCAAATTTTACGTATCTGAAGAATTTAAGGGAATTCTTAGAATTTGAAAATCCTTTAAATACTCAAAGTTTAAGAATTTTAAAATTTTAAGAATCTTGATAAGCACTTGAAGAATTTTGACGAATTCGAGGAAGAAATTTTAAGAATTTAAAAATATAAAGTATTCGATTTGGGCTTAAATATAAAGACTGTATGATTAAAAAAAATGTAACGAACTTAAAGATAATTTGAGCAATTTGGTATCTATTTCAGGAATTTAAGGAATCTGTAGAATTCAAAAAATTTGACAAATATAAGGTATTTGATGAATTTAATGAAGCTGAAATTTATATTTGAAGAGTTAGAGAAATTTGGAGAATGTTTCAGATTTTCCAAATGCTAGTCGTGAATTTTGTGTATTCTTTCAAATTTCTAAAAATTCCAAAATTAAAAATTTCTAAATCAAATCTTTAAAATGACTTAGCTGACATTTAGTCAAACTTATTAGCGCTTATGGATTGGTAGACACAATGTAATTAAATAAATTGTAACAAATTGAGTGTAATATGACCAGTGATGCGACAAGCTGTAAAATTCGTATAATAGAAAGATTTGGAAGAATCTAAAGAGTTTGATAAATTTGAAGAATCTGATGAATTTTGAAAACGGGAAAATAAAGCTTAAAAAACAAACTTTTAAAATGGATCAAATTTAAGTTCGGAAAATTGGAGTACTAAATGCTAAGAAGGTCCCCCCTCTTCTGTTGTTTAACAACAAGTTTAAGCTTGGATTATATCTATGAATTATAATGATCGTTCAGTTTCATTGACGACAAAAAAATGTCATATCATAAAATTCCATAAACATTTCGCCTAATCGCCCATATTCATTTTGAAATATTGAGCTACTAAAATAGTCTTTCAAATATTGAGATCAGGTTTAATATAGGAGTTTCGTGAGATCGAGCTTTACCTTACACCAACCACATTCCAAATTGATCCAATTTAATTCTGGAAAATTGGGCTACTAAATGCTTAGAAGAAATATTGAAATTTGAGCATTTGTTATATCCTTGAATTGTCCGCCACATGGAATCCGTGGTGCGGTAACATGTTCAACACATGTAGCTAACTTCGAGGTGTACAGTTTTTTACCAGAAATTGGCAATTAACAATTTTATTCTCAATGTCTGTTTTATTGTTATCTATTATCATGTTTCCATGAACGAGGTTGAGTTAGGTTGGATTGAAATTAGGTTTGCGTTTAATTTCAAAATGGCGTCGATTGTTTCCATGAAAGTGGGTGATTTGATGTCAATTTATATACATTTATCGTTTTATCAATCTAAGAGTTATACAATTTGAATTAATTTAATGATTTTAATGAACCTATACATACATTTAAATTCGAAGTTCGGACGCACCCCAAGAAATCAATGAAGGTCAAACTAAATTGGTTTTAAATTAAAACGGTAGTTTTCATATTTTTAACCAGTAGTTTTTGTTTTGTGCACCTCCAATTTCATCTGCAAAATTTGCAAACTAATGAAATATTGAAATACTTACCGCAAATATTTTATCCACATAGAATAATGATAAATTTGATCTGTTTCTGTATTTTTGTATAAAATTAACACGAGTCAAGAGCACGTGACATAGACTGTTACCTTTATAAGTGGTTGCAAATTATGAATTTACCAAGAGACAATAAGACAATGTAATTATTGTGCGATAAATGATAATACATATTTTAATTATTGTTTGACAGCGCCGTTGTATTTACTTATTGTGTAAATATTTGGAATACAAATTTAAGTAATTTGTCATTTTTAGGGACCAATAAAAATATTTATTTCATTTTTTGTATTTTCCAGAAGATCGGTAGATACGTTGAAACATCAGTATTAGTCACTCAATTGTTTAGGTTTGACGGGAATGCGACTTGCGAACATTAAAAATTAATCAATGAACCAAATAAAGAATTTATATTCTACTAAAAGACCTTGCCGACGATTTTTTAATTAACAAAATTGTAAATTTGTATTTATAATCTAATCCAACTACCAACTCTTCAATAATAGTATCGCTCACATCTAACAAATGATCGAGCATATTTTTAGACATCAAATAATTAAAAAAAATAAACGACAATGTTATGAAATCACGCAACATAAAAACTCATGTTGATAAAATACTAATAAATTGGTTTCTATTCTATATAGTTGTACATTATACCATATACAACAATTGGGGTTGGGTCACCCGAATAATAATACAAAAAAAAATCTTTGTATGTAATAATGGAGCTTAATAATGACTTGATTAATACTCCGCAACCGTATATTTCATATCAATGACCTTCTTCAGGTTATCACAATAAATAAATAAAAAATTTACATGGAATCATGTTAAAATGTATTCTGTTCCCACATCGCATATCTACGGATATAATTTACATATTACATGTTCGAACCATAGACAACACGAAAATTATTGTTTAAATTCAACTGTGTTTTTATGTAATTACAGTAGTGGTCGGATATTTGCATTTTACTCACGGTTTTTTTCAATTATACAAATTATTATTTATTATCAATGCGTCTTTTGTACGCAGTTGAAAAATATCTCAAATCACAATCATGAATAGAAATATGTACACACAATCATTTTTAACGCAAGCTTCTTTTTATTTTAAATTGCACTTAAACAGTACTTATTAAAAAATTATAGGTTATGTTATAAATGATAAGTTTAACATGTTCAGAAATTGTAGGTTATGTTTTACTTGTGAAATTAATATTGCTTTGTCACTAAATTGAAAGAGTTTGCAAAGATTACATTTTCATTTGACGTTTATGAAGTAAGAGTTTTTGTGGGTAGGGTTTATTTTAGAAAATTATTTTGACATTTTTTGAAGCTTTTGACTATAGAATTAAAACCGGCCGCCAGTTGTTAACCAAGCTCCGTCTATCGTTCAAAAACGTTCCAGTTTCTGTATAGGAACATGGAAGGTTCGTGGTTGCTCGAAAGTTTCTAAGAGACCAATTTAGTTGCTGTCCAAATCACCCGCTCCCAATACAATAGATACATGAGCCACAGAAAAAGAGTGATGCCCACCACCAGAAATCGTAGAGTTAAGAATGGTGTTGGCATAATGGTTAAGCTCGACTGTAGACTGCAAGTGCGTTATTTTGAAGGAATTTCAGAACGGTTATGTTTTACCATTGTCAAAGTAAGCGGTTCAAGGGAACTAATAGTGATTCATCGGAATTTAAAGTAATAAATAACCTCCTATTTGATTTCACAACAAATATCTACCATTATACGCAAATATGGTAAAACCAGAGACGTCTTTGTTTTGGGTGATTTCAATGCTGTAAAGGAATTATTGGCGAAAACTTATTTCATACAGATACATATTAACGTGGGGATATTGTAGTGGAATGAGCAATGCAGAATAGTCTCTTCATCTATACTACTTTTGGTCGCTGATCCGGTCGCGTTACCTGGAAAGGACCCACATCTGAATCCAAACTAGACCACATAATGTTTAAACGGGGAAGATCGCACTTGCTAAGACCTCCCACAAAAATAAACGGTAAAATTCTTCCGATCACAAACTGGTATTCGCCAAAGTAAATAAAAACTAATTCGCCATCAAAAACCCCCGAAACCGCATCCACACGAGGGTTACGAAAGCCAAGATTTCAGACAGTGGAGACTCAAGCATAATTAATTGGCTAAATAACAATGGATTACTATTGAAACGAAATACTTGTCCCTTCAAAACATCTTCCATTGAAGTTGTCTGAAGAACCCTAATGCATTCTATAAAAACCTCGTCCGCTTTAGTTTTAACCAGAAAGACTCCCCTAATTGCTGCACAGGAAACGGCCTTAATTGCATTAAAAACCGCCTAAAAAAACAACCACCCAACAATTATATAATAAAAAATTGTCGTTTTCATGTGCACGAGCAATTTCGACACACAAGAGCAGAGGAGTGTAAAACATTTTTTAGAAATCTAAATGACATGTTAATCCTTACAACCGATTACGTCAAACATGCCAATTCATTCGCTCTTACCGGTAAGATTCTCAGAGAATGACCAGTGCTCCCATTCCACTCTTTGGGTGGGAACAGATACTCTTAAGTACAACAGGTACTTCTCCATCTCTCATATCCGAGACATATCATTGACCATTAGATTCACCACCAACCCCTGAGGAGATACAGTCAATCCTACACACCACCAGAAGAGCGACAGCACCCGGTCTAGATCATGTTTCTATTGAGGTATTACAGTCTTTACGACCAGAAGAAGGAATGAAAGTGCTGACACAAATTCTACAGCAGGTCTGGCTGACAAATGATCCACCATCTCTCTACTGTCAGACACAGAATATCGTGTGTATACCAAATTTTTATTGATGCATTTAGAAGAGATTCACAAAGGAATAGGTTCCTATCAGGCTGCATTTCTCGGCAATCGTTCAACTGATAATCATATGTTTGCTTGCGACGGGTACTTGATGAAATGTGGAAGACCGGAAAGACCGTATACGTTCTGTCCCTAGACATCAAACAGGTATTCGATGCAGTCGATCTTAATCAAATCTCCATCATAACCCCAAAAGGCCATAATCCTATAACCTCTTAGGCCTATAACCCAGAAATCCCATAATCTTTATAGCCCCTTAACCGTAACAACAAAAAGACTTGCAAGTGAGCCTTCAAGAGTCTGTAGTTTCAGAAAGCTACAATCAAAACTTATGCTCGGGACTTAATTCTTGTTTTGCAGAAAGTTTGAACCAGATATTTAAACTTATTTCTCATAAACTTTAATTCGAATACTCAATAAGGTCAAGATTTCCTGCATTGTAATAAAATAACCTACATTTAGCGATACCCAGGTATAACGACGTGGATGTAGCAGACGTCTGTTCCCTTTGGTGTGCTTGACTTACGTGAGTCCCCTCGCCTCTCACGATTCTCGAAGAGATTTACGATTTTGCAAGTAGCCATTTTATGTGTTTTCAGTTTTAGAGTGATAACGCGTTCGTTTATTTGTAAATGACTGTCGTAGTGGATTTATTTTGTGTTGGTTTGACGTGTCTCTCTTCAAATAGCAACAGTAGTCTGCCAACATAAGGCTATCCCAAACACCCTGATATCTGTTTTCAATTTCTTTTAAATCCTGGTGGAATCTTGCACCCTGCTCTTTACTAAAATCGCCTAAATTTTCAGGAAGGTACTCAATATGAGAATGAAGAAAGTACAGCTTTAGATTCATAAGGCATCCCATATTTTTAAATTTTTTTACCATATTTTCAACTATAGTCACGTAATTAGGATCTTTCCTATTTCCTAGAAATTTGTTCGTAACGTCTCTATAACTTTACCAAGCTGCTTTCCCCACCTTAGTCATTTTTTTTTTGGAATTCATTGTCTTTTAAAAGTTTTCTAATTAGTGGTCCATCAGAAACACCATCTCTTATTTTCGCATCAAATCTTGTTTTGTCCAAAAAAGTCCTGGTATCTACTTTCTAGTACATCTATGTAAATTTTCTAAGTTTACTCACAACATATTCTCCACAAACAACGCAGAAAGAGTCTACGCAATTATTGCATGATGTCTTTCTTGTAACATTATACTCTTCAAATGACAAGTTACTCACCGATGTAGAGCTGCGGTTATTTGATGACGACGCATGCGGCCCGCTTTCTCACCCTGGTCAGCCGAAGATACTAAGAATTATCGTACTTTTCCGTGTGCCGACCATAACATCATGAGCACCATGATCAAGGGATTTTGCTGGATCGCGGAACTACTCCATTGCAAAACTGTCGGACTTAGAATTCAAGTCTTCCGTGCAAGTACATTTACTGTTGCATTTTAGGATTATAGGGTTATGTGGTTATAGGGTTACAAGTTGAGAGGTGATGGGCTTATAGAGATGTGGTGTCGTGGAGTTTTATCTGTTCAACTCAAAGTATTTTTTTGTCGCATTTAAGAGTGGTAGGATTATGGGGTTTTGGGTTTATAGATAGTTATGAGGTTTTAGATTACTGGGATTATAGAATGTGGGGGTTATAGCGTTATGGCAGAGATTGAGGTTTGAATTTTGCATGTGTTTTGAGGTTATGGGTTTATAGATTATCGATCTCAAGGTTATTGAGCTGTGAAAGTATAAGTTTATAAGGTTTAAGGGTTGATATTGTTGGGTTTTATAGTTTAAAGCTGTTTTTTGAGGTTAGAAAAAAAAACGTTGACGTGATGTGGCAAAACAGGTTTCGGATTCAGTTGCAGCGACCCAAAAAACATATAATCCACTTGATCTGATTTAAGGAACCCTCCACTCATTTTTTTTGTGGTCCTGTGTAATCGGTAATTCGAAATCGAATTTTTTCGCAAAGTTCTATTTAAATAAGAAGGTCGTGCGAGCCATGTAGATAAAGAATGGGAGTCCTGGTCGAGCAAGAGACAAACCAAAAAGCTCTTAAGATATGAAATTATAAATCTAAATAAGGCATACACAAGATACACCTGTCTTTAAAATTCCTTATTTTAACAGAAGATGGCCCTTAATGGTCATCTACAAAGTCACTGTGTCAGTTACAAAAATGTTTTCTTCATCAAATTCTAGTTTTCGCGTTTTCCAAATCATGCAACTCACGCTCTTCTTATTTACTATATTCAGAAAACCCATAACGTTAAATCAAATATCACGACCTTCATTTCACAAGTAAAATATAACCTAAAAATTTGACAAAATGGTAAAATAAACATCACCTCTACATCAAAAAGCCTTCGCGAGTTTTAGAAATAATATACGAAATATTTCAATGAACAGACTGTTTCTCATACAATCAAACTATAAAATATTAAAGTATCTAACTAATAAGTTAATTTGAATACTATGCATATATCTATTTGACTCAAATATTCCATAAAAATATGTTCACAGTTCACGTTATAAATTTACATATTTTTATAGACACTATTTAAATTCATTTAAAAAAAAAAGAATTTTATGGGTTTAAGCATTAATATGCATTTCTATTTGTTTTGTTCTCAAATGAATAGATATTTATGTAGATTTGATATCTCCAGACGAACATGACTGGCTACACTTACAATGAATCTTCTAACTTTAGGTTTTAGATCGGAAAACGTTTTTTGACCTAAAAACATAAATTGTTTTATGGTTCCATAGAAATGAAAAATGGTCGATCTTAATTTGTAGTCGCATCGTCGTCTTGATATAGTATATATGAACGTATAAATCGGAAGTTGTGATAAGACGTATGGTAAATAATAATTTTTCTATATAAACAATAGAAGTGGTTGTACTCTCCGAAGGTTTGTATAGTGAAGTAGTTTTTTTAAAAATAGAAACGAAAATTTATAGAAAGCGATAAGTAATCGTTTTGTTTAGTTCAGAGAATAAAATTAACAAAACGAAAAACGGAAATTTGTTTTGATCGTCGAGTCAGATTTTGTGTTTGTCATATTTACTTTTTGAGTGTTGTTGTTTCAAAAAATGAACTTGATCGTGAACTTGAAATTGTATATTTGTTCATAGTTTCTTTATAAATTTGAAGGGGGATTTTATTACGATCATTGATTATTTTTTATCATAACAATTATGTAGCTATTTGTAAATGTTTTATTAAGATCATCTTCAGGGGTTTCAAGAATTTTTGTTTATTATTGAATCCAATGTTCAGTAGCTCAATATGTTGATTTAATAATTTAAATTTGTTTATATAGCTTAGTTTGTAGCTCAATTTCAATGGAACTATATGGTATTTACTCAAAACCAGTTTGATAAAATTAATTCGGCCTACGATAAAGGCAAGAGGGTCCACATTTTTTTACACTTTTATAATATGGTTTAAGCCAATCTACCAAATCCGCTGCACTAAACATGATTTCAATATTTGGAAGAACATTTTTACGATTTTTAATTGGAACGATCAGGGTTTCTTTAGACACCACACCAGTGATCATACATTATTTTGTCGTTAATAAAACCGGACGATCATTGTATGTAATTCATGTATATAATTTACGCTTAAGCCTATTGCAAAAAAAAAACTTGTCATCTTTCTTATTAGCTTTAATTAGCCGAATTTTCCTCAATTAAATGTGATCTGCTTAGGAAACAATCGTAAATTTTAGAGAAAAAAAATTGAATGCAACCAAAATTGCTGTAAAATAATTTCATGCATGAAACCTAATTAAAAAACTCGATATACATATTTTTATCTCCCACGCTTAAGTATTTTGGAGGACGCCGCTCTCTATTAGATCACCTGGATGGAATATGGGTATAATCAGGGTTAACTTCTTACTCTTTCGTATTTAATGAAGTATTATCACCATTGAGTCCCCCCTGTCATTGAAAACTCTGCCCTTCTGTCGTTTAAATTTGGTTGAACTGGATGTTGAATTGGCAAATTGATAGTTGCACTTGGTTGTTGTTTTGGAATAATTGCACTTTCCATAGTTTTGAACAGATTAATGTGCTTTTTCAATTGGTACGGCCTTTTCATTCCTATATGCTTAATTTCCGTTTGACTTTTGTGTTTTCGTTCCGCTTTGTTGAGTTTGATTCTTAGTTTCCGCTGGAACAAATTCTCTGCTGGACTTTGGTTATTATTCAAATGTGTGGCACGATAGCCACTTTCACCTTCTATTGCTTTTAATTTATTCTTGAACGTGTAAGTTTAACGTTCCGCTTGTCTGTTTGTAGCTGGATTGCCGGATGTAATAAATTTTTGAATGATACCCCGTTTCGTACAAAAATTTATGACTTTGACTTTGGAAATGGTAGCATCGTCTGAAAATATTAGTTTGGGGAATCCGTGGTAGGTATAAATTGTCAAGTTTCATTTCGGTTGTTAGCATACACCATAATTAGAAACAATTGCCCCTTGTACGGACCTGCGTAGTCAAGATGAATACGTTCGAAATTCTCTGCTGGTCCTTCCCAATGGTGTGTGTGTACCCTCTCAAAGATTGTATTCATCGTTATTTATTTCGCCATTGAGAAGGGATTGTTTGAGGTTTGATAGAATTGAAACGTTTTTTGTCTCTCAACGATATTTTCAAAAGAACTTCTTGCAAGCATTTATTGTCTGTGTGTTCATAACATTCGTGTCATATTCATTTAATACAACTGCTTTAGTTGATGCTCTCGAAAAATATTTCACATGTGGTTGTTGTTCAGCTATTCGATGCTCTACCGTGTATGTACTGGAATTCTGAGAGAAATGATGCATAACACGGCAAGTGACTGGATGTCAACGAAAGGAAGTTCACATCTGATTTAAAATTATGTGTCAACGGTTTGTTATCTATTACCAGCTTGAACTTTTGTTCATTATTTATTTTAAACCAGAATGCGAAAACCTCTTTTAGTACAAAATCCCATCTCACGGAAAAATCTCATCCAGAATCTATGTACTGCTTGGGCAAAGGACATATGTGTACTATGAAACTTTAAATGAGTCAAAATTAAAATCAAACGACCTCTTAGTGGAACTGGAACGTAAACACAAAATTTTCCACCAAATTACAAGAAATGTATATCGAGGATTTTCTTCGCTAAAATTTGCGCTTGGTTCCTATACAGAGTTGTCCAATTTCAATTAGTCGAAAATTTGAATGCAAATCAGTATGCAAAATCGGAACAGGCCCCCTTCCCCCGTATTCTTGAAATTCACCCGAAAAAAGTCACCGGTGACTTTCTATTGAAATACGTCATCTCCGTCGAAAATTTAAATTGCTTTATACTACAGCCACTGGCGACTTTTTTCGATGAGTTTCTAGAATATGTGCCCATACATGAAATCGGATTACACGCAATATTGCCAATCAATTCAAATTTTTGAATTGATCTGAACCTTTTGCATAGGTGAAAAAAGTTTAAATACTTCAAATTATGAAAATTCCAGAGGGAAACGGTTCAGGCCTCTATTCGTAGATGAGACCTTTCGGTACAACTAGTGGTGTATTAAGTTTAAATGATACATGATGAATTCAATGGGCCCGAAAAATAAATGTACGCATGATTCGGCAATTACGATCGAAATGGGATTCTAAATTGTAATTTAGAAATAGATCTGAAATATGGCTGATTAGGAAGGAACTCCATTATATCTCATCCGATTATGATTGAATTTGGCAATTAAGAATGAACTCGGTTATTTTTTTACAATTTTTGATGAAATTTGGCATACACAAGCCTTCGCAGGCTTGTAAAAAAATTCGTGGGTTTATGGTAATGATACTTTATCAAAATCAGAAGTCCGCAAATGGTTCGTTCGTTTCCGCTCTGAAATTTTCGATGTTAAAGGTGCACCGCGCTCTGATAAATTTAGAAAGAGCGGCGCATTTCATCTTATGACATCGCCGCGGAACTAAACATTATCCCAAAAACAGTTTTAAATCTTTTGCATAAGGCTGGATATAAAAAGAAGCTCGATATTTGGGTACCACATGAATTAACATAGTGAAACATTTAATGGACCAAATTTCCAATGTGCGAATCACTGCTGAAACGAAACGAAATCGAGCCATTTTTGGAGAGATTGATAACGGTGATGAAAAGTGGGTAACGTACGTCAATAACGTGCGAAAAAGATCGTAGTTCAAGATGGATGAAGATGCGCACACGGTGGCAAAGCCCGGAATCGAATCGCCCAGACGATTGATTTCACTCTCTACTGTGAACAAATAACGGTTGGGAAGTTTTGATGCATCCACCGTATAGACCGGACCTTGCCCCGTTCGACTACCATTTGTTTCGCTCTCTGCAAAACTCTCTTCATAGTGTAAAGCTGACATCGAAAGAGGCCTGTGAACATCATTTGGTTCAATTTATCGCCCAGAAATCCCTGAAGTTGCACAGTGATGGCATAATGTTTTTACCAGAAAAATGGGAAAAGGGTATCGATCAAAATGGCACATAAGGTTCATTTAAAATGTAACAAAAAGTGTTTGAATTTTGGTTATAAAACGTCAGACACTATTTTTAAAATGGTGAACTCGGTTATTCCTTCCTAATTGGTCATATTCCAGAATCTTCTCTAAATATCATTTTAGAATCACATATCTTTCGTGAATGCCGAATTTTATCAAATTAGGTTAAAAAATGGCCAAGTTTTCTCCTGATTGGCCATATTCAAGAACTACAAAATCATTTAGAATCCCATATCCATCGTTAATACCGAAATCTCATTTGCGCCGGGCATACCAAATTTTATCAAAAATGCTAAACAAATAACCGAGTTCCTTCCGGATTGGTTATAGCACTTCTCTTAAATATTATTTTGGAAGCCCATTTTCAACATGCAAGCCAGATTCCATCAAAATCGGTTAAGAAATAACGGAGTTTTTTGTTTCTTGGCAATATTTCAGAACTTTGTCTGAAAATCATATTAGAATCCCTTATTCATCGTGAATGCCAAATTTCATCAAATTCGGTTAAGAAATCGCCAAATTCCTTCGTTCCTGATTGGTCATATTCTAGAACTTCTCCTAAATATCATTTTAGAATTCCATTTCCATCGTACATGTCAAATTTCATCAAGATCGTTTAAGAAATAACGGAGCTCCTTCTTTCTTAGCCTTATTCCAGAATTTCCAAAATCGGAATCAAAACCGGTTAAGAAATAACGGAGTTCCGTCCTAATTTGCTTTATTCCAGAACTTCTTCTAAATATGTACTAGAAATTTAAACAATAACCTGGGCAGACAATATATTTGGTCCCACCAGTGTCCGTTAAAACGAGATTTCACTGTAATCATTAAAAAATCAGAGAGTAATGTTAGCCTGTAAATATTCAGTGAATTATTATGAGATAATAATGAGTGAAAAATTTGTAAATATTTCGTTAATTCTACTTTTACAATAGTCAATTGTAAACTGGTATTGTACCTGGTTTTAGATTTGACGGGAAAAGACGCCTCGGTTTTATTCTATTGCTTGTATTCCCTCTTATATTCTGTAAATGGTTTTGACAGGCTTATTGTACGTTTACATTTACGTACACTATATACAATCCATCATTAATAATTTTACTTGGCTAGGCGAATTAAACAACACTGCGTTAGTACTTTAACAACTTCTTAAGTCCAAATATCAGTAAAATGCAATAGAAAAGACGACATATTGGGGGCAAGGTGATGAAGCAAAATATTGTTAACGTGTTATTCAGCCTGAAGTACTATCGTACAAAATTTTTAAGAGTGTTATCAATGATGTCAATTAGTAATAATTGAAAGACTTTCACTCCCAATAAATAGAAAATCAAATTTCTTTCAATTTACGTTATAAAAAAAATGCTAAACTTAAGGTGCTTCATCATCAAATGACATTCTTATTTCATGTTTAACAGTGTAGTGTGCCTACCTACGACTTTTTAACAATGAGGTTAAAATATTTTCAACAAGTTCATGATATTGTTTGTATATGTATGTATACCAACATCTTCAAAATGAAAATGCCTATATTATAATGGTTGGATTCTCGTGCTTAAGCAATTTTGATCTGAATAATTAAAAATGAAAAAAATTTAATGGTTTTGTTTGCATGTCAATCATCAGTGCATAATTTGTTTTTGTTATGCGTAACACGCAATATTTTATATTGCGGTATGATTCAATCTATCATCGCAGCGCAAAAACCATTTAACTCACTTAATTAAAATGTTTTTTCTTGTGTTGTGTCTTGAAGATGTTTATTTTTATAAGGACCGGAAGAGAAGAAAAATGGAAAATTTCTTTAATAAGTAGCATATTGTTAAGTCGTGATAAATCATAAACGTGCGCACACAAAATCATGAGAATTTAGTTGAGAAAATGACCTTTTCGCGAAAATATCATAGATAACCTTAGTTTAGACTTATATAAGGTATATGTATAACGTGAGTCATATAAAAAACTACAAATCGGTAATTAATATCGATTTAATGCCTAATATGGGAGAGTGTATATACCTTTAAATCACATTTTATGTTTCTGTACTTAATACAACGAGATCAAATTTATCTACAATATAAAATGTGTTTTGATGTGTTTTCTTCATCATCTTAATAATCTGCGAATAATAAATTTTTTAATACTTCCGGCTTAATTAAAAGCGAAAAGAATATTTTATGAATACAACATAAACAAATTTTGTGTTTGGTATTATTATACGAGTTTGGTTAAGATGATGTACAGTAAACATTTCTTAAATTTTAATTGGAATAAATAAAATAATTGGATTATTATTTGTGATTATTATTTTGAGGTTCTTAAACTTTTCGATATTATATACAATTCACGAAAAAGTGTAGATTATGGCACGTGGATCTCTATACAATTTCATAATGGTGCCATATTTCAATTGGACGCATGTTATTAACTTGTGGGCATGAACATTCATTGTTGATGGTTATGTCAATGTTGAAGCAAAATGTCGGCAGTATACATTTGTGAATATCAGACTGATTTGCAAGTCGCCTCTGGACTGATGAACTATGGGCAATACCAAGCTGAATTGCTTTTCACTACTCTTGAAGCATTTATCCTCTTTTTAGTTATACTTCGGTTTTGCTTAATTCTTTCCCCATCGCCAAAATAATTATCGAAAAATTATTCGTTTCAATAAATGGCATTGGTGAAAATATTACAGCGCAACATCAAAAGCTATCCAAGAGACCCCGAGAACCCCTAATTTATAGTCAACCCCTAATTTATAATTAAAGCAACGAAACTAGTCGAAGCCGAACATTCAGATCCTTTTTTGAACTAAATAGTTTTCTTCTTCCGGCTTATAAATACCAAAATCGGGGCTTTTGGTAACATGATGCAAAGATTTAGCAGAATACTGTGTTCGGTGTAACCAAAAATTGTATTTTATGTCGTAACATAATTTACGTTTTGGGGCTCCAAATAAACTTGTATCATCAGTAGAATCGTTTTAAAACGACAAAATAGTTTTTTTAATATTACCCCCCCCCCCTTTAATATTGACAGCGTTATCTGACTGTATTGCGCTACTGACTAAGCACTGTGATTTATCAAAATAGGATTAGTGAATGTTTTGGCCTGCTCATCCTGGGAGTTTGCATTTTTTTAAATTTGTAAATCTTTATACAGCTATCGATAATATCGAGGCCATCGCTGACCCGATCCACTTTTGACCCCCCCGTGCCCCCCCCCCCCCCCCCGCCCCCCCACTCGATTCTTGGTTCGTGTTTATAATTTTTCTAAAATATATGAAAGATGGTACGTATTAAAGGAGTAAAACATTGTCTTAGGCATTGGTGACCCAATTCAATACATTGGTGACCCCATAAGATTCAGGCTTTTGGGAGGACATTGGAATATCAAATCAGAAACAGATATCAAAAATATTTCAAGCAATATGTAGCAGCTCAATTCCTTGATAAATAGTTATCAATTTGTGTTTGCAAGATAATAATATTTTATTTAAAATAAGAATGAACTTTATTTTACTTTATTTTACATACTTTTTTCTCTTGAACTGCCTTCGTTAACCACCCGGAGTAAATTAAAATATTGGTCGATAGCCTTTTTAGCCATTTTCTAGCAGAATGAAATATGCAATATAATCTATTAGGATCATTCACACTCAAGCTTTTTTTTATTTCATTTAGAAATCATTTGTGTTTGGACTATGTTTCAACTTCTAGATCTCTACCATAACGCTATGGTGCCCTAACGGTACGACCACTTCTAGTTGTCATTTGTTCCGTGGATGTCACATTTGATGTTCCCAAAATAGTTGCCTATGAACCAGATGTTTCGGGAGTTATTTCATTGTTCCAATTCACAATTGCCATCGTCAAATATCCGGGTTAACAATGTCTTAATTCCGATTAATTTGAGGTAGAGCCACTAGCCGTTTTCTTCAAATAACAAATCGCTAGCATTGAAATCCTCATTTCGTGTCTTAGCAATAAAACGCCGATTACGTCTGAAATGATTGTCAAAACTATCATTGATGATGTATGATCGAAATTACTCAAATTTAATCCTCGCACCAGTTTTATCATGGAAAAATTTTCTAATCTGAGAACCACCAAAAATTGGAAATGTCTGTCCTATTTCCAATGCCTTTATGAATTGTTTCAATTGTATTTCCTAACTAGAAGCCTAAAAATTATCTCTATCACTTTTGAGATCGCTACAAATTTTCCACTTGTGTTTAAAACAATTTTCATAATGTCATAAGTTTTCTCCTTTTTGAAAAGAGCCATTAACGGTTGTATTTTGAAGTAAAACTATCTTCAAATTTTGTAAAGAAGTGTCTTTAAATAATTTCTATCCCCTTGGCTCAAATTCAAACTCTATCTTCTGTAAAATACTTACGGAAGCTCTCCTCTCTATCGAGGTAGACAGTGATGTTGGTCTCTTTTTCAAGCAAATTCTTTTCTTTCAACCTGGATGTTAGGAGTCCACTAACTGCCTTTTAGCAAACGAAGATCGCTGACGAGATCATTAAGTAAATTTTCTCGGTTCCTTTCTCTTATTACTACTTAACGGATAACCGTCTGAGCTCTCGCTGGAGTGGTTCTTGCTTTCGTAAAAATCGCTTTCTTCTGTATACTCTTCAACTTCTATGTTATTCTTAATGAAGTTTGCTTCCTGAATCATAGGTTTAATAATATTCGCTTTTTGAGAAATGGCAGCTTTACGCATTGTGGTCATGGTGTCATAGATATTTTTGATTTATGCGTTGTATTATAACCTGTCGCATTAGTCATGCAGAAGTAGCAAACATTTCTGTTTTAATCCATTGCGTACTAGTACTGCAGAGTGGCGACGGTTACATTAAATAAGAATCTTCTGATTAACGTCTTTCGTCATTTTCTTGGAAGTACATCTTGTAGCATAATACCTCCATAAGAGCCAATTCGTAAGCTCTTGAGAAGCTGCGGTTCCATGATAACGATGATTGCGGGACTGCTTTCTCACCTTAACCAGCCGGCGATACTGGGTTTCCGAGTCTCTGCATCGTAGCAAATTTTGTGTGTCTGCCTTTTGACATTACGGCATAAAACCCATTAACCAGGGACTCTTCCGAATAACGAATCATTTCGTTGCCCACCGTTACCACGTGGAGGTGTCCTGATTATAGCCATAGATAAATAAATCGCAGGAGTTTTAAATCAAAATAATAAATGATTCCTGCTCAAGCTTGCCTCACCTCAAAGAGGTAGTTTGCGAAAAAACTGTCAAAACTAAAAGGCAAATGCTTTTTGATTCAGTTGATACATTTAAGTTGTAAAACATATTTATAGTTTAAAAAAAAATGTGATAAGCATCGTGGTAGCAGGTTCTAGTTCAAGGAAACCGAATAACAAACAGCTGTACCACCGTACTCAAGCGTATTTGTTATTTATAACAAGCAGGTTTCGATGTAACCGATTTTTTTTACTCCAGATAGACTTTTAGACATTTTAAAATGACACAAAAATCAATCATAAAAATAAATGGGCTTAGATCCTTTAGCTTGGATTTAAAATAGCTGGTTGCCCAGACCAAAATTATTTTACCTGAACTGGATGTTTCGAGAGGAATTTTTCATTACAATTAACAATTACCTGACTCACTTTCAATCTACCTGACTATAACTGAAAATATCGTATGACTACCTTTGCCCCACTGTAATTTATCAAAATAGGATTAGTGAACTTTAAAATTTACTCATTCTGTAAGTTTTCATTTTAATTTAAACTAACGATAATAACGATACCACGGCTAGCCCCGTTTCCCCTATTGACCCCGTCCCACTCGACTCATGGCTCTTATTTATTATTTAACCCATTATGTTAGATATTGGTGACCCCATTCATTATATTGGTGACCCTTCAAGGTTGAAGCTTTTGGGAGGGCATTGGAACAGGAAAATCACAAATAAACAACTGTAAACAGATATTAAAAATATTTCAAGCAATAAGATTACAAACAAGTAGCATTGTAAAATAATTATTAATTTGTGTTTGTAAGATAATAATATTTTGTTTAATATAAGAAGGAGTTTCTTAAAATTAGCTGTCTCGAAAAAAATTCAATTCACACTTATGCTGATGTTTGAAAGTTTCACAGTTTCATCATTTCCAGCATAGTGTTTATACCACGGTCGATAAATTCTTCATGGAGCAATTCTTTGTAAATTTTGCCATCTCAGTGTTTTAGCACCCCGAATAGTTCATTGAAAAAGGCGCCTTTTTTCCAGGTGGTTTTGTAACCGTGTTTACTTGTGTTGTTAGCGATCTATTCAAATTAGCTGTCTAGTTACCGGGCAGTATCCCTAATGTGATTTAACTCTGCCCAATACACACGCGCCACAACTTTTTTTTTAAATAAAACGCAAACTATTTGAGATATCTCGAAAATTTTATTATTGCCTCAAAGTATAATTAAAACATTTATGTATGGAATTTGACATATATCCACCACAGGAACGTTTGCATGTGTCGATTCGTTGAACTCAATTTTCGATGACTCGGCCACACATTTCGACGGAAAAAAAGTCTAGAGGTGTTAAATAACACGATCTAGGCGGCCAATTGATAGGACTATTTCTGGATATAACACGTCCATCGAATTTAGATTTCAATAAGTCGGTTGTTAGGCCCGCTATGTGGTATGTCGCACCGTCTTGTTGAAACCACATTATGTATCATTAATGTCTAGCTCATGCAATTGACCAAAGAAATAATGTTGCAACATGTCTCTGTAGCGATCTCCATTGACGGTAATGTGACGGTCATTTTCATCAACGAAAAAAAACGGTTCAATGACACCACCAGCATGAAAATCACACCACACAGTTATTTTTTGTGGATGAAGTGTTTCACCTGGCCAATAACGCATATTCTGTTTGTTGACGAAGCCATTTAGCCAAAAATGCGCTTCATCACTGAACATGATTTTGCGATGAAATTGGTCATCTTCTTCCAACATTTCCAGAGTTCAATCCGAGAACGTACGTCGCTTTATATGATCGAGTGGCTTTAGTTTTTGTGTTAACTGTATCTTATAAGGATGCAAGCCAAGATCGTTTCGCAAAATTCGCCAAAATGTGGTTTGAGCGATGCCAAACTCTTGAGAACGCCGTGGAATCGACTGTTTTGGTTCGTTTGCGACGGACGCTTGAACGGCAGCAATATTCTCGGCACTTGGACCAACATGTTGCCTCACTGGCACGGGAACATCCGACAACGAATATTTAGACTCAAATTTTTTCACTAGATTATGAATTGCATGTCTACTGGTACGATAATTACGACCAAAAATTGGAATTAACGCTCTTGAAGTTGCTGTCACCGACTCGGAATTTTTGTAGTAAATGTTTGTAAACGTTGTTCGTTCTTGTACTTCACCATGATGAAAATGTTGCCTTTACTGAATATTTTGACAGTGACGGTTTGGTTATTGGTTGAAGGGTGCGTTCACAGTGAAAGTTCAAAATTGTCAAGTATCAAATGGAAAACCCGATAGTAGGTTATAATCATCCATTCTCCGTTGAATAGTTGCCGAAATGTTGGGTGAATCACTCGTATTGTCCATTATTCCGTTGCTTGGTATTGGAGCGCCTCCATATTTCTGTCTGTTCAAAAATCTCTGCTCAACGGCGTTTTCAGTTTCCGTGTTAGTAGAATTTTGATTTAATCCTGAATCGCGATCTTGGTCCTATTCTCGACGGTTTTGAGATAGCTTGTCCGTTTTAATATCTCTTTTGATAGATCGAGCTGCTCGTTCTAGAAAGCCAACCAAAATATTAATTCTGGTTAGAACAGTTCATTAGTTGTTGAGCTCAGTCTCTCCAAACGTACCACCATAATAAGGAATTATCTGTTTTTCGATTAATTGTGAACGTTCCTCAATTTGGTCTAACAAATCGTCTATTTCAAAATATTTTTGATTAATGACATTCAATTCCTCTTCGGGCGCCTCTGTGATATGTGACAATTTAGGCCTTAGTCTTAGATTTTGCGATTCCTTTTGAAGTATTTCAAGGAAAGTTTTCGCATCTCTACTTGGGAAGTTGTCATTCCCCGAACTATAAAATGAACCGAGTTTCCTGGTAATTGTTTCTAATGCAGTGATCAGATCATTCCTCATAAGTTTAGAAGCACCTATAAATTTGGAGTCACCGTCACTGTGGTGATCTGAATAATGACCGCGAAGCGCTGTGAAGCGTTTAAACACCACTAAACAAGCGTCTGGCGACCAGTCGCTTTCTACTTCTAAATGATCGGCGTTTATTGCAAAAAAAGACGAATACTGCTAAATTTTATTTATAGCTTTTGCTACCTGACCCAGCATAATTCTATCCTGTATGTGTGAATGGCCTGGTTGGAGCAACTCTAGCTGTTGGAGTTCTCCCATTAATTGGTTTAGGTTCCATGCTTGTTGCGTGTAGCAAATTACACATTTATTGATGAAAGTTTTTACTGCCAGTGGACTCTTCATTATCCAGTATGCCGCACGAAGGCTAGCGTGGGGGATTTGCTTCCGTGCAAGGTCATCTTATGTGTAAGGAATTATTATTGGATATTGAATGTCGAAACTAACTCTGACGTTATACAGCCTTTGGCACACTCGCAGTAATTCGTCGTTGTCGATTGTAGGATTAAGAGTAAGAAAGTTTGATTCGTTTTGTTTTCCTAGCTGTTCCTAAGCTGGCATGATCTTCCTTGGTTGATAGATAGATTTAGTTGTTCTTTCTGCAAACTTAAGAACATTATGCGAATGCATGCGACTCCTTACCGACTTTGTGAGCGATTAGCTTTTTTTTCTTGATTTACCTAATACGAAATTGTCATTCTTTAATGGTAATGCTACCTGGTGTGCAACATTTTCTAATGGTAAATTTTCGTTCTACGTCGACTATTTCAATTTCCCAGAATCTTTTTACTGCTCCTCTAAGTCGATATATGATGGCATTGATTTTATATCGTGATGTTGAGTACTTAGCATCCCAATTCTGTTTTTTGAAGTATTGGTTGTTCTGGACTTTCTTTTATAATATCACCCAATACGATGTTTGGATCCAAGAAAAATTTCTATGGTGCCTGTAACGCATCTAACTGCAACTCAAATTCGGGAGCTTCGACAGGTTGACTTTTGAGGTTCACTATTTTCATTACCTTCCCAATGTGTTGGTGACCAACTCCAGCTATTTTTGCATATACTTTCTGCTCCTTAAGCTTCAATCTGTGTACTGCTTTCTCGATAAGTTGCTTGTGATCTACATCAAGCTTTGCTACTTGCAAAATAGTATGATGTATCCCCCATTGCATTAAACGGTGACACCTAAGAAAGAAGTAATAAAATAGAATAAAGAAACTATACCAAATGAAACACGTGTCGTCGATTTAAAAGTTTTTATTTGACTAACTGATACCAACACATACATCTAAAACAAATAGAAGGTACCAACTTAGTAATAAAAAAATGCGGCATGTTTTAGAAGAAACCGAAATTAACGACTAGCATCATAAAAACGAAATTATCTGTTTTTATTGACCATAGATAATTAAACCTGCGCTTAATAAATGTCTAAATTAATCATATAATTTGTGTCTCATCTTTCTTTCTCTCTCCCTTATTTATTTCTAGTGAGAAATTCAACACACATCCAGATACTATATTCACACGCGCAGAATTCACATCAATAACACAAAAATGAATGGACAAACAATTGAGTCAAATGGAACAAACGGTGATATATTATCCCAAAATCAACAAAAGGGATGGTGGACCATAGGGCTTATAAATGGTTTGCACAAGTATATGACCGCAGAAACATTTGGTTTTAAATTAAATGCAAATGGAGCAAGTTTAAAGAAAAAACAGTTATGGACATTGGAGCCATCGAACACCGGTGAAAGTAAGTCTTTTGTTTTTATTTTTTTTGTAAAGCTTAATTCTTAATCTTTATTTGTTTTTATCAATTTATGTTAATTGCGTATTTGGGGCTAGAGTAATTTATAAAATTTTTTTAACGGCTTTTTGAAAACAAAAAAAAATACTTGAGGTGTTTAGGTTAAACATTTTTGTGTTGAGGCAAACTTGTAAATTCCAGACAAATCTTATATATAAACAATTTTTGTTGTTGTTTTAAATCTTTAGATGATTTGTGTGAGAAACACGATGAACCGGTACAAAAATATACAAATATTAAAACTGCACTTACATATGTACATGTAAACGCAATTATGTGCGCGATACACAATGAATCCGATTCAAACAGATGTGAATTTTTTATTCTATATATATTCACTAAAAATACACTTCAAACTTACAAGAACAACAACAACCACAAAACATAAAAATTCTTTTCTTTATTTTTACTACTTTTAGAAGAACGGTACATGAATCGTATTGTATACCATACACAAAAAAATTGTTAAAAAAATAAAAGAATTCCGAAGACCAAAGTAAGAATTAATATTAAGACGTACACAACGAGATGAAGACATATACGCATATTTCCCAGACGGTGTGATCACGTCATGAACACTAATTGTTGATTAATCATAATGGGCGTTGGGAACTATTTATGTTTAGGATATAACAGGATTAGAATCGATTTTATTTTGTAAGATATTCGATTACATCCGAACAATATCCCCTACAAACCAAATTAGTATCAATGTTAATTGGTGGCAGTTAACATGATGGATATAGAAAGTTTGTTTCATTATAAATGCGGTTATTGTGGCCTAATTTGTACATGCTCCAAGCAATTCGACATAATATATGTTATTTGTGGTATAATTTATGATTATAGAGGTAGCCACTTAAACACATTGCTATCGCGCTTCTGTGTACCGCCTCAAGAAAACTCATTAAAACATGATGTACATAACTTCCATAAAAATAATTAAGTTTTATTGGGAAAATGGATAGAACGAGAACCTGATTGTGGAAACCCCAAAATTAGATAAATTTAAAAAAAAAAACTGCAAACTCATCAATTGTATGCGATGAAATTGCAATAAAATAAAACATGAACATTATGGTTTGATGTGAAATTGGGCGTTATGCGCACACTTAAAACCGTACATAATAATCAAAGTTATCTCAAAAATTTGTTATTGATTTCACATCGAACCAAAAAAATCTATGCCAATTAACTATTCATACACAATCCAATAATAGATCGATTTATATTCAAATCATCCAAAATTTTGCATAAAAAGATTTCTATCTTAACGGTTAACAAAAATAAATTAAAGAGAAAACATCTCTATTTTAGTATACAATAGTGTTCGATTAGCAAATTTGTAACAAATCTTTATTGTTTAGATCTTTACCTCAACGGACACAAAAAGAAATATTTAGCGTTAGATTTATTGCCAAAAACAAAGAAAATTAATTTGTAATTAAAAATTAACGGTTTTATTAATGGTTCCATTTTCCTATATCAAACTAATATTTTAACTGAGAAAGTCAACTGATTGCAACCAATAATTAATTTGATAATTTTACAGTGTAGACAAAAGCTTTATAAATTAATAAAATATTAGAATTCAACTGCTGTCAAATTTATCCAAGACACAAAAAAAAATTCAAATTTTTTGTTTAATATTTTTTGTGTTGCAATTTTATATTTCTTCTATAAATCTTAGACCGCTGCTAAGAAAAATATCGTCTCGAATATTTTTTAGGGTTTTATAGAAGGAATATTAAAACTAGAGACTGTTAGTTCGATGCTAGTTACAATTAGGGGTTGCGTCTTGGGATTTCCCAAGACTCCATGGAATTAATTAGCAAGTCGTAGGTGAATAGTGCAACACTATAAAAAATAAAGACACGTTATTGAGTTAAAGGCCCGAATTTAAAGTCGTTACTACAACGCTTAGGTATAGTGATCAAAATCCATCACTATAAACATTACCACAAAGTATCCAGAACAAGAAAATAAATTCGAAATTTGTATCGAATTTTAGACATGATTTTCGAAAATCGTTGCTATAACCAAAGCAATAGTTACGACTATAAATTCGGGACACAGTGTAAAGAACTCAATATTATGTTAGATAGCCACATCCGCTGGAATACTTTAGAGAGTATGCTGGAACGTTTCCTTAATAAAAATAGCACTTCAGGAACTGCAAAATGTGGGTTTAACGAATAATGTACCTTCAGATGCGTTAGGAAATCAAAACATTGACATACCCACAGCTGGAGGTACTTCGGCCTTATTAGAAAACTTAGCTATTAGAAGAAATAAAGGTGTTGTCTCATTAATAAAATTACTCCAAGAGCCAGAATTGAACACATTGAAAGTTATAGCCTATTTTGGAAAACAATATTGCAGCGATGTGGTAGGACCATTGGAAGCAGACAAACAAACGAATTTAGTCAAAAAGAAGAGTTGGACGTACATAGTATATCTACATGATTAAACCAAATTATCGCACTGTGTGCTTACCCAAAATAAAAGGAAAAATCAGGTTCTAAATTTAAGCCAGAAATGGAAGTACAATCAATATAAAAAACGACCCACTATCAAGCCAACATTTACCAAAATTGAGACTAATTTTCCATTAGCTGGTGCGTTTCTAACGAAAATTAAATCTTCATTGGACGCACTCTCAGCACTTTGGCAATATGTTGAATAAAATCAACGGTGATAATTTAGATTTTCTTTTTTCTGCCGGCAGATTTTCCATGATGGGAGAACGGAATATGCCGATTCAGTGATTAAATTTCCGCGAATCAGAAAATCACAATATCGTTTCCCGGGAATGTAAAAGGTCCGGGAACGAGCAAGCCTTTGTTACAATCACTAGTTTAACTAGGTACCCACAGTCGCGGGCGAGTCTCACCTCACGGTTATTGGGGGCTCACAAGATTTATCAAGTGTTCGAATATCAAAGTCAAGATTGGATATATGGTAGCTTTAAGATTAAAATTAAACCACCTTTTCAAATTAATTTGCAAAGCGAGACATTTCTAGGAAAATTTTAAGAAAAGCCGATGGTCTAATTTTTAGAGTAGGAAAAAATTGTTCCTATCGTGATTTTCTTAAGACAGACTCATTTCTGTTGCTAGAGAGGTATTTTCTTAAGACAGACTCATTTCTGTTGCTGAAGATGAATGTCAGGGTAATTACAGGTAATCAGACTGCTTAGAAATAAAAATGCTTAAATTAAAACCTCGGTTTAAAAGCCTAATTGGGGATTGGCCTGTCTCTGATTTAGCAAATTGGATTTTATCATAATCGGTTAATAATTAGCCAACTTCATACCTAATCGGTATGAATTTGACTTGAAAATGCTTTTGTTGAATAAACTTCTATCCGGGACATTTAAACTTTCTATATTCGGATCTAACGGACAATCGGAAATCATAAACAGGCCAACCTCCAATTAATCTGTTAAGAACCCGGGAAATCCCGGGATTTCCCCTTCACACTTTTGATACAAAAAATGAGATTCTAGAAATCCGTTTGAGAATCCCTACATTTCCTATGCGGATTTGAGCTAGAAGACTTCTAACACTAAATAAATTGATTTAACGGTCATACATTTGATACCGGGATCTCGTTTGAAAAACCCTAATGCCGTCACCTCGAGAGCAGTCGTAAAATATTCGCTTTTATCTAAAACAATATGTACGCTGTTGTTAATACGCAAATTCTGATAGTTGTTAAGCCAAACTAGTCAGCCTCTTTAATGAATTAGCGTTCGTTCGACTTATAGTTTCTCATTTACCGGATCTTTTTGATTTCCGGTAAACGCTAAATACAAATTCCGGTTTATTTCTACTGATTTTCATATCCCCTTGTCTCGCATTTCACCTTTTGATCATTTTTAAAAATTTCTCGAGATTATTGTAGAAAAATGAAACGCGTGTGTTCGAGACTTAATTGGTGATTCTGTGTTCGGTAAAAAAGTTAGGTTATTCGAGGTTTTCCATTTATTCGAGTATGTTTGAGATTTTCGAGTGTATTTGATTGTTGAACTCGAATCTTAGAGTCTCGTCGAAGAATACATAGATTCCAGTCGAAGAATACATATATTGTATTTCAGAGATTCACGGCCAACGCGCATTATTGAACGATGGCACATGGTGGAGACGATCTATTCCCACATTTTTGTTGGCACTTCGAACTATTTTTCGCGAAAATTTTAAGACAACATCAGCTGAACTCGTCTATGGTACTACGATACGAATTCCAGGACAGCTGATTGAGGATACAAAGGTTTTTCGGAAGCTAAGATGGCTTGGGCACGTACTTCATTACAAAATCGGACCACTAAACAGGCCTTGGAGTCGGCACCAACGAAAGTAGGACCTCGTGGGAGACCACCTACCCGATGGATGGACGATGTTGAAAGGGACCTATACACACTCGGTCACCGTGTTTGGGGTTCACTTGCGGCGGATCGAATTATTTGGAGGAGCATCGTTGAGGCGACCAAATCCCTTCATGGGATGTAGTACCAGCGGAAGAAGAAGAAGAAGAAGTCATGTCTACCGATAAAGAAATTGGTCGTAAAGTGAAATTTTTTGCCATCGAATTTGTGTTAAAACACATTGAGTACAACAGCTGCGGATTCCAATTAGTGCTAAGTTTGCAATTTTCTCCACATCAGCTCGTTCTACCATACGCCCATCATTAGGCTTACCTTCCGGTTTTGGTAGGTGAAAAATCAAATAGCATCACATGGCTTGATAAAATATGCAAAGTTGCAATTAAATGAATTAAATTCAAAATCATCTAAAATTGAAAAAGAAGATGAGGCAAACGAAACGTGGAAAAAAATGCTTCAACAACCTTGCGGACACGGATCAAAAGTTATTGAATATGTAAGGATGGATTTGAATAACTTTAGCAGTTTGGAATGACTTTACCATTCAAAGTGGTTGTATCGCATACTGTTAGAAGTTGGCAAAATTTTCGATTGAAAAACGATTTCATTCTTCAAATATTCTGAATATCCATTTAAGCATTGATGATCACCAGAAAGGCCTGGGTTGGTGTTTCTCATGGAATATACAATTTTCAATATCTTCATCCATTCTTGGCCACCATACATAAGATGTTAACAGCGGTTTTGTCTTGGCCATCCCGAGGTGAGTTTCGTAAACTTGATTTAAGATTCTTCAACTTATTGCTCTCGGAATCACGACTCTATGTCCTCGCATTAAAATTCGTTCTTCGACTGATAATTCATTTCGTTCCCGCAGATATTTTCTATATTTAACCTCCGACATCTCTTCGAAATTACCAATCAAAACTGCTTCTATGATCCTTCGCAGAATTTCGTCATTCGACGTTTCTTGCCCATATTTTTATTATATTTATTATTAACTAATGAAACTCTTGACCGAAGATCAGCGCAATTCTTCTCGGATTTTACGTGTTCAATTTTAAAATTAAATCCCGACAAATGAACAGGCCATATTTGCAGCCTGCTAGCTTACATCTGTGGAATGCCTTTCTTGTCTCCGAATATGCTGACCAAAGGCTTGTAGTAAGTTTTTAAGGTCAATTCTCGTCCAATTAGGTAATGATAGAATTTGTTTGCACCATACACAATCGCAAAACTTCCCTTTGAGTTCGCTACCGTCTGTCGCTTTAGTTTTAGTGTTAAAGTGTATCAATGCCATTCAAACAATTTCTCACGCCGGGAAGACTGCTTAGCACATTTTCCATTTTCCTTTGAAAAATTTCTTTGGCTGGTTTTATGCTCTAAGTCGCTAATTTCCTTGAATCCTCGTCTATTTCTATCTGATTGTAGGCTCGAGATAACTCAATTTTCGAAAAGTACCTACTTCCTTCTACTTTGTTGAAAATGTAGGAAGCTCTGGGAAGCGGATAGTTTGTGTCCTTGAGATACTTATTTAAGGTAATGCCATATATAATCTGCACAAATTCTTATTTTATCATCCTCCTTCATGATAGATTCACCTTCTTCGAATTTCCGGTTGGGTCGTCGCTTCACGTCCGCATGCTGTTTTTGTTGATCTTGTTTTCCATTATGCTCCCTGGCTCTGGACATACATATATTCGGTGACTCTTCTATGGAGTAATTTCGGGTATAAAATTGTCCGCTTGCACTATGGCGCACATCTGTAAAATTACACAACTCTCGTCCGAAAGTTAAAAATGAAGGTGTGAAATTTGTTGAAGAACAATTCATCGTGTTCACAGGCGTAAGCATTTGTTGAATGCCAAAACAGTTGGTGACATATTGGATTATTTCACTCACGAAAATCTCGTTGATGAGTGTTTTTGCACACGTTTCTGCTATTGAATTTGGTAATGTAAATAATTCGGTCTACCTTGTGGCGGTATCTTCTATAATAAAAATCGATTTGTTATGGGATTCAGTGGGAACCAACGGTCCAACCAAGTCGATATAGAGAATCTTGAAGCTTTGTGCCATGATAAGAGTTCTTAGCAGTCCGGCAGGTTTATGGTTCGTTATTTTATATTTTTGACATGAATGCAATCTCTAATGTATTTGGCAATGCCATTCTTCATTCCACCCCAATAGTATTTATGGGATATTTTGGCGTACGTTATCTGTCAACGCCATAGTGTCCAACAGTTGGTACGTCGTGAAACTTTTGCATAATAGGAGTATCACCACGACACTGGGTAGGAATAACGAGTTGCGGTTCCGCTGAATCTGAGTCGGACAGATAACGATGTAATAGTCCATGTGTCATGATATAACCTCTCGAAGACCAATTGGCGACCTGTAAATTATTTATTTCCTCAAAACACCTGACCGATTAAGTAGATCAGTGGTTATAGAACCTGGTTGTTCGGTTTCTTGTAAATCATCCTCCCGATTAGGACGGAAAAGTGTGTCAGCGATGACGCTATCCTTGCGTTATACTCGATCTTCAAATTGATGATTGGAGCTTTAACACCTGTCGAGATCGAGACTATCTTCCGCTTGGTGATTGTAGGGTCATGAGCCATTTTAGTGGTCGATGGTCCGAGCTGACAGTCAGCTCGAATCCATCAATATAGCCTCTGAACTTTTCCAATGCCCATACCGCTGGTAAAGTCTCTCTCTCTATAGTCGGATAGTTTCTTTCCTGACCCTCCCAGAACTTTATTAAAACCGCCTCCAAACCATATTTGCTGGCATCGGTTCTAATCATGAACGGGTGTGTCTAATCCGCTTGTTTCAGGATTGGTGCGTTGACTAATGCTATCTTCAGTCGATCAAAAGCTTCGAGTTCCTCGTTACCCCACTTCCAACTAACATTAATTAAACATTAATAGGTGGTTTCATACCTGTAATAGTAGACACCTTTACCGGATCTGTCTCTATACCATTAGTTGAAATAATATGACCTAGATATTTTACCGATTCCTTAAAAAATGACTTCTGTCGCGGTTTGCTTTTAAATTAAAAATATTTAATCGATCAAATACCAACTTTAAGTCGCGTTTATGAGTTTCGAAAGAACTTGAGAAAATTAATATGTCGCCCAGATAAGCGACGAGATTGACATTCGGCATGCTATTTTGGAATTGATTGATCATGCGTTAGAACGTTGCCGGGGCATTCTTTAAGCCAAAAGGCATTTCGATGAAAGATCTGATACAATTCATATCCGATAACACTAGTTTTCGCCGCAGTATCAAGAAAAAATCAGGAAATATTCTTATTCTGAGAATTGACTTTCTGTACTTCCTATATATGTGGCTTAGCACTGCTTTTTGCGCTTCTATGTTTCGCCCTACATTCCTCGAAATAATGACCATATGATGCCTGCAAAATTTGCAATATTTCTGGTAACTATAATGTGGTTTGAGACTAGAAAGATTGTGTTTATTTGATACATTCGGATTGATATTCCTCCATATCGCGACGCTTTTTCAATAAATCGTCAAAAGAGAGAGAGAGAGAATGTCGCTTCGTTTCATTTTGGATCAATATGTGAAATTAAGAAGACCGTATGTCATATCTAATTTGACTTTATCTGACAAATCAGTAGAAGGCAATTGTCGGATATGAACTACAAAAATGTCGATACGCCCCTCCCTCCTCTTTCTGTGGTTTTAAGAAAATTCTCGTATACACTTTATACGCGGGCATCTTTTGACCAAACGTGAATCTCATGAGATCGAGAGCTTCTTTGAAGTTGCCCTGGGTGTGTTTGATGGCGACCCACCAGCTTGCACCGTGTCCTTCCAAAAATAATGGAAGACCGTTTAGGGCATTCTCGTCCGAGACACCGCCACAATCTTTGTAGGTTATTATAGCATCTGCCATGACACATTAATACGGATTTTAACACTCGATGGCACCGTTCTATCATTCCATTACATTTAGGGTTGTATTGTAGCTTGTAGTACGCTTGTGCAGAAATCCCAATAGTTTCGATAACTCAGCAAATAAAAGAGATTCGAACTGTACTCGGGATGCCGAATTTGGTTATCCAGACAAAATACACAACGAAAGTGACCGAGACAGCAGTAATGTCCGGAACTGGAATCGCCTCAGCCCAACGTGTATAACGATCTATTAACGTCATACAATAACGATTATTTCCAGAAATTGGTAATGGACGACTTCACTTTTGTGATGGAGAGCCACATAACATTCTTCGTTAAAAGTTTCACTTTAAAGCTCATATGCCCGGATGTGATAATTTATGTAAAGTTCAGAAACAATTTTCCGAAAACTTAGTGGAATAAAAGGTCTTGATTTGCCGGTTAAAACATCACAACAAATAGTTTTGTTTGAGTTGAACTTTACGGGTATTGGCTTAAGAATGACTGAAGTATTTGAATTATTATTCAAAAGTTCTCGTAATTCGTCATCATTGGTTTGAGGCATATAAATTTGATTAATAAGTGAGAGGTACGACGTTATTTACGCCGGAGATGTGTTGTAAATTGACCGATGAAATCAAGATGTCGAAATTGTTGCGGTGATGCTTTTTCTGGATTTTGTTTAATATTTGAAGTGTTTAATGCCAGAAAAAGCTGCAAGCAACTCTCTGTCATAAGCCCTAGTACCGTTGTTGTGTTTCGCTCAGTCGTACTGAGAAGAAACTAAATGGTTGCCAAGTACCTGTAACATACTGCTGGACCATGGCCCCCATCGCAGGAATGTGCAAGTAACGTCGCTTGACATAGATAGTTTATCCTTACAATTATCGAAAGCTTGCAAGAAATCATTCAATAAAATTTGGTCCAGAGCTGCGTTTGGGATGAAACGCATGTAAAAATTAATCTTACCCAAAAATCTTTTGAGATGATTAACTGTAGTTGAACGCTCATCATTTTTGGTTATTTCGATTTTTTCCTGAGTGGGTGAAATGCCTTTTTCATTGGCCGTATGCCCTAGGAAGGTAATCGCGTGTGCAGCGAAAACACATTTATCTGGATTTATGATCAAACCGCATGTTCCGAGAATTTTTATAAGATTACATTTAGATGGCCTAAATGTTCTTCGAACGATTTTGAAGCGATTAAAACATCGTCCAAATAGACAAAGCAAAATTTGAGACGGGACAATATTGAATGCATCAATCTTTGAAACGTTTGTGCTGTATTCCTAAGGCCGAAGGTCATTTTGGTGAACTCGAAAAACCAAAGGGTGGTCGTAATTGCAGTTTTTGGCATATCAGAAGATTCGATCGGAATTTAATGAAATGCTTGAACAAGGTCTAGGGACGTAAATATTGTGCACCTTTCAAGCTGATACGAAAAGTCTTGAAGATGAGGTATCGGATATCTGTCGGGTACTGTGATATTATTCAACATTGGAATGGATACGTCTGGTATCACAAATTCCCACATAAATTCTCTACGTAGTCCAATGTCCAACTTTATTATTTTATTCCGAAAGCTTTGACTGGTGTCTCATTTGCTGCAAATAAAATTGGTGCAGTTGCCGAAAGAATGTTTTTGAAGAACTTGACTGGTATAATAATCGACTGAAATGTCTGCGCCGGTGTCGATTAGAAAGTTAAATTTTGAATGCGTGCCAAAAATGAGTAGTCGACTGATGTTGTTACCATCAATGGCCGCCGATTGCCCGTTGATGGGAACTTAAAAATCCTTCTTCTGCTCGGGACTTTTTGATGCTTCGAAAAATGTGCACCCTGGTAGCATTGGTCGAATTTTGTATTTATTCTGTTGCGCGAGGCCGAACGAGACCGATTCCTAGAACTATATTCTGAATTGTGGTTTGAACGCGACCATGAATTTTTAAACGTCCCACATAGTTCTGAAATCATGATTGTCAACTTATCAATATTTTGCTTCATCTCTGCTTTTTTGGTGGAGCTTTTGGGGTCAACATTCGTTGGTACAGTGTATGCTGTAATTTTGTTGTTTTGTGCTAAGTTTGCTTGTGTCAAAGTTTCTACGAGGTTATCCGTTCGTGTTGCGATTGCGAGCGTGTTCTGGGGCGGAAGTCTCTTCATCCACAACTGCTTGAGCGTTCGCTCATCATAAGCTGCTCCAGCGTTGAGACGGAACTTATTCAAGAGTTGTGATGGCTTCTGATCTCCCAAGGTAAGCCCATGTAACAAATTATTTAATTTTGACCGCTCAGGTTCGCCTAAGGTTCGTATGATTTCGCTCTTAAATGTAGTATAAGGATTTTGTCATTTGTCCCGTAATATGAGGCTTGCAAACGTTTCATGGTGCCTCGTGTTCTTTCCGATTTGATTCCTGGCAATTCAAAAGTTGGCTCAAGTATATTAAACTACACAGATGGATTTTGTGTATACAGAACCTGTGGTGGCTTGAAAGTGATATGTCCCACGTCGTTAGTTGGTATTCCTGTGGCTTGTGGTGTGCTGTCTAACGAACGTTATATACAACACAGACTTCCCTTAAGGTAAATACAAATAGTCGGGTTCAACTTCACTCGTTGCCGTTCGGTTGGTTTGGCGTGTGCATTTTATTAGTTGTGATCCAATGATGGAGTGTTAAGCAAAATATTTTGCTCAAATTATGACTGACTGTACTTCAAGTACGTTAAATTTAAACATCAATAACCACAATGACGTAACAATATTAACGCTAAACAAACATAAAACTCTTGTGGCACTCGAGTTTAACACTTAATAACATGATACAAATATATTAGAATCCCCCAACTGTTATTTCTCAAAAATTGGTTGCAATCAAAAATATGACATTAATTCCTTAAACCCTGCAAACACTTTTTTATTGGTGTATTAATGCAGACAGGTGATTCACATTACAATAAAACTAATCGGTTCCAACTGGATTGTACCAGAAAGATAAATTACAAATTATCATAATTATCATCCCGCACATATTACATTATAGAAAGCGCATGATTACTGCGTATAATTACCTTAAAAGTGTATGTTCGTAAAATTAATTACCGGTGAAACAATAATGTTATATTCTATAATAACAGAACTCATCCGAAAAAAACTACAACAACATAATTTTAATTATAACCACATTTCTAATTTATTTCTAATTCAGTTATACACAAAAAAAAAAAAAAAAATTGTTTTAGTGTCGATAAATTTTAAATTGATATATCAAAAACGTTAAATTTTAATTAGTAGATCAGTTAGTTTTTATGTACAACAAAATACTGAGATTTGTGCGGTTATGATATCATCAGTGTACACCATTGTGTCGACAAACACATGTGATGATGATGATTCAAAATTGCAAATTGTATTATGATGCAGTTTGGTTTGTTTAAAAATAAATATTTAGTGGCAAAAAGATGCGTCCTTAATATTCAGTTGTGTACTTACTTACAATCATTCAGAACGTGCACCTGACTAACCCGCGTAATAACCATTATTTAAATTTAATGTTATCGGTTAACATTAAGAACCTCGTGCCTTCCAGTTTTACATATAAATGTCTATAAAAAATACTCAAACCGCTTATATGTATATAAGAATATGATGATGAGTCTATTGAACTCTATTCGAATATTTTGTAAAAAGATGATTCCAGATGCGTATATGTATTAAAAACTGTCTAATTTAAACACTAGGCGCACGCACGCATTAATTTGCCCAAACATCAATGACGCACTAAATGCATTTTGAATTCGTTTTGATTTCATTTTAATCGGTTTGACATGATTTATTTTATAGATCAATCATGCGCGCGCAAGCGGTTTTACAATCATTAATCATGTTTGCATCTTATGTACGATTGATGATATCCGGTAATTTCTAAGCGTAATTAATCATAAAAGTTTCGTTTTATTATTTATATTCGTTATATGTATTTAACAGTTTTTTTTGTTTTGTGTAAAAATGTGATAGTGCGCGTGCAACCACTATATTGTCTTTTTGAACTGGTCCATTTGTGAATGACGTTTACGATTTTAAATTTTTTTTTTTTGGTTTTATCTCAGAATAAAAAATAAAAGCGAGGTCAACTTCGGATGCTAATTGCCGTATTCTCTTTTAAATATTTATGTAAATATCGTTTTGTCATAATTAATGCGATATGGTTAAAATAAAAATAGTTTTATCGTCGCAAAACCGACATCTGTTAGTAATCGTTGTTTTTTTATTTGTTTAATATCAAAATTCGTAGAAATGCACTGTGGGACCTTGATAAAAACCAAGTGTGAGAGGAAATTCGTATTTTGAGCGCGCTGTTTGTGGTTGAGGTAGGGTGTGGCTGTGCGGTTATCATAAAAATAATTTGCGTAAACAAATGTAAGTGAATAATTTGGATACGCAATCAATCCTTATATGGCTTGAATACAATCCTTATATGCAGGGCCGCATTTATGGAAAGGCACACTAGGCACATGCCTAGGGCCCATAAATATAAGGGGCCCGGATTTTAAAATTAAGTCCATATTTCATTCCTCATACGTTATTGCAGATTTTCGATTTTTAAAGCTCTGAATTTGTGGGCTATATAGTTCAGTTGATTTTCAATAAAATTAAATTTTCCACAAAATGTGTAGAAATATTCTAGCGATCTAAATACCCGTTGGCATTACAATTACAGGTCTCAACACCTATTGATAGAAATATCAATCATTGAAATCCGAGTACAATTGAAGATTTTCGATTTTTAAAGCTCTGAATTTGTGGGCTATAGTTCAGTTGATTTTCAATAATACTAAATTTTCCACAAAATATGTAGAAATATTCTAGCCATATAAATACCTTTTGGCATCACAATTACAGGTCTCAACGCCTATTGATAGAGGTATCAATCATCGAAATCGGAGCACAATTGCAGATTTTCGATTTTAAAAGCTCTGAATTTGTGGGCTATAGTTCAGTAGATTTTCAATAAAATTAAATTTTCCACAAAATGTGTAGAAATATTCGAGCGATCCAAATACTCGTTGGCATCACAATTACAGGTCTCAACACCTATTGATAGAGGTATCAATCATCGAAATCGGAGCACAATTGCAGATTTTCGATTTTTAAAGCTCTAAATTAGTGGGCTATAGTTCAGTTGATTTTCAATAAAATTAAAGTTTCCACAAAATGTGTAGAAATATTCTAGCGATCTATATACCCGTTTACATCACAATTACAGGTCTCAACACCTATTGATAGAGGTATCAATCATCGAAATCGGAGCACAATTGCAGATTTTCGATTTTTAAAGCTCTGAATTTGTGGGCTATAGTTCAGTTGATTTTCAATAAAATTAAATTTTCCACAAAATGTGTAGAAATATTCGAGCGATCCAAATACTCGTTGGCATCACAATTACAGGTCTCAACACCTATTGATAGAGGTATCAATCATCGAAATCGGAGCACAATTGCAGATTTTCGATTTTTAAAGCTCTAAATTAGTGGGCTATAGTTCAGTTGATTTTCAATAAAATTAAAGTTTCCACAAAATGTGTAGAAATATTCTAGCGATCTATATACCCGTTTACATCACAATTACAGGTCTCAACACCTATTGATAGAGGTATCAATCATCGAAATCGGAGCACAATGGCAGATTTTCGATTTTTAAAGCTCTGAATTTGTGGGCTATAGTTCAGTTGATTTTCAATAAAATTAAAGTTTCCACAAAATGTGTAGAAATATTCGAGCGATCCAAATACTCGTTGGCATCACAATTACAGGTCTCAACACCTATTGATAGAGGTATCAATCATTGAAATCGGAGCACAATTGCAGATTTTCGATTTTTAAAGCTCTGAATTTGTGGGCTATATAGTTCAGTTGATTTTCAATAAAATTAAAGTTTCCACAAAATGTGTAGAAATATTCTAGCGATCTATATACCCGTTTACATCACAATTACAGGTCTCAACACCTATTGATAGAGGTATCAATCATCGAAATCGGAGCACAATTGCAGATTTTCGATTTTTAAAGCTCTAAATTAGTGGGCTATAGTTCAGTTGATTTTCAATAAAATTAAAGTTTCCACAAAATGTGTAGAAATATTCTAGCGATCTATATACCCGTTTACATCACAATTACAGGTCTCAACACCTATTGATAGAGGTATCAATCATTGAAATCGGAGCACAATTGCAGATTTTCGATTTTTAAAGCTCTGAATTTGTGGGCTATAGTTCAGTTGATTTTCAATAAAATTAAATTTTCCACAAAATGTGTAGAAATATTCGAGCGATCCAAATACTCGTTGGCATCACAATTACAGGTCTCAACACCTATTGATAGAGGTATCAATCATCGAAATCGGAGCACAATTGCAGATTTTCGATTTTTAAAGCTCTAAATTAGTGGGCTATAGTTCAGTTGATTTTCAATAAAATTAAAGTTTCCACAAAATGTGTAGAAATATTCTAGCGATCTATATACCCGTTTACATCACAATTACAGGTCTCAACACCTATTGATAGAGGTATCAATCATTGAAATCGGAGCACAATTGCAGATTTTCGATTTTTAAAGCTCTAAATTAGTGGGCTATAGTTCAGTTGATTTTCAATAAAATTAAAGTTTCCACAAAATGTGTAGAAATATTCTAGCGATCTATATACCCGTTTACATCACAATTACAGGTCTCAACACCTATTGATAGAGGTATCAATCATCGAAATCGGAGCACAATTGCAGATTTTCGATTTTTAAAGCTCTAAATTAGTGGGCTATAGTTCAGTTGATTTTCAATAAAATTAAAGTTTCCACAAAATGTGTAGAAATATTCTAGCGATCTATATACCCGTTTACATCACAATTACAGGTCTCAACACCTATTGATAGAGGTATCAATCATCGAAATCGGAGCACAATGGCAGATTTTCGATTTTTAAAGCTCTGAATTTGTGGGCTATAGTTCAGTTGATTTTCAATAAAATTAAAGTTTCCACAAAATGTGTAGAAATATTCGAGCGATCCAAATACTCGTTGGCATCACAATTACAGGTCTCAACACCTATTGATAGAGGTATCAATCATTGAAATCGGAGCACAATTGCAGATTTTCGATTTTTAAAGCTCTGAATTTGTGGGCTATATAGTTCAGTTGATTTTCAATAAAATTAAAGTTTCCACAAAATGTGTAGAAATATTCTAGCGATCTATATACCCGTTTACATCACAATTACAGGTCTCAACACCTATTGATAGAGGTATCAATCATCGAAATCGGAGCACAATTGCAGATTTTCGATTTTTAAAGCTCTAAATTAGTGGGCTATAGTTCAGTTGATTTTCAATAAAATTAAAGTTTCCACAAAATGTGTAGAAATATTCTAGCGATCTATATACCCGTTTACATCACAATTACAGGTCTCAACACCTATTGATAGAGGTATCAATCATTGAAATCGGAGCACAATTGCAGATTTTCGATTTTTAAAGCTCTGAATTTGTGGGCTATAGTTCAGTTGATTTTCAATAAAATTAAATTTTCCACAAAATGTGTAGAAATATTCGAGCGATCCAAATACTCGTTGGCATCACAATTACAGGTCTCAACACCTATTGATAGAGGTATCAATCATCGAAATCGGAGCACAATGGCAGATTTTCGATTTTTAAAGCTCTGAATTTGTGGGCTATAGTTCAGTTGATTTTCAATAAAATTAAATTTTCCACAAAATGTGTAGAAATATTCGAGCGATCCAAATACTCGTTGGCATCACAATTACAGGTCTCAACACCTATTGATAGAGGTATCAATCATCGAAATCGGAGCACAATTGCAGATTTTCGATTTTTAAAGCTCTAAATTAGTGGGCTATAGTTCAGTTGATTTTCAATAAAATTAAAGTTTCCACAAAATGTGTAGAAATATTCTAGCGATCTATATACCCGTTTACATCACAATTACAGGTCTCAACACCTATTGATAGAGGTATCAATCATCGAAATCGGAGCACAATTGTAGATTTTCGATTATTAAAGCTCTGAATTTGTGGGCTATATAGTTCAGTTGATTTTCAATAAAATTAAATTTTCCACAAAATGTGTAGAAATATTCTAGCGATCTAAATACCCGTTGGCATCACAATTACAGGTCTCAACACCTATTGATAGAGGTATCAATCATTGAAATCGGAGCACAATTGCAGATTTTCGATTTTTAAAGCTCTGAATTTGTGGGCTATAGTTCAGTTGATTTTCAATAAAATTAAATTTTCCACAAAATGTGTAGAAATATTCTAGCGATCTATATACCCATTTACATCACAATTACAGGTCTCAACACCTATTGATAGAGGTATCAATCATCGAAATCGGAGCACAATTGCAGATTTTCGATTTTTAAAGCTCTAAATTAGTGGGCTATAGTTCAGTTGATTTTCAATAAAATTAAAGTTTCCACAAAATGTGTAGAAATATTCTAGCGATCTATATACCCATTTACATCACAATTACAGGTCTCAACACCTATTGATAGAGGTATCAATCATCGAAATCGGAGCACAATGGCAGATTTTCGATTTTTAAAGCTCTGAATTTGTGGGCTATAGTTCAGTTGATTTTCAATAAAATTAAATTTTCCACAAAATGTGTAGAAATATTCGAGCGATCCAAATACTCGTTGGCATCACAATTACAGGTCTCAACACCTATTGATAGAGGTATCAATCATCGAAATCGGAGCACAATTGCAGATTTTCGATTTTTAAAGCTCTGAATTTGTGGGCTATATAGTTCAGTTGATTTTCAATAAAATTAAAGTTTCCACAAAATGTGTAGAAATATTCTAGCGATCTATATACCCATTTACATCACAATTACAGGTCTCAACACCTATTGATAGAGGTATCAATCATCGAAATCGGAGCACAATGGCAGATTTTCGATTTTTAAAGCTCTGAATTTGTGGGCTATATAGTTCAGTTGATTTTCAATAAAATTAAATTTTCCACAAAATGTGTAGAAATATTCTAGCGATCTAAATACCCGTTGGCATTACAATTACAGGTCTCAACACCTATTGATAGAGGTATCAATCATCGAAATCGGAGCACAATGCAGATTTTCGATTTTTAAAGCTCTGAATTTGTGGGCTATAGTTCAGTTGATTTTCAATAAAATTAAATTTTCCACAAAATGTGTAGAAATATTCTAGCGATCTATATACCCGTTTACATCACAATTACAGGTCTCAACACCTATTGATAGAGGTATCAATCATCGAAATCGGAGCACAATTGCAGATTTTCGATTTTAAAGCTCTGAATTTGTGGGCTATAGTTCAGTAGATTTTCAATAAAATTAAATTTTCCACAAAATGTGTAGAAATATTCGAGCGATCCAAATACCCGTTGGCATTACAATTACAGGTCTCAACACCTATTGATAGAGGTATCAATCATCGAAATCGGAGCACAATGCAGATTTTCGATTTTTAAAGCTCTAAATTAGTGGGCTATAGTTCAGTTGATTTTCAATAAAATTAAAGTTTCCACAAAATGTGTAGAAATATTCTAGCGATCTATATACCCGTTTACATCACAATTACAGGTCTCAACACCTATTGATAGAGGTATCAATCATTGAAATCGGAGCACAATTGCAGATTTTCGATTTTTAAAGCTCTGAATTTGTGGGCTATAGTTCAGTTGATTTTCAATAATACTAAATTTTCCACAAAATATGTAGAAATATTCTAGCCATATAAATACCTTTTGGCATCACAATTACAGGTCTCAACGCCTATTGATAGAGGTATCAATCATCGAAATCGGAGCACAATTGCAGATTTTCGATTTTAAAAGCTCTGAATTTGTGGGCTATAGTTCAGTAGATTTTCAATAAAATTAAATTTTCCACAAAATGTGTAGAAATATTCGAGCGATCCAAATACTCGTTGGCATCACAATTACAGGTCTCAACACCTATTGATAGAGGTATCAATCATCGAAATCGGAGCACAATTGCAGATTTTCGATTTTTAAAGCTCTAAATTAGTGGGCTATAGTTCAGTTGATTTTCAATAAAATTAAAGTTTCCACAAAATGTGTAGAAATATTCTAGCGATCTATATACCCGTTTACATCACAATTACAGGTCTCAACACCTATTGATAGAGGTATCAATCATCGAAATCGGAGCACAATTGCAGATTTTCGATTTTTAAAGCTCTGAATTTGTGGGCTATAGTTCAGTTGATTTTCAATAAAATTAAATTTTCCACAAAATGTGTAGAAATATTCGAGCGATCCAAATACTCGTTGGCATCACAATTACAGGTCTCAACACCTATTGATAGAGGTATCAATCATCGAAATCGGAGCACAATTGCAGATTTTCGATTTTTAAAGCTCTAAATTAGTGGGCTATAGTTCAGTTGATTTTCAATAAAATTAAAGTTTCCACAAAATGTGTAGAAATATTCTAGCGATCTATATACCCGTTTACATCACAATTACAGGTCTCAACACCTATTGATAGAGGTATCAATCATCGAAATCGGAGCACAATTGCAGATTTTCGATTTTTAAAGCTCTAAATTAGTGGGCTATAGTTCAGTTGATTTTCAATAAAATTAAAGTTTCCACAAAATGTGTAGAAATATTCTAGCGATCTATATACCCGTTTACATCACAATTACAGGTCTCAACACCTATTGATAGAGGTATCAATCATCGAAATCGGAGCACAATGGCAGATTTTCGATTTTTAAAGCTCTGAATTTGTGGGCTATAGTTCAGTTGATTTTCAATAAAATTAAAGTTTCCACAAAATGTGTAGAAATATTCGAGCGATCCAAATACTCGTTGGCATCACAATTACAGGTCTCAACACCTATTGATAGAGGTATCAATCATTGAAATCGGAGCACAATTGCAGATTTTCGATTTTTAAAGCTCTGAATTTGTGGGCTATATAGTTCAGTTGATTTTCAATAAAATTAAAGTTTCCACAAAATGTGTAGAAATATTCTAGCGATCTATATACCCGTTTACATCACAATTACAGGTCTCAACACCTATTGATAGAGGTATCAATCATCGAAATCGGAGCACAATTGCAGATTTTCGATTTTTAAAGCTCTAAATTAGTGGGCTATAGTTCAGTTGATTTTCAATAAAATTAAAGTTTCCACAAAATGTGTAGAAATATTCTAGCGATCTATATACCCGTTTACATCACAATTACAGGTCTCAACACCTATTGATAGAGGTATCAATCATTGAAATCGGAGCACAATTGCAGATTTTCGATTTTTAAAGCTCTGAATTTGTGGGCTATAGTTCAGTTGATTTTCAATAAAATTAAATTTTCCACAAAATGTGTAGAAATATTCGAGCGATCCAAATACTCGTTGGCATCACAATTACAGGTCTCAACACCTATTGATAGAGGTATCAATCATCGAAATCGGAGCACAATGGCAGATTTTCGATTTTTAAAGCTCTGAATTTGTGGGCTATAGTTCAGTTGATTTTCAATAAAATTAAATTTTCCACAAAATGTGTAGAAATATTCGAGCGATCCAAATACTCGTTGGCATCACAATTACAGGTCTCAACACCTATTGATAGAGGTATCAATCATCGAAATCGGAGCACAATTGCAGATTTTCGATTTTTAAAGCTCTAAATTAGTGGGCTATAGTTCAGTTGATTTTCAATAAAATTAAAGTTTCCACAAAATGTGTAGAAATATTCTAGCGATCTATATACCCGTTTACATCACAATTACAGGTCTCAACACCTATTGATAGAGGTATCAATCATCGAAATCGGAGCACAATTGTAGATTTTCGATTATTAAAGCTCTGAATTTGTGGGCTATATAGTTCAGTTGATTTTCAATAAAATTAAATTTTCCACAAAATGTGTAGAAATATTCTAGCGATCTAAATACCCGTTGGCATCACAATTACAGGTCTCAACACCTATTGATAGAGGTATCAATCATTGAAATCGGAGCACAATTGCAGATTTTCGATTTTTAAAGCTCTGAATTTGTGGGCTATAGTTCAGTTGATTTTCAATAAAATTAAATTTTCCACAAAATGTGTAGAAATATTCGAGCGATCCAAATACTCGTTGGCATCACAATTACAGGTCTCAACACCTATTGATAGAGGTATCAATCATCGAAATCGGAGCACAATTGCAGATTTTCGATTTTTAAAGCTCTAAATTAGTGGGCTATAGTTCAGTTGATTTTCAATAAAATTAAAGTTTCCACAAAATGTGTAGAAATATTCTAGCGATCTATATACCCGTTTACATCACAATTACAGGTCTCAACACCTATTGATAGAGGTATCAATCATTGAAATCGGAGCACAATTGCAGATTTTCGATTTTTAAAGCTCTGAATTTGTGGGCTATATAGTTCAGTTGATTTTCAATAAAATTAAAGTTTCCACAAAATGTGTAGAAATATTCTAGCGATCTATATACCCGTTTACATCACAATTACAGGTCTCAACACCTATTGATAGAGGTATCAATCATCGAAATCGGAGCACAATTGCAGATTTTCGATTTTTAAAGCTCTAAATTAGTGGGCTATAGTTCAGTTGATTTTCAATAAAATTAAAGTTTCCACAAAATGTGTAGAAATATTCTAGCGATCTATATACCCGTTTACATCACAATTACAGGTCTCAACACCTATTGATAGAGGTATCAATCATTGAAATCGGAGCACAATTGCAGATTTTCGATTTTTAAAGCTCTGAATTTGTGGGCTATAGTTCAGTAGATTTTCAATAAAATTAAATTTTCCACAAAATGTGCAGAAATATTCGAGCGATCCAAATACTCGTTGGCATCACAATTACAGGTCTCAACACCTATTGATAGAGGTATCAATCATCGAAATCGGAGCACAATTGCAGATTTTCGATTTTTAAAGCTCTAAATTAGTGGGCTATAGTTCAGTTGATTTTCAATAAAATCAAAGTTTCCACAAAATGTGTAGAAATATTCGAGCGATCCAAATACTCGTTGGCATCACAATTACAGGTCTCAACACCTATTGATAGAGGTATCAATCATCGAAATCGGAGCACAATTGCAGATTTTCGATTTTTAAAGCTCTGAATTTGTGGGCTATATAGTTCAGTTGATTTTCAATAAAATTAAAGTTTCCACAAAATGTGTAGAAATATTCTAGCGATCTATATACCCGTTTACATCACAATTACAGGTCTCAACACCTATTGATAGAGGTATCAATCATCGAAATCGGAGCACAATTGCAGATTTTCGATTTTTAAAGCTCTAAATTAGTGGGCTATAGTTCAGTTGATTTTCAATAAAATTAAAGTTTCCACAAAATGTGTAGAAATATTCTAGCGATCTATATACCCGTTTACATCACAATTACAGGTCTCAACACCTATTGATAGAGGTATCAATCATTGAAATCGGAGCACAATTGCAGATTTTCGATTTTTAAAGCTCTGAATTTGTGGGCTATAGTTCAGTAGATTTTCAATAAAATTAAATTTTCCACAAAATGTGTAGAAATATTCGAGCGATCCAAATACTCGTTGGCATCACAATTACAGGTCTCAACACCTATTGATAGAGGTATCAATCATCGAAATCGGAGCACAATTGCAGATTTTCGATTTTTAAAGCTCTAAATTAGTGGGCTATAGTTCAGTTGATTTTCAATAAAATTAAAGTTTCCACAAAATGTGTAGAAATATTCTAGCGATCTATATACCCATTTACATCACAATTACAGGTCTCAACACCTATTGATAGAGGTATCAATCATCGAAATCGGAGCACAATTGCAGATTTTCGATTTTTAAAGCTCTAAATTAGTGGGCTATAGTTCAGTTGATTTTCAATAAAATTAAAGTTTCCACAAAATGTGTAGAAATATTCTAGCGATCTATATACCCATTTACATCACAATTACAGGTCTCAACACCTATTGATAGAGGTATCAATCATCGAAATCGGAGCACAATGGCAGATTTTCGATTTTTAAAGCTCTGAATTTGTGGGCTATAGTTCAGTTGATTTTCAATAAAATTAAATTTTCCACAAAATGTGTAGAAATATTCGAGCGATCCAAATACTCGTTGGCATCACAATTACAGGTCTCAACACCTATTGATAGAGGTATCAATCATCGAAATCGGAGCACAATTGCAGATTTTCGATTTTTAAAGCTCTGAATTTGTGGGCTATATAGTTCAGTTGATTTTCAATAAAATTAAAGTTTCCACAAAATGTGTAGAAATATTCTAGCGATCTATATACCCATTTACATCACAATTACAGGTCTCAACACCTATTGATAGAGGTATCAATCATCGAAATCGGAGCACAATGGCAGATTTTCGATTTTTAAAGCTCTGAATTTGTGGGCTATAGTTCAGTTGATTTTCAATAAAATTAAATTTTCCACAAAATGTGTAGAAATATTCGAGCGATCCAAATACTCGTTGGCATCACAATTACAGGTCTCAACACCTATTGATAGAGGTATCAATCATCGAAATCGGAGCACAATTGCAGATTTTCGATTTTTAAAGCTCTGAATTTGTGGGCTATATAGTTCAGTTGATTTTCAATAAAATTAAAGTTTCCACAAAATGTGTAGAAATATTCTAGCGATCTATATACCCATTTACATCACAATTACAGGTCTCAACACCTATTGATAGAGGTATCAATCATCGAAATCGGAGCACAATGGCAGATTTTCGATTTTTAAAGCTCTGAATTTGTGGGCTATAGTTCAGTTGATTTTCAATAAAATTAAATTTTCCACAAAATGTGTAGAAGTATTCGAGCGATCCAAATACTCGTTGGCATCACAATTACAGGTCTCAACACCTATTGATAGAGGTATCAATCATCGAAATCGGAGCACAATTGCAGATTTTCGATTTTTAAAGCTCTGAATTTGTGGGCTATATAGTTCAGTTGATTTTCAATAAAATTAAAGTTTCCACAAAATGTGTAGAAATATTCTAGCGATCTATATACCCATTTACATCACAATTACAGGTCTCAACACCTATTGATAGAGGTATCAATCATCGAAATCGGAGCACAATGGCAGATTTTCGATTTTTAAAGCTCTGAATTTGTGGGCTATAGTTCAGTTGATTTTCAATAAAATTAAATTTTCCACAAAATGTGTAGAAATATTCGAGCGATCCAAATACTCGTTGGCATCACAATTACAGGTCTCAACACCTATTGATAGAGGTATCAATCATCGAAATCGGAGCACAATTGCAGATTTTCGATTTTTAAAGCTCTGAATTTGTGGGCTATATAGTTCAGTTGATTTTCAATAAAATTAAAGTTTCCACAAAATGTGTAGAAATATTCTAGCGATCTATATACCCATTTACATCACAATTACAGGTCTCAACACCTATTGATAGAGGTATCAATCATCGAAATCGGAGCACAATGGCAGATTTTCGATTTTTAAAGCTCTGAATTTGTGGGCTATATAGTTCAGTTGATTTTCAATAAAATTAAATTTTCCACAAAATGTGTAGAAATATTCTAGCGATCTAAATACCCGTTGGCATTACAATTACAGGTCTCAACACCTATTGATAGAAATATCAATCATTGAAATCCGAGTACAATTGAAGATTTTCGATTTTTAAAGCTCTGAATTTGTGGGCTATAGTTCAGTTGATTTTCAATAATACTAAATTTTCCACAAAATATGTAGAAATATTCTAGCCATATAAATACCTTTTGGCATCACAATTACAGGTCTCAACGCCTATTGATAGAGGTATCAATCATCGAAATCGGAGCACAATTGCAGATTTTCGATTTTAAAAGCTCTGAATTTGTGGGCTATAGTTCAGTAGATTTTCAATAAAATTAAATTTTCCACAAAATGTGTAGAAATATTCGAGCGATCCAAATACTCGTTGGCATCACAATTACAGGTCTCAACACCTATTGATAGAGGTATCAATCATCGAAATCGGAGCACAATTGCAGATTTTCGATTTTTAAAGCTCTAAATTAGTGGGCTATAGTTCAGTTGATTTTCAATAAAATTAAAGTTTCCACAAAATGTGTAGAAATATTCTAGCGATCTATATACCCGTTTACATCACAATTACAGGTCTCAACACCTATTGATAGAGGTATCAATCATCGAAATCGGAGCACAATTGCAGATTTTCGATTTTTAAAGCTCTGAATTTGTGGGCTATAGTTCAGTTGATTTTCAATAAAATTAAATTTTCCACAAAATGTGTAGAAATATTCGAGCGATCCAAATACTCGTTGGCATCACAATTACAGGTCTCAACACCTATTGATAGAGGTATCAATCATCGAAATCGGAGCACAATTGCAGATTTTCGATTTTTAAAGCTCTAAATTAGTGGGCTATAGTTCAGTTGATTTTCAATAAAATTAAAGTTTCCACAAAATGTGTAGAAATATTCTAGCGATCTATATACCCGTTTACATCACAATTACAGGTCTCAACACCTATTGATAGAGGTATCAATCATCGAAATCGGAGCACAATTGCAGATTTTCGATTTTTAAAGCTCTAAATTAGTGGGCTATAGTTCAGTTGATTTTCAATAAAATTAAAGTTTCCACAAAATGTGTAGAAATATTCTAGCGATCTATATACCCGTTTACATCACAATTACAGGTCTCAACACCTATTGATAGAGGTATCAATCATCGAAATCGGAGCACAATGGCAGATTTTCGATTTTTAAAGCTCTGAATTTGTGGGCTATAGTTCAGTTGATTTTCAATAAAATTAAAGTTTCCACAAAATGTGTAGAAATATTCGAGCGATCCAAATACTCGTTGGCATCACAATTACAGGTCTCAACACCTATTGATAGAGGTATCAATCATTGAAATCGGAGCACAATTGCAGATTTTCGATTTTTAAAGCTCTGAATTTGTGGGCTATATAGTTCAGTTGATTTTCAATAAAATTAAAGTTTCCACAAAATGTGTAGAAATATTCTAGCGATCTATATACCCGTTTACATCACAATTACAGGTCTCAACACCTATTGATAGAGGTATCAATCATCGAAATCGGAGCACAATTGCAGATTTTCGATTTTTAAAGCTCTAAATTAGTGGGCTATAGTTCAGTTGATTTTCAATAAAATTAAAGTTTCCACAAAATGTGTAGAAATATTCTAGCGATCTATATACCCGTTTACATCACAATTACAGGTCTCAACACCTATTGATAGAGGTATCAATCATTGAAATCGGAGCACAATTGCAGATTTTCGATTTTTAAAGCTCTGAATTTGTGGGCTATAGTTCAGTTGATTTTCAATAAAATTAAATTTTCCACAAAATGTGTAGAAATATTCGAGCGATCCAAATACTCGTTGGCATCACAATTACAGGTCTCAACACCTATTGATAGAGGTATCAATCATCGAAATCGGAGCACAATGGCAGATTTTCGATTTTTAAAGCTCTGAATTTGTGGGCTATAGTTCAGTTGATTTTCAATAAAATTAAATTTTCCACAAAATGTGTAGAAATATTCGAGCGATCCAAATACTCGTTGGCATCACAATTACAGGTCTCAACACCTATTGATAGAGGTATCAATCATCGAAATCGGAGCACAATTGCAGATTTTCGATTTTTAAAGCTCTAAATTAGTGGGCTATAGTTCAGTTGATTTTCAATAAAATTAAAGTTTCCACAAAATGTGTAGAAATATTCTAGCGATCTATATACCCGTTTACATCACAATTACAGGTCTCAACACCTATTGATAGAGGTATCAATCATCGAAATCGGAGCACAATTGTAGATTTTCGATTATTAAAGCTCTGAATTTGTGGGCTATATAGTTCAGTTGATTTTCAATAAAATTAAATTTTCCACAAAATGTGTAGAAATATTCTAGCGATCTAAATACCCGTTGGCATCACAATTACAGGTCTCAACACCTATTGATAGAGGTATCAATCATTGAAATCGGAGCACAATTGCAGATTTTCGATTTTTAAAGCTCTGAATTTGTGGGCTATAGTTCAGTTGATTTTCAATAAAATTAAATTTTCCACAAAATGTGTAGAAATATTCGAGCGATCCAAATACTCGTTGGCATCACAATTACAGGTCTCAACACCTATTGATAGAGGTATCAATCATCGAAATCGGAGCACAATTGCAGATTTTCGATTTTTAAAGCTCTAAATTAGTGGGCTATAGTTCAGTTGATTTTCAATAAAATTAAAGTTTCCACAAAATGTGTAGAAATATTCTAGCGATCTATATACCCGTTTACATCACAATTACAGGTCTCAACACCTATTGATAGAGGTATCAATCATTGAAATCGGAGCACAATTGCAGATTTTCGATTTTTAAAGCTCTGAATTTGTGGGCTATATAGTTCAGTTGATTTTCAATAAAATTAAAGTTTCCACAAAATGTGTAGAAATATTCTAGCGATCTATATACCCGTTTACATCACAATTACAGGTCTCAACACCTATTGATAGAGGTATCAATCATCGAAATCGGAGCACAATTGCAGATTTTCGATTTTTAAAGCTCTAAATTAGTGGGCTATAGTTCAGTTGATTTTCAATAAAATTAAAGTTTCCACAAAATGTGTAGAAATATTCTAGCGATCTATATACCCGTTTACATCACAATTACAGGTCTCAACACCTATTGATAGAGGTATCAATCATTGAAATCGGAGCACAATTGCAGATTTTCGATTTTTAAAGCTCTGAATTTGTGGGCTATAGTTCAGTAGATTTTCAATAAAATTAAATTTTCCACAAAATGTGCAGAAATATTCGAGCGATCCAAATACTCGTTGGCATCACAATTACAGGTCTCAACACCTATTGATAGAGGTATCAATCATCGAAATCGGAGCACAATTGCAGATTTTCGATTTTTAAAGCTCTAAATTAGTGGGCTATAGTTCAGTTGATTTTCAATAAAATCAAAGTTTCCACAAAAATGTGTAGAAATATTCGAGCGATCCAAATACTCGTTGGCATCACAATTACAGGTCTCAACACCTATTGATAGAGGTATCAATCATCGAAATCGGAGCACAATTGCAGATTTTCGATTTTTAAAGCTCTGAATTTGTGGGCTATATAGTTCAGTTGATTTTCAATAAAATTAAAGTTTCCACAAAATGTGTAGAAATATTCTAGCGATCTATATACCCGTTTACATCACAATTACAGGTCTCAACACCTATTGATAGAGGTATCAATCATCGAAATCGGAGCACAATTGCAGATTTTCGATTTTTAAAGCTCTAAATTAGTGGGCTATAGTTCAGTTGATTTTCAATAAAATTAAAGTTTCCACAAAATGTGTAGAAATATTCTAGCGATCTATATACCCGTTTACATCACAATTACAGGTCTCAACACCTATTGATAGAGGTATCAATCATTGAAATCGGAGCACAATTGCAGATTTTCGATTTTTAAAGCTCTGAATTTGTGGGCTATAGTTCAGTAGATTTTCAATAAAATTAAATTTTCCACAAAATGTGTAGAAATATTCGAGCGATCCAAATACTCGTTGGCATCACAATTACAGGTCTCAACACCTATTGATAGAGGTATCAATCATCGAAATCGGAGCACAATTGCAGATTTTCGATTTTTAAAGCTCTAAATTAGTGGGCTATAGTTCAGTTGATTTTCAATAAAATTAAAGTTTCCACAAAATGTGTAGAAATATTCTAGCGATCTATATACCCATTTACATCACAATTACAGGTCTCAACACCTATTGATAGAGGTATCAATCATCGAAATCGGAGCACAATTGCAGATTTTCGATTTTTAAAGCTCTAAATTAGTGGGCTATAGTTCAGTTGATTTTCAATAAAATTAAAGTTTCCACAAAATGTGTAGAAATATTCTAGCGATCTATATACCCATTTACATCACAATTACAGGTCTCAACACCTATTGATAGAGGTATCAATCATCGAAATCGGAGCACAATGGCAGATTTTCGATTTTTAAAGCTCTGAATTTGTGGGCTATAGTTCAGTTGATTTTCAATAAAATTAAATTTTCCACAAAATGTGTAGAAATATTCGAGCGATCCAAATACTCGTTGGCATCACAATTACAGGTCTCAACACCTATTGATAGAGGTATCAATCATCGAAATCGGAGCACAATTGCAGATTTTCGATTTTTAAAGCTCTGAATTTGTGGGCTATATAGTTCAGTTGATTTTCAATAAAATTAAAGTTTCCACAAAATGTGTAGAAATATTCTAGCGATCTATATACCCATTTACATCACAATTACAGGTCTCAACACCTATTGATAGAGGTATCAATCATCGAAATCGGAGCACAATGGCAGATTTTCGATTTTTAAAGCTCTGAATTTGTGGGCTATAGTTCAGTTGATTTTCAATAAAATTAAATTTTCCACAAAATGTGTAGAAATATTCGAGCGATCCAAATACTCGTTGGCATCACAATTACAGGTCTCAACACCTATTGATAGAGGTATCAATCATCGAAATCGGAGCACAATTGCAGATTTTCGATTTTTAAAGCTCTGAATTTGTGGGCTATATAGTTCAGTTGATTTTCAATAAAATTAAAGTTTCCACAAAATGTGTAGAAATATTCTAGCGATCTATATACCCATTTACATCACAATTACAGGTCTCAACACCTATTGATAGAGGTATCAATCATCGAAATCGGAGCACAATGGCAGATTTTCGATTTTTAAAGCTCTGAATTTGTGGGCTATAGTTCAGTTGATTTTCAATAAAATTAAATTTTCCACAAAATGTGTAGAAATATTCGAGCGATCCAAATACTCGTTGGCATCACAATTACAGGTCTCAACACCTATTGATAGAGGTATCAATCATCGAAATCGGAGCACAATTGCAGATTTTCGATTTTTAAAGCTCTAAATTAGTGGGCTATAGTTCAGTTGATTTTCAATAAAATTAAAGTTTCCACAAAATGTGTAGAAATATTCTAGCGATCTATATACCCGTTTACATCACAATTACAGGTCTCAACACCTATTGATAGAGGTATCAATCATTGAAATCGGAGCACAATTGCAGATTTTCGATTTTTAAAGCTCTGAATTTGTGGGCTATATAGTTCAGTTGATTTTCAATAAAATTAAAGTTTCCACAAAATGTGTAGAAATATTCTAGCGATCTATATACCCGTTTACATCACAATTACAGGTCTCAACACCTATTGATAGAGGTATCAATCATCGAAATCGGAGCACAATTGCAGATTTTCGATTTTTAAAGCTCTAAATTAGTGGGCTATAGTTCAGTTGATTTTCAATAAAATTAAAGTTTCCACAAAATGTGTAGAAATATTCTAGCGATCTATATACCCGTTTACATCACAATTACAGGTCTCAACACCTATTGATAGAGGTATCAATCATTGAAATCGGAGCACAATTGCAGATTTTCGATTTTTAAAGCTCTGAATTTGTGGGCTATAGTTCAGTAGATTTTCAATAAAATTAAATTTTCCACAAAATGTGCAGAAATATTCGAGCGATCCAAATACTCGTTGGCATCACAATTACAGGTCTCAACACCTATTGATAGAGGTATCAATCATCGAAATCGGAGCACAATTGCAGATTTTCGATTTTTAAAGCTCTAAATTAGTGGGCTATAGTTCAGTTGATTTTCAATAAAATCAAAGTTTCCACAAAATGTGTAGAAATATTCGAGCGATCCAAATACTCGTTGGCATCACAATTACAGGTCTCAACACCTATTGATAGAGGTATCAATCATCGAAATCGGAGCACAATTGCAGATTTTCGATTTTTAAAGCTCTGAATTTGTGGGCTATATAGTTCAGTTGATTTTCAATAAAATTAAAGTTTCCACAAAATGTGTAGAAATATTCTAGCGATCTATATACCCGTTTACATCACAATTACAGGTCTCAACACCTATTGATAGAGGTATCAATCATCGAAATCGGAGCACAATTGCAGATTTTCGATTTTTAAAGCTCTAAATTAGTGGGCTATAGTTCAGTTGATTTTCAATAAAATTAAAGTTTCCACAAAATGTGTAGAAATATTCTAGCGATCTATATACCCGTTTACATCACAATTACAGGTCTCAACACCTATTGATAGAGGTATCAATCATTGAAATCGGAGCACAATTGCAGATTTTCGATTTTTAAAGCTCTGAATTTGTGGGCTATAGTTCAGTAGATTTTCAATAAAATTAAATTTTCCACAAAATGTGTAGAAATATTCGAGCGATCCAAATACTCGTTGGCATCACAATTACAGGTCTCAACACCTATTGATAGAGGTATCAATCATCGAAATCGGAGCACAATTGCAGATTTTCGATTTTTAAAGCTCTAAATTAGTGGGCTATAGTTCAGTTGATTTTCAATAAAATTAAAGTTTCCACAAAATGTGTAGAAATATTCTAGCGATCTATATACCCGTTTACATCACAATTACAGGTCTCAACACCTATTGATAGAGGTATCAATCATCGAAATCGGAGCACAATTGCAGATTTTCGATTTTTAAAGCTCTGAATTTGTGGGCTATAGTTCAGTTGATTTTCAATAAAATTAAATTTTCCACAAAATGTGTAGAAATATTCGAGCGATCCAAATACTCGTTGGCATCACAATTACAGGTCTCAACACCTATTGATAGAGGTATCAATCATCGAAATCGGAGCACAATTGCAGATTTTCGATTTTTAAAGCTCTAAATTAGTGGGCTATAGTTCAGTTGATTTTCAATAAAATTAAAGTTTCCACAAAATGTGTAGAAATATTCTAGCGATCTATATACCCGTTTACATCACAATTACAGGTCTCAACACCTATTGATAGAGGTATCAATCATCGAAATCGGAGCACAATTGCAGATTTTCGATTTTTAAAGCTCTGAATTTGTGGGCTATAGTTCAGTTGATTTTCAATAAAATTAAATTTTCCACAAAATGTGTAGAAATATTCGAGCGATCCAAATACTCGTTGGCATCACAATTACTGGTCTCAACACCTATTGATAGAGGTATCAATCATCGAAATCGGAGCACAATTGCAGATTTTCGATTTTTAAAGCTCTAAATTAGTGGGCTATAGTTCAGTTGATTTTCAATAAAATTAAATTTTCCACAAAATGTGTAGAAATATTCGAGCGATCCAAATACTCGTTGGCATCACAATTACAGGTCTCAACACCTATTGATAGAGGTATCAATCATCGAAATCGGAGCACAATTGCAGATTTTCGATTTTTAAAGCTCTAAATTAGTGGGCTATAGTTCAGTTGATTTTCAATAAAATTAAAGTTTCCACAAAATGTGTAGAAATATTCTAGCGATCTATATACCCGTTTACATCACAATTACAGGTCTCAACACCTATTGATAGAGGTATCAATCATCGAAATCGGAGCACAATTGCAGATTTTCGATTTTTAAAGCTCTGAATTTGTGGGCTATAGTTCAGTTGATTTTCAATAAAATTAAATTTTCCACAAAATGTGTAGAAATATTCTAGCGATCTAAATACCCGTTGGCATCACAATTACAGGTCTCAACACCTATTGATAGAGGTATCAATCATTGAAATCGGAGCACAATTGCAGATTTTCGATTTTTAAAGCTCTGAATTTGTGGGCTATAGTTCAGTAGATTTTCAATAAAATTAAATTTTCCACAAAATGTGTAGAAATATTCGAGCGATCCAAATACTCGTTGGCATCACAATTACAGGTCTCAACACCTATTGATAGAGGTATCAATCATCGAAATCGGAGCACAATTGCAGATTTTCGATTTTTAAAGCTCTAAATTAGTGGGCTATAGTTCAGTTGATTTTCAATAAAATTAAAGTTTCCACAAAATGTGTAGAAATATTCTAGCGATCTATATACCCGTTTACATCACAATTACAGGTCTCAACACCTATTGATAGAGGTATCAATCATCGAAATCGGAGCACAATTGCAGATTTTCGATTTTTAAAGCTCTGAATTTGTGGGCTATAGTTCAGTTGATTTTCAATAAAATTAAATTTTCCACAAAATGTGTAGAAATATTCGAGCGATCCAAATACTCGTTGGCATCACAATTACAGGTCTCAACACCTATTGATATTGATAGAGGTATCAATCATCGAAATCGGAGCACAATTGCAGATTTTCGATTTTTAAAGCTCTAAATTAGTGGGCTATAGTTCAGTTGATTTTCAATAAAATTAAAGTTTCCACAAAATGTGTAGAAATATTCTAGCGATCTATATACCCGTTTACATCACAATTACAGGTCTCAACACCTATTGATAGAGGTATCAATCATCGAAATCGGAGCACTATTGCAGATTTTCGATTATTAAAGCTCTGAATTTGTAGGCTATAGTTCAGTAGATTTTCAATAAAATTAAATTTTCCACAAAATGTGTAGAAATATTCGAGCGGTCCAAATACTCGTTGGCATCACAATTACAGGTCTCAACACCTATTGATAGAGGTATCAATCATCGAAATCGGAGCACAATTGCAGATTTTCGATTTTTAAAGCTCTAAATTAGTGGGCTATAGTTCAGTTGATTTTCAATAAAATTAAATTTTCCACAAAATATGTAGAAATATTCTAGCCATATAAATACCCTTTGGCATCACAATTACAGGTCTCAACACCTATTGATAGAGGTATCAATCATCGAAATCGGAGCACAATTGCAGATTTTCGATTTTTAAAGCTCTAAATTAGTGGGCTATAGTTCAGTTGATTTTCAATAAAATTAAAGTTTCCACAAAATGTGTAGAAATATTCTAGCGATCTATATACCCGTTTACATCACAATTACAGGTCTCAACACCTATTGATAGAGGTATCAATCATCGAAATCGGAGCACTATTGCAGATTTTCGATTTTTAAAGCTCTGAATTTGTGGGCTATAGTTCAGTAGATTTTCAATAAAATTAAATTTTCCACAAAATGTGTAGAAATATTCGAGCGGTCCAAATACTCGTTGGCATCACAATTACAGGTCTCAACACCTATTGATAGAGGTATCAATCATCGAAATCGGAGCACAATTGCAGATTTTCGATTTTTAAAGCTCTAAATTAGTGGGCTATAGTTCAGTTGATTTTCAATAAAATTAAAGTTTCCACAAAATGTGTAGAAATATTCTAGCGATCTATATACCCGTTTACATCACAATTACAGGTCTCAACACCTATTGATAGAGGTATCAATCATCGAAATCGGAGCACAATTGCAGATTTTCGATTTTTAAAGCTCTGAATTTGTGGGCTATAGTTCAGTTGATTTTCAATAAAATTAAATTTTCCACAAAATGTGTAGAAATATTCTAGCGATCTATATACCCGTTTACATCACAATTACAGGTCTCAACACCTATTGATAGAGGTATCAATCATTGAAATCGGAGCACAATTGCAGATTTTCGATTTTTAAAGCTCTGAATTTGTGGGCTATAGTTCAGTAGATTTTCAATAAAATTAAATTTTCCACAAAATGTGTAGAAATATTCGAGCGATCCAAATACTCGTTGGCATCACAATTACAGGTCTCAACACCTATTGATAGAGGTATCAATCATCGAAATCGGAGCACAATTGCAGATTTTCGATTTTTAAAGCTCTAAATTAGTGGGCTATAGTTCAGTTGATTTTCAATAAAATTAAAGTTTCCACAAAATGTGTAGAAATATTCTAGCGATCTATATACCCGTTTACATCACAATTACAGGTCTCAACACCTATTGATAGAGATATCAATCATCGAAATCGGAGCACAATTGCAGATTTTCGATTTTTAAAGCTCTGAATTTGTGGGCTATAGTTCAGTTGATTTTCAATAAAATTAAATTTTCCACAAAATGTGTAGAAATATTCTAGCGATCTATATACCCGTTTACATCACAATTACAGGTCTCAACACCTATTGATAGAGGTATCAATCATCGAAATCGGAGCACAATTGCAGATTTTCGATTTTTAAAGCTCTGAATTTGTGGGCTATAGTTCAGTTGATTTTCAATAAAATTAAATTTTCCACAAAATGTGTAGAAATATTCTAGCGATCTATATACCCGTTTACATCACAATTACAGGTCTCAACACCTATTGATAGAGGTATCAATCATTGAAATCGGAGCACAATTGCAGATTTTCGATTTTTAAAGCTCTGAATTTGTGGGCTATAGTTCAGTAGATTTTCAATAAAATTAAATTTTCCACAAAATGTGTAGAAATATTCGAGCGATCCAAATACTCGTTGGCATCACAATTACAGGTCTCAACACCTATTGATAGAGGTATCAATCATCGAAATCGGAGCACAATTGCAGATTTTCGATTTTTAAAGCTCTAAATTAGTGGGCTATAGTTCAGTTGATTTTCAATAAAATTAAAGTTTCCACAAAATGTGTAGAAATATTCTAGCGATCTATATACCCGTTTACATCACAATTACAGGTCTCAACACCTATTGATAGAGGTATCAATCATCGAAATCGGAGCACAATTGCAGATTTTCGATTTTTAAAGCTCTGAATTTGTGGGCTATAGTTCAGTTGATTTTCAATAAAATTAAATTTTCCACAAAATGTGTAGAAATATTCTAGCGATCTAAATACCCGTTGGCATCACAATTACAGGTCTCAACACCTATTGATAGAGGTATCAATCATTGAAATCGGAGCACAATTGCAGATTTTCGATTTTTAAAGCTCTGAATTTGTGGGCTATAGTTCAGTAGATTTTCAATAAAATTAAATTTTCCACAAAATGTGTAGAAATATTCGAGCGATCCAAATACTCGTTGGCATCACAATTACAGGTCTCAACACCTATTGATAGAGGTATCAATCATCGAAATCGGAGCACAATTGCAGATTTTCGATTTTTAAAGCTCTAAATTAGTGGGCTATAGTTCAGTTGATTTTCAATAAAATTAAAGTTTCCACAAAATGTGTAGAAATATTCTAGCGATCTATATACCCGTTTACATCACAATTACAGGTCTCAACACCTATTGATAGAGGTATCAATCATCGAAATCGGAGCACAATTGCAGATTTTCGATTTTTAAAGCTCTGAATTTGTGGGCTATAGTTCAGTTGATTTTCAATAAAATTAAATTTTCCACAAAATGTGTAGAAATATTCGAGCGATCCAAATACTCGTTGGCATCACAATTACAGGTCTCAACACCTATTGATAGAGGTATCAATCATCGAAATCGGAGCACAATTGCAGATTTTCGATTTTTAAAGCTCTAAATTAGTGGGCTATAGTTCAGTTGATTTTCAATAAAATTAAAGTTTCCACAAAATGTGTAGAAATATTCTAGCGATCTATATACCCGTTTACATCACAATTACAGGTCTCAACACCTATTGATAGAGGTATCAATCATCGAAATCGGAGCACAATTGCAGATTTTCGATTTTTAAAGCTCTAAATTAGTGGGCTATAGTTCAGTAGATTTTCAATAAAATTAAATTTTCCACAAAATGTGTAGAAATATTCGAGCGATCCAAATACTCGTTGGCATCACAATTACAGGTCTCAACACCTATTGATAGAGGTATCAATCATCGAAATCGGAGCACAATTGCAGATTTTCGATTTTTAAAGCTCTAAATTAGTGGGCTATAGTTCAGTTGATTTTCAATAAAATCAAAGTTTCCACAAAATGTGTAGAAATATTCGAGCGATCCAAATACTCGTTGGCATCACAATTACAGGTCTCAACACCTATTGATAGAGGTATCAATCATCGAAATCGGAGCACAATTGCAGATTTTCGATTTTTAAAGCTCTAAATTAGTGGGCTATAGTTCAGTTGATTTTCAATAAAATTAAAGTTTCCACAAAATGTGTAGAAATATTCTAGCGATCTATATACCCGTTTACATCACAATTACAGGTCTCAACACCTATTGATAGAGGTATCAATCATCGAAATCGGAGCACTATTGCAGATTTTCGATTATTAAAGCTCTGAATTTGTAGGCTATAGTTCAGTAGATTTTCAATAAAATTAAATTTTCCACAAAATGTGTAGAAATATTCGAGCGGTCCAAATACTCGTTGGCATCACAATTACAGGTCTCAACACCTATTGATAGAGGTATCAATCATCGAAATCGGAGCACAATTGCAGATTTTCGATTTTTAAAGCTCTAAATTAGTGGGCTATAGTTCAGTTGATTTTCAATAAAATTAAAGTTTCCACAAAATGTGTAGAAATATTCTAGCGATCTATATACCCGTTTACATCACAATTACAGGTCTCAACACCTATTGATAGAGGTATCAATCATCGAAATCGGAGCACTATTGCAGATTTTCGATTATTAAAGCTCTGAATTTGTGGGCTATAGTTCAGTAGATTTTCAATAAAATTAAATTTTCCACAAAATGTGTAGAAATATTCGAGCGATCCAAATACTCGTTGGCATCACAATTACAGGTCTCAACACCTATTGATAGAGGTATCAATCATCGAAATCGGAGCACAATTGCAGATTTTCGATTTTTAAAGCTCTAAATTAGTGGGCTATAGTTCAGTTGATTTTCAATAAAATTAAAGTTTCCACAAAATGTGTAGAAATATTCTAGCGATCTATATACCCGTTTACATCACAATTACAGGTCTCAACACCTATTGATAGAGGTATCAATCATCGAAATCGGAGCACTATTGCAGATTTTCGATTATTAAAGCTCTGAATTTGTAGGCTATAGTTCAGTAGATTTTCAATAAAATTAAATTTTCCACAAAATGTGTAGAAATATTCGAGCGGTCCAAATACTCGTTGGCATCACAATTACAGGTCTCAACACCTATTGATAGAGGTATCAATCATCGAAATCGGAGCACAATTGCAGATTTTCGATTTTTAAAGCTCTAAATTAGTGGGCTATAGTTCAGTTGATTTTCAATAAAATTAAAGTTTCCACAAAATGTGTAGAAATATTCTAGCGATCTATATACCCGTTTACATCACAATTACAGGTCTCAACACCTATTGATAGAGGTATCAATCATCGAAATCGGAGCACTATTGCAGATTTTCGATTATTAAAGCTCTGAATTTGTGGGCTATAGTTCAGTAGATTTTCAATAAAATTAAATTTTCCACAAAATGTGTAGAAATATTCGAGCGATCCAAATACTCGTTGGCATCACAATTACAGGTCTCAACACCTATTGATAGAGGTATCAATCATCGAAATCGGAGCACTATTGCAGATTTTCGATTATTAAAGCTCTGAATTTGTGGGCTATAGTTCAGTAGATTTTCAATAAAATTAAATTTTCCACAAAATGTGTAGAAATATTCGAGCGATCCAAATACTCGTTGGCATCACAATTACAGGTCTCAACACCTATTGATAGAGGTATCAATCATCGAAATCGGAGCACAATTGCAGATTTTCGATTTTTAAAGCTCTGAATTTGTGGGCTATAGTTCAGTTGATTTTCAATAAAATTGAATTTTCCACAAAATGTGTAGAAATTTTGGAGCAATCTAAATACCCGTTGGCATCACAATTACAGGTCTCAACACCTATTGATAGAGGTATCAATCATCGAAATCGGAGCACAATTGCAGATTTTCGATTTTTAAAGCTCTAAATTAGTGGGCTATAGTTCAGTTGATTTTCAATAAAATTAAAGTTTCCACAAAATGTGTAGAAATATTCTAGCGATCTATATACCCGTTTACATCACAATTACAGGTCTCAACACCTATTGATAGAGGTATCAATCATCGAAATCGGAGCACAATTGCAGATTTTCGATTATTAAAGCTCTGAATTTGTGGGCTATAGTTCAGTAGATTTTCAATAAAATTAAATTTTCCACAAAATGTGTAGAAATATTCGAGCGGTCCAAATACTCGTTGGCATCACAATTACAGGTCTCAACACCTATTGATAGAGGTATCAATCATCGAAATCGGAGCACAATTGCAGATTTTCGATTTTTAAAGCTCTAAATTAGTGGGCTATAGTTCAGTTGATTTTCAATAAAATTAAAGTTTCCACAAAATGTGTAGAAATATCACAATTACAGGTCTCAACACCTATTGATAGAGGTATCAATCATCGAAATCGGAGCACTATTGCAGATTTTCGATTATTAAAGCTCTGAATTTGTGGGCTATAGTTCAGTAGATTTTCAATAAAATTAAATTTTCCACAAAATGTGTAGAAATTTTCGAGCGATCCAAATACTCGTTGGCATCACAATTACAGGTCTCAACACCTATTGATAGAGGTATCAATCATCGAAATCGGAGCACAATTGCAGATTTTCGATTTTTAAAGCTCTGAATTTGTGGGCTATAGTTCAGTAGATTTTCAATAAAATTAAATTTTCCACAAAATGTGTAGAAATATTCTAGCGATCTAAATACCCGTTGGCATTACAATTACAGGTCTCAACACCTATTGATAGAGGTATCAATCATTGAAATCGGAGCACAATTGCAGATTTTCGATTTTTAAAGCTCTGAATTTGTGGGCTATAGTTCAGTTGATTTTCAATAAAATTAAATTTTCCACAAAATGTGTAGAAATATTGGAGCAATCTAAATACCCTTTGGCATCACAATTACAGGTCTCAACACCTATTGATAGAGGTATCAATCATCGAAATCGGAGCACAATTGCAGATTTTCGATTTTTAAAGCTCTGAATTTGTGGGCTATAGTTCAGTAGATTTTCAATAAAATTAAATTTTCCACAAAATGTGTAGAAATATTCGAGCGATCCAAATACTCGTTGGCATCACAATTACAGGTCTCAACACCTATTGATAGAGGTATCAATCATCGAAATCGGAGCACAATTGCAGATTTTCGATTTTTAAAGCTCTGAATTTGTGGGCTATAAAGTTCAGTAGATTTTCAATAAAATTAAATTTTCCACAAAATGTGTAGAAATATTCTAGCGATCTAAATACCCGTTGGAATTACAATTACAGGTCTCAACACCTATTGATAGAGGTATCAATCATTGAAATCGGAGCACAATTGCAGATTTTCGATTTTTAAAGCTCTGAATTTGTGGGCTATAGTTCAGTTGATTTTCAATAAAATTAAATTTTCCACAAAATGTGTAGAAATATTGGAGCAATCTAAATACCCTTTGGCATCGCATCACAATTACAGGTCTCAACACCTATTGATAGAGGTATCAATCATCGAAATCGGAGCACAATTGCAGATTTTCGATTTTTAAAGCTCTGAATTTGTGGGCTATAGTTCAGTTGATTTTCAATAAAATTAAATTTTCCACAAAATGTGTAGAAATATTGGAGCAATCTAAATACCCTTTGGCATCACAATTACAGGTCTCAACACCTATTGATAGAGGTATCAATCATCGAAATCGGAGCACAATTGCAGATTTTCGATTTTTAAAGCTCTGAATTTGTGGGCTATAGTTCAGTTGATTTTCAATAAAATTAAATTTTCCACAAAATGTGTAGAAATATTCGAGCGATCCAAATACTCGTTGGCATCACAATTACAGGTCTCAACACCTATTGATAGAGGTATCAATCATCGAAATCGGAGCACAATTGCAGATTTTCGATTTTTAAAGCTCTGAATTTGTGGGCTATAGTTCAGTAGATTTTCAATAAAATTAAATTTTCCACAAAATATGTAGAAATATTCTAGCGATCTAAATACCCGTTGGCATCACAATTACAGGTCTCAACACCTATTGATAGAGGTATCGAAATCGGAGCACAATTGCAGATTTTCGATTTTTAAAGCTCTGAATTTGTGGGCTATAGTTCAGTTGATTTTCAATAAAATTAAAGTTTCCACAAAATGTGTAGAAATATTGGAGCAATCTAAATACCCTTTGGCATCACAATTACAGGTCTCAACACCTATTGCTAGAGGTATCAATCATCGAAATCGGAGCATAATTGCAGATTTTCGATTTTTAAAGCTCTGAATTTGTGGGCTATAGTTCAGTTGATTTTCAATAAAATTAAATTTTCCACAAAATGTGTAGAAATATTGGAGCAATCTAAATACCCGTTAGCATCACAATTACAGGTCTCAACACCTATTGATAGAGGTATCAATCATCGAAATCGGAGCACAATTGCAGATTTTCGATTTTTAAAGCTCTGAATTTGTGGGCTATAGTTCAGTTGATTTTCAATAAAATTAAATTTTCCACAAAATGTGTAGAAATATTGGAGCAATCTAAATACCCTTTGGCATCACAATTACAGGTCTCAACACCTATTGATAGAGGTATCAATCATCGAAATCGGAGCACAATTGCAGATTTTCGATTTTTAAAGCTCTGAATTTGTGGGCTATAGTTCAGTTGATTTTCAATAAAATTAAATTTTCCACAAAATGTGTAGAAATTTTCGAGCGATCCAAATACTCGTTGGCATCACAATTACAGGTCTCAACACCTATTGATAGAGGTATCAATCATCGAAATCGGAGCACAATTGCAGATTTTCGATTTTTAAAGCTCTGAATTTGTGGGCTATAGTTCAGTAGATTTTCAATAAAATTAAATTTTCCACAAAATGTGTAGAAATATTCTAGCGATCTAAATACCCGTTGGCATTACAATTACAGGTCTCAACACCTATTGATAGAGGTATCAATCATCGAAATCGGAGCACAATTGCAGATTTTCGATTTTTAAAGCTCTGAATTTGTGGGCTATAGTTCAGTAGATTTTCAATAAAATTAAATTTTCCACAAAATATGTAGAAATATTCTAGCCATATAAATACCCGTTGGCATCACAATTACAGGTCTCAACACCTATTGATAGAGGTATCAATCATCGAAATCGGAGCACAATTGCAGATTTTCGATTTTTAAAGCTCTGAATTTGTGGGCTATAGTTCAGTAGATTTTCAATAAAATTAAATTTTCCACAAAATGTGTAGAAATATTCGAGCGATCCAAATACTCGTTGGCATCACAATTACAGGTCTCAACACCTATTGATAGAGGTATCAATCATCGAAATCGGAGCACAATTGCAGATTTTCGATTTTTAAAGCTCTGAATTTGTGGGCTATAAAGTTCAGTAGATTTTCAATAAAATTAAATTTTCCACAAAATGTGTAGAAATATTCTAGCGATCTAAATACCCGTTGGAATTACAATTACAGGTCTCAACACCTATTGATAGAGGTATCAATCATTGAAATCGGAGCACAATTGCAGATTTTCGATTTTTAAAGCTCTGAATTTGTGGGCTATAGTTCAGTTGATTTTCAATAAAATTAAATTTTCCACAAAATGTGTAGAAATATTGGAGCAATCTAAATACCCGTTAGCATCACAATTACAGGTCTCAACACCTATTGATAGAGGTATCAATCATCGAAATCGGAGCACAATTGCAGATTTTCGATTTTTAAAGCTCTGAATTTGTGGGCTATAGTTCAGTTGATTTTCAATAAAATTAAATTTTCCACAAAATGTGTAGAAATATTGGAGCAATCTAAATACCCTTTGGCATCACAATTACAGGTCTCAACACCTATTGATAGAGGTATCAATCATCGAAATCGGAGCACAATTGCAGATTTTCGATTTTTAAAGCTCTGAATTTGTGGGCTATAGTTCAGTTGATTTTCAATAAAATTAAATTTTCCACAAAATGTGTAGAAATATTCGAGCGATCCAAATACTCGTTGGCATCACAATTACAGGTCTCAACACCTATTGATAGAGGTATCAATCATCGAAATCGGAGCACAATTGCAGATTTTCGATTTTTAAAGCTCTGAATTTGTGGGCTATAGTTCAGTAGATTTTCAATAAAATTAAATTTTCCACAAAATATGTAGAAATATTCTAGCCATATAAATACCCTTTGGCATCACAATTACAGGTCTCAACACCTATTGCTAGAGGTATCAATCATCGAAATCGGAGCATAATTGCAGATTTTCGATTTTTAAAGCTCTGAATTTGTGGGCTATAGTTCAGTTGATTTTCAATAAAATTAAATTTTCCACAAAATGTGTAGAAATATTCGAGCGATCCAAATACTCGTTGGCATCACAATTACAGGTCTCAACACCTATTGATAGAGGTATCAATCATCGAAATCGGAGCACAATTGCAGATTTTCGATTTTTAAAGCTCTGAATTTGTGGGCTATAGTTCAGTAGATTTTCAATAAAATTAAATTTTCCACAAAATATGTAGAAATATTCTAGCCATATAAATACCCTTTGGCATCACAATTACAGGTCTCAACACCTATTGATAGAGGTATCGAAATCGGAGCACAATTGCAGATTTTCGATTTTTAAAGCTCTGAATTTGTGGGCTATAGTTCAGTTGATTTTCAATAAAATTAAATTTTCCACAAAATGTGTAGAAATATTGGAGCAATCTAAATACCCTTTGGCATCACAATTACAGGTCTCAACACCTATTGCTAGAGGTATCAATCATCGAAATCGGAGCATAATTGCAGATTTTCGATTTTTAAAGCTCTGAATTTGTGGGCTATAGTTCAGTTGATTTTCAATAAAATTAAATTTTCCACAAAATGTGTAGAAATATTCGAGCGATCCAAATACTCGTTGGCATCACAATTACAGGTCTCAACACCTATTGATAGAGGTATCAATCATCGAAATCGGAGCACAATTGCAGATTTTCGATTTTTAAAGCTCTGAATTTGTGGGCTATAGTTCAGTAGATTTTCAATAAAATTAAATTTTCCACAAAATATGTAGAAATATTCTAGCCATATAAATACCCTTTGGCATCACAATTACAGGTCTCAACACCTATTGATAGAGGTATCGAAATCGGAGCACAATTGCAGATTTTCGATTTTTAAAGCTCTGAATTTGTGGGCTATAGTTCAGTTGATTTTCAATAAAATTAAATTTTCCACAAAATGTGTAGAAATATTGGAGCAATCTAAATACCCTTTGGCATCACAATTACAGGTCTCAACACCTATTGCTAGAGGTATCAATCATCGAAATCGGAGCATAATTGCAGATTTTCGATTTTTAAAGCTCTGAATTTGTGGGCTATAGTTCAGTTGATTTTCAATAAAATTAAATTTTCCACAAAATGTGTAGAAATATTCGAGCGATCCAAATACTCGTTGGCATCACAATTACAGGTCTCAACACCTATTGATAGAGGTATCAATCATCGAAATCGGAGCACAATTGCAGATTTTCGATTTTTAAAGCTCTGAATTTGTGGGCTATAGTTCAGTAGATTTTCAATAAAATTAAATTTTCCACAAAATATGTAGAAATATTCTAGCCATATAAATACCCTTTGGCATCACAATTACAGGTCTCAACACCTATTGCTAGAGGTATCAATCATCGAAATCGGAGCATAATTGCAGATTTTCGATTTTTAAAGCTCTGAATTTGTGGGCTATAGTTCAGTTGATTTTCAATAAAATTAAATTTTCCACAAAATGTGTAGAAATATTGGAGCAATCTAAATACCCGTTGGCATCACAATTACAGGTCTCAACACCTATTGATAGAGGTATCAATCATCGAAATCGGAGCACAATTGCAGATTTTCGATTTTTAAAGCTCTGAATTTGTGGGCTATAGTTCAGTTGATTTTCAATAAAATTAAATTTTCCACAAAATGTGTAGAAATATTGGAGCAATCTAAATACCCGTTGGCATCACAATTACAGGTCTCAACACCTATTGATAGAGGTATCAATCATCGAAATCGGAGCACAATTGCAGATTTTCGATTTTTAAAGCTCTGAATTTGTGGGCTATAGTTCAGTAGATTTTCAATAAAATTAAATTTTCCACAAAATATGTAGAAATATTCTAGCCATATAAATACCCTTTGGCATCACAATTACAGGTCTCAACACCTATTGATAGAGGTATCGAAATCGGAGCACAATTGCAGATTTTCGATTTTTAAAGCTCTGAATTTGTGGGCTATAGTTCAGTTGATTTTCAATAAAATTAAATTTTCCACAAAATGTGTAGAAATATTGGAGCAATCTAAATACCCTTTGGCATCACAATTACAGGTCTCAACACCTATTGATAGAGGTATCAATCATCGAAATCGGAGCATAATTGCAGATTTTCGATTTTTAAAGCTCTGAATTTGTGGGCTATAGTTCAGTTGATTTTCAATAAAATTAAATTTTCCACAAAATGTGTAGAAATATTCGAGCGATCCAAATACTCGTTGGCATCACAATTACAGGTCTCAACACCTATTGATAGAGGTATCAATCATCGAAATCGGAGCACAATTGCAGATTTTCGATTTTTAAAGCTCTGAATTTGTGGGCTATAGTTCAGTAGATTTTCAATAAAATTAAATTTTCCACAAAATATGTAGAAATATTCTAGCCATATAAATACCCTTTGGCATCACAATTACAGGTCTCAACACCTATTGCTAGAGGTATCAATCATCGAAATCGGAGCATAATTGCAGATTTTCAATTTTTAAAGCTCTGAATTTGTGGGCTATAGTTCAGTTGATTTTCAATAAAATTAAATTTTCCACAAAATGTGTAGAAATATTGGAGCAATCTAAATACCCGTTGGCACCACAATTACAGGTCTCAACACCTATTGATAGAGGTATCAATCATCGAAATCGGAGCACAATTGCAGATTTTCGATTTTTAAAGCTCTGAATTTGTGGGCTATAGTTCAGTTGATTTTCAATAAAATTAAATTTTCCACAAAATGTGTAGAAATATTGGAGCAATCTAAATACCCGTTGGCATCACAATTACAGGTCTCAACACCTATTGATAGAGGTATCAATCATCGAAATCGGAGCACAATTGCAGATTTTCGATTTTTAAAGCTCTGAATTTGTGGGCTATAGTTCAGTTGATTTTCAATAAAATTAAATTTTCCACAAAATGTGTAGAAATATTGGAGCAATCTAAATACCCGTTGGCATCACAATTACAGGTCTCAACACCTATTGATAGAGGTATCAATCATCGAAATCGGAGCACAATTGCAGATTTTCGATTTTTAAAGCTCTGAATTTGTGGGCTATAGTTCAGTAGATTTTCAATAAAATTAAATTTTCCACAAAATATGTAGAAATATTCTAGCCATATAAATACCCTTTGGCATCACAATTACAGGTCTCAACACCTATTGATAGAGGTATCAATCATCGAAATCGGAGCACAATTGCAGATTTTCGATTTTTAAAGCTCTGAATTTGTGGGCTATAGTTCAGTTGATTTTCAATAAAATTAAATTTTCCACAAAATGTGTAGAAATATTGGAGCAATCTAAATACCCTTTGGCATCACAATTACAGGTCTCAACACCTATTGCTAGAGGTATCAATCATCGAAATCGGAGCACAATTGCAGATTTTCGATTTTTAAAGCTCTGAATTTGTGGGCTATAGTTCAGTTGATTTTCAATAAAATTAAATTTTCCACAAAATGTGTAGAAATATTCGAGCGATCCAAATACTCGTTGGCATCACAATTACAGGTCTCAACACCTATTGATAGAGGTATCAATCATCGAAATCGGAGCACAATTGCAGATTTTCGATTTTTAAAGCTCTGAATTTGTGGGCTATAGTTCAGTTGATTTTCAATAAAATTAAATTTTCCACAAAATGTGTAGAAATATTGGAGCAATCTAAATACCCGTTGGCATCACAATTACAGGTCTCAACACCTATTGATAGAGGTATCAATCATCGAAATCGGAGCACAATTGCAGATTTTCGATTTTTAAAGCTCTGAATTTGTGGGCTATAGTTCAGTAGATTTTCAATAAAATTAAATTTTCCACAAAATATGTAGAAATATTCTAGCCATATAAATACCCTTTGGCATCACAATTACAGGTCTCAACACCTATTGATAGAGGTATCAATCATCGAAATCGGAGCACAATTGCAGATTTTCGATTTTTAAAGCTCTGAATTTGTGGGCTATAGTTCAGTTGATTTTCAATAAAATTAAATTTTCCACAAAATGTGTAGAAATATTGGAGCAATCTAAATACCCGTTGGCATCACAATTACAGGTCTCAACACCTATTGCTAGAGGTATCAATCATCGAAATCGGAGCACAATTGCAGATTTTCGATTTTTAAAGCTCTGAATTTGTGGGCTATAGTTCAGTTGATTTTCAATAAAATTAAATTTTCCACAAAATGTGTAGAAATATTCGAGCGATCCAAATACTCGTTGGCATCACAATTACAGGTCTCAACACCTATTGATAGAGGTATCAATCATCGAAATCGGAGCACAATTGCAGATTTTCGATTTTTAAAGCTCTGAATTTGTGGGCTATAGTTCAGTAGATTTTCAATAAAATTAAATTTTCCACAAAATGTGTAGAAATATTGGAGCAATCTAAATACCCTTTGGCATCACAATTACAGGTCTCAACACCTATTGATAGAGGTATCAATCATCGAAATCGGAGCACAATTGCAGATTTTCGATTTTTAAAGCTCTGAATTTGTGGGCTATAGTTCAGTAGATTTTCAATAAAATTAAATTTTCCACAAAATGTGTAGAAATATTGGAGCAATCTAAATACCCTTTGGCATCACAATTACAGGTCTCAACACCTATTGATAGAGGTATCAATCATCGAAATCGGAGCACAATTGCAGATTTTCGATTTTTAAAGCTCTGAATTTGTGGGCTATAGTTCAGTAGATTTTCAATAAAATTAAATTTTCCACAAAATGTGTAGAAATATTCGAGCGATCCAAATACTCGTTGGCATCACAATTACAGGTTTCAACACCTATTGATAGAGGTATCAATCATCGAAATCGGAGCACAATTGCAGATTTTCGATTTTTAAAGCTCTGAATTTGTGGGCTATAGTTCAGTAGATTTTCAATAAAATTAAATTTTCCACAAAATGTGTAGAAATATTGGAGCAATCTAAATACCCTTTGGCATCACAATTACAGGTCTCAACACCTATTGCTAGAGGTATCAATCATCGAAATCGGAGCACAATTGCAGATTTTCGATTTTTAAAGCTCTGAATTTGTGGGCTATAGTTCAGTTGATTTTCAATAAAATTAAATTTTCCACAAAATGTGTAGAAATATTGGAGCAATCTAAATACCCTTTGGCATCACAATTACAGGTCTCAACACCTATTGCTAGAGGTATCAATCATCGAAATCGGAGCACAATTGCAGATTTTCGATTTTTAAAGCTCTGAATTTGTGGGCTATAGTTCAGTAGATTTTCAATAAAATTAAATTTTCCACAAAATATGTAGAAATATTCGAGCCATATAAATACCCTTTGGCATCACAATTACAGGTCTCAACACCTATTGATAGAGGTATCAATCATCGAAATCGGAGCACAATTGCAGATTTTCGATTTTTAAAGCTCTGAATTTGTGGGCTATAGTTCAGTTGATTTTCAATAAAATTAAATTTTCCACAAAATGTGTAGAAATATTGGAGCAATCTAAATATCCGTTGGCATCACAATTACAGGTCTCAACACCTATTGCTAGAGGTATCAATCATCGAAATCGGAGCACAATTGCAGATTTTCGATTTTTAAAGCTCTGAATTTGTGGGCTATAGTTCAGTTGATTTTCAATAAAATTAAATTTTCCACAAAATGTGTAGAAATATTGGAGCAATCTAAATACCCGTTGGCATCACAATTACAGGTCTCAACACCTATTGATAGAGGTATCAATCATCGAAATCGGAGCACAATTGCAGATTTTCGATTTTTAAAGCTCTGAATTTGTGGGCTATAGTTCAGTAGATTTTCAATAAAATTAAATTTTCCACAAAATGTGTAGAAATATTCTAGCCATATAAATACCCTTTGGCATCACAATTACAGGTCTCAACACCTATTGCTAGAGGTATCAATCATCGAAATCGGAGCACAATTGCAGATTTTCGATTTTTAAAGCTCTGAATTTGTGGGCTATAGTTCAGTTGATTTTCAATAAAATTAAATTTTCCACAAAATGTGTAGAAATATTCGAGCGATCCAAATACTCGTTGGCATCACAATTACAGGTCTCAACACCTATTGATAGAGGTATCAATCATCGAAATCGGAGCACAATTGCAGATTTTCGATTTTTAAAGCTCTGAATTTGTGGGCTATAGTTCAGTAGATTTTCAATAAAATTAAATTTTCCACAAAATGTGTAGAAATATTCGAGCGATCCAAATACTCGTTGGCATCACAATTACAGGTTTCAACACCTATTGATAGAGGTATCAATCATCGAAATCGGAGCACAATTGCAGATTTTCGATTTTTAAAGCTCTGAATTTGTGGGCTATAGTTCAGTAGATTTTCAATAAAATTAAATTTTCCACAAAATGTGTAGAAATATTGGAGCAATCTAAATACCCTTTGGCATCACAATTACAGGTCTCAACACCTATTGATAGAGGTATCAATCATCGAAATCGGAGCACAATTGCAGATTTTCGATTTTTAAAGCTCTGAATTTGTGGGCTATAGTTCAGTTGATTTTCAATAAAATTAAATTTTCCACAAAATGTGTAGAAATATTCGAGCGATCCAAATACTCGTTGGCATCACAATTACAGGTTTCAACACCTATTGATAGAGGTATCAATCATCGAAATCGGAGCACAATTGCAGATTTTCGATTTTTAAAGCTCTGAATTTGTGGGCTATAGTTCAGTAGATTTTCAATAAAATTAAATTTTCCACAAAATGTGTAGAAATATTGGAGCAATCTAAATACCCTTTGGCATCACAATTACAGGTCTCAACACCTATTGCTAGAGGTATCAATCATCGAAATCGGAGCACAATTGCAGATTTTCGATTTTTAAAGCTCTGAATTTGTGGGCTATAGTTCAGTTGATTTTCAATAAAATTAAATTTTCCACAAAATGTGTAGAAATATTGGAGCAATCTAAATACCCGTTGGCATCACAATTACAGGTCTCAACACCTATTGATAGAGGTATCAATCATCGAAATCGGAGCACAATTGCAGATTTTCGATTTTTAAAGCTCTGAATTTGTGGGCTATAGTTCAGTAGATTTTCAATAAAATTAAATTTTCCACAAAATGTGTAGAAATATTCTAGCCATATAAATACCCTTTGGCATCACAATTACAGGTCTCAACACCTATTGATAGAGGTATCAATCATCGAAATCGGAGCACAATGCAGATTTTCGATTTTTAAAGCTCTGAATTTGTGGGCTATAGTTCAGTTGATTTTCAATAAAATTAAATTTTCCACAAAATGTGTAGAAATATTGGAGCAATCTAAATACCCGTTGGCATCACAATTACAGGTCTCAACACCTATTGCTAGAGGTATCAATCATCGAAATCGGAGCACAATTGCAGATTTTCGATTTTTAAAGCTCTGAATTTGTGGGCTATAGTTCAGTTGATTTTCAATAAAATTAAATTTTCCACAAAATGTGTAGAAATATTCGAGCGATCCAAATACTCGTTGGCATCACAATTACAGGTCTCAACACCTATTGATAGAGGTATCAATCATCGAAATCGGAGCACAATTGCAGATTTTCGATTTTTAAAGCTCTGAATTTGTGGGCTATAGTTCAGTAGATTTTCAATAAAATTAAATTTTCCACAAAATGTGTAGAAATATTGGAGCAATCTAAATACCCGTTGGCATCACAATTACAGGTCTCAACACCTATTGATAGAGGTATCAATCATCGAAATCGGAGCACTATTGCAGATTTTCGATTTTTAAAGCTCTGAATTTGTGGGCTATAGTTCAGTTGATTTTCAATAAAATTAAATTTTCCACAAAATGTGTAGAAATATTCGAGCGATCCAAATACTCGTTGGCATCACAATTACAGGTTTCAACACCTATTGATAGAGGTATCAATCATCGAAATCGGAGCACAATTGCAGATTTTCGATTTTTAAAGCTCTGAATTTGTGGGCTATAGTTCAGTAGATTTTCAATAAAATTAAATTTTCCACAAAATGTGTAGAAATATTGGAGCAATCTAAATACCCTTTGGCATCACAATTACAGGTCTCAACACCTATTGATAGAGGTATCAATCATCGAAATCGGAGCACAATTGCAGATTTTCGATTTTTAAAGCTCTGAATTTGTGGGCTATAGTTCAGTAGATTTTCAATAAAATTAAATTTTCCACAAAATGTGTAGAAATATTCGAGCGATCCAAATACTCGTTGGCATCACAATTACAGGTTTCAACACCTATTGATAGAGGTATCAATCATCGAAATCGGAGCACAATTGCAGATTTTCGATTTTTAAAGCTCTGAATTTGTGGGCTATAGTTCAGTAGATTTTCAATAAAATTAAATTTTCCACAAAATGTGTAGAAATATTGGAGCAATCTAAATACCCTTTGGCATCACAATTACAGGTCTCAACACCTATTGATAGAGGTATCAATCATCGAAATCGGAGCACAATTGTAGATTTTCGATTTTTAAAGCTCTGAATTTGTGGGCTATAGTTCAGTTGATTTTCAATAAAATTAAATTTTCCACAAAATGTGTAGAAATATTCGAGCGATCCAAATACTCGTTGGCATCACAATTACAGGTTTCAACACCTATTGATAGAGGTATCAATCATCGAAATCGGAGCACAATTGCAGATTTTCGATTTTTAAAGCTCTGAATTTGTGGGCTATAGTTCAGTAGATTTTCAATAAAATTAAATTTTCCACAAAATGTGTAGAAATATTGGAGCAATCTAAATACCCTTTGGCATCACAATTACAGGTCTCAACACCTATTGATAGAGGTATCAATCATCGAAATCGGAGCACAATTGCAGATTTTCGATTTTTAAAGCTCTGAATTTGTGGGCTATAGTTCAGTAGATTTTCAATAAAATTAAATTTTCCACAAAATGTGTAGAAATATTCGAGCGATCCAAATACTCGTTGGCATCACAATTACAGGTTTCAACACCTATTGATAGAGGTATCAATCATCGAAATCGGAGCACAATTGCAGATTTTCGATTTTTAAAGCTCTGAATTTGTGGGCTATAGTTCAGTTGATTTTCAATAAAATTAAATTTTCCACAAAATGTGTAGAAATATTGGAGCAATCTAAATACCCGTTGGCATCACAATTACAGGTCTCAACACCTATTGATAGAGGTATCAATCATCGAAATCGGAGCACAATTGCAGATTTTCGATTTTTAAAGCTCTGAATTTGTGGGCTATAGTTCAGTTGATTTTCAATAAAATTAAATTTTCCACAAAATGTGTAGAAATATTGGAGCAATCTAAATACCCGTTGGCATCACAATTACAGGTCTCAACACCTATTGATAGAGGTATCAATCATCGAAATCGGAGCACAATTGCAGATTTTCGATTTTTAAAGCTCTGAATTTGTGGGCTATAGTTCAGTTGATTTTCAATAAAATTAAATTTTCCACAAAATGTGTAGAAATATTGGAGCAATCTAAATACCCTTTGGCATCACAATTACAGGTCTCAACACCTATTGATAGAGGTATCAATCATCGAAATCGGAGCACAATTGCAGATTTTCGATTTTTAAAGCTCTGAATTTGTGGGCTATAGTTCAGTTGATTTTCAATAAAATTAAATTTTCCACAAAATGTGTAGAAATATTGGAGCAATCTAAATACCCTTTGGCATCACAATTACAGGTCTCAACACCTATTGATAGAGGTATCAATCATCGAAATCGGAGCACAATTGCAGATTTTCGATTTTTAAAGCTCTGAATTTGTGGGCTATAGTTCAGTAGATTTTCAATAAAATTAAATTTTCCACAAAATGTGTAGAAATATTGGAGCAATCTAAATACCCTTTGGCATCACAATTACAGGTCTTAACACCTATTGATAGAGGTATCAATCATCGAAATCGGAGCACAATTGCAGATTTTCGATTTTTAAAGCTCTGAATTTGTGGGCTATAGTTCAGTAGATTTTCAATAAAATTAAATTTTCCACAAAATGTGTAGAAATATTGGAGCAATCTAAATACCCTTTGGCATCACAATTACAGGTCTCAACACCTATTGATAGAGGTATCAATCATCGAAATCGGAGCACAATTGCAGATTTTCGATTTTTAAAGCTCTGAATTTGTGGGCTATAGTTCAGTAGATTTTCAATAAAATTAAATTTTCCACAAAATGTGTAGAAATATTCGAGCGATCCAAATACTCGTTGGCATCACAATTACAGGTCTCAACACCTATTGATAGAGGTATCAATCATCGAAATCGGAGCACAATTGCAGATTTTCGATTTTTAAAGCTCTAAATTAGTGGGCTATAGTTCAGTTGATTTTCAATAAAATTAAAGTTTCCACAAAATGTGTAGAAATATTCTAGCGATCTATATACCCGTTTACATCACAATTACAGGTCTCAACACCTATTGATAGAGGTATCAATCATCGAAATCGGAGCACAATTGCAGATTTTCGATTTTTAAAGCTCTGAATTTGTGGGCTATAGTTCAGTAGATTTTCAATAAAATTAAATTTTCCACAAAATGTGTAGAAATATTCGAGCGATCCAAATACTCGTTGGCATCACAATTACAGGTCTCAACACCTATTGATAGAGGTATCAATCATCGAAATCGGAGCACAATTGCAGATTTTCGATTTTTAAAGCTCTGAATTTGTGGGCTATATATAGTTCAGTTGATTTTCAATAAAATTAAATTTTCCACAAAATGTGTAGAAATATTCTAGCGATCTAAATACCCGTTGGCATTACAATTACAGGTCTCAACACCTATTGATAGAGGTATCAATCATTGAAATCGGAGCACAATTCCAGATTTTCGATTTTTAAAGCTCTAAATTAGTGGGCTATAGTTTAGTTGATTTTCAATAAAATTGAATTTTCTGCGAAATGTGTAGAAATGTGTGAGCGATCCAAATGATCGTTGGCATGACGATTTCAGGTCTCAACGCCTATTGATAGAGGTATCAATCATCGAAATCGGAGCACAATTGCAGATTTTCGATTTTTAAAGCTCTGAATGTGGTTTTACCTAATCGATGCGTTGCAGTGTACAATTGAATATGCAATTTCGAAAAGGGCACATTTCTGAAAAATTAAATTTTTCAGGAATTAAAGAAAACTATCTAGCGGTTTACCGACGCTTTACTGGGAGTCTGGCTGCGTTGACTTCAGTCGTTAATATCATGATTTTTGTTTTGTGGGGTCACCAATTATGGCCTCGTTATATCAAATATATCATATTCTGAATGAAAAACTTAAATCAAACTCCCAATTATAGTTTCCACCTAATTTTATTTTTACTGTAGAATTTAAGTAATGTACACAGTATGATTCGACTCTGTTACGAATTAGCGATTCAACTTTTATTCTTCTGTATTTCTTCAAGTCTCCACAAAGGTGTGTCAATGGATACTAACTAAATTGCTACCCAAACCACCATTAAATTAAAAAAAAATTAAAACACAATTTCCCGTGGTGTGCTCACGCTAGAAACCGGAAGTTTTTAACATTTTAATTGATTGTCATTCTAAAATTTAGCTATCGATTACCAATCAAACGAAGATATAGTTTTGGAATACTTAAGTACATAATTTACTATAGCATTACTATTCAAATGTCGTTTTATAATTTATATAAAGTCATTGTTCATTGTTGTGAGAATTTAATAAGAAAAATGTTGGTGGATTTAACCATCGTTAGAGAGAGAGTCTATTGTAAATATTTAAGTAGAAAAGTAGGTTGAATTGGGCGCCTTAATCCATTAATCCCATCATCAGTCTTCATATAGAAATTGTGTACATCTCATACATTAAATTCCAATTACGACTTCCACTATTTCCTGTCATAAATTTATAATATCTTTTTCGACTGAATCATACATAATATAAGTATGTACGATATACAAAAATTTTGTGTGTCTGGCATTCATAAAACACATCTTCTATTAAACATGCATGTCACACACACAGACCAAATACATATAATGGAAAGAAATTGAAAGTATTTTGTAGATTTCTTTACATTATTATTTATGGATAAGCATACACAATTTTTTTCGTTTTTTCATTGCCTTGTCTCTTGACATTGAAAATGATATTTTTATTCTGTGTATATTGGACTGAAATGAAAATTCTAAAATTAGTTATAAAAAGAATAAAAAATTAAAATCCAAATATGGAAATTGTATATTGCTTTATTGTTCTATACAAAATGTGGCCCAAAAAAAGCAAACACAAAAACAAAGAAGTTCATTAGTCGCACATGAATAAAGAAGATATTTAAATCGATTTTTAAATAAAAAAAAACATCTTTGATGACAACGCGTGATTTTCTTTTTTATGTTTTTATTACCATGGGAAGCATATTTATGTATTAAGCGGTACCGCACATAAACCAATTAGTTACGCCATATTTTCTTTTTTCTAACCTATTTCCACCGAATCTATAATGTCAAACGTTAAAAAGCATATTATGTGACATTAAAATGATTTTTTATGTTTTTGTAAATCTTAATGTTTAGCAAACGCAAATAAACTCATCACTTTTTTTCACTGTATGTAGAGCCGCACAACTAAAAATAAGCAACACCAATTTTTGATTAGTAAATTACTCATACTTACAAAAGCTTGAATCTGCGAAGTGAGATAGTCGCGATGCCATCTTCTCCAGAAGCCTTGAAGGCGCTGTTGTATGTTTTGCCATCTCGTCAACTTGGTTGATAGAACTTCTTCTAGCCTGGGCTCTGGAATCGCTGTTAAGAATTCACCGATAATAAAATATGCAGGCGTTAGTATTTCTAAATCGGTTGGGTCATCATTCAGCTTGCATAATGGTCTAGAATTCAGTAAACCCTCAATCTGCACGATTAATGTCGTAATTTCCCTCCCATAAGCCGCCAAAATGTGGAGCATGTTGTGGATTGAAATGAAAAATTAGGTTTTTCTGCAATAAAAAATCAGAGATTAGTGGGTTGCTGTCTGTGTAATAATTTGTGCTTTCAATCGCTTCAACTCTCTGTTGGCACCAACAAAATTTGATCCATTGTCGCACCAAATCTCTGTATACATCTTGCTGCTAGTAAATCTGCCATCTTTTGTTGAGGTTTCTTGGATCGGTAACGAATGCAAACTGTACATATTGATTACGGACAATGCTTAGTGTTAGAGCATTTCCAACATCCATGTTGTTGAAGTGGATATCCCGAGCTATCAATTCACATGATTTGTTGGCAAGATGACTGGATGCCGTGCCGAATATGTCAAAGTAGATTTAGTTAACCGCCTCCCCCCCCCCCCCCCCCCCAACTCGCCCCCTGAGTATGAATGGATCCAGTGATGACAGCTGATTCTTTGCTGGAATTGGGCACGCCTGGTTGAGAATAGAAATTTCGTTATGAAATGCCACTTTTTGGATATTGCGAAGAATTACGTGTTCAGCTGCTTGCATCTCGAATGGGACTATTGATGAATTATTTACCCCTTGTTTAGCTCGTCCGAATCACAAAACGTAAACCATGATTTTACGAAGTTTGAACCAAGAAGAATGTTTTGCTAGGAGTTTGGTTACAACATCATCATTATTGTTCATTTCCATCAAGACGTTGATAAATTTTGGCCTTTCCTCTAAGTCCATGTCTTGAGCAGAAATTGGAATTGATGTACATATTTATTGGCCAGCTATCTTTATGTTCTCGTAACCAACTTAGCTGGATTCTGCTTGGATGGAACATGTTGTTACTGGCTCCGCGGAATAGATTCTAGGATGAACGCGGTTCGATTGCCTATGAAGTTCTTCCATTTTCTTGGAACATCAGATAGCCAATGAAGAACTATCATAGAATCCGTCCATACGAATATGGTATGGTTTCGTATTGAAGCGATTTAATACAATATAATTTATTGATTTGCATAGAAGAACTGCACCACATAGCTCCAACCTGGGAAGAGTTATTTATTTTAGTGGAGCTACTTTACTTTTAGCGTATGCAATGTTAATAGACACTTCACCAATCTCATTCGTTGCTCTTAAGTAAATAACGCAACCGTACGCAGCTTCTGATGCGTCGCAGAACGCATGTAATTGGACCGTGCTAGGCTTCCTAATTGACGTCAGACATCTTGTGATTTGTATTTTTTCAAGCGCCGGAAGTGTTTGATAAACACTTTGCCAGGAATTTAATATGTGATTGGGTCGATAACTTACCGACAAATTTTCCGTAGAAGTTTATTGCTCCTAAGAACGATCGCAACTGCGGAACGTTTTCAGGTGCTGGCATTGATGTTATTGCAGAAATGTTTGATGGATCTGTAGTGTTGCGCTGGCTATTTATGATCATTGTGTGTGTTGATTAACAGGAATCGCTTTGATTTGTCGTCAACTTCGATTTGTGTTTTCTTCGTCTATTATTCTTATTTGTTGAAAAATTAGTGAGGGCTAAATTTGCTCTTCAGCACAATAACGCTCCCATACACTAAAAGTATCATGGCTTCGAAATTAAATAAAAATATTGAACATAAATGGTTGCTTAGGCCAAGGCAGAGCTTTTATTTGTCCTTGCTGGGGTTTTAATGAAATCGGAAGGTATTCGCAATCTAGCAAGACCAAAAATTTATAATGGGGTGCTTATAAAACCTTGTGGGATAAGATTCCCTGCGATTTTATGAACAACATTTTTGGTCACTTCCGAGACGTGATGGAGACGTAATAAAAATGTTCCAATGGTTAACAAAAATTATAAGTGTCTTAATCACTATTTAACTAGTCAAAAATAATTTTAAAAATAATTGATTTACTAATTATTTTTAAATTTTTCTGCATATCACAAATACTTATGAATGAATCAAAAATATGAATCACAAATACTATTGAATCGAGTTTAATTGAATTTATTTGCAATACAGTTATGAATTTATTTATGAAATTTATATCAAATAAAACGTTATTTATAATTGAATTAAATAAGACAAAAAGAAAATTCAAAAAAATAATTTTCCTTGGTTTTATATTACAACAAACATAAACGTTACCTTAAATTTTCTCATCACAAATACTAATGAATCGGATAGTATATATTTATTTATTTATTTATCTATTTATTTATAGTGAATGCGCAAAAGATCTTTTAGGTCGCAGTGCGAGGTGGCTTAACGCCCACATGGCCCTCAAGTAATAATAATAATAATAATCTATTTATTTATTTATCTATTTATTTGTTTATTTATCTATTAATCTATTTATTTATTTATTTATCTATTTATCTATTTATTTATAAAAAAAAGTTTATTAACATTCTCTGTTTTTATTTCGAATTAATTTGAGAATTTTGAGAAATTGCCATATGTATAGGTAAGTACAAATATTGTTTTTATATATAATTTGATTGCTTAAAGCGTAGAAATGTATATTACCTAACATAACGTGTGGTGGCAGAAGCAGTAGCATGAAATGCTATAGAATGGAAGGTACCGAGTTCGATCCTAAGTAATGTATGCGATGAAAAATTAAAAATGACGTAACAATGTAATTTTTGATATTTATAAGCTACAAAATATTTCAATACAAAGCGGATAAAATTCTCAAAAATATCGAGAAAAAAAAATAATTTTTGGAAATTTAATGCAATAATAAATAATTATTCAAAAAAAAAAAAAACGGTTAGATTTGAAAATCGAACTTCCGACTTTTGCACAAAACTACAACAAACGCCCTCTCTTAAGCTAAACCAAAAATGCTAGTACTTTTAGCGTAGAAACACTCTGTACTAAATGTAGTTCGTATGCCCTAACAGAGATGTCTCCATATGATATAGGTATGGTGACATCTCTGTTAAGGCATACGTATTTAATACGGTTGCATAATAGAAACAAATTGGTGTATCATTTTATATGATGTGATAGCCGATGCGGTAAGGTGATGGACTGGAGTGATGAAGGTACGGAGTTCGATGCCAAGCAGAGCCAAGAAAAAAAAAAATTATTTTTAGATAAAAAAATATGAATCCGAGGAAATCCGAGAAGATCCGAGTCTGCCGGATCGGCCGGGTCGCAGATCGACGCAAAAAAAGCCAAAATCGGAGAAATTCTTAAAAAAATCAGATTTTTGCTTAAAAAAAAAAAAATATGGTAAATTGGTAGAATCGAACCCGGTACCTTTTGCACCATCGTCCATCATCTTACCACTCAGCCATTCAGCTCTATATAAATACTACTCTAATTGTCGTTTAATAGTCGCTAAAATCGTATGTTCGCGCAAAAAAATAATTTTCCCATAAAATATTTTCAGACCACAATACTTGGTCGATTTTTCGATTTTCAAAGGTATATGCTTATGATGTTTGATGCATCGGAATTTTACTCGTGAAATAATTTTTTTTTTTGACTTGTCGATTTTTCTCGTGAAATAATTTTTATACTCGTCGCTGAAACCGAATTTATTTTGCTTTGTGTAATTTCTCAAATATTTTATCGTTCAAAAATATATTTGCTACAAGTTCGATTCGAACCGGCGAACTTTCGTTCTATAGTCCACTGCGCTAACCACTAAGCCATCAAATGCTTAATAAGTGATATTAACTTTATTTGTTTTATTCGATACTTGCCATTATATCAACATTTAGGAATTTATACTTAACATTAAACAAAATGCAGATAAACTTTTCATTATTTATTTTTACCTCAAATACCTACCATTTTCTTTTCGATCCGTATTATATTCTCATCTTTTTTTTTGTAATGTGGTAGTAGTGATAGCTTGTTGTTAGTTGTGATTCCCAGTAGCTTTATGAGTTTTATACGGTAGACAGACACAAAGTTAATCGCGATTTTCATGTATCCCGATTGTCAAAAATCGCGTCGTGAAAACCAAATAATCCAGTTTTTTGTGAAGATTGTGTAATGACAGTCGTCTGTCATTATACGATTTTCACCTAAACCGGATTATTTTGTTTCCACAACGCGATTTTTGACAAAAATGACAGCTGAAAATCGCGATTAACTCTGTGTCTGTCTACGGTATAATACCGTTACTTCTTTTAGTCTAATGTCTATTTTTGCTACTGATTTTTAATCCCAGCTGCTATAATGCTTCATTTAACCTTTCTAAAATGGAGTTGGTAGTAGTTTGAGCTTCTATTTCATTTTTTATCTTTCACTAGTGACATAATGATACTAGACTAGTATCATTATGTCATCTGCAAATTGATATATCGTTGTATTTCTTCGTTGGAGTTTATAAATCTCATAATCATTATTTAATGTTAAGTATAAATTCCTAAATGTTGATATAATGGCAAGTATCGAATAAAACAAATAAAGTAAATATCACTTTTTAAGCATTTGATGGCTTAGTGGTTAGCGCAGTAGAGTATAGAGCAGAAGTTCGCAGGTTCGAAACGAACTTTGTACCAAATATATTTTTGAACGATAAAATATTTGAAAAATTACACAAAGCAATCAGCGACGAGTATAAAAATTATTTCACGAGAAAAATCGACAAGTCAAAAAAAAAATTATTTCACGAGTAAAATTCCGATGCATCAAACATCATAAGCATATACCTTTGAAAATCGAAAAATCGACCAAGTATTGTGGTCTGAAAATATTTTATGGGAAAATTATTTTTTTGCGCGAACATACGATTTTAGCGACTATTAAACGACAATTAAAGTAGTATTTATATAGAGCTGAATGGCTGAGTGGTAAGATGATGGACGATGGTGCAAAAGGTACCGGGTTCGATTCTACCAATTTACCATATTTTTTTTTTTTTAAGCAAAAATCTGATTTTTTTAAGAATTTCTCCGATTTTGGCTTTTTTTGCGTCGATCTGCGACCCGGCCGATCCGGCAGACTCGGATCTTCTCGGATTTCCTCGGATTCATATTTTTTTATCTAAAAATAATTTTTTTTTTTCTTGGCTCTGCTTGGCATCGAACTCCGTACCTTCATCACTCCAGTCCATCACCTTACCGCATCGGCTATCACATCATATAAAATGATACACCAATTTGTTTCTATTATGCAACCGTATTAAATACGTATGCCTTAACAGAGATGTCACCATACCTATATCATATGGAGACATCTCTGTTAGGGCATACGAACTACATTTAGTACAGAGTGTTTCTACGCTAAAAGTACTAGCATTTTTGGTTTAGCTTAAGAGAGGGCGTTTGTTGTAGTTTTGTGCAAAAGTCGGAAGTTCGATTTTCAAATCTAACCGTTTTTTTTTTTTTGAATAATTATTTATTATTGCATTAAATTTCCAAAAATTATTTTTTTTTCTCGATATTTTTGAGAATTTTATCCGCTTTGTATTGAAATATTTTGTAGCTTATAAATATCAAAAATTACATTGTTACGTCATTTTTAATTTTTCATCGCATACATTACTTAGGATCGAACCCGGTACCTTCCATTCTATAGCATTTCATGCTACTGCTTCTGCCACCACACGTTATGTTAGGTAATATACATTTCTACGTTTTAAGCAATCAAATTATTTATAAAAACAATATTTGTACTTACCTATATCGCAATTTCTCAAAATTCTCAAATTAATTCGATATAAAAACAGGGTTAGAGAGAATGATAATGAACTTTTTTATTGTTTTTTTAGCTTCTTTCAAGTTATGTTTGCCTGTTATAACAAAAAATATTTTTTTTTCAAATTTTCTCGCCAAAAATTTGTTTTCTTTTAAATTCTCGCCTGTTAAATCCGAATCAAATTTTCTTTTTTTTCGAATGCAAATATTATTTATGTTTATTTTACTATAAAATTGAATTTAAAATATTGGTTTTTGTAAGAGGCGAACAGAATTTAGCAACAATGAAAAATATCATAAAATAGAAGTACTTTTCTTGGCTAAAAAAACTGGTTTTAAGTATATGCTAACAAATATGCAGGTACATAATTTAAAAAACTATTTTACAGTCGAGTGAGTGTTGAATCCACTCATCGCAGCCTAGAATAGGGCCGTCCAATAGAAACAAACGAAACCCATTTTACAACTACGAGCCATTTCAAAATCAAAGGATACCCATTTTATGACACTACGTATCCTAGCGGAAAATCGCCTTTGTCTGTGATGAGATATTTGTTGTCCTCCATGTTTTCTTGTATATTTATTGTTGTGTTAAATCAATATTCTTGTCCTTATTAGGAATTGTATTTTCTTGAAAGGGCTCAGTCCGAGTTCGCGACAATATTCTGCGGAAAAATTTTCAGCAGGATTGCATGCGATTTAAAAATATTTTATTCGGAAGGGGAAATTTGTTTACGAAATAGACTACATTGATTGGTTGCCTGCTGAAAATTTTTCAGCAGAATATTGTCGCGAACTCGCACTCATGTCCACTTTTTCAAATTATTCAGGAAATAAAAAAAACTTTTTTGACATGAGACCTTTCTAGAAATAAATGATTTTTTTGTAGCAGGGTAGGTACCGTTCCATTAACCATATGGTAATTTCGTCTTGTCATAAAACGTATATACGTGTCTGTGATACAAAACCGTCATAATACTAATTTTGACAAAAAGTGGGCATGAGCCCTATCAAGAATAAACGATTCAATTAAACTTTCACTTATAATTTGTGAATTAAATTGGTGTCCCATTGTAAATTTTTGGTCTTGCTGGATTTGGCGAGTGTCTCCCGCTTTCATTTGGACTCCTCCGGGAGATCTTGCCTAAAACTTGGTCGAACACTTCAATTAATCAATCAATCAAATTGTATAAAATGTATCACCGATATTAATATTTACTGTTATGTTATTTATACGCGTTTTTTATGTTAGAAATAAATTGTATCGTTTAATTTGATGCGATATTGCGAACGAAAAGAATATAAACATGACAGATGAATATTACTCGTGTCTTGTGTTTTTTTGTTTTTTCGACAGTTTGAATAATTGATACAAAAAAGTATTAGAATCCACCTTTACGGGATATAGTCGTCACACATATTAAGTCACTACACATAATTCAAAATGCGGAAAATACGGGTATGCAGAATATATGTATTTTTAAGTACACCTTCATATTAGCGAAATACAAATAAATTCTAATTAAAATTCATTGAGATCATCACCATTGGCAGCACACAGAGAGATAATAAAACTGAAGCTATAAAATATTTCGATTTTTTATTTTATTTCTTCTTTGATATATAATAAAACGTTAAGTATATGTTCTTCGCGAAATCTAACGGTAACAATGTTTTTACTTTATTATTTTACAAAAAATACAAAACGGTTAAAATACAAATCGATTGAAATTTTTTATAAAAACGTATATATTGTTGAACTGATCTCACCCAAATTTTATTGTTTTTAGATGGATGTATCGTTGTATTATTTGCGAGATCATTATCTAGCATTTGCATTAGAGAAATTTTTCTAACGTCTTTTTGTGTTTAAATAAAATATGATCTCAATTTAAATTATGTTTAAGAGGGGTAACTGTTGTAAGCACATTTTTTTATTTGGTTTTTGTTTACTGATTGCGGAAAAAAATTGCAATTTCCATTCATCGTTTTTATATTTTTGATAGTTAAATAAAATGCAATTGTTTGGGGGGGGAAATATTGGGATTAAATAACGGATTAATATAGAAAGCAAAAATGTAGACAACTGTAAATGTCTCTTGACATTTACAATATTACTGTGTCACATATACATATATGTATTACTCAATCGTAGGTTGGTCGATAGGGATTAACAAGTCATCACCGCCTTAAACCTGTATAAAACGGAATTCTAATGTGTTTAAAGAATAAAATTATTTAATTTTACGCTTGATTAACATTATAAATGAACCGTGAAATAAGAAAATTATGTTACATGACACATTAAGCATATACCTCCAACATCGTCTCAAATTATATCGGGTTCAATCATAATACATTTGTATACATACCACCAATGGTTTTATAATGCTCTGTTTTATGTTTATGTATTAAGTAATTATCGTAGGATTTTAGGTTTTCTTTTTCCATTTTTTACAGGTATCATCTACTTAAGATCACATTTGGGAAAATATTTATCGGTCGATACATTTGGTAATGTTTTGTGTGAATCGGAAGAACGTGAATCGGGCAGTCGTTTTCAAATAAGCATTGCAGAAGATGGTTCAGGACGGTGGGCATTGAAAAATGAATCGCGTGGTTACTTTTTGGGTGGCACACCAGATAAATTGATTTGTAATGCTAAAGTACCAAATAAAGGTGAATTTTGGACAGTACATTTAGCCGCCCGACCACAAGTAAGTGTTAATGAACTTTATTTTAAAAATTTTTAAAGATTGTTGTCGTGTAATGTATTGTACTATTATAAATAAGCTTGATGATGTTTTAATTAGTTACGGTGCAACTATTTTGCACTGAATTTTAATTACTGCGCACCAAAAAAACCAGCCAAGTGTTACAATAGAAATTTTTATATTTTTGTTGTTATCAATATATTTGGTGTTGGTACATGTGCACACCACCAGGTAAACGCATTATCTCGATGAAATGTGCATAATTTTCAATTACATACTTTATCACTCTACATGATTATGCTAATTATGTCAAAAACATTAAAAAAAAAAACGTTTCATTCATGCCATCATTAACATATTATTATTATGTTGTGATGCTCTGCAGCATATAATACAACAGCAATACAATAATTATTGGGTTTCGACTAAGCTGAATTGCTTACTTTACGTATTAATATAATTATGCACATTAGATTTTCTTATTGTTGATTTTCCGTTAAATTTCACTATATCGTATCTCTATTATTATTCTATTTGCATTATATAGTATATATGTATACGGTCTGATAGATAATTCTCATAGAATTTGGTGTGTGGGCCGCATTTATTTATGATATGCTAGAGCTTATATATTACGATTTGATCAATAATGATCGCACTTTCATCAAAATATCTTGCATGCATGCATACCAATAACAGAAAATTATTTTCTATAATTGGCCATAATAAACAATAATGATTGAAAGAAGAAAAGAAGCGGTAACAAAACAACAACAGTTAATTTCTTATGTTACATTTTACATTACACTTTACTTGAAGATATGAAAATTTAATTAACTTTTTCCATAATTTTTTTTATTTTATTTTATTTTTTTTTGCTTTCTGCGCACACCTTTAGGTTAATTTACGGTCTGTTGGACGAAAACGTTTCGCTCATTTATCCGAGACACAAGATGAAATTCATGTCGATGCGAATATACCATGGGGTGAAGATACTCTATTCACATTAGAATTCCGTGCGGATGAAGGTGGTCGCTATGCATTGCATACATGCAACAATAAGTATTTAAATTCAAATGGTAAATTGGAGACGCTATGCACCAATGATTGTTTATTTAGTGCTGAATATCATAGCGGTCATTTGGCATTACGTGATCGTCATGGATTATATTTGTCTCCGATTGGTTCAAAAGCTGTACTTAAATCACGTTCACAAACTGTTACCCGTGATGAATTATTCTCATTGGAAGATTCACTACCTCAGGCCTCATTTATTGCGGCACTTAATTCAAAATATGTATCAGTAAAGCAAGGTGTGGATGTAACCGCAAATCAAGATGAGATTGGTGATAATGAGAATTTCCAATTGGAATTTGATTGGTCGGCACATCGTTGGGCGTTACGTACCACACAAGATCGTTATTGGTGTTTGTCAGCTGGTGGTGGTATTCAGGCGACAGGTAATCGTCGCAGTGCTGATGCATTATTTGAACTAGTATGGCATGGTGATGGTTCCGTTTCGTTACGCGCTAATAATGGCAAATTTTTGGGTACAAAACGTTCCGGCCATTTATTTGCAACGTCTGAAACGGTTGAAGATATTACAAAATTCTACTTCTACTTGATTAATCGGCCAATTTTAGTGCTAAAATGTGAACAAGGATTTGTTGGTTACCGTGGACAGGGAAGCTATAAATTGGAATGTAATAAGGCGACATACGAAACAATTCTAGTGGAACGTGCCGATAAGGGGATTGTACATTTTAAAGGTAATTATTATGAATATCATGTACATATTTTATGCCGGTCATTAAATATTCCGCACATGGTTTTATATAGACAATAAAGCAAGCGCACGTACACACACACTATTTAAGTGTTAGACAACATACATAAAATATAATTTATTATATCTATTTTACAGGTCACAATGGCAAATATTGGCGTATCGATGGTGAAGGCATCTCAGTCGATGGTGATGCACCCAGTGATGGTTTCTATCTAGAATTACGGGAACCCACGCGCATTTGTATTCGTATGTCGGACAATCGGTATTTGGGTGCAACCAAAAATGGTGCATTCAAAATTGTTGACAATGGTCAAGATGCAACACAATGGGAATACTAAATTATATAATTTTTATTATAATTTTTTTTTTATATATTATATTATACATAAATTATTTATTATTATTATTATGCATACATTTCTTATTCTTCATCATCTTAATTATGATTACTATTATTCTATATTTTTATGATTTTTTTTATTATTGTCTCTATATATGTCTTAAAACCATTTTTTTTTTTTTACTTAAAAACGTGATCAATAATATCATTAATTAATAAAGCAATAATTATTTAATTAAAATATATCATTTATTTAGTTTTTCTTTAAGTTTTTCAATATTATTTCATAAGTATTATTTGTGTGGTGGGTGAGTAGTACTTTTATTGCCTCAAAAAAGATGTGCGCACTCGAATCCGTCTACCCAATAATGAATTGGGTGCAACCAACAATATCCACCATTTTAATTTCATTTTATAATTTTGTATAAACATTTCTTTCTAATTTATTTTATATGTTTCCATATCACATTATAATTATAAATTAAAAAAAAAAAATCTTAACCTATAAAATTTAATCACTACACACATATTAAATAGAAACCAAAACTTAAAACTGCCGAGTTTATTCAATATAAAAAAAAACGTTTGTAAAATTAATTAAATAATAATTATAAAATATACGAGTGATTTTATATAAACTAATAATTTCAATTTTTTACAATAATATTAAAAATAAAAAACAAAACTACCTCTAATTTTTGTATTGATGATTAAAATTAATTGTTTTGAAATTATTAACTCTTGTTTGGCGTTTTTCTTAACAACAACGAAAATATTTTGTTTTACATACATAATTTATACAACGTAATAAAATCACTCAAATATATAATATTTTTTACAACAAAATGATAAAATTAATATTAAATTTATTAAAGGCTTTTTAATAATAAACAAAAAAAAAATGAAACAAGAAATATTTAAAAAAAAAACAAAATGTCTGGTTATTTTGTCCGCCATATTCTATGCGTGCGTACACAAAATGGACGTCATATTTAAATTTGAATTCGTGATATTTTGCTTATTACAAGAATAATTTTGGTAATTTATATTGATTTATATTTATTAAGATGGCAAAGGTAATGAATTAATCAGAAAACGTTATTTTATTATCTTCTTCTTCACTAACGATATGAAATCGAGGGTTAATAATCATTGTATACCTATCAGAACTCCATCTAACATCAAATAGTGTAACTATGATTAAAAACATTTCTATTATGTCAAATTTTGATTTGATGCCAAAATAAAGTTACACAACCACTCAGTGCCTCGATTAAAGTTTTCGATTAAATATTAAATTAAAATGATTTTAAAAACGCATAAATCGCGAATTATACAAGTACAAAAATATTGTAGTAGCAAAAATTTTGATTGGGCGCATATTCTATCGACGGATTCACGTGAAAAGTTTACGCGACAATTTAAAGCCAATGGTATTGGCATTAATTTAAATCATGGTACAAAAATATTAAAATACTCAGCCGTACTAATACCTGTGATTCGTATTAACGATGAATTCAGTTTATTGTATACATTACGTTCAATAAAATTGAAAAGTCATCGTAGGCAGGTATCGTTTCCGGGTGGGAATTATGATGAGATGGATAAAACGTATATTAATTGCGCGTTACGCGAAACCGAAGAAGAGATTGGATTAAATCGTAAATATATTGATGTCTGGTGTGAAGGATCATCGATTACGAGTAGTAGCCAAAGTGTTGTGATTCCAGTTGTTGGTTTAGTTTCGGGCACAGAACATAATGATTTCGAAATAAATCATGATGAGGTGGAAAAAGTATTTACCGTTCCGATTCGACATTTATGTGCACCCGAAAATTTTGGGTATACACAATTTCGATCTGCCGGATACTCAATTCCGGTGTATTTAAATGGAGAGGAAAAAATTTGGGGAATTACTGCAGTTCTAACGCATATATTCCTTAAGTCGTTGCTGCCAAAGGAGTTATATGGGAACGAAATTAAATTTTTACAAAAATTTAAACAAAAACCCAGTTAAATAATTGTGATTTTAGAAAATACGGCAAAAGATTTTATTTTTATATGCATATTTATTGTTTTTTGAAACACCAATAAAATTATTTTCGAGTAATACCGCCTTTATTTTGTTTTGATTGTTTACTCATTTTGGCCATTTGCCGAAATTTAATTTTCATTTCTGTGGATTTATTTGCACAACACAAATTAGATAATAATGCAGAACAAACTGTCAGGTGTTGGGAATGAAAATGTCCTGGTAGAAATTCGTGCGAAACTGAATGAGGATAAAATCAAACTGTGGTCTTTGCCGTACTATGATGCAGCGTCAGGTGCCAATAATAAGGAGATTGAGGTAAGGTGGGGCTTTAAGACACACAAACTATTTTCTATTTTCCTTTCTGCACCTTCCTAAACTACAGAGCTGTATACGGTGTTTTGTAAAAAGGGCGTTGTCAACCAATTAAGGCAATATCAAGAGTTCGTACATTTTTTTTTTGAACTTCTGAAAGTTTGCATTTTAGTTTATACCGCCCTTTATAATTACAAAACGCCATCGAATTATATTTTAATATTTACGATTTTTTTTTTAACACAGAGTTTAGCCGAAATTTACACGGTCTTAACCAAAATCCGAAAAGAACAGTGTATTGCTGCTTTACGTGAGTTCCAGACCAATGCCCTCGATAGGTTGAAGGCCCGCCAAGAATTTACATTAACAGGTTTTTTTTTTTTTAATTTTAATTAAATCGTTATTCTAAATAGTTTATATTTCTATTACAGGGGTTGCCACACTAAAGTTAGGCGGATTATCCGAGGATCAAACTGGTGGAAAAAAAGTGTTAATGATTAAACAAAAATTGGATGTAATGGGAAACGAATTACAGGAAAATATTGCCGGCGAGATAGGTATCGCCCCATATCGAATCCTAATGTTGAGTGATGGCGAAATAATTCAAACTAACGAGCTGCTTAATTCGCAAGGCATTAATTTTAATCGAGCCATAATGCTGATCATTGCACCTGATGTCCCGACCCAAGACGCAAAATCGGAGAATGAAATCTATGAACAATTACAGAATATGCGAGAAAATGTTGAACGCCTAGTGGATAGTGAAAATTATTGTTTGTACGATAAAAAACAGCTCATGTTTGCTGTGGCGATGCACGAAATGGGTCGAATCGAAATGAATAAGGAGAATTTTAAGGAGGCGTTAATATGTTTTACCGAAGCCGATCAGGATTTTGTTGGTTATGATCCAGAATGGTTGGACTTAATTGATAACTATGCAATTTTGAATTTGGATATCGTTTGGTGTAATGTTTGTCTCAAGATTATAGAGCCAGATGCAGAACGTCGTTTAAAACTATGCGAGAAGAGTTTTTTGAAAAATTATGGAGATAATTACGATCGAGTTGCTGGCACTAGAAAGGCCATGATAATGCGGCTCCATTTGCTTCAGTCTATCGTTCTTTACAATCAAAATTCGCGTTTCGAGGCGGCAAATAAATTGCTAATCGTCGAAGCCGAACTTAATCGTTTCATTAACGAAAAAATAGACGTGGGTACGATGCAAGTCGAAGATACAGAGGAAACTTTATTAGAAAAGGTGTTGACAAAAATAAACACTGCATTAGTAAGAAGTGCCGCCCCTCATAAAACAACCGAACCCGTCGACGTGAAAAATAATCCATTTGAATTCCTAAATCTAATTGCAATTACATCACCACATATTCAGCAGCTAATAAACATCGTGCTATGTAATTCTCTTTACAATTTAGATGATATAAACGATTATCTGTATGAAAACCTAGAAGAAGCTTCGAATATCAGTTTAGTCGAGGAACTGATAAATAATCCCGAAATTTTAAAAATGGCAGAAGCTATTTTTTGCTCTATGAATCTAGGCGGACCATCTAATTTAAGTGTCGCGGACAAACAAATCGTACAGGATGACGAGTATCAGCAAGATTTATCGCTGGTCAAAGAGAAAAGTCTTGTGAATGAATACAAAATATATTTAAATTTACCCGCTCAGTAAGTTACGTACCTAAATAAATTATTGTTCTAAGCCCAAATTTTAGTGTTTCAACAAATTGTAATTTCTTGATTTGCTAGAATAATTCATAATATTGTATATGATGCGAGTTAAGTTGTGTTTTAATTCAAGGTTTAACTTACGGGCTGCTTACCATAAAGTTCGTACACCACATCAAAATAGCAACGGTCAGTACAAATAAATCTACACCAAACGAAGTTACATAAAATAAAAATGGCGGCTATCAATGTTTTTCCATCTCATCTTCTTTGCCTACACCCTACACGATTGGTTTAACCTACCTAGTTTTAACTTTAAATAATATTGAGTCGACTGATCTAATAAGTCGACTCCACAAATTACTGGAATTGGCGATTTTCATCAAATGTAGTTAGCGTTGGTTTCTATGTAAGTAAAGGGGACGAGTATTGTCAAATTCAATTGTTTGACAGTTCTGATCACCCTTAATGGTTAAATTTTGTTCATATTGTTTTCACCAGATGTCAGCTACTTTGTTGGGAATCGCGAATAGGGTCGAAAGGCTGAATATCGAAAGGATTAGCGCCGAAAGGGTCTGAAGCCGAATATCGAATGGCCGAAAGGCTGAATAAAACAAAAGTTGGTTGCGTACAGTTTTTTTGTTTCTCCTTTTTTGGTTGCGTCCAGTTTATTATTTTGAAAAAAATAGTAAAGAAGCCGCAGAGACACATGTGCTGTAAACTGCAACTAAGTAGACATGCGATTACGACATGAAACCATTTCTTTTTATTTGTAATGAAATGCTAATCGCCCAGAAACCATCTCCCAAAATATGTTATTGTGCAATTTGGTTAAATATGCTTATGTAAAACCTGTCAAGGCCGGCACATCTGCGGTAAACGGCATTTCGGCGGCTATTTTAGGACTCCGTGAAGTTTCAACGAATTCGAACGTTTAACGCGTAGATCGAACTGGCCCAATAAGATCTGCTGAATAAAGATAAAAATGTGCACACATGCTCTAACCGTGTTTTTATTTCGAATTTATTTGAGAATTTTGAGAAAAGGCGATATGGGTAAGTTAAGTACAATTCAATATTCTTTTTGTTATCGATCTAACATCGCTGTCATTGTTTTTATATTTTGATTGAGGTCAACGTAGAAATGTATAACTATCATAACATGTGATGGTAAAGTAGTAGCGAGAAATGTTCTAGAATGCAAGGTACCGAGTTCGATTCTCTCTCTGTAATGCCGTGATGTAAATGTAATTTTTAATATATAAGATAGAAACTATTTCAATACAAACCACCGGACAAATATGACGCATCGAACCATAACGAAGAATGTTTGGGATATGTTGAAAAGAGTGAGAGGAAAACATGTTATGGTTCAAAATATTGTAATTGAAAATAGTGAGAAAGGGTCTGAATTTTTGGACATGGTTATAAATGTAAGTGATGGTATAACAAGTAGGTAGGATGTATCAAGGAGTAATTGTACGAACGAGTAAGATAAATGAGATATTTAAATGGGAAGAGTTTTAGATAGTGCAAGATCTACCACCCCGGAAACCAATCGAGTGAGCTTTGGAATGCTTAAGTTGTTGAGTAGTGAAGCAAAACTAAATTTGCTTGTGGATGGATATAAAAATACCGCATGAATGGAAGGAGAGCCTTAGGAGTGTTACCTATTCACAAAAGAGATAGAGACCCCAACGAATAATCGCGGGATATGCATGTTAAATGTTTTTGTAAAATTTTAGTGAATGGTATGCTGAAAGAGAGAATTGATAGTTTTGTGAATGAAAATAATTTGTTGCCACACAGAACGTACGGATTTCGTAAGGGCCACTCTAAAATTTGTATGGGAAGTAAGGAAGGAGAATAAGAATGGGGTTGCGGTGATTGGGTAAAACAGTTTATGAGTGAAAGGAATATTGTTATGAATGGGAAGAACTACAGGTTGGAGGGAGTGGTGGATATTGGGCTACCGCTATGTAGCAAAATTTCTCCTACCCTTTTCAACTTGTACACTGCAAAAGTCCATCGATCATCAGCGGTGATTGAGAACAGAGTCATTCTGCAATTTGCAGATGATTTTGTGGTCATTTGCAGGGGTCGCAATATTGAAAAGCGACGAAAAACGCACAAGATGGGTGAATGAAACAATTGAATGCCTGTGAACTCTAAATTTAAAAGTAAATACTAATAAATGTGCATGTATGAGCTTTAGACTGAGAAATAGAGAAGTGAATGTTCAAATAAATGAACACATAGTTGCACAAGTGAATTTGTACAGGTATTTGGGTATATGGGTCACTCGGCGGTTAAATTTTAGGAGATATATGAAGTATTTGGCTGATAATTGTAAGAACCGGGTAAACATGATAAAACGGGTGAGCAAACCAAAGTGGGGAGCTCATCCGAGAGTGACTGATATGTTGCGAAAGGTTTTAGTATCCTCCAAGATTGCGTATGGGATTGCATTGGAAATGGAGCGAAAGGGGTATTTAGCCAATTATTGAAGGTGGAGAATGCGTGCACTAGGGTGGAACTTTGGTCTGAAATGGGTGATTCGCCTCTCAATTATAAGAGACAGTGGATCACATTGCGAGAAACAGTACGAGTGAGTATTAGAAAGAATGAATTGTTGAGGGAAATGATGACAAGAATACAAACGGGGAGAATATTCAAATTGACGAATAGATGCGAATGAATTTGGAGGATTATACCAAAGAAACGAATGAGATCATGATGAAAATGAGGTTTGAAAAAATTAAAAACGGATATGGTGAAAATGAGAGCGTTTATATACAGATGCAAGTATGATTGGAGAGAAAGTAGGTGTTGGGCTTTATTTGCCACGGACAAATGTAAAAAAATCGTTTCGAGTCGATGAAAGTGTCTGCATAATGAACGCAGAATTAATTGGGATACTGGAAGGTATTAAGTTGACATTGAAAGGGGAGAGTAGGAAAATAGTAATTTTCTCCGAAGTCGGGAGGTCATCTATCTGTATTAATGCCCTTGACTTCAGGTTACTTTTCAAATTCATCTGAAGGTCAAGATAATGTTTTGAATGGAAACCCCTGTTTTTGACACCGGATTCGAAAAGAATGAGAAATTTAGCGTCTCAATATATATTTTCCGTAAGGATTCACCACCGTAAGGTGATTTTCTTCAACTCGAATTTCTGGCAATGATTAAGCAATCTAAATGCGCGTTAGCACAACATTACAGGTTGGAGCACTTTTAAATATGCTGCTCGGTGTAATATGTAAATTATTAAGTCAATGTGTGATTTTTACCCGTTTGATCGATATTTAGGAATTTAGCACTATAGCAATATTTTAACACTTTGTACGATTTTAACGTCCTTCGCTTAATAATTTGATTTCAATGTTGGATATTTGTCACGAAATGTCACGTGGAGTGGATCACGTAATTAAAGAAGGTAATTAAACATTTTATTTATAGAATCATATTTAACATTTTATTTAGTGTTGTATTTGTTGTCTCTTCTTCTTCAAGTAAAATTGTTTAATTGAATCTGAAAATAAAATAAAAAGAAGATCGAAAATTAGAGAGAGCCATACTCAACAAGAACAAAAAGCAGAAGAGATACAGCAACTCATCTCAAATTACAAGAAAGATGGAGCACAGCGGAAAACAAAACCCTATCTTGAGAGGAAAATCGCGCGTTGAACAAGTCTTACAACGAGTATGTTGATGAAGACAACAAGATTAGAGACTTTCAAATTCCATTAAATTCAACACATCAATACTTCAAGGATAGACAAACGGTTTCGAAAAGCTTCACAACAACCATTGAGGATATTCGCCAACGACTTAACACACCCGAGTTCGCCATCCACATCATTTCCAACATCAGATGAAGCAGAAACAAATGAAAAATTTAGCTGCATCCCATCTAAAGAGGGCAACAAATATACATGGGGCATCAACAAGTGAAGTTAATCACAGCCAACTACCCGAGGCGTTGACCATTGAGTCAAACGTTGCTTTTAGCCAATTGCCAAAATTCAGGCAACAGTTGAATCAGCAAGATATCCGAATGCGAGGTTTATATCGAGAAATTCAATTAACTGAGAACATACTGGCTAGTAACAACAGATCCAGACCAGCTTTAAAAATCAAATTAAAAACATGGAGAGCATGATGATGCAGATCAGGGACCTTCCTGAGCAAATATACATGGAGACTTCCGAAGAACAGGAAGTAAATTCAAAATATTTCGTAGACCAACACTACGAAAATTTAAACAATGAAAACAACATTGTTGGAAGAAGAGGAATTAGACAAGGTAAAACCATTAGAAATTCGTCTACCACCAGTAGAAAGCCCACATTTTCACGGGACTACATGAAGTTGGTAGGTTTCTCTGACACATTCAAACATTTCGTTCATAACAATAATCAGCTAACCGCGATACATCGAATGGACTCCGTAAAAGTCACGTAGAAGGGTCAGCTGGAAAATTATTGAGTCATTTGGAACCTACTGGAGACAATTACGATGCAGCTTGGAAGATTTTAGAAAACCACTTCAACAACAGGAGATCACTCTGCTGCTGCGATCAAATACTTACATGACACAACAACCTACTGCCTACATGCCATAAGGAATACAGGCATAAATATTGAAACATGGAGACCTTTCATCATCTTCAGCTTGTTAAAAAACTTGGACAACGAGTCACGACGGCTACACGAGAGCTCTCTATAAAACCCAAGATAATTTCAAGAAACAAACCAATTCTTGAAATTTCAAGAAAAGTGTTTCCAATCTTTAGAAGCAATCGGTAACAACAAGATAATATCAAAACAACAACTAAGATTTCAACCACAACCGCTAAGACGCGCATTCGTAACTGCCACACAACCAAGTAATATTTGTGTATGCTGTCAGAAAAACCACAGGACCGAATCATGCCAACGTTTCAAAGATTTAAGGATTTCTGAAAAAAATCAGATGGTCACGTTGCACAATTTGTGCAGAAATTGTCTCAGCCAAAGCCATTCGACAACAAGTTGCAGCATCAAATTGAGTCTGAACGTCTGAACATCTCAACACTCGACAAGGATAGTGGCCCGGTACTTTTAGCAACAGCTCTAGTAAAAGTACAGAATATGTTCGGTAGTTTTACTCTACTACGAGCACTGATTGATCCAGGCTCACAAACTACTTTCATCACAGAGCAAGCAGCACAACAACTAGGCCTGCCAAGGACAAGGGTTCTAACTGAAATTTTCGGAAGCAACAATAGGATGAGCCCATCAACAGATAGCAATAGACATAAGTCCAAGATTTCCATCGATTCTCAAGACCGAAGTTAATGCTTTAGTTCTGGAAACTATCACTAAAACGCTTCCAGACAAGAACTCATTGGGTTTAGATAGCGAACTACAAAAAGAAGTAATCCTAGCCGACGCTACCGTCGATACTCCCGGACCTATTGAGTTTTTAATAGGTGCCGACATATACGGAGAAATCATGTTAGAAGGCATAAAAAGGGATCAGAATCATAAGTGCATAGCGCAAAGATCAGAGCTAGGATGGATCATATCTGGTCGTCTAACTCAAACGAGCAGCATTTCAGTCACCCGGTTAAATAGCTACGTCACATTGGCAGATATCGACAAGCAATTAAAATGCTTTTGGGAATCCGAAGAACTACATACTAAATGAAGCCTAACTGCTGAAGAGATCGAATATGAGCAATACTATGAAGAGACTCACAACCGATTAACAAATGGACGATACGAAGTTCGGATGCCGCTTCACAACAACAAACTCAAAGAAGTGGGAATAGGAGAATATAAAAGTAAAGCAGCAGCTAGATTGCTTCAAATTGAAAAAAGATTCAAGAAGGATGAAGAGTTTAAGAATCAATATCACAAATTCATGAACGAGTACATCCAGCTGAACCACATGGAACTAATTAAAGATGATACGGAAAAAGATGCTTCCCAGGTTTACTACATGCCACATCATTCTGTCATAAAAGAAGATAGCACGGCAATATTGATCAGATGGAAAAAACATCGTTACATGATTGCAGCGGACATTGAGAAAATGTTCAGACAGATAAGAATAGCCCGCGAAGATCAAGATTTTCAACGAATCCTCTGGCGATCTGAGACAAATATGCCAATGAGCAGTTACATATTAAAAACTATCACATACGGAACAGCGTCTGCAACTTATATGGCTACAAAAACGTTACAACAATTAGCCATTGATGAAGCGTCAAGATATCCAATTGGTTCAAAGATTGTTCAAAACGATTTCTATGTGGATAATCGTCTATCTGGAGCTAACACAATCGCAGAAGCAATTGCTGCGAAAAGGGAACTACTAAATCTCCTTTCCGGTGGAGGTTTCAACCTTAGAAAATGGTCCAGTAATGAAAAGGCGTTATTAGAAGAGCTTCCAAAAAATCTGAAAGAAACAGGACTCCATATTATAGAATTTAGTGATACAGTGGAAACACTTGGACTCCTGTGGAACTCTTCAACAGACACCTTTCAATTCAAAGTTTTTTTGCCAGGATCCATCCAAACGAACAATCTTATCAGAGGCATCAAGGCTTTTCCATCCGCTAGGATGGTTAGCACTTCAAGATTTATGGGCTTCCGGTGTAGGATGGGACGAAAAACTCCACTTGAATCTTGAAAATAGATGGTTAAACTACAAAATGGAATTACCACCTTTCGAGGAAATCAGAATTCACTGTTGGATAAATTACAACAGTAACGCCAAAATTGAACTACATGGTTTCTGTGATAATCAGAGTCGCACAGCAAGAAGGTTTTGAACCAGAATTAAAGAAGTTAAAAGCGAATCAAAACCTACCAAAGAATAGTACAATCATAATGCTAACTCCATTTCTGGACGGAATTACAAGTTGTCAAGTTTGCTTATCAAAGAAGCTCATATAAAAACTCATACACTAACTTTTGAGGAGCTCTCAACACTTCTAGCTCAAATAGAGGCATGCTTGAACCCTAGGCCACTAGCTTCACTCTCAAACGACTCAGATGATGACGGGTTTTTAAGTCCGGCACATTTCCTGATAGGCAGGGCCATTATATCAATTCCACAAGCTGATATGGGGGCAGAAAAACCGTAACAAGATGGAATGTGCTCACCAGGCTCAGTTAAGGATTTTGGAAAAAAATGGCATATGGAACGACTACAACGAAGGCCAAAATGGTTGCAGAAGCAACCTAACATCCAATTGGGAGAACTAGTAATCCTCAAAGACGAACAACTACCTCCTACGCACTGGCCACTAGCAAGAGTAATTGAACTTCATTCAGGACAAGATGGACTTGTTAGAGTAAGCACGCTCAAATATAGGAATAATACGTTTAATAGGAATATTACTAAAATATGCCGCCTACCGATAACTAACGAGCCAAAGGATTACATCAACATGCAAAACAAGAAGAATGATCCAGTCCATATGCGGTAGTAACTAAAGATACAAGCACAACTCAACAATTACCAACCCCACAAAGCCTATAGACAAAAGAGTACCAGGAAGAACAACTACGCAGATGAACAGTCCGCAGTCTATAGGAAAGAGACTACCGCTGCCCGGAAAAGACAACCAAAACCAAACAGTGCAGCCTCACAGACAAGCAAAGAATTTAAGTAAATCATCTTGCACTAGCATTACTCTCAATTTGCTGCATACTAGGACAGGCGCAAACTCAGATCAAGGTTACCCCATTTATCTACTCAACAGGAATATATTTCGAGAATTTAGGCGAACTTGAATTGGTAGCCATGAATTGGACATTAGTGATCTATTACAACATGACGAACTATTGGGAAGAGATCGAAGCTTTTAAACAAGCCCAAGGCGAACTGGGAGCAGCTTGTAAAGGATGATCATCGAAGAATGAAGCGCGGTTTAGGAGACACAACAGGCATTATCTTAGGAGACATGTTTGGAATTCTTACCCAGCGCGAGGCCAACCAGTATGAAACCCCATTCGAGAATATCAACAATATCGAAAGGCATCTTTGTTCGTCTTAGCGCAATGTTTTTTTTTTTTGAGAAAGTTAAATATAAAAGTGGTTTGATTAGACACAATGACAATAACCTGGGCGCGCACTATGCACGTTTTTAAAGCGGTTCTCCTCTAATACAGAATTACGTATTTTACGCATGCAACACCTAAACAAGCAACCTAACTTTTACAATTTTGGTCTTTTAGATCGGATTACAAATTTGTTGTGTACCTAAAACATTTATTATATAGGGGCACCCGGCCATATTTGTTACGCGTTTTTATCAAAAACTCACCATTGGCACTTGATGTTCACCACTGTCATCACTGAAAACCCCCTCATGGAATGCCACCCCACCCAGCAGCATAGTGCAGTTCACATTATTCGAATCGAAATGATTAACCTGAACACCAACATCGATTAAATGCGCATCAATATCGCCGGCTAGCTTAAAATAGTAAAAACGAACCTCCCACCCATTAATCGGGTTCGATTCTGGCAGGCAACGTTCTCCTCGTACTTCCAAATTTTGTACCACATCCTTAAGCAAGCGATCTTGAAGGGGCTTTAAGTTCACTCCTATTTTTGTTGCCATGTCAACCGATCCACAATTCACAAAACAACATCGCCCGGTATTTTTATCTCGAACAACGCCAACCATTTGTAAATCAAAAGACGTATTACTTCGTTTAAATGCGTACGACAGCACAAAACCAGATTTACGAATATTATAATTCGTTACAAAAACACGATTAATAGTTCGTGACGCTTCATTCACCTGAAGACATGATCCACCGTCAAAACTATCCTGAAAGTGATATTGAAAAGTTTTTGTGTGTGCCGGTATCGATGGTTGGGCATGCTGTTCACTTAAATTAAACCACGATTTGGTCGAGACCCGTGATCCAATTCGATTTTTAAATTTACCCGATCCAATACAAAATGACGTGTAAAATGGCAATTTAATGAGTCCGTACGTATTCATGTGCGGCCATAGTAATGACCAAAAATAATCGTTGCGCTGTAAAAAATTTGAATTACATATTTCGGTGCCCGCCTCCACATCCGTGTTACTCTCCTGCGCCTCGAAAGTCCAACCGGGTGCAAAAATGGCGCATGAAAATTTCTTTTCCTTCAATGTACTCAAAATTTCGTGTGACAAAAATCCTGACTTTTGGTCACGACCAAATACATCGAGCCCAAAGAATACATCAAATCGGCGATTTTCCATTTTATTTTCTCGCAAGAAATCATTCACTTTTAAAATGTTCGAATAGGTCCAATTGTGGTTCACAAATATCCCGTCACACACATCAAAAAACATTTTATTTCTCTTATTCAACTCATTTTGCCACGACACAGTACCGTTCGAACAAATACTATCGTACCAAATAACCAAACCATTCGGAATATTTTTGTGCACCTCGTCCGTCAGGTACTTAACAAAATCGCGTAAAATCGCAATTTTGTCCGAATCCAAATTGCAACCTACATTAAAAAACCAACCGTCAAATTTTAATTTTTTCGCCAATAAGACAAGTGCATCGGCTATACGATGCATACTATTGTATGATTTTAATACGTCCTCAAGTAGATTATGCCTGGTTTCGTTGTCCATTTTAAAAGTACCAATAATTTGTACACCATTACGATGTGCCGCATTTATCCATTGAATGGGCGGAATTGTAATGTACTTATGACTAAAGTAGCAGAAGATATCAATGCCGGACCAGTGATAAAATCGATAATCGTCCCATTTTGGTGTATCATTCAAAAATCTGAATATGTACAAAATTTGATGAAATCATTAAAAATCGACATATTATGAATTTGCGCTCACCTATCATTTCGGTAATTCCCCTTTAGATCATGACACACAAACACTTTAGTCAAATTTCGATCACCTGGTATCGTATCGCACTCACGCCTCGTCGAATCAATCACTTGATAATCGTTACGAAAGTATCGAGATTTATCACGTTTTTGTAAGCCATCGACTAATGTTTCCCATGTGTAAGGATTGTCAGCGTAACGCAGTAATTCAGTGTTGCTAAGAATCGGAAGACACTCATTCATAGCACCAAGACCGAAATTCATTTTTTATAGATAACTCAATGCTATATATCTACACTGGTTGAATTCTATAAAATTAATACAAAATTGTGTCATTTCTAATTTTTATTTATGATAAGAATCTTATCTATAATCTAAGAATCTTAAGTCATAAGTAAATATAGCAGGTATAAATATTGTTGCAAATTATCAAAACCGTCAAAATATTTGGAACACGTTTTTACAAAAATCGCCAAAAATTATCAACATGCGAATTAACCCATTTGTAAAATTCCAACAATATCGATTTAGTTTGTAAGACTAAATACTAATTAAATGAAGTTAGATTATCGCTGGTGGGGTTTAACTGAATTGAGTAATAAACTTTTGTTGACGTTCAAATTTATTCCTAAATTCAGTTAGACCCCACCAGCGGAAATCTAACTAGAATTATCCAACTAATTAAAACCCCGATTCATTTCTAGTATAGTTTGTGAAATATTCAACAGATTAGTCTTACAAACTAAATCGATATTGTTGGAATTTTACATTGGCCCCTCGAGCCATAAAACAACAAACAAATACCAATCGAACTGCCTTTGCGATAGCTGTCAAAAACCCGTACTGATTTCCTCAGATCAGATGGACAATGACAAAATTAAAGTGCTTCAAAACGAAAACATTAAATTACGTCAACGTATTGAGCGCATGGAGTCAATGTGGCGTGCCCTGTCAACAAGTAATGGGGGAGAAATTTCAATCCCAATTAATCTAAGCAAATTTTAACCATTAATTGAGGACGATATGGACGATGACGTTGATACATTTGCAGCGATATCAAATGAAACATTTGATAGTGTTAAACAATCGATAAAGCGAAAGAATGAAACTGTATCGGAAACTCCAGAACGGCGCGCCAAAAATGTTAAAATCGCTAATTCCGGGCCCAACGCTGTGAAGAATGTGGTCAAAAATTCACAAATGACATCAAAGAAAATGACAAAGAAAAAATTAGTGAAACCACCACCACTTCAGATTCATAACCAAACAGTGAAAGATTCAGTACACGCCGAAATCGTTAAAATCAAAATCGTTAGTATTGAAGGGACTAACTAATGATGAAGAGATTGAAAACCTAAAAACTAACCTGGAGGACAACGACGACATCAAAATAGAAAAAATAATTCAAATGAAAAGCAAAAGGAAGAAGGAAATCGGACGAAAATTACCTCTGTACAATGTACATTGTACAATACCATCCAGAAACGAAAATGTCGTGTGTTTTGAACGTCAAGACACTCAACTATCAGAGGGTCTCGAAAATGTCAACGATTCGGACACGTAGCATCGAATTACAATTTATTGTACCCTTGTGTTAAATCTTCCAGCCAACACAATCCGGGAGAGAGTGCACTATAAAAGAAAAAATCGAACAGAACGGTATCTATTGTACTAACTGCCAGAAAACGGATCATCCAGCATCCTTCAAAGGTTGCCCAGTATACCAGAGAATGCTGGAGAAACTAAGAAACAAGATTAAAGAAAAACAATCTAAACCACCCAGGACATCCGAAACGATTCCATACATAGACAAAATGGTACATATGCAGATATGCTAAAACCAAAAGGGCCAAATGAACTAGCCGTAGAAAATCTGGCACTAAAGATGGTCAAAATGGCCCAAACGATACAACAACAGAGTAAACAGATCACTCAACTCTTAAAAATTATCAGTTCACTATGAACAGTCTCAAAATAATAGCTCGCAACGTAAATTCTATTGTCAGCATTACACAGACGACTAAATTTAGGCTAAAATTCTTGGAATTACATCAACCGGACGTGTGTTGATCAGTGACGCCAGGCATCATATTGAATTCAAAAATTACGAATTCATTCGACAAGATCGAACAAATTCAGCTAACGGTGGAGGTACCGCGATCCTGGTTAAACGAAACATAAAATTCGAGCAAGTCAAAATTAGTACATTACAAAATGTTAAAGATGTCGAGAACACAATTATCAAAATTAAGTTGAACAATAATAAGAAATTGTATCTAGTAGCGGTGTACTGTTCAAGTCATAACAGCACAGAAAAAGCACAACAATTTGAGAAAGAGTGGACGCAGATTTTCGAGGTACTGTAGCTGATGAACGTATTTTATCTTAGCAGGAGACATAAACGCCAGGTATTCGAACTGGGGTAATGCAAACCACAATAAAAGGGGCATAATTGGCAGGCAGATAATAGCACGAATGCACCAACCTACATACCTACACTACAGGAAGTTATTTGAATCTGGCAAGTGCAGACAACCGATTAAATATCAGTACGCTATGAAAGTGACCACAGAGCGATTCAAATCAAATGCTCAGCAATTTAAAGAAGTGAGCAATATTTGGAGGAGATATAACAGGCAAGCGGTTGATATATCAATTTGGCAATTCGGATTGGTCTCTATGGACTAAAAAACTGCGAAATATTTATTATAAATTTTGCAAACGAAATACCATCAACCAAAACCTAGCCACAAACAATCAAAAAAATTTGAGCAATGATGACATTGAGTCTTATATCAAGATAATCACAGAACTCATGAACCAGAACATCAAGATGCCACCACCGAGAGTATACGTTTTAAAAACAATATGGAATGCTACACGAATCGAACGATCGAATGCCTGTACAAGCGCATAAAAGCTATATCATTACCGAAATAAAGAAGCTGAAATGAAGAGAAGGTATCACAATAGCACAGAGCAACCAAATAATCTCACTGAAAGCCCAGATAAAACGAACAAATCAGCTTATCATTGAAAATATAAAGCTGCAAACGAATGAGCACTGGCAAAACAAAATTCAATCAATACAACAAGGGCCAAAAATGTTTGCCACCATCCGAGGTATTTGGAGGTCGAAGAACGAAAACCACATAACGAAACTGGAAATTGAGGAGAGCAAAGTCAGAAACATAAATATTGTAAAGTAACGCTCAACAAAATTGTAAAGTAAATGCACTCAAAGAGGAGCATCGACGGGAGATAAACAATAAGGTTACCAAAACAATGTTCAATGACACCAATCGTGCAAATGAAATCAAAACAAATTTATTGCCATCATCATCATTATCGGATAATTTGTACTTTATCACCATAAACGAATTGAAACATATCCTGGAGTGCTGCAACACAAAAAAATCATATGGAATCAATAAAATACCAAATATAGTGTTCAAACATTTACCAGACGAGATCGTGGCGGATATGTGTACCATATTTAATAATCTTCTCAATAACAGATTATTCCCATCGTGTTGGAAAATGGCCCGAATCTTCCCAATCCTTAAGAAGAATAAAGAATCGAAGGACGCACAGAGCTATCGGCCTATCAGTTTACTGTCAAATCTAAGCATAATTTATGAAATCGTGATCCATAACAAAATTCCAAGCCATATAGAAAAAAAAACAACATCATGCCAGAGAATCAATTTGGTTTCCGGCAGGATCACTCTACTATCCATGCAGTCACGAAGGTGACATCTGATGTGTGTCGCAACCTTAACGAGAAAGATATGTGTACCGGGGCAGTAATGTTAGATATATGGCAAAGGATTTTGAATCGGTATGGTACACGGTTTAATGTTCAAACTCCAAAAATTAAAATTCAGCGAAGACATCATCAAAATCCTCATTGATATGTTATACAACAGACAGTTCATAGCCACCACGGGAACTGAAACATCCAAGAGCGAATTCCAACTGCATAATGGCTTACAGCAAGGAACAATATAAATGCACCTGTATTATTCAATATTTATCAACAATTCCTTCGGCTATACCAATTATCAATACTCAGAAGGTAAGCATTACGAGGGAACCTATACATTCAACAACAACGTTGCAGGGAACTCGGCTATACAACCACAAAACTATAAAGCACAAGACGTGAAATGCGATGGACGAGGCGGAACATCTTTTAGAAGCTGAAAGCAGACACAGTCACCTCCAACACAAGCTGGACCAACTCGATACAAAATTGACACAAATTGAGCAACTGCATGAAGAACTATTAATAGAGGCCACGCCTGAAGAAGAAGCTACTACGCCCTACTTCAAAAGAGACTACTATTCAACTTTGGTCTGTATTTTTGAGACGTTGAGATTCAGAATCACCGGACACTGTCAAGATGCACCAATTGAAAATCGCGGTACTTGGAAGCGCGGGCAAAATAATAAGTCAATTTGAAACAACGGATGGTAATTATTGTGACGCCTGGAAATTATTGGTAAGCCAATACCAAAACAAAAGGCAGCTGGCGTCCAATCAAGCAGCGTTGAAGAGGTTGTAACAATTCAAAAACAGATGGCAAGACTTGGCGTCAAATGTACGAGTAGGCGTCAAATTCAGCTGAAATCTTCCGGAGCACCTTCGAGCAAAAGGAATGATTAAATTAAAAATCAAATCACATAATAAAAACACTAGGAATTCTCTAGGCGTGAACCGCTTGATTACCACCAAAAAAAGTGACTAAACCACACTCAGTAAAAAACACACACAGAACTCCTAGGCGACACAGGTTCGATCTTTGATCTTAGACTTTTGTTTTTCAGTTTTGCACACACAATATCCGGCAATGTTTTAAGTTAAAGATCATAGATACTCACGTATTGTGTACACGTTTAGGAAACAAAAGTGATTAGCACTATGGTTTATTAATAATTTTGGGAAATCAATAAATATGTTATCCCGCAAATTCACCACACGAATTTAATTTATGAGTTTTAATAAGAACTTATTCAATTACTTAAAGCAAAGTACAAATGATTATTAATTGGCATTTTGTAGAATAATCACGAAAGATAACACAACTTTTAACAAAATAAGCTTATCTATACTATTCCCCTTTATCTAGTTGCGGTACTTGGTGAAAAAAAATTAATGCGTTGCTTCTTCGTGACATGCACAAAGAAACTCAAACCAAATGACTTTGAGATCTGATATACGGGATGGGATGATAAGCTGCCAGAAGCTGTAGAACAAAAAATGGAAAAAATTAAAAGCCGAATTAGGGGAATTATTCTGCTTAAGTACCAAGATGGGTTAAAACAACGTCAGCACAAAAATTGGAGTTAGACATTGGATGAAGCAGTGGTTCATTTAAGATCCACCAATGCGTTCGAGAAAATTACAACAAGCTTGTTGGAAAACTGATAGTTCCAAGGCGCTGGAACTAAATACAGCACATCTGTTACCCGAGCTTCTGGTGTATGAAAAGAACATCACCATGAACTACAAAGATGTAGAAATGTTCGCTTCGATGGACTCCACCATAGCTTTGAGGTGGATAAGAGCTAACGTCACAAAGTTAGAAACTTTTGATTTAGCGAAAAGAGGATCAGCAGTTTTTACTAACACGCCACACAAGACTCAATGTGGTGGACGGGACCAACCTTTTTGCAAAAAACATTAAACGGACGGCCATCAACAGCCTTCTGCAAGGGTCCACAGGTAAAATCCGACAACGACAAGGACAAAGCAAACATACTACATGAATTAGTTGATTAAATTTCAAGCATTCACAAGTTGAAGCGTATATTTGTATATTGCCAAAGGCTCATAAACCTTCATGTTCATAAACATGGAGCATGCCGAAGCCCAGATAATTAGGATTGAACAACATCGCTATTTCCGTAAAGAACTTCAGGCAATGATGAAAGAGACAATCGGCGCTTGTAAAAATCACAACCACGAATGAGTCAAAAGCTATACCCATAATCCTACACCTACTGAAGGAAAGCACAATCAGCAAACGAATAATTGAAGATGCGCATTAGACGGCAACACTTCAGGGGGGTATACAAATAGCATTGGCAAACGTTCGCAAAAAATTCTGGATCATTAATAGCAGAAATCTGGTATGGCACACTATACACAATCTACCGATCTGTATAGTGACTTCTTCACGACCGTTCAGCAGGATGGGTATTGATTATGCCGGACCGATTCAACCTAAAGAAAAAGATAGGAAGAGGTTAAACCACGTACAAAGGGAACATTGCGGTGTTTGCGTGCAAGGCCACCAAGGTCATACATGTGGAAGTAGTCAGCGGATTAACAACAGACGAAGCATTTATCAGCCTACCGCAGATTCACATCACGCAGGGATTTGTGCGTTCAGACATTTATTCGGACAATGTGGGATCAACTTTGTTGGTGCGGATCGAGTATTGAAACAACAGAGCAAGAAGATTGCAACTCTAGAACAAGAAATTGCAAGGTATTACAACAGGATGAAACAACCTGGCAATTTATACCTCTCGCTGCACCACATTTTGGTGGAATGTGGGAGGCAGGAGTAGTCACTGAAGACTCACATGAATAAAGTCATAGGGAAGACCGCACTGACATTTGAAGAACTACTATTCGGAAAACTTGAGAATTTTTAACATCTGTGCATTTTCTAATAGACAGGCCAATGAATGCAGTTCCTGAGCGTAATGAAAATATTTACTCACTAAGAACACGCTGGCATTTAGTACAAAAGATTGTAGACGATTTTTGGAAAAGATGGAGAAGGGACTATCTGGAGCAGTTATAGAACAAAGCCCAGAATAGCGAAAACTTCAGCACAATTTAGCTTTAGCAGATGTTGTTCTGATGAAGGAAGAACCATTGCCACCTATGCGCGTTGGAAATTGGAGAGAGTGCAGGTGGTCCGTACTGGCTCAGATTGGTTCGCTCGTATTGCATCAATATAGTGCAACCAGAATATCTACATATAAATGACCAATCACCAAACTTTGCAAGTTACCAAATGAACAAGATAATTCATGGTCGCAACAAAGCAAAACAAACGAAGCTCAAGTTGTAAATAGACTTGCCACCTTTGGATACTTGGGAAACGGAACACCACTGTAGATGTGACTCTACCTCCAGGCACACAGGTGGAGTTCTGGTATATGTAACGGAGAAGTTAGAGAGTAGGCTAATAAGTCAAGTTAGTAAGCCTATGGAGTATTGGATGCCAGCGATTAAGGTAGGACGAGCAAAGTGAATTGAAGATATGGGAATGAAAATATGCTGGTATATGTTACCAAGTGCCATCATATTGCAATTTTTAAATGGGCCTTTAGTGAATGGTCAGAGGGTTTGATGTTGTTGGGAGCCGGGGAGATAATGGTTTTGGGAGATTTCAATCTAGACTGGATAAAGAGAGCGGAAGAGTATTATGTGAAGTGTCTTAAGGAACTTGCAGAATCGTTTGGTCTTAAACAATTCGTGCAGGTAAGTACCAGAGTGACGGACTCATCAAGAACGGCAATTGATTTAGTATTTTTAAATAAGGAAGTGAATTGTATTGTTTTGGACACACCAAAAATCACAGACCATGCGTTTGTAATGATCAAGGGAGATGGAGAAAATGGGGAAAAGCTGGTCAAAGGAAAGGTAGATTTAAATGTTGTGGAAGAGAAACTTAAAATGACAGAAGATGATGTACGAGAAGCCAATGGGAACATTGAGGAGGAGTGTGTAAAATTAAATTTATGGGTGAGAAAAGCGATGGGAAAGGGAACAGGTGAGTTTAAGAAAGTGGATATAGCTAGAAGTTGTCCATGGTTTACCAATAGAGTGAATGAGGTTAGGAAGGCAAGAGAATGATTGATTTCATCAAGGATCAGCGGATCAACAAAGTAAAAAAACATTAATTCAATATGCTTCATAAGACCTGGAATGCGTCAGTCCCTCCATTTAGGTATTGAGACCGAATTTATAAAACGCAAATGAAGAGGATGAGAATGGAATCCATAAGGAAAATGGATAGTAGAAAGGCCAGCAATGACCTGGAAAAACCGAGTTTGTTAGCAGAAGCGAAAAAACTTGGCAAAACATGAGGAGTGCTGAAGACAATAACCCTCAAAATAGTGAGATGGTTCAGCCTAGTATACGCCCTATAATCCTAAATGAAGATAACGGAAAAAACAAATGAAACTTAGGCACTTAGGGAGTGAAACCAACTTTTTCGAATCTTACATGTTTTTTACAATACAGCGATTTACAGCTCTGATCCTTTTCTAAAATAATTCGATAGCCTACAAATATAATTCTTGGAAATTGTGGGATTCCATCAAAGAAATTTCTAAATTTCTCCTCCGAAGCCCTTATATTTTTTTGCCAATATACAAAAATTAAATCGCTAATTTAGTGTAATTTTAGTAAATAAATTCTCGAAACCATAAAATTTTAACCAATGAGAAACTGAAAATGACAATAACATTTTGTTTTACAAATGCTGATGGTGGAGTGGTCGAAGTTGATTAACAAACACTCCAACAACTTGGCCAATTCATAACACATTGGAAAACTTGCAAATGTTCCAGAGAAAAAGTTAGTAGCACTACATAGGCAAAACAACGAAAGTGAAAGGATGACTCAAACATATGGCGACGATAAGAGATGGTTGCAGCTAATAGGCAGCTTTGCAGGCCCGCAATATAGCAAATGAAACAACAATTTTTCAACATAAATCTCAACATAAATCTCAACAATGAAATACTCCAACCCACCTACAATCATGTTTAGACGAAGCGAGGTCTAGTGATTGGAACTCTCACTAGTCAACTATTTGGAGTTCTCGACCTTCATAAATTGCTAAAAGAACAAATTTCAATAATGGAATCAACAGTGAATATCATCAAAAAAAAGACTGGATAGCAGCAAACAATCAAATAGATAAACGAACAGTAGCTATATACAACTTAATAAAAAAAAAGAACGAGCATAGCAGTACAAAGGATCATGGCTTTATGGATTCACCTATCAATGGAAATTTTAAACTTTTATTCAATACAACAACAGCAAATTGACACGTTTATTCTCAAGCCTACCTATACCTGATCAACTCAGCGCTGAGTTACAAAAATTACATGAAGTCATGCCAGCTGATGCCATCATATATGCATGGAGAAAATAACCTAATGAGCGTATTTACACTTGGTCTCATGAATCCGGATTCTTTCTTCGTATTTCCCTCCTTTACCTACAAAACCGGTTTTATTGCCGCCATGTTGGGGATTCATTTTTAAACCAATTTTTTTTGTATTTCTCGGGTTTCATCGCACTAACACAAACAAAAATGAAATATAAAAATTCTCAAGGACATATAATTCCCAGTTGAAAAGCATTTAGGAAAAAAATTCATACACTTACATAGAAATGTATTAAATGAAACCGGATTCATGAATCCTTGTGTAAACGACGATTGGATTTTTGAAACCACAGAATCCGGATTCATGAGACCAAGTGTAAATATGCTCAATAAGATCAACCGATCTAATACATACAAAATCAATACATATTAATTATTTCAATATACATATTAATTATCAATATACATAATATTAATTAGGGATTACCTGAAACGATACCTGAGAGGTACCGTTATGTAAATTTTAACACGGGAATCCTGCCTCATGTCAAATGAATTTATATTTTCACTTCTAAAAACACTAAACTAACACAAATTTATTAATTAATTATTAGTAATTGATTTAATTTAAATATTTTTTTGTATCCATTATTAATAACACACATACTGCACCGCAACAACACATAAAAATAAAAACACACTCGTCGAAAATAAAATTAAACTTATACGCTTCAAAATGTCATTTTGGTCAATATTTTTTTTGTTTATTTCATCAATAAAATTCCAATCGAATACTACCACCTTTACTCATATGTTTTTGTTTTTTTTATTTTTTATGTTCGTTCATCATTGTGGCCGTCATCGTGAGACGTGAACTTCTATGTTTAGTTGAATTTATATTTTTATTCTTGTGAAATTGTGAAATGAGTAAACATCTTAAGGAATAATAATTATTTAATACTATTTCACAACAAAATGTCCGGTGGTGCGCTTAGAATTGAAAATGTTTTGATCCAAATACGAGCGAAATTGAACGAGGATAAAATTAAACTGTGGTGTTTACCGTATTATGATGAAACTCTCGGTTCCAATAGTACAGAGATGGAGGTACGTCATACAATATTTTGGTTTTGTGTATTGTGTGTGTGAATCACCAGATTTACAATTTTTATTTTTACTACTTACATGAACAAAAAGAGTTTGGCCGGAATCTATACGGTTTTAACCAATATACCGAAAGAACAGTGTGTTGCTGCTTTGCATGAGCTCCAAAATAATGCCATTGATAAGTTGAGCGCCCGCAAAGAATTTTCAGTGACAGGTTTTATTTCGAAATCACTGCCAATGTCAAAAAAAAATCATTGTTTATTATAATATTTTATCTTTTTATATATAGGTGTCGCCACACTAAAGTTAAGGGTACCTGAACAGCAGGGTGGTACAAAACTGCTAACGATTAAACAAAAATTAGATGTGAACGGAAATGAATTGCAGGAAAATATTTCCGGTGAACTTGGAATAGCAACAAATCGAATCAAAATGTTGAGTGGCGGTAAAGTGATTAAAGAGAATGAGCTTCTCAATGCGCAAGGCGTTAATTTTAATCAACAAATATTAGTGTTAATTTTACCTGAAACTCCGACCGATGGTGCAATAACAGAGAATCAAATTTATGAAAAATTACGTAAAACTCGTGAAGATGCCGAACTCCTAGTGGATGGTGAAAATAATTTTTTGCAGATGGAGGATCAAGCCGGAAATGCCGTCCACCTACCACCAGTCGTTAAAAAACAGTTGATGATTGCGTTGGCGTTACACGAAAAGGGTCGCACCGAAATGAATAAGGATAATTTTAAAGAGGCCTTAATATATTTTACCGAAGCCGATCAAGAATATGAACAATGTGATCAAAAATGGTTGGACGCCGTCGATAACTATGCCATTTTGAATTTGGATATTGTTTGGTGTTATCTGTGTCTCAAGAGTATAATGCAGCTACCGGATGCAGAACGTCGTTTAAATTTGTGTGAACAGAATTTCCGAAAAAGTTATGGCGATAATTTTGATCGAGTTGTTGCCCTTAAAGGGTCATCAGGAAATGAGAAGGCTTTAATAATGCGGCTCCAGTTACTTCAGGCAATCGTTTTTTTCCACCAAAATCGACGATTTGAGGCGGCAAATAAATTACGCAAGGCCGAAACCGAACTTAATCGTCTCAAAATAAATACAGATTCATTAAATATGTTAATCGAAATGGGTTACACATTAAGCGAGTCCCGATTAGGTTTAAGAGCGTGCAACGGTGACCTTAATGAGGCGATCACTTACATTATGAATACACGGGAGAAACGTAGTGAGGCGCGTAAAAAGGCCAAACAAGAAACAATATTAGAAAAGATGTTGGCAAAAACTAATCCTGGTACTAATGGTTCAGATTGGGTTAATCCGCGTGATCTTCAAGTACTAGTCGACATGGGATTTTCTAAAGTTATGAGTGCTGTGGCTATGCAAAAAGCGGGCAGTGACTTGGGCAAAGCAATCGATCTACTTCAAAATAATCAATCTGAATTACTAAAAGAGATTACGGTCACCCCATCACATATTGAACAGCTACTAAAAATGGGATACGATCAAACGGTATCCGAAGTAGCGCTTCGTAATTCTCTCGACAATTTAGACGATGCAATCGAATATCTTATGAAAATTCAAACCGATGGTACCTACAGTGCTGTAGTTCAAAATCTAATAAATAATCCCGAGATTAAAAAAATGGCAGACGCATTTATGAATTCAATGAATTCGCCAGGAGCATCTGGATCAGGTTTGGCAAACAAACAAAAACAAATCGAAGAAGAGAATCAGGCGTATGAACGATTTTCTGAAGGATTTCAAACAACAGATGACGAGTATCTTGATTTACCGCTAGTCAAAGAGGAAAGTCTTGTGAATGAATATAAAAAATATTTAAATTAGATACCGTGTCCGGTCCAGGGGACTCACGAAATATAAACTTTTCTAATCGAAACGTGATTTTTGTTTTATATTTTTGATAATTTTGGTAGAATTTAAATCGATTTTAGGGTTTTACGTTTAGTTGTATGTATCTATTTCGTGTAAAAAATTTTGAATTTATAAATAAAAATGTTTGATTATTGAATATAGTTGGAAAATTGTTTGTTTCAATTAAATGTAGGTAAATAGGCAGAACATTATATGTATTATAAAAGGTACGAACCATCACTCATTTACTTGATAAAATATTTGTATTTCCAACATTTTCCAACATCAGCGTTCTTCTGGTGCTTCTTTCCATTTATCTTATTCTGGCCCATAGTGCTTCTTCACAAGTTAATACACAATCAGTTTTAAATTCCACATTTGTTATCGTTTTCACATCATTTGATTATCCTAGAACATTTAAACAATATTCCACAAAATAGTTTTCACTCCTATCTCGTTTAACTTATTAAAAATTTCAAACGTGAAAAATCATGTTTTCTACCAGATCAAAGTTTTGTTGGGGTAACTTTTTATTTCTCCAAAAATTAATCCATAATCACGGCTTTTGTGTTTTCCATTAATGTTTCGGTTTACTCTTTGTTTTACTATTTAATTGAGAAATTTTGTAAGTTCATCACTTTTCCATTTGCTTAAATTACACCATTTTTTAAAATTGGTATTTTTGTATTCGACATACCTTTATCACAACGTGTTACTGATATTTGAAAACTCCGTTATGCTTCTACTTCACGAATATAATTGTTTTAATATTTTTTTTAGTTAACCGGTTTCCACCTGACATTTACCACTACTGACTGAGATGGCATTTTGAACCATCATTTTCGATTCGGTTTTGATAATGCTTTTTCTCTTGTTACAAGAATAAAATTGTACTCTATTTCGCTTTTTCAATTATGCATTTTCTAAAGCTTTCTCAGCTTGCTCGAATAAAACAACATTCTATTTCAACTTTTAATCATATTTTATCACCCAAATTTTTGTTTGTGATATTTTATCGATGTGAAGAAACGGGAGAGTATCCAATAGGCTGAGATCGCATTAGAAAAAGCTTAATAAAAAAGCGAAATAGAGTACAAATTTATTCTTGTTACAAGAGAAAAAGCATTATCGAAAACGAATCGATCTATGAATAAAAATATTAAAAATGGCGTCAGTTGCGGTAAACGTGCGATATATTTGAATATTGTAGGTGGCAAGGCCGGGTTAACCATCTCTTATACCTGCAATATTGTAAAATATGTAAGTTTGCTTAAGCTTCAAAAATATTACCTACTTACCAATTCGGGCCCACAAACAAAAACTAAAATTAATTTTTATATTTTTACTTTATTCAATTAATTAAAAAAACATTTATTTCCGTTTTTAAAACAGATTTTGTTTAACCTTATTTATTTATAATTTTAAGTTTTAAAATTATTTATTCCAAAAAAAAACAAAAAAAAAAAAAATTAACAGCGAAAAATAGTTTTTAAAAAAAATATATACTTTTATAAAATATAACTAATAAAAATTAGGGAGGAAAATATAAATTTATAGTTTACTCTACAAGTTCCGCCGCGGATTAATAAACATCATCGTATATAATTATATAATATAACAACAGAAACGAGAAGGAAATTTAGGAGGGAATGGGCAAGGATTGGAAGTTTTATTATTATAAATTTGTATATTAAGCGCATTCCTGGTTCCTTCATCTTCCAAACAAACACGTATCGGTTATGCATCTTTTCTATTCTTTTCTTTTTTATTTATTAAATTATACATTTATATTGCTCTCGCATGCGCAACTCGCTATGTACTATTCCGAAACGTCAATTGGAATTGACGTCGTGAACGTTGGTGTTTCCAATTCCTCGTGTTTTTTCATTTTTAACATCTGCAAATATAAATTACAAATTTTATTGATTGTACACGTGACTTTAATTAGCATCCATTTTAAATATAAGCTTTACGAAACATTGTGCAAAGTTGAAAATTTTAAATGACAAAAATGGTGCCACCACAAACAAATGAACAATAAACTATTTGAAATGGTACCTCCTGCTTTAAGCGGAATAATTTCCGACATTTTCAGATAAGCAATCATTTTGTAATGTTCATTTCAATCTAAAGTGCAATGATAAAAAATTATGACTCAAATCAAAATCGTTTGTTATCAAACCAAAATGATAATTCGGGCTAAATCTGAAGAGTGATATGATTAGATATTTGCCATAGTAACTTTATTGAACTTTTTATCTTATTCAACAAAGTTTTATGACCTCGTCCAGTAAAACCAACATCTTTTCCATTACTGTGTAACGTTTCTACACTATCAAAAAATATTAATCAGCTCATCATCACCATCACGCTATAACCGTGTCTATCTAAATTAATTAACCAGCATAACCCCAAAACTCACTTAATTTAATTAAAACAAACAAACAAAAAAAACCGAATACGTCATATTCTTAATACATATTTTCTTTTCTATTAATCTTGCGGCACAATCAACTATTTATTTTAAATAGAACGAACAGAAAAAAAAAAAAAATTTAAAATTACAAAATAATTAAGCGCGATAAGAAACAAACACGTGATAATTAAATGAAATTACCTAGAGAGAACTAACAAATTGTGCGATAACAATACGTCAGTGCATTACAGATAATATAACAAAACAAAACAAACAGTAAAAAAAAAAGCAAATTAACAGTTTAAACACAAAGTGCCAACACCCACTCCACCCACTTACAAAAAAAAACATACCTTCATGTCACCTTTAGCCTAAAAGATGGTTTTTTTGTTTTTATTTTTTTAATTTAAGGAGGAAATAAAATAAAAAGAGAGAATTATTTATTTGTAAAAAACGAGAGCCATTTTAATATTGTCGTGTATTTTCGTGTTGATTATTTCGTATATCATTCGTGTCGTGTATATATCACAAAATATAATTTAACTGTACTCACCATCTGTAACTTATAATGATTGATGATATCCTGATCAGCGGGGCACGATTGTGTGAAGGCATCTAATTGGTACATATTGTACATGTAACGCCAAAGATGTGTTAGATTTGTCTAAAACAAAAAAATTAATTAATTTTTTAAAAATGGTGGAACAAACAAAAAAAATACTTACTGGTATTTCAAAATCAACAAAATATTTGCCCGCAACACGAATATGCTGCAGTCTTGGCATTAATTCACAATCAAAACAGCACATTGTGTCACCGGTTAAGAAACGGGTCGCCCGGGTTTCCAAATGGCTATTTATTTTTTTCAAATGTAAAAGTAAACTGTTATTTTTCGTTTCATCTTTTTTTACTAATATCAACTTTAATTTTGGATAAATATTTTCTATAAGTGTTGCTACTTCTTTATCCTGTACAAATAAATTATAACCACCTGGAATATTCTTCATAATGTGCCTTTCAATTTTATCATTTTCTAAAATTGCCAAACCGTTATCGATTAGAATTGGCGGATGTGTTGCTTCGAAATTGGTGCGAAAATCTGGTGGCGGTTTTTGCATATCAACTGTTGTAACCTGAAAATTAAAAAAAAAAAAATTAAATTACGAATACAATTTCAGAAAAATTTGATTGAAGTTTGATTAGAATTTGAATGACCTTTAACATTTGTTTTAAGAATTAAGCAGTTATAAACATTTTTTAGTCACACCAATAAAGTTTGATCAGTTTTTAAAAAAAGTTTCGTAAGCCAATTGCTCAAAATTTGAATGCCTTGTTGTTGAAACTGAGAAAATTTGACTAAACAAATTTCTAATAATATTCCATTCAAATCTTATTTATTTGCAGTAAAAACTTGATTGATCGCCGATCTTCAGAGGAAACACTGATTAAATTTGAATGACACTCAAAATGTATTCGCTTGGTGGAATTACGTGGAAATTTTGAATTTGATAAATCGTTAGAAAGTTGTCAAAACTTAAACTTAATAAAGTCGGATTCGTGTTTCAAAAGATTCAATTGGTCGGTAAAATGTATCGAATTTTTGAAGAGAATTGCGTGTCAAACTCAATCGATTGCAAATTATTTATTTATACAATTTTTCTTTTTAAATCCCCTCGTTCCATCAAATCAAATTTTACTTTTTATCTTGATTAAAGTTTGAATAAATTTTCAGAAAAATGAATTCAAATTTAATTAGGACCGAAATTAGCAAAATTTGTGTTAACTTTCCAATTAGATGAACATTTCTTAATCAAACTTGATTCAGACCGCAATTCAAATATTTACTTTTATTTAATTGAATACAGAATGCATAATCAATTCAAGAAGAGTTGAAAATTGAAGAATATTTGATTGTTGAAAGATCTCAATACACTGAAACACTATTAAGCTTAAAGCTAAAATAGAGCATAGTTTGAATACAAAAATAGCGTAGGGAATACAAATACTAATCAACTTTTAACTCTAGTACAGTGGTTTAAATAAAAATTTGAACTGGTTTATTTAAACTTGAATAAAGTTTGAATAGCGTTCCGAAAAATTTGAGTAAAGTTTGAACACTTTCGAGTTCTTAAACATTTTTTTTGAAACAAAATTAAACAGAATTTGAAGAAAGTTTGAAATTTTTGAACAACTTCTACTCAATCTCTAGTTGCATTCATAACCATATCCCTGTTGGTTTAGGCCGATGACTAAGAATTTGATTGTTGAGTAATTTTATACATCTTTGATCTTGTCTTCGAATATATTGATCGAAGCTCCGATTGTCTTGTCCGTATCATTTAATACTCGCTCTAACCAGATTAGATCGTGTACTGCTTCAGAAAATGCGATGAATTCGGCTTCTGTCGAAGACAAAGAGACAGTTGTTTGTTTTCGGCTAACCCACGAGGTTTCAAATTTTCTGTCAATATGGTCTCATGCTCAATCGGCGTCAACGTAGCATTTGTAACTTAGATCGATTTCTTTGTTTCTTCAATTTGAGCTTTAGGGATTTTGTAGCTTTCAAATATCTGAAAACACTTGGCTTTGAATTGAACGATATTACCTTCTTGATCGGTTTTCGTCTTATACACCCATTTGGAACCAATTGCATTTTCTCCTGGTGATAATTTGTTTATCTTCCAAGTTCCAAAATTATGAAGTGACCCATCTCTTCATTCATTTGGGTCATTGAGTGCTTCTTCATAAGTAGCAGGATCCGAGTTTATTTCTTCTGTCGCCCTATTTATTTCCATAATTAACCGTTTTGGTGGAACATCCTTATTTGGTCTTATAGAACGTTTGTGCCGGTTGTTGTTCTTCTCGTTCCGGTTCTTAATTGTCTTCGCTTTGAGGTGCTGCTTGTTTGATTATATAAGCATAATGTACATATACTTATATCGGTTTCAATAAATTAAGCATGGCGATAAATCTTAATATTGTGTGCTTTAATTATTCGGCTGTGTCATTCAACTTTGTACGCTGTTCTTTCGGGACGTCTGCATAACAGATGCTCCAAAAGTATGAAAATAATTTAAATCTGATAATTTACCAAGCCACATCTCATACGGAGTAATTATTAAGCTTCTAGTTGGTAGACGATTGATTATGTGATTCGCCGTAGTCATCGCTTTGCCCCAATACTGTTTTGTACAAACCTGAGCTTATCAACATATGTAACCTGTCATTTCGATTAAGGTCCTTTTTTTATGTTCGGCCACTCCGATTTGTTCTGGCGTGTTAGGTACGGTAAACATTTTATCCACATATTCACCACCTCTGGCTGACCTAATTACTTTAGGTGACGTATTGCGTTTTCATCATTTCGATAAATTCCATAAACTTTCCGCAAACGGTGGAAATGAATCTCAGCATTTTCCTGATATCGATTAAATTGCGATGGCCTAATGCCATTCATGATCGCATCTCGATTTTCCTGGTTAAATTACATTGAACGCTTGTGTAGACGTCGTTGGTGGATTTAAGAACAAATAATAGCTGCGTTTCTTGACGCATAGTGATCCGAATCAAATCAAAATTTATATGTGAAGCAACAAATGGTCACAAATGGTGATCTAAAAATTAGTTCAGCTATTAAAATGTAGATGAACAATATTTTATTTTGTAAAGCGACAAAGAATAAGATGAATACAGTACGAGTATGAAGAGGAAGATTCAAAACAAAACGAGGCAGAAAATTGAAATTTGATGTCTGTTTGTTTTAATTTGGTCTTTATGATAAAGAATCCGGAAAAATCGAGATTTCTCGTAACGTTATTTTCAACGAAAATGCAGTTGTTTGCCTTCCAAGAAGAAATACGGTTGAGTTTAAAATACCAGAAGATAACACTGATAATGATTGTAATCAATCAAATAAATACGAAAACCAAAACTAAAGGAATTCGAGATATAGAAGACGATTTAATGTAACATGAAGCAACAATACATCAGTCAATAAATAGTAAAGACAATGCCGGCTATAAGTCACGCAATCGCGAAACAATCGGAATGCCTGCTGATAGTCTTGTACTCCTGAGACTTTAGAGGAAACGATATCATGTACAGATGCGACAAATTGGGCGTAATCAATACAAGATGAAATATATGTGATGTTGTTCGATTCAAGTCAAGACTTTGACATCAACTTCAATGAAACGTTATTGCATTTGACTCAATTAGGATTCTTCTCTCTGCTGTGCCAGTACGAAATGATTTTGAAATTATGCAGTTTGATGTAAAAACAACATTCCTATCCTATACGGCGAGCTACCGGAAGACATTTCACTAGACAGGACAAACATCAACTCAAAAATGGTATGTAAATTGAAAGTCTTTGTATGATTTGAAACAAGCTCCGCACGTCTGTTGGAACACAACATTTCATACTTTTTTGAGCAAATACGGCTTCATTCAAAATAATGCTGACATTGTGTTTATCGAAGGCAGTGCAATAATAAAAATAAACGAACGAGACAGGCAAAACCATTTTTTTCTCAAAATGTCACGTTACTAAAGCCAAAACAAAGAATTGCTGAGCGAAGAAACCGAGACACGATTGAAATGATTTCGAATCAGAAAATTTGACCGATGATTTGAAAGCAGTGGGGAAACGACAGTGGTTGCAGAGGAACAGATAATCTGGTAAGTTGACTGCAAATTAGTCAAATTCAATTAAGGCGTTGAAAACGATCCAACCTACTTCAGTAGGAAGCGAAAGGATTGTTTTTAAATGTATCGAATTTTTATAGTAAGAAGCGATCTGGTCTGCGTAACAAATCTTTAATCGCAATATATTTGTGATAATTCGATTAACAATAAAAGAAAATTTAAAATGAAACTGCTGTTTTTTGTGAGTTTTACTTAACATTTTTGTGAATTGACCTGGAAATTGTTTTTTTTTATTCCCGGGATCCCGGCAAAAAAACCACCCTCTAGTTGCGTCAGTTGATGAAAAACATTGGTGAAGTATTGAATGGCCCTTCCACGCTATTCATTGACAACCAGAGCGCCATCCGGCTGATCCGCAATACAGAATTTCACAAGCGAACTAAATATATCGATATTCGATATCACTTCATCCGAGAGAAACTAAAACAAGCAGAAATATACGTACAATACAAATGTGCCGATATTCTCATTAAACATTATCTTCCGGTAGATTCAAGACTCTTTGATACTCCATTTCGAGGATTAAGAATTAATTATAATATCTTTGAAGAGTTCCCCATTTAGTGACAGTATTGAATTATTTAAAATGTCAAACCGTCAAACATGTCTTGGAGTGCGTTCAATGTCGTACTGTTACAAAGCTTTCATGAAATCTAGTAATCTCTGTAATATTTGTTTAATATAAAAATGAAAGCTAACTACACATGGTGGAAACAGACGTGCAGAATTCTGCAAGCATCGAAATTAGAAAACATTAGTTAATATATAACTTAGTTCGTTAGTTTATATTGCAATTACTTGAAGTAAAATTTGAAAGCAAATTGAATCAAATTTGAAATTCTCTATTTGAATGTAATAATCCCGACATAAAATAAATTTCATTTGAATTTGGTAAAACGTGGTTTTAATAAAATTAGAGAAAAATCATAGAAACTGTACCAGTAATTTAAATTTTTGAACGAGCAAGTATTTAAACAAATTAAACTAAAGTACAGTTAATTAATATTCAATGAAAATTAAACGAGGTTTAGACATGTTCAAATTTGGGCAAAACACTTCAAATCAGCTATAACTAGATTAAAACAAGAACATGGAATTCGATAAGAATCCTCGACACAACAAAAAAAAAAAAAAAAAAAACGGTATTACGCTTGATTAATTAAAAACAATTAATTTATTTTTAAGATAAACCATTATGAAAATATATTTTAAAAACAAACTTTCAGTTTTTGTGCGCGACTCGCTCAAATTTAATCGAACGGAACTGGAAATTCTCAATTATCTTTTGATTTGTGAAATACATATACAAAAAAAAAAAAATGTTGGCTGCATTCAGTATTTCAAATTCATAAAACGTCAAAACGTGTATAAATATTTTGTACTCACCTTTAAACTAATTGTTTTAAGCTCAGCTAACAAATAGAGGTCCATAAAATATTCCTGGCAAAATAGGCATGCTCCCTTCCGTCTCCCATCGATTGTTGACGCCTTTATGGAAATAGAACAAAAGCAGATATAAAATTAAATATAAATTGTGTTTTTTGTTAGGTTGTTGTATATGAAATCGATCCCATTCAATCGGAAATATCCAAAAATGTATTCATTCATGCATTCTAAATGCACAACAGAAATGAGAGATTGTTGTTTGAATTGTTTAACGTAAAGGCGCGTTGTTTTTAATGTACGTTTGTACATTCAAACCGCGTATTTAGGTTTTTAGAACTATAAAATAAAGTTTTTTTTATGTTTAAACAAAAAACGAAACACTATTGTTTATCAGTTAGTTTTATTGATTTTATGTATTCCAGATCAATGTACCTTGTGATCAGTGTGCAGGGTCAGACATGATTTCTTGAACGTGAGGTATTTTTTTTTTTATTACTCCAGTGTGGCACAGAATATTACACTATGTATTTTGCCGCCATCTTGATTTTTATTGGTTTGTATAAATCAACAAGAAACAAGTTGGTATCCGATTCTCTGAATAACTACAAAATTCAAACGAAAAGTTAAATTCATGTTTCGAAGCAGAAATCCCTAACCCTATTACGATTAAAGCATAGTTGAGGGCAGCTATTTGTAATTTTATTATAAGCAAACCAACCATCAAAAATTTCAAAATGACTTCCTCTAATTGATTCTCCAACTCGTTCAATTTACTCTTCTCTTCTATATGTGTAACCCTTTCTCGCTCATTTACAATTTCTACAGTTCATAAATGTTCGTGTGCGATTTATTTAGATTTGACTTGTAATATCCAATGTGGCTAATTTTATCGAATTACAGTTTCATAATTTGCTGATTCGAAATTTTAATTCGATCAGCTTCGTTTATTATCCCTCGTTCAAAATATGACAATACTGTGTCCGAACCTTTTCATTATATTCTCTGAATCCAATTTGCAGCATGACTTCCATGTTTGAAATTAAACAGATTTACTTACACCACGGCAAGTCTGTGGTGCAACAGCAAATCAGCTTCATTTTTATTCAGGAACCTTATCTTCACGATGGTTCTGTTTGTGGGCTAAACATTCGTAAAATCCTAATGGTAGAATTTTTAACAAGAATTCTCTTATTTACCAATGCATCAATCCTGTTACGATTAAGGAAATTGAGAAACAAGCATCCAAGCTGCAAAAAGCATTCTCGTTTAAAAATTCGTGTCCACTTATTATCAAACAAAACATTGGGAATAGACCCTTTTGAAGGAAATTGAAGAATAAAGCCAAAAATACTAGGTAATCTTAAATAAGATTGGGACTGTATCTTTATAGCTCAAAAAGAGTTTACAAAAAGACGATAAGACTGTTGTCTGAATTCAATTTCACTAAATTATATTCGGTGGTGCGCCCTTCGAGAGATAAATGGAGATCACTGCATTTTCTTGAGAATTTGTATGAGTCGATAGTCTCCTTTTCTGATGGCTCTCGCTCCCTATGTTTGATCTGTATTTATCAGGCCGCCTGAGTAGATACTGCACAGTTTATTAAGTGGAAGCAATTTCTCTTACGCTCTGTGTATTTGAGGCATTGAACCTCGTTGTTACAAATAAGAATTTTGTTTCCTGTACAGGCAGCTTACCTGTACTGAATTCGTTGGATAATCCCTTGACTGTGCCAACATTTCTTAAGGACTGTAAATACTTTATTTATCTTCACTGTTCAATTAATAGAGTGGCGATCATGTAGGTTTCTGCCCATTGTGGCATGAGAGCAATAATATTGCTGATTCTCAGGTTAAAATTTGTCGGTCCCGAACCGGTTGCTATCTTACCATTTAATAGCAATTTTTATAGCTGCCGCATTGCGAAACTTTTTATTAGTGGACCTAGCTTTATCTATCGGCAGGAACCGGTTGAGTGTATTGATCACGACTCTTACTGGTCACGACCAGCTTTAAAGTACACCAGGATGCTGTATGCGAGGATTGTCTTGAAGACGACGGTGACCAGCTGTAGTGGTGCTTTCGACGTAGTTAGATTGGAAATATTTGACTCTAGGTCTATTGTTGAAGATCAGTTGTCTTCCTTGCCTTGGCTCAAACTACTTCAGTTTATTAAGGCTACAGCATGCGTTCGCGATTTAGAATATAATCACTGGTTTGCAGCATGGGTCCTTTGTGGCATTGAATGCGGAACCTCGGTTGGTTCCAACCAATTTTAATAATAATAATAATTTTGTTTATATTGAATTAGTGTATTTCTTGACAGTGAAATCAAGCCTTCACCTTGTACTTATTTGAAACTCTCATTTCCTAATTCCTATTTTGCGACCAAAATTCGGGTTGTGATCATCCAAAATAATGTAAAACGACGTTTTTTTTTGTTGGGCTGGCTAAATTCAGTGGACGAGTGTATGCAGCTTATCGATCGGTTGGCTAATCTTATCATTTATTTATTTATTTTATTTTATTTTATTTATCACGCAGTATTCGATTACGGACTGCTTTGAAATCCGAAATAGTTTTTTCTACCCACGGCCTAAGAAGGAAACCAACATCTAGATTGCCGAACATATAGCCAACAAAAACAGGTGAGGTATAATAGTTATGTTTGACGGCGGTGTCAATGCGTTTATTGCTCAATTGTTCACAAAATTATTACAGTCCTCTTCTGAACTGTATTGTAGTTTTTAGATACATACAAATGTTTCCTCATCGATCATAGCTTGTCAAATTTGTATTTGGCGTATATCCAAAAATTTTACCGAGCACAAACAAAATTTTAAATCTACATTGATACTACATACTATTCATTTATAAACGGAAGTTAGAAACGAGTTTAAATCGCGCAAATTAAGCAAAAACAATTATACGCTCTACGTCAATAGTGAGTTGGCAAGATATTCTTCAGAAAATATATAAATGATCAAGTTTTCCAATTTTGAAATCACTAAATCCGTTATGATTTATGTTTCTAGATCCCACACTGATGAATTTAGAGGCTACAAAATGTAATGATCGAAATTTACAATAAGTAATAAACACGAATCGATTAATTATACCACAAGATCAAGATCAATTAAAAAAAAACATAAATCATTAAAATACATAAAAGTAATTTACGAAAAATTTATATTTGATTACCGAATTAGCAATTTTAATAGCAAATAAAAACTATAAAAATAAAATTATTTCACGATCAGCCATCGAGCGCAATTTTTGTAAACCAACATCGCGACCTACTTACCCAACACACACACACACAATACAGAAACTATAAATAAAAAAAGTTAACCCTCCGACGAAAAACATTTTTTCCCCCCAAACCCAAATATCATTGAACTCTCAACTTGAAAATAATAAAACCGATTGAATCAACACCGTATGGCCGTATATAAATGTTTGTGTGGTTGGTTGCTTGTTGGATATTTTTTTTTTAACATGAACACGAACATACAAGACAAATAAAAAAAAAAACGTTGGTTTTTTATTATGTTTATCCCCCTCGCGAGTGGTTTTTTTTTTTCTTCGAATTTTGAATGCTTTCATCATAATAAAAGCGGCGACACATTCTAATTCTTCACATGTTTTGTTGATTTATCAATTCAGCTATACATACACATATATAAGTAATGGTACTACCTACATAATATACTACTAATAAATGTACAGTGAGCCCAGTTGATACATAAATACTTAGTTTTGTGGTGTTAATTCATAAAATTTCGGAATCATCACTGCAAATCTCACCAAACTAATCGAGATTTGTAAAAGAGCACACACCAATAATATCGAGTGTTACGATCACGTATGACCTACTGTACATATATGGCGTTTACGAGGTATAAAACAAAAAAATGAAACCACGACATAATATAACGATCATGTATTAGAAAGTAAAAGTCGTTTCAATCAGTTTGTTGTTGTGTTGTTATTTTGTTATGATTATACATAAATATTCTATTTGTCCGAATTAAGCATAACGAATTTATAACAATACACCGATTATGCAATACCATTATTAATGATATACACATTAACCATGGCAGCCAGCACGTTATAAAATTGCAATTCATTTAGTGTTGACACATTCAAGGTTTTTGTAATTGTATACTAACTACACGGTATGTTTATGTAGTAGGGTGTGTGTGTGTGCAATTGTGCATGCAGAATCTTTTTCTCTATTTAGCGCACTCTTTAATTGTCAACCAATTTAAATGTTTCTTCTACGTTTTGCTTTCGTTTTGGTGGCGGCCGCAACGACGGGGTGACTCAACCTGAAAGTTACTTCACCCCATTTAACAAGAACAATAAAACTATTTATGATAGTAGTAGTAGTAGTAGTAATAGTATTCTAGAAAGATATACAAAACTGGTACAAATTTTCGCCACCATTTTAAATAATCCATTGACCTCATAGTCATCATCATCATTGTCGTCGCACGATCAAAAATAGCGCATTGTGTGGGTTTCTCAAGATCTCATTTTTTCTTTTAATACGATACAAACAAGCAAGCAAAATGCATTTGCGTAACTAAATGTAATTTTCTAAGAGCGTTTATTGAATTTTACAATTAACAGAAAAATGCATTTTGTAATATTTAACTGAAGATCAATCGATTTAATGCTATTGCGTTGTGTACTAGCTGCTATTTGTAGATAATTATATAATGGAGAAATGTATTTAACTGTGTACAGTAGCTGCTAGGATAGCCATAAGTAAATTGTGATTTACTAATTTTATTATTATTGAAAATGATCGGTTGGTTGGGGAAAGATGTAATGAACGTAGAATGCCAAGCAGGTCAAGTGTTATTTTATTTGCTTAAATGCTGACGTTTGAGTAAAGTAAATTGATGCTAATTTTTTTAAAAATTGAAGATTGTGTGAGTTTTATGGAATTTTTGTTTTGCCGTTTGGCGTTGATTTGAGGAATTAATCATGATCTTTAAGAATTTTTCAAATATTACAACTGAATACAAATTCATCTAGCAATTTCACTGTTGAGGAGTATAACCCATTGGTTACCTACAGATTGGTTACTTCATTAATTTACCTGCCCTAGTTTTAAGGGCTTCGTTCTTCAAAGCCGTTTTACTGGGTTTGATTAGCATACGGCGCAAATCCGCATTCTCATGTTGACTAAGGCTATTTCCTCCTATAAGGACACAAATGAACGAGGTGAGTTACTCCTTGATTACATTCTAAGTACTAACCTTCATATACGTACCATAGGCAATAAGCCGACTTTTATAACTAGAAATAGACAGAAGGTATTAGACATTACACTTGTCTCAAACTTTTTGACGACTAGTCTATTAAAGTGGAAAGTGTCGGAAGACCACTCCTTTTCTGATCACTGTTACTTTCAATTTGAAATGGACTTGGTTTTTCCAAACAGCCCTTTCTACAGGAACAGGAGGAAAACCGACTGGGATATCTTTAGAAATATTCTGGGTAATTCACTAACAGTGCCGGTGCCTAAATCTCCAAAAACTACGGTAGAATTCGATGGCTTAGTGGACGAACTGTCCAGCGCTTTTAATGAAGCGGTACTGGGTTCTTGTCCTCTTAGTAGGCCTAGGGGTAAATCTCGGCCACCCTGGTGGTCCAAGGAGATTCAACAAATACGTCAACGATGCAAAAGACTCTTTAAAACAGCAAGGAAAACAAGAGCCGCTGTAGACTGGGACTCCTATAAGGAAGTCCTCAAAATTTACAAATATCAATTAAGAAGTACTAAGAACAGATCTGGGAGACTATACTTTGGCAAAATTTAGGAGTCTTCAGAGATGTCCAGGCTGCGTAAAGTACTATTCACTAGCCCTTCCATCCCAAGCTTTCTTCAAAGGCCGGATGGAGCATGGACCACAAATAGTGCGGAATCGCTGGAACTACTACAGTAGACTCACTTTTCTGGTTGTTCCGAATCTGCACCTACTACATTAGCAAGTAATAGGGCAAGTAGCCTCGTAGACCAAAAAACTAGCAGAAGAAAGATTCTGTGCGCGATAAGCAGTTTTAAACCATATAAGTCGCCAGGACCTGATGATATTATCCCTGCGGATATTCAAAAAACTACGGATCTAACCATTTCCTGGTTAGAAGTAATTAACAGAGGCAGCCTAGAACTATATCACATTCCTAGTAAATGGAAGGAAGTGAAGGTTGTTCTCATACCTAAGGCGGAAAAACGCTCACACTGCAGTCCCAAACACCATAGACGGATTAGCTTGTCTTTTTCCTTTTCAAAATACTAGAAAGACAAATTGAAGCTCATATTAGAGGCACGATTGTGCCGGCAAAGCTGTCTAAATCTCAACATGCCTATTGCAAGGAGACTACGCAATGGTAACCTTTTTGGACATTGAGGGAGCCGGAGTGGACGAATCTCTCAAGGACTGGATAGATCAAATGCTAAGAGGCAGGATCATAAATGCCAGTCTGGGGAAATCCTCCGCCAGAAGATTTGCAAGCAGGGTGGCGTACTGTCCCCCCTGCTTTGGAACTTGGTCATAAATGATCTGTTGCCGAGACTGGAGGATAGTGGATTCAAGGTGGTTGCCTATGCGGATGACGTCGCTATTGTTGTCCGTGGTAAATATCCCGACACACTAAGTGAGCTTATGGAAAATGCTCTGGGCATTCTTTCATTATGGGCCAATGGTTAGGTTTGAATGTGAACCCACTAAAAACCGAATTGGTTCTCTTCTCCAGGAAATATAAACTTCTTCATATCGATCCTCCCACTTTAAATGGGTTCAACTTGGCTTTTATAGTTGAAGCAAAGTTTCTGGGTCTCGTTTTTGACAGTAAATTAAACTGGACACCTAATGGAAAGAGTAAAGAAAGCTACGGTAGCGCTATACTCTTGCAAAAATGCCATTGGGAAAGGATGGGGGCTGGAGCCCCACATGGTCCTTTGGCTATACACTGCATAGTCAGACCCATTCTTCTGTATGGGGTATCAGTTTGGTGGCCTGCTCTAGACAAGACTGTCAACTAAAAGTTGTTGACAAAAGTTCAGAGAACAATCTCTCTGTGGATCCGTGGTGCACTGAGGAGCACATCCTCTAGGATGAAGAAGCCTATATCAAGACTGGCTCGGACGTACTCGGCTTCTTAGAATATAATAGAAAACGCCGTTAATTGTCAATACACCAACAAAATACGGCAGAGATGAAACGTAGATACGAAGAAACAGCACGTGAAGTAAAAAAGATGGCAAGGAATGATCGAAGAAAATATACAGAGAGCATTCTCAAAGCTGCTGAAGAGGCAACAGCAACTCAAAATATGCGAGCACTATACCAGGGTATAAGAAAAGTCACGGGAAAAATTACAAATATACCACCTATAACGGATGCAAATGGTCAAGTCTTAACAATGGACGGAGCACAGTTAAGGAGATGGAATAAAGAATATTTCGGAGAAGACACCACCACCAGAAATCTCCCGTCATCAATTGACCACAATAACGAAACTAACAATTCCCAAATTCCAACGAAACGAGAAATTAAAAGTGCCATTGAGAAACTAAAAAACAATAAGGCTGCTGGAACAGATAATATAACCGCCTAAATATTCAAACGAGACTCATCTACAGCTACAAACGCATTAACAACAATAATCCAAAGGCTTGACAGTTACAATCCCCCAAGTAAGGTGACCTAAGAGAATGCAAAAACTGGCGAGGTATCTCCCTACTCAATCGAACAATAAAAATACTCGCAATGATCATCCTTGATAGAATCTCACCTATGATCAATGCAAAATTAAGAAACGAGCAAGCTGGTTTTAGACCAGGAAGAAGTTGCACTAATCACATTAACACAATCCGTATCATCACTGAGCAATCCAATGAAAGGAATTCACCACTGTACCTGCTCTTCGTCGATTACGAACGCGCATTTGACACGATAGATACAAACGCAATATGGCAGACAATTTGTAGAAATTAATCGAACTCATACAAGAATTGTATTGGGATGCTGGAAATCGAGTTCAATATTAAAACAAACAAAGTGGAACATTCTTTAATACTCGTGGAGTAAGGCAAGGATGCGTACTCTCGCCAATGCGGTTTCTGATCGTGCTGGATAGTGTGATGCGAAAACTAGATATCACGTCCCCTAACGACATCCAATGAGGATTAACAGTTAAAAAACTCAAGGATCTGAACTATGCAGATGGCATATGCCTGCTCACACACAAACATTCAGACATGCATCAGAAAGTACAACAGCTATCAAACCTAGCTAACGAAGTTGGTCCCCCCAGAGGTGGGACAGAGGAAGATATAAGCAAATGCATTAATAAAGCCAGACATACATACAACATGTTACATAAAGTCTGGAATACTTCCGTCCTGTCATGCAAGACCAAGAGACGAATGTTCAACTCGTGTGTGAAATCGGTACTACTACTATATGGGTGCGACACATGGAAGCAAACAGGAAAAATCAAAATGAAGTTACAGGTGTTCGTAAACAAATTCCTTTGACGAATACTGAAACGCTTCTGGTCTAACATCTGGATTGGACACACACTGGGAAAATCACTAAGTGATATAACGAAGATGTCATTGGACTGGCCACAAGGAAAAAGGAAAATCGGAATACCAGCAATGACATAGAAGAGAACACTACTAGCTGAAGCGAAACAAGTCGGAAAATCATGGGTAGAGATAAAAGCAGCAGCCCCCAACAGAGTAAGATGGTCCAGTCTAGTAGACGCCCGATACTCCTAAATTGGAGTTAAAGGAAAAAAAGGCTGTTTCCTCGCATATTTCTTAATTTCTTCACTGACGTATTCCATTTTTAGATCCTTATGAGGGTTATCATTCCTTAGGTACCATGGTGCTTTGACCATACCACGCAAGACTTTATTTTGCGAGGTTTGAATTACTGCTGCGTTAATTTTCCTGGTATTTAAAAACACTGCATGACCATATTGGATAATAAATGCCAAGAACGTAATTCGTCAAACTAAGTATACATGAGAGTATAACCTGTACCACAGCAAGGAAAATAGCATCGCACCAGCTAATGGATATGTTACCAAAAGAACGAGTAATACCAGCAACACCGTTCACGAATTGCGGGGTAGACTATGCAGGCCCGATTAGCATAAAATTATGGAAAGGCTGCTGTAATAATACAACAAAGGGCTATAATGACACATTCATCTGCCTTTTTAGCCGCATACCGACGGTTTACATCAAGTACAGGAACCTGTTTGAAAATATTCAGTGATTGCGGCACAAATTTCGTTGGAGCAGAAAACAACTAAAAATGCAGGCAAAGCAACAAGAAGCGGTAATTAATGGAAGATCAGCACAGATGGGGAGCTGAATGGCATTTTGTACCGCCGAGAAGTTTTCACTTTGGAGGAGTATGGGAAGCCGGAGTCAAGTCAAAAAACAATACTTGCTCAAAGTAATTGGAAGTCATACATTAACCTTTGAGGAACTATCAACTTCTGGCACAAATAGAGACAGAGAAAATAGAATACCGCGTAGGACAATCAGAATGCAGCCTCACAGGCAAGCAAAAAATGGATGTAAGGTAACTCATGCAATAGCAAAACTCTTAATTTGGCTACTACATTTAATCATTCGACAGGCATATATTTCGAGGATCTAGGCAAACTCGAATTGGTAGCCATGAAGTGGAATTTAGTGATCTATTACATCATGAAGAGTTATTGGGAGGTAATCGATTAACTGCGACGTAATCCTGGAACAACTTCAGTGACCGCTCAACAGCTTGGTCACAGACAATGATGTCCTATAAACAAGCAATAAGGAATGACGACAGGTGAAGCGTGATTAGGGCGACACTAAAGGCATTATTTTAGGAGACATGTTTGGCATTCTCACCCGGCGCTAGGCTAACCAGTATGAAACCTAATTTTAGAACATAAACTAAGAAAATTATCTAAGGGCATTAATGAAAAACCAAATACCGCAATCCCTTGCAGCGAATTATAACCTGCTAGCTGTAATCCCAGTTCTTGACATCTATTAAAACAACTGCTGAATTTTTTTCATGGTTTCAGTCAACTGCTCGTTTATTCTATTTTGTTCCTGAATTTTAAGCTCACTGTACTTCATAAAAAACAGTTTAGTATGAAGAAACTGTCTTTCATCTTCGAGACACTCATCACAAATAAATTTAAAGTTTCTAATGTCAAAAACAAACAATCATATTTTTTTGTAAATATCAATTGTCTGAATTAAATGTAAGCCTTAATATTAAGCTGCATTATCATTTGTACGTAAATCCCGACTAATTTTTTAAAAACTTAGCGAGTCTTATACAATTGAATGAATGTGCGTGCATGTTGTGGTTTTTCCATTTCTTTTTAAATTTTATTATCAATGTACTGCGTTAGAATTTTTTTTTTGTTTTTTCTTATTAATCGAAAACAGCATGAGTGAATTCTACAGTATTTTAAAAAAGTTGGATCATACACGAATGAATGTTCTTGACTGTACGCCTTCAACATTGTGACGTGTCATTTTGTCGATATGAACCACCTTCATTTTAGAACTTTTTTCGAACTAGGTTCATTGTTACGGCTGTGGTTTGGTGATGTTACTATCGGCTGATCCAACTTTTAATTTCTTCCACAGGGTCCAATAGATTTTACCGTGGTACTTTCGCTAGCTAATGCCTGCCATTGTGTCTCTCTTCATTTTGCCATCCACTTTCTTATTGCGGCGACAGACTCATAGCATGAGATTTTAGCATCGACAGAAAATGGTAGAATCGATCGTCAACGAATGACGTAATGGTTTTTTACAATCCCTGATATACCATCCAAGTTTTCGGTACCTGATAAATTTCGATTTAGAACAAGATTGCCAACGGCCTGTTAAGTAAGGCTTTAACTATTTTTATGTTTTTCTCTGAGTCTGAATGTGTGGTTAAGCTGGCACTTGTACTTCATCGCCGACGCCAAAACTTCATTCATGAATTTTACTTTCGTCGTCGTTTTCAATTCAAGTTTTGGTGAATCACCTCTAATGGCGTTGATAAAATGATCCACGATCAATTCATTCGAGACATCTAAAAGAGCTTTGCTATACACTTGCCGCGCTATTTTGCTTTTTCCATGTTCCATGAAGGCTGCTGCCTTTTGTTATTCAGCTGTATCCTGCTTAGCCCAAAGAAATGGGACTGTTTCTACCTTAACTCTAACTCCATCATGATTATATCGTAGCTCATCCCTGCTGCGGTCATACATATGTACCTAGTAGACATACGTAGGGAGAAAATTAACTCATTGAGCCGTTCCTCGACAAATTCTTTTCTGACCTCCAATAGCAGGTTCCTTTTCCTTCCAAATGGTCTCTGTACTTTCCTTTTCCTGGCACCCCATAAATTCCTTAATTCCGCCCTCTAATTCTTGCAACATTCTTTCTCTCACATCAGTTAATATGAAGTTCTACAATCATTGCATCCTTTCTGACACGTTGGTCATAATGGATTTCTCGAACTATTGTATCCTTCCTGTCATTACAAGCCTCTATATTTTTTTGCTCGCCTTGCATTTGATCCAGCTTCTCATTTGTTGTTCAACTTTATAGTTCAGTTGGTCAAATCACGGATTTTGACGGTCAAATCACGGATTTTGACGATCAAAAATTTGATTAAATTCAGATTTTGCTGGTCAAATTTATACCCCTATTCTCTCGGTCGTGTCACTTCATTCGACGTGACAATTGTCATGTCACTTGCATTTTAAATTGGTATTCTCTTAGTCGATTAAGAAGTGATAATATAAGAGAATACGACGTAAAAGGATGTTTGTCACTACAAACGACGATTCTCGCATCGATCGACTAAGAGAATCCCAAAATTTGACTGTTGGCACAAGTGATTAGTGACACGACTAATTCAAGAACTAGATTTTTGAACTTGGGAGAAAAAAATTCAGCCTCTGGGACAGATGTACTTAATACATACAATTTTAAGGTAAAGATTTTCTCTTGTTTTCACCAACTATAATTCATTCGTCTTTTCCTTTATCTCCATTTAGGAACTTAGTTATGACATCGACTAGTCTGGACCATCGAATTCTATTTGAGGATATTGCTTTATGATCTCTGCTTGTTTTATCGAACAATTTCGCTTCTTCTAAAGCCATTCGCCCCTTCACTAACCTCTTCCCTACTGGATTCCTCTTAAAGACTTCGTTACTGATAAATGACTGATAAAATTGCGTCAATGTGGCCAATACCTACATCGTCGTCACTGGATTATGCTCTGTACGGATCGAATTTGGATTATTTTGAAATGATAATAAAACTCGTTATAGCTTGTCTTGAAGTTGAAGTCATTTTAAAGGGCATTATCCATTATCGACCAATTTGCTAGTATCTCAACCAAGCAGCTAAACCATAATGGTAAGTCAGGCAAAATACCTGGGACCTGTTATATTTGCCAATGACGTCATGCATTCTGAGGTTTTCAGAGCCGGCTCATCGTTTATGATAAATATTTGTCATGTAAATTGTACAACAGATTCTTTTTTTAATCATCACACAGATGGTATGGGGTTCAACTTTATCCCAATTTTTATTGAGCCCGCAAAGAGCTTAAAAGTTTAAATTTGTTTTTGTATAATCAATAAATAGTGCAAATCGAGGAGTAATTGACATCTAGTCCAAACGAGTTCTAGAATTTCATGAATAGTAAAAGAAAATTAGTTGGGTTTCCGTCGCCTATATCTTACCAGTAGCTCCGTCCCTAGTCAGCCCTCGGAAATCTGCGATTTGTTTGCTATCTTTTTTGCATCAGTATACGAACCAGCTACGATGTCCCTTTCTTCAAAACGGGTAAAAGAAACGAAGTAAGTAACTATCGGAGAATTGCTATACTTTCCGTCATGCCCAAGCTATTTGAATCAATGATACACAGGGTCTTGGTTTTACATACTAAATCATTTATTTATCCTGCTCAGTACAGATTTTATCCAGGAAGATCCACAGTGAATAATTTGGTTTCTTTTGTGGCAAATTGTGGCTCCCCTTTTTTGCGAAATTGTACACTGTTCTAAATAGTGGTGTTAAAGTTGAGGATGTCACAGATGCTTTACCTGCTTGTGGCTTTTCTTTCCGTTTTTTTTATTCCTTTCTACATGTTCCTGTTTGCTGCTGCAATTTCAATCAGTCTCGAGACGAGGACACTACGTGTATTTACTGCGATCAGTTCTTGCCATTTTCTTTACTTATCGGGCTAAATCTTCACATTTCCGTCATATTTTGGTGATAACATTGCGAAACTTGAGTTGACCCAAGTTGCGTTCTACATAATCAAACTTCTGAGCTACTTGTGGGAAAATTTAAAAATGTAAATTCCCTTAGATTCAGCAAGTAGTGTGCATTGTTCCTACAGTTTTTGGTGCCAGGTCATATTTAGATGCCAGACCTGTCATGAATCTTTTCTGAGTTTGAAGCTTTGAACATTCAAATTTAGCTAACTGTCTTCAATCTTATATCCTTTAGTCATAATTTATTGTTAATGTTAAAAAAGTCAGCAAAAATAAAGTTCGTCGAAATACTTCTCAGCTTTGGAATAGCAAGGAGGATTGTAATGTTATAAGCATTAAACAAAAAACTAAAAAATTAGGAAACAAATCTCAACTTCGGATTTATACAATTCAATCGACTAATTAGATTAAACACACCGCACAGATGCAGGTCAGTTCTTAAATAATTAAATACAGTCTTGTTTTTCATGTTTCTATCGCAAAACCCCATAAACCAATCGTAACCTACATTTTCTTTTTTTTTTTAAATAAATTTGCGGTTACCTAATCCGCACTATTACACAAAACCTAAATTCAAAATTAAACCAAAACAAAAAGCTATTATAAATCATTTCTTGATCTTTAAATATATAATTAGACATCTAATTTTTCTTAATTTTCACGCTACACAGATACAGATTGCCTCCTCCACGCGCGCATACTCTTCTCAGTACATAAATACATTTTTTATATACAATTTATTGTGTCTAAATAAATTTCCATTCACGTTTTCATTTATAACGTATATACGTATGACGTATAAACCATAACAGCTAAGCAAAACCACCAGAAACGGATTTGACTGTTTTTATTGCAACGATAAAATATCGATAAATCTCACGAATAAAACTAACACACATTGAATATAGAGAAAATGTGTTAGAAACCAGACAGGTTTTGCGCTAAATTGTATTGTGGGGGAGCTCATTAAACTCTCAACAAAAATAATTGTTCACATTATAATAAAAATATAAAAAATTTTGTCGACTTCCCGACAAGTAACATAATTTCTTTACTCACAAACAACACAAATTATGCGACAATCATTTTTTGTACAAATAGAAAGTTTTATTAAGTCGACGACGTTGAAAAAATAAAAAATAAAAAATTTGTCACTATCGTCATTAGGTACTGGTAAATGACGTGAAAAATGAAAAATTCAAAAGCGTCGATTCGCCAAGTTTCTAAAAAACAAAGCATCAATACATTAAGATGTAATCATAATGAACAAAAATATTTAAAAAATGATTTCATTGCCAAGGACTTTACGTATTTAATATACACAAAACGTCTGTGACATAAACAAACAAACCAGATCCGCCAACACAAAGTCAAAATTTTTTATTTTTTTTCGTTTAAATTTGATCAATACATATTCAAATTTGTTGTCTGTAGCGCCGAAGAAATTGAAAGTCACTCAAAGGCATTCATTTTTTTATCATAATTACCAGTTTTATACTTTCGGCGACGAATTGACTAGCACTAGAGATTTATGTTTTCTCCAAATACATAAATTAGTATTTTGTATCGATGCTGTGACGCCAATGAATATTTTACACATTGCCAAATATGTATAGTGAACAAAATATCTTGAAATTTTGTGAAAAACTATAAAACTTGAAACAATAGAATCCAGCTAGTCAAATAAAGATTCGAATTGGGTAAACATTGCTTTAAATAATGTAGGAAATACTTATTTTACAATTATCCGCCAGAAAAAAAAATTGAGCTACTTTTCAATAGTCAAAATATCGAGCTTCACACCATGATTTCGCGAGACAAATAGATCACATGTGTATTTCCCTTCTCTGAAACGAAACCCAATAGTCTAAAACAAAATCTTAAAATTGAGCAAAACTTTAAGGTACGTATTTTATGAACCAACTTTAAAATAGAATAATGAGGAAAGCAAATATATTATAAAAGAGCAACAAATGAGCAAATTAATTTATAATATTGTTACGAATCAAATTTGTATCCTGAAAAATCTTAAAAACTCCAATGAAAGCGTAAAATGCGCAAATTTGCTACGTTGAGCAACATACTTAATTGCAAAAAGATATTGACATAAAATTGAATGAGCAGTTAATCAGGTTTTCAGTTGTACGAGGTAAGCAAACCTGCTTAAAGACTATAATTCAATATGTTGCTCAATTTGGTTGTAAATTTTTCGAACCCCAAAAACCGCTCTGATTTTCTTTTATTCTCTCGCGTCAAATGGAATAAGAAATATTATCTAAAACTGAGCCTAATAGAAAAATGAGTAATTTTAACAAAAATAATTGAATTTCGACTATTTTTCTGATATTTGACACTTTTTTAGGACGTTTAATGTTTAACTTTAGTTTTTTAAGCCAGACAATTTCTAGAACCTCGTGAATAAGGATTCCGCCACTAACTGTTAAGAGAAACCAAAAAATGAAGATGTAACTTTTTACAAACAAACATTTTTGAATGTCATTCCAAATAATTTTTGGTTGTTTGTCGTTTTTCAAGAAATTCAATTTTTATTTTCCACCTTTTAAAGCTCAGATTAACCAATTGTTTTGTAAACATTTTTAAAATAATATTTGCCCAATTTTTATCGTTAATTAAAGTTAAATAAATGTTTTAAAAATGTTCAAAAGTACACATAAAACAGATGGAGTGAAATTCTGAATCTTCACCGTCTAAAATAACATTGAGCTAAAATATTGTAAACATAAAATAATTTTAATAAACTCAATTGTCAATTTAAAGATAAAAAACTAACAAATTTTAAAATCTGTGGAAATTAGACATTTTTAAATATTTTGAGCAACTCTGCCTAGTTCGTGCAGTTATAATTCAATTTTCCAAAAAATCGATTTGTAACCTATTTACAGTATTCTGAATCATAATTAATTCCCTAACGCATGCTAGATTCCCTAAAAGAATTGTTCAACAGAAGATTTTGTAATTGATGGACCAACACATGAACATAGCCACCAATTGTTAAGAGAAACCAGAAATGAATATGTAACTTTATACATACAAATTTTGTGAATGTCTATTTGTTTGTTTATCTGTTATCTTTGCAATCTTTACTGGGGCTCACGATACTCTTTCTATTAATTTTTAATGTCCTATCTTACCCAGTAGCCAAATCGAGGACGTACGGTTATATATATGCCCATTTTGCGTAGACCACATATACATTGCGTTGCTCCACGTTAGTCTAGAGGGAGGGGGGAGGGGGGGGGGGGGGGGGGGCGTTAAATACACTTTAATTATTTCACCTTTTTCAAGAGCCGTAAGTTTACTAAGCAAGCTCAGATTGATCGGTTGTTTTTTTAAACATTTAATCTAAGTTGTTTCAGTAAGCAACATTGAGCAAAAAATTGAGCTACCATATTTGAAGCACAAAATAATTTTAATAAACTCGATTATCAATTTTAGGGCAAAAAACTATCAATTTTTAAAATCTACGAAAACTATAAAATGTTAAATATTTTGAGCAACTTTGCCTAGTTCATAGAGTTGTAAACCAATCATCAAAAAAATTGATTCGTAACCTAGCTACACCATTCTGAATCATAATATGTTCTCTAACGCCTGCTAAGTGCCATGCTAAAGAATTGTTCAACACACACGATTTTGTCATGTATGAACAAACATATGCCCATAATCAAATAAAATACAAATTCATTGTCAAAGCCATTACATGCGCGCTAATCAATTAAAGATTCGAAGAAAAGCATAAAAAACAAATCATAAATGTTTTATTTTATGTTGTTGTTTTATCGGATTACTTTCCCCATCGATTATGATTTTCTCTAATTTTACTTTCATCGTAGAACGAGTGGGAAAGAAAAGAAAATTGATTTCATATCTTGAACGATTTTATTTTTTATAACGATTTTTTATAGAGATTAGATGTGAGACATGATAGATTTATGATTTAATGTTGTCAGTTTTGGTAAGATGATGATGATGATAATCAAGATTGTATAGAAAATTTGTATGGCTTGCATGACATCAGCAGACTTGTTTTTTTATGACTCAGCAGCATCTTACAAGTAAACAAACAAAAAAATACAAAAAATTATCGTATATTTTATGTACATAAATAAGATTTGACCATACCAAAATTAAATGTTGTTTTTATATGATTGAGTGTTCGGCACGCAATCGTATATTATAATGATACACAATAAATCGCGCACATATTTATTCGCATGTCTTATATATTGTATAACACACACACAAGGTTGCTGTTTATTCTTAATTTATATTTTTATTTTGATCTCGCGAATTAAAATAATAATTCGCATTATTTATTTTATGAATGAACGTAAGTAGTTCTCTACTTTTTTTTTGTTTTATGTACTTACATATTTGTTTAAAACTGGATGGATATACAAGAACAGTAAACAAGTATAATTTATTTTTTTTAGAATATTATGTGGCTAAACTTAGCAACTCCTTCATCTATCTTATGATTATGACTTGTTTGTTTTGTGTGTATAGCTAATACGTGAATTTATAAAAAAGCTGCGAAGTTTTCGATGACATAATTTTCATACTTGATTAGTGGTCACGTTGCGGTTTGAAATTAAAAAAAATACTTTAGGTAGAAATTTACATTTTAGTTTCGCAAATTAATTTATTGCTCAAATCGTAGCTCAATTTTTATTTGATCACAAAATAAAATGTTAATTGCATTTTCTAGAACAATCATGTTTGAGTTGCTCATATTTGTTTGCTGCTTTAAATATTTGCTCAAAATACTTCAGTTTGTCAGAGCCGATAGTTGATTAATAATTAAACTTTCTGTTAATTCGTACTGTCAAGCCAGTTTCTTATTATGCAGTATTTCGTGCAGATAAATCGTCCATCTGATGTTTATGCTTTTTACAACTCAGTTTGCTTTTATTTAACATCAGTAAAAATCAGTAAATTGGTAATTTTCAAATTATTCGTCCAGTCCGAATTGTTATCGAGAAGACAAACAATTAAGTACTTAACAGGCTAAAATACCCATAAATCCGTCCTTGTCTTTATTACCCAACAACCACACTAATTAAACCGAGGCGCACACATATCACAAATTAATTCCCAATTCAACAATTGAATGTGACTAATTGCAAATTTAAAAAAAAAACAGCAACAACTAAGTAAAAATTATGACTCATGATTCATTTGAATTGCATGCAAAAATTAATTGCCATATGGTAAACTTTAATGAATTTAATAAAACAAAAAAATGCAGAACATGAAATTCCATAGGCGTAAAGAGACGTAGCACACAAATTCCTGACCTGAGTCAAAAAATACACGTGCACAATTGTACTAAAACCTCTTTACGACACACTTAATTTATATACCAAATGCTTTGTGTTTTGTTCTATTTGGTGCTATATAAAAAAAAACAAAGGTGTGCGATTCAATATGAAGATAACACACAACAAACACAGAACCGGATGCTAGGTTAGAATTATTGTGTGTAGGTACTAACGAACCAACCAAAAAACTATTATTTGTAGTTTTCTCTTTTAATTATATTGTTTCGACTTGTATTTAAAATAAATTAACTTAGTTAGAATATTATGTATATTACTTCCGGTTAATGCTTGCCGAACTTTTAGCATCTCCAATCATCCATGATGACTCACCTGTAAATACAAAAATAAAATAAAATATTTAGTCATCATTCAAGTAAAACATTATTTATTGATTTAAATTTTAAAAAATACAATATTCATTGGGTTTTCTAATTTTCCCAAACCCATACACACAATTTCAATAATACTAAAAATATTTCAACGAGAAGAAGGAAGGGATTACATAATCATCACATGATTGATACAGTCACCACAACAAGCACGTGTTATTTAAGAGACGAACATAAAATCTTACCGTTAACCTTGGACATATCATAGGTTAACGATGGCGAGCTCATCGACTCAAATACAAAAATTTATAATAGTAAGATGTTCGATCGCGGTTTTTTTATTTTTTACTTTTATCTACCAACCACTAATTAATTCGTGTTTTTTTTTTCGTATTCTCGATGGTTTTACAGTTTAAATATTTGCTTATAACTGTGACACAGTAAATATTAAGAATAAGAAAAAAATAAAATTAAATCTATTTTTGGAAATTTCTTACTTTGAGCTTACAAGTTTGTACGTATGTACACATTTGGTTAATATGGCTGTCGTATATCGTAAGATATTTTGAAAGCGGTTTTAATTTAAAATATATATGAACATGAAAAATAATATCATAACATTTAATTAAATGTGTTGGTTTAAACCGTAGCTTATGTTATTATACCAAATATTGAGCAACAACCTTTAGTGGTATTGGTTTTGATCTCATCCTCAAAAACTCTCCACAAAACACTTAACCTACGGCAACCTAAACAAATTTTAGCAATAAGTAATAGTTTAATAGCAGTACTAGGTAAACCATGGATAAGCCTCGAAGATAATTTTGAGCAACTCATTTTCTTTGAAAATCCAAACCATATTTATCAGTTTGATCCTCAATTTCCAATTTTTCCATTAGTTTGTATTAAGTAAAAACAAAAGAGCAAAAGTTTTAGTGAAATAAAATAAGCAAAACAAATGTTGCTCAATTTATTTATTGTTGGTTCAGAAGTATATTTTATGTAATGACATCAAGAGAGTCGCGCCGGGGTTTATTTTTATTTGAGTGTCTTAAAGTTATAATAAAAACCATAATAAAGAACAAGTTGCTCAATTTTTTTGTTTCAATAAATTGGTTTGTTTCTGTAGAAATTAATATTTTAAATTTAATCTTAAATCTACGGTATGTACTCATACATATTTGAAATTTCTTGGTTTAAATTGAGCAACACGATACATTTTGGTTTAAATTTGGGCAACACGATATTTGTAAGTACCTTGTAAATGTATGCAAACAAATCCTAGTTTAATAAAAAGATTTTTCAGATTAGATCTCTCACAAATACAGGTTGCTCAATTTATTCAATTTTACGTCATTGCCTTAATTACACTTTTGAAAAAGTTTTATTTGGCTTGAAAAAAAAAATTAAAGGCTTCAGAAGCTTATCCACTTGTAAAACACACAAGAACACGCATTCGTGAATCGAACTAGGAACCACTCACAAGTGATAAAGCAATCGTTCCTCTCGATTTACCACTGTGAATGACGAAATTAAATTTATTTTAGATTTTAACTACAAATTCAACATTTTCGAATTACTTTCGAAGTCGGTTCCACATCTGGAAATAACACTATTGGAAAAGTGGGTTAAAACAATAAAATTGACGGATTAAAATGCTAATTGCTTATCTAATCTTCAAGATTAAATCTAGCATCGATACTGGACAATAAGATTTAATTGGCAAGTTAGAGTACTTTCCAGATTGAGATGGATGGTTATAGGGAGATTAAAAAATGGAGAAAAGGAAGGAAAATTTGGGAATTTGCCCCGTTTGCTTATAGAGTCTAAAAATTGGATTTTTAGTCTTAAGACTGAATAAGACCCATTCATTCTCTGTTATTACAAGCTTGAAAAACGTAATTATACAGCAATAAGTCAATCAAAGATAATTCTGTTCAAATTTAAATGTATGTATTATATGTTCTCCTAGAAAATAAGTTTTGAATATGCAGTTGCTGTTTTGGTCCTGATTAATTTCAATTGTTTGAATGTTTAACAGGGCTAAGCCCTGCTCAATGATATTTTCGTACAGCGCCCACAATTTGCTAGAAAGGTTTCGTCAGAATTAGCAGCATATTTGTAATGTTAGCATATTTGTAATAGTCATCTAATTTTTTCCTAATCATAGACACGCAGCTAATTTTGAATTTTATTCAACCTTACTAAAAAAAACCTCGTTAATGTCCTTTTCAATTCCGAAATTGCACAATTCCGTCTTCTATTCAACAACTACGAAATTCTTTATAAAATCTCTATTCCTAAATTTTTGTTCGCAATTAAATTCCACACAAATATTTTATTCTGAACTTTAATTCATAAATTGTGTTCTGTTCCCAAATTCAAATACGGTGTATAGTTTCAAACTTTCCAAATTCCATTTAAAGCATCAATAGACTCTATTTTTTAATTCCGAAATTCTAAATTTCTTTTCCGAACTTTCATTTCTATTTGAAATTAAAAACATTTCAGACAAAATCAAAACCTAAATTTTCAGATCCTTTTTCGCAATTCCGAAATTATTCCGAAAATTTACTCAAACATTCTATTTGGTTCATAAATTATATTTAAAAATTCTGAACCGTCTTGAGATTTTAATTTTTTACTATTTGAAAATTTTAGGCCAAAAATCTATCCTGGAGATTTTGAAAATTCTAAAGAATTCAGCAAAATGTTGGCGGCATAATCACACTATCATAAATAGAACTTGACACCTTCAAAATTTTAAATTTTTTACTTTATCTCTTCCATAAATTCTATTCACAATTGCGAAATTCAATGCAAAAATTAAATTTCGAAATTTAATTCATAGGAACAGAAGTCTGTTCCAAAATTCTTATTCGATATATTCGACTTTAAATGTTTAAGTAAAATTGAAGTCTGGGTTTCTAACACTATTTCTCAATTATGAAGTTGTAAAATCATTATCCGAACGTAGAATAGAAATATTTTAAAATTCTGTCCTTCCTAAATATTTCAGAACTCAAGTTTTGCTTTTCTGATTCTATTCCACAATTCCGAAATTTTACTCAAAAGGTCTATTACGAACTACACTTAATAAATTACTTTGTATTCTGCTTCAACATTTTAGATCGCGTTTCGAGCCCTCCCATCTAAATTTCATTTTTCAAGTTCTCGGTTTTTTATTCTATTCTACAATTCCGAAAATATTCCAAATTCTACTCAAAAATATTATACCGAACCAACTATTCATAAACTACATTTATTAATTCGGTTATGTTTCCTAGTTTCAAGCCATAAAACCAGGCTTAAAAACTAATTTTATTTCACATTTTCGCTATCTCCTTAATACAGAACAACGTCGGTCTCTCCAATCCATTGTCCTGTCAATGGCAGAGCACGGTTATAATGCCGTTTTGTATCCTAAATAAATGTTCGAAGAAGTTCGACGAAATTAACCTCATGACTCGGAATGCAACTTTGCTTTACTATGACTGGAGCGATCAGAATGCAAAATTGGTTCTAGAATTTGAAGGTCGATCGCACTTTGCTTCAACCGGTCCTTTTATGGCCAGACACCAAATTTTAGATTAGATTTCAAGACTCTGATATCTAATTTTACTCAAAGTTCGTTCGTTTCAAAGTTTACAAAAAAACAATCAAACCTTGACAAATAAATATTTTGTTCAACAATTTCCAAACAGTATTTGCAATATAAAATGGGCGTTTATAGAAACAATATGTTTGCAGATTAGAAATTGGAAACATATTTTAAGGAGTGTTGTATTAAGAGGTAATTAGACTTCAAAAATTCACATTTCTGTAGAGTCTGGAGATTAGAATATCGGTTACAACTGAGTATATGACATCAATATTTTGTACCTATGCCGATCTCGAGTATTTGTCAGAAAATCATCAATCAAATACTTATTAACCATCAATCATTCCATAAACCTCATTCCTATATATCACACATAAATATGTACAACATCTAGTCAAGGCCTGTGCGCGCATAATAAAATCTTTAAAACAATTAACATATTAATCAAGATAATAGGTAAACAATTTAAAGATTTCGTTGAATGTGATGTGTGTAAATTGTGTATTGAATCAAATACACAACAACAAACTATTCGCGTAATTACATGTACACATATTAAAAGAAATATTAAAACATAAAAAAAAAACATTACTAGGTCACGTTATTGGGCATCACGTTAAAATATTAAATCAATAGTCAGACATCATAATAGACACATAGGACAATGTAAAATGTTGTCTTGCAATTGCAAGTAAGGTGTGGCCATTTTTTATTTTAACGGCAGATATCTTCAGCATCCACTTTTTAAAAACGTAGCTCACAATATGGCGATAATTAATTTTCATTACCAAAACATAATAATAAATAATAATAATTTTTTATCAGAGGCAACAAAAATTTTTTGAAATTGCTATTTAACTAATTGTCCTCGGATAAGATTAGTATCTAAACAAAAAACAAAAAAAATTGATATACCAACACTAATATGAATATATATAGTAGATAGAGATATAATAAAAAAATACAATAGATTATAAAATGCTAACTACATTATATCAAAATTCCGAAATTCAGTCACATGATGCAGAGGGACAAGGGAAGGTGATACAATTTAATATTTAATGTACCAAATATTTAGCCACGTTTTAAATTGATAAACGTGACAATTGGACAAACAAAAACGCGCGCACGTTAACACAGAATTAACCTTCAAATTGTATCGAAATTTTATCGATTTATTTACACACGTTCATAGTACATATACACAAGGTAAACAACATTGTGCATTTGTAATATCTAGAAAATTGAGCAACAAATTTCTTTTCTGAAATCGTAAGGTTTTTTGTGACTAAATTATAGTGTGTTGCTCAATTTTATTCAGAACTGAAATTCAACATTTTAATCCAACGACCCGATCTTCAAAGAATAAATTGAGCAACATGGAGGAAAGAATAATAAGATAAAAATAAATTGAGCAAATTTGTTAATACATAGAAAATTGAGCAACATGGTTGAAATCTTAAAAAGTTTTTTTATCTAAACAAGAAGATGAAAATAAATTGTTACTACCAACCACTGTATTCAGCATTTCATTAGTTGCTCAATTTCAATAGAATCTTAAACACAATTATTTTAATGTGATTGAAGGGAAAGAATTTGTTGGCAAGCATTGCAGTTAGCGCAGTTATATTTCTTTGGGTAATACTTTAACTATCTAACATCAAATAATACAACTTTACCAAAATATTAGGTTGGGAGAAAAAGTATTGTAGAAGTATTTTGCCATTTTTCAGGAAGTTTCATAATTCAATCAAGGCCAAGTGATTTTCGCAGTCTTTTTTTAAAGCCTACTTTATACCATTAAGAAAGTTTTTTAAGGGATCGAAACAAATGGTAGTCCCAGCCAAGTTCTCTCAATTTGTGCCGGGTCATCAAAGATGTGTGTGGTCTGGCGTTGATGGAAGACAACGCCCTTTTGTATTGATCAATTCTGCCCGTTTGTTTTGAATTGTTTGCTGCAGTCTGGTTAATTGCTGACAGTAGAAATTAGAATCAATCGTTCACGATACCCTTCCAATCCCACCATACACACAGCATTACCTTATGGAGCGCGTAAATCCTGGCTTTGAAGTCGTTTGTGGTGGTTCACCTTCCTTTCATCATGATCTTTTTCAAACTACATTCTCGTTTTTTACCCATTTTTCATCGCCATCGCCAGTAATGATTTGCTTCAAAAATGGGTCGATTTCGTTGCGTTTCGCTGATGGAAATTTAGTCAATCAAACATCGAGCTTCTTTGTGTATCCAGCCTTACGCAAATGGTTTAAAATTGTTTTGTGATCTTTATTTAATCCCTTATCAATGTTAGATGTATCTTTGACAACGAAATTTCCAGAACGGAAGCGAGCAAAACATCTACATGCTGGTGTAGTGGTGTGTTTGACAAAGCATAAACACCACAAATTTTTCCCGGATTTAAATAATGTGGCAATCACCTTCATTACGTACATGCATTAATAAAGATTGTTGCTCAATATAAACACTAATAATAGTAAATTTTGAAATATCACCCGACATGTTAATAGTTCTTGAAAATATGTTGCTGAAAATAAGATCTTCATTAAATTTACCACAATTCTATCGACACCGATTTTGATTTGGTTGAAGAAGCTAGAGTCGCGGACTTGAATTTGGCCAAACGTATTTATTGCTCAATTTTCAAATTAATGGTAAAATATTTAGCCAATTATAATCAAATTCAATGAAATAGTTTATCAAATTCATTCAAGGCTCAAACAATTCAGTTAACATTTTCAATCAAATTCAATTTATTTAAGGCCCGATTGTATGAACACGGATAGATTAAAAAAAATCCGGCGATACAGATTAATCTTCAACCGACGATTTTTTTTTTCGTCGATTGTATAAACACGGATAAAAAAAATTCTATCCTCTGTTTATTGCAGTTTTTATTGCAGTTTATTTTGGAGTGTCAACACTTTTTTGACGTTTCAAATTTAATTTATTGTTTATTTACATTCTTATGTGTGTACTTATTGTACACGAAAGTATTTTTTTATGTTTTTCTACAACAGAAAAAAAAATTCGAGTTGGGCATTTGAAATTTTACGTTTTTTCGATTCCATTCCGATTTTTTTTTCAATAAACGCAACAACAATCAAAATGTTCCGCCGCGCCGAACCAAACAAATAAAATTAAAATTATGTCAAAAAAAATAAACAACATTTTCTATCCGCTGTTTTAGACAACAAGAAGAGAAGATAAAAACAGTGGATAGAAAAGAATCCTTGGATTAATTTTCGTATTTATCGTCGTTCATACAATCCAAGCGACGATTAATCCGCCGATTAATCTTCTATCCGCGTTCATACAATCGGGCCTAAGTATTTTCAAATAAATTAAAGTAGCTCAAAATTGTTTCCCCCATATATTTGTCATGAAAACACAATTATTAAATATACAGTATTTAAGAGATGGGTTACAAACTTACTAAAAGAGGAAGAAATTTAGAAACTGTGGCATCAACAAAATTGAGCAAAAAGGTACTGTTTTAAAATAGATTAGGCAGCACTTGCATTGACAAATGGTTTGGCTTAATTCAAACAAATTAATAAATATAACGTTGCCAAAATATTTGTTGCCTAATTAAGATGGAAATATGTATGTTGCTTAAAATATTAAAGGTAGTTAAATGTGAAATATATGTTGCTCAAATTAAGCTCATTTTAACATAACCGTTTCAACGTCATTTATTTACCAACCCGGATGAATCAACCAAAGTGACTTGTGTATCCGGGGTAACTACTTCTCTATTTTAATGTAATTCACTCAAAAAGTGGAGGTAACCTTTTCAACCTGGTTCTGGGATTTCGAATTGTTAATTCAAGAATCTCAATTTGAAAAAAAAAAATAATCAACTCTTACACTTTCTAATTAGGTAGTTGCTAAACTAGACAGTAGTTTATTAACCAATTTTACACAAGATTTCGTCTGATCGTTTCATAATTACAAACTTTTGGCTCAACATAATCTGTTTCCTCTATAAATCTGAGCATTTATAATTCGATCTACTGCGTTTACTGAATGGGTTAAAAACTCGATGAAAGACTAAATAATTGGGCAACTAGAATATTATCTAAAAAATTGAACAACAAGATTCTAATCTATTAGGTAGTTCAGAAATAAATGCCCGATTTTCAAAGTTTAATGTTTTGTCTATCATTTACCAGAGAATTTTGCGATAACCAGTTATTGTTATATGCCGTTCTTTTCAGCAAACCTCTCTCTATGTAAACCAACTTAGTTGATTTTTATTTATATTTAGCCTAACGTGCCTGTAACTGCTAAAGCGAACAATGGAGAAAGCAACTTTCATCAGAGTTTTTTTAAGAGTTCAAACTTGAAGCTAATGCTGCTGAAACAGCGAATAAAAGCACCACTGCGTTCGGGCCAAGGGTCGGTCACGGATCATACAAGATGACACTTTCGAAGAACAGGAAAGTAGAAGTCGGAAAGTGTTTTGACGCAGCCGTTCTAAAGTCTATGGTGGAACGTGATCCACATGTAACATGTTAGTGTTGATAGTTTCGTTATAGTTGCTGTGTTTATCTATTAAATGGTTGTTGATGTATGGTTAAGATTTGTCCAGCTAGATCCTTTATGGGTGTGATATTCGTGTTTTTTCCTGTGACATTCCTTACACATTGATGTAGTATGTGCATGTTTCTGATTGCAGCTGCTTCCTCTGCAGTTTCGAGAATGTCTTCTGTGTATTTTCTGCAATCCCTTCTCGTCATCTTTTTTACTTGTTAGAGCTGTGGCTCTCGAACACTACTTTTACGATCACTTTTTAGCAATTTTCGTTTGTGTATTTTCTGCAATCCCTTCTTGCCATTTTTTTTTACTTGTTAGAGCTGTGGCTCTCGAACACTACTTTTACGATCACTTTTTAGTGATTTTCGTTTGATCTTGATTATAATCTTTCCCTGTATTTTTGTCAGTTTTTGAGCTATTAACGAAAGTCTGATAAAAGCTTTATCGGAACAACGACTTTTCATACAGACGACTCATTAGACCAAAACTAATATAACTTCTAAGTCAAAAGTAAGCAAAATATATGACTTTTCTTATCTTTGGTTGCACCATAAATAAATTTAATCAAAAAAAAAAAACAGCTGTGTAAAGGTAAGATTATTAAGTATAAGTGTAAATGTGGTAAACATGTGACTGAGTCACTCTGAAATGTCTAATTTTGATTCGCATCACATCGCCGTTTTTCTTTTTTTGGGTTAGTTAGTCCGAATTGGATGACCTCAGTTTTCACTATAGTGATATGGTTCACTAACGTCAGGCATTTTAATTTAATAAAATAAAAACTCAAGAAACGAAAATTATAAAATTGAGCAACTGGAAATTAATAATATTAGTAATGAAGCAATATGTAGTTTGTAGTATCTAAATCATATTTTCAACATCATAAAACATTTCCAAAGTATACATCGCAATAGATTTAATCTTTCTAACTGGCCCCTTAATTAAATTAAGCTTTTACGAGTATCTCAATTAACACCTAGACGCAAATTTACACAATAATTAGAGTTAATAAAATTATGTGACCATTTTTCTCAAAGTGACAGTTATTCATGTTGCTTAGTATTTTTTTTGAATTTAGCAAATATTCTCGGATTTGAACAAAAAATTCGGCTAAAAATTAGAGATTACATCTAAAATGTCATACATACTTTCATGAAAATATCATTGCTCTAGTACTTTTCCAAACAAATAATTTTTGCTTTCGACATTTAATTAAGTACAACAAAAAAAATCTGGTGTATAATTTTCTGTCATCTCAAAACTATTTCCATTTAATTTTTATTACAAAAAATATTTCAATTTTAAATACCAAACTATACTAGTTACAACTATGTATGACTCACACAAATTTTATGATTTCATTATTAAATGTTAGTTTCTTATTGTTCAAACGGTTTATGAGTATGACTTTTTGTTGTTTTTAACTTTAACGCAATACATTTCTTTAATACTTCACTTGGAGTACTTAAGTTTCTAATAATTTTGTTTATTTTTGGCTTTTTTTTTTCTTTTGGATAAAATTGTACACAAGACAAAAACCTTTATTTGAACATTATACAGTATGAAATATACGATCGGTGTTATATTCTTTTACTCGATTGATTGACCTAATTACTCTGAAAAAAAATCGTGATTGATATTCAATTACGAGTTTTATTACAACGAATAAATTCGATCATTTCACTTTTACTTCGCAAACATTTCACGCATTTTTTAAATGTTTCAGTTTCTAACTAAAAACGCATATACGGGTTATTCGACATCTCTTGGTTCGGGGTCTTCATATTTTGACTTATATGTAAATTTAATATTTAATATTTTGATCATAAATCTCATCTTTGGTAACCCTGACCTTAATAATGTGGTAGCTTACAGTTTTTTTTTTGGTTGAAAATCGAAAACCGTTTAAATCTATAAATTTTAGTATGAGATACGTTTGGTTTGTTGAAAGTGAAATGGAAAATTTGATTTCGAGACAAAAACTTGTTTGAGAAAGTTATTTTTTTTTTCGGGTGTACCTATATCATATTTGACAAGGGCTTTACAGAGAAAGTGATTTCTCGGACCATGTTTACTCAACCTTCAAAAAATGTGCACAGTTCATCCAACTTGAGTGCATAGTAGAACAGTGTGCTCTTTCTTGTGTCATTGAATTAATGAAAGTTAAAATCGCTATAAAAACACATAATCTATAATTAGTGATGCGTTAATTTATTTGGAATTTTGAAACAGCCTTTATAAACGAGCCGTCTAAATTATCTTACCGCGCGTCGTTTGATTAGATAATTTGGAGTTCCTTTATAAAAATATATTCGTTTATAAGGTCAAGTATAAAAACGCGTTTCCATATACATATTTCGACATGATCAACCTACCTATATGTGTCGAGGGCGGTGTACATGAATGCAGTTAAAAGATGTATTGTTTAAAGACGGTAGTATGATGTAATGTTGCTGTTTGCATAATCTTATTTATATAAACGACAACAAGTATAATAATTTAGTAATAATAAAGATAATATTACAAACTACAATACTTGGGATTTATCGTGATAACAATTTTTGTTTACTTTCCTTCCTACCCGATTTGATTCTATGAAATCCATTCCAAACAACTCTTATACCGAATATGCATGCTACGTGTTCTAACTACATACATACATACCATATATGTACATAAAAATAATCTTTATTGGTTTGGTCTATTGTTCTATACAGATTTTGATCAACTACGAAAAAACTATCAATTAATTTCTTGAATATTCCCCTCGTATACACAGAACAAATAAATAATAAAAATAAATTCGGGTAGATATGAATTTTTATAATAAATTGAACTATTTATTATCTATCGGTTACATCAACACTGAACTCTATTAATTGTAAATACGTACTTATGTTATATATGTAATTCTGGCGCCTATTATTTTAACTGTTTTGAATGACTTAATCTTTATTAAATCGAAAGGTTTGTGTTGTGTCACTAAATTCGCTGAAATTGAACAACTTGACGGTAATTGCTCACCTTCCAAATTGAGACCTTATACCTATTTTCTTGATTGTACTTTAATCGTATTTTATTTGCCAATGAATTGGATTTAAAATATCAATTAATTAAAATATCGGCATGTGGGTTTGTTTACATTTAGCGAATCGAATAAAAAAAAATTGTTAAAATAATAATAAATTTCACAAAATCAACCTATTTGCGACTTGCATCGACTGTAGGAGGCGTTTTATTTCTATGTGTACAAAGGAGACGAGAATTGCCGAAAACAACTATTTGACAGCTTTGATTATCTGTAACCGAGTTTTCATCTTCGTAGTATAATAGTTTAATAGGTTATTAGAATATTCCATTTTACTAGAGGCTATCAAAAATATAATAGGTAGCAAATTGTAACTTGAACAGTGTAAATATGACAGTGTAAAAGTTTGTTTCAATTATTTCAGGTTGTGACCATAGTTTAAATTTGCTTATTAGTTTTAGATTAAAAGAGAGCCCCTAAGAGGGGTGGTGGTATCGTCTGAATTAATTAGTAGCGTAGAAATTGAGGGTAACCCCGACTTCCTTTGTGCCACAAATTTCGAAGTTTTCCATGAGTACTATCAAGAAGTACTCATTAAAATCAATAACCTCATGTTAAAAATCGGTGATTTTAATATCAATATTTTTGATGATAGGGAAGCTACAGACCCTGTAAATCTTCCTCCACAATATCTGAGGGTTACGTCTTTTTGAATAAACTTTCTTGAGAAATGGCAACCAGAATGACGGAGCAGTCTATTAAACTAACTATTAAACAACTCATTAAAACTAAATGTAACTAAAAACAAAAAGGAATTTTTACGGTAACGAATTTTCAAAAAGTTTAGTAACATTCTTCTCTACAACAATACTACGATTCAATCTATCACTCATAAAGGCATAACTTATATAACTGTTAAAGATAAAGCCGATGCTTTAAACGATTTTTTTTTGTCATGATAGGTAAAGACTTAAATGACCAATGTAACTTGGATTCCATTAATGAAGTCAACTCAAATATATCGTCAAATCTGACTCTAAGCACCTTATTAATCAATTCATCAAGTCGGGTGATTTTGCTGATGAAATTAAAATAACTTGAGATACACCTATTTATAAAAAAGAAGAGGCTAAGAATGAACCCGGTAATTGCAGACCTATCTCTATCCTCCCGGTGTTGCCTAAAATGTTTGAACAAGTTTTAAAGTCCAAATTATAACAACATATAAATAATATTAAATTTATTGCAAGCTTGCAAGTTTTCAGAGGCAGTATTCAACGCTTTCAGATTGCTTAAATTTAGTACAACAGCTTTATAGCACCATTGGATCTAAGAAAAGCTCGGTTCTTTTAGTTGACATCCAAAAATCATTTCATAGTGTTAACCATGGAATACTACTTCGGAAATTAAATAAAATTGGTATAAGGGGAGGGGCGCTTAAGACTTTCGAAAGTTATCTTACGATTGCAATTTACGAAAGTTGGATCTGCTAATAACGATGAAATAAGGATAGGTACTCGAAGCCCCTAGAACTTAATTCTTTCGAATCCCATTAATGGTTTTATATAAAAAATTACCTTTCGATGTAGAATTAGAATTAGTGTTGTAGGGCCATGTGGGCGTTTAGCCACCTCGCACTGTGACCTAAAAGATCTTTTGTGCTCAAAACCTTGCTTAATTAGTTACTTTCCCAAATATAATTGCAACACTTGCTGACTGGCGGCTAAAATATTTCGTATGTAGTTTTATATGGTCAAAATGTGTCTTGAATGTTTCATTAATTTATTAATTAGGAGGACATCCACTAGTTTAGACAAGAAACTTGTATTTGTAAACATGATTTTACTTGTTTTTGCATGTAAAAAAAAAAAAGTAGTCAGCGCTGCCCAAGCGAGGGGACAAATGGACTAAAATCGATATTCGGCAAGTCCCTCATTATCCGTCCAGTCAACATTCAGGCTCTTCTACGCGATACATACTATCTGGGCTCATTGCTCTTTTCCTGAATGTTTATTGTAGCAAGTACTTCTTCACGCGATACATACTATCTGGCCTCATTACTCTCCCTACTAGATGTTTACTATATCATTTACTTCTGCTAGAAAAACGGTAGCATTGGAACTCAAGGACTTCGAACCTTTCGATGTAACATAACCTCAAATATCTCAAAAAACCGTGATTTTCGCACTTTTAGGTTAGAATATCTCAAAATTTGAAGCCATCAGAGATATTCTGACCACGGATTCGAATTCAGTGCATCAAAAATCTTCGGAAAAGTATATTCTGGTTTCTGGGTAAGAGGTTTGGCCAAATTTTGTCGGCCTGCCATTTTTGTTCCATAAAATAAATTAAAGTTTGAACTATAACTGAAACTTGTTTCAACATGATCAATATGTAGTACATATTACAAGTTATTTGGCTGCAAGTCGTGAATGTAACTCAAAAAATATGATGTAATCACACCCAGCGTCAAGTAGGCAAACTAAATGAGGAACTGAATTTTGAATTCCATCAGTTTAGCAGGAATTCAACGAATTCCTACTGAGAATTTGTTATAAATTGTCAAATAAAATACAGTTATTGTCTCTCCAAATTAAATTACATATTTTTCGCTTGGAAAGCGTAAATTCAACACCGTTCTTTTTTTTCGAAAGTACATAAAAGATAAGACAAAAATCACTTTAGCATTTCTATTATTCTATTGCACAAAAAGAAATTACTTTTTTTATATATATGTATTTACATAAAAAACAATTTTCCGGGTGGTTACCCCATTTGTCAAATGAGAGATTTGTGTGAGATACTTTCGCACAACATAAAAAAAACTTTATATTAAATCTATATTGTCTAGACGTGGTTAGATTTTGCGCGAAAGATAACCAATTTGAAAAAGCCACGAATATGTAGATGCACGAATCAAGAAGTGCTAATAGAAATAAAACAATTATGTATCATATATTTTTATGATGATGTGATATTTTTAAGCTCTACCATTACTTACAATAGGTTAGAAATTTAGAGAACACGTTTTATATAAAATATTAAATGTCAGAATCGAAATGTTTATCTGATTTTAGTATATGATGAACAGTTTTTGTTAAACATTTTGTGTGAAACTCTGTTAGAAAGGAATTTGTTTATGAGAACTGCAAGTGAATATAAAAACATTACATTTTGAGCAACAAATAATATACATATTTGTAAATTGGTATTTGTGATTTTACGTGAACACCAATCTTTTATTTTATTCATCTTGAGCTACAAAGAATACAAACCCATAATATTTTAGGCAATAAATAACTAGGCAAAATTCAATAGCTCAATAAAAGTTCCAGTAGCTCAAATTTATTCTTAAGCTACAAACTAGCTAAAACCTTAAGAACCAACTTTCTACGAAGTTCACACTGAATAAAGCGCAAACAAACAAAGCGTTATTCTACACCATAAAGAGATGATTCGGCTAGAGGATCATACCTAAATTCATTACAGGCCTGGCTAGAGGACGCTTTCTAATTGCATTTTGTTTGTTCTGTCTAGCCTAACCCATTCTTGATATTTTGTTTTAATTGTTCCTTTACCTTATTTCAATATACGTCCCGCAATTTAAATACATGAGACGTTTGTAACGAACAACAAAGCAAAATCCTTTTGCTTTGCTTAAAGGCTGAAACGGACTGAATTGAAACGAACGAGTTCAGTACTATATATGGAAACCTACTAGTTGAGTTGAAGTCTTAATGCAAAATCCAATATAATCCTATCGTACAGTTGGATTATATCCGTTTTTGTAATTAGACCCAATTATGGTAATGGGCGAAAACTCGAGTAAATCATTTAGAACAGTAAAATTTACCTTTAGTACATATTTAATTTCGGGGTCGTGCGAATTCTCCAGTAAATCTAATTTCAAAATCGGTTGGAAGGGTAAAATTTCATGGTGTTTAGGTTCAGCCTTAAAGGCGGAATTCTTAGGGACCAACTAAATTTTCCGTGCTACGGGTGTCTAAGGGTTTCGAAAGAAAAAATATTTAAAAAATTAACTGGAAAAGTACGTTTTCCTCCACTATAAAGTCGATTTCATGTTTGCCTTCATTCATTCGTTCAGTGGTTTTCCCAAGCTCAAAAATGACAAATGAGAAAAAAACAGAAACAAATCGGTCATTTTTGATAACCTTTTCATTTTCATAAGCCGAGTCGACATTAATGTGTGGTGAATAATAACTTATGTAAACTTAACGATGTCAGGAAAGGAACGCAACAGACTGAGATTTCAAAAGAAAAAGTTAATACTACAATGGAATAAAATACAATACTTAATCGTAAACTCTATCGAAATGTTACCACAACTTCTTCTACATCCTCGGTTTCATAACTGGAACATTTTATTCCTCCACTATATTTAAATTACTTAACCAGCTCTTAAAACATGTTTCGATGTTTTTTTTGTTGCTTAATATAATTAAAACTAATTAAGTTCCGTTTTGCAAAATATTTTTCCGCCTTAAGGAATTTATTGACGAAAGTTTTGTTCTACGAATGAATTTGACTTTGCGTCTTGGGAGTTTCTACCATAAACGATTTAATATACCCACAAAATAGGGCTTGAAGGGACTAAAATAATATTTTGAGCTAATCATTCTGTAAATAAATATACATATGTATTTCACTTAAAATTTGAAATTTACTTTAGAGCTTAGTATCAATTAAAACGAAATTACAAAGATCCGTAATTAAATTTTGAGCAACTGAGTCGAGAAATTTTTTCCTCTCCCTACAAGCCAAATATATTTGAAATCGTGTACATACCGGTTAACTGTCATACTTGGTTGCCATGACACATTAACCCCAAAATAATTACGTACAAGAATTTACAGCAACAAAACACGATTTGTCCGTTAAAAAACGCGATTTTATAATAATATGTATTATGATTCGCCCATTAGAATATATTCAAGGTCTTAAAAAAAATAAAGCGCGCGGCGTGCAAACACACACATACATTATAAATCGACGATCACCAAACAAGAAGATGTTAAGTAGCGAAAAAAGGATTTCAATGAAGTAAAAATTTCTTTCGATTTTTAAGACGCTTTGAATATAATATTTTTAAAACACAAGAAACCGAATTTTAGAAAACTAATTTTGTGTAAAAAAAACGAAGGCCAAGTTATTAAGCCCGCCGCGCAAAATTTTATATTTTCTTTTTCGTTTCTTTACTTTAGTAGTTAAGAAATTCTCGCGGCTTACTTGTTGGTATGCATAAATATAATACTTGTTTGAGATACACAAACCTCGTACATGTATTGTTTTCTATTGAAAGAAAAAGTTTCTTCGTGTAATTGTTGAGTGTGTAAACATACAGTCACATTTTTTTGTAATATACAAGAATAAACGAATCTAGAGAAACGCCCTGAACATGATGAGCCGTCGTCTTACGCGATATTAGAATTTTAAAGCTGAAATAACAAATTTGTTCGTCTGTGTATAAGCCACTTACCTTAATTATCAGCTCGATTTCTGGTACATCACCATTGGTGGTAGTTCCATTTTCTTGATTTTCTTCTGACATTTTTGATGTCTATCTCGATTAACGGATATTAAAACTTGAGTTTTTTTTTATTATTATATATAAACACACAATTACCAAATTTGCACTATATTTTTTTCGTTTTTATCAATATTTATAAACAAAGCACTTTAAACTTATAAAGAAAACAACTTGACCGTATGGCGATTAAAAAATGACTGAATTCAAATAAACATGGCTGACAAAATTTAGTTTTTTTTTTTTTTTCGAAATGTGTGAAGTTTGCGCAAATTCGTTTTTCAAATCTTGTTGACGTTGTGTCACTAAATCAGATGATTACAACCCAATTTTCCGTTTACCAAATTTCACATTGCTTTTGAGCTAATTTTGCTCATCTGATACTGAAATTTCATTTAAATTTAACTAAACTTAAATTGATATTATAAATAAAATAGAAATCAATCGCTTTCTTTAACGCATACCATCGGGGACCGAAGTGTTTAGTTCAAAAAAGGTTCTTGTACCATGAATCAAAATGTACACAAAACTAGAGAATCCACCAACATATAAAATGCACATGACATTTTCGACTGTCAGTTTGCATAATCACCATGTACATAAATAATTGAAAAAAAAACTTTAACAATGATTTCAACAATAACACTTGTAAATTTAATTCGAAATACAATTGTTGAAAATCGTTTAATTCATACAACTGCGTTATCTTCAAATTTTAAGCGTGCGTATCAAAATTTCTTTAAATCTGCTAATCACAAAGTTGAACCACCCTATAAACACTTGTGCCAAATTGGAGATCCGGTACTAAGGCAACCGGCCAAATCAGTACCAGATGATTTAATAAATTCGGGTGAAATACAATTTCTAGTGGATCGAATGAAATATGCGCTCGACTACAATAAATTGGTTGGGATAGCGGCACCACAAATTGGAATACCACTCCGTGTGATCGTAATGCATTTTGGTGAAACGGCCATGGCTAAGTATAGTCCTGAAATTGTTAAGCTGCGCCAAATGAGTCGCATGCCACTAACGGTTTTTATAAATCCTGAGCTAAAAGTAAAAAATTTCGAGAAAAATATATTTGTGGAGGCATGTGGAAGTGTACAGGGCTACTCGGCCGAAGTGGGTCGATACGATGAGATTGAGGTATCTGGGTATAATGAAACAGGGGAGCGTGTAACAAAATTATTTAAAGGATGGAATGCACGAATTGCCCAGCATGAAATTGATCATTTAAATGGACAACTGTTTGTTGATGTAATGGACACGAAAACCTTTACTTGCACTTGTTGGGAGGCTGTAAACCAAAAAGAGGGACGTGTCTATTTGACCTTCTACCCTAAAAAATAATAAAAATTATTTTAGAATGATAAAAAAATCATTTATTTGCTTTTTTTTTAAATATGTAACAATTTCGATGTGCCGCTCCTGAACCAAACAATTATTTCTTTGCCATTTGTGAGGCTTTCCTTCGTGCCTCTAACTTCTGCAACGCTTCGTGCCGTTTCTTTTCTATTTCATAATTACTACATTTTTTGTAGGAAGAGATTTCCGAAATGGATGCGCTCGATGAACTGCTTGATGTTTTCGAGACTAAAACAGCACAAATTAGCAATAAGTAACAAAATGTGGGTCAAAATGAGAAACTTACTTGACGATGAATTCGATTCATAATCTTCAAAATTTGTGGCCTCGCCAAATTTCTTCTTAGTCGACATTCTTTGTTTGGATACGGTAAAACCAATTTGATAGGAAACTCGTTTATTTTCGAGTGGCATTGATTTGTGCCGTGTCAAACTTGTATTGTGCTGTTTATTCACCGAATTATGACGTAATGTTAAACCCGAATCCTGAGATGAAATAATATCGTCCAATGGCATGCTCGACAAGAAATCATCGAATGAATCATCAAACTGTTCATTCGATGGTGGTTCATTATTTTTTAGATGGTTGGGTAAATAGTTAATTGGTTGTTGGGTGGAGCTGCTGACTGCGAGATTTTGTTGCTCCATCACTAATTGATCGATCTCCTGACTACATTTCATTAGGGCGAAGTCAGAATCATCCAGCAATTCTGCTATAAATTTATTCTCCTTATCACTATCGTTTTGACTGTCTGCTCGAGGTAGTTGTGGAACTAATGTGATTTCATCAGACTCCTCAAATGAATCATCTAATTTCGTATCACAGATATTAGATTTAGTCATCTGCATTGTTATCCCATCATCTAATGAATCCAGTAACTGATCTATATTAATTTCGAGTTCGGATTTATTGTGATCGTCAGAAGTTTCAGAGAATACTTCTTCTGGTGTACTCGGCCGTTCATCGGTCAACTTCTGTAGTTCCTCTTGGAATTTAAAAAATCCTTTTATCTCCGACTTTTCTGGTTCCTGCTGTCGTTCGGATGTCGGTTTAATAATTGATCGCTCATATGTACCACGCACAGGCTTTATTCTCGTTACGTTCTGGAAATAATCCCCAGTCGCTTTGGGGCTTTGCCACTTCCATCCCACATCGGCCGTACACTGTAAATTCATTGTGTCTTGTGATAATGGAATCGGCATTTGTTGGGATAAGGGCACATCGTAATCTTGAGATGGTGATTCCTCAAGAAAGTAACACCGTTTTTTAGACGTTACGGGAGTGGAACAATTTTCATTCACCACTCTGATCGCACCACTTGGACTCGGCGAACTAGGTAGATTTTGTGGTGTTGAATTTAGAACAGGTGAGTCTGCCTTTTCTAAAATTTCATGTTAACCGCTTATTAAATAAATTACACAACTATAAAATTACTTATTACCTTTATAAATTTTCTTTGAAAATGATAGCCGCGGTTTTCTTTTGGATGAAGACGACATTTTTGACAGTTCCCGCGGGTTAGTGTTTATTGAAATATGAACCAAAAATGAAATCCTCTGTCACGATTAGAGCATTTTATTTTTGAAATAATAAAAGATAAAAACTATAAAAACTTAGTACAATAATACGATATATAGGTATTCTTTAATTATTTATCACTATCATAATTAATTTTTTTTATGTAAATCATTGGATTTTGTGTACGATCGGACAAAAACAAAAAATTTCCATATGATCGGAATGATGGCGATGTGAATATTGTAATGAAGCAAATTGCTAGAAAAACTGCTCGAATTTATCCTTGATACTTTTGTTTTTGAATTTGGTGCATGCCATCAAATAACGTAAATGTTTATTGGGTGTTATATTCACCTTACAAATGTAAACATAGGCATTTTCGATTGGAGTGAATTAACTGAATTAGAATTGAGTTACTATTTAGATAATTCAGTTGCTATTTAGATAATTGAGCTACTGAAGTGAATTGGGTGTTCGATTGGTTCCATTCACTTCAGATAAATGTCAAAAAAGTCATTAAAAATTTGATTTTTGTTAATTATTGGCCTTTAAAGCGCCGCAAGAGGCGCTACAATAGCTCTGAGCCAAAGGGAGTCATATGTCAAAATGCTTTGGTAAATGGTGTAATGGAAGTATTATTGATAAACTATTTTTATTTTACAATAAGTTAATACGTAAAACCTATTTTATTTACGTTCAAATGTATATTATAATAATATAATTTTGTTTATTTCAGATCAATTAAATTTGTTCAAAAGGAAAGGTGCGTTTATAATCTGTGCGTAGTTTGTCACAATAAGTACTGAACTTTGGTACACTACACATTTTCTTTTGCTTTTGCGGTTGCTCATACATACACGATACATTTCATTTTTACTAATAAAATCTTATTTTAAAAACACAAATAAAGAAACAAAATCACTGAGCTATATGTGATTTTTTTTTTGTTGACGTTTGGCCCCCTTTTGCTCTAGTTCTCGAATAAGCTGCTAGATGTCAGCCACTCCGCGTTAAAAGGCGAATAGTTTGAATAAAAATAGAAATTAAATATATTAAGAATATATACAATCTATCTATAATTATATCGAATTTTACAGATTATTTATTTAATTCAAAACGAAAAATTTCATGCGCAAACATCTTTTCAACAAAATAAAACAAAAATCGCCTAACTGAATTAACTACACGAGCAAAATATATATTCAGATAACTCAGTTGCTTAATTGTTAACTGAAGTGAAGAGTTGTGAATCGAACACTCAATTCACTTCACTTGATTCAGTTAATTCAGCTAACTCTGTCAATTCACGCCAAACGAAAGTGCCTCATGTTTGATGTTAGGCTACATTCTCGATACCACATATATGTGGTATTAATTGCAAGCAAATTAGCAACTTTGCTAGCTGAAATCGAGTTTTCACATTCTCAAAAATGTTTGCTAGTTATTAGCAATCAAAATAGCACAAAATTTTGCTATCAAGTTTTTGAGATGTTAAATCAAATATGTATTAAAGTATTTTATGAGGTTGAGTGACATTTCAATATTTGTTTCATCTTTGTTCAAATTGTTCCATCTTTATTTGTAACATAAACCATCTTTGTTTCAAAAATTATTCGGTTGTAAAACTGATTAGTTAAAACTTAAAATATTTGTTTAGAATTAAAAATGGAGTGGTTACTAATACGTCAAAGGTATCGCTTCAATATTCATCGAAAAGTGTTTCGTGATAGGGAGAATCCCTTTGAATGTGAAGATGCAATTTTTTTTAAACAGTACAGGTTTACTAAAACAGGTTTGTTTCAGCAGACCTGAAACGAGAAACTTTACGAAGCAAAGCTATTCCACCTTTTTTGGCGGTATAATTAAAGTAAAATTAATTTCCTCTTCAGTGTAATTAGGTTTTCTTTTTTTAGAGCTATAGACCTTTTTCCTTAATTATCAAACATAGTGAATCGTTAGAAATATCTGTATGTGTTGCATAATATTGGAATTTTGTTTTCACTGTTTTAACCAAATAAATTAAATTTTACATTAAATTTAACTTTAGAAACGCTTTTGGGGAATTGTGAGGTTGTTTCCCGAAATATAATTCATTAATTATTTTTCAACAACATTAATTTTTAGTTCGGACCACCTACGGATCGCCGATCTTACTTGTCTAATTTTTTTAGGGAAACAGTTCTATTCATTCTTGTTTCGTTATTCGCCTTTAAAGCACCGCAAGAGGTGCCACGATCGCCACTAAGTAGTTAGAGGTGAACAGCAATTCAGCGTTTATTTTTATGTGTGTTATTTCTGAATTATTTTGCCGCTGAATAAAGAAATATATCTTTCATGTGCAATAAAAGATTGTTTTGAACCGAAATCAACAACAAAATTGTCCAAATATATATTTTTTGATTGCTGTTCACCTTTAACTCTAGTTACAATATCGTCCACCAGATGCCAGCCAATTTGCGTGAAAAAGCGAATATATCGTTGTGCAAAACTCTAATGTCAAAATTTTATTCAGCATCGTGCTGAATAAAAATAATATGGCGGATTTGCTAGACATATCGAGAATGTAATTTCTTATTTCCAAAATTGTCACTAGCAATTCCCCCATTTTTGCTAATAGCAACAGGTTGTTTTGCTAGATGTACGAGAATGTAGCCCAAATTCTTTCTTTTATCAAACTTATTTAAGCCGACTGCTCGGGCGAGATTATTTCTGAGATTATTTTTATCCCAACATTTTCACCCAATGAAATCACTGTATTGATAAAAATAATATAAATTTCCCCTTCAAAATTTATCCTCGCGAGTTAAAATTTATTCAACATTGGGCAAATAATCTTGCAGCGGCCAACGTAGCAACACAAAAAATCGTTTAGAACAACAATTTTTGCCCATTATTGAAATATTTGCTTGTCTTTTCGTATATGAAATTAAATACAAAAATGAATTCTCTAGGAAATTTGAACTCGATTGAAAAATAATCTTTGGATAAAAATAATCTTCTCGTGCAGCGAGCTTAATGTAATACAAATCCCAGATACTATTCAAAAAATCGGATTTTGATTAATAATTTCATTTTGAGCTATTTGATTGGCTGTCATGATCAGATCATCTTTAATCTTGAATTCGGCTTAAGAAAGGGAATACATACTGACCGAGTTTACAAATGCAATGGAAAACACGAAACAGGAAGGCAATAATACATTGATGGGCCTTGGTTATTTACATGTATATAAGCAACCTTAAGTTCTCTGCAGGTATTTATAGGAGCTAATTAAATTCCAAACCTAGATTGGGTGTTTAGAAATAATACCTATAAGTAGTGTTCAGTCGGGCAAAACTGATAAGTAGTACCCAAGTATCACTACTTCAAATAAATGATTCATTTTTATGGAACTGAGTACAAGTTTGAGTTCCATTATATTATAAGATTTCCTATGAAAAGTGAAACAAAAATACTAAACTGATGGAACTTGATATATGTGGGTTAGTTAAGTCCCATCGATAATTTTGATAAATGGAAAAAAACTTGGAACTTATGAATGAGTTCAATTTTTGTTATACTTGGGTACTTATTAAAAAATTGCGTTAAATTGGTGTGGTAAATAAAATATAATGGTCTACAGGGAATGCATCATTTTAATTTGAAAATTCTAATTTATAAATAAAACTGCAATATTTACAAATAAACTTTAATTTATTTTACCTAAAACTATCGATTAATATTATAAATTATTGCATAAATCTAAATATTAATAAATTTGTTATGCTTCTAGGACAAATTCGGTATTAATTTACATGGTGCATACCGCTGTAACAATAGAAATGACATTTGAAGTCAGTTCGTTCGTTGTGGTGAACGTCGGGGTTTCCGGGGCATGATAACAATTCCATAGAAGCAAAAAAGAAAAAAAAAATTCTCGATACACCGAAATAGAAAATTAAATTAAAAAATAATAAAAAAAAAAAAGTTTACTGTACTTATATTTGTGGAAATTTATAACACGGGAAAAATGCCTTGCAATGATCCGCTACCACCTAAAGAAGCAGCGCTTTATAGAAAAATGCTGGTAAGATTCTCTCTGGTGTTGTTGGTAAAAATAAAAAAATCATCTTGGATGTGTGCGAGCCCATGAAAGACGAAAAAAATTTTGACGTTTTTCACGCGGCGCCATCCAAAAATTTTCTTTTCCTTAATTCTAGCAAATTTCTAATTGTTAATGCAAAAATTATGAACTCGAGATTTATTTTCGACCATAATATACATTTGTTTTAGTTAGAAATTTGTGTGAATATGATTTTTAGTCGCGAACAGAATGTGACATAACCTCACAATTTTTTTTTTTTTTTTTTGATTAAAATTTTCTTTTAATTTTCACTAATTTTTAGAAATGTTACGAGATGAAGCAATACAAAAATGGTTTAAAATTAGCTAAACAAATTTTATCAAATGGAAAATATAGTGAACATGGTGAAACCTTGGCCATGAAAGGGTTGACACTGAACTGCTTGGGCCGCAAGGAGGAGGCGTACGATTATGTACGAAAAGGTCTGCGAAATGATTTACGGTCTCATGTATGTTGGCACGTCTATGGTTTATTACAACGGTCGGACAAAAAATACGACGAAGCTATTAAATGCTATCGAAATGCGCTTAAATGGGAAAAGGATAACATACAAATTCTGAGAGATCTTTCATTGTTACAAATTCAAATGCGTGATCTAGAGGGATACAGAGAAACACGACATCAACTTTTTAAACTTCGCCCATCCCAGCACGCGTCCTGGATTGGATTTGCGATGAGTTATCACTTATTGGGTGATTTTGAAACAGCCAACAGCATCCTAGAAACTTTCAGGCAGTCTCAAACTTTGATCGAGACGTACGATTACAAACACAGCGAATTATTGTTGTACCAAAACCAGATACTACAGGAGTCGGGAAATTTAGAAAAAGCTTTAACCCACATAGAAGAATTTCAATCACAAATTGTTGATAAGCTAGCGGTTAAAGAGACAATGGGGGAATTGTGCCTTAAATTATTACGCCACGATGATGCTATCCCGATTTATCGGGATCTGATCAAACGGAATCCGGAGAACACTCTCTACTATCGAAAGTATTTAGAAGCGAAACGGGTTACGAATAGTGAAGACATTGTTGATTTATATCGACACTTCCAAACCGAGTATCCGCAATCAATTTGCCCTCGCCGTCTGCCCTTGGATGTAGCAATTGGGGATACATTTAGATCGCTGGTCGACGACTATTTGCGTAAAGGTTTGGTTAAAGGAGTGCCACCACTATTCGTTAATATTCGATCGCTTTACAAGGATAAAATCCGGGTGGAAACTATTACAAGTCTGATCCATAGCTATAACGATAATTTACGGAAATCTGGTCATTTTTCGGCCGAAGACTGTGCCGCAGGAAAACCTCAAGAACCGGCGTCCGCCTTATTATGGAATCTATTTTTCATGGCCCAGCATTATGATCATCTACGCGAATCGGATAAAGCGCTCGGCTACATAAACGAAGCAATAGAACATACACCAACCCTAATCGAATTGTTTGTCGCAAAGGGTCGTATCTATAAACATGCAGGCGATCCAGTTCAAGCCTTTCGTTGTTTGGATGAGGCACAAAGTTTAGACACCGCGGATCGGTACATAAATTCTAAATGTGCTAAGTACATGTTACGCGCCAATCTCGTAAAAGAGGCAGAAGAAGTTTGCGCTAAATTCACCCGGGAAGGTGTCTCCGCAATGGAAAATCTAAACGAAATGCAATGCATGTGGTTCCAAACGGAATGTGCCCTGGCATACCAGCGCCTCGAAAAATGGGGCGAATCCCTTAAAAAGTGTTACGAGATTGATCGACACTTTAGCGAAATAATCGAAGATCAATTTGACTTCCATACGTATTGTATGCGTAAAATGACTCTTCGTGCATACGTTGGCCTTTTACGACTGGAGGATGTGCTGCGCAGACATCCATTTTATTTTAAAGCGGCCCAGTGTGCTATCGAAGTATATATTAGACTGTACGATAAACCGTTGACCACCGAGGAACACGTAGAAGAATTAGACACGGAAAATCTACCACCATCTGAGCTGAAAAAATTACGTAACAAACAACGCAAGGCTAAAAAGAAAGCGGAACTATTGACTCAGCAAGCAGCTCAGGCTCAAGTAAAAAAAGAGCAACATAATAAATCGCGCCAACAGCATAATCAGGATGGAGATCCAGAGGCACCGCAACTAGATGAATTAATACCAGATAAATTATCGCGACCCGATGATCCGCTAGAAAAAGCCATCGACTTCTTAAAACCATTACAACTCCTAGCCAAAGACTATATACAAACTCATCTAATGGCGTTCGAAATCTATTATCGTAAAAATAAGCTTCTGCTAATGTTACAATCGTTAAAACGTGCTCGACGAATCGATCCCAATAATGCACTACTCCAGTCGTGTATATTAAGATTCCAAAAGGCACTAAACGAGACACGAGATATTCCGCTCCAGGTGAAACAAGTAATCGATAAAGAAATCGCTGTATTATTTCAAGGAAAATCAGGCTCCGAACTAAATAATCTAGTACTAGAGAAATATGGTAATTCAATTCATCATGTGTTGGAAGTGGCCAAAGTTTTATACGAACACGATGAGTCAAAGAAAAAATATGCAATCGAGTTGCTAGTAAATTTCGATACAAAAAAATTGGATTTAAAGGGTAGCCAAAAAGTGTTAAAAACCTTTGAAAGTGGTGCCTTTGGTGATTGTAGTTCAATAATCGCTGAATACAAAACAAAATTAGAGTCTGTGTTCCCATATGCGATGGATTTCAAAGATATTGTGGACGAGCCTGTACAAGATGATCCAGTTAGGTCACCATCACCACCTTCCGCAAATTATAACTATTCTAATGATCATAATAATTCAGATTTACATTAAAAAAGGTGATATATGAAGTAAATAATAATGATTGTAGATTTATCCAAAGTGTTTTTATTAAAAGAAAAAAAAAAAAAAACATTAGATATACAGAATAGTTTTTATCTAAATTGAAATAAATTAAATTAATTAAAAAAATAAAAATCAGAGCTACGTACTCACCATATACACATAAACACTCGGAAATTATCTAAATCTTAAAAAATTGACAAGTTTTACGTTTTAAATAGTTATACATACATATAAGTTAGTGTCTCATCTCATCGTCAAACATCGGTTTAGGACATCGAAGTGATCAGGTTTTCAGGTGAGTTGATTTAGGTACTTTAAAGTTTTTAAACTAACTTCCCTTATATCGCGTTTCAAACAAACGTTTCGTTTTGATTGAACATGTTGTAAGGCTATTTTCTTTGGGAGCTTATTTTATTTACATCGGTTGCATCCAATTTTATTTTTGTTTTGTTTATCGTTTCAGAATAATTATCACACTTTACACCAAACAGACAACTTCACACTCGACTATTATATATAAATTAATTAATTTTTTGTATTACATTTCATAATAAATATTATTATTATTATTACTGTCATTATTATTATAATAATTGCCACAAAATTACTTTTTTAGGAATTGTATTAGATTTACAAAAATATATGAACAAGTGTGAAGTGAATTAAAAAAATTTAAATAAATAAAACAAAATGGTGGACGATAAAAAACACTTTAAATTAATTGCAAATTTTATTATTATCTTAATTAAAAAAAAGGAAAAGCAAAACAAAAATTAATAAATACAACAAAAAAAAAATTATTAAATTATTGTTTAAGTCATACTAAATTAAGTACATAATTATATATACATACATAAGTTTAGGAAAAAAAAACTTTGAAAATTTGATGGAAATTGCAACAAAACAAATGAAAATTTGGAAAACACACTAACTTTGAAGTTTATATTAAACTAAAAAAATTGTAGATTTTTTTATTTGTACACACAGATTTTATCGTAAAATGAAAACAATTAAAATTATTAAATTAAAAAAAAATTAAAAATAAAAATTATATTAAGTAATTAAATTATAATTTAAATACATTAAAAAACAAAAAAAAAAAATCATTTAACACACGCGGTATTTTTTCGGCTGAATCATTAAAATATTCCCCCCTCCGCCCCCCAATTTTGGCTAAATACTTCAGAATTGTGGGGTAGATTGATTTTCCTTTTACTGTTCGGTTTCGGTTATAGTTTAAAAATGAAATCATAAATGTGCCCCACGTTGGGCGCCACATATAATTATTTCGATAATAATTTTGAGAATCTATATAACGTCTATCCAAATATCATTTTAATTGTATTCTGTATAGGGAATCCGTGCAAATTTGAAAACCCTCTACATGCCAATTGAATGCATACTTTTATTTGAAAATATTTAAAATAATCGTTGAAGGGATGAACCAACTGACAAAAACTCTAGTTTAGTTAATTTTACTAAACTGCACAGAATTCCTATACTGGTTAGAAAAATGCCCTATACCGCAACACGCATTTGTTTTTTTTTATATAAATTATATTACAGTATACCAGCGTAATTATTACAAATCATTCATAAATTTTTATTTTGTTTTAATTTTTTGAATAAAATTAGCTAATAAATCAATAAAATCCATAAATATTTATAATTGATTGTTTTTTATTTATTGCAATGCAAATATGTTGTAATTGAACACCCAATTGAATATGGCCAATGTTCCATAATCCATATCATCAAGGACTGAATTACAAATTTATCAGAATAAATACTATAACGGTAAATGTACTTTAATTAAATGTCCTGCAAGGCAGCGTGGCCGAGTGGTCTAAGGCGCTGGTTTTAGGCACCAGTCAGAAATGGCGTGGGTTCGAATCCCACCGCTGTCAGTTTCTTTTTTGACGTTTTTTTAGTTGCGTACAGATCACATTTGAAATTGTTATGTTACCTTACTGTGCTGTAAGTAAAAGATTTCAAGAAGAGGGGGGAAAATCAATTTGAGATCTAAGCCACGTTGTTGTCCCCCGAAATATGACGGATATCCGATGTATACTACGCTAGTCTAAGTGGCGGCATTGGCTTGGTGAAGCTTTTTCGAGATTTTGACGTAGTGAGAACGTCAACGGTTTATGGTCAGAGAATATATCAGGGGTACAAATTGAAAATGCGGGATTGATAACAGATGGCGTTACTAACGCTATACGCATCAGGCAGTACTGTGACTATGTTCATGTCAAAGCTACGTCTTATAGCTTTAATTTTCAGTATGTGTCAATTTGTCGCAGTGTCAAATTCATATTTTTTTTGAGCTCTCAATATGTCGAGTTTCGTGCCAACAAAACAGCATTTGCGGGAAGTTTTAATTTACTTCTTTAATTTGAAGAAAAGTGCTGCTGAATCACATCGATTGGTCTCCGAGACTTATCCGAGTCATGTTCCATCGGTTTCAACGTGCGAGAGATGGTTTGTGCGGTTTAGAAGTGGTGATTTTGACGTTGAGGACAAAGAGCGGCCGGGCCAAGTGAAAAAGTTTGAGAATGCTGAATTGGAGGCAATACTCAATGAAGACTCGTGTCAAACTCAACAAGAGCTCGCAGATTCATTGGGAGTGACACAACAAGCCATTTCCCATCGTATAAAAGCCCTCGGAATGATCCAAAAGCAAGGACATTGGGTGCCGTATGAGCTGAAGCCGAGAGACGTCGAGCGCCGTTTTTTTGCATGCGAACTGCTGCTCGAACGGCAAAAACGGAAGGGTTTTTTGCATCGCATCGTCACTGGTGATGAAAAGTGGATCCGTTACGATAACCCGAAGAGCAAAAAATCATATGGTTACCCCGGCCATGCATCATCATCGACGGCCAAACCAAATATTCACGGCGCCAAGCTCATGCTCTGTATTTGGTGGGACCAGCTGGGTGTGGTGTATTATGAGCTATTGAAATCGAACGAAACCATCACAGGAGCACTATACCGAACTCAATTGATGCGTTTGAGCCGCGCACTCAAAGAAAAACGGCCACAATACGAGCAAAGACACGACAAAGTAATTTTGCAACATGACAACGCTCGGCCACATGTTGCAGCGCCGGTCAAAACATACCTACAAACGCTGAAATGGGAAGTCTTACCCCACCCGCCGTATAGCCCAGACATTGCTCCTTCCGATTACCACCTTTTCCGATCGATGACACATGGCCTAGCTGACCAGCGCTTCCATTCTTACGAAGAAGCCCAAAAATGGGTCGATGACTGGATAGCAGCCAAGCCGGCCGAATTTTTTCGCGACGGTATCCGTAAATTTCCAGAAAGATGGGAAAAAGTTGTGGCTAGCGATGGACAATACTTTGAATAATTCATTTGTTACCATTTTTTCAGAATAAACGTTCAAAAATAGAAAAAAATCCCGCATTTTCAATTTGTACTCCTGATAATAAATGCTCGACTGTCAAGGCAAGCTCAACAGGTCAACGAGCTATGTTGTCAACAACCATACTAAACAGAATATTACAATTACTAGACGCTGAATCCACTAGGCTATACGAAACAACGTTAGGAAAACCAAGAGAAATTTCGCAAATGAAGGAATATTTTGACTTTCTAGAAAGGAGATTTCAATTACTAGAGGTCATGGGTATCTCCAAAGTGTCAAATACACCACCAACCACTAGTAAACAGCCAGTGTCTAGTAAAAGGATGTCAAGGAAGGCATCAATTGAAGGACTGTAATCAATTCAAGCTGATGTCAACATTATAGACAGAAACAAACTGATTAGCGAAACTACTTGTGTACGTTGTTTAACACAACTCATAACTCATGCTCGTCCACGAAACGGCAATACAAACTTTCATATTTAACCAACAAGGTCCAGTGCTACTATCAGCAGCAGTATTGATTCAGGGTGACAGGCAACGCTAATATCCTCGAAAGCTGCCAATATACTGAACATCATGAAGAGAAAAGCACATGTAAACATTTTAGGCATAGGTGGAAATGAGGCAGGAATCTGTAGACACACAATCAACATAAAGCTAGTGCCAAGATTCGATTAGACGTCGAAGCTTTAATATTCAACAGGCTAACTAAACAACTAGCTGAAACTGATATTGACACTAGAGCATGGACCTATCTTAACAACATAAAGTTAGCGGATTAAACGACATTATGATGAATGGCCCCAAACTGCAAGGGGGATTTAGCCGACATACTACTACGATGGAGAAAACACAAGATCGTCATTACAGCCGACATTGCAAAAATGAAGATCCAGACTACCACCGTATACTGTGGAGAAAGGAGCCATCCGAGCACATAAAGGCATATAGGCTAAAGATTATAACAAGGCTATAGCTGTAAGTACGTTAATTCAGCTAGCCAAGGATGGATCCAGTACACATCCTGTAGCGGCTAAAATCATCATGACAGACTTCTATGTGGATGACCTACTCACTGGTGCGGACAACACTGAGGAGGCTCTACTGGTGCTACAAGAACGACAAGAGCTCACAGCACAGGGTGGATTGCATCTAAGAAAATGGGCATCCAACTCTCCCAAAATATTACAAAATATCTCTGGCGAACAACAAGCTAACGGATACATTCAAATAAAGCTAAATGAATGCATAGAAACATTGGGAATACTATACAACCCGACAGAAGATTTGTTTGAATTCGACATACCCGGACTACAGCTAACGAACTATAGGAAGGACGAACCCCCTAGAGTAGCCATTCTCTCAGTGTGCTGTCTATTCGGATTCGTTAATGCCAACGTCGAAATTAAACCGTTCAACCAGTCTACTGGCATATACTTCGAGAAGCCAGGCAAGTTAGAAATTATCGCTATGAAATGAACTCAATATAACATGAGCAGCTACTGGGAAAAAAAATCAAAAACTACATACAAGGTAGCTCACCGCAATGAACTACAAGCAGTCTGTAACGAGGTGTCTGGATTAAACTGTAACATTCTAGAACAACTGCAATGGAAATTCAGCAACCTGATAGCTAATAATGAGTTGCTACTAAGCAGCAACAAGGAAAAACAACGCGTGAAACGGAGTTTTGGAGATTTAACGAGCATTGTTCTGGGAGATATGTTCGGAATTCTTACTCAACGTGAAGCCAGTGACCGAGCACGAACTATTGTCAATAATAAGGAATCAAACAAAGAAGATAATAATAAGGAATCTAATAAAGAGGCAAAACCAACTACGATAAGAAATGACCCAGATCCAAAAATATCGAACATATGAGGATAGGGTTCGTTCGTTGTTAATCGGATTCCTCGAATTAAGCCTAGTATTAGATAACCTAAAGGAAACACAACAGGGCTTATTTGACGTGGTCTACGATGCGCATCATGGGATAAAACATCCCTCAATATACTTGCGCCTCCATCACCATTCCACGATATTCATGATCTCGTGCACATTTACCAAAGCATGAAAATTCACAGTAGGGTAACACAACAGGGTATAATCACTGAAATTATTCTACCACTCTCATTCACGTGGAACTATACGTTGTTGTCTTTGGTACCCAGTCACAAATTATCACCTCAACCGAATATCATCACTACAGCATAATTCAGCTTGAAAATTCGGCGCCTGTGTCGATTAGGAATTGTATTTATTTGGAGAATCGAGTTAGGCAGGTGTTTGAGATTTGGCTACCGTCACTTGCTGCGTGAAGTGCGGTGCCTAGGGCCTACATTCTCATAAGTTAGTGCCAGCACTAGCACCTTTTGCATTACTCACCCTTTTGATTAAGTACATTTAATCTGCGTGTTCACAACCTGCTCTTTTACGATTAATTTTTCCACGAATGCCTTAAAATTGAAGCTCGAGCTCCTATCCATATTATCAAACGCCTCTATAGTTAGTCAAACTTGAAGGCAAAGTCATCAGCAAATTGAAGAATGCCTTTTTCATCCAAATTAAACCGATAAATCTATGTAGCTCGTCCAATATTAACGTTTTGCTCAAGAGGCTGATGTGATTTTTAAAAATCCTGGGTAGATTGGAAGTGAAGGTTCATATCCTTGATAAACCGCAGTTTTACTCTACAACTGGATAGTTGCCAGCAGATAGTTTGGTTTGTATGAGTTTGTTAGAATGACATTCGGACTCCGTACTGCGGTGCAGTCCTAAAAGTACTCTTTTTGGGTGATAAAATCAATGCGCAGGGTATTCTTCCGTCTCCTGAACGTATCCAGGTAATTGCACAATTTGAACATCCCGTCAATGTTCAGCAATTAAAGTGATTTCTCGGGATGATAAATTTGTATCGTTGCTTTATTCTGGCCGCGACTAGTGATCAGGCTATTCTGAACATTTGTTTAAAGGGATGTCGAAAGAACAGTAAGGTGCTCATTTACTAGTCTGATGCAGCAATTGAATCTTTTAAGAGCTGCAAGTTAAGGTTATTAGAGGCCACTACCCTTGCGTACGCTGTAATCGCAGCACAGATGTCCATCATTCATGGTGGACGCTTCGGATACCGCGGTTGGAGCAGTTGTCCATAGCAATGGGTGAGGCAGGCATGGCAGGCATTAGGATTTTTCTCGGTTCGTCTAATACAAACTCAGAAGAGATATAGTACCTATGATCGCGAACTGCGTAGCTGCTTATCTAGGTGTAAGACACTTTCGTTATTTGGTTGGAGGCCATTGTTTTACGTGGTATTTAATCGAGGCTCTAGAACTGGCAAAATTGATCTCGGACAACAGCATAACGCTGAAGTTAGACAAGTATCCTATCCAGTTCAACTCAGCTAAAACCCTATGGTGATAGGTAAACCTTGTCCGTATCCCAGCCAGTTCCAAACACATCCTGTTATTAAGACGTCCGTGAAATTGTTGATTGATCATGTCGTCCATTAAAAATATGTGTCACTTGCTCAGTCTTACGTGTCGTGCCAAAGGTCGAACATTTTCCGACATTCTAGATCAGTGACAGGTTCGTATGAAGTCACATTCAAACAATTTGTTGAAGCCCATACTAGGTAGACATTATTGGTCCATTACGGGGACGCCCAGTTTGAATCTCAAAGGTCCCACGGCAAACAATCCTAAGTGTAACGGGATGATAGTGCGTTGGTTTCGCTCTTTAAAAGCTGCCATAATGTGTTATAACAGGACAGACTTGGCTGCGGTCTTACCATCGGTTCTGTTAGGGTTAAGAGCCACAATTATGGAACCTAAAGTATTCGTTAGTCGGCAATTAGGAGAATGTACTCAAGTTTTTATAACATACGCTTTACGCAAAGCACTACAGCCTCCATTGAAGGTAAAAAATAAATTCATAAGTTGTAGGGTTGGCACTGACGGAGTAGTTTCAATCAGCCGTGATGATGCAGCAGTCTGAGCAATTGCTGAAGTTTTAAGCAGATTCGTTATTCGCTTTGTATGTATTTAGACGTTATTCAGCCTATTAGCACGGAGGCAACAGTGGGAGGCTATTTGTGAATTCGATTCGAAAGTATTCGACTCCGCAGTATAAGATTCGTATTTGATTTAAATAAGAAACGAACGAATCTGATTCAATTCAAAATTTCAAATAAGAATCCAATACTCCGAAGACTCGAATACAATCGAAAACAATGAGATTCTTATTTGATTTTAATCAGATTCGCTCGTTTCTTATTTAAGTTAAATACGAATTTCAAAATTTGGCCGTTTAGAAGTAGGACATGTCCTACAGAAAACAAAACTGTGTATAATATAATTGCCCACACTGCGCGGATAAACACAGGAAGATACCTGGGATTATTTTCTCATCACGTTTATTTGTTGGGAGCCTATAAAAATATTCGATACAACCATTTTCGTCAAGTCAACCAGCTTTTAGCCCATTTAACTCCGAAATTTAGTACATTTTTTTTTTGCGTCAAATTCTACCAACGTAACAAAACCAAAAAAAAATGTTTTTATTTTTACAAATCTGTCATCTTTCGTTTTATAAACATTTTTTTTGCTCTCCGTGGTGTCTGTTTGTAGTAGCTACCAACCGACACGTCAACATCGTACTAATCAAACAAAAAAAAAAAAAAAAAATTGTTAAACAAAAGACTTTTTAAATTAAATTAAATTAATTTTTAATGTATATTTAGTGGTAACTAATTTGTAGGCAATAAATTGAAGGTTGTATTGCATAAAATGCGTGTTACAAATATACGGCGGGGCCGTGTTATTAAAATACTATGCGGTGTTTTGATTGTGATTCCTATCCTTTACATTGTGATGACATGGAACGATGAACGGGCACGGCAAGGTGCTAATTTTGTTAAATCAAAATTTCAGGGACGTAAAATTCGTGAAGTTCCAAAATTAGTTGAAGGTATGTATATTTGTTATTAATCGCCTGGGAGGGGGATTAACGTAATACTTTTTATTTACGGTTATCTTATCAGAAGCACGCATCTATTTATTTACTACATAAATATCCAGTCGGTAGCAGTGATTACTCAATCCATTAATTACGATAAGATGATTGCGTACCAGGATATACAGTAGCTTCTGTGCGCGTTCCGTTACCCAATCAATTAGTTTTCTAAGCCGATTACAACACTCGCATTTCGATGTCATCTACACACATCAATCACAGATGAAAAGTGCTTTCTTAATTAGTTGTTGTCGCTTTTGTTATGTGAATCTTTCGTATTTTTTGCATTTTGTCTACACAAAAACAGTAAAATTTCACAACAGTGAATGGGGTCATCTTTTTTCAAGGTTCCATCATGTATTGGAATTTTTGAATGTTTAGCGCCGTCATTGGGTTAGGTCACCGTCGTCTTGATCCAATGCTAGTAGTGTAAACCTGTTTTCTTATCATAATTACATGACGATAAACTAAAACTAAACCACATAAATACTATCGATCGGTCAATTTTTGTACGTACATATTTTATTTTATTTCAGGCATGGGAAATTTCGAACCAACAGAACCGGACGATCGTAATGGTCCGGGTGAACATGGTGAGGCATACAATTTACCGCAAGAGAAGGAAAATGCTGCATCTGCATCCGAAATGGAATACGGGATGAATATTGCGTGTTCCGATGAAATTTCACTCGATCGATCGGTTAAAGATACACGTCTGGAGGAGTGTAAACATTGGGATTATCCAGTGGATTTGCCAAAGACAAGTGTTATTATTGTGTTCCATAATGAGGGCTGGTCCGTTTTAATGCGCACCGTGCAATCGGTTATAAATCGTACACCTGACTATATTTTGCATGAGATTTTACTCGTTGACGATTATTCGGATAAAGAAAATTTGGGCGAGAAGCTCGAAGATTATATCGAGAAATATGGTGGAAAAGTACGCCTCGTCCGTAATAAAGAGCGGGAAGGTTTAATTCGTACTCGGTCTCGCGGTGCTAAAGAGGCGACCGGTGAAGTAATTGTCTTTCTGGATGCGCATTGTGAAGTCAACAAAAATTGGTTACCACCCATGTTGGCGCCAATCTATCGTGACCGTACTGTAATGACGGTGCCCGTAATCGATGGAATCGATCACAAAAATTTCGCCTATCGACCGGTGTACGTGGACGGAAAACATTATCGCGGCATTTTCGAATGGGGTATGCTGTACAAAGAGAATGAGGTGCCAAAGCGTGAGTTGCGACGACGTAAACATCACAGTGAACCGTATCGAAGTCCGACACATGCTGGTGGATTGTTTGCTATAAATCGAGAATACTTTTTGGAATTGGGCGCTTACGATGCTGGGCTTCTTGTATGGGGCGGTGAAAATTTCGAGCTTAGTTTTAAAATATGGCAATGTGGTGGCAGTATCGAATGGGTTCCGTGTTCCAGAGTTGGACACGTGTATCGTGGATTCATGCCTTATAATTTTGGTAAATTGGCTAGCAAGAAGAAGGGGCCTCTAATAACGATAAATTATAAACGAGTCATTGAGACATGGTTTGATGAACAATACAAGGAGTACTTTTATACTCGCGAACCCCTCGCCCGATATTTGGATATGGGCGACATCACCGATCCTCTAGCACTAAAAGACAAACTAAAATGTAAAAGTTTCCAATGGTTCATGGATAATGTCGCTTTCGATGTGACTGATAAATTCCCAGCGCTTCCTGCGAATCTTCATTGGGGTGAGCTGCGATCGGTTGCGACCGAAACGTGTCTCGATGCCATGGGTAAACAACCGCCGTCAATTATGGCACTTCAACATTGTCACGGGTTCGGAAATAATCAACTGATGCGATTAAATGCGGCCGGACAAATAGGCGTTGGCGAGCGTTGTGTCGAAGCCGACTCCCAAGGTATAAAATTAGCTATTTGCCGACTTGGTACCGTCGATGGGCCATGGCAATATGACGACAAGACACTAACTCTACTCCATCGGGTACACAAAAAATGTATGGCCCTGCATCCGACCACAAAGCAGTTGTCCTTAATGCACTGTGACGTTAATAACGCGTATCAACAATGGAAATTCAAACAGGTTAAACCTAATTGGTAGCAAATTACTTAAACAACATTTTAAATACATACACACAATAAATTAGAATAATAAACCTATTATTTCCACATCATATCATCCGAAACAAGAACAAAAAAATTGGAGACTTTATTTAGGCCGTCTGTGTAGAGATTTATCTAAATCGACGCACATGCAACGATACATCATCATAACGAACGTTACAGATTTTTATTTTATGTTACAATTGTAAAACGCACGTATTATATTATCTAAACAATAATTTTATAACTGGGATATGGTATTTATAATTTAATTAGATAGACAAATAATTAATTAATGTAATATAAGTTGTATTATTAATTTATTTAAAACTAGAATCGATTTAACTACCAAAATATGTATATCGAAATAATTATCTTGCCAACCATGCTCTCAAAAAATATGTCTGCACCTTGGAAGCAATAAAGACTGTAATTAATCAGTTAATTAAATTTGTTTTGGTAATTAAATCAATTTAATAATATTAAGTTTGAATAGTGTAAATATTTAAAAGGAATAAATTAATAAAATTGTTATGATTAATAAACATTAAATTTAGTAGAATATTATAAATTAAATTTTTTTTACGTAAGACATTTTGAAATAGTGAATTCCCTTTTTTAATGATAATTAAATAAAGAAAAAAATACGATAATAATTTAGTAAAATTGGTTTGTGTTTGATTTGGCAAGTTTTTGGAAGCATTATTATGTGTGTCGGTTTGAAGTGCTTACACTTATTACGGTTATCTTAAATTTTGCAATAAAATGTTGTTTGATGGTATTAAAAGATATGAGCCGAAATAGCTCAGTTGGGAGAGCGTTAGACTGAAGATCTAAAGGTCCCCGGTTCAATCCCGGGTTTCGGCAGAATTTTTTGTTGTAATATTTTTGAAGGAACTATCTACCTACTATTCAAACGCTTTTTATTGATCTAATAATCTTAATTTAATTGTTTTAATTCTAGTAAGACAATCACTCAGATTAAATCGGTATAGCTTTGCTGAACACAGGTTACAAGGGTTGGCCAACATAGTCGCAACAAAGTTATCAACTTATAGTGAGAGGATCTTGGGTGATTATCAATGTGGATTTCGACCAACTAGATCAACGACCGATGAAACTTTTACGCTGAGGATTGTGTTGGAGAAATGCTATGAAAGGGACATCCCTGTACACAGTCTATTCATAGACTTTCAACAGGCGTACGACAGCATTAAGAGGAATACGTTATGGAACGTATTGTCTTACCTTGGCATACCGTCAAAATTGGTTTCAATGTGCCAGCTTTTAATGGATGGCTCAATATGTAAAGTGCTAATAGAAGGCAACATTTTGGATGCCTTTGAGATAACAGGAGTGTGCCAAGGAGACAATAGCTCAAACTCTATTCAATCTATCATTGGAGTATGCCATTCGTCAGCTCAATATGGCGTAGCGTATGTATATGTCTGTATTATAAATCAACCCAGCTATTAGCATATTAAGAAAGAGGTCCTCCTCCCATTGGAATTAACAGCCCAACAAATAGGCCTTCAGATCAATGAAGCGAAGACCAAATACATGGTGACCGCGAGAAGGCAGACTCGTGGGGACTTTATTTCAGGAGATACTCAATATGAAAAGGTGAATGAGTTCAAATACCTAGGATCACTGAGCAAAATTCCGTTTCTGTGGACATTTCATCGAGGATCGCAGCAGGCTACTGAGCATTTTACGCCAATATCAAATTTTTCAAGTCTCCTCATATATCGCAAAATAAAATTGGACATCTACAAGGCGCTGATAAGACCAGTTATCACCTTTGGTTGCGAGTCTTGGACACTAACAGCGCAAAACATTCAGAAAATCGCTGTAACTGAGTGTAAGATCATAAGAAGAATTCTCGGTCCCATTAAAGAAGGAGCCACGTACAGAATACGAATGAATCACGAGGTCAGAAATGATCTTGATAAAATCGACATCATCGGATTCATAAAATCGTCAAGGCTAAGATGACTTGGGCACGTACGTTCACAAAATCGGACCACCAAACAGGCCTTGGAGTCGCCACCAACGAAAATAGAAACTCGTGGGAGACCACCTACCCGATGGATGGACGACGTTGAAAGGGACCTATATACACTCGGTCACCGTGTCCTGGCGTTCTCTTGCGGCGGATCGAATTATTTGGAGAAGTATCGTTGAGGCGGCCAAATCGAAGAATATGTAAATACAATCATGACAACTGCTCATAAATTGAATGGAATTGCGGGTAGCCCAGTAAACGATATGTATCAGCTGGATAAACAGGATGGTAAAAGCAATAGTGCCTTTTAATCATATGCGGTATCTAAACCATTTTGATTTGTGGCACCGTTAAAATCCAAATAGCATGAAACTTTTACGTGACAAATATGCCAATGGCGTTAATTTTAAAAATTATCCGAACGAAACTTGCATAGACTGCGCCAAAGGCAAACAGTATCGGCAACCATTTAGAAATTCCGAAAAAAAGAGCACAGAATTTTCTGGAGCTCATACATTCGGATCTGTGTGGTCCAATGGAAATAAAATCTCTTGGCGGAAGTAGCTATTTCCTGACATTTGTGGATGATTATTCGAAGAAGGTTTTCATTTATTTTTTGGAGACTAAGGACGAAGTCATTAGTTCTTTCAAGCATTTTAAATCGTATGCAGAAAAGCAAACAGGGCAACAGTTGAAAATCATACGCACCGATAATGAACTCAGTTACAATTCCAAATTATCTGAAGTACGCTCAGATCCTTTAACATATGAAGAGGCTATGAGCAGTCCTGAATGCGATTTGTGGAAAAAAGCGATGCAAGAGGAATATGAGTCTCTTCTTCAAAATGGAACCTGGACTCTAGCAAATATTCCACCGAATAGAAAAGCAATCCAATGCAAGTGAGTCTACAAAACCAAATGCGATGTTAATGGAAATATCAACCGTTATAAAGCGCGTCTTGTAGTTAAAGGTTGTTCTCAACGATAAGGTATCGACTATGAAGAGACATATTCGCCACTTGCAGTTAAGTATGATCTAGAAATTGATCAAATGGATACAGTTGCGGCATTCTTGCAGGGTAAATTACGCGGGAAGAAATTTATATGTGCCAACCGGAAGGATATCAGAATGGGAACCAATAGTCGAAAATTTGTCGTCTTAAGAAGGCATTGTACGGCTTAAAACAGGTTAGTCGTACTTGGAATTGCAAATTGAATAGTGTTCTTAAAGATTTCGGCATGAAGTCTTCGTTAGTGGAACCCTGCATCTATCACAACATTCAGAATGGACATATTTTGATGGCTAGGAATGCGAATCACTCGGGACCGTGAAACTGTTGGAAAAATATGGATTGACCAACAATTATACATCGAAGAAATGTTAAAAAAGTATGGTATGGCCGTTTATAATCAGCGTTGACACCGATTGATGCAAATTAAAAACTAACGAAAAGTGTATGTCACCTAAATCTGATAATGAAGCCGTTAAAATGAAAAATGTTCCTTATCAGGAAGTAGTTGGGAGCGGTTAAAAGAATCCTGAGATACCTTCGTGGGCCAACGACATAGACGGTCGGTTACTGGTTACGTTTTAAAGCATCAGGGCGGAGCTATTTATTGGAACAGCAAGAGACAGTCAATGGTTGCTCTTTCCACAACTGAGGTAGAGTACATGGCACTCCCAGCCGCAGTTCAAGAAGCTTTATGGTTGCGAAATTTTGAAATCGATTTAAAGTTGAGCTTAAACTCTAGATGCAACTACTATTTGTTGCAACAATAGGAGTGCTATAAGTTTAGCATCAACTGATGCTTATCACGCCAAGACAAAGCACATCGATATTCGACATCACTTCGCACGTCACAAAATTGAAGAAAAGGAGATTCAATTGATATTAGTCAGCACTGATCAGATGATTGCGGATGGATTAACTAAGCTCTTCAGGAATGGGTTTGGTGAAACAGTAATTAACAGTTCTAGTGGGAGTGTTGGAAAGTTAGAACGTAAATTAAAGAACAGCACCCATTTTTATGTTTTTTATGTTTTGTGTAGGAGCCGAAACTGAAGGATATTAAAATCAAGTTCCCAAAATTTATTTTTAGTTGAATGAAGGAAAACAAGACCTTCACATGAATGGCTGCGTTTTTTTAACGTTTGACGTAAACTAATGCTGTCTTGAATATACAAAGTGATCCGGATTAGATCAAAATTTATATGTGTAGCAACAACAACATTGATTTTGGATCACAAATGGTGATCTAAAAATTAGTTCAGCTATTAAAATGTAGTTGAACAGTATTTTGTAAAGCGGCAAAGAATAATATGAATATAGTACGAGTATGAAGAGGCAGATTCAAAACAAAACGAGACAGAAAATTGAAATTTGGTGTTTGTTTGTTTTACGCATTTTGGTGTCGTTTCATGAGACATGATCTGATCTGAATCAGATCAAACGTCAAGAAATGCGGCTAATGACGACACACTAAGTCTCCGCCGCTATGTGGCAGTGGCAGTGTAGTAAAGTAAAGATATTCACCCCTATTATGATTGTCGCATCGATCGACAATCGACACGACTCTGTATTGCGTTTTCTTTTTTCATTTGATAAAAATAATACGAAAAAAGAAAAGGCAACATAGAGTCGTGTCGATTGTCGATCGTCGATCGAAATCATAATAGGGGTAATTTTTTTGTTTTGTTTCATGTTAAAACAGGTTTTTTTTTATGACAATTTCGATTCACCAAGAAAAAGTAATCTGACTCGATGAAAGATGACCTTTCTGTGTCAAGTAAATCTGCCAAAAAATCGAGATTCGTAAACCATCAACAATTTTGCTCGACGGATTGACTTTTCTTGACAAATCGAACAGTTTGACAGCAGAAAGATCATCTTTCATTGAGCCGGACTACTTTTTCTTGGTGAATCGAAATCGTCATAAGTTTGGGTTGCTCCAAGGTTCCAAAATGTCATGAAATTTTTTTATCCTTATATGTAACGAAAGCGCAAGTTTCGTCTGGTCCATCAGTATTCACTTCTACACCAAATTGCGGTATTGTAGCTAGCTAAAACTCAGGGTTGGCGTGGGGGTTTCCAGACATGTTAGATCGTAAACTCAAAAAAATAAATGTAATAAGAAAAACCAGAAGAAGACTTAAACGACGAACTACCACATCTTCAGGAACTAAGGAAATGATAATCAGGGGTGATCGCTGGTAACGACACCCTCCACTCCAAGCGATCCCCGCAAAATTGGTCACTGTGAAAGTTTCAAGTTCGCATAATACTAAATATTCCCATAAGGCTTGGCATGTGGTTAACAGTAAAAATGTCAAACCAGAACCTACGAAGGAAAATGATGCTGCAACATTGCAAGATTACAACAAGCAACTTGCGGATGGACGAAAGCTGACAATTTTGGTCAAAAAATAATTGAAACAACTATAGCAGATCAACAACTGCTTCATATCATAAATTGAAGCACCGCCAAAGAAATGTGGGATAAGATTCTATCCGTTCACGAACAAAAATCAGATGCGAGCGTATATATGATGCAACAACAGTGGTATGCAATGACAAAAAAGGAAGAAATTTTGAATTCATTAATCATTACAAAAATGTTGATGACTTTGCCTACTCAGTACAATCATTTTAGTAGTCCCTGGGAATCGACTCAAGTTGATGAAAAAACTTTACCAAACCTAATTTCGAGACTTTCGATTGAAGAAACTCGAACCAATTCCCAAAGTAAATCAGACGGGAACGCTTTTACCGTTCAGAAAAACAATTCCAAGGGGTTTGGGAATAAAGGAAGTCAACGCCAGGCCAACAAAGGAAAGTACTTACTACTAAACAAGAAAAACATCAAGATAGGAAATAAGGTGACGCGTTGATGATTGAAACACTAACGTCAACAACATCAATTGAGACTGATGTTGGAGCATGGTATTTAGCTTCCGGTGCTAGCGATCACATGTCAAACCAACATGAGTGGTTTATAAATTATATCGAGTTTAAACAACATTTACCAGTGAGCTTGGACAATGGTAAACACATTCCTGCATACGGCAAAGGCGATATAAATATTACAGCGTTTAACGGAAACAAATGGGTGGAAAGACATCTGTCAAATATATTGTATATACCGAAGATAAAATACAACCTCTTCTCAGTGGGATGAGCTTTAGATAAAGGTCTAAAACGATACTAACTGCAAATTACGGAATGGAAATGTAGTTGCAGATTGCAGTGGGAGAACGACGGAAGAAGTTATATCGGATGAAATTTGAAATGGCAATACCAAGAAAGGAAAAAGAGGCTCACGTAGTTACGAAGGAACCAATCCAAATTTGGCATCAGAAATTAGCTCATCAAAACCTTTCACATGTACGAGATTTTTTTGAAGAAAAAGGACATCAACTTTGAAGATCAAATAGATCTCTGTTGTGATTGTGATGCCTGTATTTTTGGGAAAATGCATCGACTTCGATTTCCGAGTTCAGACACGAAGAGTACAGCAAGAAAATTCAATTGGTATAGATCGCGATATTTCCTGTTACTGAGTGCGAGTTCGCGAAAATATTCTGCTGAAAAATTTTCAGCAGGCAACCAATCAATGTAGTCTATTTCGTAAACAAATTTCCCCTTCCGAATGAAATATTTTTAAATCGCATGCAATCCTGCTGAAAATTTTTCCGCAGAATATTGTCGCGAACTCGGACTGAAAGACGATTTTTCACACTGGGAAAAATATAAATTTTTTGAACGAAAAGTCAGAGGTAGCAGGATACCTTGAAGATTTTTTTACGAAGGCGAACAAACATTTGGAGAAAGGCGTGAAGATTTTACGAACAAAACGGAGCAGCTGAACACGAGACTAGAACAATAGTTGAGGCCGCGAGGACTTTAATACATGCGCAGGGAATTCCAATAATGTTATGGGCTGAGGCTGTGCATACCGTAGTATACGTACTAAACAGAACCGGAACGAGTAAAGAGAAAGGCATGACACCATACAAGCTATGGATGGGCAAAGATGCTAACATAACCGAACTAAGAATATTCGGTGTTCAACCATATTCCGAAGGAGAAAAGGCATAAATGGGACCGAAAACCGGAAAACGGTTATTTTGTGGGATATGATGACCAGACAAAAGATTACCGAATATGACTGCCAAGCGAAAACCAAAGCAGAATTGGTCGAGATATGAGATTTACTAACCGATTTTATAATTCTGATGACAGCGTTTAAACAAACAGGACTTCAAGAATGCTGTACTATCTCAAGGAACCAGATTCAATGAATGGTGTAGGAGGATAATAATGCGGAGAGTGATGCGATCGCAAATATGATGTTGAAGAACTGAAGCTTCAGGGTCAATCTGAAGAACGACACATCCCCAACGATACTGAAATAAGTGAGAATACGATAGAATTACCTGCTCAGCATTCATAACTGGCTATTTTGACCCTATATCATATACGAAGAAACCCTCAATTGCGAGAATTCGACTGAATGGAGAAAGGCAATGGATGAGGTAATTGAATCGCTCAAAAAACATCAATGGGATTTAACCTATCTGCCAAAAGGTGATTCAATTATTGACAATAAATGGGCGTCTAAAATTAAACGTCATCCTGATGAAAGCATCGAACGCTACAAGGCTCGACTTGTGGCTCGGGGATCAAGCAACAGCATGGTCTGAATTACTATACGAAACATTCAGCCCTGTATTCCGGTTTGATCCAATACGACTGAATCTTTCGGTTTCTGTTTCGAAACGAATGAAACTTCACCAGTTCGACGTCAAGACTGCTTTTCTATATATTATGGAGAGCTTGAAGAAAATATCTTCATTTTTATCTTACTACCAGGAAGACTCCCTAATAATTCTGGCAATTTACAGACTCAAAATTGACAGACACAGAGCCACTGTTGAAAGAATTAAACAGGGAATTCAATATCACTTCCAGTGAGGCTAAATATTTCCTTGGTTGGGAAATTGATCAACTCTCAGATGGGTCAATTTCTCTCCACCAAGAAGCCTGTTCAAGGAAAGTGTATTAGAGCGATTCAACATGATGGATGCAAATCCTGTAGATATCCTGCAGATCACCACCATCAAATGTGTGCATCAATGCATCCCAATGGAGATGATCAAATAAGCAATGCTCCATATTGTGAGGCAGTCGAGAGCCTCATATACTTATCGACAGGTATCAAACCTGATATCACTTTTGCGGTTAAGTCAATAGTTTAAATATTTAAATATTTACGCAGGCGATGTAGACACTAGAAGGTCTATGTACTAGCGGATTTATAGTGAAGTTGGGATCTTCAATTATATCAATTATATCATGGAGTTCTCAAAAGCAGAAGGTGATCGCATTATCCACAACAGAATCCGAGTAGAATGCGGCCACTCACACTGTCAAGGAAATCATGTGGCTGAAAGGATTATTGATACCAGTCTTGAAATCGCCACCACCTTATTCATGAATAACCAAAGTGCTATTCGTCTTATTAAGAATCCAGAGTTCCACAAACGAACTAAGCACATCGACGTAAAGTTCAATTTCATACGTGAAAAATACGAGGTGGGAGATTTCATTTTGGAGTACATTTCATCTGAAAAACAGCAGGCATACCTGATGACAAAACCATTGTTGAGAGCAACTTTTCAACGCCAACGCGAAATGTTACAAGTGATGGACATTCAAAGATCACCAAGAACAAGTGGATCAATCAATTTCAATTAAAGTGGGAGTGTTAACGATATTGATTTTAAATTAGGTTAAGTTTTTATTACGTCCAGTTACGTTTTGGTTGAGTACACATACTGTAAAAAAGGCTTTATTTCCTTTGCCTTTTGTTTTGTATAACAAAAATTCTTTAATGTGTTTTTGCCACGACGAATAAAAAAAAATTATAAACCGACCAAGAAATGAAAGCGAATGAATTCTACCGCAATAAAGCGAACCAAAAAAAAAAAACTGAAAAAGGTATTCTGCTAAGGTAACACGGCTTAAGTCAACTATAGGTCACAAACTGACACGCGTGATTGCAAAAATTGAAAAGGCTGAAAACAAACGTTATATAACGGGTAATCCAATAGAGGAGGTACTTTTTCCAATTGGGATTCTCATTGGGATTCATGCGTGACGACTGTTATATGTTCATATGACATTTGTGTTCAGTATTCATTGACATTTCACCATGAATAGACTTACGCGAGAACAACGTTTACAAATTGTGGAAATTTATTTCAAAAATCAGTGTTCAGTGAAAAATTGTTTTATGGCACATTGTGGCGTATTTTGAATTGAGATCTTGGTTTGAAGGCATACAAAATACAGCTTGTTCAACAATTGAAGCCGGTTGACCTTCCTTTGCGTCATCGATTTGGTTTATGGGCGTTGGAACAGCTCCAAATTGATCCGTTTTTTTATCGAAAAATTGTATTCAGCGATGAAGCTCATTTTTTGCTGAATCGATACATCAACAAACAAAATTGTCATATTTGGGCTGATGAATAACCAGAAGAGATTGAAGAGCTTCCAATGGATCCTGAAAAATGCACTGTTCGATGCGGTTTATGGGCAGGTGGCATCATCGAACCGTATTTCTTTAAAAATGCGGAAGGACAGCGTGTAAACATCAATGGCGCAAGCTACAAAGCAATGATCAATGAATTTTTATTGCCAAAAATTCAAAATATTGGTGTAGCCGATTTTTGAAAGAAAATTTTAATGAGAACATCATATCAAGAAAGGGACCCTTGAATTGGCCTCCAAGATCTTGTGATCTGACACCGTTAGATTACTTTTTATGGGGGTGAAATCCCTTGTTTATATCGATAAACCACAATCGATTCCTGCATTAGAAGCGAACATAACACGCGTAATTAACGGAATATCAGCCGAAATATTCGAAAGAGTGCTAGAAAATTGAACCCATAGAATGGGTCATCTAAGAGCCAGTCGCGGATAACATTTAAAAGAAATTATTTTCAAACATTAAATGTCATAAACTGAACTTACGTCACAAATACAATTTTTGATTATTAAATTGGAAGCTCTTATTGGATCACCCGCTGTATAAGGAAACAATATAATAAAAAAATGGAAGAAAACCAAAACACGCGATAATTAGCCATTGTATCTTAATTTTCTTCCAGTCAAGCAAAAATAAATAACCACAGTACCTTTTAGAGTCTACCGGGATGACTCTGTAATGATGATGGGATGCTCCCACGTCGCAGGTTCCCCCTCGCTCCGTCAACGACCCGCTTGGTACGCAGGTCAGCTGCCTGTTGATTAACCCCGCCTAATTGGCAGGTCACCGCCAAGGTCATACCCTTTAATAGCACTTTAACAGCGCGGTTTGACCGTTCACTTGTTCACTTGCACTGATTATTGTTTTTTATTATCAAGGCTAACACTGGCAAATAAAATTATTGTCTAAATTTAACCACTCGGCCATAACCCAAAAAAACTATTATAATTTAAAACTGGCCACTCGGTAATAATATTAATTTTTAACCTGTTTATCAGGCAAATTAATTATTATTTTTTATTTGTGGTTCTTTTGAATCGATACTTGATCGATCACCACACCTCACTTAAAAAAAAGACAACTCTACTGGCCAAAACTCCAGACTCGACTGACTTTTATTTTGTTTTTTTCTCCAATCTTTATGTTTGGATCCACGAGAGAATCACTATTTTTCCTCCTGTACGAATCTTTCCACCCTCACCACAATCATGCAATCACGTGTATCACAAGCACCAATACATGGCCCAAAAAGTAAAATAAACGGATACTCTCTTAAAAAAATCACCTCACATGTTTCTCACGTATTACGTATTACGATTTACTGTACCAATCAGCGTTATATACAGGGTTACCACTTGGATACAATTGTATCCATTTGGATACATTATTTTAAAAATTTAAGAAATGGATACTGGATACTCAAAAAACAAAAAACAGCTAAAATGGATACAATTTATTTAAAGTGGATACATTTTTTTTAAATTATTTATTTTATTGAAATACCGAATCGAATTTTGAATTACATGCTGTTAGGGCTTAATTTACATCTAGACTATGCATAATTAATATTACATGTAATAATATTTACATCTGCATTATGCATAATACCCCGGCAATCCGGCATTTAAAGCATTGTCTTTAATTAATCCTAATTGCTTAATGTCATCAAATGTTTCCTCCATAATTGCGTTAGTCAATATTTTTGAAACCGACTAAGTACTAAGATAACATATTGAACGAACTGAAAGTGCTGAAATTATCTTCGCACTTAATAAATTTAGCTAAAACAAACATCGGCAAATCTTGGGTAAAAATTGGATCAGTCAAAAATTCAATAAGAGAGCTGCTTTTTGGTACACTGGCTAACTTTATGATGAGTTTAATGAGTTTGCCACATAGCTCGGCTGGATGAACGCAATAATGACCGCAAAAGAATTGTTATCGGAAGAGGAAAAAAACGGTCAGTTCCTACAAAACTAGTCAGGTTTGGGTACCGCGCCTGGAAGTAATTTTAATTTAGTTATCCCTATAAATTTTATAATTCAATGTTTCTATTAGAATTATTTTTTATAAAAAAGAAATTTCATATTTATTTTTTATTTTAATGTGATTTATAATTTATTCTTTTGAAAGAAAGTGATTTAAATTTTACTTCTAGTAATTAGTAAACAAATGTGATGGTACTGAATACCAAATGAAAATAAGGTGATTTAACGAATTTAAATAAACAATGTAAATGTACATTTCATACTTTAGTAATAACCAAAGAATTATCAATTATTATTTTTTATTTTAAAAAAATGGATACATTTGGATACATTTTTTTCAAATAGTTGGATACATTTTTATTTTTTCGAGTGGTAACGCTGGTTATATATCCAATTATCATCCGCTCTTTTGATAACAATACACATCGATTTTTTTCTCGACCCATACAATCAACAAACCAAAACCAGTTTCAAACGGTGTTAATCGATGAGGAGAACCCAAAAATCAATAATAATGAGGGGCCATGTAAATCAGTAATGAATGAAAATTATTAATATAACAGGATAAAGGTATGACGCGCCAACCCATTCATGATTATTGATTAGTAAGCAAACAGACATCACCCAAGATGCGCCACAGTTCGAGATTCGAGATATGAGCGACAAGGCCGTAGGAGTAAACCGAGACCTTGAAAGAGGTGTTGGTACGGAAACTCAAGGAAGAAAGAGACGATTTGTTCCAAGCTGTTACAGTTACATCAGCTAGTAGTACAGAAAATAGAGTGGCCAAGTTGATACACGTTCAAGGGCGAGCTAATAGGGTAAGCAAGACCTCTAAGTTGTAGGCTGATAACATCACAGATAAAACGCCGCATACTAAACCTTGCGCAGGATACCAGAGTGGTTTCAGCAAGACCAGAGTCACCAAGCAAAAATACTCGTGCTGTGTAACGTATTCTTTGTTACAAGTTTAACATCCCTGCGCGTCTACTTTGCAATTTTAATTTGTCTCTCTTAATTTTGAATACTGATCGGTAGGTTTCCCCTTATTTGGTTTGCTGTGAGAGTCAAATTTTTTTTGCAGTGGTAATCGATGGTACGAGTAATCTAAAAAAGTCAGTTTTTCTTGTACTGTGAAATAGATCGGGCTTTTAGTTTTAAAAATTACGTCTCGTGAAATTTGTGAATTAAATAGAATATTTTAGAACACTCGTATATGAATAAAATTCTATTTAATATTCCGATAATATGAAATACCGTTCTCAAGTTTTTTTTTATATCGAAGTGCTTTGAGTAATTTTTTGTATGGTCGAAAACTAATTTCTTAAGTAGACCATTTGTGATAAACTATGCTCAGAAATTAAATAAGTGGTTCCAGTTTAGACTTTGTAATTGGTGTAATGTTCTGAGATAGTTATAGTTTTTAAGTTTCTAAGTGTATCTGCTAATGCATAACGTATAAACTACATTTTGCCTTGTTGAGTTATATCAGTGATAGTGATAAATTTTTTGATGTGAGAACATCTTTAGTGCGGGGGTAAGTCAAAAATTTCATCACTAATATCACCAAGCCCACTATATCTGAGATTGCGCCAATGAATTTAAACGTTGATGATCTTGAGTATCTTGACAGCGAGTCAAATAGACATTGTTTATCAATCCATCCACAAACTGTGTTAAAAGATGCTATTCAAAATGTTTCATCCCTCGTTCTCTGAAATTGGTCTGGGTAAAACAACTAAACTTATGCATACTATCAAGATACGGAGTAACACCTGTAAAACAAAGGTATTATCCTGTCAGCCCACTGGTACAGGCTGAGTTATATAAGGAGATTGATCGAATGTTGGCCCAGGGATGCGTATCCGCTGCCAATAATCGACGGACTCCTGAACCGATTGGAACAGACCAGATTTATCTCCAGCATTGATCTGAAGGATGCATTCTGACAGATTCCGTTGGATCAGGAATCCCGAGATAAAACGGCGTTTACTGCCCCTGGTCGCCCGCTTTATCAGTTTACTATAATGCCGTTTGGGCTGTGCAATGCACCACAGACGATGTGCTTGTCGACAAGACCAAGTATTTGTATACTTGGATGACCTCCTCATCTCCTCAGAGACCTTCGAAGAACATATTAAACTGCTCAGGAAAGTTTCCGAATTATTAAAAGAGGCTCAATTAATGGTGAACTTAGATAAAAGTACATTCATGCTTAAAAGTATTCGATATCTGGCATATACTGTATCAGATGGCAATTTGCAAGTTAATCCCCTTAAAGTTCAAGCGGTTTCCGAATTTCCCACACCTACAACCGTAAAAAATTTCGTAGCTTCCTTGGACTATCCGGACGGTATCGGCGCTTCATACCTCAGTATGTTACAATTGCTGCTCCTTTAACTAACCTTTTAAAGAAATCCCAAAAATGTATCTGGTCTTCTGAAGCTCAACATTCATTTGAATCACTAAAACACGCTCTTTGTGCAGCACCGGCGAGCTGGTGTGCTACGCGGCGGTTTTAAGTGTGAATCATTTTCGTGTTTACATTGAAGGAAGCCACTTCAATGCCATCACCGACCATGCTCCGCTCAAATGGCTGATGAATAATAAAGATGTGAGTGGAAGGTTAGCTCATTTGATTTCTCTATCAGCCATTGAAAAGGAACATCTAATGTTGTACCCGATAGCTTGTCTCGGATGTATATTGAGGAAATAAACACTGATAATCTACAAATTCAAATTTTAAGAGACATTCCTCAATTGGATATTAAGTCTCCAGCGTTTGCATCCGCTGAATACAATAATATCAAGAAAACCGTCCAAAATTCACCTAGGCCAGTTAGAAAACTTTTTAAAGATGACAAAGTTTTTGTCAATATCTCTAGACGACATAATAATGATTATTCCGACATACCGCCTTGGAAGATTTATGTATCCGTCGAACTTAGGGAGGGACTAATATATTCTGTTTATAACCCGCATTCCTCTGCTCATCCAGGAATCATGAAAGCAGTGAGTACCTTGAAAAAAAAAAATTAAAACAAATATATCCACGACCAACAATATACCTCTTCGGCGAGGTAGGGGTAATGATGACCGTAATTCTTCATGGCCACTGATATCTTTATGTTAACGACTGCAAACATGTTAGTACACAGTTACAACTGCAGGCACCAGCGAATAAGGTCACCAGTGTCGCAATTTCATATCGGGGTTCTGATCCTGAAACAGATTTCGGATTTTTGCTAGAGCATCTGAACATATAGGCAACAATCCACCAGAGGAAATATCAGGAGGCGATGCACAAAACCTTTTTGGTCAAATGACATACACAACTCTACGAAACTATATGGCTCACGCACAAGAAGCGAAGACAATCTGAGGCAGGAGGTTATGATGTGGAAGGCATGATTCCAAGAGGTTAGTGGCGAACTAACGGTGCAACGTTTTCTATCTCGGGTGGAGTGGGAGTAAGAGCCGAAATTTCGTGTGACCACTTAGTAGGGACTCTAGACCTAAGCCTACAAGATGAGGCACTGGAGTTTTTCAGCAGCTCGGTGGACCGCAACCATGAGGTAATCTGGGGTCAATTAAAACAAGGTTTGGTACTGCGATTTACTTCTAGTATTACGGACGACGATGTACGCCGCATGCTAAACAAGGACTACAAATGGCACTACATGATGAGGTAAACTCCCCGTGCTAAGCCGCATTCATTCGCCGGTGTAGTTAGCTGGAAAAAATGTGGAGGAGTTTCGGTCACAACCCTGAGGCCATATAACCAATCCAAATCGCTGTACCACCTTTCAAGAGTATAATAGGATGGTACTATGTCGGCAAGTATCTTTCGATCCGAGGACACCAAAAGTTCAATAACTGGTGTATCCTGATGCCGATCAAGAGGAAGTAGAAGGTACATATGAAGAACCACAAGTGTCAGCCATCTATCGTGATCCTAAAAGGGAGGAGCACCCGCAGGTAGTTCTAGACACTTCGGGCTGAGGGCAAATGCATCAGGAAAACCAGCACAGAAACCAAACCGCCTCAGATGTAGGAACTGTGACGACATCACAAACAACTTTATCGATTGTAGAAAGCCAATAACATCAGTGTTCAGCTTCGACTGGGGCGCAAGGGACACTTACAAGGCTAGGAGACCTCGGGGACCCCATCTCCCGAGCCCACCTAAAACCAGAACGGCCGAGCAGGCTTACAACACATACCCGGAATACGAAGAAACTTTCGCAGGCGAAGAAAATGGCGCAAGCGTATTATTTCTTCAGTTATTAAGCGTATTATTTCTTCATCAGTATATCTGTTACATATAATACATATGCCCGTATCATTCCAAGAGCAGACCAAAAACATCCGCTTGTATATCACTCCATTACTAGCCCAGACTACATAGTTAGGTGCAGATTTCTGGAAGGCGTTCGGTTTCCATATTTCAGTATCAGAATTAGCAGTAGCAGAACCTGAGTTCACAGAAGACTGGTCCTGAGGAAGACATACCTCTTGGAACATGAGATCGATACTGGAGATGCTAAGCCAATCAAGCAGCGATACTACGCAATCTCACCCGCCTTGCAGAAAGACATGGATCAGGAGAGTGATTGCCCGCTCAAATTAGGGGTGATTGAGGAATCATCTAGCCCATGGAGTTCGCCAGCGACCGTTGTGGCCAAAAGTAACAGCAAGGTGAGATTGTGTTTGGATGCCCGAAAAGTGGACATGGACAACATTACTGTAAAGGAGGCCTACTCCTTACCGATAATTGACGGTCTGCTTAGTCGCTGGAAAATACTCAGTTCATTTCCAGTTTGGATTTAAAAGAAGAATTCTGGCAGATTCCACTGCAGAAGTCTTCAAGAGCCAAGACCGCATTCACTGTGCCTGGGAAAGAGCTATACCAGTTTACCGTGATGCCTTTTGGGTTATGCAACGCAGCTCAGACGTTCGACTGCAGAAGGTGATCCCACATGAGCTGCATGACCGAGCTTTCATATACTTGGATGATCTGGTAACCCCCGCTACGTTAAACCGTATCATCACCACTTACCGACTTACTCAAATCTAAAAGCAAGTTGGTTTGGAATGCGTCAGCTCAGGAGGCGTTCGACGCATTAAAAGCTTTATTGACAAGTGTCCTGATTCATCCAGATTACCAACGCACATTTTCGTTCAGACAAACGAACTAAAGTGAATGACGAGACTGTTTTGTGGCCAGTATCGATCGTGATTAACGAAATCTAACGAATAATGCCGTAGTTGTTTGTTGGTTTCGACCAATTACCAAAATTCGGAAAAACTGTCTTTTGAAACGTAGCTTGTCGCACAGGAATCGACAACAGCAGTGTTATCTATCAGGTTAGGACTTCAAAAATGAAATTCCGAAATTTAATTTAGAAAATTCAAATTTTATTCAATTCCTATAAATTATTCTAATTACCTAAGTTAACCATTTTACAATCGAGTAATTCTTTTTGCCAACTCGTAACAGTGTTATACCATTCTTGAGTATATGAACTCCAGGCACAAGAACTTCCGAAATATTTGTAGCACGCTGTTGATTCACGTAAAATCCACCAGCAGTTATAATTCGCATGGCATCCGATTCTTGAATGAAACACTTCGCTTTCATTGCAATATCGAGAATTGTTTGGCCCGGTTCGAGTAGAAATTCATTGTAGGTAGCAGCGCTAAAAGTTTGGCGAACATCTTTTTCGCTTAGCTCACTTAATGCATCAATATTTCCACTGTATAGGGTTTTGGTTATATTTTCGGCTAGCTCGAGCCCCTTTGGTCCGTGTACAAGCAGCGTAACTTCTTTAGCAAGTCGACGTTGTGCCTCTCGTAATTCTGGTACCGTTTTTTGTTTATTCATGAGATCTTCAATCTCGCTTAGTGGCACGAATGTGAAGAGTTTTAGCAGATGTTCAACATCGGCATCGGTCACCCTAACGAAAAACTGATACAGCGAATATGGTGAAGTTTTCTCATCACACAACCAAATTGCATTACCGGCCGATTTTCCAAATTTATCCCCTTCTTCGGTCGTCACCAGTGGTAGCGTTAATCCAAAAACTGGTTTATTATCAAACATGCGGCTTATAAATTCATGCCCCGTCATTATATTTCCCGTCTGATCCGAGCCACCCATCTGGAAACGACAATTATAATCTTTGACCAGGTGGTACCAATCATAGGCCTGAAAAATTTGATACGTAAATTCGGTAAAACTCATTCCACCATCATGTTGCAGCCGACTCTGTACTGAATGCCGTGACAACATTTGACCCATTCGAAAATTTCGGCCAAACGAACCGATAAATTCGACTAAATTCATATCACGATACCAATCTGCATTGTTCACGATTTGTAGTGGACGTAATTTATCCGAACGCGTCCAAAAATGCTTCTCATGATTGGAAAATATTCGATCGATTTGTGCCCCAATGGCGGAGAGATTATTTTCAAGTATACTCATCCCTAATTTTGTTCTTTCGGTTTTACGCCCGCTTGGATCACCAATTTGACCGGTTGCACCACCTATAAGTGCAATCGCATTATGTCCAGCCCGTTGACAGTGAATCAGTCCCATAATAACCAGTAAATTTCCAATATGTAAACTGTCTGCGGTTGGATCAAATCCAGCATAAATCGCTTGCGGCGATGAAGTCAATATTTTACTAACCTGTGAACTATATTAGAACTTTGGTAATCCAATTCAAGTTAATAGAATAGAAACAAAACTTACTGTGCATTATCCGGGAATATATCTTTAAAATATCCTCGACTGGTCAACGTTAATAGATTGCTATTGCAATAGTAACGTACTGTTCCGGCAGCATTTTTAATTATTTTGTAATTTTTATTCAAAAAACTTCCGCCAAAGTTTAACATTTTGAGGTTATGGAACAATTTTTTTAAACACACAACGTTCATTCAAAATAGTACTTATTGGATTTTATATAAACTCACATAAATACATATTTATTTCAGAACTCACAAATTGTTTATAAATTAAAATGCCGATAAAATATAATTTGGCGACAGACTAATAAAAGAAATGTCACTTTGACTTTTGACAGCTGATTCAATTACAAACTATTTGCCTAAATGTCGATATCCTATAAAAGTCAAATAAATTATAATACTCTATAAAGGACATCATGACACTTTTCCATAGTAAACTTGCGGTCAATGATATTGGCAGATTTACCGATAATGCAGTATTATTTAATATGGGAAAACATAGTACGGGATAACTTCTAAAGATGTCAGCTTTAACAATTTTTAATTTTTGGTTAATAAATCAAAAATAAAATAAATTTTTTTTATAATTCATGTCTAGTTGTAAGTTTTATTCGTGTTTTTTGCTTTTGTTTATATTTTTGTTTCGATACAACAAAAAAAAAATTTAAAAAAAACTACTAGTGCCATCTTAAGATTTAATCTATCTATCGCCGTTTTTTGACCGTTAATGTCCTTTATAGAGTATTATAATTTATTTGATAAAAGCAAATAAATTATAATACTCTATAAAGGACATCATGACACTTTTCCATAGTAAACTTGCGGTCAATGATATTGGCAGATTTACCGATAATGCAGTATTATTTAATATGGGAAAACATAGTACGGGATAACTTCTAAAGATGTCAGCTTTAACAATTTTTAATTTTTGGTTAATAAATCAAAAATAAAATTAATTTTTTTTATAATTCATGTCTAGTTGTAAGTTTTATTCGTGTTTTTTGCTTTTGTTTATATTTTTGTTTCGATACAACAAAAAAAAAATTTAAAAAAAACTACTAGTGCCATCTTAAGATTTAATCTATCTATCGCCGTTTTTTGACCGTTAATGTCCTTTATAGAGTATTATAATTTATTTGGATAAAAGTATAAAAGCAAAGACACAAACCTTTTAGTAAATCGATGTAAATTTTAATTAGTCACCGTTTCTTGCTAAAAATGTCGATAAGGGATGAAAATATGCAACAATTTATTCGTAGTTATCACTAATTTTAGGTTATTTGCGATTAATTGGTAAAAAACTAGTATTTACGTAATATTATAAAGGATTTTGGTGAAAAAAAATTGCTCCAGGACAGGCTCGAACTGTCAACCTCGGCATCGCTCGAATACTGCTGTATAAGTACCGCGCGCTAGCCAATTGCGCCACTGGAGCGTTGAGTGACTGTTCCCTTATTATGTATCAAGTAATAATCGAGGATTGTTAGCTTGATTTTGTTGTAATTTTTGGACAGGACTACGATTAGGATTAAAAAATTTGATTTACGCTTTATATCCATATAGAAGTTATTTGAATGTGATGATGTTTAACGCTTTAATATCTGTGGGCAACTAATAAACCGAACAATTATTGAGGAAGTTAGTTAGTTACAATAAATCGACAGTGCTTACCAAAAATACCACGGAGTTGTAACTGACTGTTCTACAAAATAAAGCACTTCTTGATATTTCACAGATAAAGTATGACGTTTAACATCCCAATGAAGCTACCAATGGTCTAAAGATCGACTAAATCCATTTGAGGCCGCAAAATATAAACACTTATTAGTTATTAGCATGGGGAATTACCGAACTTTTCCTTGGTAAGGTTGTTAACCAGAAAACGGAAATCGTTACAAACCGAGTTTATTGTGGTTGAATGTCTTAATGACGGTTACGTAGTACGTTATGCTTATGTTTAAAAAAATGATAAGGAGCTTCATTTTATACGATGCAAATCTCAGAAGTCGATAACGCCATGAGTCAGCGGAATTTTTATCGCTTTTTATTCAATTGATGATAAATTGAAAAGCAAATACATATAATAAATGCACACACTTGCCTATATCTTATCTAAATTATTTTCCTATTACACACAATCGGTGTACTAGTTTATATACGCTTAGAATTTCGATCATAGAAAGTGTGTGATTTTGGCCGAAGTAAGATGTAAAATGTGAATATTGTGCAGACTGTGAATTATAGTGTTTTAAATATAACGATGAATCCTTTATTTATTTTACGAATTTTTAAAATGAAAATATGTGAGAAAATTTGGTGGTTTCGTTGGGTTTTGTAATATTTTGTTGGTGTTTTATGTGTTTGTTTGTCAAAATGGGTTGCGGCAATATGCTTAGTGCAATAAATTTGAGCACATTTTATACAGCCACTTGAATGCCTGATAAGATAAAGAAATTTCGTAAGCCATCTATAAACGCTTCATTCATTTGAGCAGGGAAATTATTTGCTCGCAGGTGAAATATTTAATCCTTGGAACATATTTTATTGACATCTCGATCATTTTCATTTCATATGCGGCACCAAAAAAACCAAAATGTTAGGACTTTTTTTCTCTATGATTATTAAGACTGCTTTCCAATTTGTCAATATTTGTATATTGGTAGTGCATGAAATTATGTACAAATTATGATAATAACCGTTATATGCTTATTTATTTCTAGATAGACATCGTTGCAATTTTCTAATACTCATTTGCTTAATGCTCCTCACTATTCTATCATTTACTTACTATGAATTAGAAGTTCTTGGTCCAGCACGTACTAATCTGGAATTTTTACGAAGATCACGAAACATGTCTGTTTATTTACAACCAAATGTAAATACAAATATTAGTGATGTGATACCACCGCTGTTGTGCACATTGGATAAAGAGGTCCTTGTCATGTATATGGTCACATCAAAGCCATCAAACCGTAAAAATCGTAAAGCGATACGTCAAACGTGGGGCCGATATTTAAATCCGCAGCCAATATTTTTTGTTGGCACCACAACGAACATCGCCGATATGGAATTACTGAAGGAGGAGGCTAAATTATTTCAAGATATTGTGATAGAAAATTTTGTCGATCACTATAATAATTTAACATTGAAAACCGGTTTCATGATGAAGCATTTCGCCCAATTATGTCCGAACGCTAGATTTTTAATGAAAACGGATGATGATATGTTTCTGAATACGAACATAATAGAGGATATGCTGAAGATGCAACCACATAACCAATCATTGTTGATTGGGAAGAAAATAAAACCGTATCGGCCGCATCGAGATTCAGAATCAAAATGGTATTTACCCTATTGGTTGTTTGGAGCGAGTAAATTTCCCTCGTATTTATCTGGGACGGGGTATATTATGTCACGAAAAGCAGTCTTCGAAATATATGAAGCAGCGCTTATGGTACCATTTATACATATCGAAGATGTTATGATTACAGGGATTATTGCTAATGATTTACTCAAAATTCCGCTCATCAATGATTTGCGGTTTAGTGATGATCGGCCGTTTGTAACAAATTACTGCCTGTTCAGGTAAATATAGCTAGCTAAATAGTTTGATCTTATATAACACTGTATTCCATTTTAGAGAATTAGCCTCAGCTCACCATGTAATGCCTAGCGAGATGTATCGAATATGGGAGGGTAAATTATCCAAACCGCATTGTCTTGGTATTTTTCGGCTCGCTCAGAATTTATTTTCGAAAGTTATCGATTCATTTTATATTGATGTTCATGGATGAAACGGTTTTTAAGCGCTCGATTGATAAAATCGCACTTTAAATGTAAAAGGGCTCACTATACACTTGACACCGATGTATAATATAAGGACGAAACAAATAAAAAAATACGAGAATCTCACTAAATAATTTTATTACAAAAAACCGTTATAAAAAATGAGATGATCGCGCACTAAATTGTGAGATCAGTTGGTTTCAACTTCATAATTTTTATTGATTCTTCCCACACTTTTTTCGCCTTTTCCATGTCACTGGCGGCCCGATTCAATTCAGCCACTTTACAGTCCATTAGATATTTGCCGGACACTCCATTCAATTCTTCTGAGCAAGCAGCATAAATTGTTGTTTGTGCACCTTGTTCCGGTGTCTTGAAGAAACCTTTTATAATCAATTGCATCCCATAGTTTAATGGGAATGGTACATTGCGCCAAATACCTGTATCAATCATACCAGGATGTAAACAATTTACTGTAACACCGCTACCATCTAGTCGGCGTGCCAATTCATTCGAAATATAAATATTAGCATATTTTGAGACATAGTATAAATATGCCGCTGGGAACGAACCAACCGGATTCATTTTATTTAAATTCACTGAAGCCAGCTTATACAGTTCTGATGCCACGATAACAATTCGACTTGGTTTTGATTTTTTAAGCAAATCGATAAGCAAGAGTGTTAATAAAAATGGTCCATAATGATTTGTTGCCATTGTTAATTCAATGCCCGCGTCATTATTTTGTCCGCGGAACGAGAGCGCAATTCCTGCATTATGCACCAAAACATCCAGTTTTGGTTCGGTTTTAATGATATCGTCGGCAAATTCACGAATTGATTTTTCGCTACTGAGATCCAATTTTTTTACAACTATAATGGCGTCTGGTTGCGCTTTTATCAATTCGTCGCGAACACCGTTTGCTAAATCGAGATTACGACATGCCATTATAACGCGAGCACCACGTTTTGCGATTTCACGTGTTGTCTCCTTACCAATACCACTATTGGCTCCGGTCACGATCACCGTTTTACCTTTCATGCTGATCTATATATATATACAAAATAAGTTAATTTATTGATCAATTAAATATAATATATTCCAAAGATATTTACATTTGAAGTAAATCTGCCGCAAGTTGCAATACAATAGAATCGTAGTATTGCGATTAACGTTAATGCACCGATAACAGCAGCGATCAGCACGGTTTTGATCAGTTCACTACAACAGCAGTCAATACCAAATAATGTCATCCTCTAGTGAGATGTCGAAAAATATTTTGGATGGTGGATTTGTGAAATCTGTAAGAGAAATGTGATGAAATTTAGTTTTACATAACTTTGTTTTGCATATCATTAGTATTCGATCGAGGTTTAAAGGAATTTCATCATGAGTCAAGTATATTAATCAAGATCAACAGGTTTTTTTCATTGGTTTATGTAAATTATGTTGAAATTGTTGTAAAATTGCTAACTTTAAGGTTTATGCACATAATTATGCCCATTAAAAGGCAAACCATATAGCTCACAGCAAAGTTTATATGCGCAAAGAGAAAGTGTCCAATTTCATAAAATGCGTTAAGTAATCAATTTTAAAATTAATGATATATGTACAATAAAATGGACACTCATTATTTATTTATTAAATTATAATTTAATCAGCATTTTTGTACCGGTAATTGAAGGTCAAGCAAATCGTAAAAAATTTAAAAAATCAAGTCATGATTGCTTTCTGCACTCGAATCAAATGCCATCTATAAATTTCCTTACTCAATCTAAATTATACCCTATGCACACTAATCGATGTCCTGATACAAAGTCCTTGAACCCGGTGTACCACGAAGAAATTATTTACACAGATTTAAATGTTTGAAACCACCAGCGTCACATGACTGATATATGCAAACAACAAGATAATTAACTATAGGTAGAAATCCAGTTTTCTTAATTAAATCACTTACGTCACACACTAGAGATTCCACTAATTATAATTCACATTATAAGTTTATACTTACATTATTAACTCGCACTAAATCAAAAACACAACCAAACACTTTGGCACAACAATAGGAAATGCAACTGCTTTTATGTTAAAGAATAAAATTAAAAAAAACTTTAATAAGTCTTTAACGGTAAGCCAATTACTTTATAAGATACGTTTTGTGTGCGCGATAAACGAAGAAGTCGAGTAAATGATGAGGTAAAAACTTTCTAAAAAAATAGCGACAATGGTATATACGCATGTATAAGAAATACATAATAAGAGTTCGGAGATTTTAACTCGGTTTTTTTTAAACAAATAAACAAAAACTCACTTCGCAATGAAAAGAAACTTCAAGATCGTTCAAAGTACTTAATTGGTTGGGTTTTATTCGATCAGATAGAATAGCTGTTTGATCAGTATAATTTTTTTTGTTAGTCAGGTTCATCGCGTACTCCACACAATACATGCAAATCTTTTGATTTTAACGAGTTTAAATTGAATGAAACGAATAAAGGCATCCTGAACGAGGTAATTGTGGTAGCATGGTTTATCGGGTACTTCAGAAAAAACTGGGTGTCGAAGGTGGAATAGCTTGATTGGTGTCGGTTTCAAAGCGCGGAACTTAGCTACTCAAAAGCGACTATAAAATCAATTTCTGATGAGCTTATTTCTGGTTCCTCGGACACTCCAAAACAATCCCGAATTATAACCGGCACTACTCCTGAGACAACACTAAGAAACCGTGTACCTATAAGCTGATATCTTCGCTGATTATTTCCAACAATTTTCTGTTCGAGACAGTAAACTGATGTGATAAACATCCTAAGCTGGGTGTTTTACGATCCGAATTAAGTATAGATAAGTCATTGAGTCGTTTTCATCTGCAGGAGTTGGTAGGGTTGCTTCTTTCTGTTGATTTGCCTATTTGTGACTAACTTTCTGTTGAAACTCCCGATTAGGACTTAGCTCACAAGCTGATCATGCACGACATTCTGCGTTAAAATCTGTTATTCTTTGTACCGTACAAGGAAACTTCCCAGCTGAATACTTCCCCTCGTTAGGGATGAACATGCATTATGTTTGTCATTTGTTTCGTTATTTCGTTGCACTAAGTTTGGCATTGTTCCACAGTATTGGAGCAGAACTAGGGTTTTTATCCCGATTTTCGTATCTCAAGGACGAAAAATTGATGGCCCAACACTCCACTTCAGCACAGCAAAGCGAAGTGATGCAGATATTCAGAAAGAAAGAGGGACAGCAACAGCAAGGTCGGCAGAAATTCACACATTAATCAACGGAAAAATTGGACACGCCTTCTAACAACTGTTACTTCTGCGGTGACTGCCACTGGCATAAGGACTGCCCGTATAAAAACTAATTCTGCGATACTTACAAGGTAAAGGGTCACAAAGCCGGCAATTCTACCACGGCGAACAAATTCCGAAGATTCCGATCAAGAACAAGCAGAATCAGCCGAAGATCAGAACACCATCAAAGTCTGGCAGTCACAACAGCATCGATCTCCAAATCTCCACCCGCAAGTTTGTTAAACAGCCATCGAGGATCACAAGCTTCGCCTGCAACTGGATTCTGGCTCCGACTGTACAATCATATCCGAGACAAATTGGCAAAAGATTGGTGAACCACCATTGACGCCATGCGAAGAGCAAGCAATCAGCGCTTCAGGCGATCAGGTGTCGATGCTCGGATAATTCACCGCACGTTTGAAGCTGCACGGACGACAAGAAATCGGCCCATGCTATGTCGCAAATTCAAGCTTGATCGTCCTCGGCAGCGACTGGTTGGAAGCTCTCGACCTATATGGAGCGTCTGCAACAACAACCGACTTGACGCTTCACAGCAATTTCCAAGTGAGTTGAGGACCAAATTTCCAGCTCTTTTCAGCGATGCGCTCGGCCTTTGCACCCAAAAGGCATCGCTGACGCTCAAACCAGGAGCAAAACCAATTTTTCGCAACAGCCGTCCAGTACCGTTTGCCGCTATGGAGCCTATCGAGAACGAAATCAAATGGTTGCAGCTCTTGCACGTGATTAGCCCAGTGCGATATTCAGCATATATGCTGCACCAATCGTCGCTGTCAAGAACAAGAAGAATGGAGGCGTTAAAATCTGCGCCGACTACTCAACTACGAAAATGTCCACTACCAACGCCTGACGAGATTTTTGCTTAGCTATCGCCATTCAAAATCTTCAGCAAAATCGACCTCTCAGACGCGTTCCTTCAAGTCAAGCTCGACGACGATTCAAAGAAGCTGATGACCATCAACAGTCACTGCGGACTTTTCCAAGTCAATCGGTTGCAACCAGGAGTCAGCACCGGAAATCTTCTAAAGACTTGTGAGCAGCATGATTAAGCCGTATTCAGGAAAACGGCTTCCATCTTAAGATCGACAAGTGTGCTTTCCGTCAGAAAGAAATTGAATTTCTTGGTCACATAATCGACACTAACGGCATTAAACCAAGCCCAGATAAGATCAAGACACTCTAGAACATTCCGCCTCCGACAGACGTCAAGCAGCTTCAGGCATTTCTGGGAGCAGTCACCTGGGACGGGAAATTCAATCGTGGCCGATTAGACGAGCTTCTTCAAGATGTTGTCACGTTTGCATGGGAAGCAAAACATAAGGAATCTTTCGGCGGGCTCAAGACAATTCCGGCATCTGACCTCGGACTTGCTCGCTACGACCCAACTAAGAAGTTGATCAGCAATTCTCCAACGAGAAGCTCGGCGATTTCAAAACAATTGTTTCCGACAACGGACTGCAATTCACATCGGAACGATTCAAACAATATCGAACATATCACTACACCGCCTTATCATCCGCAATCGAACGGTCAGTCAGAACGGTTCGTGCAGACGCTCAAACAGGGACTCAAGAAGCTTGATAAGGATGGGAACGCTAATGAAGTCTTGCGAAAGTTCCTTAAGCAATACCGCTTTACGCCGTCACACAACCTTGGATCGAAATCGCCGCATGAGCTGATGACGGGACAACAAGCAAGATCGAAGCTCGACTTGCTTATGCCGACTACGAAATGTACAGCGGAACGAAATCACAAGATGAAACAGCAGTTCAACACTCGCCACGGTGCTAAAGGAAAGACGTTTGAAATCGGCGACAAAGTTTTTGTTAAAACCCACTTAAGCAACAACCCAGTGGCGCTGGGTTTCAGGAGAAATCGTGTCCAAAATGGGAACGGTCAATTACAAGGCGCAAACCGATATACGAGAGATCGGTGCTCATGCAAATCAGCTGAAATAAACACTACACGTATCTCGACGATGGCTACAACGTTCTTCTGGACAGTTTTGACATCCAGGTTCTATTACGAGGACAGTCTGAACGACCGAATCGTAGCAAGCTGGGACATACACATACCCGGCTGTCAATTATTTATATTGTAAAACGACAGGGTCAGAAGGATTTTCACCACGACAAGTTACACACCGAAGACCGAACTGTCAGTAATCCTTGGTGTATTATTAACAACAATAGTCACTTTTCTGGATATTGCAGATGCTTTTGATACGTTTGTTACGATTACTAAAGCCTGTGCGAATATTCTTATTGATGCCACAAAGTCTCATTCTCATATTATTGAGAGGAGCTGGATTTTTGAACCGAAACCGTCAAATGTCAATGTTGCTAAAAACTTTCCATAAAGTGCTTGTTTTACCTCTGCTGTGACTTTTGGTCGTTAATACTTGTTAAACGGATGACCTTGTTTGTTACGAATATTCTTGAAATCTCTAGTCTCATTTTCAGACGCCTCTTGTTCGGACCTGTTTGTCTGGGATCACATTGCACTGTTTTTCAGGCCGAATTAATAGCGCTGACCCGTAATGACATTGAGACTGAGTCTTGCTGTTAACGACAAAAATCTATTGCGAATAGTAAAACTGTACCCATCTACTCAATTCCTTCAATCGCTTGACCATTTCCAAACTTTTAAAGGACTGTAAACATTTCATTAACCTTCTTTGTTCTAACAATAGAGTTACGATCCGATGGGTGCCTGCTCTGTGAAATTGAAGGTAATGAGTTCGCAGATTCCTTATTAGATAAGGCTGGTTTGCGATTAACACTAATCGGTTCCGATTCAGCTACTCCCTTACCTTTTAACAGCGGTAAGAAGGCTTTAAAAAACTTTGCTCTCCAAAAGCCAAGGTGGAAATAGCTTGCTACGGCCTAGGCTGCCGCCCCTCCCTTGTCCTGAACTGATCCATAGTTTGCTAAGGTTGCTGTGCATATCCATGAATTTGTTATATCCTGGGTTTGCACCATTGGCATTGAGTGCGGAACCTTTATGAGTTCCAAAATATTATAATTGGAGGAAACATTGCGGTCTGGAGATAGAGAGGAATGATAAAACCTTTACAAGCAACAATCCTAAACCGCAGTTACCACTGTCCATTCTACTTATAGCAAACATCAAATTAAGTTTCGGTACAGAAAAATGAGACGCCTCCGAAAAGTTGAGGCTGGCTCTTTCATCAGCACCAGTGTTTTAGATTTATTCAACTTTAAATCATACCGTTCGTTCATTCGGAATTGCTTGATAAACCAAGAACATTATGGTCTACTTAATTCAATCCCCAGTCACATCCAATTTGTGATGGATGGGTTTTTCAAATTTGTGTGGCTCTACCAGGGGAAGGAGCACTTTTACTTCCAAGTTGGCTGAACATACAGCCGAAATTATAGGGACTACGGTCGCGAAAATAAGGGCTTGTAATCGAAACGATGTGTAGACAAATGGTGGCTCTATGGGAAGGCTATATGAAAAAGGAATACAGCTAGTGAATGTGGTTAAGATGAATAAGAGGATGAAGGTCAAAATGTGAAACTAGTGGAATAGATTTAAAACCAGATTTAAAAACCCACCAAAACACAAACAATTCCTGTTCAATTACGATAAATTTATTTTTTGAATGATTTCCTTCTTTCTTGCCGTTTATAAACTAATCACTTTACAATTAAAAATTATTTAGCCCACATTATCTATTCAGCGGCCTTTTGTAATGCTTCGGCTACTTCTACAGCAATTTGGGCTTTGGCTCTTGCCTAAAACGAAACAAAAAGAAGAAAAAGCAGTGTAAACACAAAATCTACCACCCCAAATATTTCCAATTCCAGTTAGCTTACATTATCTGTTGTTGCTTGATTTAATTCAGCCTGGGCACTTTGTAATACTTCACGGCACGCGTTAAGATCAAGACTTTCGACTAAATGTGCTTCTTCAGCCAATAATTGTACAGACGAATCTTCATTGACCGCTACGGTTCCACTGGAGACAAAAATTTTCTTAATACTGCCACCAGATTCAATAACGGAGACAACACCGGGTTTTAAAACGGCTGAAATATAATAATACGTAAAGAAAAAACATTTCAATCTGTTTGTTTGTATTGTGAGACCTACCTAATGTTGGGACATGCTTTGGAAGGATACCAAAACTTCCACTGAATGTTGGCACATCTACTTGATTGATTTCGACGTTATCGTAAAATACTTGGTTACCAGCAGCAAATGTAAATTTCATCTCTGAAGCATAGCCTCGTTGTTGAACGATTTGGGCACCACGAGTGGCCATCGAACGGGTGTTTCTTAAAGCGGCAAACATTGTATTGGGGCGATTTTATTCTGAAAAAAATTATGTAACAATTTTGCAGGTTAGAAATAAGAATACAGTACCGAAATACTTTATAATTATAATCAATACTTGTAATTATTCTACGTAGTTGCTTATTTTGTATGGTTTACAAACTAATTTAATTTATTTTGATTTTATTTTAATCGAATTTATTTACCTTTGACAAACTTTTCAGTGGATATTCCAAATTTTTCAGGCAAATGTCGTCTACGCAAATTTCATGTGACATAACATTTGATTGGTGGACAAAATTACGGCGAATTCGTTTGCTGGGTCAAATAGATATACATACAGCGTTTTTCAAAGTTTTTTGAACCCTATTAAAGATTATAACGGCTCGGTTGAAATTTAAATATTCAATTTTCTCAAATCATTTTTAAAATGTTAAAAATCAAACTCAGCCAACCCAATTTCGCCAAAATCCGAAAAAACATCATCGATTCGGGTCACCCTTTCGACAAACCAGTATTTTCGTCGCGTCGAATTCATATGACGTTAAAACGTCAAAATTGAACGATCAAAACACATGCTGTGTGGTAAACTGGCAACAAAACAGCCTTTCTCTTAAAGTCCTAATCCAGCTAATTAAATTCGTGAATTCTAAAATCGTGAAAATGTCTTCATGGAAAAAAGCCTCCAAATCAAATCAAAAAACTCATCGTGAACGTGCCCAACCCGAGCAACGCAAACATTTAGGTCTGCTCGAAAAAAAGAAGGATTACAAAAGGCGGGCGGAAAATGAACACGAAAAGGAGGCCACACTAAAGCTGTTAAGGAAGCGAGCGCTCGATAAGAACGAAGATGAATTCTACCATCATATGATAAACTCGCAAATCGAGGATGGTGAACACCGTGAGAAATACAAAAAAGACGAAAACTCTGAAGACCAGATCAAGCTGATGCAGACTCAAGACATAAAATACGTTACAATGAAAAGAACGATGGAATCGAATAAAATTCAAAAAATGCAATCTTCTTTGCACATGATCGATTCGGGCAGCCAGGTCAAGAATACGCACATATTTTTTGTCGACTCTAAGAAGGATATGAATAATTTCGACCTAGCCACTCGGCTAGATACGCATCCAAGTCTGATCGATCGGAAAGCGAATCGTTTAAAAATGTCTGATTTGGCTAAAATTAAGTTGCCAGATATTTCCGAACGTGATCTTCAAGCGATGAACATTGAACGGGAGAAGCAATATAAAGAACTTAGTCGACGAATTGAACGGGAACGTGAGCTAACCATAACACAGCAGAAGTTGGAAATGAAGCGAGCGCTACAGGAACCCAGAAAATTGGCGCCAAAGTGCGTGGCCCAAGGTACAAAGGAATCGGCTCCAATTTATCAGTTTAAATACGAGAGAAAACGTTAGATTATTAATAAAACAATAAACAGTAGCATAAGTGTTTTATTTCTTTAGTTTAGAGGCGGGCCAATGAATGAACACAATTTGTTTAGAAGAAAACGCTAGAACTTTATTAGTAGGAGAAAAAAATTTATCCAAGTTTCGGAGTTTTGCTGGATGATCCACCTTCACCATCACCGCCTCCTCCACCACCACCACCTCCTCCACCCCCAGCCTTCCGCTTCTGGATAATGTTCTGAATTTTTTGCCATTCCCGATCCAGTTCTGCCTTTTCATTCTTTTCTGTTTTGTGTTTCCGCGTCTTACGACCATCTTGCATTTTTACGCCATACTGGAAGGCGGCTTTGGGCAGCGCCTCCTTAGTACTCATATAGTCCGAATACTCTTCCTGAGTATCGAAATCCCATCGGCCAATTGGGCCTTTCTTATTGCCCAAATCCATTTTTGTGTAGTCAACTTCGTCATCTGAGTCATCGATGGCGTCGTTCATTTCTTCTAGACCCGGATAACATTCAGCGTATCCCTCGGGTTCCGCAGTGATCCGTGATAAGAACGCCGAAATTCTTGGTGGTGGAGGCACTGGAGAATAAAAAATGTTAATTTTAAGTCAAGGGTATCGTCTTGAAGTAACTTACTGATCGGTTCCTCTTGTTCTCGTTCCGCCTTCTCATCTGATTTCCCAAAATATCCTCCCTGCGGTTGATTGTAGTCGCTTTTAGATGATTTTTGCTTATCTCGATCACGATCTCTTTCACCTCGTCTCGGCGGTTTATAGTCCCCAACATCTTCGTAAATCGAATCGTCTTCTTTGCCCGGTTTTTCATCCAAACTGAACAGAGGCTTATCTTTGTCGCGTCTCTTATTTTTCTTGCCGCGACCACCTTGGCGCAGATACGATAAAATTTGGGCCAACTTATTTATCACGATATCATTTGTGGTTAGGGTTTGTGTGTCCTCGATCGAAATTGGAACGTCAGCCTTTGATCGAACCAAAGTGGTTGGTATGTCGGATTCATTAATTTCATCGTCAACCAAATCGATGACGTATGCCATTCGGCCTGGTGCGAACAATTCATTACGCTCAACATGCCGGGATCGATAATTTTGGACGATGTTGTAAACATTTCGACCCAGAATTGAGTGGCACTCAAATTCGTTCGCCTTCGATTTATCAACCGCTGGCTCCACCTCTTTTACAGGCTCTTCAACCTTTTCCTCTATTGGTTCATGTTCCTTGTTAATAATTTCGCTTCGCACTTTTTGCAGCAGGGCATAATCGAGACCCTTCACCAAATGGGTATGCTCCATGTCACCACCCAAGAACTTTGATTCCTGAATCATTTGTTTTCGTCGTTCTGCTGCATCGATCCCCGATTTTACATCAGGTGCCACCGCCCGATATGTACTACTTGTATTTCCCGGACCTTCAACATTCTGATAATCAGGGTTTGCTCCATCACGACGCTCGCGAGCCCGATCACGATATTTCTCCGCTAGCTCAGCCAATTTTGAATCCTCTTGCTTTTTGAGGGCAGCATAAAAATTTTTCTTCTTACGACGTGCCTCATTCCGTTCGGTCGATGATTTCCAAACGGTGGTGCTCGACTTGGACATAGCCTCCCGGATCGATCCACTTGCATGTTGATGGCCCGATGATCCGGAGACGCGTGGTGTCATCAAAAGTTTACGAAAATCATCATTGGTTAGCCGTTGAGTGGCTGGTGTTTCGTCTCCCATGCTTTAGAGTTTTTTATTCTTCAGTTTTTCATCAAAATTAAGAATTTCCACTATTTTTCATGTAATTTGAGCTTGTCAAATTTATTATCGACTTTAGGCCACCTATAGTGTTCTTGTGGAACCTAACCTATAAACATTGCGGTACAGTGGACGAAATAGTTTTACGTAATTTGCAGCATTTCTCAAATTTTCAGCGATATTCTCGTAAGAAATATTATAATTTAATTATTAGACTTTGAAACGTAATTAAAAATTCATCGATTAATTGATATTTGTCGTTTATTTCATGCAAAGTAAATATTGTTTGTATCTGATCGAACCGTTAATTTGTCAGTACTTTTTTTATTGGTCTTGTTTTACCGTGGGAAAGGTAAAAAAATACTTGAGAAAATTTTTTAATTCTTGTTTTGGGATGCGAACTGGGGCGAACACATAAGTATTATACATATCCACAGTTCTAATTGTAATCTAAATTTACGTTAAACCTTTATAGTCTTAAATAGGAGTGAAGTTTTACAGAAATAATCAACAGTTTTTCTCACAGGAAGCGACTATCTGTTTGAACCAAATTGGTTTTTGGCAAAGATTCTCATCTAAGCACAAAATTACGACGAAGTCAATTCAGTTCACCCCCCAGTACAATAAAATAAAAAAATTCCCACACATCAAAAAGTACTCGATTATCGGTAAAATATTTTCTTCTCTCTTTTGTGCAAAGAATTTTTGTTCAAATCGAATAGTTCCTTCTCAGTCGCGGTGTTGTTTGCATTAAATTGACGTTTCGCAGATTGTTTTTTATTATTTTTTTTCGTGGTCCCAAGGTGGTTTTTCCACATATGTGAAATTGTAAAGTGAAAATTTATTAAAAAAAAAAAGTAAAAATTCTGTAATCTAAATTAAAATGTATCATCACTGTAACTAGCTTATTGTTGCATAAAAAAATAAAGTAAACGCATTACAAAAAAAATAAAAAAATCAATACACAGAATAAAAAATAAAAGTTTTATCGATTTTTTGCTGTTCATTCTCTCGGTGTGTTCTGGATGACAGCGTAAAAAGAATTTTTCCGTTTTTTATGTTTTCTTACGTTTAGTTTTTCGTCTTCTCATGATTTTTTTCTATTCAATTCTATATTATACTCAAATCGCGGTGTTGTTTGTTTTGTTAGTAAATGTAACGCAGCAGCACCCAACAGAACCAGTAACAACAATAACAAAGACAAGAACAAAGTGAAAATTTTTTGTGTGCCGTGAAAAGTGTTTAACAGTGGAAAAGTTTTGATAGAAAATTTTGTGTGTGTGTATGTGTAGTGTCTGATTGTGCTTCAAAAATAATGGCAATGTCAAAAGGATTAAGGGTTTTGGAAAAATCCAAACCACCCACACCACACAGTGTTCTGCTCGAGCATCGAAATAAAACAGAAACTTTACTGTTTGAATCACAGGCAGTTGCGATTTTGTGTAAGTAGGACAACCGTAATCTAGACTAGATTATCCTTCTTTCTATCTGAGTATTGATTTTTTTTTGTCTGGAGGACGAGGTATGTTTATCTCCTTTTTTATTTTGGATGCAGGTGCATATTGCAGTATGTTAGATGTTAGGTCAAAAAGAACATATTTGGGAGGATGAGTGTTCCTACTATTATATAATCAGATGTTTTTTTTTCCAATGAGGTTTGGCATTTTATCAACAACAAAAAAAACTCCATAGCAGAATAGCGAAGTTTAGTAGTTCGCGGAGTCCACTTATTTCTTTATCATCTAATCTCTTCTTATAAGTACTACCTCGAATTATTTTAATCACGTGTCTCTTTAAAACTCTCTGAACAAGGGCTGCAACAGGTATTTAACATATTGTTGACCGCTCTCGTCTTTGCACTTGCATTAATTATTTAAGGTCCAGTCGCACTGGTAACTGATAATATTAGGCAGAATGTGGCCTTTTGGCACAGGCTAAAGTACTGCGCTAAAGGAGAAAACCTTGACAAAACACCCTAATCTAAGGTGGAACAGCATATGCCGAAGGATGAATGGCTGATAGGTTAATCAGTACAAAGTATGCGGACTCTGGATACCAGGAACTCTCCAGTTTTATTAAGCTTTCCTGTAGTAAAGCTGGGTGACCTACAGGTGACTTTCCATTACCAGCAACTTTTAAGAGTAAAATCAAAACGGAAGTCGGAGCAAGACTAGTCGGACTGCCCTCTCGAAGTCCTTGGGAACCAATGCTACCGTCTTTCCAATAGAAGTACTTTCTACAGTAAACATCTCGCCGACAGTATTATCAGGTTCATTAAGAGCCTGAATATTGGCTGGACGGATAATTAAGCAGAGTCCAAGCACAAAAGATCTTTTAGGTCGCAGTGCGAGGCGGCTAAACGCCCACATGGGCCTACAATAATAATAATAACCGTTGAAGCGCATACAAGATGAACTGCTTCTGAACACTTTCAATTCTCTTTCGAGTGGTACTCCATAAAATGAAAACGAACAAGAGAGGCGTATTCCAGGATGAATCAAACGACTGCCACATACAATGCTAAAGCCCAATGCTGGGTTATCTTGGTAATGTAATCAATATATCTAGTGAAACGGTAACGTCCGATGGAAAAATTACCCCTATTTATTTTTATTCAATCTGTGATTCCAAAGATCCAGTGGCGATTGAAAAAATTGATTTACATAGAGGCTTTAATAAAAATTCCCGACTTAAAAGTATTTAATAAGGTTACGAACAGATGTCTAATAGGAAAATTCTCCAACAACTCAAAAAATAACCACGAACCAGGTAGCCCCTTTGCGTTTAGCATGAGTTACGAATAATATGTTTTTGAGCTATAATAAGGAGATAAATTATTGAATAATAAGTCCCTCTCCAGCAGGCTAATCCAGTATCCAGATGATAACCTCGATTCAACAAGCGCAACATAAATAATTTTTAAAACTGCGGAACTCTCCCTTTATATTCCCTATTACTGCTTCCTCTTCCTTTTTAGACCCATCATCAAATGTCTCTCATATGATCCGTATAGCCCTGGACAACGTATCCATGGCTACTTAGAAGAGCCTCCTTGGGGGTACTCTTTGCGGTCCTAATGGTTACTGACTCGCTATCTGCTGTAATCTTCCTATATTTCAGAATGGGACGGATCCACCTAATTTTGGGAGATGGAATCCTCTTCTTCTGCTGCCCTCTCTATAGAATCATAGGAGTTATTATCAAAAGCCCCCTCAATGTACACAAAGGCACAGAGGCCGATTTATTTTTGAGCAATCGCTCTTTCAATCTTAGTGACCACGCCACTAAGAGCCTTCACTGGATTTACCAGGTTGATTTGTAAATTGAGTCGGACGAAGCGGATTTCCTGTAAGGTTCTCACTTCTGATTTGATGATCTTAAACTTTTCCATCATTTTCAGTAGAAACGATGTGAGGCTAATTGAACGGTATGGCTGGGTGTCTAAACGGCCCTCACCCTTTGGTGTAAAGACCACTCTTACTGTCCTCCAATGTTTTGGGATATAGATAAAGATATAGCTTGCCCAACAAATCCGAACCAGACGGGAGAATTTCTTCAATACCTTTCTACAGTAAGGCTGGGAAAATACCATCTCCTCCAGCAGATTTGAAGGGTTTAAAACAGCCAATGACCCATCTCACTTTGCTGGAAATAAAAATCCTTCCAGAAATGCTCGAGAGTCGAGACTCTTCATTCCGGTTCTCAGTGAAACTCCCGTCAGTCCTCTGGAGCAATCCTATACCCTTGGAATGATCTCTAGGCAGGATTTTTTAGAGCCGAACTACAGAAGGCAACTCCAAGTTGCCTTTTTCGATCTTCTTCACCAATGGACCATGTTTGTGGAGATTCTTCACAGTACAACTATTTTCAAACGCTGAGTGTATGGAGTTTGATGAGGGCATTTCTGATCCTTATATAAGCCCCAGTCGGTCAATTTCGGAACTCTAGATGTGATCGAATAGAGAGGCCCCTTCAGATACATGCGAACTATTTATTAAAGTTTAGGACCTCTTATTAGCCATTAGGAAGGTACTCACCTCTTTTGTTGATATCACCTGCTACCCACATCGTACGGTGTGCATTCTAATGGTTATGAGCTGCCTAACCTCATCCGGACTTTAGATATTAATTCATGCATATTTCTTGGATCGGCGTTAGACCATTGAATTGTGTTTCCCTTGGAAATTGTATGCCTTCTAAAGACAATGGCTTCACGTGTAAATAGTAATTGTTCGTGATGTCTCCTTTTCCAGGTTGTAAAATCTATATTGGTCTGTAGGAGACCTCCACATCCTTTCTAAATAGCCACTGGGCCGTTTCCTGTTAAATAGCAAGAGCTTTCAACGGTGGATATTTCATATTGAGTGTCCATCTCTGAGAGTTATTTCTTCTAATTTTGACCTCAATGATGGCATTAGGATCAGTTGATAAATTAAATTAAGTAATTTGTATAGGGTGCTGTTATGTCCGGATCTAATGGTTTTAATCTGATTTATTGTTTTTAGGCTTATACCTCTTGAACCAGCTATCTTTCGGTTGTGAAGGTGTAGTGGTGAGAGCCCAGTACTCTGTTTTTGTCCACCAGAAGAACTCATTGGTCTGATATTACATGATAGAGTGAAAGTGTTGCCAATTATGTGCTGGCAAGTGAAATAAGCTTTGTTTGTAATGTGCCTTGAACGGGGTTCTATGTCAGTTTCTGATCAAATATAACTCCTAAATATTTCTTCTGGTTGCATTTGGATAGTTTTCCTATTCAAGGTGGAAGATGAAGATGGTGTAAATAATTTTGTTTGGACTGACCCTAAGTTTACAACCTCTATAAACCTGTCGTTTACTAATCTAAAAGCATGTTGTGTATGCTGTACACTCGAAATTGCTCTCGCCTATCAAGACCAGATCGTAAGCATAGGTAATATTCGAGAAATGAGAATTTCTCAATCTGATTAGCAGTTGATCCATTACGAGCAACCCCAATACCAGAGAGCAAGGACTTCCTCTAGTTGGCACAATTGTGGTTGAGGCAACAATCTTCCTGTTGTAGAACTGTTTCTGTTAATTATTCAGTCTGTTAAGTAAGTTTTCTGGGATGTAAGGGATAACACTGGAGGGCGGTCATAGTTTTAAACTATCATAAATAACGAGGCTAATGGACCCTCGGGAGATTTTTCCCCATTTCTGGAATAAAAATCACGTTCGTTTACATTCTAATATAAGAGGTCTATAGACCTCGATAGAGCAACAAATGACATTACCGAGGCAATACACAATGCCTATAATTAAGGCTCTCTCTTTGTGCGCATCAGAGGCAGGTGGGTTACTGTCCGAATGTACAGTCCTTAGTGACCAGGAAGACGTCAATGTAAGCAATGCATTATCCTAAAGTCCTTCATTAAAGACTGAACAGTTGATATTTTTGCTATTTATACTACCAATTCTACTCTGCACTATTAACTCTCTATCTCTAAAGTAAACTTTAATTTTTCCTTTGTTGATCCAAGCGCTACGTCCCAGTTTTTATTAGAAATAGGCGACTAGGTTAGTGGCCCCCTTGGATCGATGTAAGTTGATCTGCTGCACACATCGAATTGAGGTGTACATATCTTACGATTTTTGAAACTCTGCCTGATCTCCTTGTTCAACTTGAGGGCTTTGCTTCTTTCGTGTCTCCGCCTGTAGGCCTTGGTAGGAAAATAGGCTGCGCCTTACACCCTGTTTATTTTGTGCCCCTTGCATCAGCTCTTTATATTAATTGAATCAAGGCTGATATACGAAGAATATCTTTCGACTTCCTATGGTTTTGGCATGGGCAGGTGGCAGTAAGCCAAGTCGCTATATTCTTGTTAGCACTGTTAACAATGTTGTTTTTTAAAACCTGCATTTGTGCGGCATATAAAGTTTGACATCAGAATCGCCTCATATCTCCCGACCTTTGTCATTTCCTTTAGCGAAGGGAAGGATTTCTCTCTTCGAATTATAACTTTTTGGAGTAAATTTGTTATGTCCTTTATTTTCTTCTGGAATTACTCCAATGCAACGTCATAAGGTTTAGTCCAGACCATTACGAATGGGTCAGACATTTCCTGGCTTCTTTCGGCAGTCGTATGCAGTATCAAATTGTGCAGGCAATTAAGTCATTACTCTCGTATTCTGAATTATAATCTCAGTAGTAATCTCAGTCATGCCGTGACCGAAATATTCCCATGTCTGTACATCTCTGGATTCATCCTTCTCATGTCTCACCTTGGATTGGGGATTTTTTCTTATTCAGGTTTACTCCTTTAGATCTGTTATATTCTGATATAACACGAATAACTGTGTTGAAACGAGGAAGGCTATTTTGTGCGCTTCTATCTGTTCTCTGTCAACAAATGTCTAACCTCCAAAAATTTAATCATTTTATAACTGCATTGTAATTCAAGTTCGTGACTTTAAGTTTTGATCATTTTGTCTATTTGTATAGGTACGCCAGATTAATGTGAGAAATGTTTTTGTTGTATATTACTAGGAAGTATTAAACAGTTATATTTGATATTAAAAATAATAAACCGTTTCTGTGAACAATGCAATCATGGTAATGTGTAAATAAACACTCCCACAATAAATCATTATTTGCTTACTTATACATACTTAGTTAATTTTTCGATAAGACTTATACATCGATCTAATTAATATCCGTATTACATCGATCACAATTTAAAGTCTAAGTATACAGTTTTATGTATGATCAATATTGCCGATACTTGATGAAACATGTTTGCTGGTTCGTTCGCTAAATTTTTATCAATTTATTGTGTTTGTTTTTATGTTACGTAAAACTAATTCGTCGGTGTGATAAATAATTTCGTAGAAACTTGTATTTATGTATATACTCTATGTATTATTTATGTAGTACATATTTACTTAATTGCAATTTTAATCACAATATTCCGTGATTATATAAAACAGACGCGACCAACTTTAAAATTTTGGGTTTTCGCTAAGCAGCAGATTAAAACAAAAAAAAAATTGTTGACATGCTTTTCTCTCTGCAATGGTGAAATTTGTTATCGATCAACAACTACCAATATATGTAATGGTATGCTGATGATGCATTACATGCTTGTTGAGTTGCGCAAATTTAATATTTTCGAATGTCATAAAATTCTTTATTGATTCTGTTTATTAGAAATTTAGAATTTGGTGTGGTTGTCGAGTTTCATGTATGCACGTGTTTTAGGTATTAGAGAGCTACAGGTTGATAGCGGATGTAATTTGATTCGCCATTGTCTGCTTTATTCAGTACTTAAACTAATCGTTATTTGTTGAGAATTATCTTACATTGTACATTTGTAGTTTTTATTGTTCCGTTATTGTAAGTAATGTACGTGTGTTCATTAGAAAACTTACACCAAAAATAATTTGAAACTAAGTAGTTACTTGGAACTGCAAAAAAATATTTAAGACAGAAATTGTGAGATTTTGCGGGGCAAAAGTAAATAGCGTAAATAATTTTTAATCAGGAATTGTTTTCAAAGTCATTATTATCTTTTAATCATGCTCCAGTTGAATAAATACAATTTGTTTTTTTCGTCAAGGCAGATTTCACGTAATCATCTTTGCATCAAATGGTGTAATTCTGTAGCACAATTAATTTCCTTTAAACATGTAACGAAATGAAGAATTTCTGAATTTTCAACAGGATGAAGTGCCTCCAAACTATGTCAGTTCGGTTAAATGTCATATTTCCGGGACATTAGAGTGGCAGACGTGGATTAAGAGGACTCAATCCTTTTTATAATATTTTTCAACCACGAAAATCGCTGCATCACAATGTTCAAATCCACGACCAAAGCCTCTTTCAGCCAAGATGTTTTAATTTTTTTTATTTATTTATTTACCATTATTGACATTTTTTTAAAACCTATTTTTATCTAAGTTAATTAATTAATTAATTAAATACATTTGTATATTTTACTAAATAACTAAATATCAATATTTTCTTTAATGAATATACGTGTAATAGTTGAATAAACTGGCCGTACTCTAGCTCTTGAAGGTCATTAAGATTGCAATAGTTCTGAAAGAATTATATAACTTCACACCATTATACATAGCGATCGTTGGTATTATAATTATGGACTTCTCTGTTGGTAGGCAGCAAACTATCTAAATATTTAGGAAGATCCCCCTTTTCGAGTAAATAAAACAGTTTTAGCACATTAAAGTGTATATTCTCTGGCTGATTGATTTCCAGCTTAGTTTTTCTAGCATGTCTTTAACATGTGTTCTAGTATTATCCGCGTTTAAAATTCTTCTCATAAATCGATTCAGATTAGCAATAATCTACATGGGGAGCTACAATTGATTTATAAAATATTACTTTGGTCTCCATTGGTAGCTTGTCTTTAATTCTGTTGGAAAGTCCTAATTGTTTATTCATCTTTTTAGCTAAGTAATCCAAATGCTGGTTAAAACTTAGGTTTTCATCAATGACGACACCGAGATATTTATATTCTTTAACTCGTTGAATGATTTGGTTCGCAAGTACAATATCTAAGCTAAGACAAGAACAAATACTTACTTCGTTTTCGAAATGTTCAATGACAATTTATGAAACATCAACCATCTCCGTAAATTCTCAAGATCTTCGTTCACTTTTTGTACTGCTTCTTGATGAGTTGGTGCCGAAATAGTAAATAATGTGTCCTTCGCAAACATATTAATTTGACAGTTCTTTATAACATCTACTATGTCATTTATTTGCAAGAGGTCCAAATGTTGAACCTTGTGGTACTCCGAGATTGTTTTGTATCAACGATGATGTAAAATTATCAACTTTTGTATAGTGTTGTCTCCCTTGAAGATAATTATTAAACCATTCAAGCTCTTTTCCTTCTATACCGTACTTGCATAATTTTTGGAGTAAGATTTTCCTATCTATAGTATCAAAAGCTCGTTTGAAATCTATTAAAACTGCTATCACTACTTATTTTCGTCTATTTAAGTTTTCCATGTCCAACATAAGAGTTAACGTTGTTTCACAGGAATGCAATTCTCTAAAACCAGATTGTTGACTAGGCTCCCTTCGGATGTTGATTTATTATTCAACATCAGCAAGGTTGATGGCGAATATGTTGCGATTGTTGCTTGATTTATAGGAAGATACCACTTGCAGTGCGGCTGTCGCTGTTTCGCCATCTCTCGGACAATGTTGCGGACATCAAAAACGCGTTTTTTATCTCGTTATCAAGTGACAAGAGTTCCTGGAAAAGTTCAGTCACTTTCCGAACGGCTACCAACAGAATCTTTTCCATGAAAATCCTTCAGCGCATGTCATGCGATTTGGCATTTTCGAACGTGTTGCAACTGGCTGTCGTCGATTGTAAGAACAATCTTAGAAAATGCCTTTTCATCTGTTTTTCTCCAAACTGGTGTAACAGAAGATGGTTTTTCATCAATAATTGCTGTCCCATACGCCTTTCTTCAGACATCAAATGATCTTCTGTGTAAACGAGTTTCGTTGATGAATTACCTAATGTTAATGACTTAGCCCAAATCTCTGATTTTTTATTAAGGGACGCCTTCAAGACCTGCTAACATATCCACAATTTGTTGAAAAATATTTGGAAATGTTTTACTTTCTACTGAAACAACCCGTAAAAGTTTTGATTCGTCGTCCACCTTCATCTGTAAGAACACATCTGACAAAACGATGTGACTGAAAACAGTTTAAATTAAAATTTTTGGTGAAAATATTTTCGGGCTGCGGTTTTAGGTAATAATCTAGTTCCTGCACTTCGTTGAAACCTGACTAATGTTTCCAATGCATCGCAAACGATTGAGCCGTACTGGTCCTTTTGGGTGAAATATCGGGAATTGCTGAGAGAAATTGCTGATTTGTGGTATTCACAAATGGAAATCGTTTAGATTGAATTTGCTGATATTGGAAACAAAACACTTCTCTTGTTGTTGCGTTTGTTTGAAATTTCTTATGAGATAATTAATGTCCGGAGCTGTGACGAATTGCAGTTTATTATTCGCTTTTTATGATGACTTGCAATGCTTAGTTTGTCGGGTCTCCTTTAATCATAATATAAACACTTAAAATGACCCAATTTCAGTGTCAAAAGTCAAAATGTTTGCATTGCATTGATAAGTATGCTGTTCGCTTTTTCGACTTTTAGACAATTGTAGCGCAAGTGAAATTTTGAAATGCGTAATCGTTTCTCGTTTTTAGTTAAATAGTTGTTGGCTTATTTGATGTGTGCTCTTGTGCTCCGTTTTCAAATTAAAAGCCGCACTTTGCGACATCATTTGTGAAAGGGTTAATATGTCGTTTTCTAGATTATTTGGGAGTTCTGTAATGCTAGACGATATATTGGGCGATTTCATTCAGAAACCAACATGATTCTGATTGCCCATGATTGGCAGGACTGAAGGTACCCGATTTCTTCAGTTCGTGGTTTTACTCGAATGCTGTATACGTCCTTCTTACTCTCTTGTAACAACCCCTCTGACGAATTTTGTTTATTAAAATTGAAATAAAACTTTCCAAATGCTCCACATATACCATTAAAGTGCCTCCATCAAACTTCCGGTAGACTTGTAACAGAAAACTAAAGCTGTTCGCTTTAACTAGAAGGCCTACACATAGCTTTAAATATTCAAAATGAAATCGAAAATTAATAAACAAATATTCCATATATGTACATATGTACTTACCTAAAGCTCCAAGAAATAAATTTGTTAAAATTTTCCGTAAAATTATTTGGTTCCGGAATTCAACAAATTCTCCAATCTGCGCGTTCGTTTGTTTCAGCACAACTACAACAATTATTGTAAATTAATATTTAACGTACAGGTTTATTCATGTTCTAATTGTGTTTTATAATAGCATGGACTAGGAGTGCGATTCTAATTTTTTTTTTTAATTTTTGAATCTTTTTGTCGAAATGCTAAACGCGTAGGAAATTCTAAAAGGTGTACAATCGTAGAAATCTGTATAGCGAATTTGTTTTCTCTTATGGTATTTTCTGTTATGGTTCTTTAAGCATGGCGACTTCTTTATGGTTGTAAAATTGTAAAGTAATCTACGGTAAATTTAGTCATATGTATTAAAATCGGAAAACAAAAATTACGTCAATTCGTCATAAACTTGATTAGTAGAAAGCTAACTTAACTTATCAATCCATAAACATTTTCTTCATCATTATCAGAGATAGCGAAATCATATTCGTTTTCTTATTTTTGTATCTTGTGCTCTATACGTAGTAAATAATTAAATAAAGACTCGGTAAGTAGATTAACCTTTGATCGATTCAAGTTTTATTTACTAGACGTTTATTGTTTAAAGTGGGAACACGACATACCGCGTGGGATCACTTAACTTGACCCCCACCTAAATAACTCGAGGGTTAAGGCAATGAAACAAAAAAATCAAAGTTGTTTTTATGTGGGGAGGGTAACCCTTTAAGTGCCGATTTGGCTTTAGTTTCTACATCTGTATATGCTTGGAAAACCCAATTCTCTGAATTTCTTCCAGATTCTAATTCTGCTAATCAAAACTTGTGTTTGAAATCAAATTCAGAGATTTAGACAAATCCAGATGAATTTAATAGCAAATTCTGAAAAATTCACTCGAATCCGGACAATTTTAGTTACGGAAATTCAAACAAAAACATTTAGAAAACTGTAAACTCAGATGAATACCAACTATTCTGGTAAATTGTACCAAATTCAAAAACAACCAGATAACTTATAAGCCAATTGGGCGCAGGTATTCTGACAGTTTTCAAAAATTCAGATACGTTTAACAAATTTTGACTATTCTAATTTTGACATACCCAGACAAATTTAAACAATTTGAAGTAAAAACACTCGTGCGCTGACTGACGGTAGAAATTCGTTGAATTTTATCAATTCTTTCGATGTTTATTATGATAAGTTTGGTTCCGTACAGTTCATTGGATTTTGTATTGTGTGAATTATTTCAAGTTCGATTCGAAATTTCGTAGAATTTAACGAATGTTTGCTTTATTCTCGGTTCTGCTTTGTAAGTTCAGCTATTTCTGAATTTCGTTGAGTTTTAATAATTTGGTTGTATTTTCGAATTTTTTATGGTTTAGCAATTAGCACCTGTGTTGTCCTCAAACTCAAGGAATTTTGATGTTTCGTTAATTTTTTATAGATTTTTACGAGTTTTATACAGGATTTTCATTGATTTTTTTTGAATTTATGCTGGTTTAATTGTTTTATTGAGTTTTAACGAATTTTTTTTTTCACTTTTATTTCGCAGCACCCCAAGAAACTGAAGTAGTTAGAAAGCAGTATGTTAAAATAGCCGATGCATACGGCTGTTTAGGTGTATTACAATTGAATGCTGGTGAAAGTTCCGTCTTATATTTAGTTTTAGTAACCGGATGTTTTTCCGTTGGAAAAATTGGTGATGCCGAAATTTTTCGTATTACCCAAACACAATTCGTTTCGCTGCAGTATCAGCAACCGAACGAGGATCGAATATCTGAAATTAGAAAAGTACTCAATTCGGGAACATTTTATTTTTCCTGGAATAATGTGAATACCACTGGATCGTATGCATTTAATTTTGATATAACCCTATCGGCACAACGACGGCGACGCACCAACAATACAGATAATCGATTCTTTTGGAATCGTATGCTGCACATACATTTATTACGTTTTGGGGTCGATTGTACTGCATGGCTATTAAAAATGATGTGCGGTTCTGTTGAAATAAGAACGGTGTACGCGGGTAGTAAACAGGCACGGGCCGCGATTATATCACGATTGAGTTGTGAACGTGCTGGAACACGATTTAATGTACGCGGCGCAAACGATGAAGGAAATGTAGCAAATTTTGTTGAGACTGAACAAGTAATTTATGCAAATAATGAGGTAACCTCGTATTTACAAACACGCGGTAGTGTACCACTGTTTTGGGAACAGCCAGGCGTTCAAGTGGGATCACATAAAGTGAAATTATCTCGCGGCTATGAGGCATCAAGATCGGCATTCGATCGGCATATGAATACGATAAAGGCGAGGTATGGGATGCAAGCGATTGTTAATCTACTAGGGACTAGTTTAATCGGTAGCAAAGAGGGTGAGGCCATGCTTAGCAACGAATTTCAACGACATCACAAAGAATCGAAACATCAGGATGTTCCGCACATTGTGTTCGACTATCATCAGGAGTGTAGGGGTGGCAATACAGCGGCACTAAGTAAATTAAAAGCGCGCATCGAAAGTTCTTGCTCCAATTTTGGGATTTTTCATGCGGTCGGGGATCAAGTGTTTTGCGAGCAACGCGGTGCAATTCGTACAAATTGTCTGGACTGTCTGGATCGAACGAATTGTGTACAAACCTATTTGGGTCTGGAATTTCTAAATGAACAGACCCAATTGTTAAATTTGGGCGAGAAGTCTTTATCAAGATTTGAAGAAGTTTTCCGTCAAATGTGGATCAATAATGGGAATGAAGTGAGCAAAATATATGCTGGAACAGGTGCGATACAGGGCGGTTCAAAATTAATGGATGGGGCACGTTCTGCAGCACGAACGATTCAAAATAATATTCTGGATTATTCGAAACAAGAGGCGATCGATGTGCTACTCGTTGGTTCAACACTAAACTCGGAATTGGCCGATCGGGCCCGCATACTACTGCCTCTGAATATGCTGCACGCACCGACCCCTGTTCTTCGGGAAATGTGTAAGCGATACACAGAATTTGTGACACCGTCAACAATTCGGATAGCAGTTGGGACATACAATGTGAATGGAGGTAAACATTTTCGAAGTGTTGTCTACAAGGATGTCTCGCTATCAGACTGGCTGCTTGATTCGCATCTTTTCGCCGGCTCAAAATGTAAGTGGTTGTCACGCTTTTATAATATATATTTAAAATTTTCTAATTATTCCTAATTACAGCTTTGGTCGATGTAAGCCATGCAGAAGACGGTACCGCCGAGCCTATCGATATATTTGCCGTTGGTTTCCAGGAGATTGTCGACTTGAATGCCAGTAATATAATGGCGGCAAGTACCGATAATGCAAAAGCATGGGCCGAAGAATTACAACGAGTCCTTTCCCGGGAACACCCTTACGTTTTACTCACGAGCCAGCAATTAGTCGGTGTCTGCCTTTATATATTTGTCCGCCCTGAACACATATCTTATATTCGAGACGTTGCTGTCGATTCGGTTAAAACTGGATTAGGCGGGGCGACGGGTAATAAAGGCGCAGTAGCAATTCGACTTGTATTCCATGGGACATCAATGTGTTTTGTTTGTGCGCATTTTGCAGCCGGTCAATCCCAGGTGAGCGAACGCAATGCTGATTACGCCGAAATTACGCGTAAAATTGCGTTCCCAATGGGTCGAACTTTAAAATCGCACGACTACGTATTCTGGTGCGGTGATTTCAATTATCGGGTCGATATGAACAAGGAGGATATGAAAGAATTGATAAAATTAGGCGAGCTTACGAAAGTGATAGAAAATGATCAGCTAACGAAACAGAAAGAGGCCGGAAATATTTTCAACGAATTTATTGAGGGTGAAATATCTTTCGATCCTACTTATAAATACGATCTGTTTAGCGATGATTACGATACGAGTGAGAAATGCAGAGCACCCGCTTGGACCGATCGTGTATTATGGAGGCGACGTAAACCTATCGCCGAGATTGACAACACAAATAATTGGAATCCAGGGAAGTTAATTAGCTACGGCCGGTCGGAGCTAAAACAAAGTGATCATCGTCCGGTGACGGCCGTAATCGATCTGGAAATATCAAAAATTGAACAGGACTATAGGAAAAAAGTGTTTTACGATGTGATTCGAGATTTAGGACCGCCTGATGCGACCATTATAATACAGGCGGATTGTGATCCAAATGATGATAATGATGATGGGATGGGAATATATGATGAGAATTTAATGAATGTATTGATCCAGGAATTGGCACAAATTGGTGAAGTGACTTTAGTTCGATATGTTGGCGAGACGATGTGGGTTACGTTCCGTGACGGGCAAACAGCATTGACAGCGGTCCGAAAGCAATCAGTTCAAGTGTGCGGAATAAATTTAAATTTTAAACTTAGGACGGACGATTGGGTGAAGCAAGTCGAAAAAGAGATTGAATTGTGTACCATGAATACGGTTACGTTATGTGATTATCAAGTAGCACAGCTGCAAGGTGATTATAACTGTATGCGAGCGAGTGCAAACAGATTGTGAGAGTCGGTCGATAATTTTATTTGTTTTATTTCTTTCAGCTTTAGGTATTCCGGAAGCGCCATCACGGCCGAAAAGTCCACCGAACAAACCGCCACCACCAATGCGACCAGCACTTCCAAAATCGCCGAAACATCAGCGACACGAACCAAAAGCTGGGGTTATTAGTGTGGTTCCTGAAATGTTAATGAAAAATAAATTGATTTGTTCGCCCACACAGCCAGCTCCTGCACCATCTCGACCAGTTATGACACCCGATAGTGGCAAGACGAGTGAAGTGAATACACCGGAGGCTGTGGGCGCAATATACGAGGAAATTAACGATACAGAACAGGTATGTAAAAATAAGATCCTAATTTTAGGACGACCGACCTACAATTATATTCTATACAGGATATACCAGTACCTAAAGAGCCACCACCACCGCCACCACCACGAAACGATGTTTACGACTTAGATGTAAATCAACCAAATGCTCCACCACCGCTACCGGTTCGTCGTGGAATACCACCCCCAATACCAGCACGAGCCGGTGCACCACCCCAATTACCAGCCCGCCCAAATATGCAGACACAATAATAAAATTCGTATTTAAGTTAAAATTAAAAAACCCCTATTGATAATTAAACTAAATTATTCTCAACTATTACATCTATAAACTATTTTTATTGTATGTTACAGAAACAAAAGGACAAAACTTACCATAAATCATATTATAATTTACATAATATACATACTTATATCTCTACTTAGCATTAAATGTAGAACGTACCTTAAACAAAAATGTGCAAATGCAAAATATTTACCTAATTAAAATTGATATTCGAATTTATTATTTATATACACGTGGTTTTCGAACCATTCATAAAATGGTGTAATGTTATACAAAACAAAACTGATTCAAAATGGCCGACTTAATTTTTTTGTGGTTAGGTTTTTAAATTAATTAAGAAAAATGCTCTTCTTACCAATATTGTTATTTATTCTATTATTACTTACTAATCAAAAAACCACATAAATAAAATTTAAAATATACTACATAGATTTAAATAAATCATCTTTCACAACATTCCTTAAATTAAAATAAATTATGTAGTTAATTAAAAATGATATTAAATTTTATGAAATTAAATTAAAAATCAATTATATTTTTGTTTTAGTACATAAGTATTATTGTACGCCGCGGTGTCATGTATTTTGTTTATTACATACATATATGCTTATGTTGACCGAATAAATAATACATAACTATATACATATGAGAAAATATTTAAATAGAATATTATATAGAAATTTGTTAAAATCTATGCGTAAAATTTAATTAATGTTATAATTATTTAAAAAAAAAACACAGTATTTAATTCTCTAGTGATTTAAAATACGTAAAATAAAAGTAACCACGTGTTTTATTTTTAGGTTATGTTTAATCGGGAAAATCATGATATAGATTAATACACACGGAAAAGGAAGGTAGGGTTCAGTCGTCCATTATCGTTAAGAATAATATAAGTTGTTTTCTGCTATCAAATTGCAGCAATGGAGATGTGCAGCAGCGGTCAGCATTGAGGTCGATAAACGGAACCTCTGGCTGATATCAGCTTACCTAGCTTATGATGAAGTGAATATTCCACCAGTCATTCAAGGTAAGCTAATTTTAGAGGCTCATTCTGGGGAGTTATGCAAATTCCCATCACACAATTTGGGGAAGTACGGACATAAATTAACGAGGTGAGTTACTCCTTGAATACAATTCTAAGTACTAACCTTCATACTTATATGTAACATAGGCAATAAGCCGACTTTTATAACTATGCATAGATAGGAGGTATTATGGACATTACACTTGTCGCAAACTTTTTGTTGATTAGTTTATTAAACTGGAATGTATCGGAAGACCACTCCTTTTCTGATCATTGTTATTTTCAATTCGAAATGAACTTTGCTTCTCTAAAAAGTCCAATATACAGGAACAGGAGGAAAACCGACTGGGATACCTTTAGAACTATTCTGGGTAATTCACTACCAGTGTCTTGCCAAATCCTCCAAAAACTACGGTAGTACTCGAAGGCTTAGTGGACCAACTGTCCAGCTCTTTAATGAAGCGATACTGAGCTCTTGTCCTCCTCAGACTGGGACTGCTATAAGGAAGTCCTCAAAATTTACATATATCAATTAAGAAGTGCCAAGAACAGATCTTGGAGACTATACTGTGGCAAAACAAATAGAAGCCCATATTACAGGCACGATTATGCCGGAAATGCTGTCTAAATCTCAACATGCTTATTGCAAGGGGAGATCTGTAGAGACTGCATTCTCTTATATATTTTATTGAAAAATCTTTCGAGTATAGAGACTACGCAATGGTAACCTTTTTGGATATTGAGGGAGCCTTTAACAACGTGTTTCCAGGGGCTATAACTCGGGCACTTTCGAATCTAGGAGTGGATAGATCAAATGCTAAGAGGCAGGATCGTAAATGCCAGTCTGGGGGGAATCCTCTGCCAGAAGATTTGCAAGCAGAGGTACGCCGCAGAGTGGCGTACTGTCGCCCCTGCTTTGGAACTTTGTCATAAATGACCTGTTGCTAAGACTGGAGGATAGTGGCTTCATGGTGGTTGCTTATGCGGATGATGTTGCTATTGGTATCCGTGGCAAATATCCCAGCACACTTAGTGAGCTTATGCAAAATGCCTTGGACATTCTTTCACTATGGGTCAATGGTTGTGGGTTGAATGTGAACCCACACAAAACCGAATTGGTTCTCTTCTCTAGGAAATATAAGCTTCCTCATATCGATCCTCCCACTTTAAATGGGTTCAACTTGATTTTTAAAGATGAAGCGAAGTTTCTGGGTCTCGTTTTGGGTAGTAAATTAAATTGGAAATCAAATATCATGGAAAGGGTGATGAAAGCTACGGAAGCGCTATAATAAAGAATATATTAAACCAGCAAAGACCATGCAGCTGTACTGAGCTTCTAATTGAGAAGATATGTATACATATCCGAGGGATGACATAATTCGGCAGCTAAACTATTTGTAAAAATTACTTTCATGCGTTATTATCATTCAAATTTTTTCTATAGGCCTGATTTTAATAAGTCATTAACTTGATGCTTTTAAATAACTTGTGAAGCAACTGTAAATCTTCGAAAACTGTGATGGCCTATGCTTCCGCTTTATCATCATTTTCGCTAACTGATTCCTTTCTACAGGCTCGATAATTTTTGGCAAGGCTTGAGTATTCAACTACAAAGTTCTTTGTTTAATCGTGTTTGCCATTTGAATGTCTAACAACCGACGAATTTCTACTTACCCCTTCATTATGCGATCGAAACAAACATTTGACAAATCCGCGAAAACTTCTACCTGAAAATGTTTAAACCCGATAATGATGGTAGGTAGGTCCACTTGTTCAGAGTGACCATGTTTAAGAGTAGCACGAACACTCACGTCAAAATGTACCGTCATATCCGATTTCACGAAGATCAGAAATTCCGACTCATCTTAACAACTGTGGCGTATGGGGCCTAATCAGCACTATTTCTAGCTACCAGTCTTAAACAGCTAGTCCACGATCATAAAGGCATCACGATATGGTGGAAAACGGGAACATTTTTTGTGAATAGTGTTCAATATGAGACTATCTTTGCTAGGTTTTTGGTTTATTTAATTTATAGGTAGTTGGCAAGTCAAATTTACATCTTTTCGGTTTAAGCCGCTTATTTTTAATTTCAGTCACGTTTAATAGTTACAAAAGTCATATTCTTGCTTAAATTATTCCAGTTTAGTCAAGCAATCTTGAATTAAGTCGAAAAACTGCCTTTTAAACGCATCATTTCCATCAAATTTGTCGATTTTAAATTAGTTATAGTTGCCAGTTTAGTACATTTAAGTAAATTTGGATACGGCTTTGGTTGCTTCTTATGTTTACTACTTTTAAGCTTTAATTGTACGAGTTAACTGATGCTAAATTCAGAGGCGCTTGCGCCGATAGTTAACATTCAGTGAGATAACTAAAGTCTGCTAAAATATTTGTTTAAATACATTTTTGGCGCTACACACTCGCTAGTACAGTTTGCGATTAATTCGTTCTGTAATCTAAGGCTTATTGGGTGAGCCAATCTTTAACGTAGATATTGTTTACAGTGGTAAATGTGTCGTAAATTCAATGTGCCAAAATTCATCTTACATATTTCTGGCCTGAGCTGTATAATCTTAATTCTCACTAGATCAAAAATCCTGATCCTTTTTCAGCATGCACCTAGTAATGTTGATCTCAAATAATGTTGTGTGGCCGTCATTTTATTTATTAATTTGGTTTAAGTTTTGCTCGCATCCTAACTAAACTAGGTATGTTTGTCGTAAACAGAAAACTAAAACAATTTTTATCAATTTTCTTGACTGAACTGTTTTATAAACATTTTTCTAAACTGACAATATTTAACATAATTTTTTTAACAAAAATGACTATCGGCGCAAGCGCCTCTGCCTTTGGCCTCACTTGGTTCACTAAATTAAAATGTCAAGTAGGTATATAAGTTTTCTGTAGTCTTGGTTGTACCATTTTTATCTTATTGTTAGAGCTAGGTCAGCTGTCCAGTTCTTACCTGATCTAATCAACTTAAGCTATGTGGCTTAAGCAATATTGTCGCAGTTCTAACCATCGGCGCAGGCATCTCTGCCTTTGGCATCGAACTCGTCAGTTTCAGCTTAAATTAGGTACCTAAGCCATGATATGAGATTTAGAAGAATTATGAACACAATTTTGGACACGTTTCTAATTTGGTAATTTGAACGGCAAATTGAGATAAATCTGATGCCAAAGGCAGAGGCGCTTGCGCCGATAGTTAATGTGGCATTCAGCGATATTATCAGCAAGGTTTATTTTTATCAATCAGTGACTGTTAATTAATAACAAATAAAACAAAATCGAGTGAAACGTAAAAAATTTTAATTTTATTTTTATCAATCATTTACAACTATGTAGTTAAATTTAGATGGGATTAAATGTTATTAACAGGTTGGAATACCAAAAAATATTTGTGCAACCGTCTTGGACACTTCTACATTTCTCAAGCATTTAGCTATATCCGTTTTAATTACATCCCGTGGGTTTAGCACCGATTTATTGAAGGCGCTTCCTTTAAAATTCATTTCACCTTCAATCAAAATTTTATATTGCTTATCGGCTTCCAATCGCATCGATTCACCTAAACTGAGAATAGTTTCATATGATGGAGCGTTTACAGGAAGCTTCAGGATTTCCGCATCATCACATTTCACAATAATCGTAGCTAATTTAGTTAAACTGATTTTGAGCCAAATACCCGTGATCATTAAATCTTTATCGGGTGTAAACGTTGCTAAGTTTCGGTTAGCTAATCTTACGGGATTTTGAAGTTTAAAATTAAAATTCTCAGCTCCTGAAGGAAATGGATTAGCGAAGTTCATTTTACTGTTACTAAACGTATGAACTTCTACACTAGTTTTTTTGATAGGTTCATCCTTGGAGGCTGGAAACCAATTAGACAAGTTCACACTACTGGATGGTTTCAAACGTTCTTCCCAGAGCACCTTTTCGGTAATTTTTTTAACAGGGGCATCCTTGATCACTGGCAAGTTGACATTACTGGTTTCTTTAATAGGGCTCTTCTCGGATTCTCCAAACGTTCTATTCAAGATCAAACGGTAGACATTCCGTTTAGTACAATTCCATACTTGGCCATCATTTGCCGTTGACGCAAAGAATGACACTAAATCCAAATTGGTTAATAGATTTTCATGTTGGCTCAGAATATCTTTAAGTTCGGCTATCATCATAACTGGAAAACGTATTGCCCCTTTCAACTGATCAAATTTGCAGCGCCGTTCATCAAAATTTGCATTATTTTTTACACTATACCGCTCTAACCATCTTAGCAGGGCCTTAAAAATATCGATCTCCTCTACCGGCTTAAAATGAGTACCAACTGTGTCCATTTTTAAAATTTCCTCGAGCGTATCCGATTCAATTTCCAAGAATAAATCAGATTTTATAACATCAGCTAGTTGTGATCCGATTAAATCAGCAATCCAATTGTGCAACAATTGATACGGTTTGGTTACACAAAACTCATAAATTCGTAAGTTTTCACTTGCCTCCAAATTTTGGTCGATTATAAATCGGTTAACCATATTCTCCAATTTTGGGATTTTATATTTCAGCGCCAATTCTAACAAAGCGATTACATTCTCCTTTGTTATGGTGCAGTCGTCGGTATATATGAAACGCATAAATTGTGAGAATATCTCGTACGAATAATCTGTGATTGAAATCATTTTTAGTTTATCTTGATCGCAAATGGATTCAAATTGTTTTTCAAACACAATACTACGTGCGCGCAATAAAAAGCTGTGCGCATACAGAATATGCTCCTCACTTTCGAATGTAAACACACAGTCCGATAAGAATTCATTATTAAATATTTTAATGATTATTTCACTTAAAGATAACACTGGCGAATTATTTAAGATAACCATTTTATATTACTCGCTTATATTGTTTGAAATTTGACACAAGACTGAAATAATTTTCGTATTTTTGTGATGATTTGAGTAAAAATCATTTAACAAAATGCGTGCACCATCTATGAGTAAGTAGCGTCAATAATTGCCTAAATGTCTACTATAAATGTAATACATATGACTTGTTACGAACAACTTTCTTAATAGCAAAATATTTATTGCATGATAAATTGTTTGTAAAGAGGACACAAAAAATAATGAACTCAATTCTGCGATACTTTCAAATTTTATGTTTTTGTTTTTAAATTTAAATTCTTATATGAATTTGTATTAAAAAGCGGGAAAATAAAAAAAATGTTATCGTGTGGTGTTAGAAATTTAGAATCGGTCACATTAAAAAAAATTTCGTAAATGTTATGTCACGCGTTGCACAGGAGGTTTTTTTAATCGAGAGGAGTAGTAGAATACATCCTCTGTCTAGTATAAATTATTCAAAGTGACAGACGCGAAATTCATTTGTTGGAAAGTTTAATAAAATTTAATTAATAAACCCGTTAAAATAAAATGTTAAGTGTTTGTGTCCAAGTTTATGGCCTTAAATAGATTTAAATTAGTAAATAGCAATATTTAACATTGTCAGGATGTTGCAAATACACTAGGACAGGATAAACTCTACTTGTGTTTGTAAGAGAAACGGGGCACCCCAAAAATTTGGCCTTGCATTATTTTCTGTAACGGCTTTGAATAACGTTGAATTTTTGTTTGTGTTTCAAGTTTGTAGTTATAGGGAGGCCCTTCAGGCAAACTAATTGTTATAAAATTATTGTTAAATTATATTGTTATTATTTATATTGTTAATTAAAGTTCATAAATAAAGAAGGACGAATTATAACTTCCGGCATTATCTTTAGAACTTTTGTCGTAGAAGAGAACCCGTGTGTTTAAGAAGTAAAAAAATACGAGTTCGATTTTTAACTTGAAGAAAGAAGGTTTGAATTTTGCTAACCGCTGAGCAAATCTAATGTTTTTTTTTGTGTTGTGTAGTTTTTTCAAATAATAAAAAGATTGTTTTTTTGATAGATAATTGAGAAGATTTTTGTTAATTAATACCATGTGTTTTTGTGTAGTTAATAAATAGTGATTTGTTTTCATAAACTTTTTATAAACATTAAACAATTAGACTTTAAAAGAAAAGGAGGAGTCCTAGGAGATAGGTAAGAATATTGATTGCCAGGTATGTGGAACATTTTTTTTGTATGTATTCCTTTTTTAAACATTTTAAATTTGTTTTTGTTGTTAGTTAGCCAGCCCATATAATGTCCGGCTAAAAGTCGTGTTGCTTCTCGCTTCGTGAGTGAGTAATCAAACCCATGAATATTTTCTTCTTGTTCCGCTAGTGCGGAATAATTCGCCAAATTATGATCATTTTGTTTCTCTACTTTCTCTTTTTTGGTCCATCGTAGGATGTCAGAATTGTTAAGATATTTATCACCGCCCCTTAATCTAATAGAAACTACATTCAATTTAAATTCAAAAACTTGCGGTTGCGATGCTTAAGAAACATATTCTTTCCAAGTCCCTTTGTAATGATGTCCGCGACTTGATCACCCGTTGATTTGTATTCAAGTTCAACTTCGCCCTTTGCAGTTACCTCATGAATGAAAAGATATTTTATGCTCAAATGTTTCATTTGCTTGCGTTCCTTTGGCTCATCGGCTATTTTGATGCATGACTGATTATCCTCAAATATGGTTACTGGTTTGTTGCATTCAATTTTGAGATCAGCCAGTACTTTTTGAATCCACTTGAGTTGTCAAATTGTCTCAGTCAATGCAATGTATTCGGCTTCCGTTGAATACAAACTAACAGTTGGTTATTTTCGTGAAGCCCAACTTACGGTGTTACCAAACAATTTGAACACGTAACCCGATGTCGACTTTCCATCATTTTTGTTTCCACCCCAATCCGAATCACTGAATCCAATCAATGTTTCTGCTGCTTTATTCTTTTGGTAAACCAACCTCAAGTCGAGCGTTCCACGAATATATCGCAAAATGTGTTTCGCATGATTAAAATTATTTGCATCGAAATAACTTTGAAAACGACTGAGGTATCCCGTTGCAGTTGCAGCACACAAATCCGGTCTTGTTGTTTCTGTGGCATAAATTAAACAACCAATCAGCTCTCGATATGGGTGCTTCGAGCAATTGTTTTCATCACCTGGCTCCAAATTTAAACCTTTCTCCATTGGCGTTGACTTTAGTTTGCAGTCTTGCATATTGAATTTTTGCAAAACCTTTTCCAAATATTTCAATTGACTCAAAACAATTGTTCCTTTTTCAATATTGTGTTAGATGCGCATTCCCACGAATGTGCTCGATTTACCCATATCAGTCATTTCAAATTCTTTGGACAACAATTGCTTTACAGTGTTGATCATCTTCATTTCGCTGCAAAATATCAAAATGTCTTCGATATACAGCAAAATTTACACGCATCTGAATCACACTGTTTAAATCCAATTCGAGTCATGAATTCATTGAACTTCTCGTTCCATGCACAGTTTGCACACCTTATTGACTTGCTTAAAACGATCCGGCAGCTCCATGAAAATGTCTTCGGTGAGCTCTCCCTTCAAAAATGCACTTTTTACATCCATCTAGTAAAATCTTCAATGTCACGAACTTAGCCACCGAGCGTAAGTTTCATTGTTGTCGAATTCAAATTTCTGCGTGAAACCACGCGCAACCAATCGAGCCTTGTACTTATCGATTTGTCCATCAGCTTTCCGTTTTAGCTTGAAGACCCACTTATTTGTGATCGCTCGACGTCCCTTTGGTACATTACAAACCGTTGAAGTCCCATTTTTGATAAGAGACTTGTATTCAGTTTGAATGGCGTCATTCCAATTTTTCCATTCATCACGACTCTTTGCTTTATCGATAGTCATTGGATTATCCTCGACAAGTTGTTCAGCTGACAACGCAAACTGAGCCGTTTCCGTCATCGTTGCCCAATCACCATATTTATCCGGTGTACGTCGAGTATGCTCACTTCTTCGTGGAATATCTCGTTCTTGATTGTTGTTATTAATGCAATCCATATTAGCACTGTTGAGATTATCTCTGTTGTCACCGGTGCGATCAGTGTTCGCACCGTGGTTCATTGCATTGCGGTTACCGACACCATCTAATTCGGTATCGTGGATATTTTCACCATCATCAGCTGTTCCATACTCGCTGTTATTCAAAACACCATTAGTCAATGTATCTACACTCATTGAATCAACAGACTCCTCATCAAAATCGTCACAATTCATTTTATTCGATGCCACCTCTGAATCTGATACTTCGATCAAATTTATTTGTTTAAATACAGAGGAATCGTTGAATGTCACATGCCGTCCCTTTACTAATTTGTTCTTCTCAAATTCTTCTTCATCCATATCCCAGCATCCAACACTTTGTTGCTTTCGCTTCAATCTTCGATCGAGGTTTCGATGGTATATGATTGTAGCATTCCGAATCAGATAAATTTGGTTTTCGACCTGTCCAAATTTCAATCGGTGTCTTTAAAGCAAACTGCTTACCAACAGCATTCGTAATAGATCGATTTTTCAAATAATTTGCTGCTAATATTGCTTCGTTCCAAAAACTGTGTGACAGTTTACTTGCCCAAAGCGTTGGTGTTGCTTTATCCTGAAGCGTTCGATTCAATCGCTCTGACAATGGATTCATTTCAGGGTTATCCGGTATGGTAAAAATCATTTCAATTCTCTTTTCTTTGCAATATCTCTTGAATTCATTGCTCGTGTACTCACCACCATTGTCGTTTTTGAGCTTCGCAATTTTTACTGCATCCTTGAAATTATCTAGCACTTCACTTTCCTCGAACCATCGTACGCTGTCGTTGGCATCGGACCACATATGTCACTGTGAATCAATTCCAATATTCGTGACGAACGAGTATTTTTATACTTTGGAAACGATGAACGTGTGTGTTTTCCAGAAATACATGATTCACAAAACTTCGAATCAGTGTCAACGTTCACTTGCTCCAATCCATCGATCATTTGTTGACCAATCATCTTTTTCATGTCAAACATATTCAAATGTCCCAAGTCCCAATCTGAAATGCCATAAACTTTGTTGATTTTGTGTTCGAGTTCTTCTCACCTGAAACGCTGGCAAAACATTTCGATCAACATTCAGCACCACTTCATATAGCTTTCCATTTGTGTGCGCCATGAATTGAGTTTCACCATCAATTGATGCATATGTGTAATCTCCATCGAACAAAATGATATAACCCTTTTTGGTTAAATTTCGAATTGACATCAGGTTACATTGCAAGTCTTTCACAAGTAAAACGTTCTCTATATTCGTTTTGTTGACGACTTTCCATCGTGAAACGTCTTAACAGAAATATTGCTTTGCTGTTTCGCCACGATACTTTGATTTTTCTTTGCAACTGCAATATTCACATCATCGATGCTTTCTAAGCAATCAAAATACCGTTGATAATTCACCATATGCTGTGTCGCACCAGAATCTAACACAAACTTCAGTTGTGTTACATGATTGTTTCGCTGTGCCGCTTGTGATGACTGTACCGTTTGATTTTTATTGCATGAACTTACACGGTCATTCACAATGGCACTCATCGATCCATCGCCTCCTTTGTTCGATTTGTTTTCGTTGCTAAAATCCTTCTTGCCCTTCTTTTGAGCTCTGCACTGTGCTTTTATGTGGCCGATTTTTCCGCAATTAAAACAAATGAGCCGCTTCTAATTACTTTTTGCATTCATTGCACCTGGTTCACTTGATTTGCTTGATGGTTCATATGCATTTTGTTTGCTATATTCGTCCAACAACCGAGTCTTCACAAACTCCAACGTAACAACAGTGTGTCTTACAGTTTCAATTGCTGTCACCAAATTGCTGTAGCTATCCGACATCGTTAGCAACAAATGCACAATGAGGCCAGTTTCTTCTTTTTTCATTGACTTTGGTGTCGAACCTGTTGAAATGTTCGATCATCTCATCGCCATCACGAAATTTCATCAAAAGTAATTGCTTTGTCAATAGCAATTGCCCGGCAATCGTTTTCCACTCAAAAAACGCACATAACGCATCGAACATCTCTTTTGCACTCTTCTTCTCTTTTATGTACTCCAACTGGTTGTCGTGTATCGTTTGTACCAAAAAAGAGACGCACTTCTTTTCTTCCAATTGAATTTGTTTCTTTTTATCTTCACTCAAAACCATTTCCAGAATTGTGTCGATATGCTTTTCAATGTATCTTCTTAAATTGTTTTCGTCCAACAAAATACCCACGCGATATTTACGATAATTTAATTTTAAAAGGGAGAAAACCCGTCATCAGAGCAAGTATTTTGATCGTAAAATGAGACTTGACAGTTAGTTTAGAAAATCGCAACTCTCAAGTCTCATATTACGATTAAAATAGTCTATCAAGGGTACTTGCACTTGGACATCTATTAGTTCATATTGAAAGGCAGTCCCAGAGTCGTCTTAAACCTTTCGTAAAGGCCTTAGGCTAAAGAATAAAGAAAGAAATACATCGGTGAAAAGTTTAAAATACCACATTAACAAAATATAAAATGGAGCCTAAAAATATTAAAATTTTCACTAACTGAAAGACTAAAAAAATGAAAACTTTTCAAACTCGATTCAAATTCAATAAAGCTAATCGTATAAAAGTTTGAGTGAAATTTGAAATTAAACGCCACTCTTACCGGTCGCATCGATGTGACTGAAATGGTTTTGAATTTGTACTGAGCCTGGAAAACAACTCCACTCATCTACACGATTGAAAATATGCGTTTTTCGCTAAACACATTTTAGTCGACCGCTCGTCGTAATTGGCATAGAAATAAATATTTACCGTGCATGAATTACTGTTGTTTTGTTCTCAATACGATCAAAGAAAAGGTACAGAGCGTTTTCTGTAAGAGGCAGCACGATCAAAGAAAAGCTATAGAGCGTTTGCCACTAGATGTCACTACACAATCAAAAAAATATTCTGACGTTTTTCAAAAGGGGACAACCAAAAACAATTTAATTATCACGTATTAATAATAATCAATTTTATAACACGAAAATATTTTTGTGTTTGACAGCAAATATTTAGTGACACCTAGTGGCATTATGTGAAAGTTGCTTATGCTTTCGGAGTTTTCTGAAAGATGGTAGCTCTTGCGGTTATAGAAAATTTGACATTTAAACATGATCTATTGAATAAATTTGGTCGAGACTGCTTTATGGGTCAACTAAAAAATTAGCTCGTTGCGAATAATTGAACAACATGACATTTAATTGCCCCACCTCCATCATTCTTAGTTTTAGAAAGATTACAGTGGAAGCTATACCATAATGAGATATTTTTTTACAAAACCGAAGATTAAAAGGATGTTTAATATTTATAGAAAATTATTAAAAAAACGTAATTATATTTTAGATCAAACATTTCCGACTCGCGCGGGCACGCAATTTTTAAATTTTTCTCACGTGTGCGATCGCTATACAAAAATATGTGATAAATTCTAGACAATTCATCTAAAATTAACATGAAATCGATCAAATTAATAAATGAAAAGGATACAAAAATTACACCCCTTTGAGTCCATGCATCTTACCTATACCTTTATATATCAAGAGATGATAGTCCAAATTAATTTGTGTCGCCCCTTGAATTATTTTTTTTTTTTTACTTGATCTTGTAGATGACTTCCTTTCGTGTTCTTCTTATTTTGTTATTATTTTGTTCATTTGTTATTTTGGGGAAATGATTGTACCTATACACAGCATATGTTTTCATACATATTAAGTTTATAAGGAAACCGGGGAAAACAGATTGAATGATTAGCAAGAACTACACATACACACATTTATAATATGGAATTGGAATAGGAAATAAAACCGAAGAATGTAAACGATCCAGACAAATTATCTGTATATACGTAAATGTATAATACAATTTCAAAATGTACTGGGCAATAATTATCTTCACCTAAATTTTATTCATGAAATTCTTGACATTGAATTTCAATGTTTCGTTTACACAACAATTTTCGCATATATCCATCCAGCTTGGGCTAAAAATTATATTTAATTATTTTGAAGATTTTTTTTGTTTTTGGTAAAATGTTCTACACAATATACAGAGATCATGAGTTCGCATTGAATTCGGGTTGATTGACGCATGCGGTGAGCGGAAATGTTATTTTCTCTTGCATATACAATATAACAACATAATTGTATTTCTAGAGCACCGAACACACGTTAGATTTGGCATTCAAATACCCTACAACTTTAGCAACATCCTGCGCGTGGCGCACAAAATCATAAACAAATTATGATAAATGATCTGGCGCATCATCAGAAATAATTTTCAATTAACAATTTGCAAAAGCAAAAAAAATCGTTTCACTTCCTTATTTAAACAACTTCCAAACATATAAAACCGATTATCGTCAGCTTAATTCTGTGTAAACATGCAACATATTATTTGGCTTGAACATAATCTTGAGATTAAATTACCCATAAACAAATATAAAACAAAACAAGGGGCCATAAATGTTCTTGGAGGGCAATAAAAAAAAAAATCAAACAAACAAAGCGATTAGTGTTTGTGTGTTTATGTTATGTATTGTACCAAACACAATCATCTACCTGTGATCCTGTGCGCACATAATAATTGTTATATAATGTTTATCCCTTTTTGGTTTACAACCGCATAAATGTATGTATGTACATAATTGCAATAGGGTCGTATTTTTTATTGTTAGTTTACGATCAAACGCCGTCTATTTAATTTTATAGTCGGTAGATCACATAGAAAACAATTTTGTTTTTTATTGCTGACCAAAACGTTACGGGGTTACTTTTTTTACTGATTTGATGGGATGTTAAAATTAAAAAAAAAACTAAATCCAAAAGGACAGATATGGTTTCAAAATTATTTTCGTAGTGTCAAAAGGAAACTTAAAGTTTATACGATAAATAACCTTCAGCAAATTTTGCTAAAATGTAATTGTCTAATGTAGCGATTTCTAAATGAAACAGCCTTAGTGTCAAATCGCTGTAAGGTGAAGTTAGTTTAATATAATTTTGGTTCATAGGGCTATGTCATAAAAATGTTTTTATTCTATTTATCTGAAGTTCCAGGGTGCAAACAAAATTGTTGTAGATAAAAAAAATGATTTACAGCAATTTTGGGCGTTCTGTGGGAAAATATTATGAATTTTTTTTTTGTTGATGTAAATCAATTTAAATAAAAATAAATAAATTTTTCTCCCACTTTTGTTTCTATTACAAAATAAATTTGCTTGTTTAGTTTTGTTTCGAAAGGCCGAATGTTGAAAGGCTGAATGTGCCGAACCAAAGTGAAGGGAATTAAGTGATGGAAAATTTTCTTAAGTAAAGAATGATTCTATTAAGTGAAGGAGAATTCTGTGACGTAAAGGAAAATGTGATTTAGTTAAGTCAAGGAAAATTCTATTAAGTGAATGAATTTCAGTATAATCAATCAGATAAGAAATAGTCAAGCTTCACCTTAATTTGCCATATTTCAGAACTTCTTCAAAAAAAATCATTTTAGAATCCCATTAATATTTCCGTCATATAAATCGAATTTAATCATACTCGGTTAAGAAATAGCCAAGTCTTAAAATGTAACGTTTTGTACCATATACCGTATTGAAATATGCGTTAATGAAATATGCCGTAGTGTACTACAAGCTGTAGTGTACGTTTTTTAATAATTATTCACATACTAAAATAGAGAACTCCCCAAAGCCGCTTAGCATCGTTTGCCCAAAGATGATAGGAAAACGTCAGAAAACTTTCAAAAATGTTTACATTTGTGACAATATTTACGTTTGTATTTCACATACTAAAATAAAAAACTCCCCAAAGCCGTTTAGCTTTGGTCCTTTCCGTGCAAGGATGACATGAAATTGTGTAGATTCCTTTTGTTTTCATATTGTAGTTAACACAGTTTAAAGGGTCTACCATTTCGATGGGGTACTTTACTTTGTTTTTTTGGTATAATTTTTGAGATTTTTTCGTTCGGGAATATGATGGAATCCCAACTGAAACCTTGGACCATAACAAAATAAACATGTCACCTGTCCACAACGGTTATTAAAACAAAATATACAAAAAATGTAATACCGATACCAAAAAAACACAAAAAACACACATTTTTCATTCGGCATTTAGACATTCAGTCTTTAGACATTCGGCCTTTTACCCATCTATGCTTCTGGAAATTCGAGCCACAATCTGATTTGATTCGGCTGCGACTTTTTGCCGATACCGCCACATGTCGAATTAGATGGAATGGTTATGATTGTCTAACTCCTCGTCTTCTTCGTAAAGTCACTCGATTTTTTTAAGATGCCGATCACGACGCCCAGCTTCAAAGTCAATGTTAGACGTGATTATATACGGAAACTATGAAGCCAATTTCATTCCGTACGGTAAACCCCACCAGTCTCGACTGTGCACATTTTATGAAGTTTGTTCTGCGCCACCGCAAGTTCAGAATTCTTGCCGAAGCCAGTTATTGTGCCTTCTACGGTGATCTCGAGTTGGGAGTTTATCGCGTTAACGTTACTCTTTCGATGATAGAACCTGACCGCGCCTCGAAGATTCTGTAGATACCATTCATCAGTTCTGAAACGGCTCTGTATCAACTTCAGCTCATAGGACAACAGCGGCTCACCGTTGCCGATCTTGGTGAGTATGTTGGTTAACGTCTCTTCACTCTGACTAACGGGAAGTAATTTAAAGATTGCCATAGAATCGTTTCATTTATTAAATCCCAGTTGCCTGAAATCGCCTCAAAAGATCATATGCAATCCCTTGAATGGCTGATCATACACGCCGGTGATTTCGTTCACATTAGAAGTCGCCGTTGTTCTCCTGATCCATCTCATTAAAAAATACCCATAAACTGCTCTCTCTCTCGGACTCGTCGGTCATCTTAAAGTTGTCATCTGCCTCCTGGCACAGCTCGCCCAGTTCGTTCATCAACGCCTCTATATCTATTTTGCTCTCGTACTCCTTTTGCTTAATCATTATTTTCGCTAGTTCGCGTTCGTAGATCTCTTTGAATTTAGGCCGATTGAGAATGTCGACCAGCTTGTTTTGAAATTGGTGTAATTGTGTCACCATTTCGCGTTTATCATTGATAGAGTCTTCAATGGTGTAGTGCCGATAGCGAATAACCCTCGGAACGTCCGTACGGCGATACTCTTTTTACCCCCTATCCATTGTTATACGGTTATTTTTGGATTTTTGGCGCTATTACGGTCACACTTTGGTAATATAATTTACTTAGAATCAGCAACTCGTGACGCAAATATAGAGATACTCCTCCAAAATGATCTGCAGATCCATTTACGAATTAAACAAAGTCGGTATCCACGGATGCTCGTGTAAATCTCGTTCATATTTCGCTTAAACACAACTAAGCTATGATAAGTCTCAACTTCATCGTTTGACTCTTGTAAGTCCCTTTGAACGTGTCATCTTTGCTCATAGGCAATATAATCTTAGTTTCACGCATCAGCCAGAACGGTATGTTGAAGCGACAAGTGCTCTCGCCACGATTGGTGGACGTGATGGTATGCCGATGAGTCTGATTATTGATCTTGTCGTCGCCGATGTAGTCGCGGCTTATCGAGCACAAATTCTTAAGCAGTTGGATCGTCAGCGGCATATCCTCGTCAATACCCTCTCGGGGATCGTCTGTGGTGACATTTTGTATAGCGGCTGATCAAACAGATATCTCAACCAAGCTTTCACACCTCGTTTCTTAACGAACCCTTCTATTTATGCACGCTTATGAATAAGTTGTTTGTTCATATTCACATTTAATGCATAATCATCATCTATAACTGGCGCGGCAGAGAAGCCGTTCACGTCTACAGCTATGATACATTTATCACTTGGCAGCCGACTTAGTTGCAAAAACGGTTGTGGCTGAAATTCAAGCCTCTCAGTTATCGGGTCTAGGGGTAGCAAATCTGAATTCGGCGGATATTTTAATCCGTTTGATCTCGACATCGGTGGTATTTTGCCCTCAGACAAGTTTGTAAGGCAGTACCTAACTACCTAGTCGAATTATGATGTCTTCAATTGGAGGACACTGTTTTTACGTTCATCTGGAAACACAGTCTGTCACAAACTCACAAACAACACACACGTGTCCAAATTCATTATTAAATAACGTTTTATGGATGTGCTTTGCATCGTTAACGCTAACATCAGCATCTTTCAGAATCCTAGGTCAAAAATGAGGGTTCCTATAATAAAAAGAGTTGATTTTCAAATAACCTTGGACACAGACTTCAAGGTCAAACTTATACCGTATAGATACAAAATTGATCGCCATTTTCATTTATCCCGATTCTCAAAAATCGCGTTTTGAAGACGAAATAATTCTGTTTTTGTGAAAATCTTGTAATGAAAATAATTTAATAATCCAGAATTCGCGATTATTTGGTTTGTGTCTATCGACGGTATTAAGGTCATAAATCGATTGCCTCCGTAACATGAATCCTCTTACTTTTATATAGACCTACCTCGCAAAAATAAGTTTCCACTATAATGACTATAAAGAACTACTATAAAGTTGAATACATTTAATTTATAAATAAATCTTCAGTACATTTTGTATAGGAACTTTAATCGTAGGTAGGCGGACATTTTAGCAGCAGAAATAAGTTTCCAGTGATACTAATATCCACTGTGTCCACTGTTTCGTTGAGACATTTTGGCGATACGGTCTGCATTCCTCAGGAGTGATATTTTTAAGATCGAGATTTAAGCAAATCCCAGATATCCTCGTTTTCCTTCCGGTATGATCACCTCCGACAAAAGCTTCAGGTACATTACCGCATCAACCTTCCCTTGACTCTGGGCTGACTTTAAAGTGGGTAAAGCACACTTAGGATAATGCTTCTCTAGCCTTTCTCCATACAAAAACGCGACCATGAGAATACGTCATTCTTATCATCGATTCATCTGTCCACAGGATGCGGTTCCAAAATTCTGCTGGTTGTCGGCCACTTTCGTGATAAAACTTCATCCTTTTCATTAAATTGACGCTGCTAACGAGCAGTAATTTCCTAGCAACACGACCGTGCTTATACCATCTTCATGTAATCGTCGTCTGATGGTATCCGTTGATGGGTATTATGACCTTCATTTTGAAGTTTTGCTTTGATTTTTGGAGCAGAAAGGCGTGGATTATGCTCCGATATAATTTTGATCTTTTTATCCAATCGTGTGTTGATTATCCTTGGACGTCCTGATCGAAGTTTGGCGCTCAGACGACCTTCTTCGTTAAAAGCATTAATTACCTTATTAATGGCTGTATGAGTTTTCTCAAAAATGTCAGCAACTTTTCGGTTAGAGTAACCTTCATTATGCATATTAATTATGGCTCTATACGTTCCTCGTTAGTGAATTGCTTAAATTAACCCATTTTTCGAGGCATTTTTACTGCAATAACTTGAAATATTTTGAAAAAGTGACAATGAAAAGCTAGTTATTTTTGAAAATTAGTAAAAAATTAATTTTAATAAACTTACCACAAAATTAAAATCAATAATCTTAAACTCAAATAAACAAATTTGTTTTCTGAAAAAAAATTACAAAGATCACACACCAACTTGATAACTAAACTGTGGAAACTAATTTTTGCTGTGTCGATAATGATCGCTCGCGTGTAACTAAACGTAATATTGCGAAATACTAAAACAATTGAGATAATTTGTGTTTAAACACGTTTATGCATGTTCAAACAACGAATCTTTTATAATACAATTCATTAATATTTGCTTATTTCGGAGTAACCGATGCATTTTATTTCTAAATAATGTGTGGAAACTTATTTGCGAGGTAACTAGTGGATGTTCTATTGTATACTTCGAGCATAAAGATATATAGAGAGAGTGTAAAATTTAAAATGTATGAAAAGAGAATAGGAAAATCGTAAACGCACTTCTGTCAAAAAAAATTTGTTTTTTTTTTGTTTTTTCATGTTTTGTGTTGCATATTTAACATAGAAATAAAGTTAAAAATTTTCAATGAAATATATAAAATGGTTAAATTAATTAAGTCTTGTGTGATAAATTGCTTCATTATGAAGCAAATTAATACAAGAAAAATCAATTATAAACCATGTTTAATTAACTTTTTTAGGTAATTGTCAAGTGTATATTTTTTCAAAATATTTTTAATCCCTGCGATCTTAATTTAATGCACACGAATGAAAATTAAAAATAATTGTGCAGTTTTAAAGTATACTTCAACCTTATTATGGCCACCCATTTCAATTAAAATCCGTTTTACTTTTCTATCAAAAAAATTAAAACTAAACTGTTTGTTTACCAAAAATACAAATAAATTACAGTGGCCATTTTGTTTCTTTGATATTTATATAAAAACGTTCATAGCCGGCGAAACTATTTTTTGTTTGCGGTTTTTTTTTCTCTAGTTAAAATGCTTGAAAATGTATGTATTACATTTTATTATTAAACTAAAGATTTTTTTTTTGTTTCTTGTGACTAAATAGATTTTCTAAGGACAGAAAATTTAGAAAATAACAAATACTGTCAGAAATAAATTAACTCACCTTGTAATATTTCAAAATTTATGTACGACTATGGCAAAAAATAAAAATAAAAAAAAGAGAAATCCAAAAAAAAAAATGTGTTTTTGACAGAAGTGCTCTTACGCTCAAAATATATTATCCTACCCGGTTGATTGTATATTATAAAGATTTAATTTAACTTTTGGTTCAAACAGAACAAGAGGTACATTGACAAAATACAGCGTTCAAATCGTCGTTCTAACTGTGAATTAACGTATCTGATATTTTTTGAACATCTCATCTCTGATACCAAAATGTTGTCTTGAGAAACTGAAGCCGAATTCCCGCACCAACGTTAACTGACTCTTAGGAGACATCTTTGCCCTAATAGTGAACCAACGCAGGTGCAAAAATTTAGACAGAGTTTCTCATGATAAACCATTTTGCATCAGAGATGAGATTTTGAAAAAATGTCAGATATGTACGTTAGTTCACAGTTAGGACGATGAAATACAATTATACGCTTTATTCTGCTTGCCTTATGGGGTTTAATATTTTAGTGGTCTACTTGAAATTGCCTCGATCAATTTTATTGTCTTTGTTTAATTTAGCCAACTAAAAGTATGAAGTAACGACGCTTAAAAACAAAAGATTATTTATTTTTATCAATTTTATCGATTAAGCCCAAATTTCAAACAATACAACTTCGATTTTTGTCAATTTCGTGTAAATCGCACGTAAATTTTGGAAAAACGGGAATATGTACATACACATTTTAAAAGGGAGTCCTTGATGCTTATACACTTTCACCAAACCGATGGTATAATGATCATGAAAAATACCTTTTGGATAAAGAATACCAAAATTAATTATCGTTTATTTAAAACGTCTAACTAAAAAAAAAAATTTGATTCCGTGAGAAAATATGTAAAACAAAAATGTCAAAATCCGATTACATCTATGTACATGCAAAATCAATCAACCTGTGTGCATTATTAAAAATGCGTTAACGCATATCATCTTCTCAACCACACAATAGACCACCGTGACCGACACAATATGATGGTTTAATCAATTTTATAATATTCAGCTGAGTTGTTGTATTTATGTCTTGTCTTGTCTTCGCGCAGTCGAAAAACCAAAAAAAAAAAATGCTTTACGACGTAATTGGACACTTTATTTTATGGTTATGTTTCATATTAGAAAACCATTTTAATTATTATCACGTATTATTGTTTTGAGATCAACAAATTAATGAAATTAATATCACAAAATAAGGATCGAAAAATTTATGTTTTGATCTTAAGTCTTGATTAGAGATTTGTATCCATGTATGCGTGATAAATAGAAATATTGTATTACATTGGAATCCTCATTTCTTATTAAATTAAAAGCGAAAGTGACATTTAAGTTTTTGTTTTAGTTTTGATCTTTCGAAGACAGATCAAAACGATCCTGTCATTTACGTTAAGTTTTAAATTTATCAATTACCGATATAAATCCATACGTCTGATCTAACTACGTGGATTTTTTTTTATAAATCCAAAAGACGCCATATTATTATTATCCTGATCATCAAATTATCTAAAATCTATTAGACCTCATTAAATAATTATATTCTGTTAATGGCACGCTTTACAAATATATAGGTTCTAAAACAAATAGACCGAAACAATTAGGCTTTCACTAATATCAATATTGTATAGAGATCCTTAAAAAAAAAAAAAATACAGAGGATTGATCGGATATGATTACTTTCTCCGGGGGACAACATCTATAATTATAAAGATTGACTTAACTTCCATTAGTGTACCTAACTATACATTACGATATGTGTTCTAGGTGGTCGTGCGATGTCCTCCTGAATATAAAATATGAACTCTATATAGTATTATCCCGTAATTAACTAATTTTTATTGTTGTTATTTTTAAAGGAATAAGGATCACATTCATAAAAAAAAACAAATAATTCAAAGCAGTAATCGATAGTGAGATTGCAATCGATATAATTATATCGGTGCGTGTCGGAATTTTTCAAAGTTGATTTTTATTTGTACCTGCCCCGATAATTTATAAACAAAAAGGATCTCAACGTTTTTGCAAAGAATTTTTGAATCTTTTGTTGTTTTTCACTAAAGTCATAATATTCAATTTTTATGATTTTGTTTGTGTATTGTGTCTTTGATAAGGCAATAAAATTGAGTGAAATATGAACGCGTCATGATTTACATAACCTCACACAACGCGATTAATAATTACATTGTGTAGTTGATGCGGTAGGTCTATATATAAATTTTGCCATATATATACAATGCTGCTCACATAATAGAGTTACGGGTGTTAGAAGTTGAATATAAAATAAAATTCCCACTGCGAATAAGGACAATGAAATACTTCCTATATAATAACTATTATCAGCATGATCATATTATTGAACACTTGACTTAATACGATCACGCAAAACAATAGAGTATTGTATACCAAGATCCTTTTAGATTATTAAATATTTTGAGGTTATGTTTTGGTAACAAATTATTAAAATTTATTTAAATTGAATAAAAAGGATTTTTTATTTTTTTTTTATTTGGTAGTTATATGATTTATGATGGCGGTGTCTGTTTCAAGTTTTAACACGAAACAGTTATTTTTATTCGACTATTTCAATAAAAATACATAACCTCAATTTTATCTATCTACGCATACCTACATATATAATAACTTCATTAGTTGGAGGACACTATATAATTTTTTTTTGTATTGGACTCTTAAAACCAATGACCCTAATTTATTCGATCGATAAAATATAAAATCAATAAATATTCAATTTCGTTTGTAGGACTAGCCGTACAACAGTAATAATAGTTTTGTTCTACCCAAAAAAAACCTTTTTTTTTTTTAGTCTTAAATGTTATACATATTATGTTTTTTTGTGCTGGTGGTCTAAGATTACTGTACTTTTGTTTTAATGATAGTCATAAAATTTAAAATTACTATAATACTATGTGGAAAAAGGGATAAATAATTGATTTGCAAAACGAATTAATTGATGATATGTTTCTTGGGTTCTGATGTATTCTGCATCATAAATTGTATTGTGACTAAGTTCAATCAAGTTTCAATGTTGCATTAATCAAAGAGAAGAAATATTTGAATATTATAAAACTCACTCTTTCTCTTTTGTAATGGTAACCGTTATTATTATTATTAAACAAGTGAGTTTCAGAACATGTATAGTCTTGTTGGAAATTAGATCGTGTACAATTGTTATTAATAAAGGAATACAAATAGTTGGTAAAAATATAACCTTTTGTTGTTTATATAGTTATATCAACTGCTGTGAAGTCAAACGCAATCTATCGGGCAAAGTAAAACGCACAAATTTACTGTTCAGCGGTCAAAACGGGAGTGAGAACCGAAACGTTTATTTGACTCACATGAATATAATGTCCATAGGGTGCACCTGCAACGTACTTCACGCTATTAATTATATAAAAAAAAAATGAAATTAGCGTTAAGCACAGTTTGATTCGAGCTGGTCAAATCAATCCCAATTTCGTTCGCAATGTGTTTTGTGTAGCAGCTGGTAAACCCTTCGTCATATGATATCCGTAAGCTGCTCTTTGGTGTTGATGTACTTCACTTCGATATCTCCCCGAGCGATTATATTGCGCAGAAAATGATATCGAATATCAACGTGCTGCTTCAGTCTGCGAGTCCGAGAGACTGTAAGAACCTTGGTTGTCCTCGTGTATGATCGTTGGTTTACCGACGAATTCACCCATCTCCCATAACAATCCTCGAAACCAAATTGCTTCACACACTGCAGAACTCAACGAAACGTATTCTGTCTCAGTCGACAATAATGCTATGGTCGTTTGCTTCTTTGTAGACCAGGAAATAGTATTGCTAAATACCAGAAATACGTAACCAGATATAGATTTACGATCAACGACATCACTACCTCCATCCGCATCCGCATATTCGGTCAACAGAGTACTACTCGAACCCTGCACAAATGTCAATTTAAGCTCCAAAATCGCCTTGATGTATCACAACTTTCGCCTCAAATGCGTTCAATGTTCATCAGTTGCACATGCCTGGAATTGACTAAAATATTTAATCGCTGCGCAGAGATCTGGTCGCGATGTCATCGCTGCGTACATTAAACAGCCAATCAATTCACGATATGGTTGTTTCGTTATAATCACAGCATCCTCAGTTTTCTGGAGCTTCAATTTTCCATTCCAAAACGTTTGAGCGCATCTTCCAAAAATGGTTGTTGACTTAACTGTAATATGCTCTGTCATACGGTGAATAGTGATGCCCAAGAAGTAACGGATATCACCAATGTCTTTCATTTCAAACTCCTTCGAAATGATCCTCTTGATTTCATCAATTTGCTTGACAGATTTTCCTAGTAAAATTAGATCGTCCACGTACAGAAGCAAATACACAGTTTCATCTCTTCGTCCACGAATGTACAAACATTGATCATATTTCGATTGCTCAAAACCAATGCTAATCATAAAACGGTGAAATCTCTCGTTCGAGACGCGAACCGCTTGATTTAGCCCATATAACGACTTTTCGAGTTTGCAAACAAATTTTCCTTGTGCAAACCCATCCGGCTATTTCATAGATATTTCTTCCTGAAGTTTGCCGTTGAGAAAAACCGCACAGACATTCATTTGATGCATTTCCAAATCACGTTCTACAGCCATAGACAACAGTAGTCGCGCGGTCACCATTCTTGTCACAGGCGAATAAGTTGCAAAGAAGTCAAGCCCCGGCTTATAGTGCTTCGGCCGTCAAAACTCATCACGTTTTCTTGAACAAAACTACAAAACCCATTTAGAACTGACAATCGAACGTCCAGGTAGTGGTTCAACCAACTTCCACATTTGATTTTTCTTGAGCGAGTCCATTTCTGCATTGACTGCCTTCATCCACTCATCAGCATCATTTCGCCCTCGAATGCCCTCAAACGAATGAGGAACATCGTCAACAAATGCTAATGCATTCAATGCAAAAAGTGTCGTGGCCTCGATGTCCTCATCCTCCATACGATCATTAATTGATCCACTGGCATAATAATTATAACGAGCCGGTGGACGACGCTCTCGCAGTGGTCGCGATGATAATGCATTCGTCATCTATTGTACCACTATATCTGAACCACGTTTCTCCGCCTCGTCGTCGCCGGCCAGTTCCTTTTCCACAGAAAACCATTCATGAACTTTCGCGTCATGATCATCATTAAGTTTGTCTTCATTGTTGACAGGTGTCTCCGTCTGGTTCTGATGATCCCCTTTGACTAATTATCTATTTTCTTGCGAAAACCATCCAGAACATGCGCATATGCTGTTGATCCAAACACACGGAGATTCGGCAAATTTGGTCGTTTACCGTACTAAAGTTCCGCTGGCGTTTTGTTTACGTTTAACGTAATATGCCGCACTACAAATCGCTTCACCCCAAAATTGCTTGTCCATTTTTTAGTCAGCAATCATGGTCCTTGCTTTTTCCAACAGAGTTCGGTTCAATCTCTCTGCTACGCCGTTTTACTCCGGATTGTATGGTACCGTGTACTCAACCCGAATACCTTTATCACGACACAATTTCTTGAACTGATGCGACTCCAGTCAAATTACCATTCAATTTTCCAATGCCGTCCACCATCGATGCCAATCGCCGAATATTATTGGTGTTCCAATAACCCAAACGCTTGTGCTACAATTCGATGTTTTGAATTGATTTATTTTGTATCTCATGCGATTCACCGACTAATGCTTCATCACTGGATTTTATACTTGTCACACTACGCCCAACAGCCAATTTGTCACCTTGCTGGTTTTATTGATTCTCGGTGTCACATACTTCATTTAAAACAACAAGTGATTGTCGACCGACGATGATATCAAACTCGTAAAAGCTTCCTTGTCGCTTTCCAACAATCAATTCGATCTGTCCTTGACGAACGTATACACGCCAATCCATAAACATAACGTCAAAACCAGCACTCTCAAGTCGGCCCTCGGAAATAAATTACATTTCAAATTCTCCACAAACAAAACATCGTTGATTCTATACATGGCCTCTCTTTCCCATTAACGACCGTGCCACCCCGAACACCACCAATCTTTGTTGCAAATATCGAAATTTCATCACTCGCAACATTCGCTTTCCCTTTTTGTTTGCTGATTTTTCTATTTCGGTTGGTACTGCTGCTGTTGTTGTCCTTGTCGTTATATGCTGTCATTTCCGGTGCCATGTTTCAATCTCGGATAATCAGTTTTCCGATGACCAAAACGTTTGCAATAATAACACTGAATTTTCGATCAATCTCCATACATCGCTATATATCATCGATGCTTTGTGTGACATTATTGCCCTTGATGCCTTTATATTTAGTCTCCGCGTCCAGCAATCGACTGCGAACCAGTTCCATTGTTAAATCCTTATTGGAACCATTGTCTCAAGTGCCGTGACGACCACGTCGTATTCACTCGGCAAAGTAACTAATAACGAGACGACGTTTCACCACTGTATGCCTTTAATTCACGCAAATATTTATTAAATCGAAGAAAATATTCTTGCAAACTTTCATTCGATGCACATTTCATCAATAACATACGTTTTCGCACTCCAATTTCACTCGCAATTCTGGCACGTTGAAATGTTCGCCGCAAAGCATCGATGATTTTGTAAGATGATCTTTTGTTTTTCACGAACTCCAAATGGCTGTCAGCAATTCGACGAATGATCATAGACTTACACTTTTTAACAATTTTGTTGATGAAACTTATTTTTGTTTCTGCATCATCGCCCACTTGTTCATCGCATTTAGTTTCAGTGTCTGTTTTGATCCATTCGATTAAATCCTTTTCATCAAGAACAATGCGCAATCTAACCGCAGTTGTCAAAATTTTTTCCATCGAAAAAATTTATATGAAAACGTTTTTCATCCGCCATGTTATTTTAAAAAAAATTGTCCAATCCTTTGCAATTAAAGCACACAAAACTTTCAGAATTAACTTCAATAGCCCATGTAGTTATACCAACTACTGTGAAGTCAAACACAATCTATCGGGCAAAGTAAAATGCACAAGTTTACTTTTCAGCGGTCATAACGGGAGTGATGACCGAAACGTTTATTTGACTCTCTTACATGAATATAATGTCCATAGGACCTGCATTTCAACAGTTTATTAATAACTAAACAACGTGTTCTTGTTAAAAAAAATTTAGTGAAAGTGAGTCGAAACGAAATCGCAAATAGAAACTATCGCGTCTACGTGTGTGTTTAGTGAATAAATTTAAAGAATTGTTGCAATTAATGCAGAAACAAAAGGAAAAGATGCTTGTTAAGACACAAAAATTCGGATCACCGTAAAAAAAAGTGCATGCTCTAAACAGTCATGCGCAACAGTCAGCTGTAGTCAATTACATAAAACTAACGATGGGTCATACTGAACAGCAGAAGTCAAAGCTATAACCGGTCGCGTAATTCTAGTAACAACTATTCTTTAATAGGTTAAAATCCTGCCCTAAGTGCTAGTAAGCCAATGAGCGTCGTCACATTGACAAATGCGGAAAAGATTACATTGACGGCGATCGGGAAGATTACATTGCCAGCGAATCGGGAGTCAGCACCAAACCATTATCAGCCAAGGCAATTTTCATTATATCAACTCTGTTTATAATCTGAAATTAGAATCCCCAGAAGAAGTCGATCAAGCATCAATAGAGCAAGTTCCGAAAAAAATTATTATGGTCGTGGTCGGTGTAAACAACAGGCAAATCTCTTTTTAAGTTACTAGGCTCTCCAACTCCTTGCACCCTATACATCAAACAACAAGTAACGACGGAACAAGCACCATCGAGCTAGCTTTACTCTATAACTTGGCACTATTTAGTGTTTTTATCTGAGAATTTCTGTTCTATGTCTTCAAAAAGGAATTAAATGTCCCCAAAAATTTTAGGGATAATGTCCAATTAGAAAAACAACAATCCCCAAATAGAAAGAGGCTTAATATAGTCCAATTTTCTTTTCTTTTAGGTTATTTTAGTTTGTTTTGTAACAAACATTGCAAATTTTATTTTCACTGGAAAAAAAGATATTGGTTTTATAGCCGTTTTGCAATTTGACTTTATCCCTAAAAATTATTTGACCATTTTATAAGCATTAGTCTAACCCTCAGAAGTTATGTCAAAACACCAACAAGAACATTAAGGTAAAAACTACCAAACTTATATTGATTACCCGGACTTAAGCTTGCAGAAAGTAAAATCTAGTAGAAATATTTACGATTTAGTCAATTCAATTTTTTTTTTCTGAGAATTTTGTTCCTTAAAAAGGGACATAATGACCTGAACAATTTTGGGGATCATGTCCAACTAGAGAAAATCAACAATCCCCCAAATAGAAAGAGGCTTAATATAGTTCAATTTTATTTTTTTCTAGATTATTTTAATTCGTATTTAAACTTTGCTAATTTTATTTTCACAGAACAAAGACAAAATCCCTATTTTCTCTAAAGGAAATTATCCCTAAAAATTTTCTGGACCTTATTTTGAGGCTCATTACACCACATTCGTTGTCTCAGAACGCTTTATGCACATTTATAAGCTGCTATTCGGCACTTGACTAAATCAAGGAAATGTCGCTTCGAGGAACGAGGCTTCCATATCATTTTACCACATAACGACAGTATCGTTATTCTTACGGATTAAATATGAAATTAAGGCAACGGCCGATGAATGAGAATCATCAAGGAACAGTTTAAAAATCGACCTTTTAGTAAAAGGATGGTCCGAACATTTTTAGGGATAACGTCTACTTAGAAATGAACAACAATGCTCAAATGGGAAGAGGCAACCATACACCTCAATTTTACTATTTTTCCAGTTTGTTTTATTAATTTTTTGCACCAAGATGCACTTTGCAAATTAAATTTTCACTGCACAAGAGAGAACAAAGTAGGTCTTATCCCTAAAATAAATCAATTACTTCCCTTGCGTCTAAAGGCGTTACTATTTTTGAATTACCATCGTTATTTAACATGAACAAGTTTTCGGCTTTTTATAGGTAATGACATACTCAGTGTTTTCGATTTGGTAAATCAGTAAAATGAAGCAGTCGATCACTCCTAATATATCTAAATTATGCTGGCAATATCCCAAATCCAAATACTCCAGCGTCCACAGCAAGGTGGTTCCCCATAACCACCAAGTAGATATTCGGCTTATCCGTTAACTGGAGGTTCCACCTATCTACCAGTCTATCATACCAAAAAATTCATCCCCGTATCCAGCACAAAATCATTCAGTACCACAAAAATATGGTACCGGTTATCCACCAGCCCAATCACAAGAACCTTCATACCCGAGTGCCGCAGGTGGAGCTTATGGAGCTCAGTAATATCCACCCAGATCTACAAATACTACTGCAGCGTAACCCGGGCAACAAAAATCACAAAATCCTAGTCCATATCTCCAAGTAGGTGGTATACACAACCATACGAATAACATGGTGAACAACATCAATCTGCAACAGGTATGCCACATTCTTTAAGGAAATGAAGGGAGACCTTGTAAAAGTATATCATCTTGTTGTTTATTATCATTAAAGAACGTTTACAAAAATTAGCATAGGTCAAAACTGTTTTACTTTAAATCTAGTACATTTTTTGGATCTGCTTCATTTTAAAATATAAATAAACTTTTCTGATTTAGTTAGACCTTGCCACCCGGGAAAGTCAAATTTATAATTTAATGTTCCTTGTTCGGAGTTACTGTGAGACTGAGCGGGGTGTCATTTATCCATTTATGGTTTTCCGTTTAATATCCCATAAGTATAATTTCACACAAATATGCAGAAATTAAACTTTAATTTCTTGCCATAATTAAACCAAGTGAGAATTTTAGAAGTTAGATTTGTACGAAACCAACTAAATCTTGGCACAAGTTCTTATCAAGACAGGACAAATTAAAATGTCGTTGCTGTGCCCAAAATTTCCACCACACAGCGACCATATATTTCATAAAAAAATCTTCCCTGGGCTATCCCATAAAAGTTTGAGCACGTACACTAAAGTTCGTACACTAATACTCTATATAAAGACTTATCATTAAAATTTAATATCTCAACACCAATTCATCGACTGATTATATTAGCACGTATTGTAATTTGAATGTGACAGGTAAGCATTATTTTTCACTTCCCTCTAACCAAATAGTACGTAATTTTGATTAATAATTTTACACCTGAATCTATCAATTAACAAATACGATTTATTTAAGACTTGTGGAGTCTTGAGCATGACTTGAACAAAATCGTTTTGTATAATATGTATGTACTACATTGTACATCAATTATTGCGATAATTTATTACAATGATTTTGTTTTATTGCGGATTAAATGAAATTTCAAAAATTTCACCTCAATAAATAGAGATAACGGATTAGATCCAATGTACCATATATTAAAAAAAATAGTGACATGATATTAGTGGCGCCATAAACCAAATTCGGATGATTTGTCACAATATGATATACATACACACGAATGAGAGAAAGGTCAAAATTCCAAAGAAATCAAAATCTATCCAGGGAACGCAATAACCGCACAAAATCATTAAAAAACCACAAAAAACCAATTTTTTTTCTATGTTGTTATGTGCTATGTTGTTAAACATAAACAAAATCTAACAACACACAAATCTGGCGTTACAATCTTATCTCGAAACATAATCAATTACAACCGTGTACACTGTACATACATCTATACTGAATTGATGACCTATCGAGTATGTTGTGTCGACAGGTAGCTTCTTTACACAAGAGACACAATAAAATATGTCCTTTTTATCAAAAGGATAAAATCTTGCTTGTCTTCTTTTATTGTGCATCCTTTTACTCCATACTGCAGACTCTCGATTTCTTTTCAATCATTTTTTTATGTTTTGTTTCTCGATGATTTTCTCATAGATTAGCGTAGTTTTACCATACAAATATAAAAATAAACAACGCGCGGAGGATTGGGGAGTGTCAGATTTATTGTATGTACTGTGAAGATGGCTGGGAATCCAGAATTATGAATTAAAATTTATTTTCATTGAAGAATTTGTGTTCTCCTGTATACATGCATCTTAAATCATTGCGAGATATTTTATATAAAACGGACGGAAGTAAACAAAAATTTTATAGGTTATGTATTGATCGATACACCTAACATATGACACACATTATTTAAGTATGTAAAGGGTTGGGAAAATACTCGAAAAGCTGATTATTCGATATCGAGGGCAGACTGTAATGCAAATTGTAATATTTTTAAGATTATTATAATTTCCAATGATCATCAATCGATCAAAATATACTTTATGTATATAAATAAAACGCGTGCCGCATACATTTTACGTCCATTCAGCATTATAATGGGCCCAACATCTGTTCAATTTTAACGAACTACTTAATACATAATACAAAACTGATATATTGAAATATTTTCAAACAAAAGCAATAATTTAGTACGATGATTTATTTACCTGTCAAATTGTAACCCTTTATATACAAACGGATTTTTAGAGTTTTGGCTAAGAATTAATTGCGACATTATAATTAGTTGATTGAAAATTAAGGCTCTCTCTCGTATAAATATTGTTCGATCAAAATGTAGTGATATAGTCGGAAATGGACATGATTGTTACATGATTGACATTAATAAAACCTAGTAAATATTACAAATTTTATTGGTTTAAATATGTAAAAACAAAAATAAAATACGATTAGTTATAGTTTTCTGGGTTCTATTTGAAATTGCCTTGATGTCAAATTTCTTTACTAGGTAATATCGACCCTCGAAAATTTCTCATTGTTGTTTGAAAAAGTAAGAAATGCAACGAACCTATCATCTAAAACTAAAACTAATCAATTTTCATGACGCAATTTATGCTTTATTTTGAGCTTAGTGACTAAAATGATGTAATGGGAGTGTATTAGTTTGACAAATATTATGAAAATAATAACAGTTTAAGTGTATTTATTAAATCAGGTTTAATAAACCGCAGTCTGTCAACGGCATAAGCTTACTATAAATTACTTACTATATAATCCCGGTAAGAAGCTTTTTTTTTTGTTAATACGGTTGGATCTCAATTATTACTCAATTATTAAATGTGTAAAACGTAATCTACAAATTTACAGTTAAGCCAAAAAAGATTCCGTTGTGATTTAATTTTGTGAATTACTTCGGTCTAAAAAGGCCAAAGTACTAAAATCCTGTCAAAAATGAGCAAAAATTTGGTTGGTTCAAACCCACTTTTTCAACGGAAAAGTTATGTTCAGTTATGGTGAGTTCATAAACACAAGCGGTTTTCAGACTAGGGCTTACCCATTCCCGGGATTCGGGATATGACTATGCCTCAATGCAGTTTATTGAGCAGTCTTGAAATTGGATTTTGTATTCCCTGGAAATATTCACAACATTAACGGGAATACTTTTAATTTCTTAAATTCCCGGGAAACGCAAGCCCTATTTCAGACTATGTTAGCTTAGGGATTGAGCTTGAGGTTGAATTGGGAGTTGAGTTTAGGTTTTATGAGTATCCAATTGCGGATTTATTTTGGAAGACTTGTGGGTTGAGTTGGAAATTAGCATGAGTTGAGTTCACGTACGCACGCATTTTTTTGGACCATGTTGATGTCGGGATTGAATAGGGCTCAGAGTTTGGGGTTGAGTGTGACTTATTGAATTTTATTTGGGGGTTGACTTAATGTTTTAGTCTTAAGTTAGCTTGACTTTTTCTGAGTTGAGCTGAGCTTCGTAACCATTTAATTTTTCGGACCATGTTGGTTTGAGTTGGAGGTTACGTTGGAGATTAGATTGTTGAGTTCATATGCTCACATGTAGTTTTTGTACCGTGTTGATTTAGGATTTGAGTTAAGGTTTAAATTGGGGTTGAGTTGAAGGTGTTGGGGTTGAGTTATGGTTAAGTTTAGGGTTGGGTTGAGTTGAGGTCGGATTAGGATTGAATAGGGTTTGAGTTGAAGTTAAGTTGGCTTTGAGTGACTAGTTCGGTTTAAGAGTTTAATTTGGGGTCGAGTTTAGGATTTAGTGGGAGGTTAGATTGAGTTGATTTTAGTTGAGTTCAAGTATCTTTCGAATCGAGTTGATTTTCTAGTTGGGTTGGCCGTTAAGTGTGGAGTTGAGTAGAGGATTGACATTTGGTTCGAACTAAGTTCAGTTGAAGTTGAGTTAAGGTTTAATTAGCTTACATTGGGGTTAGGTCAGATATTCGATTGGGAAATTATTTGGGGGTTGATTTGGGGTTAAATTAAAGTTTGTTTGAAAGTCGATTAGTTGATTTGTTGATTGAGTTGAGGGCTGAGTGGTAATTTTGAGGTCTTTTTGTTGGAGGTTGAGTTGAAAATTGATTTGGGGGTTGAGCTGAAGATTGAGTTAAGAGGTTTAGTTAGGGATTGTAGTTGAGGTAATTTTCAGGGCCGAAGTTCTGATCACCTCATGAGGTTTCAGCCCTTTATATTTTCAGTTAATCAAAATATTGAAAAATTATTTATTTTAAGCAGGGTTTCGAACCTGCACAATTTTGGGTTTGGGTTCGGGTTCAGGTTTAAAGCTAGTAAATAATTTAAAAAAAAAATAAAACTTCACAAGTATTTCATTAAAAAAATTTCGTTTAATTTAACGAATAGGGTATCTCTTAATGATTCTTCTCTAAGGTGTACCCTTTGGGTGCTAAACTAAATTATAAAGCCGAAAATGCCCATCCCGCACTGGTTTGCGTTGCAGGAACCGCTAACACAATTTGCGCAGCTTCGTATAAAAGTGGAATTTCAATTTTATGGTTTTCCCACCATTCCATAATATTTTTCTCCTTGTCGACCCGTGAGAAGGATTCATAAACAGCAAATTCTTGTTTCACGCTTAGTTCAAAGTTAACTCGGAACCCGGTTGAATCGAACCCGCGAAATGTTGGGTTCGGGTTCAGGTTCGGATTCGAAAAAATTACTGAAAATGTTTGAACCGGAGCGGGTTCGAGGTTCGGATTTTGGTTCGGTTCGAAACCCTGATTTTAAGGTTTAGAATAGTCTTTGGATTTTATTGTATGCTTTATCTAACCGATAATAACTAAGATCTACAAGATATTTAATTAATATTGACCCTGAAAATTGAATTTTCTACAAAAAACGTAGAAATCATTATAGTTAAGACCTGTAATTGTCGCGTAAAGATTGCTCGAATATTTTTACAGATTTCGTAGAAAATTCAATTTGATAGAAAATCACTGACCACAAATTCAGAGCCCATAAATCGCAAATCTGCAATTGTAGGTCGAAGAAAGAAAACGCTCAAGAAATAACATCATAAATTCAGGTGTAGAATTTATTATAGGAAACCCTATATGGTAATTTTCCCAGGAAATGCGAAAATCGGAGTGCCATTGGATAAATTGTTTAATTCGTGCTTAATCAGTGTACTCGTTCAATAAATTTTAAACGACCCTTTCATCCAATTTGCTGCTAACACTTTTAAATCCTGCATCAACAGAATTTTTCGCTTTTAACTGACCACGTACATTTCTCTTTTATTTTATTTATTTTTTCGTATTGCCTTTCAGACTACAGAGATGGGGTTTATCCATCCAATCGCTAAACATCCGAAAAATGACGAAAAATAATGAATACGTTATTATTTTGCAGGTCACAAGAAGTTATGTTTTCTGGTCAAAAAATTGATAGGGCGATTGTAGACTATGTGATGTAGGGGTAGGGCCATGGTTGTGTAAAAACTTCATTTCAATCTTGACCTGTACCGCCTGCTTACATTAAACAGAAATACTATATTTGGTGATCATCAATACTTTCTTTGGACACTCGAACATTATGTCGAAGGATTTTTGTCTGTTTCGTCAGTTTCTCAGTCAGGCAATACAAAGTTTAATGAGTTCAATGATTTTATTGACGTTTCCTCTATTCGCAAATTATGAAATATAAAAGGTTGAAACCACATGAATTGATCAGAACTTCGGTCCTGAAAATTAACTCAACTCCCAAATCAGTTCCTAACAGAACCTCTTACTCAAACTAAATCTTCAGCTCAACCTCCAACTCAATCGCAACGCAATCCTAAAAGCAATCAACTTTCAAATCAACCCCTTACCTAACCCCAAATCAACTCTTAAATAATTCCCCAACCCCATCGCAAGTTAACTAAACTCTAACTCAACTTATAAACGTCGTTTATAAACTCAACTCAATCTAATCTCCCACTAAACCCTAAACTCGACCTTATTTGTGTGCGTGTCTTCCTTATTTGTGTGTGTGCGTGATCTACCCTAAAAACATCTTCCTTTAATTAACCATTTGTCCCCCGAAAACACCTTTAGGTATTCCTTCGGGAGGTGGAGTTCGCGAAATGGAACCTTCTTTAATTTATTTTATTTATCTATTCAGTGCTTCATCCAATTATAATGTTATGAACCTCGTTTGGTTGTTCCTCTAGCGCCTTAAGCAGCGTAACTTAACCAAAGTTTCTGCGGCAATGCTGCAAACAGCAGGCCAATAATCATTTGACCTCACAATACGTAATATGATGTTCTACGGAGTTGGGCGCTGCTTAAGCCTACCTGAGAGTTTTTGTCTATCTTCCTCGAATCAAGGGCAGAAGAAAAACACATGTTATGTATTCTCACCCTTACAGTCCGGACACTCGGGCATATTGCTGTGTCCGAACCTATATACAGGTATGACCGAAAACATCCATGTACAGTCAACTTTACAATATTGGCGATTCATGCCAACAGATCAATTGATGGCATTTACGCTTCTACATATATACTGCATCATCTAATACCGAGTGAAATAGACGTACTACTCTTAGCGCACACCGTAGTATACAGCATCCCATTTGTCCTATACCTTATCTTAAAATATCATACCTGGATGACAATGGTTTCTCGCATTTTCCTGCTCGAGATTAATACCGCCTCCGTCTCCGTCTAATGTTCCCAACTCAATCCTCAAACCAGCATATATAAAAAATTGGTCAACTTATCCTAATCAATATATCCTAACCCAACCCCAAGTCGACTCAAACTCAACTTCAACTCAACCCGCATAAATTGATTCTTAACTTAACCTTCAATTCAAGCCCAAACTCAATGCCCAACTCAATGTCCATAACTCAATCTTCAAACGCCCAGACATTCATAGATTCAGTTGTCCAGACAGACGGACGGACATTTTTTTTTTGTTTTTTCAGGCTCACGGATTTTCAAAACGTCAAAAAATGTGGTTTTGGCCCAATCAAATTTTTGGTCATTTTTGACAGGATTTTAATACATTGGTCTTTTTAGACTGAAATAATTCTGTTGATTACTTATTTGGCCTACGTATTGATGGTGTCGAACAATTATTTTAATTTTATCATATGAGGCACTCTGTCGACCCCATTCAATTTTGTTGCATACAATTTTTGATGAGATTTTTTGATATCTAACCCTAAACATATCAGATGTCGTAACACCAATTGGATACAAAGCAACACTTGAAATAATTCAAATATATTTCTCTAAATGAAATTGCCTCAACATCAACTTTATTAAATTAAACCCGTTAATGCGCATTTAGGGTAATGTGTCAAAATACTTAGTTCTATTTGAAGCAGAGCTGTGAAACCCCTTAAAATATTGAGGGGTTCCGGTTCCGGTTTGGTTATTGGATTATTATTTTATTTCGGTACAGTTTCGGTTCTGTTCTTATAATAGAACCCATATTTCGGTTCCGGTTCCGGTTCGTAAAGGGTTCTTAAAATTTATATTACAAAAAAATATGATAATTTTATTCCAGAAAATATATTAGGTAAATATGTATTCAGTATTTCATAAAATTTTATTTAATTTAAACAACTTTATTAAAATACACTGTCTTTAATTGCAATTAAAGAAAGTGCATTTTAAACTTAAAGTTGTTTAAATTAAATAAAATTTTCAAAGTTTGTGATAAAGCGTGTTTATCGGGTCGCAAGATGTCGAATTATATAGTTTTTCATACAATGCTATATATGTACATTTATTTCAAACAAGTTTTAATTTAATTAAAAAAAAATATAAAAATATGATCATTCAATTCAGTAGTCGTCAAGTACAATAATTATATTAATTAATATGTTATTTAACTTTTTAAATTAAATAATGGATTATTTATTTAATCTCAAAACTAAGATATCGTCTAGGGAACGAAGTTTGTTGCATTAATCGTAATATTAATTACGATAATATAGAATATATGGGCTACACCACACTACCAAAATATATTTACCCCCAGAAGAATAATATAGTACTGCTTTAATTTTTTTAATTAATCGTGGAAAAAAATTATTAAATAATACATACAAAATGTTTTATTTATAATATAAATACATTAAAATTAGAACCCCAGAACCGTAATTAAAGAACCGGTTCCTGGGTTCTTTTACTGTTTATCAAGTAATGATTATAGGGTTCCGGTCGGTTCCCGGGGTTCTTAATTTAATGACGGTTCCATGGGTTCCGGTTTTCGGTTCCGGTTCGGTTTCACAGCTCTGATTTGAAGTAGCCTTTTTTTTCAAATTATAATACCAAGGCAATTTAGTTGAGCGATTTATTGTCCCTAGAGTATTAATATGTATAACTGTATGTATTGTGTTTCTTGTTTTATTTCGAAACAACGTGCATTCAATTTATTTAGCCATAAAAAATTCATACACAAAATTTGTTTTTATTTGGATTTGGGAATTTAAATTAAATAATAAAACAATTAGAGCGCGCACACAGACAATGAATTCTGTTAAATAAATATTCATATCCGCGTTCAAATGATTCAAAAAAAAAAAAAATCCTTTAATTTGTTTGAATTGAAATTTGAATGCAAATATTTGACTTGTATTTGTTTTATTTGATATATGGACTGTGCTATGACGTGAGGGTAGTCATACAGATTTGATGAAATATCATAATTGAAATGCAATATTTACGGTATTTAGTTTATATGTATATAAAGGGGGATGAAATATTTATACATACATATTATATTAAAGGGTGGTGGATGCATTTTGTATATACGAACCTTCAATAACAATGTAAATATTGTTTTTAAATTTGAAAACGAATCATATCATGACTTTAGATGAATTTTTGATTGGAATTTCCGTATATTAAGCTTCATTGCAACCAAAAACACAAATCAACCATTATAGTCAGCGACATATGTTTAAGTGATATCCTTTAAAAAAAAAAACAGAAACATTTAATTGTAAATAATCATTAAGTCTTCTCTTAAAGTGAAATAAATTTGTTTCTTTTATTAACAACTAAACAACAAGAAACGAACATTTTTGTATTGTGTAGTCGTGAAACCGCACCAACAACAGTTGGTTGTTAAATTTTCTTAGTCCACACGTGCCAACCGAAGCAGCAGAAGATTTCCAAATTATTATATAGAAAAAAAAAAACAAAAAATTAAATTTGTTTTGGGTTTGTGTATATTATAACGTATAGGGCTTTGTTACTAATTTCAAGCCATATGTTGTCAGGATAATTTGATTTTACGTTTTTCATTTTTATTTAATGTACAGTTGATTTTATTTAAGTATTACCTTATGTCTAAAGTTCTAATCAGCAAATTTAGAGTTTAGTCAACAATTTGCAGTAATGCTAACCAAACTATATAATACTCCATATACATAAAACTGACGTGTGCAATCAGGTAGGTCGATTAAGGATACAAATAAATCTTCTAAATATGTTGCCCCTCTTTACACGAGTACATACCTACATAAATAGAAACATAATTCATTTTTATTTTTTTCGATCTAAATAAAGCAATAGAATTCGCTATGGGCATACCCTTTTTAGCGCTTCAGCATAAAATTCATCCGTAATACTGGTCTATATACGGAGAATCGAATGTGTTTGATATAAAAATTATATCGCACCTCGGTTATAGGTAAAAAAATCGTCCGTTACTAATTTGATCAACCTAAAAAGGGCATTTCACACTTAAATTTATACGAATTCTTATATGTATATGCAGTCCGACGCCAATTTATTACATACGTATAATCCAATATAATTCTTAAAGTGAGGGTGTCTTTACATATTATAGAGAAAGGATTTTGATTTTTTTTTTGTTGTCTAAAATAATTAAAATAATCAACAAATTATACGGGAATTATATATAAAGAATTTAGATTAATTGTATATAATTCGGTGAGGTCCTTAATTCGAATAAATTAAATCACGCAGGTAAACTATATAGAGAAATAGTTTTGCTGCAACCTAATTCGCCGTTCAACTTTTAATATCATACAACACACTGGAAAGAGGATGTTAATTTAATGTTGTCCGTTGAACTGAACAAGATTGACAGGTAATTGTAGTTGTTGGATATACATTTTATGATCAAAATCCTCGTTTGCTTGTGTAAGCTTGACACCATTTTCTACACATCTTCAATCTGTAAAAACAAAATGGGTGCTTTTAAGAACTCCGGAACTGCGCAGATATTGCAATCGATTCGATTCTTTGTTCTAACATATAAAAAAATAGTTGACTCGGCTAGATTGGCTTGTTATACCTAAACCAAGGTTTGGTTCCTGCTAGAATTGCTTGAATTTGTAATATTTAAATTCGTAATAATTGCTTTATGGCTGCTTTCGTAAATTTGATATTTAATCATCAAATTACGAATTTTTACTGCAGAAATAACATTCAACACAATGCTGCAAAATCTGCGCAACCGACTGATCTTTTGAAAGCACTCTATTATATTTTAAAGCGTCCCCACACCAATTACACTATACTTTTCTACACAGTGTAAAATTAACAGTGTATTCATAAAAATATAATTTATTTTTTGACAGTTGATCTTAATTTTTCTCACCTTCTGGTTATGCGCTGATAGAAACATGTGTGGCAATATGATTATAATTGTAAAGTTTTCCTATAAAGGTTTTATAAGATATTCGCCATCCTTGCCAAAATTTACTTTAATTGTAGCAATCATACATATGTACATTTAGACGCGTCGAAAATGTGGCCAGATGATATCGGATATGAAACCAATGCTGCCATTGACACGAGTCTTCTCTACATCAATATTTAGTAAGGTACCATGTAAATCTCGTCCACGAACAGAAACTCCACACGTTGCCATTGTTGACGCATAATCCTCAAATGATTGCCGGAAAGAAGAGGCATGTTTACTATAATGCCGCCTTTTTGCACTATGGTAGTTTGAGCAAGCTATGTAGTGTAGAACCACCTACCAATCGTGCTGCAACTCTATAGAGCGCTGATCTTTGTAACTCGCTTTTCGTAGCATCTGCGGTAACTTGATTTTTCAGTAAGTTAAATTGGAAGGTCTTACCCGTTCCAGCATCACCAGTTACAAATAGTTTAACCTGTGTTGATTTGTCTGTATGTTTGACCTAATACAGCTGAACAGTTGTTTTTGGTCCATATTCATAGCCTAAACTGATCATTGGTCAAAGATTGTTCGAGCAAATCTTCTACATAGTTTTCGAAATTTGCTAGCTCTGACGGCTCTTTCTGAAGGCAATTTCCAGCAGCCGATCGCGCTCTCTATGTTATTCCAACTGACCATTAATTGCTTTCATAATTGCTCTTCCCGAGCTAAGAAAGCGCTTATTGCGTTATCAAACCCTTCTAATAAGTTTGTCTCTGAACGATAAGGCATTTACTGAACTAATAGGCAGTAATACAAATTTTCAGGATCTATCGAAGCTATGAAATATGATACTCGGAACAGCTGCAGGTACAGTTTTCACTATCATTTTGATATTATCAATCAATGTGATTTCGACGGGTTCTCTTTGGTATATCATCGTTGTCTTGATCAATGCTCTCTTCGGACTCATCTAGCTTCTTTTGATGGTATATATGTATGAAAGAGCATTGCGAATTCATTAGGTTGGTGGCATAATCGAAAGGCACATTCTAAACAAGCGCCGAAAAGTATCAGATTCCTCGCGTTGTATTTGTTGTATTGCCGGCGTTATTCCCGCATCTACATAAATTTGTCTGTTCTGCTTTAGACAAATCCTTAGCAATGGAGAACGCTACCGCCTCAATGAACCCGCAAGGCTGAATGTCCATATTTCCCAGAGTAAATATATTATTCCTCCGTTACGAATGAAGTTCTCGAACAAATATGCGATTATTCGGGTTTCACTACATTCATGACGTGAGAAATTAAATCGGCACTGTAGATCATGGAGTTATGGATCCTCATCCTGAGCCGGTGTTTTACACGAAATTACGCTGTCAGTTTGTTGGATAACTTCGGCAGTATCAAATGCTAGATGATTTTCGATCCACACAACTATGTGAAAATAAAGACTGCTGCGGTTTTGAAACTCAATACGTCAGTGGTCTTTCACTTTTACTGATCATGAAGTGATAACTTAATATTACTAGCAACTTTTCTATAAGCCTTGGGTTTCATTTACTTATGTATATTCAATGAACTGGGATCCATATCAGGCTGATCATCGGCAAATATCAGAGCCTTACGTTGGTCTAAGCAATTTAGATCATTATAGCTGAAAGTTAGAAAATATGTCGGTGATCCCAGGATCCTAGCTTGAGCTAAGAGGTGAATCAGAGCAGCTCTCCAAAGTAAGCAGCGGATCCCTGAAGATTTTTAACGTATAACTGTACGTCTTCAAGTTGTCCCTGTTGATTCCGAAATTTTCTACCACACGCCGAGCCATTAAGCTAAAATCTTGTATCGATGCCTTACACACAAAAAAATAAAAGGTCACCACAACACCGAATCGGTGTTACATAGTGTCCCACCGATCGGATATTTATAATTTGAATCCAATCGGATATTATAATAAAAATGGCATAAAATACATTTGGATAAAAACTTTTACACCGCATAAAACCCAAACAGGAACATTCATCTTTAGGAAAACACCTAGAGGTGCATTTTATTAAATCCAAAAGGAGTTTTTATAAAAATTTATCTTTTCGGATAGATAAAAATATTTATCAACCATTTATAAATATTTTAGAAAAATAAAATACTTTTTCGGATACAAAACCAATTAACACCGCACATTGTTTGAGTATATGGTTTTTATCCCATTGGTATTTTATTTTAATGTATATGATTTTAATATGTTCCGAAGATTGTAAGAGAATTGAATCTACTCATCAGGCCGCTGCGACTAGACTGATTGTATCACAATTTAAATTCTATTATACAGAAGGAATATGCAGGTTGTTTTAGCGAATTTAAATAATACAGCCAAAATCTCTTACAATTTTACTTTTTCACGAAAACTCCAAACGGTGTAAATATTTACTCCGATAGAACGAAAATAATCTCTGGGAAGTACTTTTTAAAAAATCCGCTGTTGACAACTTTTGCGTTTACTCCAAACGGTGCAAAAGTATACTGTTCGATCCCGATCGAGTTAATATGGTACTATTGGATAAAAAATAAAGTTTTTTTCGGATAAAATACCATTCACACCGCAATATTTTTTTGTGTGTAACACTCCAAACTGAAAACCGAATGTATTTATCGACATTTTTTTAATAGTTTCAAGATCATTTGATTGCGGCTCGTTATTTGGTTGAGGATCTTCATTTAATCTATTTAATCTATAATGATATCTTCCGCATTGAATTGAATAATATTGTCAATCGTAACTTCTTTATAGAGAAGGTTGTTGGTATAATCAACCATAATAACGTATCGTTGACTCTTTCTCTAGTTATCGAAAACTCTCGGGTAACATTCAGATTCGCTATATAGATGCTCAGTGACAACGTTGATTCCAGCATTGCCGGTTGATCTTGGGAGCATGTTTGGCTGTTACTTGCGTAAAACTCATTGCTTGACCACGAAATGCATATTAGCCAAATATCTCATTTAATTTAATGACTTTGACCAAGGGAATAATTCCCAACAGTACTTTTTGCCCAGCTTACGATAAAACTGCAATGACGTCTGGCACTGCACCTGGATCGAGATTGTTCCAGAAAGCTTTTGATGGTGGTACTTTTTTTTGCTACTCACATGTGTCTTGTATCGACTACATAAAAGTAACGTTGTTTTTTGCTGCGTCAGGTGGTCAGGTAAATATGGCACATTTTCGATTACAAGTGTGCATCTTGTGACCTGATGCTGATAGTATCGTTTTGAGCAAATTTTTACACACCTTATCACAAAACGTTTAAATTTCTTTTTCAAAAAGACTGACTCCAGGCTCTGTGCAGTGATCTGGTTACGGCATTATGCTCTTGTTTGAGACTCGTTCTTTTTATTGTTTTCCTATTTTGTTCCCACGAGTAGCGGACAATTCTATGGTCGATGCCTCCTCCCCCCCTTTAGAGGTCCGTATAAGGGACAAGCCTACTTACAACAGGGTTGCGCCCGTTGTCTTGAGGTTAAGCTTGCAATACGATATTTTTAACCACCCTCATACCATGCAGCCCTCGACACGTTTCCCACCTTGACTAGGATACAATGTTCCTTTAAGGAGTTCCTGTGCCTAACTTTCGGCTAAAACCATATTACTGTATTGTCATCAGAACTACATACAATTGCCAAGTTTCATGGTGATACAACAATTAGAAGTGGGTGAAATTCAGTTCCTTAGATTCAATAAAAGCGTGTTAACTAATAAAGCGTGTATAAATATCATAGATCAGAACCAAATTTGTTTTACAAAATAGGTCAATCGCCATATTGGATTTAGGTGACGTCACACACTTACAGCTACAGTTTCGTCGCACTCAAAATTATATTTTGTTGTAAGTCGGTAATGCAGTTTAAATCAGTTTAGATCAAATAAATTATAATACCCTATAAAGGACATTAACGGTCAAAAAACGGCGATAGATAGATTAAATTTTAAGATGGCACTAGTAGTTTTTTTTAAATTTTTTTTTTGTTGTATCGAAACAAAAATATAAACAAAAGCAAAAAACACGAATAAAACTTACAACTAGACATGAATTATAAAAAAAATTAATTTTATTTTTGATTTATTAACCAAAAATTAAAAATTGTTAAAGCTGACATCTTTAGAAGTTATCCCGTACTATGTTTCCCCGTATTAAATAATACTACATTATCGGTAAATCTGCCAATATCATTGACCGCAAGTTTACTATGGAAAAGTGTCATTATGTCCTTTATAGGGTATTATAATTTATTTGGTTTAGATACATACTTCACTATGTATTAAATTTTTATTTACCCTATAGACACTTTAACTTGTATCACTTGTATTTCAACAAAACATAATTATTAAAGGTTTTATCTCGTATAAATGAATTAAAGAAATGTTACAGAAAAAACAAATCGAAAAACGAATATTTGGTGCATAATACGTGTGCGTGTGTGTGTATGTACAACCCAAAATTCTCGTTTGGTGGTAACCCAAAATAAAGCAACAAAATTATGCGGATAAACACGGAATATACAATATATATACGCGTATGTCGGTCATATTACACAAAATTGTGTCAAATTTCCGATAAAATACGGGTGGCTTTTGGTTTAATGGACTGGAAAATAATGATTTCATGACGTTTTTTTGTTTTTTTTTTGTATGTTGCTTTATATTTGATGATATAATAAATTGTTAAGTTTTGGACGATGGTCAAGGTTATGTATTTGTTATTCAGCTGCAACATCACGAACACAATTTGCGAGACAGGCGGATTAGAAATAAAAAGGTTTCGCACGATGCTTTTAAGAAGGTGTTAAATTTTTTGTAAATATTGAATAAGGTAGATTTTCGCTGTCAACCCGACGTCGCCGTTAATTGGAAAGCGAGAACATAATTATGTATTCATAAATATTGCAAAACAAAAAAAAGGAAACATCAAAACGCGTATACCTATACTACAAACAATAAACATAATTTTATATGCGAAGAATTTTAAATTGACTCAATCGTACACCGGGTTTTATATCGAAATGACAAATGCCTAAAATAAATTATTTCCATTTTCATTTTTTTTTTTTTTCGAAATCCGCTGCCGATCGATATTTATGTATATATGCAAAATAATAGGACGACGACCGGGTGCTTGATGTCAATTTTGCATTGTTAAGAAATAAAATCATCAAAATAATATAGTAAGAGGGACCTTTTATTTATTTTATGTTATTTTGTATACCTTTACCAAAAACATAAAACCATGAAATTTATTAGTAAGGACCTCAAGTACAAAGGGAATAACAAAATGCGTCCTGATAAGAATAAAACAATGTTTTAAAGGTCAACTCACTCGTGCGTAAATATTTAAACGGACACGTGCCCTACTTCCGTATATGATTATTTGTCAAAATAAATCAGCATCTTGTCTGCAGCACACAAAAAAAAAGAGTTCATTGAATTCCATTGATTGCAACAAGAGATTATCATTCCAAATCTACAGTTGTCTCGCGAAATTGCTTGTACTACATATAACTACGTATACAATAGAAGTAAATGATGATCTTAGATAATTTATTGGCTTTTATTTTATGTTATATGTATGTATGTATAATGTTAACAGATTATGCAAACTAAACACAACAACAAAAAAATGTCAAATGCAAATAATTTATTTGTCCCTTTCAAAAATTGCTGCATGTGCCCTGGCTCTTTTTGTTGTTGCCATGTGACTGAAACAGGTGCTGCCGCTTCGATGAACTTTTTTTTTGTGATTTTAAAATTATGTTAACTCTTTTATATTATTTCTTCTTAAATTACAATATTAAGAAGAGGCCGGTGCTATTGTTTCTTTTTTTTTTTATAGATAATTCAGTGTGTGGTATCTCTCTATTAAGATCAATTTATCTGAATTTTCATGAAATGAGCTTATACAGTTATTTTTGGTAGTTGTGACAAAATGGATTAAGATGCGGTAAAATTAAAATTTTTGATTGTGAATTCGTGATCACCTGGAAACTTATTTTTTGTTGAACCAAAAATATCTCTTGAGGTAATTGAACTAATGTATTTTTATGTTATATGTATATGCTTAGATTTATAAGTATGTTTTGAAAAATACAGTTTTTGCTTATATAGGGTTACTTAAAGATATTCAAATTTTGAACTCTTGGGTTTATTAGTTAAGAATATTCTGTTTTGAATTTTTCAAACGGTGCAATATCCCCCAAGGTACAGGGAGGAAAAAGTGGCCATCATAGAAATGAGTGACAATCAGGGAAAAATCAAAATAGGCTGGTTGTTCTGTAGTTTGCGTAAGAGAGCAGTTGTCGAGTGCTACTACAGATGTTTCGAATATGGCCACATAGCCCGGACCTGCGATGTGACAGGCAGAAGCAAATTCTGCTATAAGTGCTTCGGCGCCAGTCACAAGGCAAGTATGTGTACCGCCCAAGAGTATTGTGTACCCTGCGGGGCTATTCATGAACACGATACGAATACGAATGTATATAAGATTCGTATTTAATTTAAATAAGAAACGAGCGAATCTGATTCAATTCGAATAAGAATTTTCTATATACGTATTGGTACATATCAAATTTAGGAATAACCCCCCTGCATTGAAAAGGGAATGTAGCAGGCACAATTAATCCACTTTCCAGGAACCGGTAAGTGCCAGGTTTACCGTGAGGCACTTAAGGCGGCCAGTAATCGCCTATGATCCGCATTATACAGGCCAACATGAATAGAAGCAAGACTGCTTAGCATCTCTTGCATCATTTGGCAATCGAGAAACGTGCTGAACTGCTCATTCTAAGCGAGTAGTATCGAAACTAGGAACCACCACTGTAGTATTTTGCCCTACTGAATACTACTTCAATCTGGATCCCCAGTGGAGGGGTTTATGTTAAAAGTCATGGAGCTGGTAGAGGTTCATCAGAAACTACCTATATTAGTTGTTATTTCACACCGAACGAAGTGATTGTCGAGTTTTAAGCAAAGCTGGATGCTCTGGAGTATGAAATTCTCAGAGTAACGGGACAGCTGGTGGTAGCCGGGAATTTTAATGCAACAGATCGTGAGTCTGGTATGCCAAACCCGGTTACAAGAGGCAGACTGATCCTGAAATGGTTGGCGCAGAGCAGGACTCCTCATAATGAATAGTCGCTCAACCACAACTTTTTGCCGCCCTGGGTATAAGGAGACGATCCCTAACAGTACTCTCGCATCCGAGGTTTTGGCGCCACGCATACAGGAACGGAGAGTTACGGCGGACTATAACGGCAGTAACCACTAGTATATCACATTTGAAGTCGTTATAAAGCGGGCAAGTTTAATTTGAAAAGATTGAATGTTGGAACGGTTCAGGGAAGAACTGAAAAATGATGGGCAGCAAAATGCGATTAGAACAGAAATGGATGGAAGATCTGCGACTTTAGGCACTGGTATTTTCAGGTAGTCATTCAATACAACAGATCTCTGGAATAATGCCTTCTATGATAGCTTGCTGCGAACCGAAATGGTCGATAAGATAAGTCTGGTATTTCGCTATTATCTCAAAAAAGAGAATCCAAGCGTCTTTTGGGCAGATTCGACAGACACCGGATAAGGCTGCGAAAAGTTTTACAGCCCTAAGCAGGCCTACGGTAAACGTTGGTGGCCAAAAATCCAGTAAGCGGCGCCTTTTAAAGACCGTGGTTTAATCCGTTCTTCTATGCGAAGCTGAGGTATGGGCAGATTCTTTGAACAAAAAGATTTACTATAAGCGACAATCCCAAGTGCAGAGGAGGGGGCCTTACGAGTTGCTGCCTCTTATTGAACTTCCTGTGAAGCAGCCATCTTGGTGGTAGCGGGATACATTCCCATCCACCTCTTGGCTAAAGAGCACGTATGAAAGACGAAAGTTGGCAAAAAATAGCGAGCCTGAAAGAAAGGTCCCGCACCTTGGAGAGCATGGTCCGCAAAGAGTGTCATGCAAATTATGCTGCGTGCAGAGAATGGAAGTAATCCTAAAAACCAAAAAGGTTGATAGAGACAGGAGGGGGCTGAGTTTAGAGCAAAATTTTTCAAGTGGATAACCCGAAGTAATGTGGCAAACGGTTCTAGGTCATCCCAGTAGAAGGAGGAGGTATTTTTAGTAGGTAGTTCGGAAGCGGGAGTCCGGTACGATGTGCGTAAATGAATTTTCTTTTCACCTCCCCAAACTAAAACAAAATAAATCATCATTATCACTATCATCATCTCAATCCCCATCTTCATCACCATGACCATCATCAATACAATCAGCATGACCAACATGATCACCATTATTTTCATCTGAATTGGTCATATTCTAGAACTCCATCTTAAAATAATTTGAGAATCCAAATTCCATCATATTCTCGACAAATTTCATCATTACTGGTTAACAAAAATAACCGCGAGATCACCATCACAATCATCATAACCATCACCATCAAAACCACTTTCATTTTAAAATCATTTGAGAATCTTATTTCTGTCGTACAATCAAATTTCATCATTATCGATTAACAAATATCCAAGATCAACCATCAGCATAATACACAATGACTATATGATCACCATTATCACCATCATCATTACAATGACCATCACCATCAAAACTCGTTTAGACTGATATCCTCCATATGCAACATCAATAATTTTATTTCTCTCAAACAAAAGATTATTTCCTCCGTTATTTCCTAATAAAATATTTTTAATGTCATCACCACGTATACCTAAATATCCTCGTAAGGTTGCCTAACAGCATAGGGAATGTCCCATCGATGGACATTTTGCATTTGTCACATTACGTTGACCTAACCGGATAGTCTTTATTTTTTTCGCTTTATAGTTTAGAAGCATAAGGTATCTACAAGACTGAACAAACGAAGTCTGCATATTTTGCCGATCTGTTTCGGTTCGATTAGCACTGTTCTTAAATAGGTCATTGCCGGTTTTTCTATGTCCCTCTTTAATTAGGAATCATTTTCTACAGTTAAGTAACAGTTGAACTGAAATATTCTGTGTATACGAGGTACTCCCTGTACTTCTACTGCGTCTATTTTTAGAGAATAAAGATCTTTATTATTCTTGAGAATATACAAACCTTTAACAGCCAGAGCCACCATCATACAAACTGAAACCAGATTCAATCCTAATTTTTTCGATTTATTTGTTGCCAATTTTTTTTGCATCAAATTCCATCTCCTTTATTGTATCTAATATACCAATCTCGTTTTTAGAGTTGGCTGTTTGGTTGAATCTTATTCTTTACTTTGTTGTGAGTTTTACTTATCTTTAAAATGCTTGATCAAATTATAACTCATTCGTTTAATCTTTCTTTTATTGCGCGAACATTATATACCACGATTGATTGCTTAAACAAAATTAGACTACGTTTCCGTGACAGGGTTAACCCGAATTAAGAGTTTCGTTGAGTTATGGCGACGCTAATTCATATCGTTTCCATGCAATTAACGTTTCACAACAATTAAAATTCACTTGTCGAAATTTTATTTGTTAGTGGACATTTTTCAATTTAATATTTATTGTGATTTTTATGGTTTATAAAGTATTACGGAGAGAAAAAAATACTCACAATCACACCGCCATTTTGAATTGGTATAATTGTTTTTATCCCTTTTGACAGATAAAATTCCTTCAAACCCTACCACTTTCGTTGAGTTAAGTTGGATTAAGAAACTTAACGAAAATTCCAAACTCAACATGTTTCCATGATGAGATAATCCACGTTAATCCCGGTTAACTCCATCATGGAAACGTATACATAAAAGAATTTGATTTGAATAAACACTAGAATCCTTATTTAGTTAAAATAAAATGAGGAAGGGTTGTTATTTAATGTTTATTTAACTCACTGAGTTGGCAATCAGTGTTAATATTCCCTTCAAACAAACTACAGGGAATATGAGATTAATTATATTTGGCTGTGTTGAAATATTTATCACCACAAAAATTATTTATTGCATTTGGTGAGATTCTAATCGTTTTTTTTTAAATTTCAAAATGATTGTACACAGCAGCGCACCTGTAAAGTAGTTTAAATCGGAATCTATACTATGTAAAATGCAAATAAGAGACAATATTTTATATCCTTTTTGTTTTGTATTCGAGATGTTTATCATAAAGAAAAGAAATTTTTCAATAAAATAAAAATTAAAACTAAAGAATTTTGTCCTGCTTCGGGTAAAAATACAAACGATTTCGATGCCTCGATAAACAACGAACCGGAGAGCAAATAATACACAAATATATACATTTGTGAGGTTTAAAGTTTAATTTGTGCCAAATCATGATGCGAATTTGCGATACATTACGAATAGTAAATTCGGGCACAATGATCATATATCCACCTCCAAATTTATTTTGGTGCGTCGTTTTGTTGGTAATTGATCGTGTTCCTATATATATACCTAAGTATACATAAAATTGTAATTTACTAGAACATCAAATAAAATTTGTTCTGGCGCCTAAATAGACGCATACACAAGAAAAGAAAGTCATTCGCGCGTTATATGTTTATAGTTACGATTCTTTGTAGGTTTTATCGAGTTTTTTTTTTTGCACAAAATGGGTTGGTTACCATAATGACTTGCAGATCATACTTTCGGACGGAACAAAAACAAATCAACTGTTATTAACGTTAATGTGTAAATATTAAAATAAAGTATATTATATATAGTAGAGTGTTTAACAAAATTGATTGACATGAGGAACGTGATGCGCGAGCCTTGGATTAACTATAATATAAATACAAAGAGATTAGACGAACTCACGCCGCCGCATTTTTATATAAACACAGCTCTACTTTTCAAATTAATTTATCATAGCACAAAACTATTTTTAATCAATCTTGATAGGGACCTATAATTAAATTATTTATAGAGTTATAAAGAAATAAAATTTAAATTTATTTTTATGTTTGTTTTAATTTGATGCCTGTCCAAAATTAGGTTACCCTTTTGGAATATTGGGTCAGTAAATATTTCTTTACCTTGGTGCACAGACACATAACTATTTATTTGTTTACCTTGTGTGTTTTATATGCGTGCGGATCGAGCCTTTATGTTTTAATAACATAATAGTTTTATGATTAATCGATTATGTTTAATCCAAAAATTTAATATAAGGCGTTTTATTATCCATATACGTTAATAAACTGTGAACGATTATAAATTATGTATGTAATTATGACTTATTTGCATAATACAAAAGTAATAGAATTTTCTAGTTAATTTACATAATGTTTTAAACGGTTTTTTATTCGCATGAAAACTCAAATGCAACACGTCTACTCATCAACACATGTATTCACATCATTTTGTATCATAAAATATCCTTTTTACACAGAAATCTTAAATTGAGGCGTTTCACATCAAATTCCTTTGTGTATTTCGGCTTTGTGTTAAGATAAAATTAAGGATTTACGATATAAAAAAAAGGCAATTTTTTCGTTTTTTATTGTTTGGCTTAATATTTTTTATGTAATAGAGTTAATTAAATACACGACATGTTTAACAGAGGTTGTTGTGAAATTGTATCAAAGGCTTTTTCAAGTAGAACTAAGTTAAATAAGTTATCATATTTTAGTGTTTAATTCATTGGAGGATATTTTGAAAGGAATCGCGGTTGTACTTGACATCGGTGAGGTGTTTTGACCATAGTGGTTTTTGATTATTGCAGGTTACATGAAAATAATTTTGATTAGTTAGCATTTGCCACAAACTTTCTTGTGCCAGATCGATGTTAACGAAAGTATGCGTCCTCATTAGAAATGTTGCAAGACAGTTCATTGTTGCAAATCATACGTATCATAGATTGAATCTATATAGAATCCAGAGATGGGATTTGACGTGTCAACTATTATTGTCAACACGTCAACTATTATTGTCGACATGTCAACTATTATTGACGACGCGTCAACTATTATTGCCGACGCGTCAACTATTATTTCCGACGCGTCAACTATTATTGTCGACGCGTCAACAATTATTATCGACGTTGACAATTGTTGACGTTGCCCATCTCTGGAATATACCAATAAATATAATCCTTAAAGTAATAGTGTGATCGAGCATTATTGGCATAAGGCATCATAACTTAAAGGCAGCCATCATGACTTGTAATCGTCCGGATTGGACATTCTATCTTCCATCAATTCTTTTTGGTCTATACGAACGGCATTCCAGGAAGCGGGTTTACCACAATATCCAAAAAAATAAAACAAATTTGTCGAAAATAAAATTTTCAAATTACTATGAGTTTTTGCTTGGGGCAAACCCTATAAGGGATCGGTACATTTAGCCGAAAAAAATCTATTGATTTAGAAGAACATCGAATTTTTCTTTTCGCATCGAATGTACCGATAGAAAGTAAAATAAAATATTTTAAAAATTAAATTTGCAAGAATAGGAACTTCCATATTGTGGTCAAAAAGTAAAATCGATATGTATTCTGTTTTCGACCATTTCGGAATTGAGAAACAAGCCGAAAAGAGAACACAATATAGAAAAAATTCTTCAGCGCACAGAATGGTAAGAATTTTTTTTAAGAAAAGCCCACGAAAATAGAAAATTTAGTTGTGACTGTGTAACATGCTTATGCTTTGGGGAAATGAATATAGTTTATAAATTGAGGTGACAAAGAAACGAGTCCGACAAATTCAGAAAACATTTAATTTTGTTAGTTTATTAGCTTAAAAATATCAAAAACCGTGATATTTGTTTTTGCGTTTTGAAAAGGAATTTAATTTTGGGACGATGGTAGTGCCCTACGAGGCTAAAAGAGCGTATTTAGCAGCGGGAAATATCGCCATCAAAATTCTAGCCTAAATGACACAAGCCTCGATGAGTCAATTAATTGAGAAAAACCAGAAATCATTGCCAATTGGGTGTGGTGACAAAAGTGTCAATCATAAAAGTGCCAGAATTATTAAATGCCAAAGTTATTAAATGCCGAAGTTATTAAATGCCAATGTTTGATGGGGGATCGATATAAAATATTGCAGTGTCATTAATAGATTCTATATAATCCGCTCCTACGTGCGGCACGCAGTGCGACATGTTTGCTTATCCTGGCTCCTAAGTTAAATTAGGGATCTCCATTTTCCAGAATATTTTAAAACTAATTTAATTTTTTTAATTTTTAATTTATTTATTTATAAATTTGTTGCCAGTTAATAATTTTTGTCGCCCAAAATGTTTATTTCGATGCCAAAAAATAATTTGGCATTTAGGCCCGATTGTATGAACGATGATAAATGATTAATTCTCTGATTTAGCGTAGTTTTCATACACTCTAAAAAGTTTTTGATGTAAAATTACCCCGATAATCGATGGCAACACAATACCATCGATAGTCATAGTAAAATTACTCTCTAAGAGTATTTTGAAAGAATTGCGCATTAACGTGTAAATAAAATTTGCGCCACAAAAGATGAATTTTACATGAAAAACCAGTAAAATTAGCATATCAATTTTACGACCAAATACGTAAATTTTGGCTGAATTTTCAACTATATGTTGTAAATTTACAAATATTAAAAGTAAAATTACCTGAAAAAGTACTCGTTCAGATGTAAATTATTTACAAAATTTACATATAAAAGCCTAATTTTTCTAAAATTATCAACTGATTTGTGTAAATTTACATATATATTTATGTAAAATAGCATATATCCATGCTTAATTTTACAGGATTTCGTTGGAAAATTTACACCTTTGACGTAAATCTTATAAGTAGATTTAAGTATTTAATCGTAAAAGCCGGTCAGTAAAGTGTAACTTATAACTCACTTGAGAATGAGATTAAATGTGAAAATTTTACTGTAAATTAAAACTGTGCGATGTAATAAAAAATAAAAGAAAATTGTTAAAGTTGTTTAATATGTTTTTATTTAAACTCATAAATAAATTCAATCACATTAATAGCCAAATATTCAAAATTAAGGTAGGCTACCATATTCAAATCACTATTTTAACTCAAAAATACTTATATAAAACAAAATTAAATAATACAAATAAAATGATTAATTCTCACACAATTATTTTTTAATATACATATATAATGTATGTATTGTAAATATATACATCTTCTAAAAATTTGATTAGATATATTTAAATTCAAATTACAATAAATAACCGTATTCAATCAATTTGTTTTGTGATATACGTATTTAATTTGGTTATTAAATTATTAATTTTTGATATATTATTAATATGATTTTTTTTCCCTCTGATATTATTAATATAGTGTTTCAAGAAAAAACGAGAAAAGAATTCTAAAGATTGAGAAATGTTTTTTGGGTATAAAATATTAAAGTTATAAAAATACGTTAAACACAAAGTAAATAAATCTAATATTTTTGAATTTTCAAATTTTCCGACATCAACCTTCTCAAAAAAAATGTAACTTGTGCTCTTATCGCCCGTTAATGTATCTGAAATTAGATAATTTTAAATATAAATGAATTAAAATCTGGCATTTTATTATTAACGTGCATTACACAATGCAACTTTCAGACTTCATATCACAAACCGATTGTAATTCAATACGAAAAAATATTTAAATGAACAATTATAATTCCAGAATATTTCAAATTTATAATTTTTTTATTAATTAGTTGTTATCAATCTTGCAAAAAAGAAAATTATGTAATTTATAATTGATAGAATTTTATAAAATATTATAGAATTCTATTGAATTTTGTAGAATATTATAGAATTATTATAGAATTTTCAATAATATTTGTAATCTATAAAATTAATAAAAAAAGACAATCAATTACTGAAATATAAGTCATTTTAATAATTTTTGATGGGCGAATTAAGTATAGATTTAGAACGTATTTTTCTAAAATTAACTCACCTATAAGTGCAAACCATGGTGTGCTTGTTGGACACGCGCTAATAATTTCCTCCAAAGTTGTTCCAAACTGAAAAAGAAAAGCTTTGAATATTTTTGCTTTATGTATACATTAGTGCGAACTTACCTCAAATCTTTTAAACATATAGGATGGATCCTCATTGAAATATAGGAAAAAACATTTTATTAGATTATAGTTGCAAGAATTATTCGTATTACTGCCTTTGGCACACGCGTTGATATTTTTTTGTTTGCTTTCAGACCAAAATCGTTTGACTATTTCCTGTTTTTGTTCAAATTCAGTTTTAATTTTGATTGGATCTATGGCCATTAATTGTTCGAAGTGTTGAAAAGCAAATTCCTTTTCAAATAAAAAGGGATATGTTTCTTGAATCTGCTGAACGTCAGGTATGGAGCTGCGATCATTAAGGAAAACTCTCTGTACTGCAAAGCAGTCTTTCATAAACTTTTTAACTGTTTCGCGCTCTTCCGCTGATATCTTATTTTGTTTAAACATGTTTTGTAAATACTTTTGTTTGGATTCAATGCTGTTACAGGTTTCTCCAGATTCAATATTTGGTGGTTGCCAGTTGACACAAGTGTTCTTTAGAACATTGGCTGTTTTTCGCTGTTTTGCTGGTATATTTGCAATCAGCTCTTCACGAACACGGTTAGGAGGCCGATTAAGAAATGAATTTCTATTTTTCATAATAGTTATTAAGGCCACTGGTATTGTGGTAATAATTACTTGGTCATTATCTTTTAAATAAAATGAATCCGGGTATATGGATGCCACTCTATGGGCAACAGTTCTAATAATGGACATTGGAATGTAAAATGAAATCTGACGCATCTCATCGATGAGTATGTTGGCTAAACAGTTCATTCTTTTTCCAAGATAGATTTTGGTTTTAAACATTGTTGTAATGTCTGAAGGAAATTTATTCCAGGGAATTATAAAATTAGAAAAAAGCATTACACACACTGAATTCGAGGATGATGTTGATGTATTAGTCATAGCTGTACTGGATATGCTTAGGGTATCAGTGTCCTCATGTTCTGGAGAGTTTGGTGGAGGAATTATGATTTCTCTGTATTCGTTTTCTACGCCCTGAGGTTCTACTTCTTGATTATTGTGTGGAGTGATTATAAATTCATTAATTTCGAGGGGCTGAGTATGTGATTTATCCGCAGAAAATGTTTCATTAAAAAAACTTGCAGAAATATTAACCTGTTGTGTCCAAATTTGGTGATTTTGGAGAAGCATAAATACATTTTTTTCTTCAATGTAATGCGCCAATACTTCATCATCGCATACTTCTGAACCATCTGTTTCAAGTACAATTTTGGACCCTTGTATCCCAACATCGTGAGCTGGAATAGAAAAACCGGATTAATATAATTTTATTTTATCAATTGTGATTGGTGAAGTATGCTAAATAGAGAATAAACTAAAACTTTAGTCCTATGAAAGATTTTCCATAGCGAAAAGGTTTTAGTTCAGTCCCTATCCTATCTACTCTGATATAACAGAATTATTAATTTAAACTTACCTTTTTGTAAGAGTTCATGAATTAGAGGTAATGTTAGAAAAGTTTTCTTGAGCATTCTATCACTGCTCCATACTTTCACTGCGTATTTCTTGTCCACTTGAGCCATATTATATTTATTTTCTTTACATACGAAGTTATGTTTAACTGATTGCCATATGGCTTGTAAAATTACTGATTAGATCGTTATAGTGACTTGAATATAGTTTTATAAAAATCCGAATTACTAAGCTTAAGTTGATATAGTTATCTTATTAATTTTTTTCAAAAACTATTCTCTAAAAATGATTATTATTATATTATTATTATAATGAATAATTAAATAAATTATTTAGATGTACGTTATATATTTAAATTTTTTTGTAAATTACATGAATTAATTGAAAAAACAATCATTCACGAGAGAACATGGAGGAGAAAAATAATATTTGTTTTTTTTTAGTATGTGCAACGGTTTTTTTACAAGAAGTTTTTCAAGATGACAAATCGAATAGGAGCCACATTTTTCACTAAAATTTTCGTATAAACATAAGTTTTCGTTATACAACATTTTAATAGTTTTTCCATAAAACACAGCATGTTGATAGGATTTGTCTAAAAATATTGCACTTATTTGTAAGATTTCAATATTCCCTAATTCATTGCAATTTACCATGACAAAATCGTTTTCTTTGTAAATTGTATTGAAATATACTATTTTCTTAGTAACAAAACAAAAACCGTTTGGTAATGTAATGTTGAACATGGAGTCTGTTAAGTCTAAGACATTATCAGAACTAATGAAAATTCTGAATCTATCTTCAAAAAGTCCTACTTGCATCAACTGATGGTTTTCAGATAGCGTTAAAGTAATATTTTGAAAGTTTCTAGCCATTCTTGCAGTAGTTTTAAAATATTTATTTTTTTGTTCAAATTCCATAGTCCATAATAGTTTAAGCGGTCCGAATTTCCGAATTAATTCTGGGTAATGGTAGATAAAATGATGTTTGGGTCGTAATTTATACCTGGGAAAACAATCTTTCCTGTATTCGTAATACAAATATATATAGTGCGAGAGCAAGTCTATTTGGCAATTTGAAATTTCAGAAGCACAAATTAGCCGACACATTTCGACCATTGTTGTTAAAAATTTCCATACAATGTCATTTGAGTTTTCAATGTGATTCATTAAAATAAGCGGCATCATAACTAGTATGTGCCAAATTTCATAAGCTTTTCCTGGAACTTTAGTCATTGTACTTTCAATTTTCGGGAAAGAAAGAGAAAGTTTGAATTTTTTCCTTAGGTTCGATAAAGTAATATTTATTTTATCAAGGGATATAAAACCTGAATTAGTAAAATATTTTAAAATATACATTAAGTCGTATGGGATAATTCCTTCGAACAAGTCATGCGCCAAACAAGGTGGAAGACCTGGATTGCAAACATGAAAATTAACCAATCTGTTTAACACGGAATCTGATTTTACACCATGATTTGCATCAATAACGTCGATTGAATAATTTTCAATAGTTCGATTTTGACCAGGTCGCAAATCATAATTGTTCAGTGATGTCCGTGTGAAATAGCACCAACGACAAAAGAATTCAGTAGAACTGAAATTTTCAACAAACCCACCAATCTGATGGCTACCTAAATTATCGCCTGTCATTGCAAATAAAGAACCATGCATGTTTTTAATTGTTTGATCAAAAGAATCTAAATAATCCACTCCTTCTTTTTCTAAGATAATAAGGTCCTCTATTAAAGGTTGAAAAACTTTATCAATTCCAAAATGTTTAACAAACTTCTCTTTACATAATAATACTAATTGTATGTTTTGAATTTGCGTTCGTTATTTTACGTTCAGGTTTCCTATTATCATATATACCCCAACTAGCTTATGCTTCTTTTTTGAAGATCCCAAAGGGTTGCAAGTTTCAAAGGCATCTTGAAAAAGAATAATCTCTAGTTTTTGGGGAGAAGATGAAAAGAATATATTATTTTTGTACACAGAACCATCATTGTAATCAAAAAATACATCTTCTTTTTCATTTTTGCCTTCTTTAATTAGTTTTGAAAATTGAGAGTCTGACATTAACGTTTTAATGGTTTCTAAAATTGGCGTGTAGTGAAAATAACACTCATTATGATGATTATCAAAACCTAAAGCCACTTTTATGGAATTAACAAAACTCATTTTATTTCTTATGTTGCTTTCCCGTTTAAATTTAGAACCAACTTTTTTTATTTCGTCAAGCAAACAATTAAATGAGAGATTGTTTTTATATTTTGTAAGAATGCCTATATCTTTCAAAAAACTATTTTGATTTGAGTTAGCTACATCTATTATTCCATAAAGTTCATTATATAAAAATTGTAGAGCAGAATCTGACACTCTAAAAGAAAATTTTAATTTTGTAAACAATGTTTCGAAAGAATTTTCACGTTTTGTGCTTAAAAAAGATGTGGTGTTCTCAGGTAAATTTAGCTCAACAGGGTCACTTTCTAAACTTTGAATTTCTAACACTTTCAGAGTCTTTTTATGTTGGACATTCAAATTGCCTAAATTAGCATAATGCTTTCGAGAAATATGTGATCTAAATGATGACCCATTTGAGAAAATTCTAGAACAACTATCAACAGGGCACGATATTTTACTATTTAAATTTATATGTTTTGTTAAATGCGAAGTGATATTTTTTAAAAATTTCGATGTGAAATTGCAATTAACTATACTACACTTGTATGGACTAATATTCACTACAGTATTTACGGTTTTTAGTGAGGAATGGCTCCTAAAACAATGTACTTGACAATTTTTATAATTGTCAAATTTTTTTTCGCAATGTGGCTCTAAGCAAATGTATTGCATATTTTTTTTTCCTCGATGTTCATACAAATGCCTATTATATTTTTTAATTACACTGGTCTTAAAATCACAATTTGAGCACTTAAACATTTTAATAGTACTTAACTGAATAGGATTATATTAATATTAAACTTAAAATTATTAATTATAACTATTTTTAATTTTAATTTATAAATTTTATTACATAAAACACTTTATCATCTTATCATGATCAGTCACTATAACGCAATGCATCTTTACAAAGAAACACGAGGTTAACACAAAAGAAAAAAAAAGAACGGTTTACATCTATAAACAAACCATTTTTGCGTCAGGAGAGTACATTTACGACTTTAACTGTAAATTTACACATTAAAAAGTATTGTGTTACACAAATGGTTTAAATTTACGACTTTAAGTTTAACTTTACATACTCGTTGGTATTTGTTTACTCTTTAGATACGATTAATACATAAAACGGGGTAATTTTACTATTTTTACTGTATTTATTTTCTTATGCACAGATATCGGTTGATTTGTAAGCAACCGTTGCATATTTACACCAAAAGTTGCCATTAATATCATGGTAATTTTACGCACTTCCATCTTCATTTTTTAGAGTGTAGTTTTATACAAGGCAAACTACGCTAAATCAGAGAATTAATCATTTATCATCGTTCATACAATCGGGCCTTAATAACTTTGGCATTTAATAATTTTGGCATTTAAGGCTTTTGGCACTTGTGGTCTTTGGCACTTTCAGTTTGGCACTTTTGAATTGGCACTTTTGTACACGAATCGTCAATTGTATAGGAACAGTACTAATTCGCAGTAGCAATTAAATCTATGTTTAAAAATGTTTCCGAATTTTTGTTCACATTTATTTTATAAGGGGTGATTAGGAAAATAAATGTTTAAACAAGCGGATCGTTAGTTAGTCTGGGGAGTCCTATCGCAGCGCTTAAACTACGAGATAAATCCAGTAAGGATGAAGGGAATAAATTCTGTGCCACTCCAACTAACCTAACCTAAATCACTGAATTTTTAGGCTTTATAGAATTCATAGAATTTATAAGATTTACAGAATTTATAAAATTTATAAAAATTAAAATTTTTTTAGAAACATTAGAATTCATAGAATTGACAGACTTGAATAATTTATAAAACCCACAGTACAGAATCTTTAACATTTAAAGGATTTATAAAATTTATAGAATTTATAGGTTTTAAAAACCTACTAGAATTTATAATATTTACAGACTTAAAATTTATAAAATTTGTTGGACTTTTAAAATTTATAAAATTTATCTAATTTACAGAATTTATAAGAATTTATGAGATTTGTAGAATGTAAAGAACTTACTGAATTTTAAAACTTGATGCATAGGATTTATAGAAATTATGGAATTTATAAAATTTAAAAAATTTATAATATTTGTGGAGTTTATGTAATTTATAGGATTCTTTGAATTCATTTATCAAATTCATATAATTTATAGAGTTTATAAATATAATAGAATTTATAACATTTATAGACTTTGTAGAATTTAGAGAATTTGTAAAATTTAAATAATTTATCAAATTTACAGAATTTATAAGAGAGAAAACGATTTGTAGAATTTAAAGCACGTACTGAATTTTTAAACTTTATTCATAGAATTTATAGAACTTATACATTTTTAACGAAATTATTGAATTTAGAGAATTGCTAAAGTTTATAGGATTTTTCAAATTTTTGTATTTATAAAACAAATTAAATTCAAGTTTGTAGGATTTTTAAAATACACACACTTGGTAGAACATAAAGAATATGCAAAATTTAAAGAATTTACCTACATAAATTAGGAATGAGGACGAAGGGCCGAATATCAATGGGCCGAATGTCGAAGGGCCGAATGTCGAAGGGCCGAATTTTTTTGTTAATTTTTTTTTTTGGTTTTAGAAATGTAATTTTTTAAATTTGTTGTTTTAAGGAATATTTTGTAAATTTTTTTATCAAATATAAATAAATTTCTTTTGTTATTATATACGAGCGCAGTACTTTGTTGTCGATAGAATCCAAAGATTAAATATAATAAAATATAAATTCATAAGAAATTCATTTATATTTGATAAACAAATTTACAAAATATTCCGTAAAGAAGAAATTTAAAAAATTATATTTCTAAAACCAAAAAAAAAAATTAACAAAAAAATTCGGCCCTTCGACCCATTCGGCCCTTCGACATTCGGCCTTTCGACATTCGGCCCTTCAACCCATTCGGCCCTTCGACCCATTCGGCCCTTCGATATTAGGCCCTTCGAAATTCGGCCCTTCGACCCATTCGGCCCTTTGAAATTCGGCCCTTCGACATTCGGCCCTTCGACATTCGGCCCTTTGATATCACTCCATATATTATTGATAAAATTTATATAATTTATAAATTTTATAGAATTTGGAGATTTTGTAGAATTTATAAAATTCACAAAATTTTAAAATTTGTTGATTATATAGACATATTGAAACTTATAAAATTTATAGAATTTATTTAATTTATCAAATATACAGAATTTATAGGATTTACAGAATTTACTGAATTTATAGAATTCAAAGAATTGATTGAATTTACAAAATTTATAAAAAATAAATTTTTTTTAGAAACATGTAGAATGTAAATAAGTCAAATTTGAGTTTCTAGAATTTATAGAACTGACAGACGTGAACAATAATAACCCATAGAATATATAATATTTAAAGAATTGATAAAATTTAAAGAATTTATAGGTTTTAAAACCATATTAGAATTTATAATATTTACAGACTTAAAATTTATAGAGTTTATTGGACTTTTAAGATTTATAGAATTTATTGAATTTACAGAATTGTTACAGCTTATAGGATTTTTCGAAATTTTTTTTATTTAAGAAAACTTCAGTTTGTAGAATTTATAAAACAGACACACTTGCAACAATTAATAGAACACAAAGAATCTATAAAATTTAAAGAATTTGTATTACATATTGATAAAATTTATAAACTTTGTGGAATTTGTAGATTTTATGGAATTTATAAAATTCATAAAATTTAAAAATTTAAAGAGTTTATAGACATATTAGGACGTTTGAAGAGAGAGAAGTATTTATAGGATTTATAGAATTTAAGAAACTTGTTGGATTTGTATACTTTATTGAATTTGTAGAATTTACTGAATTTATTGATATAATTTATTACGTTTAAAGAATTTAAAATTTTCAGAATTTATACACATAATTACTATAAATTCTATAAATTTTATAAATTCCATATTTTTTTTTTAATTTTTAAAATTGTGTGCAAGTCCTTTAACTGCGATTTAGTAAGAAATTTGTTTTTGTTTTTGTAAAATTTTGATTTTTAATTTTTTTTAATATATTATTTAAATAAAATAAATTCCGGAATCGAGAAAATTGCCAAAAATTAGATGCCCTATAGCGCGCACTAATAAATTCGCAAATCGTGGTTGACGTGTATGACAATATATCATAGAAACGTCTTAATACTTTGATTTACGATATCTCGGTAACAGATAAAGATATTTAGACGTTTAAAAATGGAAATGAGAGGGGATGTAGTTTACGATGGCGCCATTTGTTTTTATTACTGAAAACCCATAAAAACAGCCTTTTTTGCACTTTTATGTTAGGATATCCGAAAATCTTGACGTGATAGAGAAATTATGCGGCTATATTCGGATTCAACATCGACAAATACGTCGGAAATGACTATCCTTGTTTCTACAACTTTTTTAACGGAAATTTAACCGAATTAACCACTACACTTACTTAGTGGACTAACGGACACCTTTCATCAATTCATGAATGTCATAATGACTAACTTTACGAACAGTACTACCAAACATGACAATCAAGCGGTATCTGTATTAACAATTGACACAGCTTCTGAGTTAATTGACGTTCCAAATCAGCCAGTTCAGAGACCGTCTCGGCGTAATGTTTTGATCGGGTCAGGAAATAACCTCAATAATTTGGGTATAGTCGAACCACGTAAATGGACCTTTTTGTCACGTTTTGCACCAATCGTTAGTGAAAACAAAATCATCCTTCACCTGAAAAATGAACTCAATTTAACGGATGTTACATGCTTTCGGGTTCTCCCAAAAAATGCTACGGAACACCGTAGGCCTTACTCATCATTTAAAATCAACGTTCCTGTTTCGTATTATACCAAAATTATGTCACTTGGCCTAATGGAGGGTTAATCAAAGATCTTTTAGGGCGAAGCTACAGCCGGAATGTAAGCTTAGCCCATCTGTAACCCAGCCATGTCATTCAATTATAAAGCCGACTCAGCAATAAGTCTTGCTGCCAACTAACATCGCCAACATGTGTTATTACGGATAAGTCATATTTATGTATTATTCATCAAAATATTAGAAGTTTACGTAAAAATATTGATTCATTTTTAGCTAATATTGCTGCACTCGAGCTGTTGCCACAAATCATTTTACTCTCTGAAGTCTGAATTGAATATCATGAACTAGAGAGCTACAAAATTTGTAATATGAATGACGCTCATGATGGTCTCTCATGGCCTTAGATAAATAAGCTAACCCGTATTACGAGCAGTTCCTCCACCTGCATTGATCACTTGTTTTTCAGACATTCACCAAAGTTTGAGTTTAGCTACGGAGCTGACATTGGAAATTTAAATATCACTCACCATTGTATGACCAGTATTGAATTTGTACCTATTTATAGGTCTATTTGTTACTCACCCAAATCGAAACGGAATTCAAAATTATTAATTATTCGAATTTATTTAAAGTTTTAAATGAAGAAAGTTGGTCTTCTGTCTACTCTCAATCTGATGTGGCGAGCGCTTATAGCTATTTCATAAATCTTTTAAAACTTTATGTTGATAAAGCCTGTCCTTCTTAGGAAAATTAGGTACAAAAATAAACTTTCGAAAAGCTTAAAATAATTTAAATGATCCGGGCTTCACAAATCGAGTTAAGGCACTAATTAAAGCTGTTAAGCAAGAAATAATCTTGGCCAAATCTAATTATTTTAATAATAAATTTCAAGCTGTCAAAGCGGTAACATTAAACAAAGTTAGAAATTAGTCGATGATTTGTTTAGCAATCACGTAAATGCTATCGTAAATTTGAAACATTTCATTAACTGTGTTGATGAATCCTGCGCCAATCATATAAACAGTAATTCTCAATTAAATTCGTGTGTGTTCTTAGGAACTTTCCCGCTTGAAATTCTAAATGTAATATCAGAGCTTAAATTATTGCATTCGTCTGGAAATGATCTATTTAGCAACTTTCTCGTCAAAAAAATCTCCATTTATATTGTTGATGTTTTTTCACACATAGTAAATTTAAGTTTTTCTACCGGTGTTTTCCCTTCTAGATTAAAAGAAGCTGTTGTTATTCCAATTTTTAAAAAAGACGATAGAAAAAATATTTCAAACTACAGACCAATCTCATTGCTCTCTGTGTTTGGTAAAATCAGACAGTACCAATTTTTTGCATGACAGCCAGTTTGGCTTCAGAAAATCCAGAGGCACTCAAAATGCTCCATTAGAATTTACTAACTTTTTATATGAAGGACTTGATCAGAGAAATGCGGTTGCCTCTATTTTTGTTGATCTTATACGAAGGCATTCGATATGGTTAACCAAAAAGTTCTTTTGAAAAGCCGTTTTTGTGTTCGGTTTCGTGGGGTCACTTTGCTTTGGTTTTGCTCATGCTTGATATGTCCGAAAGATTGCAGGTTGTTAATATTGAAGGTATTGTGAGTCAGCCTAAAATCTTAAACGATGGTATTCCTCAAGGTTCAGTATTAGGTCCATTTCTGTTTTTAATATAATTGAACTCTATTTTTTATATTGACTGGATCTGGTGTTCATGTACAATCAACCTGATCGTAACATTGTTTCTCAACATATGCAATCGGACCTAATCCTCCTAAGGAACTGGTGCTCCGCGCATACAATATTCTTAAGTACAAAAACTAAAGGTATGTTCTTTAAGATTAGCGATGCTTTTTTAGTAGACCCTAATGTTCTTTATCGCGCTCGTAATTGCGACCAAATTGCCTGTAACGATGGCAGTGTTAAAATTTAATTCGTTGAATCTTTTAAGTACTTAGGACTAGCTGTGCGGATAACATTATGCTTTGGAGATACCATATCGATGACCATACTTCAATCCCTGGAGATATTTACACTTAGACATCTGTTTGTGTTCAAAGTATTGAAAGCTTTTTTTGTTATCATTATGAACCAGTCGAAGATCAGCACTAGATACAACTTGAGGAACCCTCTGTATATTCGGCTTCAAAGATTCAACACAACAAACTTTCAAAACTCATTTTTAATTTTGGCTCAATAAAAGGGGATTGCTAAATAAAAGGGGATTCGATGACCTGTTCAGACTTATCAACATTGGATCGGTCGAAGCCGGTGAGTGACGCGAGTGTGTTGTCTTTGGTCTATGGCTAGATCAAAATAAGCTACTAATTTCAAAAATTTACTTTAAATAGTACAAAAAGTTCTAAAGCAGCACTAAACGAGTCCAGAACATAGCATTGTCTAGTAAACCAACCAAGGTAGGCGCAACTGAAATCCTCGGTTTTTGTTTATATTTGATGGCAATTACAGCTGCGGGAAAATACAAAATCAAAATTTACCAATCTTATCTTATTTATTGCTTTAATTCATAATGTAAATAACTTATTACCTTTCTGTTTGATTCGATATTCAAATATTATTTATACGAGAAAAAGCCTTAACATTGTTTTTACACAAATACAAGTTAGGATTTACGTATGCGTCTAGGGCAAGTAAAATATAATGTCACAAGATATATGTAGATCAATAACATAGCACTACTTGTTCTAAGGTGTAAACTGCAATATCGACTTTACAAAACAAAACAAAACAATAAATTCAAGCGCAATGATAGTTGTGTAAGTTAGTATGGCGAAAATTAAATTTGGATGGTTTAGCTCAAATTTCTCAAGAATTAAAAAATCTTACGTAATTTGTCGAAATTATTTCCTTATTAAAGAATATGAGTGCGTGCGTGAAATGTTAAGTTTACTTCTTCGACGATATGTGCGCAAACAATAAGTTCTCATATAATTTCGAAAATAAAGTTAAAGTTTTGTACGGCGTACATGGTGTACATGTGCGATTTTTTTTTTTTTTTAATTTAATCACTCAAAATTAAAATACTCACCAGTCTGGAATTCGAGAAGTTGCTGAAATATTCGAAAATTATACAAATGAATTACTCAAGTTTTTTTAAATAAAAATAATAGTTTTTAATATAATAATTCAATTAAAATGATAGTACAGCTCTTTCTTGATCGCGAATTTATATATTCTTAGTACACAGTCTTTATTAGTAAACAAAATTACAAATAATTAAACTAAACATATATATTTTAACAGTGTATAATACTAATATTACATATTTACATTAAACAACTTAATATTATTTAACACATAATTTAACGACTTTAATGCAATAGATCACACAACGCTGTTATATATGTTTGGGCCATTTGCAGTGTTTCATGTTTGGAGAGTTGTCGATCATTTCCCAAACTAGGCAGATACTGGCGCAATTTATCGAATGCATTATTTAAATTTTGCATCCTTTTTCGTTCCCGTGCATTAGCCGCTAGACGACGTTTTTTCTTGATCACCGGTGAAATTTGTTTACCACGACGTTTTTTCGAAAGACCATCACCACAACTGATACTACCTGCATTTGCCGTGGAACACTCTTCATCACTGCCATCACCATCACAACTACTACTACTGCTGCTGTTGCCGCTGCTGTATAATTCGGAATTGGAACAAGTATCCAATGAAAAATTAAATAAATCTGATGACGCTGATGATATTACAACTGATTGTTCCGATTTAATTGAACTTGCTGTTGAATCGGATTGAATTGATTTTTTGGTTGTCGCTCGTTTTGTGTACGGACGTTTTTTTATTGGTTTTGTAGCCACACTAATACTGGAAGTGGTGGTGGTGGTAGTAGTGCTGCTTCCAACGCTACCGACATTAATAGGCATTGAATTAATGTCGATAAATTCGGAATTTGGTAATTGTAAATATTCCGGACTGGATGAACGTAAACTCGATGGTGTTGGTGAATTCCAACCATCGGAATATGATGACGAGATTTCGGAATAATTTCCGTTTGTGGTTGGCGTTGGCATATATGGCGCTGCTGCTGCCGCCGCTTGATGATAATTCCGTAACATCATTGTATTATAATCACTTTCAACTAGTTCATAATTATTATTTTGTGGTAACTGTTGTTGTTCGTACATTGGAACTGTCTCGTTTTTACACGGTACAAAATAATAACGACACAAATCACTGGACATTTTTTTATTTCGTTTGTTTATTAATTAAACACAAATATTTTTATTTTTGCGAATTTTTTTTTTTTTCGACACACCACGATTAATTTTTACACAACAAGAACACGTCTTTACACAACAAAAACTTTGCGATATCTGAAGGTAAATGAAAATATTCAGGTGTATTTATACACGTTTTGTTTTTTTTTTAATTCCCCCACTACTTTATTATGCATCTTTAAACCATAATTTTGTATAAACCATGCGCACGTGCCAATCGACCAATCAAATCGAGCGCCAGTCGTAAAACATAACAAAAGCATAAAACGAATAACAGATTTTATGACCGCGTTGTGATTCGTTCGTTCGTTGGGTAGAGACGAGAGTTTATTCGATTTTTTGTTTCGATTTTATTTATGTATTCCTTGTCTTTTGTGTTTCTTCAAAATTTACCTGTAATGGCTTAGCTTAGGTATCATGTACATATGTATATAAATTATACATTTTATTGGATTATGTATGATGGTTTGGTTTAGTTATTTGTGTCGAGTCGAGATTACATAGAGATTAGGTTAAGAGTGTAGACAACATAGATTTTTTGATTTGTGATGTTGCGGTGTGCCAGATGTGAGACATCATTTGTATATATTTACAGTTTTATTGCAAAATGTTATGAAACTGTCGTTTTTGATGTGTACCTACCTATAGCAATTCAAGCATTAAATATATCAAATCTTATTCTTGTTCTCAAATTTGATAAGAAAATTTTTGATTTAGAATAAATTGGTGATAAAATGGAAGAAAAAGGAAGGAATGTCATCTATCTCTTCAATAAAAATAAAATTTATTTTATTATCATACTTATGAGTACATTATAAATCACTGAAACATCAAAGAGTTAAAAACATCGTCATTTATTTTTTTTCTCATATTTTACTCAACATTTTAGTACAGTATTTCATTTTACCCCATACACTGTAAAAAAGTAGGTAAATGAACAGTTTACCCGACTATTGGTCCGCAGCCTAAATTTAACTTTTGATGAATTGTGAAGTTGTTTCTCATTAATTTTTAGTTCGTACCGCCTACAGATCGCTGTGATCTTACTTGAACATTTTTTTTAGGGAAACATGCCTAAGGAAATAAGGAAACAGGAATTGGAACCCTACGTTTCGTTAAGTTAATTTGAACTCGACGAAACAAGTAAGATTGATTCGAGTTGAAAATGAAAATGGCGACAACTACAGTTTTAGTCGGAAATCAAATTTTAACATTATTATCACGTACAAATAATTTACAATCAATTTAAAACACAAACAATTATTTAGAGCCATTGCAACAAAAACTTTTTTATACTAAGTAGCGTCAAAATTTAAATTCAACCTTACTATATTCCATTGGAAACGATGGATTCCACTTTGAAATTAACGAAAATCTAATTTCAACACAACCTCAAACGAACAAGATTGGTCGTGTTTATTTGGCTTTAACAAATGCAGATATGTAGATAATTTCTAGTAATTCCAAATAATGATAAAGGTTCAAAGTGATTTTCAACCGAGACGCCTTTGAGATAAGGTCAGCTAATAATAAACATTAAATTGCTATAATTTGTATTTTGCGAAAGTGGCTATTTCGATTCTAATGGGCTAACTGCGCAGTTTTACATCTAGGCTTTGATAGGTTTTGAGTTTACATTGAATTTGATTTTTAGCTCTGTCTTTCTGAAAAATCTTTCTCGAAGTTGTAGAGAATCCATTACAAACTACTCGATCTTCAAAAAATGGTAGAGCTGAGTAGAGATTTATTGCGGTGGTTGGCTGTGTGTATACAATCGTGACTTTTAATTTTTTTTACTCAAGACAGGTAGCAGTACGATTGTCCTATAAGGTTTAGTATTGGTTTGATTACGACCTGTTAAATTTTTCCCAGTTTACTTGATTTTGTAGATGCCTCTAAACCAAACCTTTACTATAGTAATTGACTTATCCGAGAATTCGTCCGCAATTCACATATTTTTCACCGCAGACTAATACAAAACACATTTTTTTTAAGTTTCTCTTTTGTAATGTTGCTTTTAGTGGATTTAATGTCCTTTAAAGCAAAAGTTAGTAACACTATACACCAGTGCTTCTCAAACTGTGGGCCGCGGTCCCTATAGGGGACCGCGGATAGGTCGCCAGAGAGCCGCGGAACGGTTGCCAGGGAGCCTTAAAACCTCGCTTTAATATTTTTAACAAACCGCACAATTTCCTCGCACATAAATTTCTGAATCTGCCTATTATCAATGACTGCTACGGGTTTCTGTGCTGTTAATGGTTCTTTTAACAATCATGAGGATTTTAATAGGTAAGTTCTTATTCTACAATGTACATGAACAGAAATTTCAGATTGCAAACCTTGATCTTCGGGACAATAAAATCATGGTTAAAATTGAGTCATTTTATGAAGTAACAACATTTTTAAATCCGAGGTCGATATCCGAATTAAATTCTCAGAAATTCAGGAGCTAAATTTAAGCTGAAAACTATAGAAACTTACGTATTTAGTATATAAAATTTCAAATGGCAGTGTGTCAAATTTGGCTGCAACAATTTCAATTTGGTTAAATTGTATATATCAGGTTAGTGTTGAGAATTCCAAATCGAAAATTCCAGGATTCTAATGCAGAGTTTTTTGTAGGGAATCCAATGCCGATTTTCGGTAAAACGGTTGATTACCGAAATGTTGGTAAATTTTTGGAATACTTAGGAAAAGTTCTATAACTATCTTCAGATAAATTGCCTATAAAACACAAATTATTAATAAGTTTTATAAATTTATTGAAACCTTTACTTTGGTTTTACACATAAAAATGTCATATTCGTCATTGGCTACCCAATCCTACCAAATCTAAAGAGAATTCAATTAATCCGGTCAATTTATCATGAAAGTTTACAAAAAGTAGGCACCAGGGGCCCTGATTCTCTAAAAATTAAGATAATGGGCAAACGTGTAAACTTTCAAAAAGCGAAACTTACTTTAATGAGTATCGCAATTTTTCGATTTGGCTACTACTTCAAAAAAAATCAAAAATTTCAAACTAATAAAAGATAGCTTTGCTTTTTACAGGTTTACTCGTTAACCCATTATTTTATTTTTTAGAGAATCAGGGTGCTGGGTGCTGATTCTCTAAAAATTAAGATAATGGGTAAACGTGTAAACTCGTAAAAAGCAAAGCTTTCTTTTATTAGTTTGAAATTTTTGATTTTTTTTTTAAGTAGTAGCCAAATCGAAAAATTGCGAACTCATTAAAGTAAGCTTCGCTTTTTGAAAGTTTACACGTTTACCCATTATCTTATTTTTTAGAGAATCAGGGCCCAGGTAAGGGGAATAATACCCTTTACTATTCAACGCAACAGAGTTGACCAGAATTATAAAATGAGTAGCAGTTTTGTTTAAGTATAAACAATTACGACACGAGGGGTTTTTTTAGTTAGCCTGGCAGCACTTTTTAACTATAAAACTAACTTCTGTGGAATCGAAAGTGCCTTTTCGGCTGTAGGTCAGTTTTGCACAAAATGTAAATTTTTGCTTAGAACAATATGTAATCATAACTATTGTTATTGATAATAGACTCAAAACGATCATATGTATAAAATTTAAATTAAACGCGTATACGCTTATATTTTCTAGCTCAATAAAATAATGGGGTCAGTCAGTTTTCTAAAAATTTAGAACCAAAGATTGTGCGTCAAATTACTAAAGAAAAAATTGAGGTTTCAACTCTGGCAAATTATGTGCTCACTTAGAATTTATAAGGGAAGTAGGAATATTCTTTAATTTTTTTCTACAAAAGTCAATTTTTCGGTAAATTATGGATATTACAATTCAAAAATTACTAGGAACCTAATTATCGCCTCCTCCCCCCATTCAAAAGTTCGGTAATTTATTCTGTAGCTATTTGGGACCAAAAAAAAACTGATTTAGGTATAGGTACTCTCATCTACTGAACTATCATTTTCTATACTATGGCGCGTTCCGTTGTTTTTTTTTTTTTTTTGGAAGAACTCGTCATAAACAAAATTTCAAATTTTAGATATAAATTTGCTAAGAAGGCTAGGCTTCCAAATTGGTTGATTACGTTGAAAATTGGTACAAAAACCTAAAAAAACTTTGGATAACTCCGAATTTTGTACAGAAAAATTCAATTTTTTTTTTAATGGTTCAAGTATTTCCAGAATTTTCAAAGTTTGTTAATTCAGAAGAATATATTAAATCCAAATTGTTTTTTTTTTTAAATAAATAAAAACAAACCAAATTCGGGTCGGGTTGCGGTCAAATTAGAAAAACTTGCAAAAATTTTGACAAATTTAGAATAGTCGTAAGCTCATATATGTTTAGCTTTAACCGTTAGTTTAGTTATTTCGGAAACTGTTCTGCTCCACTCATATGTCCTCATTAAATATTTAGTTCCGGAGTTTTCATAGCTACATCTAATTTTTAATATATGTAAAATCCTCTCATGTTTTTTAAAACCAAGCTTAACAATTTTCTGGAATTCTACAATTTTTGCGTATATGAATTTTTTTACCTGTAAATCGGATGAAGCTGGAACAATATTTTGGTTTGATAGAACATATTTTTATTTTTTTAAAATGGCGGGACACGGATATGAGACATCTGAGATCCTTGAACAAGAATGCCCAAAATGCTTAACTGTAAATTCATTATTATTGAATAAAATTTTTAGGAGTCCTGGATTTAATTTTTTGATTTCGGAGGCCGCAGTATTAAAAAGCTTGAGAAGCACTGCACTACACTATTCACATACATACCCAATCGTGACAAATTTCTTCTTGCCACTAAATCGGACAAGGGACCATTAAGTTGCAAAGGAAAGCTCTACTCACTGGATCGCCGAGAGCGACGATATATTTTATTATGATGATGAAATACAATTTTTAACTTTGACTGAATGACGATCATGGTGAGTGGCGAGATTTAACAAACAAAATAAATCCGAAACAAAATAAGATTTATTTTCAATTTTGATATTTCATTAGACCAGTAGTAAAATTCTAATAATTCGAAACATCTCAGATACCTTGAAAACCACGAGAAATTTCGAAAATTATTTTCGATTTTGAATACTAGGTATATACTCTACACGCTGATTTAACTGAATACTTAATGCATCTGAAATTGTATTTCAAGACCTCGAATATGTCTAAAAATCTAGAAAAATATCACAAATTTCGTTTAATTTGCAAAGTCTTACCTAATCATCTCAAAAAATTTTAAAATTTCAAAGTATCTTGAAAATTCTAGAAAACTCTCAAAAGAACTATCGAAACCAAAAGAACTTAATGCTATACGCGCTAATAAGGACTAAGCCTAGAAAAGTTTCTATTTCGATATTTTACGATATCGAAATAATTCGAGTTTCGAAAAATCTCGAAAATTTCTTAGAAAATACCTCTATGAAATACGAATGATATGGATATTAATAAAAAATTCCAAAAATTCGTGATATTATCGAATCATTTGTGAAAGTCAGTAATATAAGCTAAGCTCACAAAACTCGAATAATATTTGAGCTCTAAAATAATCTCGGATAACTTCGAAAATATCGAACAATCGTTTACTTCGAGCAGGCTCTAAGATTCTCGAGCAATATCGAACAATCAAATTTATTTGACTGTTCGATATTACTCGAGACAATTTGAAACATACTCGATTAAAGTTACTTGATGGGATACCTATAATTCTTCTGTGGAGCTCATTTTCATTTTCCGATTCTCTCAAAGATTAAAATCTGGTGGCGATTGGACAACAGACACCTCAGATGTCCACAACTCGTTTGTCTAATTTAAATCACAACCAATTCGTCGTTTGGTATAAGCTGACTATAAAATTGTAGGTTATGTTTTACTCAACCGGCTGTTTTTTTAAAAAATACATGCAGTGGAAATGCTCAAACACAGAAACTCAAGGAACCGATTGAAATTTCGGTTCTGAGGATTTTTCACGGTTTTAAGGATTGTCACGGAAAAATATGGTAGCAGATATTGTACAAATGTATGCATAAACTATTAAAAAATTATAAATTAAATATTTGAACATAATTTAAATTAAAAAAAATTATTTTCGTTTTTTATGTTTTTCCGTGATAATGGATATCCGCCTTTGAGGAGATTCATCGTATTTTAATGTCCCAATCGACCGTGATAAAAAATATAAAATTATTTGTACACGCGCCATCCTCACACACAACAATTTATATTGTCATATTTTATTAAATTGGACAAGGTGTTAATTTAAATATTTATTTATGTACAACAAAAATTACGACAATTTAAATAAATGGTAATGACATAAAAGAAAAAGGGAAAAAATGTTTTAATGAGCATAAATAAAACATAATAATGATAACCTACCTGCGCCGAATTATGAAAAATATAGGTCAACAAAATTTAAAAAACTGACCATCATTATAGATTATCCTCCTAATTATTCACCCGCACTCGAAAATGTCAATAATTTTTTGGTTTCCTAGAATTTTTTTTTTTTTATATTTTTCAGTAGCCACAAATATTTCCCAAATTTAAAAAAAATAAATTTTATTAAAAATCGACATAATGATTTCAATTAATAATTTATAGAAACTACATCCCTTTTGGTATTGTTACATTTTTTTTTTTTTTTCTTAAATTCAAGAACCCCTCCTGTTTTCACAATAGGGACACTTATTGTTCGAATAATATATAATTTAATCGAATTAATATTTTATCTGTTATACCTGTATGTCTATCTTCCGGTTCTGCTCACCGTAAATTTGTGGGAACAAATGAATTTGCGGTTTTATATTAAATATTTAATAAAAAATTTTGCATGAGTTTTATACATAACATGGACGCGTGGCAAATTTTATATTTCTGCGGTTTTTAATAATAAAATGTAAACGCGTTTATATAATAGAATCCTACAGGTGGTCAAAGTGATATATAATTAATTATATGTATTATGTTGCGGTAGCTTTTAGTTATTTTTTTAATTATGAGTCTATTGTTAGTTTTACAAAGGAAATTATACAAAAAAAAAAACAAATTGGTTTATAAATTAAGAATTGTAATCTTATATGCAGTCTAATAGAGCCTTTATAGCGGATTATTTTGGAAATAAAATATTTGCTAAACATTTATCAAGTTTCATTGGTAGGTCGAGGAAGTCTCTTTATTCGCAGAGTAAATGCAGAAGTAAGATCTAAACAGATGACAAAGCAAACAAATGGATTAATTCATTGTTGTGGATTTCTTTTCTCTCGATCTCATTCCATTCCTCATTAGAACCTTGAATTGCTAGAAACTTCGTCGACTCAGCAATCTCTATTGAAAATTTGCGTTTGAAAATTTGTAAACCTAAATAAACCAGACCCGATGATTTGCATGAGTAATAGCAAATTGAATTGGATGAAATTCAAAAGACAAATTACGAATTATATGAAAGCCGCATGTGTAGATGAGAAGGATTAAGGAGTAAAGGCTGCAATTCTTATTAACCTCATTGGCTATGGAAATAATCGAATCTTTAAATACACAACAAAAAATAAAAGAAAATTATGATGAATTGGTGAAAAAATTATAGAAATTTTTTATGCCAAAATGCAATGTAATATGCGAGAGGTACATATTCTTGTAATATAAATCAACAAAAAGGAGAAAAGTTCGATCAATTTTATACGGAAATACGACAATTAAGCAAAAATTGTGAATTTGGTAATCAAGAGGAAAGCCTGCAAGAAAAATTAATGGTCGAAGAGTGTAAAATAAATGAAAGGACGAAAGTACAGGCAATGGAAATACAAAAAGAAAAAGAAATTAATTAGGTAAATTCTCGTAATTGGAATTTAAATAAACGAGAAACATCAAACTGTAACCAGCAATATAGGACGTCTGGAATTAATAATTACCAAAACAAATAAAGGAAACATAAAAGTGGAAACAACAAAATGGCGGACAACGTTGTGGGAAATGTAATGGAGTACATCAATGGAAGAAATGTCCAGCATATGGGGCAACATGCAGGAAATGTAATAGAAGAAATTATTATGCACGATGTTGCAAATCAAACCAGGTACAGGAGGTAGAGGTAGAAAATTATATTGATAAGCATGATAGTTGTAATAATTTTGTGAGCAATTTTGAAAATTATTTTGATAATATTAAAACCATTATATGAAACGGCAGAATGGATAAGCAATTCAACAGTTGTGGAAAAACCAAACGGCACACTAAGGCTCTGTTTGGATCCAAAATTTTTAAATGAAGCGCTGATAAACGAACATTATTTAATTCCGACATTAAATGACCTTAAGAGTGTATTAACAGGGGTCGAATCCCAAGTAACAATTTTTAAAGCTGCGAGCAACAACGAGCTCTATTACAGTTCTAAAAGTGATAAAATGAGTCTAACGGCTCCACAAGAATTTTTTTTTACATTCGTAGCTTTACGTAAAATGTATGCTGCTCTAATTCATTGTTTCTTTATGGTTTTAGCTCTATTTGGTTGTAGAGCATTTAGCTTTATTAGTAAGCTCTATAACCACAATTAGAGCTAAACCATCTTCTCATATAGAGGCGGGTATGTCATAGAATAAAATGTTTCTAAGAGGCTATTTTTTCCTGTTTAAGAACTGTATTAAAACACATTTAGAGCTTATTGATTATATATTGGTTTGCTGTAATATAACATAAGTTTACACTGTTTTAGTGCTCATTGGTAATAAACAAACTGGTAGTTTCCTAATATACAGCTGTCTTATATAACTTATACCCTTTTAGAGCAGGAAAAATAAGTTTAGTGCATTATAAAGCATTTCTTTCTTTTTGTTTTTTCTTAATTTTAATATGTCACATTGGTACGTGTGACGCAGAAGAGGTAGTAAACGAAAATTAGTGCCGCTAATTTGCTCTATTACAGTGGTCAAAAAGCCTGTTAGCAATTTTACATTTTTGATAGAACTAACTCCTGTATTAGAGTATCGATTTCTTATGTAATTCAGCTAATATCTCTACTATAGAATAATATTTCAAATATAACGCTACTCGCTCTATACAAATTTCAAACAAGGATAAAATTATTATCTTTAAGAGTGCCAAGCTGGACAATAAAATATTTAGAGAGAGAATCCTCTAAATTAGTATATAACAATAATATAAGATCGTTCATTTTTGACTAATAAAAAATTGTAACTTGTCGGCCATGTTCAAATAATATTTTTAGCTATTAACATTTGGACCAATTATGTATTACAATGTAGAGCCGCAAAATACAGCGGTTTCCACAAGATTAGGTTAAATCAACTAAACCAATTTTTAAGAAAACATAAAATTTAACTTTTCACGAAAATATGATTTTTTTTGCTTTCAATAAATACTTATTTAGATTTTAAATGTTACAGATTTGAGTGGCCAATCTATAATTTAGTAGGTATCGTACTAGCTTTCACCATAAAAATAAAACTGCATAGATATTTCAGTATTTACAAACCACAAATAGTAAATAAATATTGATATTTATGTTCGAGTTTTATTCAATCCAAACAATTTAGGAAAAATGTTATAAGTAAAATCAAATGTCTATATTCGGAATAATTCGTTTGCGTCGAAATTGTTAATTTTGTTATTGCTATTCAATAATACGAAGTTTGCCAGCAATTTTTTGTTTTAAATGATGTTACATGATTCACATTTAAAGCAATTAGCTTCCAAAATTTAAAATTTTATAGAGCTGTGCGCTCTATTATAAACGTTAGAGTTGCTCTTATTTAAGTACCTTATAGAGCGTAGGTACGTTATAAAAGCGATAGAAACTATACTTATCGAGCAAAAATCTAGCTCTAAGAGCGCTACTTTTGCTTTAAAGAAGCTTCATAAAAGTTCTAGCAGCGCTTCTAAAGCAAAAATGAGAGCTTGTGGCTCTATAAAGTAGCTCTAAAGGCGCTCTTAAAGCATATCTAGAGCAAAATTGTTAGTTGGGATATTTCACAGTGCTATGAACCTCAAAGATGGGTTTTATCAAATTGACTTGACAGAAGAATCGTCACAGCTTTGTTCTTTTAGTACTCCTTTCGATAGTTTTAAATTTAATAGATTACCATTTGGGCTAAATGTAGCACCAGAATCATTTCAAAAATTAAACCAGAAGAATTTTGGTGATATATCGGGAACATTTATCTATACAAGGTGTTCGGCATATGGACCGACACAATATTTTGGGGAATTGGTTGAATCATTAGCTGTTTTCACCCATACGACCCTACGTCCTAAGTGACACGGTAACTGAGATATGAATTTTTTTCGTTTTTTATTTAAATTACCTGAAATTTCGCCTTTAAATCGTCATATGTTTTTTGTTTGTGATTGTAATAGCACGAAATAACTTTTATTGTATTCTGCAATGTATTTTTAGTCTAAATAAATCACTATTTGGTACAAATGGCTTCAATAAAATAAATTATATGAGCTTCGAAAGTCTTGAAAATGTGTAAATGTATGAAAAATTTCTACTTCTAAATTCAATATAAAAAAAAATAAACATTATTTTGAACATAGGTTTGTTTTAAAAAGTTGTCTAGTTTATACTCTTTCCAACGGTATGCTACATGTTGGAGAAATTATTTATAGTATGGTCAAAATAAGAGATAGAAGTTGTCAGGGTCAAGAAAATTCTTTTTATCTTTATTATGTTTTTATTAAATATGAGTTATAATATTTGTTCGAATTGTTCTCCTCTACTCCGTATGCATGCACGACACAGTTTCCTTATTTCAAATGTTATTGTGCGAAGTCGCATTTCTCTTTTCATTATTTCAAATGCAGCTATAATTCGCTCCATTAAAAATTTCTCGTGAGGGCACCTCTGTTGCATAAACCAATTCCTTTGCACGTCCCCAGACGTAAAAATCGAGGGGTGTCCAAAGAAATTCCAAAAATTCCAAGAAAAAGCCCAAAAAATTCCCAAAATTCCCAGAAAAAACGCAAAAAATTCCAAAAATTCCCAGAAGATACCCAAGAATTTCAAAAAATTCCAAGAAAATGCTCAAGAATTTTCAAAAATTCTCAGAAAATGCCTAAGAATTTCCAAAAATTTCCAGAAAATGCCCAAGAATTTCTCCATTTTCTGGGAATTTTTGGAAATTCAAGGCCATTTTCTGGGAATTTTTGGAAATTCAAGGCCATTTTCTGGAAATTTTTGTATGTTCAGGGCTATTTTCTGGGAATTTTTGGAAGTTCAAGGCCATTTTCTGGGAATTTTTGTAAGTTCAGGGCCATTTTCTGTGAATTTTTGGAAGTTCAAGGCCATTTTCTGGGAATTTTTGGAAATTCAAGGCCATTTTCTGGGAATTTTTGGAAGTTCAAGGCCATTTTCTGGGAATTTTTGTAAGTTCAGGGCCATTTTCTGGGAATTTTTAGAAATTCAAGGCCATTTTCTGGGAATTTTTGGAACTTCAAGGCCATTTTCTGGGAATTTTTGGAAGTTCAAGGCCATTTTCTGGGAATTTTTGGAAGTTCAGGGCCATTTTCTGGGAATTTTTGGAAGTTCAAGGCCATTTTCTGGGAATTTTTGGAAGTTCAGGGCCATTTTCTGGGAATTTATGGAAATTCAAGGCCATTTTCTGGGAATTTTTTGAAGTTCAGGGCTATTTTCTGGGCATTATTGGAAGTTCAAGGCCATTTTCTGGGAATTTTTGGAAGTTCAAGGCCATTTTCTGGGAATTTTTGGAAATTCAAGGCCATTTTCTGGGAATTTTTGAAAGTTCAGGGCCATTTTCTGGGCGTTTTTGGAAGTTCAAGGCCATTTTCTGGGAATTTTTGGAAGTTCAAGGCCATTTTCTGGGAATTTTTGGAAATTCAAGGCCATTTTCTGGGAATTTTTGGAAGTTCAAGGCCATTTTCTGGGAATTTTTGGAAGTTCAAGGCCATTTTCTGGGAATTTATGGAAATTCAAGGCCATTTTATGGGAATTTTTGGAAGTTCAGGGCCATTTTCTGGGAATTTATGGAAATTCAAGGCCATTTTCTAGGAATTTTTGGAAGTTCAAGGCCATTTTCTGGGAATTTTTTGAAGTTCAGGGCCATTTTCTGGGAATTTATGGAAATTCAAGGCCATTTTCTGGGAATTTTTGGAAATTCAATGCCATTTTCTGGGAATTTTTGGCAGTTCAAGGCCATTTTCTGGGAATTTTTGGAAATTCAAGGCCATTTTCTGGGAATTTATGGAAGTTCAAGGCCATTTTCTGGGAATTTTTGGAAGTTCAGGGCCATTTTCTGGGAATTTATGGAAATTCAAGGCCATTTTCTGGGAATTTTTGAAAGTTCAGGGCTATTTTCTGGGCGTTTTTGGAAGTTCAAGGCCATTTTCTGGGAATTTTTGGAAATTCCAGGCCATTTTCTGGGAATTTTTGCAAGTTCAAGGCCATTTTCTGGGAATTTTTGGAAGTTCAGGGCCATTTTCTGGGAATTTATGGAAATTCAAAACCATTTTCTGGGAATTTTTGGAAGTTCAGGGCCATTTTCTGGGAATTTATGGAAATTCAGGGCCATTTTCTGGGAATTTTTGGAAGTTCAATTTCTGGGAATTTTTGTAAGTTCAGGGCCATTTTCTGGGAATTTTTGGAAGTTCAAAGCCATTTTCTGGGAATTTTTGGAAATTCAAGGCCATTTTCTGGAAATTTTTGGAAGTTCAAGGCCATTTTCTGGGAATTTTTGGAAGTTCAGGGCCATTTTCTGGGAATTTTTGAAAGTTCAAGGCCATTTTCTGGGAAGTTTTGGAAGTTCTAGGCCATTTTTTGGGAATTTTTGGAAGTTCAAGGCCATTTTCTGGGAATTTTTGAAAGTTCAAGGCCATTTTCTGGGAATTTTTGGAAGTTCAAGGCCATTTTCTGGGAATTTTTGGAAGTTCAAGTCCATTTTCTGGGCATTTTTGGCAGTTCAAGGCCATTTTCTGGGAATTTTTGAAGTTCAGGGCCATTTTCTGGGAATTTTTGGAAGTTCAAGGCCATTTTCTGGGAATTTATGGAAATTCAGGGCCATTTTCTGGGAATTTTTGAAAGTTCAAGGCCATTTTCTGGGAATTTTTGGAAGTTCAGGGCCATTTTCTGGGAATTTATGGAAATTCAAGGCCATTTTCTGGGAATTTTGGAAGTTCAAGGCCATTTTCTGGGAATTTTTGGAAATTCAAGGCCATTTTTTGGGAATTTTTGTAAGTTCAGGGCCATTTTCTGGGAATTTTTGGAAGTTCAAGGCCATTTTCTGGGAATTTTTGAAAGTTCAAGGACATTTTCTGGGAATTTTTGGAAATTCAAGGCCATTTTCTGGAAATTTTTGGAAGTTCAAGGCCATTTTCTGGGAATTTTTTGAAGTTCAGGGCCATTTTCTGGGAATTTTTGAAAGTTCAAGGCCATTTTCTGGGAATTTTTGGAAATTCAAGGCCATTTTCTGGGAATTTTTGAAAGTTCAAGGCCATTTTCTGGGAATTTTTGGAAGTTCAAGGCCATTTTCTGGGAATTTTTGGAAGTGCAGGGCTATTTTCTGGGCATTTTTGGCAGTTCAAGGCCATTTTCTGGGAATTTTTGGAAGTTCAGGGCCATTTTCTGGGAATTTTTGGAAGTTCAAGGCCATTTTCTGGGAATTTTTGGAAGTTCAGGGCCATTTTCTGGGAATTTATGGAAATTCAAGGCCATTTTCTGGGAATTTTGGAAGTTCAAGGCCATTTTCTGGGAATTTTTGGAAATTCAAGGCCATTTTTTGGGAATTTTTGTAAGTTCAGGGCCATTTTCTGGGAATTTTTGGAAGTTCAAGGCCATTTTCTGGGAATTTTTGAAAGTTCAAGGACATTTTCTGGGAATTTTTGGAAGTTCTGGGCCGTTTTCTGGGAATTTATGGAAATTCAAGGCCATTTTCTGGGAATTTTTGGAAGTGCAGGGCCATTTTCTGGGAATTTTTGGAAGTTCAAGGCCATTTTCTGGGAATTTTTGGAAGTTCAGGGCCATTTTCTGGGAATTTATGGAAATTCAAGGCCATTTTCTGGGAATTTTTGTAAGTTCAGGGCCATTTTCTGGGCATTTTTGGAAGTTGAAGGCCATTTTCTGGGAATTTTTGGAAATTCAAGGCCATTTTCTGGGAATTTTTGGAAGTTCAAGGCCATTTTCTGGGAATTTTTGGAAGTGCAGGGCCATTTTCTGGGAATTTTTGGAAGTTCAAGGCCATTTTCTGGGAATTTTTGGAAGTTCAGGGCCATTTTCTGGGAATTTATGGAAATTCAAGGCCATTTTCTGGGATTTTTTGGAAGTTCAGGGCTATTTTCTGGGCATTTTTGGAAGTTCAAGGCCATTTTCTGGGAATTTTTGGAAGTTCAAGGCCAATTCTTAGGCATTTTCTGAGAATTTTTGGAAATTCTTAGGCATTTTCTGGAAATTTTTGGAAATTCTTGGGTATCTTCTGGGAACTTTTGGAATTTTTTGCGCATTTTCTGGGAATTTTGGGAATTTTTTGAGCTTTTTCTGGGAATTTTTGGAATTTCTTTGGGCACCCCTCGATTTTTACGTCTGGGGACGTGCAAAGGAATTGGTTTATGCAACAGAGGTGCCCTCACGAGAAATTTTTAATGGAGCGAATTATAGCTGCATTTGAAATAATGAAAAGAGAAATGCGACTTCGCACAATAACATTTGAAATAAGGAAACTGTGTCGTGCATGCATACGGAGTAGAGGAGAACAATTCGAACAAATATTATAACTCATATTTAATAAAAACATAATAAAGATAAAAAGAATTTTCTTGACCCTGACAACTTCTATCTCTTATTTTGACCATACTATAAATAATTTCTCCAACATGTAGCATACCGTTGGAAAGAGTATAAACTAGACAACTTTTTAAAACAAACCTATGTTCAAAATAATGTTTATTTTTTTTTATATTGAATTTAGAAGTAGAAATTTTTCATACATTTACACATTTTCAAGACTTTCGAAGCTCATATAATTTATTTTATTGAAGCCATTTGTACCAAATAGTGATTTATTTAGACTAAAAATACATTGCAGAATACAATAAAAGTTATTTCGTGCTATTACAATCACAAACAAAAAACATATGACGATTTAAAGGCGAAATTTCAGGTAATTTAAATAAAAAACGAAAAAAATTCATATCTCAGTTACCGTGTCACTTAGGACGTAGGGTCGTATGGGTGAAAACTAGCTAATGATCCAACCAATTCCCCAAAAAATTGTGTCGGTCCATGTGCCGAACACCCTGTATAGATGAGTCAAGGCTTAGGATTTTTAAGTTCTAAGAAATCAAAAATATGTTTCTAACATATGTAACAAAAATTGCAAAATATGTGGTAAAAATTATTAAAGCAAGTTTTAAATTAAGAAAAGCTAAATTACGCTAATATATTTGCTCAATCAAATTCTAATTTAAAATCAATTTTTAATTTAAGTTGCCATCAAGATTATATATTCAATTACAGCTTAGAATTCATATTATTTTATATATCGTGCTGATAACAAATAATATTGTTGTTTTATTGAAATCATGTTTCGTATTTCAATTTTTACTAATTGCAATTAAAATTTAGTTTGGAATATAAAACTTACACTTCTCGAATCATTTTAAAATGAAAGCTGAAATTGAACTGTAAATTTTGTAGTTTATTCAATCGGATTTGAAACTTAGCCTATTTGTATTCAAAATATCACAAAATTTCTATCTAATTGCAACCAAAATTTTGGAATTTAAACTCAACTTTTCTCCGAATTTTGCCCTCAATAAACATAAAATTTTGCTCAAATCTATTTTATAATTTTAATTTAATGTATAATTTTTCTCTTGCCAGTCCAATTCGAAATACAAACTTAACTTTTAAACTAAAAACTAATTTACAGTTATGTTTTTGCTCAAGTCCAAATTACTATTCAAATTCAATTTCTACTCAACATTTTATTCAATACTGCTTAAAATTCAAATACTTCGATACTTACTCAGATTTCGGCTCAAAATTCTGATACAAATTTAACAAACCGTTTGCTCTAAACTATAGAGTTTTAAATTCTACTCTAACTCAGCATTTTAATAACACTCAAATTTATCTTATAAATGCACTTGCAACTAAAGCTGAAGTTGTTTTCCAAATTTTTAACCGCATGCACATTTAGACAAATCTTGGTTGGAATTTTTATTTAATTTGTAAACAAAATATCACAAAATCTCTAGCTTAATTTCAACCATAATTTTATGTTAATTAAATTTGGAATTCAACCACAATTTTTAAATATTTTTTAAATTAATTAGGTACATCCAAATGTTTACTCAAACTCTCGAATTTTTAGTCCAATTCAAATTTTAATCTGGTTTCAAATCTGATTTTACTCCGTTCTAGATCAAAATTTTGCTCGAATAATTTTAACTAAATTTTTAAAATTCACTCAAACCTTTATTAAACGCAGTCCGGATTCCAAAGTTAAGTTTTAAGCTACGTATAAGCTCATGTATTTGCTTAAATTAAATTTAGTTCATTTTTTTAAGCTTTATGTTATAATAAAATAATTTTATTTGGTTTTTTAGCTTAATATTCCATTTTTTATTAATTATTTAATAAAAACCTGACGTTTCGACGGTACATTTTAAGGAACAAACAGGGAAAGGCTACAGCTACAGAAGATAATGCAAATATATAAAAATGGGTGGCCAAATAACAAAAACAAATTACCAGAGAATATTAGAATTTTTCATAAAGTTAAAAATGATATAGGTAAATAGATTAGTAGTTCCTATACAGGTCAAAATGTTGGATTATCTACATGACTCTTATTTAGGTATTACAAAGATGAAGAATAAGGCAAGACAAGTATTATATTGAAGATCACCCCATATAAAGTTTAAGATGCAAGGTACGAATTTCTGCATTATGCAACTTTTACCACAAACAAACAAGATGAGATTTAAATTTTATTCTGTGCGGCTCCCGGACTATAACGCCGAAATTCTCTAAACTAAATTAATCGATTTAACATTTTCCAAGAATAAACCATATCACACACAAAAACCAATAAACAAAATTCATTCCGATTTCCGATCATCAAAAAAAAAATAAAGTCTGATCGCAAAATACGTGATTATCGCGCTTTATTTGTTTTTCCCTTATATTGTACAAAACGTGTTATATGCGATCCTTGTCCAATACAATTTTTGTTAAATCCGCACAAAAAAAATAAAAATAAATAAATAAGGTGGCTAACAAAGTGCTAATTTGTTCACCTGCACGCAAAATTATAGGTTCGCTAAATTAAATTTTGATAACAAAATCAAATAAACATTTTCATCAATTTATTTTTTTTATTTTTATTTCTTGCGCATCTTTATCCGCGCACATCTCACATGATTGATCCATAATTTTAATTTTAAGTGGTTTTGTTTACTTTTCGATATTATGAAACTTATGAGAAATATTTAATGCTTTATAAGACGACCGACAGGGTTGAATTCACTTATAATTGTGTAAAATATGACGAATTCAAATCTGTATGGACGATGAGTAGGTGTGATGTAACGTGATTTATCAAGAAAATGTGGCGCCACAATCGTTTCAATTTAAAAATTAAAAGTAATTGACAGTTCAACTCTGTTTATTATTTGTTTTTTATTTTTTATTTATTTACACATTTTCTCATTATGTATAAAATAATAATGAAGACATTTAACAAAAATAAAAAACTCGATCAAGTGTGTATGTATATGGGAACCGAAAAAAAAAAATCAAATCCCCTTGTTCTTAATACGTTTTTCTTATATGATTGATCTGGCAAAAAATTTTGCGTACCTTTATATAAAAATAACACTCAATATAATATATAATTAATAATTTTTACGAATTTTTTTCGATATAGGTAAAAATATGATCGTTTTACTTTGATGTATCGGATCGCTGTTAATTTCCGCTTTAATATTTTGGCTTTGTTTACTCATATAGGAGTTGTAAAAGGGAAACGTAAGATTATCTGATTAAGACAGGACACAAAAGTTTTTTGTTTTTGTTTTATACATTACTTACACACGGTTATGTACATAAACGCATTAAAGTATAAGGATTCATTTAATTGGCGATTTTTCGGGAAATAGCCACAATCGAATGAGTTATTTTTCTTGCAACAGGGTTGAATTCTAGAAAGTAATACCGATCATTATATTGAAGATGTTCATTAACAAAACATTAGAACTGTGCTTTCATAAAACCTAAAAACCTTATACAATAGACTGAATAGAAATATATTGACGAAGAAAAATTGCAAATCGAACAAAGCATACAGACAGACGGACATTATTTATTTACTTTTCGGATTCCCGGGTTTTTTCGGGTTACAAGGGATTGCAAAATACCAGTTTTTTATCATGGTATAAATATACAGAGGTATCAACTTCCAACCAATCGTCATATCGCCATTTTTCCATTTAATGACGTCACTTTGAGTTATATATTTCGTAACGTTGACTCCGTTTGGTTGGGATTTGTGTTTTTTCTATCGTGTATAATCGTTGGAACTTATTTCCATTTCCAAAACTTAAAAATATTCTTATAAACCTAAACTAATTCGCAAAAACAAATATCCAAATTGACTCTGAGTGACATCACGCTCCACTTTCTTTCACTGTCAAACATATCTTCTAATATTTGTATCCAGTGCAGTCGAAGTGAGTACGGTTGGAGTATTTGTACTATTTTCGTCTAGTCTTACTCCTGTACTCCGCTATTTCACATTGTACTCCCCTGTTCTAATAACTGCTATATGCGTACTAATACTTTTACACAATATTTGAACTTATCGTCTTTTGCTTGCACTAATTATAATATTCTAGGAGATAGCAAGATTTTTTCAAGAGCATATTTCCAAAGTTAATTTATAATGGTTTCTGTTATTCTCCGGAAAATTCATTAAACGGGTTTCTTGCAGTATTGTGTCAGCCATTTTAGCAGACTAAATACTCGATAATTTAGCAAATTGCAATTCGCAAGTCAAAAAATTTGACAACTACCTAGACCGGTTTTACCAAGCAATTTTTTTTTCTAACTGTTGTTTGTTTTTACAAAAAAAAAAACGATATAGTTGCTAGCAATTCTTTAAGCCCGTGAAATAAAATGAGCAACCAAGACAATGAATACTATCGATAGAAATTTGTTCGCAAATATTTTGTTTCTAGCCCATTATCTACCCCATTCAAACATGTCAAATTTGCGAACTAAATTACTTCAACTTCACAAAGCTTTTTTTTAAGAATCTGAAGATTTATTGGTAAAACTTATAACAAGATAATTCCGATTTTTTTTCAACTTATAAAAACATCAAGGAATACTGTAGATAGATGCACCAGATAAAGAACTTTTATCTGCTTTAGCTAAATATTTAGATTGCAAATAGAAAAATTAGCTGCGAGACAAATTATGCGGCCATTTACCTTTACCACACAAAAACGATGTATGGAAGTCTGAATGTACAATGCTCTCAAATCCTTCTTTAAGCTTAGACTAGGACTTCTATAAAAAAGTAATACTGTAAGATAATTTCTACAGTCATTCCATCTTTCCAGACTAGAAAGTTGTATAGAAGTCTGGATTTATGCAGTGTGATGTGGGAAATTACATTCGTCTAATACGCCTTGATATCAATATTCTCAAATCCTTTGTTTATATTTGAATAAAATTCGAACTCCCATGCAACTTTCTTGTCTGGCAAGGCTAGCAGAAATTGGCTTTCAGTTTTATTTCGACATCCTCCTTCTCGCCTAGGTAGGATCTAGGTAGGAATATGCTGACCAGACATCCTTGTTTCTCTGGACGTGTTCTGGATTTTTAAACTTCTGTGGGCATCCAGGAAAACGTCTTACATTATCCTGGTTATTAGATAATATTCCTTCAAATCCCTAAATTTATTAGCGGTAATGCAAAATTCAGGAGGAACCAGAAAAATATTAATTTCAACAAAATTTAATTCGAACTCCAGCCCAAATGACTGGCCCAAAATATGTTTCAGGACGTTGTTTAATATGTTTAAGGTTAGGAACTCTTTATATAGAATCGGCTTAACATCTCCGAAATAAAATTTCACTAAAATACATCGACAAATGAGTATGTTCTATTCGGTGCTGTCGGCGAAGAAAATTGTCTGGGTTGGCTGTGCCTTGAAAACCAACATTGGTTAATCTAATTTTTGATTTATGTATCGATCATAATCCCGTTAGTACGAGTAGTGTTCTAAAATATTTCGGGCCACGTTTTATTTTAAAAATTCTGATCTCAGTACTACCTTATGGCAGACAATTTTTTCAGGCCTTAAAATAACAGGTTTTATAATAGGTTTTATAGAATTTACAAAATATTGCAGATAATAAATTTCACTAAAATCCACCAACAAATATACTTGTTCCATTCATTTGATGGTGGAGACTGAGAAGGTAGACTGAGTGTATACAAATAAATTTGGCGAACATCATTTTTGATTTAAAGTTTTAACCCAAAAATATCCTGAATTTAAGCGATGATTTAATTTAGAAACCCGACGCTAGATTATATGGCCGAAGGAATTTTCCAGAACCGGAATTAACAAATTATATATTAGGAACTACCTAAGGATTCGACTTAACATCTCAAATCTGAGATATTAATTCTACTTATTAAAATCCATCCACAAACGTGCAACCTAGTTCCATTTGAAGCTGGAGACGTAGCACACTGCTTGGATTGGTTGTCTATGTAAAAAAAAACAAAAAACGCTGAAACAATGTTTCTTATAAATGGCATCAATCAAACTGTCATTATAGTGGTGTTTCGCAATATTTGTTGAATTTGGCTCTTATTTAAATTAACAAATCCGACCCCAAATGATGTGACCCAAGAAATTTTCAGAGCGTCAATGCGGTTTTGTATTAGGGACTACTGATAGAAACGGATTGATAACTGAAATATAAAATTTCACTAGAATCCATTGACAAACGTGCTTCATTTGGTGCTGGAACCTGGAAATGTACTAAGGCCTGGCGTGGTTTTTGAAATAAAAAACTAATTTTTCTTTGCAAATCTAATTTCCCCAAATTTGTTTTCTAATAACCAAATTGTCATTATAGTGTCTTGCAATATTTATTGAATTCTGGTCATGTTTAATTTAAGAAACTCCATATCTGCCCCAAATGGAACTGCTCTGATTATGTACAAATTCCATTGAAATTTATTGTCTGACTTAACCAATATATTTGATAATCAATGAATTAGTTGTAAGTAAAACCTCCAAATTATGAATCAAGTTAGCGGGTTTAAAATTTTTCTGGTTGTCGCCACCAAACCAATTTCTTATAGCATTTTTTTTTAAATCAAATACATAACATATTTCCAGACTTAATAACTGTCCCATTTTTTTAAGGCAATATTTTCAGACTTCGTCCAGGATTAGCCATTTTTGACCTGTCACTCTAGGTACCTAATGTGGTATCATCTGGTGTAATGACATTTCTTTAAATTGTACCAAAATATCTTCCAAATCTCAAAAATTACCGTTGTGAATATGACGGTTGTGAAATTACGCTTTTGAAAATGAAAAGGGCTCGAAGCTTAAGTTGCTTTAAGATAAATTTTCCATTTATTACTTAGGTTTCGCTGATTGGAACTCTTCTCTATATGAGAAAAACATGCAAAATCTCAAAATGATAATCTAAAAATATCTATGATTTCTTGGAGGGTTGTGGCCGCGTTAATAAAAACTATTTAGCTCGAGCAGCATATTGAGCTTTACGCTTTAATAGTAAAATAGATAAAGAGCTCTAAACCAATAAATTAATCACTAAAAACAATTTTAGTATAATTAGCTGGATCGTGATTTTTTTAACACAAAGCACCAACAATTATTTATGCCTAATGTGTAACTATTGTATTTCGTATGTACTCCCTTCTGACTAGAAATACTCTCCTGAAAATTTGAAACGTACTCTATTTAAAGTTTTCAGAGCGACAGCACTGTTTGTATCATGGTTTTTGATGTCTAATCGAATAAATGAGAGATACGAGAATCCAACCACCAACACAAGCAACACAAACGAGCCAAAACCCAGTAATCTACGGCGCTGATATGAAGAGAGGCGAGCGATATTTAATACAATGAAAAGTTAGTTGATTTGGTATCGTCGTCATTAACGGTCAAATGTTTAAAATCTAAATTGAATATTTAATTGAGGTTATGTTAATCGTCAGTAAATCTTCAGTTTTATTTTGCATAAAATTATACAAATTTTGGCACAATAATTATTTTAATAACACAATTTATTTATTAATACACAAACAAACTCGTAAAAATTCACGGATGATAAAAAATCACAAGTCTTAAATTGTCCCAATTGAAATTCATGTCAAATCGATTGTTGCTATTGGTAACTGAAAGAAAAATCTTGCATAAAGTCGCAATTTATCAAAATTGATTCAAATCAGAAAATAAATGATTTATTATACCCAATAGAACTCCACATAAGTTATTCGTCTGCGGTTTGATTTGACAAGACGAAAAATGTGTCGCATTAAGACATGTCATACACCCTTAGCGAATATATAAGGCTAAAGGCATCTCTCTCGCCCTAGCTTTGTTTGAGTTGAGATGCCTAAAAAATGATTCGTGAGCGACGTAAGTTACTATATACATAACTGTAAAAGAGTAGTTTGGTAAACAACAGATCCATTCATTTTCCGTGTGACTGTAAAATCAACAAAAAATAACGGATGTAATTATAAAGTTTAACCGTAACCGTTTTATTTTTTTATTTGTATTAATCGGTTTGTATCAAATTGAAGATTTTTTGATCGATGGATGAATGAATGAGCACAATAAAATAGAAAATATTTAACTGTACATAGTGTTTGTTAGTGTTATATTACTTTGTAGATTGATTTGACATGTGGTCATTTCGATGGTCTCAAGGGCGCACGTGTAAAGGACAAATTTGATCCTTTATTTTGTAATTATGTTTAGGTAGGTTAGGTATACCTTCGAAGCGATAATTCAATTTTCGATAATTATTTGGAAAAATAAATAGCTTGATGGGGTCTTAAGATTTTTAGATGATTGGTGTAATCTATAACGATTAAATACATGTACATAAATACCAGAAAGGATCATTGATTAGAGTTTGAAAAACCAGTGATTAGGGAAAACAATTACTAAAATCACGTTAGTCAAATGTTGGTGCATTAAGTCGATTTTTGTATCCTTGTGTGTTTAGTTGTCTCAAAGAAATGACATAGTTTTGTATTTTGATTCCCAAATGTCAAGTGGCCCTTGCCAAACTTCACGTTATTCGGAAAGGAAGTTATTTGAAATTTTGCCAGATGTTTAAATGGGGAAATCTCGGTGGAATACTAGAATACCAGCCCATATGAGAAAAATATTTCAAAGGTACATACATATGTATATGGCTGAGAATGGTTCAACAGAAGACAATAGAGTTCTGTAAAAATAGTGTTCAATAATTTCTCTCCTCTCCGCAGTAAAATTATGTATAACTGTGTAAACCGGAAATTCTAACAAAACTTTAAAAAAACGAAAAAAAATTAAAAAAGGAATCATGATCGACAGATCTGTTATGTTAACTGTAAAATTTAAAATCCTTTTAATTTACTCATAATTTTATAGATACGTACCTAACAGATAGATAACCAAAAGATACATTCAATATCCGTGTGGCTGGAAAATTAAAATAAACAAAAAATAACGGATATAATTATAATGTTTAACCTTAACCGTTTTGATTTTTTTTTTATTATTAATCGATTTATATTAAATTGAAGATTTTTGATCGATGAATGACTGAACACAATAAAATAGAAAATATTGTTTGTTAGTGTTGTAGTTTGTAGATTATGATTTGACATGTGGTCATTTCGATGAAGTCTCGGCGCACGTGTAAAGGACAAATTTGATCTTTTATATAATCATAATTAAGTGTATATTCGATTTCAAAAAAACAAATTTCGTTGTTTCAAATCGCATGATCGGCCCTCAATTTTGTTAGAGATAAGAAAATCGTTGCTATCCTGCACAAAAATGTGACCGGTGATTTTTTTTTTGTACCAATATTTTTTCGTGTGGAGAATTTTATGTATAGGGATAAACTGTGCAGCTTATCGTTCAAGTCTAGACTCGTGCGAGTCAGCGCCTAAACAATACAAATTACAAACTATTGTTACAATTTTACCTCAATTTTATCAATATTTCATTGTTGAAGAAATGTCTAAGAATTCCTGTATTATTTTTCGCTCCGCTATTATTTAATAATATATATAGCTGACAGCTCAAACTATGTAAAAGCAAACAAAAATTTAAAAAAAAAACTCCAAAAACTTTCCTTTACTCGCAACGATATGTCGATAGACCTGGCACAAGCGAAAGCAAAAAGTCAAAACGTTTTGTCTTGCACAATGTTTCAAAACTGCACAGTTTTACCCCATACACGGTCAAGTAGACTTGCTACGATTGACATGTTCATTAAATTTGCGCAGTTAAACGTTGCGTCTAGGGCCGGCTAATACATCTAGTAGAGGCAATACCATCAAGAGAACCGGCGAATAACTTATCGATCAACATGTCATTGAAATTTCAATAAATAAAATGTCAAAAAACGTCAAAGAATGAAATTAATTTCTAAAGCTTACTATGTATATCATTCTTTCTTTGGAAATGTTAACAAATTTAATTGCCACCAGCAAATGTCGTGTTCTATTGACGCTGAAAAACTGATCTAGATCAAAAAAATTAAACTGAGATCAATTTCTACTATTTAAATTTATGTGATGTTCTATTCACCCAAAAAGTTTGATCTGAATCAAAAAAAAATGGCGGCAGATCAAGGTTTTGTGTTCTATTTACTCAAAAAAAATCAAGGAATTGTTTGATCTTGGTCAAATTTCGGAAATTGCATTTTTTTAAGATTTACCCTCATTTTTCTACCAAATTCACTAATACTGCTAATACGTAGAAATTTCCATTTTTTATTATTATAAATGGCAGCAAAAAATCTAAAAACACCATTTTAGTTGACGTCATTCGTGAATTTAATGTTGTATTGTGAGTTTAACAATATAAACAATTTTATTTTAACTACATATGTTTACCAGCACAACTTCAAAATTAGATCAAATGTTTTTGTGTTCTATTAGAACCATCAAATCTGGTTATTCCGAAAAAAAAGTGAATAGAATTTGACATTAATTTCTACTATTTCTGAAATTTGATCTAGATCAAACAGCCTATTGATTTTTATGTGTAAATAGAACGCAAAAGATTTTTTTTTTGATCCAGATCAAATTTTTTGGGTGAATAGAATATCACATAAGAGAGCTCAGTTTTTTTTATGCAGGTTTAGTTTTTTTTTTTTTTTTTTTTGAGTCAAGGGGACACAATATTTGAAATTTGAATTTAATGTCGCATTCTATTGGCTCACAAAAATGGAACCTAAGAATGTTGAAATCTTCATAGTAGAAATTGATCTCAGCTCAGTTTTTTTTATCTAGATCAGTTTTTTTTTACGTTAAATATCACGATTTTTATTCACTGAACAGCCGGAGGTGCACAACGATTTGTATGCCAAATTTCTAGTATAAAATGGACTCATTTATCACAGAAAAATCCATTTTTTCCATTCCATTTTGTCCTTGAATTGGACAGTCAAATATTTAATAATATTATTTAACTGGTAGTTGGCTCTTTCTTCAAACAATTAAATTTTCCGGCATTTAAAAAAAAAATGTCAACCAACCGCGCACCAATTCTTTGTAACACTTACTAAACTTTTCAAAAAAACTTAAAAAATTTCTTCGTCACTTACGGTGCGAAAATATTTCAGTGAAACCCTGTAATTCTTTTTTTCGCATAATCTATTTCATGAGGAAGGGGTGGTACTTTCCTGCTCCATATAGGCGCATAGTTTCCGTTTTCGGAAATATCTCATTTTTCAAATACTTAGGTATTTATTTTTTGGCTGGGTCCAATCAGAAGATTCAGTATTAAAATATTGACGCGCTTTACACATCGGTGTGGCACCAGTTTCCTGTTTCAAAAATATGTCAAAATCCCAATTCGTAAATAAATCTTTACTTTGCAGGACACAATCGGTCAGCTCAATCAACATTATAACCGGGAATCGTATATCAATTGTATTAAATCATCAAATTTAACATGCCGCTCCGATAACGCATTACCATTTTTGGCACAATCATGATTCATCCATTTGATTAGTGCCTTAAATAAATCAACTTCCAGTACTGGTTTTGTTGGCATACCCATATAATCCAGTTTTAAAATTGCCTCCATTTTATAATTAATTGGGCCGATAAGCATAAAAATCCAATTGCGTAACAAATGAGAATTTTCTCCATACAAAATAAATTAATACCAAATTTTCTCAGAGGTGTTAATTGGTCACTTTGAACGATGAAAGCGATCACCATATTTTCCAATTTCTAATCAAGTGAACCGTAGTGTATACTTTATCGCAATAAATAGTGGTAAGTTGATAAAAAACAATTTTTATAAAACTCTAAGCGCTTTCATTTTCAGTGCCACAATTAACAATTTACTCGTTTATCTCGAATATGTTATAAATTGCGCACGCGCACGTTAAATTCAAACTGCAATCTTCAAATAATGGTGTCCATATGTTTTGGAAAATACACATCAACAGCAACAAAAACCAGTACACAAGGTTAAAAAATATATCTACTACGTGTCACACCATATGTTCCTCCTCCCGATATATATACGTATTGTATACCTGGCCCATTTAAATTAAATTGGTTTTCTTTTAAATATTTTCCTAAAACCTTTTTGGAAACGAACGCACAAAACAAAAATTATTCATCATTATTATTGTTATTATTGAAATCCACCACAGCAGTTGAATCTTTAACGATTTTATATGAAAAAATAAAAATTCGTTTGCTACCGTCTCGAGCACAATGCACTACATATTATATGGTAACAAGTGTTGAAGGGTTCTTTTGGTTTCATATGCTCAATATACCGTACAAAACCCTTGAGTACAAATAAGTTTTATTTTGTAAGTGTGTGTGTGTGTTGTTACAATTTACTTCCTTTTCGTCTTTAAAGCCGTAAAAGTTTCCTATAAAACAATTTTTGGTTATGTCCTTATACTTATATTGACATGATTCAGTAATAATTAACATTTTTTGACCCCATCTTGAGAAATCTCGGAAAATTCGATTTTTCAAAAATCATTAGAAAATTTGTATAAAATCAGCCTCTGGAGTTTTATGTCTGGAGATGTATTTTATTGATGTGACTTGTCAATAGCTATCGCAGGAAAAAAATTACTGGAACGTTTTTCAAATTTTCCGAGATTTTCCACGGGAAACTTGAACTGAATTTTCTTCCTGCGAGAGCTATTGACATAAGTCACATCAATAAAATACATTTCCAGACATAACACTCTAGAGGCTGATTTTATACAAATTTTCTAATGGTTTTTGGAAAATCGAATTTTCCGAGACTTCCCACGGGAAACTTGAACTGATTTTTGTTTTCCTGCGATGGCTATATACACTCTAGTAGAGGTTGATTTTATTCCAATTTTTTGAATTCTTCTGATTTTCCAATGTTTTCCGCGATTAGGTTAAACAAAGTTTTCCACGTAAGACTATTTACAATTGTTTATTACAAGCCATGTATCCTATTTACTTTCGGCTGATAACTACAAAACTTTTTATTTTCGGCTGGAATGTTAATTAGGTAATCTGCGTTACCGACTTTTTACTTTCGGCTGGAAATTTTCGGCTAACTTTAACAGGATCATACATAATATGTATACTTAGTAGCTTCCTTTCCCTCTCAACGAAATCTTCATCTACTCCGATTCGGAATCTAGAGAGACAAGTTGGTTCAATGGAATAGGATTGAAATGCCGAATGTCGAAGAGCCGAATGTCGAAAGGTCCAATGTCGAAAAGCTGCATCGGTCAAAAGACCGATTGGGTCGAAAGGCCGATTGGGTCGAAAGGCCGAATGAGCCGAAAGGCCGAATGTCTAAGAGCCGAAAGGGGTGAAAGTCCGAATATCGAAAGGCCTAATTTCGAAAGGCCGAATGAGCCGAAGGGACGATTGTGTCGAAAGTCCAAAAGTGTCGAAATTCCAAATCAAAGTGAAAGGAATTAAGGGATCACTACATTTACCTGAAAAAAAAATCAAGAAATTATCAGAAAAGGAATTCAGAAAAATCTAGAAAAAATATTTGGTCTAAAATAAATGAAAAACATTTTATAGGCATTTTTAGACATTTGTCGTACTTGAGATATTTGTGGTAGTTCTATCATTAGAAGTGATACGAGCGGTACAATTAATGTTCGTCGATGCCGTATTAACCCAACGAATTAAGCCATCCACAAAATAACTTGAAACATAGATGTGAAGTTTTCCACAAATCCACAGATTCTATATACAAATGTATTAGTTTTACACTGCTAAAATAAATTCCAATTGGAAAAATTACGATTCATATTGAAATATTTAGTACTAAAAATGTAATTCTTTACAAAATCTTTCGAATAAAAGTTGTTCCCTGGGAAAAATAGGACCATTCAAGGGAAATATTAGTGGAATTTAGTCAAAATAATTTATGGACCATAAGAAAATGACTCCAAATCTCTCTGGCAAGTAGAGTAAATGACATTTAACAATTTTTTGTCTAAATCGAAAGTTTAAATTAATCCTTGGTTTAAGGAATAGTTGATCGGTACTCCATGTACTATCGGATCCTGACAAATATTTAAATATCAGTCGAAATCTCATGGTACATAAAGTTTCCAGACTAATTTTTTCCACTGGATAGGGAGTAGTTTTTGGGCTCAATGGACGGAGTATTAGATAAAAACTTCCAATTGAAATAAATTTTAACTGAATTCACTTTCCGATAGTGCACGTAGTAGCCGACCTATTTCTCCGTCCATCGAGCCCAAAAACTACCCCCTATCCTGGGGAATAAATTATCCTGGAAACTTTAGGTACCAATTGAGATTTTGCGACTGCAACTGATAAATGAGCCCTCACGAATAATTTAATTTTGACCAGTACATTGTGATTTCAGCTAAAATTTTTAAATGGTGTTAACACCCCTTGTTAGAGATTTGGACTCGAATTCCGTTAGCATATGATATAGATGACTAAACTCAGTCTTAATAAACCAAGCCCAAAATCTTCCCCCTAGTCTAAGGAATATATTAATCTTGAAGTTTATTTTGCGATTTCGATTGAAATTGTTAATTGGCCATTAAAACCCCTTGCCTGAAGTTTGAACTCAGGTTCTGACAGTACACGAGGTAGATAACTAAATTACCCATACAACCAGCCCAGAATTTACCCTCTAGCCCGTATTAAAACGAAATATTGATTTATGTTTCTTTAGTGTAATTTGATTTTGAATGCATATAGTTGAAAAAGCTTAAATGGTAGGCAGAATAATTATTTTTCAAGTTTTTTTAACTCTTTTTATAACCGAGTTGAAATTAGATTTAGCGGAAAATCCTTTAAATAAATTTATTCCAGTCAAATTTTAATTGGTTTTACGGTAAACACCGTCCACATTGGTGGATCACCAATGGGATTTTTTCAATATTTGTTGACATAAGGATAGAGTGATGTAAAAGCCATAAAATGTTTAAAAACATATAAAAAATATTTGACGTTTTTTTTTGCACCTAATACGCCTATTGAGGCAAATGTGTACTAAACTTGAAATTTACTGTACTAAATGATTTACCCGACTATTGGTCCGCAGCCTTAATGTAAAATTTAATTTATTTGGTTAAAAGGCTAGAAACAAGCTGCCAATATTATGCAAGACCTACAGATATTTCTAACAATTCACTATGTTTGGCAATTATGGAAAAAAGTCTATTCCTACTCAAGCCGGGTTGAACCTTGCATGCAACCATATATAAAGTATAGTTTACACTGCAATATTTTATGGATTTGGTAGTATAATTTGAAACGTTACAAGTTGGTTCCAAGATGACAAGGTAAAAACTCCCGAACCAACCCTGTCTCTATTTAAGTAAAATTTCCATCTTTCCTTTAGATTCTCAATATCATCTACGAATCTTCTGAAACCTTTTAGGTCGACTGCCATTCTTTCATATAAATTATCGCTTTGGTGGCAAATCTTCTAACTACAGATTGTCATTTTAATTATTTCGTCTTATTAAAATCACAAACAACGATTATATACCCAACTAAAAGACTGCAGACAGTATAAAAAAAACTACCAACGCACCATAAGTGATATCGTGCGCGCACACATCAAATTTAATAGGCGATAATGACTGTACATAATTTGTCTGCTGCATGCATGCAAGCGTAGGGCCAATTCTATACCAATTTATCCATCAATATTTGAATAGCTATTGACTTGGAAAAAATTTGCTTGCGTGCTCACACAAAATAATGTTTCCACATATGGATAGGTTTCAGATTAGTGTTTTTTCTCTGGTAAATTTTCAATTAGCAAATTTTTCAAAAATGTTTTTATGCCATAATTATAATTCGTAAAACAAACAAATCTTCTATAATACCTATTTTCAAAGATTCTAAATATGAAAATTATAGTTCGCGTGCGTCTAGGCGTCTCTATACCTAATGTACCTTATGTATATACAATTTGTCGGTAATTTATTTGAGAACAATATTCAGTAAAATTCCACCAAAGATGTATTAAGATGCGCGAGATAAATACGATAATTTTAGGTTATGTTTGATGTGAGACATTTTGCACTGTAATTGATTGTATGTATGTGTGTACACGTCCATCTGGAAGGCATGTTAGAATTTTAAATTAGAATTCAATGATTTTTGTTTTGTTTGTGATCGAACGTAATCTCATCAAGAAGGTAGAATATCAAAACAAGAATTGAAAACAACATGTGATTGATTTAATGTAAATGTGATTAGTGTACAAAATGGCTACCACCTTTGTCGGCGCTCTATTACATATTATATTTATATCGAAAAGGATGTGAGAACGATACAAATTACCAATAAAACTCATAAAAAACAAAATATCGAAATTTAGATAACAGACCACCAACGAGAAGATATTTTGCTCAACTTTCTTTTTCTATAAATATGTAATCATAAATACTATTATAAATTTAAGAGTCCGATCGATGAAGTAATTATGCTTGATCGCAGGTCAAAATTCATAAAAAAAGGTTTAATCTTAACCCCTCGGCTAATTTTTATTAACCAAATGAGCTAAATATGCACTTGCTGTATACATAGCCACGTGTTCTATATAGAGAAACCTGAAATATAATGTAAAAGGGTTAAATTCTATTTAATTACCTAACATATACATATTTAACCAACTGTTATACAAATTCGAAATAAAATACGGCAAATTGGCGGGAATAATTATTACAAAACAATATAAAAAAAATAAGAATTCGTTTAATCTTTAACCGCAACGACGCAAAAAAAAAACACAAAACAAACAAACAAGCAAACTACCTTGTAATTATCTTGGTTTGTATATATGTACAAGGATCCGTTATAAGCCGCAAATTGTGATGAGATCAAATGAAAGTGTGAAAAATAAATTAAAGACCAAGAGAAAAAAAGGGACAAAATTTCTGTATTCGTACAAATGTATGTAATTTTCGGGAATCGGGATCAAAATATTAAAAAGTCATCTATTTCAATGACTTCCGAAAGTGATTAGCGTTGCATATAGGTATTGCGGTATAATTGAGATTTATTACAAGGTAAACGCGCGAAAGGATATATTTTATGCAGGCGATTCCATCACCACAATTCAATAATTTAACTCGATACACTAGAATTTAATCCTAATATACCTTTGCACTTGTTTCTGTGTATACATATATACACCTTCTTACCCTTGTATAATATATACTCAAGTGTTTCTTATTTATTTACCTTTCTACCTACCATACTCTGTTTACTTTGTGTTTCCTTGAATTGAATGTGTTTCTTTTTTTCGCACCGGATTTTCAGTAGATTAGGTACCATAAAATTTGCTTCCGTTAGCTACCAATTAACTTGTTATAATTTGGTTTTTCCGCAAAATAAATAAGGATTTACATTGTTGAGCAAACATACTCGTGTATCAAATTTTGTTACGCTTTTAAATGATTTAGCCTATTTGTGTTTTGTATTTTTTTTTGTAATAACGCGTCTTTTTCAATTAAACGAACTTTCAATGTTATCACATTCGTTATTCACATCAAATCGTACGGTTGTCAAAAGAGGAGACACAATAGATTCGAGATCGGAGATGGAATGTCGATATCGTGATTGTCTTGGTACAAATTATAATTTTTGGCTTGTGGTTGTGGGCTTGTGGCTGGTTTTGTTTAACGCGAAAGAGAGAGAGAGAGAAATCATTTCATTTTATCTAAAGTCGTTTGTAAAGGGTTATATATACTCAAAGATTAAACAAAATCATCTACGTATATGAGAGCGAAGTAACTGTATTTGAAATAAGCAACGTTAAGCGAGTTAAATTAAGTTAAGATATATTTTCTCGCTTAGCTGAAATGTGCTGGGTCTAAAATTCTAATAATCTTCAAAATTTAAGTGTGTCACGAAAGTTTACAAATTACGTATAATAAGCATATTTGGGCTAATATGCAACATATACTAAAGATACATGTTAAACCTAAAGTGATCTGACTGAAAACGTCTGAGTTAAATTCAACATGTAAACGGCGACTTGGCTGAAAGTTATCTGAAAGTAGTCTGAGTTCGGTCAGCTTAAATTTGGTTGGTTGAGTCAGTTTCTAAATTGAGTTAAACATGTAAACTATAATTTAGTTGAACTGACAGATTTTTTCATACAGGCAAAAGGTTTTATACATATTTGAAATGATTTTTAAATTATTTTAAATGATTTTCTAATAATTTAAATATAATTTTATAACAAAGTGACATTTAAAATGTCAATTCAGATCAAATAAAAAATTCCCATGTAACCACCAACCCAAAGTTTCAGTCAGATCACTTTCAGTCATAACTCAGTCAATCACTTTTGGGTTTAACATGTATCTTTAGTAATAATCACTGTAAAACAACCACTTAAAACATTTAATTCAGCACAATTCAGCAGTAACGTCAAAAAATGTTTGCTGCATCACATTTCAAATTCAAATTATAAAGCGTCGCTCATATTCGATTAAATATATTGATGACATTTTTTTTTCTTTTAACTGTCAATACCTTAATAATTTTAAATAATGGTGTTAAATTACAAGTAATCACCTGCTACTTTAGTATAACCAGAATAGGAAAATTCATAATTTTTATAAGGATTCATTGTATATACAAGAAGATCAGAATGAAGAAAAAAAATTAATTCAATCAACATTCGTTTACATCGTTTATCGTATTATACAATAAGATGAATTCAACCGATTTAAATGTAAAGTGTGCTTACCACGCGAACATCAATCAAAATTTAAATAAAAAAAATCAAATTAATTATTCAAATTATATAAATAAAAACGATAAACGAAATGATGTTTTAAAATTATGTTTATGAATGAATACCTCGGTTATGTATGTATATTTAACCCTTTTCTTTATTATTCGTTTATATTGTGTACGTGTCCGTGTATGGTAAGAAGATACGGATATTATAATACATTTTTAAATGGTTTTTGACCGCGGGCTATTTGTTATATTTTATTAACAAGATGATCAATTTGTTTCGGGGTCGCAACAGTAGTAAATTAAGCGTAAGTGTGCTTAATTTGTATTTATATGGTGATGAGTTGGTGCGGGTGGGCCATCGTTGAATTGGCCCTCTAAAGATAATTCTTCAAGAAACAAACTCATTTTCTGTACTTTTGCATCATTAATCAAAACACCCCTTTTATGTTGATTATATCTATACAAACCATTAAGCAAGACCACACATACATAACATATTTATGTGTCCGAGATGCACAAATGAATCGATCATTTTAATGGATTACATATTAAATGTTAAACTGTTTATAATGACTTAAAATCAAAATAGTTCACAACCGCATTTTCGATTGATCAATTCTTAATATTTATGTAATGTAATTAAATGATCTCGCGTAACAAAAGAGTTTTAAGGGCATCCGTATTATATCCCTGGATTATTTTTTTTTTGTCTGATCATTCCCATGATTGACATGCGATACAAGTGCATACACATACACTTGTGTTATGTATAAAGGAATAAAAGAAAAAATCATTAAATTGGCAAAGATTTTTGCTTTATATGTTTACAAATTCGGGGAATTGTCTACCTGAGGTGAAAACAAGTCAATTGACTTGTATTGTTTACTGAATACATAAAATTATGGTATAATGTTCAACTTAAGATATACAAATATGTACGATTCACGCCTTATAATTGAATTTTTATTTTTATTTGTATTTTTATTGCCAAACAATCGATTCGATCCAATCCAGATACATTGATACTCGTGTATAAATTCCAAGATTTTTACCACCACAAAATCTACCAAAAGATGTTATACCAACTATGTAGAATACACAAGAATATGATTGGCTCATCACTTGGAGCGGGCCACCTGAATCACTTTTTGTAATTTTATGATCTGTAAACCAAGTTATAGAGATGTTTGCAGATACAACGGTACAAGAAATATCATCAATTAATATGATTCGAATCGAATGTAAGTGACACTTTACAATTGAACTGAATTGACCTCACAGCAACAAAATTTTAACGTTAATGCTAAATTGAGCTGAATTATATATTTTACATTGCAGTGCACTTCATTATTTTTCCTTTTCTACTTTAATTGATTTCTTTTGGAGAAACAAGGAGAAATTGTACACTGCACTACATGGTGTGAATAAAGAGTAGATTCTCTTAGCGTTTTAGAAAATAGAGCAGAAGAGAAACTGGATAAATTTAAAACCCGCGATAGATGCTATGCGCGGCAGACCGGCAGTCAATTTTCTGTCTCTAAAACACACACTAAAATACCGACTAGAAATATGTAGTTTTTCATATTCAAAGAACAAAAGTTAATGTCAACCTTTACGGCTTAAAATCAACCCATCTCAAGCGACATATTAAAGTAATCGATTGTTGAGTTCTTGAATATTTATCAGGTTGAAAAAAATCTCATCCATAGATTAGTGTGTTCAAAAGAGCAGTTCCCACACATCCAATTAAATTAATTTTATTAAACCACAATTTCCGCGTGCGTCATCTCACGCTGTATAGTGGCGTCACCTAATAAACCTCGTTCCAACGTCAAATTTAACAATCGCGGGTACCAATTAACATCAAATCAAATTTATAATTAGATGATTTCAAAAATTGATCGAAATCTATCACATATAAACCACTTGAGATAATATAAACAGGACTTATCTATATGTAGAAAACAAATGTGGGCGTGTAACCACAAATTTCAATTGTTGGATCTTATCGTTTTGTTTTGTTGTCTCTTGTTGCTTCCTTAAATTGGTACCTATGTACGTACGCATATTTTCAATTATGTAGGTATGTTTACTACTCGTATATTATGTACAAGGAATTGCTCAGTGTTTGAGAATTTTTGTTCTTGTATTCTCAGAATATTATGAACAATAGATGTTGCTTTTGTGTATACGAGAACAATACACGACTATTGTTAGAAATGTAAATATTATGGCACTTAAGTGGCTTGTTGTTATTATTGTTATATTTGTCGATTTGAAATTTATATAAATCGGATATTATGTGGTTTCCGAGAGTGTATTTATACAAGGACCTAAATTGGTCCTTTAAATTAATTGTATTTTTATTATTTTAATTCATTTTACCCGATTAGGGAAGGAAAAGCGAATAGACTATTAAAAATGTATAATCTTTGTGGAACAATCTATTGGGCTATATGATGTCTGCTAAAAACAATTCTCTAGCACTTCACTAATGTTGTTTTCGATTGACCAAAAAAACTAAACTCAGTGCAAAAAAAACTAAACTCAAACATTTTTTACTATGGCGAGTTTAGTTTTTTTTGCACTGAGTTTAGTTTTTTTTTTGATCAATCGAAAACGACATAAACGTGGTAAATCATGTTAGGACCGTGCAACAATTAGTTTATAGATAAGGAAAGAATATGATAAAAATAAAACTCGCTTGCATCGGCTGATTGTGTCGTATGCAGGAAATGTAGAGACTGATTTCCTCAATATCGAACTTTCTTAAACACAAACAAGAAAAAAATGTCATCAAATGCTAAAAGGTTTTGGTTTCTTCATTATTTTATGCAAGTATCTACAACTTTACACAAAAACAGCATCTCGACATTATCAAAAACAGCGGACATCGATTTTGGGTTTGTTTCTAGGGTAATATTTTAGCATGATACACTTTCTGCAGGGAAAATATTGAAAAATGTCGATTAAACCTATCGGTTATTTCAAATTACATAACTAATTTCCAATTCGTATTGAGTTAATAATTGAGAGAGTCCGGATTTTTTGATTACAAATAACGTAACTTTTCACATCACAATAAAATGCTATACCACCAAAACTTGAAAAATCTGCTGAAACTTCTAGCGAACGCTAGGGTTATCGCAATGTTTAAATTTTGTGAACGTTGCCCAGGTTTCTACACGACTCAGTCTCGGCGTTCGTCATCGAAGGTATGAAATTAGCGATTGACTGCAAGAACGCACATCTTGATCGTCATCTTTGGGACAAGGTCTTGAGGAGTTTTCTCAATGAAGAATCAGCGCAGTTGAATCGTCTGCCAGAAATCTTTTACAGCAGCAAAAAAGTATTAATTAGCTGTTAAATTCACATAATCATCGTCATATTCAACGCAGCTTCTCAGAACCTGTAATCGATGTGGAGGTCCACCCAACTGATAAGTTTGCTCTTATTTGAAATCCAGATGCTCAAAGGGTGAAATCAAGCGATATCTCAATCGTTGGAACGACGCTACGGGTATATCGCACGTTAAAGCTGTACTCGAGAATTTTCAGAATTTATTTTCAAACAAGCTGGGTGTTGCACTCCACATCTCACTTCGAAAAATCCATATTGGAACAGAAAGGAAACAAAGATTGATGGTGAAATCGAACATCACTTTGCACAAAGAAACCTGAAATGTATCGAACATTTTCATCGAGCGACATTAATCGCTTTGAATCTGAAAAATCCGATAAATCCATCATGTGGTAACTACTATAGCTCAACAGTAAACTTGGGTCTACCTATAAAGAACTGTAAATCTGTCAGGCCTTAATCCAAGGAGACGTTCGCTAACTTAGGTCTCGCCAAAGCTGATACCAGAATTTAACTGTTGACAATAAGGAATCGTCCCGTGTCCAGGCAATTGTCCCATTGAGAAGCTTTCGCAGTCAAATATCTAAGAATTCGGAATACAGGTAAGTTCCGTCTTCGAAAAGATAAATGCCTCTGAAGTCAATTAATTTTCTTAGGTTTTAAGCCGATGCACTTATCTGTTGAATCGAACAGATATAGTTATTAAATTCAAATCAATCAAAAATGCTTCTGACCCTCACGGCAAAACTCAACTTCTGCTTTATTGTTGCTGCCAGGCAAAGCAACTATCGCAGAATTCAATAAAAAGCTTTTGAGAAACAGAATACTTGGTGTCCGGTTGGGCAATCAGCTATTCTACCTGTTCTATTCATACTCTGATCAGCCAAGCATAGTCAGAATGAAAATCTTCACCTGAAGCTACATGTGGTGACCGAATATCTTCCTTGATTCATGCTTGAAGTGAGTACATACAAGTTGTTTCTGTAATCCTGTCACAAGGAAGTCATTAATTATCATCCTGTGAATTAAAGCTCTACAGGAATTATTCGCTAATGAATAATTAAACGATATACTCGCATCTTGCAATGAATTCAACAATGCGACCACAACGTGTAACAAAAACTATCGATTAAAGATCACATCAGATCAAAATCAAACTCCATTAAATTTTGTGCAAATCAATTGTTTGAGATATTTTTATCTCAAACAAAATGATTACGTAACGTTAAATTTAAGAGATTAGAAATTAGTATGTAAATTTAAAAAAAATCTTTCTCATTCCACCGTCTTTGCCTTGCGTTAAAAAATTATTAGATACGCGTTAAATACCGCATCACAAAAATCTTGGTTCACAGCCCATTCGTATTCGAACTGAACGAAGGAGATTTTTTTTTTTATTTCGTATTTCAAAAGTTGGGCGCCAACAGCATTTTGACGTTCATCGTACAATGGCAGAAAATTGAAAAACAAAAACATTTTAAATTTATTTAATTTTATTCATTAAACGTATTCATTAATTAATTTTATATTTAACATTTGACTGGAGTTCAAAAATAATTACGGGTATGTTAAATATTCTCGTTCATATAATAAAAAGTTTTATAATGACGTTGTATTTTTGCTAAATATAGAAATGGAGGTGGTGCAACCTCACCGTGAAACTGCTGACCACCAAGATATGTGTGAAAATATTGTGAAAAACGTTGAATTGTCGGATATTTTGGATACAACTGTTGTTGGTTTAATAAGTAATAGTGTTATGGTTCATGAAACTGATCTAAATGGGACAAGTGAATTACAATCCGATTCATTTGAGTTTACGCTACGCCAGTCTTCCGATGAGCATGATTCCTCGATCAAACAAGACACTAAAGTGCCAGAAACCTTAGAAAATATGGATATACTACCTAGCGTAAGCCTCACATTTAATGAAAATCCTGAATCGAATCAAAGTAAATTAATAGACGGCGAATCAGAAAATGATTTACCACCAGATCCCGAACCAGAAGACAGTCCCGTAAAAATTACACAGAAAAAACGTAAAACAATCATCGAGTCGGATTCCGATGATAAAGAAGTAATAAATAATGTTACTATTTCGAAACCATTTAAGCTAATCGATTCTGAATCAGACATTTCACTCCGTGAAGACGAATCACCGGTGAAACGAAAGCTTATCGATTCCGATTCAGAATCACGTAACAGTGACGATAGTAATGGCCCAAAAACGGGTAAAAAAGTGAAAAAACTCAAGAGACGTAAGGATCACAAAACAACTAATCTTCCACCACCGATCGATAGTGATGAGGAAAATGAATCGAATCATAAACCACGGGATGTTATCGAAAGGGTCAATGAAAAGGAGATGATTGCAATCAAGAGTGAGAGCCAAAGAACAATACGGGAGCATATGGTGGAAATTCCGTCTCACAAGCCGAGAATGTTTACGCTGAAAGAGTTTTTAGAGCGTAAGACTGTATTTAAACCGACCACTCTCATCAAAGAACAGGTTAAGGCGTTCAAATCCAATGGGAATATCAAAATGAATCGAGACGAACTGAAAGTATTTGCCAAAAAGATTGAGCTGAGGAAACGGGATATTCGATCGTTTTTTAAAAATCAGTCGGCTGAAAAACCGACAAAGCCTAAACTTGAAGTTCCTGTAGTAAAAACACCTGAGAAAGTTAAACCTTTACCGATTGAACCGATTCACGAAGTACCAATAATTTCGACCGAAGACCTCAATAAAGAGAACGTTATTACCGAATTAAATGCTCCAGTTGAAGTGAATGTTGTGGCCGAACCTGAAACAAAATCTAAAAAACAAGAGAAAATTGCTCAACTCTCTGGCATTAAATCCGAGGTTCGGCTTTCATTTAATTATGACGAGAACTCGTTTATCGATTTGGAAAGTGGCAGTGTGGTCAGTAAAAAAGTTGAAAGTAAAGCTGAGCAATTTATGAATCGAGTATTAAAACACATGAATGCCAGTAAAAAGAAGAAGAGCACGGATGAGAATGAGGAACTAAAGCGACTTATCGATTGTGATGAGGAATATAAGATGGATATAAAGCCACGTGGAAGTTACATCAAGCTCAAAAAGCAGCTGGAGGAACGTATAATGGTAGAGAAGAAATTAAAGTTTAAATTGCAAGAACAGGAGTTAAATAACCATGAAGATGACGACGAAGAAGAAATGGAGGAAAATAATGAAAAGTTAGAGGATGCGGAGGAGGAGGAAGATGAGAAGATAGAAGAACATGATGATGTATTCGATGAGGAAGAGGAAGCTCCTCCACCTTTGAACGATGATGAGGATGAGGAAGAAAATTTTGATGATGAAGATGAAGAGCAGGAAGACGAGGAATTGAACTGTAATCAGGAACAGCCGAAAGAGATGTCTGAAGTTGATGAAGCGAGTGAACTTGACGAAGAAGAAGAAGAGGACAAAACTAAAACTTTTAGTCGAATAAAACCGATGGACGATTTAGAATCTAGTGATAATGATGATAATCCGAAGAATGGCGTGGAAAATCAGTTTGAATTACTCGATGATGATAAACTATTTAGTGAAGATGTGGCCGATGGACGAGATGTAGAAGATGAATTGCTTGGATTATGTTCAGGACGATTCGATACTCAAATACCGGCAACTATCTCGCTTACATTGTCTTCCCAGGCGCCAACAACATTCGAAGATATGCCCAGTATATCGTTGTCGAGTGTGGCCAAAGATACCAACGATTCATCCGGGGACGAGGATGATGATCGTATTGGGGCGAGAAAGATTCGAAAATCACGGAAAATTGTACTCAGCGATGATGAAGATGATGATAAACCGGCCGAACCTGAAGAACCGTCCGAAAATGAAGAAGAGGACGAAGAAGAAGCGGAACCCGATGGTCAGCCTACCATATACGATGAGGAGGAAGAAGAAATGATAATCACTTATGATTCGGATGAAAATGACATAGCCCTCACTCGGGACGACTATGAAAAAACAAAAAAAATGAAAATTCAGAATTTTTTCGAGAACGAAGCTGAACTTTCCGAATCCGATTGGAATAGCGCAGATGAAGATGAAAAAGGTGCGGATAATTATGACATTGAACTTGGTGATGAGGATCAATTTGATGCACAAAAGCTAAAAAGTGAATTGGCTCAAATTCATATGCGTCGCATGCTTAACGATGATGAACGTGAAGTTCAACTGATTCAGGATTTGATTATGCCCGAACAGGAAGATAATGAATTGCGTGAACGTAAATTTAGGTGGAAAAATTTGGATAATCCACTCGCCGCTGATGGCCAACAATCGGTCGAAAATCCAGAACTGAACGAAAATAACAGTGAAGATGAGAGTGAGGAGTACTATCGGAAATTACGATTCGAGCGAGAAACTATGCTACAAAGTCAATCAGATGATCTTGAACCGGCCAGCATTTTAATAAAAACAGATAGTCAAGATATGGATAAACCAAAAGTGTTTACAAAACGTTTATCAATTATTAAAACGGAACGAAATAAAACGCCACAGTTATTGAGTGAAACGTCATTCTTGATTGGATCAAAAAATTCACCGTTGATTACAAAATTTCGGGATTCATTTTTGGCTCGTGGCGAACAACATTTATCCTCGCTAGAACAATTAACCATAGAGAAATTAGAGAAATGTGCAGCTATCGAGACGGCGGTTACGACCGAGAAAGGTGCTAAACTTTTTTTTGTAATCGATGAGGAGGCAAAGGTAAAACAGTTGCTCAATATATCCTCAGCTGGTATTATAATGTCCTTTTTAAATTTTCAGGCAAAACGTAAATATGACGAAACATTAGAGAGTACCGGTAAACGAAAGAAAATTTCCTAGGCGAAATGTTTTTTAATATGTATTTAATAAAATAATTTCTTATTTTAATAAAAAAATTTAAAAATTATGCTGAATACGAATAGGTATTTTATTTGCTCAATTTCGCAACCAAATAGTTTGACAATGACATACGTCAAACGAGCCAATGCAACACAAAAACAAAATATTTTCTTTACATTTCCATTTGTTTTCATTTTTTTATTTTTATTTAAAGTAAACAAAATTTATAATTTTTCAAATTTAATTTAAAATGTACACACTACTACACGGTTTCTACAAGTATTTAAAACAAAAAGATGAATATTGTGTCTTAATATTAGGTTTAGATAATGCAGGAAAAACTGTATGTACACGGAAGGTGTAGGTATAATGAGATAATCATTTCGTTTTTCATTTTCAGACATACTTGGAAGTGGCAAAGACAAAATTCTCAAAAAACTATCGTGGCATGAATCCCAATAAAATTACAACAACCGTAGGTTTAAATATAGGTCAAATTGATATCCAAGGGATTCGATTGAGTTTTTGGGATTTAGGGGGTCAAGAAGAGTTACAATCACTTTGGGATAAAGTAAGGTTTCCACTGTAATTATTTTGAGCCAAATATATTTTTTATTAAGATACCTGTGTTACAGTACTATGAAGAGTCGCATGGCGTTATATATGTGATAGATTCAAATGATCGGGATCGAATGACCGATTCGAAAAAAGTGTTCGATAAAATGATATCGAATGAGCATTTGTCTGGCGTTCCATTATTAGTTTTAGCGAATAAACAAGATTTACCCGATTGTATGGGGGTACGAGAAATAAAGCCTGTATTTCAACAAGCCGGCCATTTAATCGGGCGACGTGACTGTCTGGTAATGCCGGTGTCCGCTTTAACTGGGTAAGCCATATTACGATTTTAGCATAATTAATCGTTTAAACTGTAATGTGTGTCTGAACTAAACTTTCAGTGAAGGAGTCGATGAAGGTATCCGATGGCTGGTGGAGGCAATCAAACGAAATAGTATTTTACGGCCGCCTCGCAATAATGATCCGTGAAGCGTAACAATTATTCCTATATCGTCTACCAGATTGTGCGTGACAAACGAAGAAATAAATTATGTTAAGTAAACAGTTCATGTCACAATGAAAAGAAAAAAAAAGTAAATAAAATGATAAGAGCAAAAAAAAAATAATTTACGGTTAACATTTTTGTAAATAAAATTTAAGTACAAGTGTTCTTTGACTGTAAAATTAGAGCGTTTAATTTATCACCCCCATAGCGTCACGTATACTGTGACGCCATTTGGGTCGATCGCACGATCTTTCAGGCAAACCGACAAATTCGAACACGTGTGGTGAAATCGAAAAATTCGATATACGTAACGCAAGAAGGGTGACGTTGTGTAACGAGCTATTCGCATAATCCAACCTTTTGTTCAGCTATCGATGAATAGAAGGCCACCGCCGCCAAACCCATGTGGAATTGTGCAACCGCCACTGCTGGTTTACCTGCCACATTAACAAATAATATCTATGTACTAACTACTAGATAACAAATATACAGCAATATCCTTATCTTTTATTTGGTTTTACTTTTAATTTTTTTTATATAGAGACGATCCGACGATTAATTAAATTCTTGTTTTTCTTTTTTTTTTTACTCAAAATCATCATTGCAGTGAAATTTAGTTTTCGTATCAAAATAAAATAAAATCCATCAAAATATGTTAAAATAGTTAAGTTGTTTAAAAAAATAAATTTAAAATGTATCCATACTATGAACCGGAATGGAGTGTATTGCCTCCAGAAAATAATCGAAGGTATATCAAAGAACACATTATCGATCAAATCCGATAATATTCATAAAATATTGTGTGATTAAAATTTTTGAGCCGCCATTTAAAAAAATTTAAAAACTCACAATTTTACTGTGACGTCATTTTGGTGTTTTTTGCTCGAAACTGATGGTGCTGAATAGTACTACTCAAAAAAATTAAATTCAACCCTAGGTAGTCAGCATTGAAATGTCATCGTCATAATGTTTGTTCATTTTTTTTTTATTTCGTCTGTGTGCAAATGAATGAAAAATAAAATACAAAAAAAAGTGAAAATTGAAGAAAAAGTTGTTCTCAAAATTATTGTAATTATAAAAGTGTGATATTCTAGTTTATCTTGTAGTAAAAATACAAGTGTCCTATGTATTGTTATACAACTGGTGTTATTACAAATTTCGGCAATAATAGCCGTAATATATGATAAATTTTTTTTTGAGTGTAGAATTTTTATTTTCATATACATATGTACATTCATACATACACAAAAAGACACTTCCGAAGTGAAAACAAAAGTCTCCATAAAAAAATTCTCCAATTTTTTTTTTTTTTTGTATTTAAATCCGAAATCAAATTTATATGCATAAAAATTCTACCTCGTGTATTTGTGTTTTTGTGTGCATAAGTGTAGTGTGTACCTTTTAATGAACCTTTAATGAAATAATTTTTAAATTCCGTCGTGTAGTGATATTCTTCTGTTTACGATACTAATTTTGTAAGGCCATTGTCGTTTACAGCTCATATAAATTATTGCGGTGGTAATTTTCACCTGGGAGACCCCGTTTTTGACAGTTCGATTTAGTGTCCACCTGTTTGGTGTTTTTTTGTGTTTTTATTCCAGGGTGTCGAACCGTCATATGTTAAGGAGCCTTTGCGTTTTTCATAGACATTTCCGTTAATTTGTTCCGCCTTATCAACCTTAAACGTCTGTAAACCATCTGTGTGATAAAATAATTGCTTAATTTTAGGTTGTTATTTAGAATCCATTAACCCTACAACAATCTCATTATCAGATTGATGTAAAATGCATTGTTCGTCAACTTATTATGATCGGGGATGGTGATGAAGATACTTTTGCAAAATCGTTTATTTTAAGTGAAAAGTTCATTTAAATGCAATAAAGTTTAAGGTTTCATAAAATGCAATTAACAATTAGGTAATTATTTGCCAGCAGACAAAATGATTCGTGTGAGCGGAGATAATTTCATTGATGTGCAAGTAATGGGAGAAATTGATGCACGGGTACGAGCTGAGGATCAGTATATTAGCTTAATTTGCTTGAAAACTTGGTTCCTCATTTGCCACATCGTCTAATTAGAAATCTATTCCTGAACACGATGTGACCACAGTGTGTGTATAAATCAAGGAATTAAATTTGACTGCAAGAAAGCCTGCAATTTACCTTAATTTAAACCCAAGCGAAGTCTAAAATTTTGATACATTGTTTTTTCTAATCCTGTTTGGTTAAACAATCAGCTATCTGATCTTTTGTTGAGACACCAACTAGCTTCAACTTTCTCTGTTCATCTTTCTCTCAAGGAATGATACTGATAACCTCAAGCCTTCATTTGGTTTCAGGACTATTTGAGACATAAATACATTGATTGTTGAAATCGATTTTCATATCAGTCAATATTTTACTCAACCAAATTATCTCGCAGGTAAGTTGCAGCGACATACTTCATTCTAGTTGTTTATATTATAACGATTGGTTGTTTCTTGTCCAAACTTGTACCAAGAAACCACTGGTCGTCTTACTAGCCTTGTAAAGGTGTTGAATTTTGATGATGATAGACAAGTCTACTAAAGTAACCAATAGCATAATAGATATTTGGTCTCGAACCTAACATGAAGTTGCCGAGATACTTAGCTGTGTTCGCATATGCTGCTATTTCTCGATTTATGGTAATCTGGAATATGTTATGTTCGAATCGCCTGGTTGTAAAGTTGATGTGAACCGATTTAGTTTCAGGTAGTTCTGTGTTGACTCTTCGTTGCTTTTACCAACAGCTAAGATCGCCGTGTCATCTGCAAAAGTCGCTATTGTGTTGTTTTCTAATGCAGGAATATTTTAAGTGTACAGTAGGTACAAAACCGGCCCTGGTTATTCTGTGAACTTGATCAATTGTTGAGTGTTTGTTTCGAAAACAAAACTGATGGTTTGGAATCAAGTTTTACTCTCCGATTTTTTTTACCAGTAGCTTCTCAAAGAGTTTGGACATGACTGGCAAGTGTCAATAGCAAAATTGACCTATAAGATGAGGTTATGTGGTGGTTTCCCAGGTTTTGGGATCATAGTTACTTCTGCTATTTTCGACAAGCTTGGTACACATTTGATTCTAAATGCTGCATTTATAAGATTGGTGAGCTTCATCAGAGCTTTCATTGGCAGTTCTTTTAAGATTTCTGCAGTAATAAGATTGTAGCCAGGAGCCTTTTTCGTATTCATATTTGCTTTTATCTCACGCACGACTTCTTTTGGCGTTTTCGGTAGGATTTATTTACTTTCTTCCGCAGCCTGTTCAGTTATTATCTCGGCTTCCAAAGTTTGGTCTTCATGTGGCTGGAATATTTTTTCAAGGTGTTCAGAAAATTCTCGAGCTTTGTCTTCATTATTCCTAGACCATTTCTCGTCTGCTATTCTTATTGGAAGATTTTGCATTATTAATTAGATTAGTTCAGGTTAAAATAATGATTTGGTGGTAAGGATCTTCCCTAAACTAGAGCCCTGCGTAACGCAATTATTTATATCAGGGTAAAGGAGTGTCTTGAACTTAGGAAACCTGAGCTGATGATCGGCTTCCTCATAGGTCACGTCATATTAAGGTATCACGACAGACGGATGCCGCTTCTGCGACATGGAAGCTTCATTAGGAACCTGAATATCGACTGGACGGTTAATTAAGCAATGTCCAAGCACAAAAGATATTTTTGATCGCAGTGCGGTGTGGCTTAAATGCCCACCCCATTTTTTGATCATTTTAACCTCTCCTACTCGTCACAAAGATGAAAGATCCCCTTATAAAACAACAACTTACTTAGTTCTAAAATTTACCACTATGTGGTCATGTTTCAATTTAAGTGATTTGACCGATGATGGGCGCACTGAGATCTCACAAAGAAAAAGTGGTCAAAAAATGACGGTTTCACCGATCCTCTTAATTCTTGTTTTTGTATTTATTAAATACGAGGAGTAATTTAACGTAATTTATTATTTCACAATCACGAACATAAATTTTCCACGTTACAAACCCCTTTACAAGTGAGATTGTTTAGCAAAATTTATTGTTATTGTAGGTACAACCGATAAAATTGGTTTAGAAATTGGGTTTGATAAGTGCGTGAACATTCGCTGACTATAAATTTAGATACTTCAACCTTCAATAAACGTAAGCAATTCAGTTTCGAAAAATGGCGGTTATTTTAATTATCACCTCGTGTAGTTTCTTAATTTTTTTGCCTTTTATTTGTTTAATTCACTAGAACTCTTACACATTTAGGATTCAATGACAGTTCGATGCCCTGATCAATTTAAATCTCTCTATATATTTACAATCCTGTGTTAATAATTTTGTTTTCTTATTTTGTAGCATTTTTTCTTTAACATTTATTTTTTTATTTTATTTTATTTTTTTTTTTTTTTTGAAAAAAATTTAAAAAAGAATAAAAGTGCTGAACACTTATAATATATAAATATACATATATAATTATATAGTTAATAATAATAATAATTTGTTCTGTTGTGTTTTGTATAGAAAATAAATTTTAGCGAAATCAAAACATTTGTGTGTTGTGTGTGGTATTTTGTGTAAACAAAAATAATTAACAAATTAATTAAATAAATAAGCAAAATGAATTCAGAGCATGGGTAATATTATTAAATAAAATATTTAAATTTTAAATCATATAATTTTTAGACTAAACAATATACAATTATTGAGGTTATGTTAATTGGCTTTTAGATAATTTTTTTTTTGTATTCAATCAACTTTTGTGTGACATTACATACTTCTCTTGTCCGTCTATTGTTTATTTATTCCATACACTAATGAATTAACAACATATTGGATTAATAATTATGTCCACGTAATCGTCATAAAAAATCTTTTTGTTTTGATTTTTATATTATTGGATGGAAATACCTTATCGATGATTGTCAAGTAGTTTGCTAAAAAACGGAACAAGAATATTTTTATTTTTTTATTTTTCAAGTGGGAGTCAAGATTGCTTTTCGTTTATTTACGATTATGTGGAATGTTTCACAACTGTTTGTTTGATTAATTTGGTCTAGAAATATGTTATATTTTAACCAATATGGAACGCGGATTTTCTAAATTATGGGTATTGTAACTTTCGGAATCATGTCCAAATATTTATTTGATGTTCAAATCTCCCAGCACAATATTGTTTTGACTTAATAATATGTATAGCAATGTAGTGTTATAATGTTGAATTGTGGCGCCCAGCATGGGGTTATTTAAATGTCCAAATAGATACTTTTCTAAAGGATGTCTTAAATAATTTTCCTGATAATTTTAATCTCCTTAAAAAAAAATTCGTCAAAATAAAATAAATTCTCGTTCAGATAATGATATATTTCAATTTTTAGTTCTCGTATTCACCACCTTTAAACATTTTATTTTTAGTTTCTGTGTCACACAATAGGTCAAAATACTTTTTTATATCCATGAATAACTACAATCACAGATAAGAATATCAGATGAACCAAACCCGAATGATTTTGCGGTTTTTTAAACTGGAACCCAATAATAAATATTATCTGTAATATTTTATCTTAGACTCAAAATAATACAAAAATGATTCAAGTAACACCATCTATCGTAAATAAATATAAATATTTTAGAACAATATTTACTATTATTGAACATTTTTATTTGTTATATTATATTCTAAAGTTAAATTATTAATGCAAAAATTGTAGTTGTAATTTTGTACAACAAAAATAGGCAAAATCACCTAAAAAATATTGAGCTTATTAAAATGTGTCTCTACTAACTGTCTTTCTTCTATTAAAGGTTAGATGGAACCTCAGTAAAAATATTTTAAATTGGTTTAAGTTCCAGGTTTTGGGTTCCAGAATGAATTGCCAAAAATTTGTTCGGCTTGAAACATCTGATATTCTTATCTGTGCTACAATCCAATTCCGCTAAAGGCTAAAAAGACGGGTCACCAAAATGGCGTCTAAATCTAATTTAATATATTTTAATATAATAACATAACCAAAAAATAATAATCATAATACTTTTTTTCCTTCAGTACAAGCATGGAAACAGCATGATCATTGTTTTTTTTTTCTTAATTATATTTATTTTTAGGTTTAATCCAGCTTTTAACATGGCCACAATTAGACAGGCTATAAATGAAGCCGTCGAAAGGGGTATAAGTAATAAAACAATTTTTCACTTTCTGTTGTCATTTATTTCTTTTTTGTATTTTAAAATTACAAATTTTTTTTTTTTAACAACAATATTTTGAACCTTTAACTGAATTAATTGTTTTTATATCATTTCAAATTTGTGTTAAATTAATTTTTGTATTAATTTTTGTAATTATTTAACGTTTCATTTAGTGCGCATGCCGACTCCGATGAGATTACGTGATTTAATTAGGCAAATACGAGCGGCACGAACAGCAGCCGAAGAACGTGCAGTCGTTAATAAAGAATGTGCATATGTGCGTAGTACATTTAGGGAAGAAGATTCAGTGTGGAGGTATTTAAATATTATAGATGGCGGTGTTAAATATTTTTTTTTTTTTGTTAACTCTTAATCCTATTTGCAGATGTCGAAATATAGCAAAATTATTATATATACATATGCTTGGATATCCGGCACATTTTGGTCAATTAGAATGTTTAAAATTAACCGCTAGTCCAAGATTTACCGATAAACGGATAGGTTATCTTGGTGCCATGTTACTGCTGGATGAAAGACAAGATGTTCATCTATTGATTACGAATTGTTTAAAAAAGTAATTAATTTTATTTTATTCAAATTTATTTTTATTATTTATCTTATTTTTGTTGAAACTAGTGATTTGAATAGCCCGACACAATTTGTGGTTGGTTTAGCATTGTGTACACTTGGGGCGATTGCATCACCAGAAATGGCACGTGATTTAGCAAGCGAAGTGGAACGATTAATGAAAAGTCCTAATGCGTATATTAGGAAAAAAGCAGCGCTGTGTGCATTTCGGATTATAAAACGGGTACCAGAGCTGATGGAAATATTTTTGCCGGCAACACGGTCATTGTTGAGCGAGAAAAATCATGGTTATTTTTTTATAAAGCACATCACATAGTATATCATTCTAAACAAATTTTATTTACTTATAGGTATTTTAATTACTGGCGTTACGCTAATTACAGAGATGTGTGAAAGTAGTCCAGAAACTCTAAATCATTTTAAAAAGGTAAATATACATTTTTTTGTTCTGGTATAGTATTTCGACTTAATATCGAACGTTTATTACTTAACAAGACGTTTTGCTAATTTATTATATAATGAATTATATCTGATGTAAATAATAGTTTTTTTTTTACTAATTATTAGATAAAGTAGACGCAATAATTACATAAAAAATGAAAACAATTTTATTATATACATAGATGTCTTTATAAAACGTAGATGCTTTATGTTCATAAATAGAAAACTAATTTCTATAGTTGACACCAAGTAGAGAAGCTTCACAAATAATTTAGAATTTTGTAATTAACTTTTTTTATATCTAATTGGTGCACAAAATTTTATTTGTTAGAGAGAGATACCAAGCCTGAGGGGATTTATATCGTATGTATTTGCGATTAGTTAAATAAAACACAAACATTATAAAACATACACTTTATCGTCGTGAAATAAAAAAACTATTTTGGGCCCCGTATCATTTCGAATCTTACTACCTAGGGTCGCAAGGCTTTAGATTAGATAAAATTTCGGCGAGCCTCAATAATTGTTTATATGCACTGAAATTGTTATTTTTTATAAAAGCTTATCACAATAATAATAACATGTATATTTGTTTAACGATAAGTTAAACATTAAACGGCTTTGCCGGCACTCAAGTTAATTTTTAAAATTCTCGCTTTGTTGATTTTATTTTTTGATACATTAAGATTTATGTAAAATATGTAAAAAAGTTCTGATTTTTAAATAGGTTTTAGTTTTCAACGGGGTTAGGTTCATGATATGCTTTTAGTGATCATTGTTACTTTGATATGTACGAAAATTTTGGTTTGTGCAATTTGCTTGTTTTACAAAAACAAAACAAAAATCAAGCTCAACATTCCTGTATCATGGATTCAAATCGTGTTTCATAAAACGACAAAGAAATTCAAATTGATCTAAAATCAAAACTTAATTGAATTCTGAATTTCGCTTGATTATTGAAAATTATTATTTTAACTTTATGAACTTAGTCCCACGCTGGAAAATAGGCTTAACGTTGTTGATGATATGGGCTTAATCTCCAGACTGAATAAATTAGAACGAAGGCAAGAATGCGACGTTCATCAGTAGATCTAGAATGAAACACTCCGACAGGGATCCTTTACTGGTCTTTTCTCAAAGACAGCATACTTAGTTAGCCTTAGGCTGGGCTCATTTACAAAATATCCCAGGTCTACCAATGTAGAAGACATAAATACTTGGGTAAGTTCAAGATCACAAAGGCCGTCACCGGTTTAAGTGTGCCAAGCAGCCATTCTAATCTAACCTAAGTCTACCAACTCTGCAAGCGCATATTACTGAGTGGAGACTAGAATGCAATCCCGGTATTATATATAAGGCAAACCCGGGATCCCGGTATTCGAGATTGACAAAAAAAATTTGTAAGGAAATTCGTAAGGCATTTCACTCAATTTTGAGCTGAATATTCCTATGAACTAAGGTATTTGTAACTAGGGAGAGAATGTAGCGACCCAACTAAAATTTCCCTACTCTTGCTCATGTACGCCTGCTCTCCTAGGGTCAAAAATTCCTATAAATTAGGGTATTTGTAACAAGGGAGCGAGATTCAAACGTTAGGTCGGTTTTCCCCACTTCTGAGCGCGAGTTTTAAACGTTAGGTCGGTTTTCCCTATTTCCTAAGGAGCAAAGCGACGAAAGCGCTGTATTTTTCAATAAATAGCCCCTTACATCCATTTCCGCTCCTGTATTCTCACTACTACAGATTTTAAAATAAACAGGTATTTGTAATTAGGGAGCCCAACAACCAAACCGACACAATTTTTTTTCACTCATGTATTCCTGATAATGTATACTTGCTTCTGTATAATTAAAAATTCCTAATAACTGAGGCTTGTTTTTCTAGCTAGGAAGTGAAGTTCTAAATTCGATCCAAACTAATAAGAGAATTCCATCTAATTGTTAGATCTAAGTTCGTTAGACCCAATTTCACCAACCAATTCGAAGATAACCGAACCTGGTATTGACACGGTTGATTGATTTAGAAAAGGGAAAGGCTTGAATTGGATTTCGCCGTGAAAATGCTCTGGAATTTCCAGAGAACCGATTTTGGTCGTAAAATGAGAGTTGCAATTTCCATGAACATACTAGAGATGTATAACAGTGAATTTTATTCTTATTTGATTTTGGTTTGATATTACATTAGATGTAATACGTAGGTGAAAATTGAAACTCTCAAGTCTCATTTTACGACCAAAATCCAATTCTCGGGCACAACAAATCTTGTTGTTTCAGATGAACAATAAACGAAAGCACCTTGGGGTGCTTATGCTTACCCCACTTAGAGAACCAGAGAGATATGTCTAGAGAACATTTAGCTAACTTTGTACTGCTAATCGCGATTATATTCCACAAATTTGTTTTGTAAAATGTTGCGCGCCATTTTGTTATAATTAAAGTAAAGTAAATTAGTTAGGGTTTTAAATTAATATGCTAACAAGCTAACGCTAGATCGATTCAGAAATATTAAATTACGCTAAAAACAGTACTATTAACCTACTTACTACCTACTATAATTCAAGTAACACATAACCTATAAAATAATTTTTTAATTAAATTAATTTATATGCGCTTGCCAGGATAGTGGAAACCGAGAGGTATGATTCCCTCACCATCTTAAATGTTTTTATTTATTTTGTTTTAAATTTGTAAACGTAAAATTTTTGATGTTTTTGTGCCTAATAATGCCAAACTAAAGCCAGAAACGAAAGCATCAAAAATTTTCTAAATGTGTAAATTAAAAATCCCGCTTAATGTTATTATTGTAAATGCGTGTATTTGGGTGAATCGAAATTGTTGTGACCAGATTTTTTATTTTATATATGATCAGGTAGGTTTTAGAAATCTGGTCACTCTGAATATTTATAAATTAATCGGGAGGAAGAAAATTACAAAATGGCAATGATTTAAAATTAATTTACTTTCGTTTTTATTTCTCTTCTCTGTGTCTCTACTAGATTGTACCAAATTTGGTGAGAATATTAAAGAATTTAATATTAGCGGGATATTCGCCGGAACACGATGTTAGCGGTGTTAGTGATCCATTTTTGCAAGTAAAAATATTACGATTATTGCGAATACTAGGCCATAATGATCCGGATGCATCGGAAGCTATGAACGATATTTTGGCGCAAGTTGCAACCAATACGGAAACCAGTAAAAATGTAGGCAATACAATTCTATATGAAACGGTTCTATCGATTATGGATATTCGATCGGAGGGTGGTTTGCGTGTACTAGCCGTTAATATTTTGGGCCGATTTCTATTAAATAGCGATAAGAATATACGATATGTTGCGTTGAATACATTGCTGCGGACAGTGCATGCAGATACATCAGCCGTGCAACGACATCGCACCACAATTTTGGAGTGTTTAAAGGATCCGGACGTATCGATTAGGCGTCGCGCAATGGAACTTTCATTTGCTCTGATCAATGGACAAAATATTCGCTCAATGACAAAGGAACTTATCGTATTTTTGGAAAAGGCTGATTCCGATTTTAAAGCTCAATGCAGTAGTCGAATGGTTTTGGCGGCCGAACGATATGCACCATCGGTACGCTGGCATTTAGATACGCTGTTGAGCGTACTAATTGCTGCCGGGAAATTTGTTCGTGACGATGTTATTTCGTCAACAATTCAATTGATTTCGAGTAGTCCACCAATAGAGCAGGGGTATATTACGGCTCGGCTATGGGAGTCACTTCTACAAACGCCAAACAATTGTGAGGATAAGCAACCATTGCTGCAGGTCGCAGTTTGGGCGATTGGCGAATATGGCGATTTATTCATGTATGGAGATAAAACTGATGGTAAGTAGAGTTTTTTATACTATAAAGAACAAAGCCTAAAAAATTTCGCTCTATCATAACACACAGATGTAGACCGTCCCGATGAAAGTGGAATAATTGATTTGTATCGCAAAATATTGTGGTCACCCCAGGTGTCAATCACCAGTAAACAGTATAGTTTAGTCGCAATAGCTAAATTAAGCACACGATTGCGTGCTGGACAAGAGTAAGTTCCACGACTTTTTATCCATTCGAATCACAATTCTAATTTAAGATCTCTTATTTTACAGTGACATAAAAATATTTATCGACACATTTGGTTCTCATTTGAATGTCGATCTACAGCAACGTGGTGTAGAATTTTCTCAACTATTTCGTGCCCATAATTCGTTACGTCCTGCTCTACTAGAAAAAATGCCCCCAATGCAAGTAGCCCGCGTTTCACAGGAGAATGGTGATGGTACTACCGATGATAATGATAATAGTGAGCTAATAGAAAATGGTGAAGGCGAAGTAGAAACAATAGCAATAACAACAGGAAGTGATTCGAATGCACTGTTAGACTTATTAGGTGGTACCGATGGTCCAATGGAACCGGTGCCCACACAACTTAAATCATTATCGAATAATAACACAAGTATTATAACGGCGCCGGCAACAATTACAGCCACAACAAATAATCAAGATTTATTAGATTTACTGGGCGGTCTTGATTTGAGCGCGCCAACTACGGGGACAACACCAACAAATATCGATATCTTAGATAATAGCAATGGTAACAGTATTATGCCGACAAATCAAACGAGTATTTTTGCTTTGAATGATAATGTCATCGGTGGCGGCATAAATATAATGGGCGGTGGCGGTTTAATTACCGATGAATTGTTTGACGGATTTAATAACGCAACAAATAAGGTAAAGATTATAATGGCTTTCTAAACACATAATTTCTTAATAAATATTTGCTTTATTTGATAGACATCATGGCCTAAGTTGACCGCACTCGATAAACATGGCGTTTTTGTACAATTAACACCACAACGTGGCAACGGATGTTTACAAGTTATTATGACAGCAACAAATAATTCGCTGAATCATTTGGAACAATTTTTGTTTCAAGTAAGTGTTTTGCAAATTTATCAAAATTTAGCGTTGTTTGATTTTTATTTTTTTTTCCTTGGGATTATTTCGAAATTTAGGCTGCAGTTCCTAGAAGTTTTACGTTACAAATGTTATCCCCGTCAAGCTCATCACTACCGCCTGGTGGTATTATTACACAAGAAATGCGTGTTACCAATTCCGCAAGGGTAAGTAACCATTTAATTAAGGGTCCAGGTAAATTTTAAAGTGGTGTAAGTCATTTTTTTTTCTCGAATAATTTCAATGTTACTTAAGCATTTGACACTTATTCGAGAGAAGAAGTTGAACAAGAGTACTCATTATTAAAGGGATTTAACTAGAGGGATGACAAGCAGGAATGGAGCCAAAATATATTGTCTGAGCAATATGAGCCAAATTTAAAAATCCGGGAACTAAAGAGCACTAACACGTTATTTTGCAACATCATCCGACTGTCGAAGGAGGTTAAACATCTGGGTGTCGGGTTGTTCAGAAATTGACATGGAATCCCCACTTAAATCATATCAAAAACAAGGCCTACTTCACCTGCCAAAGATTGATTGGCAAAACGTGGAGACTGAGCCCACAAATGTTGGTTTGGCTCTACCGGGCCGTCATAAGACCTATGGTCTCAGAAGACGGAGCAGACTGGTGCACGGAGAATACTGGACAAGATCCTACATAAACTAAATCTTAAGGAGGAATTGATCCAACTATCAGATTTGATGGTAAGGACAATTGACTGTCGGAGGAATTTTACCATCAGGCTGCCGGATAGGGCACTGGTAGAGAATATTATCTCCTCCCTCCCCCGCCATGCTTCTGTATGGTATACGGATGGGTCAAAGACAGAGAGGTGTACCGGTGCAGAGGTAGTTGGGCCCGACCTAGAACTATGCATTTCACTGGGTAGCATCCCCATAGTTTTTCAGGCAGAGACCCTTGCTATTGAGGTATGTGTGCTTCAATGTCTCAAAAAGAAATATAAGAAGACAGGATCTATATAATCTCGGACAGCCAGGCAGCTCTGCTAGCCTTAGGAGCTTCAGTGTTTAACTCGAAATTGATCTGGAGCTGCTACTGTAATTTATTAGAACTGGGTAAAGCAAACAAAGTCACCCTTTTGTGGTCTCCTGGCCACTCCACCATTTAGGAAAATGAGGCAGTAGACCGATGTGCAAAAATGGGAGCAAGCCGAGATTTTCTGGGTCCCAGTCCTAGTATTGCTTTTTCAAAAAACTCATTTGGCAAATGGTATTAAGGACTGGGAGCAGAACTATAAGAAATTACTCTGGGAGTCTTCCATTGGGATGAGACAGGCCAAGAAATTACTCAGTTATAATATTATACGTTTGGGAGAGGTACCGAGGTTGGACGGCCCTTTTAACGACCATCTACATAAAATGGGAAGGTCCCTTACGGACCAGTGCAGATTCTGTGACTGCGGTAAGGAGACATCGAAATACGTACTCTTCACATACGATGCTATCATCCTAAAAAGATTCAAGTTTCTCAATGCGTACACAATCAAAAGGGCATAGACCTACATTTCAACTAAGAATCTCTAGGGATACACAATAGGCCTCAATGGTCGCAGTGCTCTGGGCTACAAACACCCACCCTAATTAAAAAAAAGAAAAAAAGTATTAAGAAATTTTACTTTAAACATAAGATCTTATTAAACTGATGAGTTGTTGGACCACCAAAAAGGCCTTTGAGTCGACGCCAATGAAATAGGACCTCATGGAAGACCACCGACTCGATGGATGGACGACGTTGAAAGGGGCTTAAACATACTCTGTCATAGTGATTGGTCCTCTATTATCGTGGATCGATCTATTTGGAGCAGCATTGTTGAGGTGGCCAAATCCCTTCGTTGGTCACCATCTTAAAAATATTTATAAGGCTGTAGATGATACAAACAGATTCTGCTATAAAAATAAAGAAGCCTTCGGCTTATTATTCATTTAGTGCTCACCATTTCGATGTCGTTATACTTCAACCAAAGGAAGCCCTGGTTCCCTTTATAGACGATGCATTGCGTCATCATTCAGCAAAGAATTAAAAGTGAACCGAGCACGTGAAGTTAGTTCTACTTTAATATACAACAGCTCCCACAAGTATCAGATGGTTGTAAAACAACAAATATAACTTATACCACTTTGATTTTATCGACCTCTCTGCGTGCGTACTAGGTAAACAAATTAATGCATGTAAATTTATTTTTTTCCCCCCCATAAAGGCTGTGCTTCGAATGAAATTACGTATTTCATTCGCAATCGATGGCAATCCAGTATTGGAACAAAGCGAAGTGAATGGTTTTCCTGAGGATGCGTTCGATTGAAAATAGAGATTTAACCAATTCTTTTATTTTTATTTTTTCAAATAATTTTTTTTTTATATTTTATAAACACACATAAAAATTATATTTAATTAATTAAATTAAAATCCAATTATAGTATTCAAAGGAAAATTTAAAAAAAGCGCGCGATTTGTTTCGGCCCCTAAAATATGGATGGAGGAAACTTATTTGTGTAATTCTTCTTTTTTACGTTTCTCGATACGACTTCAAAAACGTCCAATTATTATAAAAACACATTTCCCAAATTTTTTTGTTTTTTTAATTTTAATTTCGCTTAGTAAATTTATATTTATACAAATACTAATCAAACCCCCCACCCTCCTCTTTGGTATGGGACTTACATGTATAAATTTTTAATAAAGAAACATAAATATTTTAGCAAAGATGTAAATGTATAAAATAAATAAAAACAAATATTATATTATATTCCAATTTAAAAACAAAAAAAAAAAAAAATTAAAATTAAAGATCTGTAATTAGTATTCTCTGTGATGGGATTAATAATTAATCAAAACCCTGGGGACATTTTCGTTGATGGATGTAATGCGCGCCTGTATAAAAAAACAACGTTTTTTTTTGGTTATGTACTTAAACCTAATTTTTTGGTATTACTTTTAACAGATAAACCGTTTCTTTGTTTTATTTATTCTACTTACAATGACGGCCACGAGATGTTGAATGAGATTATTTGGTTTTGGAGTAGACCAAATGCAGAATAATTTATACGTAAAATGTAAAGGCAGCTTATTAAATTATCCGCGTGCGGCTCTAGTTACGTTTCGTCTTTTATTGTACGATGTAAAACTTCAATCTTTTGTCGCTTTGTTTTATTTTAAAAGTAGATAATCAGGATCACGTTTTACATAATGCACTAAATAATCGTCGTCATTCTTTTCTGATTCCGGTCGGTTTGTAGGGTTTTCTAATTTATAAATAAACAAAACAAAAAAAAAATCTATTTTGATACAAACATAAGACAACATAATCAATAATTAATAAAACAAGAAAGTTATATAAATTTAAATAATTAACTATATAAAATAGAATAAAAACAACAACACTAAAAAATTTACTATTATTATTTATTATAAATATATAAATATTACAATACATAAAATTAATCAATCATATTTTTTATTTTTTATTATGGTGTATGGTCTATTAATTATTTTACATACTATTATTTTTTAAAAAAAGGAACAGTTTAATTTATACAATCTATTATTATTCAATATGTAATATTATTAATAAATAAATGAAAATATATTTTTAATTTTTATTAAATAAAAAAATACAATTTTTAGATAAGCATAAATAAAATTTAATTATTATTATTATTATGAAATACAGAAATAAATATTATATAAAAAAATAATTAAGGTGTTTCCTGTATGCAACCAATTACATATTTATATTTTCAAAACTAATCAATGTTTAATCAAAATTTCAGGCAGCATCAAAATTAAGACGCTTAAGAGTGAATGATGTTTCGAAAAGTGAGTTAATTGATTTATCAGCAACGTTAATGTTCTTTTTCAGATCATCAAAAGCTAACTATGGATGGATACGGTACGCAAACAGAAGTTCAAACACGGATATTTCCCTTTCAGAGCCCTGCCCGGTTCTTTATTTATGTAAAACCATATCGGGCCGGGCCCGGGCTTTTTGGTGATCAAATGACTAATAGTTGTGAGTTGTGTTTGTCATTTTTTTCTTGTGAATTTTTCAAAATGACATAAGAAAAAAATGACAAACACAACTCACAACTATATACATATTGTCATTTTATAGCAGTTAAAATTTTAGTATAAAGTCACCAAAAATTGGCATTTGTCACTTGATCAGAATCTAGGCCCAGTACTATTTATTACCACAGTTCATTTCATTAACTTGGTAAATAGAATGGAAACTTGTTTAATTAAAATTTGTAAAATATGTACCAAATATATAAATTTGCGAAAAACATAATTTGGAACGCCAATGCCGCAATACTGTAATCTACAATATTTAAAAACAACGCATCCCTCAAAAATAAAGTTCGCCGCCCTCTTTTCTAACAAAAACTCAACGAACGCAGCTTTACACTTTTTCATCGTTCGTTAATCTCCGGCACGCGGGTAATTTGACAGTTCTTTTTATATTTATTTTGTGTTCTACTGTGATTCTGTAAAAGTGTAAACCGCATTTAATTTTAGGACATCAAAAATGAATATATTTCGAAAAGTATGTAAATAAATTTATCAATAAAATGAATATTACTTTACTGTTTATATTTCCCTAGTTACCCAAATCTCTAGGAATACAACAAATTTCTCAAACCATCCGGCATTATGCCGATGCACCACAAAAATTTGAGAAAAGTATGAAGTCGATATTTATTCTGTATTATAAAGATTAATTAAAGATCAATTAATTTCTAGCCGTCAATACAGTCACACTACTTGGCCGGGTCGGAGCCGAACCACAAAAACGTGGTAATCAAGAACATCCCGTTGTTACATTCTCACTAGCGACGAGTAATAATTACAAATATGAAACGGGAGATTGGAATCAACGAACCGATTGGCATCGTGTTGTTGTTTTTAAACCAGGTCTACGTGATGCCGTAATGACACATTTAAAAAAAGGGCAAAGAACATTGGTGAATGGTCGAATCTCATATGGTGAAATAACCGATCAAGAAGGTAAACAGCGGTTAAGCACAAGTATTATTGCGGATGATGTAATCTTTTTGCAGACGAATATGTAGATGTAGTTTTAGGTATTAAGCCAAAATGTTAACGAGGAAAGAGGATAATGAAATAAAGTAGTTTTTTTTTATAGTTAAAACTTCACAAAAATGTGTTTATGCGAGGTTTGGCAAACAAAATCATATATTCAGCAATTTTATCGATGCGCTGAATAACGTTTTAAAAAATGGCAACCATATTCAAACTCAAGCCCCACAGTCAGTTATAAATAAAACACAATTTTAATTTGTGAAATGAACAAAATCAAGTATGTAAATCGTTTATTTATTATCTAGCAAAAATACTTTATTTTTTTACAAATTAAATTATTTAAAAACAGTCAAACATGCGCGCTATTTAATGTACCTGAAACAAAATAAACTGGCATTTCCTGGCGTTTCATTAAAATACTACTGCTTACATATATTATAATATGTAATAAAACAACAAATTATAAAATGAGTTAAAGCTTATGAATATATATTTTGTTAGATCAATTCAATATTATTGTCTTAAACAGAAAAAAAAACAATTCAAACAATAATTAATTTGGAATGTTAGCCACAAAAAACATAAAATTTGAGAAACGCGTTTATTATGTGTAAATTGATAAATTCTATAACATTTAAAATTTTGGAATTATGTATTTGCATTTTCTATAGAGAAACTAATTAATTGATACATTTTGTGTGGGGTGGTTGTGGTTTATATTACTTCTAAAAATAATTTATGTAATTGCAGTTTGTGATGATATCGCGTTATCTAGAGATTTATTTGTTATATTAGTATTTGGTCCATTTGCGTTCAGCTTAGCCGCTTCCGCTTTTGCCTCAAGTGCTTCAATACATTTATTTATACATTTGATAGCTTCTCGTCTTGCTTTTTTTATAATCTCATTGCCATCCGAATCGATTGTATCCAATTTTAGTAGATGCTGTGTTAACATTTCATCCAAGTAAACGTATTCCTTGTCCCGTTTCGATTGGCATTTAAAATGTTCAACTCGATCCATTAAATGGAGTACATCACGTTGAATTGATTGAATTTTTTCAATTGTTGTTTCATTTTTTGGTGGTGGCGGTGGTGCTTCAGTGGAAGCTGTATCATCACTTTCATATTGTGTTTGTTGTTCTTGTTGCTGATGATAAGTATTTGGCGGAATCTTTGATTCCGGATAATGTATATTACTCGGCACACCACCATCAACGGTATCATAATTGTGATGAATATTTGATTTGTTATTATTACTATTACAATTGCTACCACTGTTTGAAGTTGTAGTTTGTGTATTGATTGGATATTGGTTAGAGCCACTTCCAGCACTTGTCGCAGTACTGCTAAATGTCCGTGCCGTCGATTTGCTCGAACTATCGAAAAAGTCAGACGAATCTGTAGCACTAGTCGACGGAGATATTGTATTTAACAAAGGTTTATCACGACCTTCAACAAATATTGGAATATGCCGCACATTCTGAGAATGTGACCCAGTTCCTGAATTTCGATTAGATTCCGACATATTATTTGCGATGGTTTCAGGTCCCTCTCAAATTCACAAATTATCCAGTAATTAAAATGACCACTAGAAAAACACAATCAGATGTTATTATCATTTTCTATTATTTAGAATAGATTATCATCGTATATTTATGTACACAAAAAAAAAAAATAGAAAAATAATTTTTTTTTTTTTCATAGACGACGACAACCTTCAAAGTCTCTACAGTACACTATAGAATACAACTACACTACGCCAAACACCCATGCAAATTTTCGAAGAAAACGTAATCGATACAAAACTATTTCAAAATAGTTTTTCTCTCATTTTAAATAGATTTTTTTAAAAATACTAAATTACCATAGTTTAATTTTAATTGTAATAATATTTTTTGCACAAATTTCACAAGAAAACTTAGGATTTTGTTGTAATTTTTATCTGCATCTAATCGAACGAAAAACACGACAATTTTTATTTATTTTTTTTTTTTTTGACACATTGTCCAATGAACCGAATGTTTACACAAAATCTTTATGTAGTAAAAGCAAAAATAAACAAAAAAAAAAGCTAGGGCACTACATTTAATTTAAGGCGGCCGCAAGCCAATAATTTTTGATTTTTAACTCGTCATAAGTGTGTCGGGAAAAAGTTGCATGGAAAAAGTGGTGCGTTCCATCGGATCGCAATTTAATTTTTTATTTTTAAAAAAAAAATCTGTTTGGGCATGGACAGTTTTCTATTATGCTGGGTATGCACCCCTATATAGTTACTCAGCACCATTCAATTCCTGAAAGGCGTTGTGCTGAATGCTTTTACGTAATAGTTATTGTAATCGTACTAAACACATGTCAAAAATGTATTCTGTTGTGTCCTGTTTTTTGGAATTGTCGTGAATCACATTTTTATTTGGAGATAAAAGGTAAATTAAAATAAATATTTTATATTATATATTGTTATTATTATATGTGTATATCTATAAAAATATATTTTCAAAGAAATAATTAAAAATTTAGTGTGTTATTACACAAATTATTAAATAAATCAATTTCATTATACGCTTTTGATACAATTCGAACGTGATAATTCTTGTTATGTACCATGAGGTAATGTCCCGTGTCCGTTTGTATTACGAACTATAATTGTTTAAAAGTTAATAACGTAGCTATCTGAAGTAATTAAAACTATCTACATTTTGTATTTACATTAAATATTATTAAATATGGAACAAGTTTTAGGTGCGCAAAAAAAAACGAAAGAATTGGGGTACATTCAAAAATTTAGCGGTTGCGCAGTCATTGTATCAAAATTGCAGTCGAAATTGTGTTAATGCAGGCTAAATTAAAAGACTGCAAAACTTGCGTTATGACTGCATTCGTAAATTTGATTTTCAAATGTCGAATTACGACTTACGAGTACCTACCTAATCTATATAAATACCGTCTTTACTTTAGTAACGGGTGAGATTGTGTATCTTTCTCGTATTACGAGTTGCAAGTTTCGAAAATTTGAAAAATGTTGACAAATTTCTTTAAACAGAATCTAATTACGAGATGTCTGTCATACTTAAATTATGGGTAAAACAACAACAACAAATTGCAATTACGAGAACTCGTAATGTCATTATGAGATTATGTAAGCATTACGAGTTTGAATTTTTCAAAATTCGACAAAACGGTTATTTGTAAGACATTTCGAGTTCTCGTAATAGCGGCTTGTTGTTGTTGTTTTACTCGTAACACTTTTTAAGTATGACAGACAGACAACTCGTAATGATTAAAATGATTCTTTTTAAAGAAATTTGTCAACATTTTTGAGTTCTCGAAACTCGGTAAGTCGTAATACGAGATATGTATATACAAAATCGCACCCCAACAAAAGCTTGATGCTATTTGGTCGGTTTGTTTAAAACTATTCTTTCTGGAATGAAAATACATACCGTAGAGTGCCGATTATAGTACCATGATACACTAATATGGAAAATCTTAATATTTTGGTATTTTTAAAATTACAAATAGTAATCCAGGTACCTACATTATTTGAATCGGTATACCTTGGTACTCTATTTGGTTTGCAATTTAAAATGCTGAACAAAAAATTGTGCAACATATGAAAGGTGGGAAATAGTTAATTATTTTAACCAAAATTAAGTAAAGTAACAAAGATATACCACAGGTACCTTATAATACATAACTCAAATACTCGTAGTTAATTTACTATTAAATAATTCAAATTAGTCACTAACATCAATAAAACTGGTAGACAAGTATATTATAATGAAGCATGCATACCTACCTGTAGATACAAATAAAAACAACATAATTGACTATAACAATTCAGACTAGTCACAGTATCTAACAAAAAAAAATATTACAAGCTTTAATTAATCTGATTCCTCGTCAGTTTCACAGTTTGATAAATCATTTAAACTTTCTGATAACAATAAAACATCATTACGAACCTGCCTCGAACAATTCTTCCCTTCCTAGCGTTACCTGGTATTACCTGGCCAGTAGCAAGGACGGTTTGCAAAATGAACAGCGATATTGGTAGCAAAATGAGGATTGAGTTGAGAATTATCGGCAGGCAATAGTATTGGTTAATGTTTGCTTGTGTGCGTTTTTTTTAGTTTTTTTTAGAGAGATAACATGACATGAATAACAGAGTTAATATGATACAAATAAGGGAAATGAGCTCAAGTTAAATGTATTAAAATAGTGACTGCGCTTTATTATGTTCTTGCGTACTAGTACAAGTAACTCGGAACGAAACAACAAAATTCAAAATAAAAAAATTATTCATTAATATTCATAAAATTGTTGAAAACTCTTTTTAAGTCTCGAGGTATGCCATCACAAAAGGGACAATCCTTAAAATTTTACTTTAGGATTCCTAAAATTTTGAAAATTTTCAAAATTGCATTTTTATTTAATGTGTGTGTTTTCTGTAAAATTCTAGACTGCAAAATTAAAGCATTGGAATCGCCTCGATCCTTGGAACTTAGAATTTTTAATTAACATTTTTAAAAATGTACTGACCTAGAAAATTGAATAAAATTCTTTCTTTGTTAAAATTTTAGTTCTGAATTTTCTAAAAAACAAGTAAAACTTTTAAATCTAAATATATATTTTGTAAAATTTTAGAATTATTAAGTTATTATTCAGGAAGTCATTTAGAGTCATAAAATTATTATAAATTTCAAACGTGTGCCAGCTCCTCGAAATTTAAGAATCTTATTTAATTTTGAAAGTCTAGTGTTCGTAATTTTGAGTTTATAAAATTTTCAAATAGTATTCAGTTTTAAGAAGTTGTTAAAATTACTGCTTTTGACTTTGACTTACATTTAGCAAATTCAGCAAAATAAGTTTGATTTCTCTAGAAATGTGTAGAGATGGTAGATAGGTCAAAATATTAGTTTGGTAAAATTTAAGAGAAATTGACTAAATAAATTTTAGAAATTGTATGATAATTTTAGAATTTTTCTAGCCACAATTTCTAAATTATGTTATTTATATAGTAATATGAAGTTATTCTTAACAACTACCTATAAACTTCTAGACATGTGATATGACTGACTTAAAAAATCTAAAATTCCAGTCTATATTCTTAAAATTCCAAAAATTAAATTTGCTATAAATCATTTTTTCATTAACAGGGTTCTGAAATTTATGTAAATTCGTTCTATAACCGTAAAATTTCCGGGTTAGTACTAAAATGATATTCACAAAATATAACTAGACTCTATAAACGTAAATTATGCTCTTTAAATCTAATTTACCTGCAATAATTCAAGAAGATTTAATTTATAGTTTTTCACTAGAAAGTTGTTCTATTAGAATTTATGTTATTATGTAATCGATATTCATATGCTTTAATGTTGTCTGGGATTCTTTTGAAAGCAAGTTTTTATTCATAATTTTGAGATTTTCTATCCCTCATGACAACGGTTTGGAGCTAGTTCCAAGGAACGACTTGCCACCGGCAATACTTTACGTTCTATATGGAAGCCAAAATAAATACCTTGCATATCCCGACAAGCTGCAGGTTTAAATTATCACTCCATTAATCGTATGTGAGTGTGAAAGTTGATCCTACTGAATTAGTACCCAACATGGCTGATAAAATATAAAACACAAATATGTATACGCAAATACATGCGCATTATTTTTCTTATTAAACTAGGGTTTAATTCGCGGAAAAGGGCCCATCGAATCTCATTGCTTGAAAAATAGGTTACTGTCCTATGTCTACCGGGCAAGTGCCTGAAAATATTCTCATTCATTCTTCGTCCAAGTTTCAAGCAAGAATGACTTGTTATAATTTGGTGTTTAACATTTCGTTTCATCAAAGGCTTTATTTATTTACAGTGGCGAAATTTGTAATTCTGTAATATTTTAGTAAGATTGAATTTAGTACAATTTAGCAACTACAATTCTTACGAAAATTAAGTATTTTTTATTCTAAAATTCAGTTCTAAATTTTGAAGCGCCCGCAAATTATTAAGCCACTAAAATAAACTAAATTCGTAAAAAGTACATTTTCAAATCATTTCAGGCATTTAAAAATTTTAGAGTTATTGAATTTATAAAATTCAAAATTAATAAAAACTTATTTTGGATAAGAACATTCTCGCAGGTTTGAATTTCAGAACTAAACATTTTAATAACTAAAATTTAGTAAATACTTTGAAATTTTTATAAATTTTTAAATTCTGTAAACATTTTGTTACATATTTATCTTTTAAATTTGAATTTCCGAATTCCTAAAAATTTCCGGATACAGGATGGTTGGGTTTTCTATATCTACTTTCGAAACTGCCAACTAACGGCCGGGATATATCCAACGTTGTTATCAGCAGATGATGAAACGATACCTTTAAAATTAAAGGAGACTTTAAGTTTGTAATTTTTGTAAAATTCTAGAAAAATTAATTAAGTCATTAAAATTCAGTGAAGTCTTAGAATCTTGAGTTCCATAAATCCTAAATTTTTAAAATTACTACACACTTCAAACGACCGTTATATAAATTATTTTAGTAATATTCAGTGTCTCCGCAAATCGTAAGTATGTATGTATGTGAAATTTTAATTTCCAAAATTAAAATTAACAGAAATTTTAGAAATTTTTAATTCCGTAGCCAATATGGTTGATTTTATTTAGCAATATTCCTAAATTACTAAATTTTTAGAAGGTAAATTCTTAAGAAAACTTTCTCTAAATTTTCAAAATTCATTAAAATTTATTATACTATTGTAAATTTGAGGCTGTTAATTCCCGATTTATTAGCCACTAAAATTTAGGTACTTTGTAAAAATTGAAATTTTAAAATTTTAGAACCTTTGGATGGAAATAGGAAATAGAAATCCAAAATTCAAATTAAAAATCTGCAAAATCTCGAAGCTTGAATTACAAAATTACAAAATTCGTCAACATTTAATAAATATTTTTGAATTACTGAAGTTAAGCTGTTATAAATTTCAATATTATGTTAAATTCTAGAGACCCTTGTTACTAAAATTCAACTTCATCCTTCTAATTTTGAATTTAAGATTTCTAAAAAATTACAACTCTGTCTTTGAGATCTGTACTCCAATAAAGGGCCATTGGGTGTGTTTCAATTTACCAAAGAATTTATTTTCACTCTGTCCTTTTCTGGATGTTTGTACAGTCACATTAAAATATGATTCAAAGCGTTTCAATCTACTGTTTGTAATTTTATCAAAAATTCTCGCTAAAAAAAATTTATTTTTTGATTTATTTCTACAGCTTTTTGGCAAAGCTTAAAATTCGAGAAATAATATTTTTGCAAAATAAAAACAAAATGAATTTATTGATATTTCTCCATAAAACACATTTCTCGTGTAAACCACATGTGTATACAAATTAGAAATTTTATATTTTATATTAAAATCCAAATAGTATTCCATGGCATATTATGGAGGTATTATATTCGGTACTCTACGGTACTCGGCATTGTTGTTATAAAATTCCCAAAGTAAGACTGCAATAGTTTCAATTAGAATTAAATTTTTTGAAAGCAAAGCTGCATTATCTGCCAATTAACTGAATTTTTGAGCATGTGGCTTTTGGCATGCTGCTACTTTAAAGCTTAAGAAACTTACTAGGCCCATTTTGTAGAAGTTTAGATGGCAGTTATATGCATTGGCGTAGCTAGAAATTGGTTAAAATAAAAATTTATTTCTATAAGGAAATAATGCTTACTTAAAATTCAATTTTTTATAATTTTATATTTATTCGTCGTTACACTAAGGCGAGGATACCGTCTATTGTTATATCCACACACAAAAAAATATTGCGGTGTGAATGGTATTTTATCCGAAAAAACCTTTATTTTTTATCCAATAGTACCATATTAACTCCGCAAGATCGGGTACAAATTTTAAAATATCCAAAAGGATCGAACAGTATACTTTTGCACCGTTCGGAGTAAACGCAAAAGTTGTCAACAGCGGATTTTTTAAAAGGTACTTTCCAGAGATTATTTCCGTTCTATCGGAGTAAATATTTACACCGTTTGGAGTTTTCATGAAAAAGTAAAATTGTAAGAGATTTTGGCTGTATTAGTTAAATTCGCTAAAGCAACCTGCATATTCCTTCTGTATAATAGAATTTAAATTGTGATACAATCAGTCTAGTCGCAGCGGCCTGATGAGAAGATTCAATTCTCTTACAATATTCGGAACATATTAAAATCATATATGTACATACATTAAAATAAAATACCAATGGGATAAAAACCATACACGCAAAAAATGTGCTGTGTTAATTGGTTTTTTATCCGAAAAAGTATTTTATTTTTATCCAACTGAATTTTATAAAATTAAATACACATCAACGGATAAATATTTTTATTTATCCGAAAAGATAAATTTTTATAAAAACTCCTTTTGGATTTAATAAAATGCACCTCTAGGTGTTTTCCTAAAGATGAATGTTCCTGTTTGGGTTTTAGCGGTGTAAAAGTTTTTATCCAAATGTATTTTATGCCATTTTTATTATAATATCCGATTGGATTCAAATTATAAATATCCGATCGGTGGGACACTATGTAACACCGATTCGGTGTTGTGGTGACCTTTTATTTTTTTGTGTGCACATCTCTGTAAATGTATAATATTGCCAATCCATTTAGTCACTCCTCGCCGATTATGTTTCGTAGGAAATTCTTAAGGCGCCTTTCAATAGGAACCCTCCAATTGGAGAGATTATCCAGGTTAAGAGTCCTTCTAAAAGTCTGATAAATATTTTGTGCTAATTTTGATATTATATGTAGAAGCACTCAAGATCTACCTAATAGTCTTTTAAACATTTTAATTAACTTCGCTTAGGTTGTCGAATTTCCAGCTTAGAACAGTTCAATCTTTGAGAGTGAGACGACATTTTTCATGAGCTGTTCTATTAGGATGATTTGTGTTGTAGATGGTATATCTGAATATTTTTAGGAAACTTTTGCTGGTGTTATGCGTTTCGGATAGTAGCATGACATCTATTTCTTGTTCTATCAAGAAACTTTTAACTTCTTGTCCATGTTGTGACAAGCCGTTCGCATTCCAGATTGCTAATTTAAGGGTTCTGGACATTGAATAATTTGGAGACAATGGTCCATTTTGGTCATTAATTTTTCCATCATAATTTCCAACCGTTGTGTAGAAGATTGCTCCGGCAGTTGTTGATGATTTTTTGAGTAATCCGTTGATTGGTTTTCTTTGGTACGATTTCCTTCCGAAGTTTAACCTTTAATTGAATCGTTGAGTTTCTGCGCATATGTTGTCCCAGTAACTAGCTGATAAGATGAATTCGGTTTTGTAGCGGACTGTGACTTCTATACTATTTTTTCTCTGAGAAGAGGAAATCTGCGAGTTTGAATTTCTTTATACACACTGAAACCTCTATAGTTGGCTGGATGCCTACCATTACAGAGCACGCATTTCACCTCTGTACTTCACGTTTTCTTTTCACATTGTTTTGTGAGATGTTCACTTGTATATTTCACACATCTGGATTTGTGATTGCAATAAGATTTGATATGTCCGTATCTTTGATAAGTAGTGCATTTAACTACTTCACGCTTGACATGTGGCATTTCAACTTGAACAACTGAAGCATCAGTCTACTTATCGAATGTATATTTTTATTTGATTCACTCATTCGAAGCTCAACTTTAAAGAGTGGGAGTGGCTTTTTCGTACCACTTTGCCTCATGTTGCAGATATTAACAACATCGTGGTCCGAATTAACTAACTCACTTTTCAAATCTTCGATGTTAATTGATGAATGCAAGTTTCGTATGATGTTGTCCACTTACTGTTGGAATTGGAACGAATGGAATTTAGTGTTTCGCTCCTTTAGGGCTCTGATTAGGGCTATGGATTTTAACTTGGTTAATTCCAATTATTTTTAAATCGAAGTTGTCTTCAGCCAGTTTCTTTAACAAGATAGTTAAAGGATTGATTGTTTCTACTTCTCTCACAAATATTGGTGGCACCATTATCTTTTTGGGTTGGGGTGGTTCTTCGACTTCCTCGGGCAAACTTTGAAATCTTATAGATAAAGGCACTGCAGCTGCAGGTTGCGCTGACCAGTAATCATTTAACTTCATTTGTTTACATTTGGTGTTAGTTGTTAGTGGACTAATGGCTCTACCCCTTTTGTTGGCCGTGGTTCATCCTTCGTTATCTTCAGATGTAGATATGAACGGCATGTACACAGTTGGATCGCTCGACTCTTCAGGTTGTCCCGATTGTGGAAGTAGTTGCGGAGTTAGCGGAATTATATGTTTGGCCGACATCGGGGAATAATTTTGTTGTATAGTTGACATATTTTATTATGAATAGTTGACATGTTTTCATTTGAAGCGAGCTACCTGATGGTGGAGTTCGTGAAATTTTTGTTGTTTTTGAAAATAAATTTATTCTAAGCCAAGTTCTATCCTAGTTGGCCATATTCCAGAATTTTCTCTAAAAATCATTTAAAAATCGCATTTGCTACACATGTCGAATTGCACCACTATCGGTTAAGGGATAGCCAAGTTCCATCATAACTTTCCATATCCCAGAACTTCGTCTAAAAATCATTTAAGAATCTCATTTTGCAACGCACATTTAATTACGGGATAATGAACCACACACCATTTTATGTAAACCATATTCAAAGTGTAATTATTATTATTATTACTATAGGGCCATGTGGGCGTTCAAGCCACCTCGCACTGCGACCTAAAAGATGTTCTGTGCATGGACGCTGCTCGGGCGCTGATTCAGGCTTTAATGAACCTGATAATACTGCCGGCCGGTATATGATGCATACTATCTGGGCTCATTATTCTCCCTCCTAGATATTGCAATGATACAGAACACTTTCCGCTGATTCCGCTTCCAGGTCGCAGAAGTGGGACCCATTTGTTGTACTTTCAAAATGTAATGAAATTCATTTTAAAATGTATAGTTTGAAATAACAATATTGTACATAATTTATATTTAAAACACAACTACAAACTTGTATTCTTAATTTTTAAATATTTTCATTGCTAGTGTATAAAATGGCATGAGTAGTGTTTAAAGATAATTTGAGTAGGAAGAGATATAAACTGTTGATTTCAAAAGCCTGTATTAGCAAGTAATTTAACGTCAATTTAAAAAATTAAAAAAAATCCTTTTTTTGTTATCGAGGTACTAATAAATACAGATTCAAAAATCACCAAAATCCCAAAATTGAATATTATTAAAAATTAATTATTTCATAATTTTCTTTATTCTTCTAGCTTTTAGAAATCATTGAGAAAACCGAAATCGGCCAAACTTTGCCGAAAATATAATCAAAAACGTAATATGTACATGTACCCAAAACTCCTTGAAAATGAAAAAACTTTAAGAGACTCGAGAGTGAAATAAAGAAAAAAAATGTCTACAAATTTTTTTTTTAAAGTTATAAATCGAATAAATATAGTTTGAACAATTTTTGAGACATCGAGTGCAACTCATGTACGATTCCATATGGGATGACCCTATGTAATTGTTTGTTTTTTAGTGTAAACCGTGATAATGGCGAACCACGCCGAAATACTGGTTACTTTAAATAAAGTTTTTATTTAATTTTATAATCAGAAAGTAGTTTTAGTTATATGTAATTATAAATGTCGGTATGTGACAGAAATATTGGAATAAGAATCATTTAAATGTCTGCTAAAATAAAAAGATTAAACACTCATGACTCTAAGCAATCAGTTAACTAAAAACAAATTAAGTAAAAATACAATAATTAAAATCAGTGAAAATATAGTGTCAGTTAGGTATTAACTTCAGTGAAAATATAGTGTCAGTTAGGTATTAACTTCAGTGAAAATATAGTGTCAGTTAGGTATTAACTTTAGAAAAATACACAAGTAGATAAATATGCTTCCAAAGCAATTGCATTTTTTGTGCAACAATATTTTGGTTTATTAAAATTAGAATATATCGAAGCATCATCAATCTACAGTTAATTTATCCTGACATCGCCGACAATGATCTAACATTTTGGTGAGTACAAATAACAAAAGTTTGTTTGATATTATTATTTTTTATTTTGAAAATTGGTGTTTTCCGAAAATAGCTTTTATCTGTTTATTTAACTAATTATTGAGAGAAATTAATTTTTGAAAATGTATTGCTAAATTTCGCAAATTGAAACGTATCGGAAATGCGCTAAAAAAAAGTATTTATACGCTGCGAATTTCAAACTATTAAATGCAATAAAAATAGATTTTTACTGTTGTTTAAGAAAACAAATGAAATACAAATAAAATAGTAAACTGTGACAAAATTTAGTTTTCAAGAACGTACGTGAAGGATTATTTACTAATTTTTGAACAATCATGTTGAAAAATCGAATTTCGATCAACAACTAAAACAACGGAAAAATTTACCGTCCAAAAAACCCTACAAAAGTAGAAACAAACTAGTTATTGGGCCAATCGCCAGCACTTAAAGAAATTAATTACTTTCTCAGCAAAAATATACAATTACAAAATGGACAAAATAATAAAATTACAATTACAATCATTCAATCAGAAATAACATTGAACTAATCAACAAAATAGAATCAGTAGATATACCACCTACAGCGAAACTTGCATCATTCGACATAACCAACATGTATACAAACATACCAATTCAAGAAACAATTCGAATAACCAAGGAACCGTTACAGAAAAACGGAACCAGGAACGAAAAAATTGACGAAATTATCACTTTAATCACAACAATCACAGAACAAAACTATTTTCAATAACAACAAATTCTTTTCACAGATTGACGGACTTGCAATAGGTAATCCTCTATTAGGAACCCTACTTAGGTACTGCACAGATACGTGGACGATATTCTAATGCTATTCAACGGCACAATGAGACAACTCAGCAACCTTCACAAAAACATAAACAACAAGCATCCGAACATAAAATTTATTCTAGAATCAAACCTGACTTTTATAGACTAAATTTTAACCAAAAAAGGTTCTGTTAATGTTTTGGAAAATAATTTGGTTAGATCGGCTCAAAAATTTGGGGTTCAAGCTAACTTCATATTTTAGTAAGGTTGGGATCCGAACACAGATTGCCAAAGTTGTGACGAAATGGTTTACAGATGTGCTCAATCACCGGATTAAAATCCGATATAGCATTTGAGCCCATAATTATGAAAGTGGTCTAAGTCATATATTTCTTGTTTCGAGATATTTAAAGGTTTGTATTTGATTGAATTAAAAAAATATTTCTATTTTATGTAACATTTTATTTTAGACTTTTATTAGTCTTGATTCTAATGTCATGAATCTAATACCAAAATGTGATTTTTAAAGTTTGAATTGACTTAGACCATTTTCAAAATTAACTGAACGGTCTATAAATGACAAAGCAATAAAAAACTACGAATTTTATTGGAAACAAGAACTTTAATGAAACAATTCATTTATATTTATTTCTTATTTATAAAAAGTAATCCATTTTTATAACTTAAATTTTTAAAATGCTCCTGAAAAACTGAAGGGATGTAGAGTAGTAAACTCATCATATCTTTAAGCTATTTTTCCATTACCGATCTTTGGTTTATAATGGAAGTAAGTTAATATTTCCATATATTTTTGGTGAAAGATCGAAAACGTGGAATTCAGAATCATCGAAAGAAGAATCCATTGAATTTTTAGCCATGTGACAGATTCGCCCACGGTATTTTTTTACTCTTCTTGTTGTTGACTTTTCCAGTGGTTTCGTTGAAATAAAATCTAACTGCAACATTTGGAGAAGGGTTTTTTCTTCTACACTGTTCTATCAGTTCATAGTAATGCTCAGCCTCAGAGTTGTACAAGTAATTTGCTTTTTTGATTTTCATTTCTATCAACCCAAAATCACGGACATTCGGTAGAAAGGAATGAGCAGATACCAAAAATTGGTGGTCTACTTTTTCAATATTATTAGTCTGAGCAATTTTCATCCACGTCACTCAGTGCTACTTTAATGTTATGATTTTGGCCTCAACAAGCATCGCTATAAACTATTACGTATTTTTGAGTAGTTATATCCTCAATATGCTTTAAAATACATGACGCTACTTCATGTACACCTCTTTATGCTGTAGCTTCATCCCATACATACATCTTGACATTGTCATTATGGATATTATGGGAACTTAAGTTAGACACATACTTATTTCGCTTATAATAAGCTACCGAAACTGTAAGTTTTGGATACGGGAGTGCTTTTTGCAAATCAAATGCGAATCAATAATATTCTTCGGGATTTTGTTTTGCTTTTTCCTAGCTTGCTCGGCACTTTTCAAATCTAAATCCTGATTTTAACTCAGTATTAAATACTTTCCTGTAAATCCACTCTTTAACAAATGATTGATTATTTTTCTCACATTTTTCTACATATAGGCGATACATTTACTAATATCTAAATCAGGACTCAAATATTTTCGACCTGTGGCCCTATCCTGTTAATTCCCGGGGAATAGGGAATATTTTGTTTTTACAGCAGTTATCCTCCAGATAAATTTTTCCAACTTTTTATTCCCCATTTCCAAAAGTGCATTCTGGCAATAAATCGATAATTTGACAGCTAAAATATGACAGATTTTTTTGAGTGTTAAGGAAAACAAACAGCAGTTTATATGAAACTATCTTAAAATGTTTAAAAATAACTTAATTTTAATAAAAATAACCTCAGAAAACACTCAAACGGCACAAGATTAAATCTAAAGAATACGAATTTGCCTTCTTTTTATGTTTTAATTTTTCACTCGATTTTCACAAAAAAAATTACCGGCTTAGCTTAAAATGATATAAAATGAATACAATTCAATTAATTTTTGAAAAAAAATATTTGTCTGTAATAAATAGAAATAAAATTGCATCTGTGCCACTTCATACAAAAGATATGAACAATATTTTGACGTTTAATGTGTTTTCCTTAACACAAAAAATCGCAATGAAGTTGTCTATTGGGGAATAAATATACAGGGGAAATAAATTTAGTTGTACGTGTTCTCCATGGAATCACATTAAAATAAGTAAAGATCCGCGAAAGACCCTTACAAACAATATTAATATGATTTTATTATTAATATCAACTATAGATGGGCAAACATTTTTGTTAAAAAATTTATTCCCCAGTAATTCTTTTATAAAATAGATATGGAAGAACAAACGTCAAAATTGCTGTAATTGGGAATAATTTTTTCCCAACAAATTTTTTTTTCCCAAACACCAGAATACTCTTTGTGGAAAAGGGAATAATACTGCAACATAATTTAAAATTTCTATTCCCCGGAAATTACCAGAATAGGGCCACTGGAGTGTGGCGAGCTCTGGTGTAGTGGCGCTCATATGCTGAGAAACTTAAAATATGTTCTTGGACAGCCTTTGTCTTAAATTCTTCTGTTTTTCGCGAAGACCCAGGCATTTGCCCACGACGATCACTTCCAATTTTAAAGGTATCTAAAAAAATGTTTCTGAAAACAGACACTTCTGAACTATTTTTGGCAGAATATATTTGAAGCTGCTTTTTCTCATCGGCCTTTCAAAAGTTCTGGCCCGGCTTTGTTTTATTAATTGTTTATGAATTGTAGTAGATAGAAATAGATTCTGCGTTTTAAAATCTTTTAGTTTCCAAAAATTTTCAAAATTAATTTTTCTTTCTTGATATTCCACGCGATCGAACCATTTTTTTAGCAAAAGCAATCCTTATTTTCAAAAATTTGAGCACTCACAAGTTTTGATTTTTTTGTTGTATATTCTTACCTTTATTTCTCTTAATTTTTTCTGATATTTTGTGTGTAGAAAAGTTTATTTCTTGTCCTCTTTCTTTTCTTACATTGCTCCATTTCTGGGGTTTCTGAATTTGCAGTGAAGTCCTGGTTTGATTTATCTGAAGATGATAATTGTCTTATTCTTTTCCATTTCTTTGAAATTTTACGTGGTCGTTATTATTAACTTACCTGAATCTTTTGACATTGTATGATAGTAAAATTATTTATTTTATTTTATTTAAAAAATTATTTTTCCACTAATAACTGAATTGGTTCACTTTCAAAATAAAACTAAAATAATTCCATATAATGACAAAATCGCTAATACAATCTAACTGGTTCTTTTCTTCTTTGTTATCCGCAATAGTTAATGCTTTATTAGTTCAAAAAATATGTAATAACTGATAAACTAATTTGATTTGTAACTGATAAACTAATTTTTTTATAATTTTGACTTAGACCACTTTCATATTTATGGGCGGAATGAGAGCGAATAATTTATACAAGAAATCGTTCAGTACAAACTATCGATAAATCAAAAATTACGACTTTTTTATGTTGGGAAGCTTCTAGTACAAAAATGCTTGAGTTATTTTTTACAAGTACTTTCACAAATGTGTCAACATTTGTAACAGTTTTTTATGACCACATGTATTTTTGCTTTTGTGTTCTACACATGTAATTTTCAAGAATAGCTTTTATCCATTTTGGTATGTTTTTTCACAGGGTAACCTCAAAAAATTAAACAAATGTCATCAATCATGGTTTTGACCGAAGTTCTTCCTTTTGTTTTTTTGTTTGTTTTAATTGTTTGTATTAATTAACTGGCTTGCAAATAACCTCTCAATCAGACCTTAAACTAGCCTTTAAGTAGGGTTTTAAAATAGACTGTCGGTAATTCATTCGTTAGATTTATTTCAATAAAGCAACCAAATTTTGATCACCTCCAAGATGGTTTGTCCGCTCAAAAATAAATTGTTACTGAAATATTTTTTTTCTAGAAGCCTTTTCGTGTTATGTAGATTTGAAATATTGAGATTGGTCAACCTTTCGTTTCGCGACACAAAAATTTAGTTGACAGTTTTTGATAGGAGTTTCAAAGGATTTAAATAAAAACGCAATACAATTTTTTTTTAATATTAATTTTTAATTTTATTTTATTTTTTTTTGTATTTTTTTTTTTTACTTTTTTAAAACAAAAATAAAATTAATATTTTTGTTAAGAGTAGAAATTGTTTTTTTTTTCGTATTTTTTTTTGTATTTTATAATTTTTGTGTTAACATAACATGAAAAACAATAAATAAATAATTTTTCTATTATTTGTGGTTTTGTTTGTCTTTAATTAAGCTTCAGAATTAATTAATTTATAAATACATACAAACAACACATATTTATAAATTATTTAATTTTAAAATTAATTTTATTTTTTATATAAATTATATTTTGTTTTAATATGTATATATAATTCGGATTATTCTTTTTATTTATTTATTTATTTTAAAATTTGACTAGAGTTTTGTATATAATTTTTATGTTTTGTTTTTTATTTGAAATTTTTTCTTTGTTTCTCACAAAATATTAATTTAACTTTTTGTTCATTTGTATGTTTTTATATATAATATTATTTACAAAATTATTAATTATTTTTCTATATAATTTTTAATATATTATGTATATTAATTATATTACAAGAAAATAACTACAAAAAAAAAAAATATTTGATCACCTTTTGTTTTCAATTTGATTTGGGGGGGCCGAATAAATTATAAACAAAAAATTAGGCAAAAATTAACTTAAGCGTATTTTTGTCGGTTATGTAAAGTTCGCCATTTTTTGTTGCTTGAAAACATTGCTATTTAATTGACAATTTCTTTTCCTTTTTTTTAATGTCTCATGTGAGGGACAATATCTGAAATTTAAATTTATTGCTTTAAAAAAAAAAAAATACGAAAGATTTTAAGGAGACATATTTTTTTTTAACATTTAACATTAATAAATTCATTTGTTTTTTTTTTGTTTTTTTAAATTTACTTCTGTAACTAAATAATATATTATATATTAATTATAATATCCTTTTTTGTTTAATTTTAAATATAATATGTATAAATTAAATTATATTTATTTACAATTAGTTTTTAGTTATATAAATTAAATAAAAATACTTAAAGAAAATAAGTTGCGAGAGTAACGTGAAATAATAAAAATATAGAAACATTTACACTGATATAATCTACTAAAATCTTATAAAATACCACAGCCTTGGCAACCTGAGCATCTAGCATCATGTTTTTTTTTAAATTTTAATTAATTGTTCTTCTAATTAGTAGTTTTATACTAACTGCCAACCATTATATGTGTAAAATTATCTATTTCATTGTCGTGCACAATTTTACTAGGCTCCATTGGTGGTGGTACAGATTTTAATATATCATCAGCGCTTAGTGGTGTCAATTTCCAACTCGGTAGCAATTCAGTAAAATCATTTTTATCTAAACTTAAATCCGATTCGAATATATTACAATCCCAGTATGTAGCTGATGCGGTTGTCGTAAATGTGTTCGATGATAGGCTCGAACTTATACTCGAATAAAAATCATGATTATTAAGCGGATCGGTTGCCGATTGTGACGATAAACTTAAAACTGATCCCCAATTAATTGGACGCGAACAATCTTCGTCACCAAAACCGGAATCAGTGTCGGGCAAACTTAAACTAGGGAATGGTGTAACACGTCCGGAATTAAGATCACGAAATGGATTATGTTGACTACTATCATATGTATTATGACTACTGCTATCATTATTGTTATTTTGATTACTATTATTATTGTTATTGAATATCTTAATTGATGGTATCGATATAATCGGTGTTGGTAGCTGCAGACTGGCGAGTGTGGACTCCTGATTACAATTCCTATTTATTATATTAACACCGTTATTTAGTCTACTATTACTATTAATATTGTTATTAATACTATTACTATTATTATTATTATTATGATTACAACTATTATTATTATTATTATTATTTAGCTTATTCGATGTTAAATTAGAAACTCGCGTCCCATTCGTTGAATTGGTTGTAGTTCCCCCCGTATGATGTTGTTGCATCCCATTAATACTATTATTATTATTATTATTACTCTCCTTCGCCTCATGCTCAATTTCTTTTTCAATCAATTTTAGTGTATTGCATATAAGAACAGACCGATACAGCGATTGTTCCGATATTTGTCGAAATCGTGACAATTTAAACATTGATAAATTCATAATTTTCAGTCGCCTCTCCTTGTAACATTGCCGTGTATTACACAAATTACTTTTGCCGTCACAGCAACGTTTATGGGCCCGTAAATGTATATTGTTTGGTGTAGGATTATAATTGGCACTACCCAATTCTAAATATGATTTACCATTTTCTGCGCACCGTATCGTTTGTTGTGTATTATTTGTGGGTGATGAATCTGGATGATTGTAGTAATGATTCCAGCCACCATAATACGATGAATTTGTACGAGTAATTATTGGTGGTTTTGAACAATTGTGTTGGGGATATGATTCATTGTAGTAGCCAAAATTTTTCTGATAACCCGGGTGCACGTATCCATGGGACGAACATGGATATCTAACTAATGGAAAATTTGGAATGTCTGCATCCTCATCCTCAAAATCATCTTCAAAATCATCATCATCATCGTCTACATCGTTTGCGAGTAGAGTAGCTGCCAGCGTTGAACATTCATTAAGCCATCGTTCACCAGGAACAGCAACAGCTTGCAATCTTTGTATACTATTATCGGTATTTGTTTGTTGGTCACTTGTATTGTTATTACTATTATTGTTATTATTATTGTTATTAATATTATTACTGTTGTTATTGCTCCATGTTTCTCCAGGTACAGTTACTGCTTCTAATTTAGCTATACTATTTTCGGTTACCGATGATGATTGTGGTGGTGGTGGTGGTGGTGGTGATGATGGTAGTGAAGGTACTGGTATTCTTAATGTTAGATTTGGTGACGGTATTCTTAGTGATACATTTGGTGTTGGAATTTTTAATACTACATTATTATTTGATGCTGGTAGATCGGTGTCCTTTGATAAACGACATGTTTTCATTGGTATATAATTCGATTGAAGATCATCCTCTTCGCCATTGCACATTGTAATCTCGTGTTTACGTTTATTTGCTGTTGCTTGTAAGCCCATCATTGCTTTTTGTTCGACAATATTATTCTGTAAATAAACCAAAAAAAAAGAAAAAAAATTAGTTCCCTTCTTTTTTAAGTTAGACATCTTTAAATATCTACATAAATTCGAGAACATTTCTCAAGAATGAATCATCTGAATTCAAATTTTAAATTCCATTTTTAAAAATACAACAAACAAAAAAACCCAAAACCGAACGAAAAAAGATTATACAAAATATTAAACATGGAATAGAAAAATATACAACAAAAAAAGGGATGATAAAATATACTAGGGGTTAGTTTGTGTTAGGTAGGGTGGACAATTTTACAAAAAAAAAAACGAACACATGTATTACGATCGAATTTGGGATCGAATTCATACATTAGAACAGTTTATTTTCTATCATAGTCCCGGAAACAGACAACATATCTCTCATAAAATTTCCATTCAACGTTTTATTCATACAAATATAGTCTCATTTTCAATCGATATCATTTTGAGTTCAACGTATACAAAAAAATATTTTACGCCATTCCACTTTTCCCTCATTGTAGCTAATGCGCAACTAACTATTCGATAATTCACTAAAATACAAAAAAAAAAAAAATTGTAAATTGAGGTTTCGCATTCCAATTTCATATCCAACCGTAATTTTGTATAAACAGCACCACACAACAAAATTTTTATTTCATTTCCATTGAATTTATTCGCTCGGTATGACGTTCTCATGACACATAAGCAAATATCATTGCCATATTATTACTTTTTAAAATTTAGTATTATGACTCAATTCTTCTCTCAATTGCAAACGGAAATTCCATAATCCTCATTACTATAAAAATAATAAAAAATAAAAAACGTGGCTACACGATGTTTTTGAAAGTTTTTTGAGTTAGTAACAATAATCAACTAAAAAAAAATGGCGAATTTGGATAACCGATAAATTTTGAATTATCTTTATATTTATAAAATATGTGGTTGACCTTGCTAAAACAACAAAAAATAAAAAAATGTCAACATACAGAATCTTTCCATTTTTCTCGTTTTCCCCAAGTTCTTTTTATTTTATTTATTTTTTAATTAAATTATATCTATTTTACTATATAACTATGTATATAAGTAAAAAACTATCTCTATGTACACCAACGAAACGAACATCAACAATTCACGTCATTTTATTATTTTTATGTTCAAGAGAAAACAAGTTTTTTTCATGAATGTGTATGTGTTTGATTATTATAAAGAAAATTTAGATTTTAGTGCTTTCTAAATAATACAGGCATCCGTCGATTTACGTAATCTATATTTAAACAAAATCTTAAATTATCAAATTATAAAATAAACAAATTACTATTTTAGATTTTCTCTTTAAGTAAATCGAGGTGAATCTGTATATTACGTAACGTCGCCATTTTGTTCAGTATATTTAGCACCTGTCTTCAAAACGTAATTAAAAACTTCTGACTTAATCTAATTAGCGAGAAACTATTGCCATCTATCGTACACATTATAATATGTGTATATATTATTGACATTTTGGTTTGAATCATTCTGTATTTTATTTTATGAGGTCATTTTACAAAAAAAAAAAAAAAATAATAATGAAAAAGAATAAACGAATGAATAAAGTACATTTTAATTTAGAGGAAATTTTTTATTTTACTTTGTTTTGTGTTAGCTAGCTATATACTCGGTAATACGATTCAGCAGTTAAGCGAATAAAAAATAAAAAAAGAACGAAAATATAAAATCAGCTAACTATAATCTTCATTTACATGCTATAAAAATAAAACGCACGTAATCAACAAAATACTAAAATAAAAAATTTCCGTCGAAATTCATTTTGTATTCTTTCATAATATACATATAAAAATATAAAATGTAAATATAAAAATTCAGATTGTTGTATACTACTAAACAAAATTCAACAAGAAAACAACTCTGATGTCTACGAACGTTTATTTTGTTTTCAAGGTATTTTAGTTTTCTTGCTGCTGTTGTCTTAATAATATAATAATAATAATATTGTAAAGGTTGGCTGACTCGTTTCGACGAACGCTGTTTATCCTGTTTGAACAAAATATACAGGGTTATTCATAAAATAAAATATAATCATTTTAGATGGTGCATCCTTCTTTTACAAAATAAAACAAAAAATTGTATACATAAACTAAAGTATTTATAAGTTTAGACTCAAACCGGTTTTGACATATCGACTACATATAATAATAAAAATAATCCACCTGTTATGATTTACCCTATCACTCGAACGCGATGTTATTCGACAAACCCAACGAACACAAACAAAACAGAGAAGGAATGAAATGGGAAAAAAAATGAAATAAAATAAAATTATAATTTCGTTAATGAAACTTCGAAAAAAAAGAAGTAAGAAAAGCAAAAAACTGGAATCGTTTATAATTGAAAACAAAAAAATAAAGAGAGGGGATTTTGCCCTTGTTTCATTTTTATAAATTTTATACGAACGTTTCTTACCATGAGTCAAAATAATATTATACCGAGTTGTATATTCATACAACTAAAAAAAAAAAATACGAGGGCAATTCAATTTCGAAACTCTCTCAATGTGTGCAAGATGTATTAGCGTAGATTAGAAAATTATAACTCAAAACTATATACAGTTAAGTCAGGTAGAATATATATATAAATATATATATATAGACAATTTTTCGTTCGTTTCGAGTTCATCCTTCCGAGTATGAAACAAGAATGTTTCTAAATATATAAATGTATACTAAATTTAACAACAAGAAGAATAAAAAATAAAATGTAATCATCTAAATGGATTTTTCCCCGAATTTGGAAGGGAAGTTTGAATGTACATAATATTATAGAGATAGAGGGATAAGTTGATATACCAAAGGCGGCGCTTTGTTGTTATAATCAATAACGAAAAATTTAATTTCTGTAATTATTACTTAAACATGATTTTTTTCGAGTTCGAATTCTTTTTTATTAACGTCGCCCTCTCTGATTATACCAAAGAAATCATTTGACATTAATTTTTATATACACACACAACATTGTATTATTATGGACCAATTTTTCTGTATATCGTGTTTTATAGTGCAGTGTATATGCAAATAAATAAACTGCGCGTTACACGATTTTAATATTTTACATACTCAGTGAGTATTTTGTGGTTCGTTCCGTTCGTTTTCTTTTATTTTCAGAAAGAATATTTTTGAAAATTATGTTTGTTCGCTAAATAGTAAATTCATCTCAGAGGAATCTTTTATTTAAAATTTCGATTTCAATTACAAGTACATAATCATTTTCAGTTATGTAACTAGAAATAAACTCCTATTTATAATGAAGTCATCGTTAATCTCTCATTGAGATGAAAGACAAATCTCGATTCTTTACATATTACCGATACTTCTTACGTATTCTTTAAACATTTCTCTTGTTTGTCCAATATAGATAGCAGCTGGATAATCTGAGCAAGTCAATAACGTTTGTTTTCTTTTTTGAGTTTTTAAATACATATATACAAACATATATTAAATGGAGAGTGATCCTTCTCGAATCTTATGGTGTGTTACAAAAATTTCGTAAATTTTTCGTTTTCAACCAAAATTAATGTTCGTATTTTTTTAAGGCGGTTGCAAAATTTAAACGTTGGTTGCCTCTTGATTTCTTTGCTTTCTACATTGAGAAAACAGGTAGATTTATTCATCATTGTAAAAAGATTCAAAATTTACTCTTCATATCATATCAATTCAGCACAAAAAAATATTTTTTCGCATAATAGGGTGGCTCATCGTTTTCCGCTTTTATTCAAAATTCAAATTTTGCAAGAACTCATTCTCCAAAAATCGTTATTCATTAAATTCTAAAGTAACATCTTTTTTAAATAAAAAGTGTCTTATTTGTTAAATCTCGTTTTCCATGACCTTGGAAAAGAACGTGATATCGATTTTTGATTTTTTTGAAGCTTTCTTTATTTTAAGTACATAGATTAGTATCTCATATAATGCCGAAATAACAAGTAGTGCAGATGTCTCTTCTTGATTTGAGCTTATATATATATATATATATATATATATATATATATATATATATATATATATATATATATATATATATATATATATATATATATCCACACACACACACTAAATTTTTAAAGACAAAACCTGCCTTCTTCCATTATATTTTAGGTTATTAAAACTAAACATTTCTTTTTCATGTTGCTTACTGGTAGAAACATTTATAAAATAAACTATTGATGGAAAGAAAAGGTCTCTAAAGATAGAAGTAATTTAGATTTTAAGTATGAAATATCTTTAAAAAGAAGGGTTCAATCTATACATACAGTGGTGTTCAATAAAATAGGACACTCGGTTTATTTACATAGTGTATCACTATGAAGAGTTAAATATGAAACAGACGAAATACAAGAAACTGCTGTTAATGTTAAAACCACAAATAGTTCTATTTGTATTGCTGGAATTTACTGCCTACTGTAGAAGCACTCATTGAAAAATAAAGATTATCTCTAGTTTCTCAGTAAAGTAGGTAAACAGTTTGTACTTGGAGGAAATTTTAATGCAAAAAATGTCTACTGGGGCTCCAGATTAATAACGATGGGTAAAGAATTTCTAAAAGCTATTAGGAAATGCACTTGTGAAGCCCTCAAAAGAAGTCATGCGTGAGATAAAAGCATATATGAATACGAAAGAAGCTCCTGGTTACGATATTATTACTGCAGAAATCTTAGAAGAACTGGCAAGGAAATCTCTGGTGAAGCTTACCAATCTTATAAATGTAGCATTTAGAATCAAATGTGTACTCAAGCTTGTGGAAAATTGCAAAAGTAATTAAAGTAATTATGATCACAAAACCTGGGAAACTACCACACATAACCTATCTTTGCTCTCAATGAGGTATGCTTGGTATTTGCTATTAATACCAATCTACTGGGCACTTTAATTGTCCAAACCGCAAAGAAACATTCTTCTATCACCTTTAACCAATTAAGGAAGCTCATAAATCTTAATTATTCAGAGAGCATCATTCGCAAACAGTTACTCGAAATAAATTGAAAGGTCCGAGCCATTCCTTGTTTATTCAACTAACGGTTCACAAATGCCAGGAGCTGGTGAGCTCTATGGGTGTGCCGGTGCAAGAAAGTAATTCGAAAGGAAGGTCAGACGACTAATATTATTCAATAAAAACGCATGTTAGGTTTAATCATACACAAATTAGATTGGAAATGAATTTTGAATTTTGATACGTAACTGTGCTATTATTTTGAAAAGCATATTTATAAAATAAAAAGTTTGATTAAGAATTATTAAAAAAATCACCGTGTGTCCTATTTTATAGAATACCAACTGTTTCAACTTTCGGGATTTTAAAGATTGTGTTTGTTTTATTGCCAGTATTATAATGTAGGAATAGATTGGCAGCAATCTGTCAAATCATGCAAAACACTGGCATTTTTACAGATTTCTAAGATTTGGTTTGATGCAATGCTGTTTAGCTAATTTCACGTGATTCCGACAGTTAGATTTTTTTTTTTGTTTGAAAATTAACCTTGTGCCTGTGACAACTGTTTGGATCCGCTACAGGAAAATCCTACTTCTCAATCCTAATAAACTTAAATAAATACCAAAAATAAGTCAAACCAGCGAGTGTGTCTTCTATTTGTACTAGTTACTTCACTAGTTCTCTTAGGCAAAGATCTTTAGGAATCATATTGACACTGTAAAACTGTTTACCCGATTGGTTTTATTCTCAGTATTCAATAATGTTTAATTCGGTTCTTTCCTTCAGGCAATTCAGTTTCTCTTTCTGAAATGGCTGTTTTTACCAGACCAAGTGATAGCCTCCGGAGGTCCTTGGTTCGATTCCCAGCGGATGATGAAAAAATCACGGCTTGTTAATGTAGGATCAATGAATTAATTAATCACTCATTATCCGTTAACAAAGTAATTACGAAACATGAAAAAAAAGTGATAGCTGCCGCTTATTTTTCTGGCAAGTTCTCTATTAGACGTGCCTTCGCTAATTAAATAGGTATTTGTAGAGAAATTATTAATTTGTATTAAAACGAAATCTTAAAAGTTTCCAAAATTCTAGATGAATTTAAACACCTGTTACGCACTGTATACATAGGGTATCGCAAAAAAAATATATTCGCATTTTATAAGTTCTAAAAGGATAACTCATTATTACTAGTTTCTATTCATCCTAGAACACCATATAAATGCACCTAGGAGCGTTAAAGAGAAGTACAGATTAATATCAAGCAATTGGAAGTGATTTTGTGAGAGCCTATCTCGATACAAATTTATCGATTACATAGATTGGATGAATTTAATTTAATTATAAAACTGTTTGTCAGAAAACCGGTAAAAATTAACGAATTGAGATCAACCATTGAAATAATTTGTAATTTCGTAGAGCGGCCATCTATTTGAGCCCTTATAGACTTATATGCCTTTCTTGCTTAATTTGTAGTTTTAATCTTAGATGTAACTTAATAAATACTGAATTTATAATCATTCAAAGTGTGTATACATTTTTTGAGACACTCAGTGTATATATATATATATATATATATATATATATATATATATATATATATATATATATATATATATATATATATATATATACATATATATAGAATGTGTATATGCGTCGACTTTGTTACCATACATCAAAACGCTAGATATTAGCTTGTTGTGCGCATTAAAAATATAAAATGTGAAATAATAAAAAAATAAAATTTTGTTGTTGTCTCTCCCCGCAATATATAATAGAAAGTGGAAAATGGCCCAAAAATATTTTCAAACCGAACAAAAATCTATATATACTAACAATATACCGAATATGTAACGATTGGTTGGTTCGTGTGTCGTCGCAAAATATGACCAAATTCCTCGTTGTTCATTTTCTTGTGCATCGATTTGTTTTAGAGAGAACCGACGCAAGCAAGCGAAAAGTAAGGGAACGTCTGCATACATAGAGGAAAAAAAATAAAATATTATTTTTAAAAAGAAACTAATACAATACTGACATCTACTTTACCATTTTTACATTCAATAATAAAAATAAAGTTATATGAAAAATGAACTACATAATATAAAATATACCAATCGTGTATATATATATATAGATATGTATAGAGAAATGTGTGAGGGGCGTTCATCGTATTCTCGTTTTTTTGTTTCTTTATTTCGTTATGTTGGAAGGTTAGTTTCTGATTGACAATCGTTGTGAGAGCATTAAGTAGCATTATAGATATATACAAAGAAATTATGAATAAAATTGAGTGTCGAGCGGTAATAAAATTCCTTACTAAAGAGGGTAAAAGTCAGAAAGCTATTTATGAAGAAATGTCCGCTGTCTATGGCAATGCCACACCATCCCTGTCCACCATACAAAAATGGTCGAGTGAATTTAAAAAAGGACGTGAATCACTAGAGGATGACGAACGAGATGGTGGCCCAGTATCGGCTAGCACCGAAGATAATATAAATAAAGTACGCGATCTAGTTAACGATAATTGCCGAATTAAAGTCAAACAAATCGCAGAAATGGTTGGCGTATCGACAGGAACTATTTTTAAGATATTACACGAACACTTAGGTCTGATACGGTTGAATGCGAAATGGGTGCCAAAAGAAATGGCACCAAAAATTGACGGCAGCACGGACGAATAAAATAATAGTATTAAGCAATTTTTTTTATAATGTATACTTATATATTTAAGAAATAATAAAATTTAACAAAATAAACCGAGAATTTATTGAATGCGCCCTCGTATCGTAATTTTTTTTTTTTTTTTTTAATCATCTAAAAACGTTATTATCTTCTTAAAAACAAAAACCAAACGAAAATAATTAAAATTAACAAAAAAAAAAAAAATATCAGAGTTGCCATATTTAAAATGTTTTTTTCAACCTACATATACACATTGTTGATCATCCACCCACCCTAAGTGATTAAAAATAAAATAACCTCATGCGGGGTACATCCCCTACTAAACTGAACTAAATCAATAAAATGTATTATTACGTATTTCGAATACAAAGGATTTGAATTATAAATAGTCGTTAGAATGTTCGGCCATTTTTTTATTTTATATAATTTACGTTTATTATATAGATAGAGAGCATCGTACGGTCGTAACCACTGTAGACTTGTGTTGTGTAGAGAAAACTCTAAAATGAAACAAGAATTTTATATTTTTTCATTTTTTTTTTTGTTGTTGCTACTTTTTGGAACGAGAATATCATCATCATCTCTTTTTTTATTTTTTTTTTTTATGTACGTACAATACCCTCGGTTCCATTCCACTTTATAAAGAGTAATGTTATATAGGGTTGCCATAGTAACGACGAATAACACACAACACGCTCTTAATAGCGTATATAAATAATAACGAGAAGGGTGGGTTTTTTTTTTGGGTACGACGTAACAAAAAGAAACGGATGGCTTAGAGTATAGATGAAGAAGGAAACGAGATGTGATGTTGGTTTGGTTGTTGTTGATGATGATTGTTTAAAGCTGAGGGGAAAATACAAACAAAAAATAAAAAAAACACAAAAGACTATATGGTAGTGGTTGAATTCATAATATATACCGAGTACACAGATATATAAAATAGCGTTCATCAACCGTTAAAGCTTTTCGCTTTAATATCAAAAAATTAAATAAAAGAAGTAAAAAGGTAGAGCCACACTGGTATTAGGATCGAAAAGACGAAACGAACAGAATATATTAGGGTTGCCTGAAATGATTTATTATTTATAATATGATTTTTATACGAAAATATTCTATTCCAATTTATTTTATAGATGTGTGGGTGTCTGTTTACGTTTTTTTTTTGGTTTTCTTTTATATAAGAATGTAAAAAAAAAATATTAAAGTAACGTTATTTATACAGTTTTGTGGCGGTGGCGGCCGTGCGCTAAGAGAAATTAGAAAATGTACTAATATCTTAAATCTATAAACGCGCGATTTCACTCTAGTTGTATATATTATATTATGTATGTAGATAGTCACCCCACAACAAAACTTGTGTCATGTTCATGTTGTGTTATTCAAATAAAGACTAAATAGTGTTTCGAATGCTATTTGATTCATGAAATTAGTAACGAATACAGCGCCAATTATAACATATTTTTTCCATTTATTTATTTATTTATACAATTTCTGGTTTGAAACTTTGAAATTTAATTTTAGTTTTGTTCGTCCGTCCGACTCTCTCTCTCTTTCTCTCTCCTGCCTTTGTCGTCGTGTCTCTAATTCTCATTTTTGTACATGACAATTGAATTAACTGTATTTTTTTTTTAATGTAATTTGGTTTGTTTTTAATTTATCAATATATAATTTTAAGCTGTATTATGATATTTTTTTGTTTTTATCATTCAGCAAATTATATCTATATGAGTATATTGATTGTTATTCTTAGGTTTGCGCTGACTATAACACAATTTGAAGTTAAATAAATATAACCGTTATCTAAACGATTTTTTATATTTTTTTAAAAATATATCTTATCGCATTGTGCGCGCGCGATAACTGAAGGTTCTTTGATGAGTGAAAGATTCGTGAACAATATTGTGTTGATGAATTAAATCAACAAGTTGAGTCATACTCGCAAATATACTTTAATGGGTTGGAATAGGCAGGATTGTGGATCGACAATAAACTCGGCACCATACTTAGTTCAAGGTGATTTAATTGCGAATATTTTTTTTTTAGTATTGAACTTTGTTTCGAATTCTGAAAGGTGTCTTTCCTATAGTATATTTAACCACTATACAAATTTTGACCGATTTGACGTTAAAAAAAAAACATGAATTGTATAATATTAAATTATCTAAAACCCCACTAGCCACAATGCCATCACACACAACTATCAGTGAGTAACTAATGTTTTTAAATTTTTTGACATAAACTTAACCTCATCTATAAAAACGATAAATAAAATAATAACAAGAAGATATAAAACAAAAACAAAAATAATTTGAGAGTATTCTAATAATTATTATTATTGAAATTTATATGTATCATAAAAAAATTAAATTCTCCGCAAAAAAAAAACACAAATCTAATTGTATTGAAAAATTATTGAGAATTTCTGATTGGTCATGGATATACACGATATGACGTCAAATATTTAAATATTATCATATGTGTGATTATTATTGCGCTCAGTCAATTTTCTTATTTGACTCTCAATTGTTTGTTTTTTTTTTTTGTTCGTATTTTGTCAAAAGCACATTGCAAATTGCATTTGTTGCTCTTTTTTTTTTGCCAATTTGTGTAAAAGTATACGTGAACTGAGTCTTTTATGGGTTTTTTGTTGTTGTTTTGTTTGCAATTATTTATATTTTTATTTATCTCTAAATTACAATACACGCTTGATATCATTTATTAATTAAATTTTTTTATTTTATTTTGAAATACTATTTTCTCCCTTAAATAATAAAGCGCTATTGATAAAACGAAACGTCAAAACCACGTTGGTTATATATTATTTAGATTAACTTTTTATTTTATTAATATTCATAAATAAACAAAATATTTTTATATTGAGTTTGACATTTAGAACAAAAAAACGGCACAAACTAATATAAAATACACTTAATTTAACTACATAATAATTATTAAATATATTAGGCCTACCTTTTAAATTTAATAATGTTTATGACATTTATTTAATTTATAAAACTTTATTATTAAATTAATTTATAAATCCACATTATTTATTTATAATTCATCATTATTTTTCAAATGTCCATATATACATATTGTACTACTGTATATATATTAAAAATATTATATTTATATAAAATTTTCAAACTGTCAAATATTTTTTTGTTTAAAAATCACATAAAATTCACAATATCTCTATATATTTAAATATATAAAATGTCAGCATTTATTTTCAATAAAACAAACTTTTATTTTATAATATTGAGTTTAACATATAACAAACTTAAAAAATATATATTTGTAATATAACTTTTTTTTTTTTGTGTGTGTTTTAAAAATTAAAATATTAAATTCCTGCCTATATTTTCTCAAATCAAACCTATAGCATAAAATGCACAGGTCGTACTGATCCTCCATTTGCTTTTATTTTAGATATTCAGTTCAACAGAATACAAAAGCAAAAACAAAAAAATAAAATATTATAAACTGTATAAGCCCTGAGATAGTGTGATACTAGTCGTACGTGTACACATTTCCTATCCCACCAATAATGTCTCTTTCTAGCTTTCATAAAATATTATTTTTCCTCTACATAACATTTTATAATTCTATATAATTTTTTTGTTGTTGCTGTTGTTGTGTCGTTGTTGTTGTTGGTTTTTTTCTGTTCGATTTCATTTTTGCTTGTCAGAAAATAAAATAAAATGAAAAAAAAAAAAGTTAAAAAATAAAAAACAATTTCGTTTTATTGCGAGATTTTTAGCTCTGACTCGGTCGGTGTATTTGTGTAATATATTTTACTTCTATATAGAACGTGTATAAATACATATTTTGTCAGTGGCGGTGCCTCTTTATGAACTATGTACCTTTCCTATCTACGTTTAGTTACCAATGGAAAATTTTATCTCTCGACTATGGCTTTAATTTATTTTTTGTTGTTGCTTCTTATCTATAATATTTTTATATATGTGCTATATACACATGTATATACATACAATTTTTGAGAATTTATTCTTCGTTCGAAGAACACAGAACAGAATATACAGAAACAAAAAAAATTCGTTTGAAAATTGAATGAATGTCGCGTGATCATTTTTATATACATATAACATTTTTTTTTTGTTTTTCACAACATTTTTCCTACCTCTCTCGGTGGATTTTTCTTTTATATTTTTGGTATATTGATCGATTTTCGCTTCGAAAATTCGAATATATTGTACGTACATACTTGTATGAAATATAATAGACTCCGAAAAACAAAAGGAAAATGATTAGTTGATTTTATAATACATAGGAGGAATCAGATCGTTTTTTTAAATGAGTTTGCGCAAAATTTTTAAATTATTTATAATTTTGATCGTTAATCGATCGCCGCCATATTTTTTTTGTTGATATTTTACAATTGAAATTATTACTCAAGGTTTTTTTATTTTTTAATAAAGTCGACACATTTTATTAAACTTAGAAATTTTTTGTGTTTTGTTTAGACTATTGATTAGATCCTAAACATTATTTTAATTTACTATACGCTAAACCGCACAATATTTTGTGATGGACAAAAATTTTGTTTTGTATTACGATCGTTTTTTTTGGTGAGTATAGAGAAAATTTCTGTTCGTTTCAATATTTTGCTCAAGGTAACTTGGTAAACTTATAAAAATTTCAATGAAAACAACTAAAAAAAAAACAAAATCGTTTGTTGAATCCTCAAAGATTGTCGTTATGCGAAATGGTCATGTTAAATTTTAGGCTCTGGTTTTTATATATTTCGATATTTTAGCAATACTATACACGGGTTATCATTCAAATACACGTATGGACAAAAAAAAACGCATAATCTGTGTTTTACGAGTAGCTTAATAATTGTTTTTGTAATATTTATAATGAAATCTAAATATCAAGTTCTCACCGTACGTAATACACATGCATTTAACAAAAAACTACCATTTATTTTGTTGAATTCGAGTTTAGCACAAGTTTGAGCATTTTGGCTGTTCAGTCTATAAAGTTTATTTGCAATGAATTGCTGTTTAAATTACAAAACAAAGTACACGAGAAAGGTTTTTCATTAAAAATGAATAACTTGTCAGCCGGAAGAAATCATTTGAGTGGCGATGTACAATAAAATACTCGCTGAGGCATATTTAATTAATTTGCTTGAGAAAACCTTTCGTAACTGGACCTAGCATCAAATCAGACCTACTCGGATCGTTGTCATTAGTGGCTCGACAGTGGATCGTTGAATCAAGGAATCCAATTTGACTGCTACAGCAAACTGCAGAGCTCGTTTAACATTGCTCTCAGACATGAAAACTAGACAATGGAACAATAGGCCAATGTTTTGTACTGCGACGAGTCTAAATTTTGCCTTGGATCATCAAACCGTCCGATGAGAGTTTATAGTTGGCCAAGTAAGCGTTTTGCACCGACATGGATCATTTCTAAACGTACTTTCGGCGGTTCGATTGTGGTTTGAGGTTAAATATCCCATCCTGCAAGAACAGAGTTGGTACCGATTTTTTTCGGCACCATGAATGCTATTAGATATAGTAATGTGTTAGTCCGCTTAGTCGCCCAGACCTTAGTCCCATAGAGCATATTTGAGACATAATCAAGAGGCAAATTTATGAAGTCAATGTAGCATTTTCTTCACCACAAGAACTGATCAATGCAGTTATCCAAGCTTGGTAAAAAATTCCTCAAGATACTGTGGCCAATTAAATTCATTGCCAGAGAGGATGCATGAAATATTCAAGACATTATTAATTTTTATGGTTAATCACTAATTTAAAAGAAAACTTTTAGTATTGATTCAAATGATTTTGAAATACGAAGTAAAATTTAGCTTATTTTCTTTACTTTAACGGTTTCTTTAAATTTGTCTACTAATTTACAAAATATTGAAATAAATTAAGCTTAAAATAATAATTGTATTCTACGGGGTATTCCACTTATTGCATTTTTGGCTTTGATGAGTAGATCGGCGTCATTTTCCCAGACTTCCTTCATCGCTTCGATCAATTCTGATTTGGTGCGCGGGTACTTTTCTGCTACTTTTTGTTTAAGAATAGCCCAGATATTTTCGATAGGATGCATAACTGGGCTATTCACTGGCCAATCAAGGGTTTGGATGTCGTTGGTCCTTAAATATTCGGTGAAATTTTTGCCGTATGGCACGGAGCCTTGTCATTCATAAAAACTCCGTTGTTCTTTATCCCGTTTACTACATAAAGTAATAAGACTTCTTTTGATGATATTGCTGACCAAAACATGACTCTAACTGGTTATTTGACCTGGTGTTGGACACAGGAAGGTAAATATTCTTCTCCTTTTGATGTACGAACAGTCCTGGACATTGGTATTGTCAAACTTTTCATAGCCTCGTCACTGAATACAACCTAATCAAGAAAAAGATAAAGTTGAAAGAGACATTTATTGATAAATATTAAAAGCTTAAAAATATTATTAAAAGGCTTTTTGTTTGTACCCATTCCCAGTCCGATCTAGACCATGTAAAATGTCCATTTGCCCTTGTGTTTCTTTGTTATATCATCCTGCCTTCTTGCGCATAGCCCAGAATGAAAAATCTACGTCTCATTGTTCTCTTCGATATTTCCGCACCAACTTTACGCATTGTACCCCTCAGAGAATTCAGACAATTGCGACCACATTTGCCTCTTCTGCGACTAGTTGAATACTGAGATGTTAATTTTTTCGAAAATTTGCTGACGAATGATCGGCTCACTCCTACTTCAAAATCACAAACGAGACTGAAATTCTTCAGTAAGATACTAATACTCCTATGTAGTTGTCATAAAATCAAAACAATTCGCAAGCCAACAGAACTATAAATACTCGATTTTTTCGATAAACACTCTAAGGTATTAATTACTCATAAAAGGAGTATTTCCAAGGTATATTAAATTTTTATTGGACGAATTCCTTGTGTTAGTCGAAATATCTATCTTAATGACGTGTCAATATACAAAAGGTTGCAGTTCTGGCATTGAAAATCGCATTACCAAGAATTTCTTATAAGGTTAAAATAGTTTGGCCACATCTGTATATCCAATAGTTGTAGCAATTATTTAGGAAATCGTATTTTTTTCAGGGCTTGTAGGTGATTAATCGTTTAATTTCTCTGTCCGTCATCGAAATTTGGGCTCCGATTCAATAAATAATTTATTTATTTATGAAAAGTAGCAAAGCTAAAAAAAATGTTGGGCCAATAAACCAAATTAGTAGGAGTATCTTGAAAATTTCTCAAATTCTAATGACTCGAAAACCTGTAAGGCTATTTGTGAACATATCGTTTGGTTTAACAAAAATAAAAATTTACAATTGTCGAATTTATAAAAAGAGTGAATCAATACTGAAAAATACAAATGTTGATTGAATTTTGAAGTTAGCTAATTATATTTTGATTCGATTAATTTTGAGTATTTAATATCGGTGCCGATTGTATTTTAACTAGTTTCAAACGCTTATTCATTATTTCTTCAAGACTCCAAGCAAATCATCAGGATTTATAATCGCCACATCAAGGTTTAAACATATTCCGTCTCGGTTTGTTATGGACTTGTATGTGTTCAAAATTGATTTTTGCATTTCAAATTTAGGTTGAATCGGCTTTGCAAAAGGTTGAATTCAATTTAGAAAATGATTAATTTGATTTGTAAAAGGGTGAATTTTATTTTCGAAAGGTCGAAGTTGAAGCACAAAAGATTGAATTTTTTAGTACAAGACCGATTTAAAAAATTAGAATCCAGTTACGATAGACGTATAATGCAATTCATTACCAAAAAGCTTGCTACTAAATAGTTACAGTGGTAGACATTCGTATAAACGCACTATGTTTTTTGAATATAGTTCTAAGAGTAAAGTGTTTTGATTTTTTTCAAGTAGTCTAAATTGTGTCTATCATCTTAAATCTGTTGCTAAGATAAACCATTAGTAAAAATTTTAATGTTTTACTTTAATAAATTGAAAAATCTAAATTTCAGGTGTACATTCGTATAAACGCACTTCTGATAATGTACTAAAATAAAAAATAAAATTAACAATTTTTCATATATTATTTTATTTAATATTTGGTCTGGCCCCGACCTTTCTGAATAACTTCGAAAATTCGAGTAGGCATTGAATTTGTTAAATTTTTGAGGGTTTTCGGATCAATTGTGGCCCAACATTCACGGATGGCACTTTTCAAATCTTTAATTGAATTATATTGCCGTTCATTTCCATAAACTTTTCGAGGAAGGCCCTCTAAAGATTTTCGATAGGATTGCAATCAGGACTATTGCCTATCCAAGATCTCAGCTCGCCAGAAAGGTCTAATCCGCAAAGAAGCTATACACGAAACCGTCTATCATGCAGGCCATTGGATCTTCCTGTGACGACCCGACACATTGCCCGTATTTTTAATAGTTCACCGAACATAAAATGGACAAAATTTTGGTTTAAACCACTTTTAACGGCCATGCATACGAATAATCCGCTCAAATTTGCTCGTAAATACATGTCGTCGATAACGGATTGGCCGAGGGTGATTTTTTCTTACGGAAAAAAAATTAATCTGGATTTTTCCGACTGCTACAGTTGCTACTGGCATAATTTGGAGGAACATGGCGTCGTTAGGTCGAAGCGTAATTTTGTGACGGTGTGTTATGGTATGCGGAGCATTTTCTTATAACGACGAACTTCCCATCTGCTTTATAACGACACGAATGAACTTCCGTATGTACGTGAAACTTTTGGAAGACGTTTTGATAAATTATCTGGATAATAACATCAACAAAAATTATAATTTTAAACAAGACAATGCCTCGATCCATGCTTCGAAGGAGACCACACCGTGGTTTCTCGAGAAAAACATTCCCCTTCTTGAATGGACAGCTTGCGCTCCTGATTGCAATCCTATCGAAAACCTTTAGAGGGCCTTCCTCGAAAAGTTTATGGAAATGAACAGCAATATAATTCAATTAAAGATTTGAAAAGTGCCATCCGTGAATGTTGGGCCACAATTGATCCGAAAACTCTCAAAAATTTAACAAATTCAATGCCTACTCGAATTTTCGAAGTTATTCAGAAAGGTCGGGGCCAGACCAAATATTAAATAAAATAATATATGAAAAATTGTTAATTTTATTTTTTATTTTAGTACATTATCAGAAGTGCGTTTATACGAATGTCCACCTGAAATTTAGATTTTTCAATTTATTAAAGTAAAACATTAAAATTTTTACTAATGGTTTATCTTAGCAACAGATTTAAGATGATAGACACAATTTAGACTACTTGAAAAAAATCAAAACACTTTACTCTTAGAACTATACTCAAAAAACATAGTGCGTTTATACGAATGTATACCACTGTAGTTAATGGCGTGCCAATAAAATTATTTCTTTAAATATGTAATTGATATTTTTACGTGCCAAACTAACGCCGTAAAATATGTTTTTTTTTTAAATAGAAACTCAACGATTTGTCGAAGGAAAGTCCATTGTCAGCTGGCGCGCCTAATTATCTGTTAAAACGATAATTGCCATCGTAAAATAAATGGCTAAGTAGGTTGCAATAGATGATGTATAATGATTCTGAATTTTAGGTCTTCATTCGAACTTCCAGTTCCAAATCTATTCGCGTGAATTTACCATTCTGCTAATTGCATTTCTCTACTATTTTGATTAGATCTTTAAAAACTCAGAGGAGGGGCCAGAAAAATAAATACTTCCATACAATTTAAATATTTTATTTAAGAAACTAAACTCCACAGTCATACAAATAAAAATATATCGACAAATGTGTGTGTTCCAATGTGTTTCAAAATACAATCATACCGTTGGGCCATGTTTCAATATACAAAACCTGATCCCAGCTCAAGCTTAAGGCCGAAAAAATTCTTCAGGCCGTGAAATAATAGGTTTTATATTAGGAACTATTTGTTATATCTACAACATACATCTTTCAGATATAAAATTTCAATAAAATCCGTCAACATATATGCTTGTTACATTTGATGCTGGAGACTGAGAAGAAAGTCTGAATTGGCCAGTATGTAAAAATAAATTGATGATATAGGTAGAGGAATTCGTTAGAGCCGGTATTCATTATTTTTCTATTATGAACTACATTATTTTTCTATTACACGTGGTTTGGTGTGTCGGCGATTTTTTACTTGTGAAAAAACTGGAATAAAGAATCTGAAAGAAGTGTAGAACGATTTGTTGAATTTCGACCAAAAGCAGTACGGAAAGGACATTGCTCGGAAGTCGCGGAATGAAGTGAATGACGATCCAGTACTGCTCGAACGGGCCTTAACTGGTGATAAAACAGTAGTGTATGAATGTGACGTCGAAACTAAGGCCTAATGGCGCTAATAGAAGCTTCCTGAAGAGGCAATACCGACAAAAGGTCGCCATATTCGAAAGAATATGAAGGTTATGCTCAACAGTGTGCTTCGATTTCAATGGCCATAGTATGCTAAAAGTTCTTCCTAACAGGCAGTAATAATAAGGAGTACTACCAGGAAGTTACACTTCGCTGCTTGTTCGTAAATTTTTGGCCTAAACCGACAACTTTATGATGTCTCAGACTCCGTATTTGCCGGCCATGGCATGCGACTTCTTCCTGTTCCAAAAACTAAATTGCTGAGAACCTCTTTGACAGCCAAAAATTAACTAAGCATCCAATATAGCTACAAATGTCATTATACGTTAGTTAATTAGCGCACTTCTAATTGTTCACAATAAGTTTTAAAAACGAGAAGCCGATCACCTTTATTTAATTATAGTAACTCAGATCTGATGACGGCTGGCATTGAGATTGGTAGTTTAAATATTCGTATGAATATGATGACATACCACCTGCACTTCTTACACGAGTTTTAATGGATACTCAAAAGCGAAAAGTTGGAATCATCCTTGGCAGTGATATGAACTCACACCACACAATATTGGGAAGTGATGGTTCAAACGAGAGAGATGAGTTACTCTTTGATTTTATTATAAGTATGTACTAACCTTCTAATATGTAATTTTGGGTGTAAGCCCAATTGTATAACTAGAAACAGACAATAGGTGCTAGATATCACTTGATGGCAGAAACAGCCCCAAAGTTCTTGTCAAAAAATGTCAAACGCTTTTTAGAAAAGCCATGAAAACAAAAACTGCTGCGAATTGGGACTGCTATAAGAACCTCAAAACATACAAGTATGAAATAAGACGTGCGAAAATCAATACCTGTAGACTCTACTGTGTTAAAATACAAGAGTCCTCGAAGGCTGCGCATGCAAAGCGCGCTTGTTTTAAATAGTATTAGCTTGACCTTTACTGATAAAGCGAAATACCTGGGTGTTTTTTGGACAGCAAACTTAGCTAGAAGCCTAATATTTTAGAAAGGGTAAAGAAAGCTACTATAGCGCTATACTCCTGTAAAAACGCTATTGGAAAAAGATGTGGTCTTGAACTCCACATCGTGTACTGGCACTATAACTCAGTGATAAAACTCATAATATTATAAGGGATTGTTGTTTGGTGGCCAGCCTTAAACAGTATGGCTAACCAAAAGTTGCTGATCAAAATTCAGAGAACATCCATCTTGTGTATTAGTTGTGCACTCGGGTACTAGAGGTTTTCTTTCATCTCATACCCCTAGATATTCTGGGCATTCTAATAACAACGAGCACAATACAGAACTCTCATCCATTTGAGCCAGAACTGTAGGTCTACTGTGTATTCCGATCTGAAAGTAAAACCGATCAGAAAGTTCATTTTGACTACGAAATAAATTTGATTTCCTTTTTTTTCTCTATACAAAATTTCTGAATTCGGGGAAAATTACTTTCAGATCGGAATACATAGTAGACCTACTGGCTGAGTGAAGAGAAGTTGAACCCTGAAGTTTTGAACTTCACGGATGGTTCAAAAATAGATGGTAGGGGTGGTGGTGGTGTTTGCTGTAAGAAATTGAATGTGAACCTCCAATTTCGTCTCCCGAGTATTGAAGCGTTTTTCAGGCTGAACTATTCGAATAATGGAGGCCATAGATTGGTTGAGGTATAATGTAGTATCCGTCAGGCCGCTATTAAAACGCTACGATCTGACTTCCTTACGAAAGTAGCCCAGAGCTATCTCGTATCTTTTAATGAGATGACAGATCAGTTCAACATCCACTTAACGTGGATCCCACGGAATTTCAGTATTGCGGAGATTGTAAAGGCAGATGAACTCGCTCGTCAGGGTACAAATTGCCTCACTTTACCAAGTTAGGTAAATATTGAAATTCCGCTTGCTACATGCAAACTCTTACTTTAGTGAGAAGCTAGGAGAGCAGCGAACTACAGATGGTCCAATGGTATACCTCTTGTATTATAATTAGGCAGATTTGGCCAAAACTGACGGCTGCTGTTAACACTTCAGTGTCGCTATGTTAGTATGGCGTGAGAGTTATTTCAGGACACTGCCTCATAGTTGAGCATGTGCGTAGACTAGGAGTCTCCTCGAATGATTACTGTATAATCTGCGAGGATGTAGAGGAGGAAGAAACTACTTCATCTACTCTGCACCTGTCCCCGTCTAGCGCAAAGCAGATGGATATTTTTAGGAGCTCTTCTCAGCGACCTGGCGGATCCCAATGGGATGGACGTCAGGTGTATTCAACACTTCGTTGTAAGCTCTGATGGATTTTTTATGTGGTTTGGTTACAGGCTATTTCTGTGTCTATGCAAATATTAAACACCATCGAGTCACAATGATGATGTCTTAAATAATGGTTGCCAAACCCTACGACGTGGGGAATTCACATATATTATTAGTAGTCGCACCACAGATTCTAACAAATTAAATCTTGAAAAATGTGTTATCACGATAAAACTGTGGCGGTTGTCATATTTAATTCCTGGAATGTTTTCTCGATTTCCTCATAATTACTCATAAGAGGACGTAAAATTGTGTTGGGCCATTAGTAAAAACCGTGCAAACGTCAAGTTTTCTTAATTCTGCGGGTGGTTTGATTAATGCTTTTGGTTAATGTCCAAGAAGGTCATCGAATTCTTAAGATCTAAGAACTTGGTCGGGAATAAACTCGTTTGTTAACAACTTGTAAATTGGAGCAAGCAGCAGGAATTATTCGCGTGCGATTGCATCACATCAAAATAGGTTGAATAAGTTGGAATTTTTTTTGTCATTTAAGGGAGATTTATGCCAGAATGATTTAATTCATCGTATTGAAGATGCCAGAAAGCCTTCAGTACTTAATAGTGGCAGGAAAGCCATTTCAAATTGTCACTCAACAGCCATTGCTATGCTCTCTGAATTTAAATACGTTGAGATTTTAAAAAATCATCCGGCTAGTTTCGTCCAAGTTACCATAAGAATTTTGTTCATAGAAGAAAATCAGCCAGTAAATATTAACCGGAGGATTTACCAACCATAACTCTTCCGTACACGATAGAGAAGTTAAATTCCTTTAGTTGGTGGTTTCAGCGGCCAACATCGGTGAATTTTGATTTGTCACGTAATTTGGCGTGATCTGTGATTATGTTAAAAGAGTGCATTGACGACATTTCTAGATACTCAATAAGCCTGTAAAATATTCAAGTTCTGTAATACTAAACTTGTATTGTGCCTCACTGAATTTCTTCGGAAAAACAGCAACAAGATTCTTTTCACTGTTGTGATTTCTTCTGAAACAAGACGCTTTCAAATTTAACCACCACAGTTGATACGTAGCATTGAATTAGAAATGGTTTATTTAGAGTATTCAGCTAGATATTCCTTCATTCGTTTTTTGGTGGCTAAGTTCGATTTGGGGAATCCACCGGATGGTTACAATGATGTTTAGTTAGCGGTGAAACGAATTTTGCTATGCCTGGAAATGATTGTTGTCAAAATGATCGTCAGATTATTGGATTTGTTGCATGGAGCGGATGTGTCATGAAATTCAATAGAACAACCGACCATAGTATTATCAGTAATGTAGTTTGATTACAAGGCAATATTGGAAGTGACGCAGGCGGCTCTCAAGGTTAAACAATATTTCCTTTCAGGAGATCATAAAAGGCTCAAATTTACAGTACATACTTCACAGTTCTTGATTCCTGAAGTTTTACGCATTCCATTGCCATAGCCAACTATCATTTTGGGCCATGACGAGTTACTACCAAAATACGCTAGCTTCTAGAAAATCTTATATAAAATGGTTTGCGAACAGTCAGTTAAACGTAATAATGTTTATTAATTTATAATTAAACCAACTGCTATGACGTTAAAACATAAAAAAAAAAATCGGAGGTTGAACTTATTAAAACCGGAATGTATACTGTTTGACTTATTTATTTATACTCCGAATTGTCTACGTAATGCAGTTTTGCCCAACGGTGATTTCGTATAATACGACGTAAGCGGACTTCTGTCTCATTTTTATTTTTAGCTAACACATGTAAGTGAATGTGCTGTGTAAATATGCTACATCGAAAAACGTCATTTTTAACCATAAATCAAAATTTCACAAACCATAATAAACTAATGGTCATTCCACTTTACAAAACAAAAATAAAATACGAAATTCTAAATCATCAACAGGTAGATAATCCCTAAACAACCTAAAAAGCGAAAAATTCCTTCTTTAAGGTGTCCCGTAGTCTCTTTAGACAAACTCTCCAAAAACAAAACAAAAAAATCAATCACAAAAATATCTATACAAGACAAAATGTAAAACAAAAATATTCTAATGCCGCTGCTGATGAGAAACAAACAGTTTTCATATCCGTTTTTCTTCTTTCCAATTCAACAACAAATACACAAAATCACATTTTCTGTATTCTATGTGTAGTAACTTCTTTTGTATGTTGAAAATCCAACACACAACAGTTGAGAAATAAAATTAAAAAATAAACTTTACGCTTGTTTCTCATCACTCCAAAAAAAAAAAAAAAAAAAAAAACTACGACGAAGAAAAAATAACACAAAACACAAAATTTCGTTTCACTTAAGTTTATTTTAATTAACAAAAACTTTTTACTATTTTCTATTTTGGAGAGTTACAATACTATTATTATGATTACATGATCGTCGGTCGTTCGATGGTCGTCGTCGAGAGCAGCAGGGCTTTTTATAACAAACACAACAAAAAAAAAATTGTTTTCATTATAAAATATTGTATTTAGCCTCTGATTCATCACAAATATCATTCATTGTTGGTTGAAGCGCGCGCGATGCCGCAATATATACTCGAAATATTATGTTGTTTGTAACTACATTTTAGCATTAGTCACATGCGACATTCCATTGAAATCAATTAAGCTCACAGAAATACGAACATATACTTATGTTTATGTGTAGTATGTATCAATGTTGAATTTATTTATATTATGTGTCCAGTGGAGGCGATTTTTTGGTAATGATCGTGATAATATGCTCGATTTTTATTTCAGTCGAATTTCATATTAGAACGTGAATGAATTCGAAAGTCAGTTGACATAATTATCAGATTTAACATTTTAGTACATATTTGACGCATTCACATCCATCCGCCACTGAGATATTCGTAAACTTGGCATAAAATCGAACGTAGAAAATGGATTTTGAACCTAGCCTGTTTGTATGCTTCGAACCGGATATAAAACTATGAGTAAAGAAGCTTAATTACGTTTTAACCGGGCGCCGTAATTATATTGAATTAGTGAATGTTCTATACTAAGCGATATTTTATTGATACGACAAACTTAGTACACTACAATATCGTCGTATAGCAGTTTAGCATAATGAGATTACTGGATTTGATCACCATTAAGAGCAATGTATTTTTTTAGCATGCTCATAAAAGCAAGGAATAATTTATTCTGCTTGAATCGCTGAATTTTTTTGTGACAAGCTGGGCACCCAGGAGGTAAAACTAATTCGAGTATGCTGAATTAAATGGTGATAGTCCCATTTCAAAGTTAGTCCCCATTTTTGAGATATCGTATCATACATGTAGTATGAGGCAAGAACGTACTGACTTAGCGAATTATATTCACTAAATCAAAAACTCAATGAAAACGCTCATTTCTGTGTGTTTTATGCCCACACAAATAATAGAAGAAAGAGAAGTTTGTCTATATTGAAATCATCAGGCCAATCATGCATAATATATCTACTAAAAAAGTAGAGAAAGTGTATCGACCCTAAAAAATGAAAACTTTTCTTGAGTTTTCTTTGTGGTAGTTTGGTTTCGTACTTAAAAGTTGGGTCTACTCTTCAGGTAGCTTCACGTCGCATGTTTTCAATACGTTTGCGCCAATCATCGAATCGATTAATTCCGGAAACATTCTTAATAATTTTTTTTACATATTTCCATGCCATAAGCTCTCGCTCACTGACAATGCATTTTCAAATGCATCATCTTTCATCAAACGACGAATACCGGTTCATTAAGTATTCCTGTAATAAAAAATATGATGCGAAATGAAATTTCATTAATCATTGCACATAACCGTGGAAAAGTGCGATGCAATTTTTACGAACGCATTTCCATCTGGATTCAGCGCTTTTATAAAATTGTTAACTATTCCAAGCTTGATATGAAGCGGTGGTAGCAATATTATTTCAATTGGCACAAGTGGAGTCTCAACGATATTGTCGTGTCGCAATCTAATATTCTCACGAAAAGCCCAGTTCCGTTCGCTGTATTAGTCGCCTTCGAACGTATGTTCCACAAGCACATAAAAGACATGTTTTTAGTGGAACCCAATTGCATGCCTCTTAAAAGGGCTATCACTTTTAAGTCTGCACAAACTTTCCACTGATGGTCGTTGTATTTAATCAAGTCAATGATTTTTTTCATTGATGCATAAGTTTCCTTTGTGTTTGTGCTGAGTGCAATTGGAACGGAATTTTTTGAGCTGGTAACGTGGACGAGAACTGCCTTCAAACTGCTTTTGGAAGGATCGATAAACAATCGCCAATCTGCGGAATTATATGGAAACCAAATCACGGATATCAGTGCAAAAAGGGAGTGAATTATTCTCAATTGATTTGAAACGATGAGGATTTATTGCTCCATATATCCAAACATTTGGATGACATTTGATGATTGATACATTGATACAGGTATTTCTCTGGTTTCATCAGATTCAAATGGTGGTAAATATTCTTCAGTTGGGTTTGATCTTTCCGGAACAGGAATTTCATTTGAATGCGGCAGGGGTAATTGAGTCGTTGCATTGTATGTCAAAGAACCATTTTTTCTTCTGTTTGTACCGAGAATGTACTTGTGGATCTATCCATATCATCGAGGCATTAAATGACATTGCGGCTCCAGTGTTTTGCCATCTATGTAGTTGGAAAATGCATTCCGTACAAATAATAGGCGGCGTCCAATTTACACCACTAATAACATTTCGTGAAAAGTATAGTCGATATAAATCAGCGGTTTCATCACTTATATTGCGGCGATTGGTCATCATTTTAAATTTTCCACACACATAACAAAAGCAATTCACAAGCCGATTTTCACTTTATTTTTTGTGTTCTTTTGTCACTTTATATTGTATTTAAATGAAAAACTTTCTATTTTTGACTTTATATTGTAGTTTTTATTTCTTCCTTATTGTGACAATTTTTTAACTTTTTTAGAAATATCGATTTCGAGAATAATCTCTTCTTCGGTTTCTTTTTTACTACTATTATATAATTTATTTTGAAGCTGTTTATGTACTGTTGCTATGCGCTGTTGTTTGGCACCTCCTTTGTTTTTAAGTTATGGATAAAATTAAGTCGTACATTTTATTGGTTTTGGGGCTGATTTTGTCGTTAAGTGAATTGTTGTTGTTTTTGTTTTTGTATATTTCCAGTTCTTCTAACCTGTCTAATTTCAGTCCTTTTTTGATTCTGTGTAAAATGGTTAAATTTTTATTAAATTCAGTGTACCTATGATTTTCAGTTTTTATATGTTGGCCACAAATTTTATTCTTATTTCAGAGTTCATCTCCCGGGACTTGTTAGCAGTGATGGTGGAGGTTCTGGGCGAAACAAACAAGACGCTATAATGGCCTCCACCTACTTTCCTGGAGACCCAGAGTTGACCACACGGTGTGGGGCAGCGCGGACATCAATAACCGGGGTGAGTACCTTTTTGAATTTACCTAATCATAGAAGATTATTTTTAATATATGTAAAAAAACTGGTTTGTTAAAAAACAACAGTAATATAATCAGAAACTCAGTCTCGTCAGGATATGAAGGCCCCTCTTAATTTTTATTTTTGAGCAAAAAAGGAATAATGATTTTGCGTACGATTTAGCAAAGCGTGTTTAGTGAATTATAGGTTTTTATAGGCCGATGACATCAATTATTTTACTTGTTTAGAAAAAAAGTAGATTGAGACAATTATTTAGGTTTGGTCGTGGTGTAAAACTTTAATAGGAAACGGATCGAGTTCTAGAAATAATAGTGTTATAAATTTGGTTAATTCTCTCTTGATTTAATTGCAGAAAATATAATGTACGCAAAACTCACCTCATTTGTTGAAATATTTTACTGAATAATATAGCTCCGCACAGCAATGTGACAGCCCAGTCTTTGAGATTAGCTAAGATCTATTCATTGACTGAAAATTCGAGATAAAAATGAAAATTAAAAAAAAAAAATCACGCAGAAAGTCTACGCCTACCGAAAATAATTAGTTAGATCAAGGATGAAAAGGTCTTTGCTAAAACTAGTTCCTCTATTGGCATTTGTAAAAGTAGAATATAACTTAACTTAGGTGAACATTGCTAAAGTTGAATGAAGTTCGGAAAATGATGTAATTCTGTGTATCTATAGGCTTCATGCGACGTCCCTTGATATATTTTTACAAGAACTTAGTGATTTTTATTCTTGGATACATCGACATTTCCAATCTGAATCTGATAATTATATGTTACTTGAATTACTCATTAATGTTTCTACTCGTATGACTAAGTCTTCAGCTAAATGTATCGATAATTTCTTTGCTCGTCTTAGGTCAAATGAACTTCCATGTTTATGAAATTCGGTACTGGATCTTAAGATTTCGGATCACCAATTTATTGACGGTTTAATTAAGATTGTTAAGGAAAGCTCGTCAATGAAATTTGAACTAAAAACCTAAAGCTTTCTCGATTATAAATATTCTGTCGGATAATGGAACCCCTTCTAATATGTGGATCAGATATTTCTAATGAGCTTAATAGCTATGTTACAAGTGTCCATTTGATAGTTGTCCAAATCATTTTTCATGATTCCTTTTTCTAGCTTAGAAATTTTATCCATTATTAAATCGTTAGAACCAAAACAGGCACTTGAAAATGATGGATTTTCAATCTTTCTTTCATCCAGGGAATTGTACCTGTGAGACTCAAATCAGCGACGATTATTTCTATATTCGAAGATGGTAACCGCAACCGTAAAGAAAACTATAGACTTATATTGCTCTCCAGCCAGTGATTCTGAAAGTTCTTTAAAAAATAGTCAAAAATAGAGCTACAACATATTGATGCTACAAAAGCCGTTGACATGGTCGACCGTAAACGTCTCATACCTATTATTTTTTACGCTTTTTTATCTTGAAAACAGAACGGTGAGATTCAATATAAATGGAAAATTTAATGACCCTAGAACCATGAACGTTGGTGTAATGATCTACCAATAAGTATCAAACTGAGTATTTTAAAGTCGAGTTAGTTAACACGTTTAAATTTTTTCCAACTTAAAATTATACATGAATTCCATTTCCAGGATTGTTTAGCTCCTTCTTGATTTATGTCTAGTCTCTGTTTTGATAATGTTGTATCACGTACTGGTAATGTCGAAACTGGGATATGGTTTATCACGTTGGGGTGCCTGATATACAAGTACTAAAAAATGATTTTGCAAACCATACTGAAGAAAGAAAGATCCAAACCTTCTTGGCCTTTATTTAAGTTTAATAATATGTTTCCGTTGCCTTGCAACACTCGTTATCACTCACTTATTACTCATCTTTTATCCTTCAATGATCAATCAGCTAAAAAGTTCTAAGAGAACTAATAATGTGCAAATAACGAATGTCGTCTATTGAGTGAATTCATTGATTGTCAGTGAATATGAATAATTGGTGAATAATGAATGCCTTTAGTGAACAATGAGTGAATAATGACCGAATAGTCAGTGAATAATGAGAGAATACCAAGAAAATATTGCATGCATAATGGTTGAATAACAAGTGTAATCATCATTTATCAGTGATTATGCGGGAATACCGAATGAATAATGATTGAATAACGTGTGAATAATGGGAGGATTATATGAGTCAATAATGAATGAATAATCCGTGAATAATAGCTATTGCTATTTATTGCTTTCCTAAAAATGTATTAGGCAGTACTATTAGGGAAACAAAAACCTGCGAAAGTGGAATATAAAATGATAGAAGTATCAATATACATCTGCTCAATAGTTAGTAGCTGCTGTACCTTTATATTCTGACTCGGTCTAATATATTTAGGATAAATTCGGGATCTGATTAAAAGTAGCTGCTAAACAATGTTCCTGAATTTTGTGATATAATTTTATTTGTATTGTTCTAGGATTCTAAGATTATTCAAACTTTTTAAGATTATTAGATTCTATTCGAGTTTAGCTGAAATTTGCAATTTTGTTCAACTTGGGATATTTTTCTCATAACTAATTTGTTTTCAATTGCAAATTGAGTGAAAAACCATTTATTGAATAAATGATGTACGACTTAGAAATCATGTAACGGCTACGGAATTATCAAATTTAGCAACATTGATCCATTGATCCAACATTGAACGTTTTGTGACGAGATTAACGGGATTATCATATTATTCTGTGCGTAATGTTTTGAAAGAAAATCTGTATCGAATATAAAAATCGTCACAGTTTTAAATGAAGCTCATCAGTTCGGGCTGACTCTTTTCTTTCTCTTTTCGATTAAGTTATGTGAAATCTCCTCAAAAAAGCTTGTTTTAGATCAAGAAAATCAGCTATGTGCCTATTTTACTCTCTACACATCATGCAGTACGACTAAGATTTTGTCAAAAACATAGGAGTTTGCATTTGCAAAATTGACACTCCGAGAATTTGTCTCGGTACCAGTAGTATACGGAATTAGGTTTATAGGCAAGTTTGAGAGCGATTTACTGATTGCTATACATAAAAGAAACCAATTTTGGGGAGAAAACGGAGGATGTAATGATCGATGGAGGAAAGATAACGAGTAGAAGATATCTGAGCCCAATTCCCAGACCAAAAGTCAAAGTTTTTGTACAGAGAACGCCAATGTTTTTTGAGATTTTTTTTTGTTTTAATCATTTTTCTTTATTATTTCCTTTTTAATTACAATCTAGTTTAAGACTACTCCTTAGTTTTATTTTTATTATTTGATCGCGCTTTTATTGTGCGCTAGATAACGATTTATTTTTACTGATTTTATACTAACTCAAAAGGCTTTACTATTTTGAGCCTTCTAACCAAATTCGTATTATCCAGTAGCTGGATGGCCTCTAAATTTCATAATTTCTGTTTTGATGGGTTCTATGCCCAGGTCTTTGTCGATGTTGCTATTTCTGACAAACCATGGTGCGTTGACGATGTTTCTTAGCACTTTATTTTGGAATCGTTGGATAATATCCATGTTGCTCTGCTTGGTGCATCCCCACAGCTATATACCATAAGTCCAAACAGGCTTCAATATTTGAAATGCTTATAAAGCAGAAGCTTATTAGGGATTGATAGATGAGAGTTTCTTCCCAGTAACCAATACATTTTATTGTATTTTATTCCCATCTCGTCTTTTTTCTTTTTAACATGAGCTTTCCAGCGAAGCTTAGCGTCTAATGTCATTCCAAGATATTTGGCAGTGTTTGCATGTGGTATTTCTTGATTATTTATTTAGATATACTGGTTTGTGTACTAATCTCTTGTTCGTAACGTCGACACAGATTTAGTCTCATTTAATTTTTGGCGCCATTTTTTTGTCCAGTTGTATACTTGCTCTATAGCGCCTTGTAATTTCACTGTTGTATCTGAGTTATTGTCAGCTACTGCCATAATAGCTGTGTCATCGGCGAAAGTGGCTATCATGTTGTTTTGTGTGATTGGAACATTTCTGGTGTACAGTGAATACAGAAGTGGCCCAAGTACACTTCCTTAAGCTCAGAATATCATTTTCTTGCTTAAGCCTAAAATATCTTTCCGTTATATATGATTCCAGTATTATGCTGTACTGTGTAGGTAGGATTAATTTGAGTTTGTAGATTAAACCTTCGTGCCAAACCTTATCAAAGGCCTGCGCTACATCAAGGAATACTGCGGAATAAACTTTTATCTCTTCTAAAAATCTTTCCAAATTGGTGATTCGGAAATAGGTTATTTTTTCAATTATTAGATGTGGCAGTTTTCCTGGTGTGGGAATCATGATAACCTCAGCCACTTTCGAAAATTTTGGCACATATTTTAACTTGAATGCAGCGTTTATAATATTAGTTAACTTCACCGTAGCTTTTCTCGGTAGCTGCTTTATTATTTCTCCGGTAATCAGGTCAAACCCTGGTGCTTTCTTTAAGTTTAAATTGTTTTTAATTTTATTTACTACTTCAGTAGAGGATGTAGGTGTGACATCTTCCCGATAGGATGAATCGGCATTATTGGCCTTTTCAGAGTTTTAATTGCTTTCCAGAGCGAATAATCCGTATTACTGTCATTCGGCAAATTACTTCAGTAGAAATTAACTGACTCATTTTTTAATTTCTGAATTTCTCTTGTTAATTGTTGAGTAAGATTGTTTAATCTTTTTTTAACTTGTGGAGCTCTAGTTAGGTGCCACTGTTTTCTGAATTTGCGTTTATCCCTAAGGAGATTCCTAATTTCTATTGCATAGTTATTTCCTTTTAGCCTTGATTTGATTTCTGGAGTACTTTCCCACGCTGATTGTTGAATATCCGTAATGAACTTTTCTACTTCTATGTCCAGTTGATCCATAGTTTTTAAAGGAACGTTCAAAATTATTCTTTGATCAAGGTGTACTTTGAAACTTTCCCAGTCCGTATATTTGTTGGTTAATACTGCATTATTCCCTTTTTGGATGATATACTCACTTAGAGTTTTTTGAGATGAAATCAATACTGTTATGAACTGGTCAGCAAAAATGCAACTTTCGTGCAAGTGTGGAGGGGGATCTGCAATGTTGTTCCAACGCGCATTTAGATTGCTTGATTATTTTCATTAATTTCATAGAAAATTCGATTTTTTTAGAATTACACTCTCCAGCAGAGAAACCATCTTAAAAATTTTTTTGATTCGAACACCTTTTAAACTCATCTTAGAAATTGTGAGGTAAGGCCTACTCTTTCCAAGCATGTGGTTGAGGTTTGCCGACATTTCAAGCAAAAACTTGTGAAAAATTTGGAAAATTTTATTTAAATTTTTAAAAACAAACACATCAACCAAATCGCAATTAACCAAAAAAAAAAAAAAAGATTTAGTAGCGTATATTGCCGCCCGAGCTTGAATAACTGGTTTCATCCTCCGTCCCATGGTTTTGGTAATCTGTTGGATATCGCACTATTAGGATATTTTCCTCCTCTTAGAGCGCGCTTAGAAGTTGTTCTATCTTATTCGGAGCTGAAATACGAGGCCGAATTCTTCTACCAAAACTGTTGTATCGGATTCAAATCGGAACTCCTTGTAGTCTATGGCATCTTCGAAATATTTATATCTGTCAAGTATTTATTGAAGGGTTGGCAAAACGAGCTCTTGCGTTATCGTGCATTAGCAAGAAATTATGGCCTATGAATGATGCGTAGGGAACAACAATCCTTTCAATATTTTGCTAATATAGCGAAATTGCAATGATGATGCTAAATTTCCGCCCGTACCATTACTGATCAACCCTTTCGCTGAAGGTGCAGGGAGCATAATGCAAAGTCGGTCGTCGCAAAATTCGTTCTTCGAATCAGATTCAGTACAATTTTCATGTTCTTTGGCAAATGGTAGCCGTGACTTAGATCCTGTGACTTAGAATTTGGTTTTTATTTCAAGTTTCCAGCTAGTGCGGTATCAAAACAATTTTTTTTAAGGTGGCCTGTTTTCTCCATCGGTGAGTATTCAGTGATCGCAAATATGTGGCACGCTTGCCAAACGTGGCACGTTTAAAAATTTGTCCAGTATGCCAATCATTTTAGAATTTTTAACAATCGACGTTTTTTGCAGTTATTCTTAGAAAAAATTAAAAAGCTGCAAATATCGAAATGCTGAGAAATGGGAAACCATAATATCAATTTGGTCATACAAGCACCATTGGAATGAATATCAAGTATGGTCTACAAATACGGAAAGGTTGAAAGAAAATTAGTAGGTGATAAAACACATGGTTCGATAAAAAAAATCGTAGAATGTTAGAATTTTCCGAGCTGTATGAGTCCAGTTTTCAAAATTCTTGTTTGTTATGTTGGTTGTCCCTAGTGTATCTTGAAATATGTAGCTATACTGGATGCTTAGTTTATTTTATAAAGGTTACACAGTTTTGGTGTGTTCGGCAATTCGGTTTTTAAAACAGAAATCGCAGGGGCCATGTAATGCGAATACGGAAATTGGAACATTATAATCGTGTTGTTTTATTGAAAAATTTACGAACAACCAGACAGTTGTGAATAGGTGCATTATCGTGGTACAATAGCCATGAGTTATTTTGCCACAATCCGAGCGTTTTCTTCGGATTGCTTCACTCAAACGGCGTATAACTTCCAAGTAGTACTCCTACTTGAAATCGAAGAAAACAGTGAGCAGAACTTTCACATTCTCTCGAACTTAACGAGCTTGCTTCAATTTTGCTTCTTCAGGAAGCTTCCATTTAAACGATTGAACCTTAGTTTCGACGTCATTTTCATACAGTCCGGTTCTACCATAAGTACGTGTACCTATACCCGTTTTAGCGAGTTTATTTAGCAATTTCTGAACAACGCCCATTCGGCAATGCTTTTGGCCGAAATTCAACCATTTCGGAGCCTATTTTGCGGTCACATGTTTCATGCCAAAACATTTAAAAAACTGTTTGGCATGTAGTTTTTTCAGCCTTATAAGGTTTGCTGGAATCAGTATTTGTAAATTAAAACATGACCCAACGGCAAGGAATATTTGAAAGACTACTCTTACTAATAGTATTCAAAAATTAGATTTATCGATTTTGGTTTTCTATAAACAACCTCCAATACCAAAAGGAACGCATACATTTGTCTTTGTATTTTTGTGAAATTTTACATTTGGGATATTAAGCCTAATTAAGATAATTTTAAGATAATTTGTTGGGCCATATCATTTGGGCTGGAGTTTGGTTTCATAAACAAAATATTTACGGTGTATGAAAATTATTATTTTTCTGATCCCTCCTCTGAGTTTTCAGGACAATATCTTTTCCCGGGCGCCTGCAAATGTTTGAAAAATAAGAACATATCCGATGAAATCGATAATTCTGATAACCGTAGTTGTCACTCTTTTCAAACTCAAGAAGTTTATTCGTTCATATAAAGACCGAACCTTCTCTACTGAAACCTACTTAGCCATTTAGTTGGCGATGCTAGATCATCGTATAATTTTAGCGCACTAGCTGACACCTGACAATCAGATTTTCCTTGAATTTATATTTTCAGAGATGAATATTATAACAATAATTAGGAACAGAACAGTCAAAGACAATAATCTCGATTTTGAGGTCAATTCCAAGCTAATAAAATTCGTCGCCATCCTTTAAAAATTTGCGTTGAAAAACAAAATCTGGCGTATCATGGACCCGATTTGGAATGACCCTTAATATTAAACTTAAAACAAATATTATTTTAGGGAACTAATTTGGCACGCACAAAGAGCAATAATTTAAAGAAATACTTTTATTGGCACCCCAATAATCAACTACTTGCGAACAATGATATAAATCAACAAATTCTGAGCCAAATAAATGTGCAATTATGATCCAATTGCCACCTCTCTTTGATACCTCTAAAGATAGGTTTCGAGACTTGTAATTGTCGTGCCAACGCGCATTTAGATTGCTTTAATATTTCCATACATTTCATAGAAAATTCGATTTTGTTTTTTAAAATCACCCTACTATACAAAAGCACTAACGAGGCAATTTCGAGCGATGATTAACCATCTATACACCGTACTGGCGCTAATTCGAGGACGAGTAGATAAGGTTTAGGTTAATTATTAGGACTTTTTACACTTTCTGCCGTAGGCACTTGGCGAAACACACTTAATACACACATTTTCTGTGTAATTGCATGTGGTAGTGTGATGTATGAAATTAAAATGAAAAATGTACTGTGCCTGAAAATCTGAAAATTGGTGCTCAGTGTAGATTATGGCTCGCTGAAACAAAATTATTTTGCTTTATGCGTTTATTTTGTATTGAATATTCTGAATTTATTATTAGAGCCTTAATTTAATTTAATTCCGTTCATGACAGAGCAGTTTTAATAAACGTATTCTTTAACAAATAATTTAAATGAATTTGTGTGCTGAAAATCGTAAAACAAAAAATTATGATAGATTTTTACTATTCGATGTATGTATGTTGGCTGATTTTGAAAGATTCGGGTAAATTGAGTTTTGCTTCATAGCGTCAGGCCGATTGAATAATTTGACTAGAGAAGCAGTCTCTCTTCATCGGCCAACATCGAATATTTCTTGGTTCATTGAAAAGTTTTTATTCACGTATTAATAATACGGAGGTCAGTTGTTTCTGCCTCATTACATCGACGCCAACACACTGACTACCTGTGTTAAGTCACGATGGTCGATTGTTACTGAATATCCCACCTTCTAATTATTCCCAAGTATAAGAGTCAGTCAAGAGATTTTTAAAATTTAATTACTTTAAAATGTGCATATATGTATCTACCGTAACATAAAATTCCACCCACAATGGTCAAAATTCATTCAGCCTAATGAATGAAGCTTTCATCCAACAGCATTTTCTCTCTCTGAAATTGTTTTTCAAACATTTTGTTTTATAGCTTTTCTTTTCATTCGTGTACACCGTTACAAACAATTATAAATAAAACTCTCAACTATTTTTCTAAATACATAAACTAAAAACAAAAATTCCTAAAGCAATCATCGCGTAATTTCTCTCTCCGGTATGACTTTTTTGTATTTTGTTTTATTCAAACAAACCACGTGTCCATAATCATAACAATATCATCCCCATTGTCATCTTCATCGTCATCGTATCATCATCATCATCATCATGAAATTCGCCGCGACTCTAGCACATCTTGATAAAAATGGCAAAACTACGACAGCAAAAAAAAAAAAAAAAATTGAAAATCAAAAATTCTTCCATTTCCTTTTTAAGTGGGCAACCAAACTTTTTGTGTACGTTGTATGTATTTCAAAATAAACTTCTTTTGGGTGTAAAGAAGAACCGAACACGATAGAAAAATCCAAAAATCATTACAAATTTATCCTCTTCATCCTTCTTCGTTCTTATCCTTAAAACATAAAATAAAAACAAAAAAAAATTGAATGAGACACAATTTTACTTCATTTTTTCCTAAGAATTTTGTTTTATTTTATTATTTCCCCCGTACCCAGGTATACAGTTTTTGGATGATGAACAACTGCCAGTCGATCGGTCGGTTTGTATACTAACGTACGTACATTAACATTTACACTTTGGGATTTTACGTTCAAATTTTTATATTCTTTCGTTCGTTCTTCTAATCTCTGGTTGGTATATCCGCCTCTATGTTATTTTATATACGTACGTAGTGCTTTTTTGATTTTTTTCATTTTTTTTCAAGAATATGAGTTCTCATTAAAAATATAAAATAACAACAGCAACACAACAATATTAAAACTGGGTACACTGTATATACAGTGGATATAATTTTATGGGTATACATATACATACTATATATATTTACAGTAGGTTCTCCCTCTTTTTCTGTTTATAACATAACACAGAAAATCGTATTTTTATACAAGAAACAAAAAAAAATTGTCGTCAATCTCGTCGCTCTGTATTTTATAAACTGTAGTTTTTAATATGGGATCCGCGGGACGTCCAGTGTTTCGTCATTAATATTTTAGTTAAATTGTGACAAACCCGTTAATTAGTAAAATTCCATAATTTCTTATGTTAAATGGTTTTCTGTAGATGTAGATTATCTACCGTGTTCTCTAAATAAAAATCGCGTTTTTAAACAAAAATGTGTTGTAAACACAGATCTTGAACAGATTTTATGGTTTGTTTCTCGGGTTTCAGATTTTAATGTTTTGTTCTGCAAATTTCTGGCTTTATGGATTTGTTCAATCTTTCTGCAGACATTGAATGCCAATTGCTTTTGTAAAATCGAATTCCGATTTTATTGAAAAAGAATCATTCGTATTAAGATTAAGACTGATTTACATTCAAAGATTTTCGCAGAAGCAGATGGCAAACCAAAATTTTGTTTTCTTTACACACAAAAACTAAATTTAAACAAGAAAGTCATAAAAACATTATAAATGTTTGGTTTTCTTGTAAATGTGTAAGTTTAGTATAAGTTATTTATGCATGTATCTACGACTTTAGAGAAAACAGGAAACTCTATATCTACAGAAAATAAGGCGATTAACATTCAATAACATTCTACGACCGCAAAAAAATTGAAACACAATATAGAGAAACCTAATAAGATAAAAAGAGAGAAATTAATCATCTGCTTATAAATGTCAATTAAAATCTGAGAAACAAACCCAAAAATCGTCATCTGCTTTTTTTTGTATCTGCGTTTTTTTAATCAGGCACGACGATTTTTGAATTTGTTTCTTGGGTTTAATATTACCTTTTGAAGCACATGATTAGTTTTTTCTTTGTTTGTCTTTACAATTTTTTCATTGTTGCGTTTTAATTTTTTTGCGGACGTTGTCATTGAATGTAAATTGACTGTTACAGTTCGGTGCAAACCCGATTCAACTTATGTACACCGAAACCTATTTTTATACGCTAGATAAAAAAAAGAAATCGTGTAAAATGAACTGTGTAAAATGAACTGTGTAAAATAAACAGGTTCAGTTGTACTCATTTATTAACATCTAAGAACAATGAAAAATAACTGAATAACTTTTATCTTTTGTTATTTGCTGTGGAATTGATATTCTCAAAGCTTTTTTCTGAATCTAAAGTGTTGGGTGAGTTTTCCGAGAATATTGATTTTAAAGGATTTTACACGAGTGAAAACTCGCCTTACTGCATCGAACGGCCTAAAATGTTAAGCAAATAATTGTTTTGAGAATATTGGGTTCAAAGTATTTTACACGACCGGATTCATTGATTGTGAAAACTGATACGAGAAAGTAACGTGGGACTTGAAATATAATGTAGTGGATGTAACGTGTTTGTCCAAGCATTGCAGGGAGAGGGGAGGTATTGTCGCCAGTGAAAGATACGAGCAACGGTTCAAATCGATGAAGTTGCCGATGAGATTTCACTTGCTTATTGTTTCTGACCAATATCTAAATACACAATAGCCTATCGGTTAGAACTTTTTTGTTAAACCAACTGTAGGGATGATCAGAGGAAACAATACGCTAAAATTTCTAAATGTCAGCATAAGCGATAGTTTTTTATGCCTTAAGCGAGATTAAGTTGAATGGCCGAAAAGGAAATGTAAATGAAGTCCAGTTGCCTGAAGTTAATAAATCGAGAACCATAAATGATAATATTACGAATGTGATGTTTACCGGATCTGACGAGTGTAATGTATAGACGGGACGAAATAAATGTGGATGAATGTATGGCTTTGAATAAATGCGGATATTTTTTCCGATTGATATCAAAATTTAGTTAGTGAATACGAATCACCTTCTGCTAGTCTAATCGTCTTAGTAAGACAAAAGATGGTGACGAACGTATGTATGTGTATTGATTACCGACAACAGTATCCGTTACCGATTATGAAAGATCAGCTATCATGACTCAGGGGGTGTAATTATTTTACTGTACTGGATTTAGAATCCGGCTATTATCAGATTTCACATTTCAATATCCGCCTATTCAGTACTCGTCCGGCTTTCGTAATGCCAGCTGGACATTTCGAGTTTTGAGGATGTTCTTTGGATTAAGAAACGCTCTGGCGGGCGGTTCGCTACTACACAAAATCCAGACTAGCATAGTTTCTTCTTATATAGCCTGATTAAATAACTGCACAGATTGTCTTGCAGTGATAGTTTTAAGTTCAGGAGATTTTAATCTAAAATTTTGGCCAGGTTTGGGTAAATTATGTAAATAAACTTAAGAATTTTAGTGAAACAATTATTTTACGCTTTACAAAATATTCTTTTCCCGAAACATTGGATCAATAGTTATTTTGAACCAAATATAGGGGAAAAAATATTTTGTAAAGTGAAAGTTAAAGAATTGGGTCGTATTCTAGATATGTATGTTTTTGAAGAAACTATTAATTATTTTACGGCATTCCATTTCTAAACAAATTTCTTAAGTGTTTGTGACATACCAAACTTCTAAATTAGAATTGTTTATAAACAACAATAGGGTTACGTATTTCGTAAACATTAAATTGTCACATTTTTTACGTTTAAGAAATAAAAAATTCCCTAGAAATTTTTTTGCCGAATTAACTAAAATAAATGTTAATTACATTTAATTCTAGAACTACTGCAACAAAATATTTATTTGGATTTGACACATATTTCTCAAGTTTAAACGCAAAAATGTAGACTTTCTGAGAATTTTTTTTGAAGGTTGTTCGCATTATCGATATGCATAATAAAATGTATGGTTCTCCTTAATACATATTCATATTCCAGCAAAAGTTTTTAAATGCAATTTTCGGCATTTAACTGTTGCCAATTATAAAAATGATGGCCACACGATTTTATGGTGAATGAAACTTTTGAGATTAAAACTACCGATCGAGACGGTATGTGGTATCACGATCACTACACGTGTTTACATAGCAGAAAAACATAAAGCCACACAAATTTGGGCTCTTGGACATGCCACTGAACACTAAACCTGTATTTTGTTTCAATTATCCAATTTCACATTGCTTAGCTGATTTAAGATGAATTTCATTGTCTCCGAGTCAATTTTTCATTAGATTTGAGCAACAAAGTTGGTATTTAGCATTATGTAGACTTATCAGGCATTGATCTGCAAGTTTAAGTAAATGATTGGCTTCAGGCAGGCATGGTTTTTACACCAAACAAAGTTTCAGCTCCGACTAGTTCGACTTAAACATTTACCACAATAGTTACAAGCAAGAAGTACAGTTGCGAAAAGTGGATTCTATAAAGAATAACGTTCAGCTCAAAATCGAATAAGCGATTTATTTTATAACGGTTTTAATTAAGATTAATTAGGGGTTAGAAAAATGGTGACGTCAAATGTGATATTATGATTGATCAGTCCTCCATGATTTTTATTTTTATTTTCATGATCTGTGGAATAATCTGCAATATTTATACAAGCCACTGGTATTAATACTATATTTTATTTCACAATCGTCAACATCTAGGATGTTACCAAAATGTAATAAAACCTCTTTTAGTTGTGGTGACCCTCATAAGTTCATAATATAATCTTGCCACCCTTTGAGTTCAACATTTTCTATTCAGTTTCGGCTTCAAAACAAATATCGGTTAATTGTGGAATTAAGCTCCGTGGTTTGATCTATTATTGTATCATACAACAATAAAAAAAAAACGCTTTTAGTGGTCTGGTGACCTCCTATACGTTGATAATATAATCTTGCCACACTTCCGCTGCGGTTTGAGTTCAACATTTTCTATACCGTTTCGATTTGGAAAAAATATCGGTTAGTTATGAAATTAAGCTCCGTGGTTTAATGTATCAAACAACAATAAAAAGTAATAAAACCGCTGTTAGTTGTCTGGTGACCCCTCATATGTTCATAATATGATCTAGCCAGGCTTCCGTTGGGGTTTAAGTTACACTAACATTTTCTATTCAGTTTTGGCTTGAAAACTATATCGGTTAATTGTGGAATTAAGCTCCGTGGTTTGATCTATTATTGTATACAACATTAAAAAGTAACAAAACCGCTTTTAGTTACGTGGTGACCCCTTATACATTCATAATATAATCTTGCCACGCTTCCGGTTGCGGTTTGAGTTCAACAATTTCTATTCCGTTTCGATTTGAAAACAATATCGATTAATTATGAAATTAAGCTCCGTGTTTTAATCTATTTTTGTATCATACCACAATACAAATTAAAAAAAACTTTTAGTTGTTTGGTGACCCCTCATGTGTTCATAATATAATCTAGCTGCTTCCGTTACTGTTTAAGTTACACTAACATTTTGTATTCAGTTTCGGCTTAAAAACAAATATTGGTTAATTGTGAAATTAAGCTTCGTGGTTTGGTTAAAATTTGAAGATTTGCTTAAGACCATTGCTGTTGGAAATATATAATTCTGTTAGAAAAAATTTACTTCAATTTATCACCCTTTCATTTTTTTAGGCTGTAGCCTCTTCGCTAAATTTTGTATCAATCTGATCAATTCTTATGATGTCTATGCCTAAGCAGACGAGACAGTAATATTAAATTGAGAAAGCAATTACCGATTTACACCAAATATACCCAAGAGTATGTCCTGCGATGCTAGAGGTCATGTTTTTGGATAAATCTGAAATAGTATGGTTTCTTAATTAACGAATAGCTATTAATGTTGCGTGATATTGTCACAACAAGAAGTTCAGACCAGGATGCACTTCGATAATCTTCGTTAATTATCATCATCAGCATTTATGCGACTGATTTTTACTGACTTTTTTTTTAAATTTTTTCGAGATTTCATTGATTGGGTTGGTTGGTTTCCAGTACATTCTGAAATTTCGATAATTTTCTTGAGTCCCAAGCTTCTTAATTTCTTAATTGAAATTTTTAGAGATACGTAATTTAAAATTTGCCTTAGGGGTGGGGCCTATTTCTGAGTACGAAAGTAAACGATTCTTTTTTGAATTGAATGAATCATCTCGTTTCTTGGCCTTTAAATCAAATACGAATCTCACACATTCGAGTTCGTATTGTATTCTGAAGTTCTTCGAGATTTTTTGGTTATTGAAATTCGGGACTCTCAGAAGAGTTTATAAGAAAATCGAAACTTTTCGAGATTTTGATACGGTCAAACCTGTTTTTGTGCCATCTTTTTGTATGCGACATAATTCATATACCGCATTATAAAAGACCGCACAAAACTGTATTATTCGAGTTTCTTAGAGTTTATTCAAGACTACCGTGTTTAATTATAACAGATTATCCACTTACACATAGGTAATTCGAGATTTTTGAGATTTGATTTTCGAAATTCACGATGAATTCAGACGTGTTCAAGATTATTTTTTAGGTTAGTCCATATTTATTTAGATTTTATTAGTAGTGTTGCGTTGCGTATGGTTTTACAGATTATTAAAAAAAAATTGCTTGCCGTTGAGTCCTATTCCTATATCAATGATTTTTCGGGTAACTTCAAATGGTTGAGATTGATTAGCGCTTAGCTCGCATTTCTCCAGAGTTTTGAATTTACTATTTTTCAGTTGCTCCGTTTCCTAGAAATTAGTCAAGAATATTTAGGTTACACAGTTTTAACTGTTACGCACAGTAAGTAAGATAATTCGAGCTTTTTTAAACTTAAAATTTAAGATTATTCGGTATTTGTCGAAATGTATTGAAATTATTAGCTGAGTGGCATGATTTGATCATCAAATTGTATTTCGGCTTGTACACACCGACAGTAACGTCTACGTATATGTGTAACAGCAAACCGTGCAACCGGTACAGTATATTCTAATGTATTTGTTAAACGCGATTACAATATACTTTTTAAACAAAATTATTTTCAACTTAAACTGGCGATAAGAAAATTATCTACTACATGCTACAAAGAATAAATCCAAAACACATTTTTATAACCGACAATTTGTGATTCCCCATTTTATGTTTCGCATTTGTTTTAATCTATTGGGTAGTTTTTGTTTGTTTTGAATTATACGCATATTTGGTTAGTATTCAAATAATTTAGGAAATTTCGAATAACCTCGAAAAATCTAGAAATCTTTGAGCATAAAAAATGTTGAACCGAGTAGTTGTTTGTATTTTTGTCGTGTCACGAAACAATTACTGATACGCATGAGATCAAGCGGCAAGAAATACAGCTAATACTGCATCCATTTATTATTACTGTCTGGACAAATATAATGTCTCAATTAAATTTTATCAAAATTTGTTGGAAATTACAAAGTGCCATATTAAGGGGATTTCTGGCCCAAAGAATTTTGATTAACAACAACCAGTTTTGAACCAATTAAATCTGAGAAATCATTTCAACACAACAAAGTGAAATTAACTTTTAACGCAATCAGGTAAAAAATATAGGAGTGCCGTTTGGCACAGGTATCAGGGAAGATTAAGGTCGTTGTAGAACTCATATTAAATCTCTAGCATGTACGTAAATATACAGAAATTTTATTTGTTGCTGGTGAAGAAGCGAATGCACCAATCGAATTCTCAGAAAAAATTCTGTTATTAGAAATGTTTAGTCTACAAACAGAACCATCGAGAAGATAAGGTTCCTGAATAAAACATAAATCTCTATGCGATCCTGCAAGCAAGTTCCTTAATTTAAATGTGGCTGACTTGATGAGGTACAAGTTAATCTGTTTAATCTCAAGGATGGAAGTCATACCAGTAACTGAAGCGAGAATCGAAGAGCTTATTCTCCAGAGATAATCTTAATCAAGATCTTCTCAAGAACATATTATAAACAAAGGCTGTAACCAATGATATACTTGTAGGTGTGTGTGCAAGTCAACCCTGAGAAGAACCGATTGACGATTGGTCGAGATATTTGGATTAATCACGGAAATATTGGTAACAACAGCACTGGGAGGACCCAGTTGTGTAACAAAATGGGATTCGGAGGATCACCAATCGAAAGTCGACAACCACTCCAAAAATCCTCAATGCTGGAAACCTAATCGCAGAACCATTTTCAGGTTTCCACATTACTACTTTTGCAGATGAATTCATCATCTGATAACTAGCACCCAAGCATGAGCAGTATAAAATCAAACGATTTCGCCGAACCAAGAATTCACCGGCTCAACTTCATCCGGAAAACTTCCAGTTTTTTTTGTTCACGAATACGGAATTTTCTCGGTACGGATCCAGCGATTTTCCGTGCGAGTTCGCGACAATATTCTGCTGAAAAATTTTCAGCAGGCCACCAATCAATGTAGTCTATTTCGTAAACAAATTTCCCCTTCCGAATAAAATATTTTTAAATCGCATGCAATCCTGCTGAAAATTTTTCCGCAGAATATTGTCGCGAACTCGGACTCCGCGCATAGGAACATACTCCCCTGGTAGTCTTAGAGGATCAGACAACTTCCTCCATATTAAAAAGCAGAATGTGAATGTAGACATTGCTATATGTACATACTTTGAAAATAAAGTAAAAATGGTAAACTTAGTTGTAGACCCACCCACTCGTTAGTAGTGGCCTTCCATAAATTCTGCAAAATTCCGTACACACTGAGAAATACCTGTAAAAAATAATTAATATTTATGCCACGGTAATAATAAATTTCCAGTCATAATGCGGCGAATCAGACGAACTATATGAACATTCAACAATTTTACAAGTTTTTCCGCCCAAAAATTTGCTTATAATCTACGAAATTTGTTGTTTTCCATGGTAAACAAACTTCTTTGCTTTCGATAGCTTCCAAAACCAAAATGTCATATTGGTTTGAAATTTGATAGATAGGAAAGGGAACTCCATCTCCCAGAAAATAGCTAACTTTTTGCTCTACTCTCGTACATAGGTTCACAGAATTGACTATTGGAAAGGTATGTGATACAATGGAAAGTAACTATGGGAATTAAAATAACTCCTACTATCTGCCAGTCAAATCATGACACAATAATACGATTTGGCTTTTGTGCAGCAAACGTCTTAATGACATCATCTAACGAAATTGTTTACAAGATTTGTGCAGTTCTATAGATAGCGTAGCCGCAGCTTTAATTTTTGCTCTGAAATTGTCGACCGGAAATAAGATCTTGCCTCAGTAATGAAAATTTCGGCCGAACAAATTTTCGCGGGTGTTTTCGCCAATATTTGGAAATAAAATATCAAATTCCTCTGCATTTACCCTTTGTACAACTCTATAAAGTTTTTGTTTAGCTTTTTTTCCCATTCGAAAGTGGAAGGTGTTCGCGAAAATTTAACATTCGTCATCGAAGTTATTTACGATATCTTCTTTGAAATTTCTTACGTAAAACAATGGAATTGAACTCGGAAATTCAGATTCTGAGGTTCCCCCTGACGTTTAGATTTTCCCTTTTCTGAGGTTTAAATTTTACCTTATCCAGAATTTCATCCGAGCGAGAAAACTTAAGTCAGCAGAATATTACATATGTATACGTTTCAGAGTTTATTACGCAAAATTGGAACTAATCTCGGAAAAATTACGGAATCCACTTTTTCTGCGAATTAAAGTTAGAAACTTCAAATTTTTGCGAGTTTAATTCCTGAGATCTTGTTTCGGGTTTATAATGAAGAAAATTCGGTCGGGTCATGAAAACGACCGTTTTTTGCAGTTCGAGATAATTTGTTGCACCGCAAATAGGATATTATTTTATGAGTCTGATGTGATTGAAGTTAGTATTACACGAGTACTATAATGATAAAACCGTGGACTTAATACGGTTCACCCTACTTGAAATGTCTAATGTTTCATCCGAAGATAGACAATAACAAACCGTATCAAACAGTCTTATTTAATTTCATTTTCCAAATATGTAATCAATAAACTCTCAAGTATTATGAAAATATTCTGAACTAGACCTAATCCTACCCAATGCCCTTAGCAACTAGAAGGTTCTACCTGGTCTTTTATAAAGTAAAATACGGACACTCTTTTTATTTCGTAACATGGTTTAGGATAAAATTCAATTTCTAACCAAAGATTATCTACACCTGCCTGGAAATATTGAAATTAATTAATTTGTAAAATATTAGAATAAATTCCTAGAAATTAATAACCAGACACTTAATTTTAACTAAATTTCATTCGCGCCTTAATTTGAAATTGTACCGGTCCCACCTTAGGCGGCACATACATTTCTAATTAACAGCAAAACATTCCGATATAACCGCAACAAAAATATAAAATTATTATGATTATAAATTATCTGTTCAAATGCATATTATCATTTACATAAAATTACCAAAACGTTTTCAAATAAATCATAAAATATAAATTGAAAGTCGTCTAAAAATCCATCATTAACCAGAAGCAATAACAAACAGAAAAAAATATAAATACGAGTAATATCGTCTAGTCGACCAACAAAAAAAAAAAAAAAAAACTCATTAAGTCATCAATTAGCATATAATATTTTTGTACAATACTATGCTACAATCAACAGTTGGTTTGACAGAAAACTTAAAAAATAATAACAAAATAAAACGAAAAATTCTTTTAATCCGTCGTCCGAAAACGTATTCATACAAAAAAATAATAAAATGTCATGATTCGTCCCGTTTTAATCATTCGCAAAATTTTCTAAACCAAAAATACGTCGATAGTAGTAATTCATTTCTACAATATAGGGACACACAAATGTATAGTTTACCCTCTAACTTCCCTTGAAATAATGTTACCCTAAAAAATTTAGATTTGGTATGACGAGTAAAACTACTACTGTATATTGTATCGGTTCAATATTTTACTGTTATTAGGGAACACACAGTAGAATATATAGAACCAAAAAAACCAATTATTAATCTCTTTCTCTCTCCCGCTCTCTTATTCCGAGCCAAAAATTTTGTTTGTGCCTTTCTGTGTTTCATCAGTATAAAAATAGATGTACATATACCCACATGATTTAATATCTATACTATAACACATTTACAGTATATGTACACATAAAACCACAATGTACTGCTGCCACGATAATACGGTGCAGGGTTACTTAACATATTTTTAGAAGTGGTACGTTTAATCGTATTATTAGTGGCTTTCCAATCGACCACCGCAAGTACTTATAAGTGCGAAAATATGTATCGGCTAAATGTTCAATTGAACACACAAAAAATTATGACACGAGCAAAACATAGCCTCTAAAGTTTTAATTCGCATAATACGAAAAAATAATGCGATTTTGGTTTAATTTTTTAAATGTATGGTAATAAAATATTAAAATTAATATTTAAAAATAAATTTTAGCTTTAATTGTTGTAAGTTATTATCAATTATGAAAAATTAGATAGAATACTTGCGAGCAGTTAATTTAGCAAAGACATGAACCATAAGTTCTTAAGAGCTTATAAGTACTTGCGGTGGTTGATTGGAAAACCATTAATCTAATAGATCATGTTTAAATGTCAAATTTTCTTAAACCGCAAGGTCTACCATCTTTCGGAAAACTCCGAAAACATAAGCAACTTTCGCATAATGGCACTAGGTGTTATTAAATATTTGCTGTCAAAAATTGTATGACATTTTTATGTGTGCATTTTGTAAACATAAACAAAAATATTTTCGTATTATGAAAATGATTATTATTAATACGTGATAATTAAATTGATGGTAGCTCTCCCCTTTTAAAAAACGTCAGAATAGTTTTTTGATTGTGTAGTGACATCTAGTGGCAAACGCTCTGTACTTTTTCTTTGATCGTGCTGTCTCTTTTGGAAAACATGATCTATTATATTGTTACATCTCTATACCTTGAATTCAGAGTTGTCAACTTGAGATTTTTGCCCGGAATCTGATTTTTTTACGATATGTCCGGTAGTCCGGTATTCTGTTATTGCAATAAATTCTTCGGTTTTATACGATTTGTGAGTTTTATATTTTTTTTTCGTTTTAATCTTAATTCAAAATTGTAGTTAGCAGTTATAGAAGTGTTAAAACACAGTTTCTTTAATTAATTTTGTTAAATGCGAGATTAAATTGTTTACAAAAAGTTTGTTTTTATTTACTATTAATTTGTTAATATGTATGTATTTGGTAATTAGTTAAATAAATAAGTTTTCTTCGTACGAAAGGGAAATTAAGGTTGGCAGAAACAAAATCTCAAAAATAAAATCCTGAAAAAGTCCATAAAACGAAAATCCGGAAACACAATTCTGTCGGGAGTGCGGCCCAAGTTAAAATTCGATTTTTCCTTTAAGCGGGGAACCTCCTCCAGATATTTTTTTTTTTCATTTTTTTTTTTTGCTTTAAAAATTCGTTTAGTATCTGGAGAATATATTATCAAAGTTTCAAGCCCAACAGAAAGTCCTAAAGGTCCCTAGGAAGTCACTGAAGTGATGCGAAGTAATGCGTTCTCTTCAAGAACGTAAACTTCAATCGAGTTTATCTCAAAACGTGTCTTTTTGCGCGCCGTGGAATGTAACTCAAAAAGTAATGGACCGATTAACTTGAAATTTTGTACACATATTCTTTAACTTATCGGCCTTTGCACAAACCTAAAATTTCGTATAAATTGTTTAAACAAATATTGGTTTTAACCCTTTCAAACGCCATTTAAAATTGACTTTCTTCCAAAAATAAAATACGTAGCACAATTATGCACTGCTATGATATGGCATTGCTCATAAAACTGTAGTGTGAACATAAATACATAAGAGAACGATCGCACAAGAGAAATGAGACAAAAATTAAAAATTACGGTTGGTCGAAGCGATGAAAGTTGATGTACAATATATTGTACAAGGCGTTTGAGAGGGTTAACGAATTGTTTATAAAGAAACACGTGTTTTTTTTTTCTTTTTGTCCTCTAATTTTCAATTTTATTTTTTTTTTGCAACTTTTAGGTTCATGCAAAGCGGAATGAATTATTTTAATAAAAAAAATTTGTTTCGTTGATTTTAGTTAACTACAAGAACCTGGGCGTTCCACGGCACAAACTCTAGTAGCCTAGTTCGAGCACCTCTAGCGCCGCCATTTTGTTTTTTTTTAATCATAAAAAATTTTTTTTTGTATTCATTTGAACGTCAATATTATTATGCAATTTATTTCATTGCAATAAATGCTCTCAATTTTTTGTAAAAAATTATTGAAAAACCAGTTGTCTGGAGGAGGTTCCCCCTTAAGTCCGAAAATTTGTGATCCTGGAAGTATAGCATAGATGTACCACAAATGCTGACAAAGTCCAAAAATTTCAATAAAATTGAATTTTTCATTTTAATATTTTCAGCCACAACATATTTTTTTAGGGAGCAGTCCTTAGTTCAGACTTTCAAAATCGCGACTTTTCTTGAAAATGCAGACTCGCAATTTCCAGACAGGATAAAATACGGATATCGCGAAGTTCAGACAAAACAAAATAGGGACAAGACGAAATCCCGACAGGGCAAAATCCGGATATAAAAAAAATTTATGAATCATAATATGGGAGCGTATCGAAATCTTAATTCTCAAAATCATACTTTTTGGCGAATCTTACTTTCTTGAAATCATGATTCTTCAATTCCTCATTTTCCAGAATTTATTATTTTTTTATATTTTTGGGATCACTACATTTGCCTGAAAAAGAAAATCTACAAATTTTAAAATTCAGAATAGTTCAAAAGTAAAAATTCAGAAAAATGAAATCCCGAAAAAGAAAATCTAGAAATTATCTAGAAAAAATTAAATTCTATAGGCATTTTTAGACATTAATTGTCGTCACTCGAAACATCTATCTGTGGCACTATTCTGGTTTTCCCGGGGAATTGCGAATTGGGAATTGTTTTATTGTCAGTTTTTAGTGTATTTTGGTTTACTTTTTTCCAAAACATACTAGATTTTGGGGAAACATATTTTGATTTCATAGCAATTTTATTGTTTATTTTTCCCTAAAAATTTGGCTGGGAATTTTTTTTCCCAAAACATGAACAAAATGCTAATCGCTCAGTATGCTTTCGAAAAAAGAAAACCAATATACACTAAAAACTGACAATAAAACAATTCCCAATTCGCAATTCCCCGGGAAAACCAGAATAGTGCCACAGTAGAAGAGATACAAGCGATACAATTTCTTTGATCTGTGCCTGCAAAGGTTCACGAAGCATTTACAAAGCATTAAATAAGCTTTGTTCCAATACATCCGTCGATAACGGGTTGGCTACCTTATCTAGAAAAAACTATTGCAGAACCTGAAAATCCCGAAAAAAAATTCATAAAACAAAAATTCCAAAAACACAATTATCAAAGTGCGGACCAAATTAAAATTTATAAAATATCTATCGAATTTGAGTTTTTCCGTAATGTTCCTTAGATTTTCGATAATGGAAATTGCTTCGTCAATCTTTCAGACACAGATCAAAGGAATCGTATCGCTTCTACTGATAGATGTACCACAAATGTTTCAAGTGATGTCAAAAGTCTAAAAATGCCCAAAAAATTTAATTTTTTTCATGTATATTAAACAAAATATTTTTTCTGGATTGCTTTTCCGGTAGTTTATAGATTTTTTTTCGGAATTTTATTTTTCTGGATTTTTACTTTTCAACTATTCTGGATTTTTTTTTTTCAGGCGAATGTAATGACCCCGTCGATAACATACTAAACCAACGAATTAAGCCAACCACAAAATAATTTCAAACATTTGTTGTAGAACTATCAGTATAAGCGGTATGAGCGACACGATTCTTTTGATATATGTGTCTGAAAGGTTGGCGAAGCAATTTCCATTATCATAAATATTAAGCACTTTACAGAAAAACTCAAATTCGATAGACATTTTATAAATTTTAATTTTAATTAGTCCGCATTTTGATTATTGGGTTTTTGGATTTTAGTTCTGGGTATTTTTTTCGGGATGGGATTTTCAGTTCTGTATTATTTTTTTCCAGATAAGGTAGCCAACCCGACATTTTCATTATAAAATTAAATTCTCCTTCATCAGAATTTATAAATTTTAATTATTTTCGTATTAAAATGGAAAATCCCCATTTTCCAGAATTTATAAAAAGTAAGATTTAGTATGGTGTACCACGAAATCCCGAATAACAGGACGCGCGCGTCAAAGGTTTGTCTGAATTTTCTGTCTGGATTTTTTGTCTGGATTTTGTCTAGTCTAAACTTTGTCTTGTTTAGATTTTATCATGTCTGGATTATGACTTTAGAGATTTTGTCAATCGCGATTCTGTCTTTCGGGATTTCGTGGTATGTACAATCATTTTTTTAGTACATCAGGCGGGCATCTAAATTTTCGCACACAATCAGTATTTTTATAGCTATATCTGCAACACTCTCATTGAAGTTCAAAAGCACACACGCAGATGGGGTTCTCGCTAATCACTTCACATCCTCTGCTAAAATATTAATTACATCCGCCTGACAGATTGATGTTACGCGGATGGATGTTATTAGGAAACAAACATGCGAAGCAAAAGTATTTTTTGTTCAATTTCATAATTCCTCTTCGTATCTCTTTCTTCACGTGTCAAACAAAATTCTATCACAAGTAGGGGAACATGTTCAATAGTGTCACAACATAGACTGCGACACAACATAGACTGTGACATGCGCCAAATTTAACCGCCTACGTACCTTTTTTTTTTTTTGGTTCAAATTACTTTCGAAGGATGCAAAAGTAAATTAAACTAAACACAAAATGACGGGGGAGGAGAAATTTGGTGTATTTCACAGTTTATGGTGTGTCACTGTTGAACATGTTTCCCTACCATTAGGCAAATCAAATTTTTCGTTTTATTTTCATTCATCACATTGGGTGGAGTTTTTTTTCCCCTTATTTATTGCAACTGGGACTGCGCTTATCTAGCAATTTTTCTTTTAGATACAAATTTTTATATTTCTTGCAAAATTCTCTTTTGTTGGGGTTGTAACCCTCTGGTTAGTCCCATAATTAATTAAACCTATTTACTAATTTTAGTTTGGTAAGTTCACTAGGTCAAGTGGTCTCGTTGTTGGGAGTCTTCTTTCACCGACAGTGTTATTTATCATATGGCGAATATAGGGGTTTCCATGTTCCTAGAGCCTTATTTCCTAACCTTATTCTGAAACGTCTGTATCATTTTGGCGTTTGTTTGCTTGGTAAATCATCCCCAGAATTGTATACCGTAGGTCCATATCGGCTTCAGAATTTGCCGATATAGCAGCAGCGTATTGTGAATTGTAAGCTCAGAGCCTCTACCTATGAGCCAATACTTTTTTCTGAACTTAATCTAAAGTTCTTCTTTTTTTTCTTTTTGTCATGCTTGCTCCACTTGAGCTTGGCATCGAGCTGTATTTGCATATGGCATGTGTCGCGAGTTAATTTCTATAGGGAAACATTTTGATATGTAAAGTTAATATGCGTGGATTTTGTCTCATTAAGCTTGATTTGCCAACGCTTTGACTAGTTACAAACCGCATTGGTCATCCTCTGGGTTTTCTCATTGCATCAGCGACATTACTTCCAATCGCCATAATTGCAGTTTCATGCCAACGGTCATTTGGATCGCTCGCACATTTCTACACATTTCACAGAAAATTCAATTTTATTGAAAATCAACTGAACTATAGCCCACAAATTCAGACCCACAAAAATCAAAAATCTGCAATTGTGCTCCGATTTCGTTGATTGATACCTCTTTCAAAAGGCGTCGAGACCTGTAATCGTCATGCCAACGGTCATTTGGATCGCTCGCACATTTCTACAGATTTCGCCGAAAATTCAATTTTATTGAAAATCAACTGAACTATAGCCCACAAATTTAGAGCCAGAAAAATCGAAAATCTGCAATTGTGCTCCGATTTCGATGGTTGATACCTCTATCAAAAGGCGTTGAGATCTGTAATCGTCATGCCAACGGTCATTTGGATCGCTCGAATATTTCTACGCATTTCGCAGAAAATTCAATTTTATTGAAAATCAACTGAACTATAGCCCACAAATTCAGAGCCAGAAAAATCAAAAATCTGCAATTGTGCTCCGATTTCGTTGATTGATACCTCTATCAATAGGCGTTGAGACCTTTAATCGTCATGCCAACGGTCATTTGGTTCGCTCGAATATTTCTACGCATTTCGCAGAAAATTCAATTTTATTGAAAATCAACTGAACTATAGCCCACAAATTCAGAGCCAGAAAAATCGAAAATCTGCAATTGTGGTCCGATTTCGTTGATTGATATTTGCAGTATTTATAGAATAAAAGTATTTTTACTTGGGACAATTGATTAGGAACGTTGAACGGAGGATTAGCTGGATCTTCTACATGAACATTTCGCTTACGAAGATCTACCGGAATTCTGTGAACATTTTCATCAATCATCGTCTGTTCCAATTCTTCTTCCGCAACTTCTAATGTATCAGCAATATCTGCGTCAAGTTTACTGGCCCGCAAATATCTCAAATGGCCTAATAATTGTGCTATATTCGGTGGGTATTCGTCCCATTGATCTTTTATGGTACGCAAATATAGTTCGCCCCACAAGAAATATTCCTTCGGTATATCTGGCTTATTACGAGCCATCAAAACGATTAACGACAGGGTGGTGGCCAACATTTTGTTCGGATCCTTGTACATATTAAACTCATCATAGTATGCATTGGTGGCAGCAAATTTTTTCTCTCGATCTATTTCATCAGAAGCATGTTTGACTCGATCACCCCACAGCACACGACTCATTTCGGCCTTCAAATGTTCCATATTATCCCAATCATCGTACAAACCGGGTGGGCGAATAGCATCTTTACTTGCTTGAGAAAGGTGTGACTTATTTGAATCACGACGATATGATGCATCAGACATACGATTATTTGATGCATCTGACATACGGTTGTGATCGTCACCCATTTTTACTATTTTCAGTATTCCAAGATTTTATTATTTACGAAAGAATTTTGAATCTTACTCAATTTTGCAGAAGTTCGAATTTAAAATACCTCTATCAAAAGGCGTTGAGACCTGTAATCGTCATGCCAATGGTCATTTGGATCGCTCGCACATTTCTACACATTTCGAAGAAAATTCAATTTTATTGTAAATCAACTGAACTATAGCCCACAAATTCAGAGCCAGAAAAATCGAAAATCTGCAATTGTGGTCCGATTTCGTTAATTGATACCTCTATCAAAAGGCGTTGAGACCTGTAATCGTCATGCCAACGGTCATTTGGATCGCTCGCACATTTCTACACATTTCGCAGAAAATTCAATTTTATTGAAAATCAACTGAACTATAGCCCACAAATTCAGAGCCAGAAAAATCGAAAATCTGCAATTGTGGTCCGATTTCGTTGATTGATACCTCTATCAAAAGGCGTTGAGACCTGTAATCGTCATGCCAACGGTCATTTGGATCGCTCGCACATTTCGCAGAAAATTCAATTTTATTGAAAATCAACTGAACTATAGCCCACAAATTCAGAGCCAGAAAAATCGAAAATCTGCAATTGTGGTCCGATTTCGTTAATTGATACCTCTATCAAAAGGCGTTGAGACCTGTAATCGTCATGCCAACGGTCATTTGGATCGCTCGCACATTTCGCAGAAAATTCAATTTTATTGAAAATCAACTGAACTATAGCCCACAAATTCAGAGCCAGAAAAATCGAAAATCTGCAATTGTGGTCCGATTTCGTTAATTGATACCTCTATCAAAAGGCGTTGAGACCTGTAATCGTCATGCCAACGGTCATTTGGATCGCTCGCACATTTCTACACATTTCGCAGAAAATTCAATTTTATTGAAAATCAACTGAACTATAGCCCACAAATTCAGAGCCAGAAAAATCGAAAATCTGCAATTGTGGTCCGATTTCGTTGATTGATATTTGCAGTATTTGCAGTATTTATAGAATAAAAGTATTTTTACTTGGGACAATTGATTAGGAACGTTGAACGGAGGATTAGCTGGATCTTCTACATGAACATTTCGCTTACGAAGATCTACCGGAATTCTGTGAACATTTTCATCAATCATCGTCTGTTCCAATTCTTCTTCCGCAACTTCTAATGTATCAGCAATATCTGCGTCAAGTTTACTGGCCCGCAAATATCTCAAATGGCCTAATAATTGTGCTATATTCGGTGGGTATTCGTCCCATTGATCTTTTATGGTACGCAAATATAGTTCGCCCCACAAGAAATATTCCTTCGGTATATCTGGCTTATTACGAGCCATCAAAACGATTAACGACAGGGTGGTGGCCAACATTTTGTTCGGATCCTTGTACATATTAAACTCATCATAGTATGCATTGGTGGCAGCAAATTTTTTCTCTCGATCTATTTCATCAGAAGCATGTTTGACTCGATCACCCCACAGCACACGACTCATTTCGGCCTTCAAATGTTCCATATTATCCCAATCATCGTACAAACCGGGTGGGCGAATAGCATCTTTACTTGCTTGAGAAAGGTGTGACTTATTTGAATCACGACGATATGATGCATCAGACATACGATTATTTGATGCATCTGACATACGGTTGTGATCGTCACCCATTTTTACTATTTTCAGTATTCCAAGATTTTATTATTTACGAAAGAATTTTGAATCTTACTCAATTTTGCAGAAGTTCGAATTTAAAATACCTCTATCAAAAGGCGTTGAGACCTGTAATCGTCATGCCAATGGTCATTTGGATCGCTCGCACATTTCTACACATTTCGAAGAAAATTCAATTTTATTGTAAATCAACTGAACTATAGCCCACAAATTCAGAGCCAGAAAAATCGAAAATCTGCAATTGTGGTCCGATTTCGTTGATTGATACCTCTATCAAAAGGCGTTGAGACCTGTAATCGTCATGCCAACGGTAATTTGGATCGCTCGCACATTTCTACACATTTCGCAGAAAATTCAATTTTATTGAAAATCAACTGAACTATAGCCCACAAATTCAGAGCCAGAAAAATCGAAAATCTGCAATTGTGGTCCGATTTCGTTAATTGATACCTCTATCAAAAGGCGTTGAGACCTGTAATCGTCATGCCAACGGTCATTTGGATCGCTCGCACATTTCTACACATTTCGCAGAAAATTCAATTTTATTGAAAATCAACTGAACTATAGCCCACAAATTCAGAGCCAGAAAAATCGAAAATCTGCAATTGTGGTCCGATTTCGTTGATTGATACCTCTATCAAAAGGCGTTGAGACCTGTAATCGTCATGCCAACGGTCATTTGGATCGCTCGCACATTTCGCAGAAAATTCAATTTTATTGAAAATCAACTGAACTATAGCCCACAAATTCAGAGCCAGAAAAATCGAAAATCTGCAATTGTGGTCCGATTTCGTTAATTGATACCTCTATCAAAAGGCGTTGAGACCTGTAATCGTCATGCCAACGGTCATTTGGATCGCTCGCACATTTAGCAGAAAATTCAATTTTATTGAAAATCAACTGAACTATAGCCCACAAATTCAGAGCCAGAAAAATCGAAAATCTGCAATGGGGCATGCAAAACGAGTTTGATTTTGTTTCCGCAAATCAGATGTCATTACCGTCGTGATAAAGGTTACAATAATGTTTAATGTTTAATTTTATGGCTACGAAGTTCGAACGCGTCGCTAAACGACTTATAAACATTTTAAAATATACAAATTCTTTTCTGTTATTAAATTCACCATACACTTTCGATACAAAACACAAATAACATTTGCCATGTTAACCTTTACCGAGGGTGCTGCATTCTAAAACAGCGGCGAATATTGTTACTATAAGCATGCCCTATTGTGGTCCGATTTCGTTAATTGATACCTCTATCAAAAGGCGTTGAGACCTGTAATCGTCATGCCAACGGTCATTTGGATCGCTCGCACATTTCTACACATTTCGCAGAAAATTCAATTTTATTGAAAATCAACTGAACTATAGCCCACAAATTCAGAGCCAGAAAAATCGAAAATCTGCAATTGTGGTCCGATTTCGTTAATTGATACCTCTATCAAAAGGCGTTGAGACCTGTAATCGTCATGCCAACGGTCATTTGGATCGCTCGCACATTTCGCAGAAAATTCAATTTTATTGTAAATCAACTGAACTATAGCCCACAAATTTAGAGCCAGAAAAATTGAAAATCTGCAATTGTGGTCCGATTTCGTTGATTGATACCTCTATCAAAAGGCGTTGAGACCTGTAATCGTCATGCCAATGGTCATTTGGATCGCTCGCACATTTCTACACATTTCGCAGAAAATTCAATTTTATTGTAAATCAACTGAACTATAGCCCACAAATTCAGAGCCAGAAAAATCGAAAATCTGCAATTGTGGTCCGATTTCGTTGATTGATACCTCTATCAAAAGGCGTTGAGACCTGTAATCGTCATGCCAACGGTCATTTGGATCGCTCGCACATTTCTACACATTTCGCAGAAAATTCAATTTTATTGAAAATCAACTGAACTATAGCCCACAAATTCAGAGCCAGAAAAATCGAAAATCTGCAATTGTGGTCCGATTTCGTTAATTGATACCTCTATCAAAAGGCGTTGAGACCTGTAATCGTCATGCCAACGGTCATTTGGATCGCTCGCACATTTCTACACATTTCGCAGAAAATTCAATTTTATTGAAAATCAACTGAACTATAGCCCACAAATTCAGAGCCAGAAAAATCGAAAATCTGCAATTGTGGTCCGATTTCGTTAATTGATACCTCTATCAAAAGGCGTTGAGACCTGTAATCGTCATGCCAACGGTCATTTGGATCGCTCGCACATTTCGCAGAAAATTCAATTTTATTGTAAATCAACTGAACTATAGCCCACAAATTTAGAGCCAGAAAAATTGAAAATCTGCAATTGTGGTCCGATTTCGTTGATTGATACCTCTATCAAAAGGCGTTGAGACCTGTAATCGTCATGCCAATGGTCATTTGGATCGCTCGCACATTTCTACACATTTCGCAGAAAATTCTATTTTATTGTAAATCAACTGAACTATAGCCCACAAATTCAGAGCCAGAAAAATCGAAAATCTGCAATTGTGGTCCGATTTCGTTGATTGATACCTCTATCAAAAGGCGTTGAGACCTGTAATCGTCATGCCAACGGTCATTTGGATCGCTCGCACATTTCTACACATTTCGCAGAAAATTCAATTTTATTGAAAATCAACTGAACTATAGCCCACAAATTCAGAGCCAGAAAAATCGAAAATCTGCAATTGTGGTCCGATTTCGTTAATTGATACCTCTATCAAAAGGCGTTGAGACCTGTAATCGTCATGCCAACGGTCATTTGGATCGCTCGCACATTTCGCAGAAAATTCAATTTTATTGTAAATCAACTGAACTATAGCCCACAAATTTAGAGCCAGAAAAATTGAAAATCTGCAATTGTGGTCCGATTTCGTTGATTGATACCTCTATCAAAAGGCGTTGAGACCTGTAATCGTCATGCCAATGGTCATTTGGATCGCTCGCACATTTCTACACATTTCGCAGAAAATTCAATTTTATTGTAAATCAACTGAACTATAGCCCACAAATTCAGAGCCAGAAAAATCGAAAATCTGCAATTGTGGTCCGATTTCGTTGATTGATACCTCGATCAAAAGGCGTTGAGACCTGTAATCGTCATGCCAACGGTCATTTGGATCGCTCGCACATTTCTACACATTTCGCAGAAAATTCAATTTTATTGAAAATCAACTGAACTATAGCCCACAAATTCAGAGCCAGAAAAATCGAAAATCTGCAATTGTGGTCCGATTTCGTTAATTGATACCTCTATCAAAAGGCGTTGAGACCTGTAATCGTCATGCCAACGGTCATTTGGATCGCTCGCACATTTCTACACATTTCGCAGAAAATTCAATTTTATTGAAAATCAACTGAACTATAGCCCACAAATTCAGAGCCAGAAAAATCGAAAATCTGCAATTGTGGTCCGATTTCGTTAATTGATACCTCTATCAAAAGGCGTTGAGACCTGTAATCGTCATGCCAACGGTCATTTGGATCGCTCGCACATTTCTACACATTTCGCAGAAAATTCAATTTTATTGAAAATCAACTGAACTATAGCCCACAAATTCAGAGCCAGAAAAATCGAAAATCTGCAATTGTGGTCCGATTTCGTTGATTGATACCTCTATCAAAAGGCGTTGAGACCTGTAATCGTCATGCCAACGGTCATTTGGATCGCTCGCACATTTCGCAGAAAATTCAATTTTATTGAAAATCAACTGAACTATAGCCCACAAATTCAGAGCCAGAAAAATCGAAAATCTGCAATTGTGGTCCGATTTCGTTAATTGATACCTCTATCAAAAGGCGTTGAGACCTGTAATCGTCATGCCAACGGTCATTTGGATCGCTCGCACATTTCTACACATTTCGCAGAAAATTCAATTTTATTGAAAATCAACTGAACTATAGCCCACAAATTCAGAGCCAGAAAAATCGAAAATCTGGGGCCTTACCATCGACTCCGCCAGCGTTCGTTGCTGATTCGCTTTTGCAATTTTTGTACTACATAAAACGCGAAGCGAAAATATGAACGCTTTTAGGCGTTAATTAAACATCGAACGCGCTACCTTCCAATGATAAGCGGATGTATCTACGCGTTGTATTTTATGGCGAACAACAAAGCGATGAAACTGTTTACTACAAAAATGTAATTGGCGTTGTTAAAATTTATTTTTGACAAATAATTATAATTTGAGTAAACGAATGTTCGCTTGTAGCGTTGCGTTGTTTGTGGTTGGGTGTCAATAAGCGAAGCGAAAAAATAAAAGCGAATAACAACGAATGCCGGCGGAGTCGGTGGTAAGGCCCCTGCAATTGTGGTCCGATTTCGTTGATTGATACCTCTATCAAAAGGCTTTGAGACCTGTAATCGTCATGCCAACGGTCATTTGGATCGCTCGCACATTTCTACACATTTAGCAGAAAATTCTATTATTGAAAATCAACTGAACTATAGCCCACAAATTCAGAGCCAGAAAAATCGAAAATCTGCAATTGTGCTCCGATTTCGACCTCTATCAATAGGCGTTGAGACCTGTAATCGTCATGCCAACGGTCATTTGGATCACTAGCACATTTCTACACATTTATCAGAAAATTCAATTATTGAAAATCAACTGAACTATAGCCCACAAATTCAGAGCCAGAAAAATGAAAAATCTGCAATAGTGCTCCGATTTCGTTGGTTGATACCTCTATCAATAGGCGTTGAAATCTTTAATCGTCATGCCAACGGTCATTTGCATCCCTCCCATATTTCTACACATTTCGCAGAAAATTCAATTTTATTGAAAATCAAGTGAACTATAGCCCACAAATTCAGAGCCAGAAAAATCGAAAATCTGCAATTGTGGCCCGATTTCGTTGATTGATACCTCTATCAATAGGCGTTGAGACCTGTAATCGTCATGCCAACGGTCATTTGGATCGCTCGCACATTTCTATACATTTCGCAGAAAATTCAATTTTATTGTAAATCAACTGAACTATAGCCCACAAATTCAGAGCCAGAAAAATCGAAAATCTGCAATTGTGGTCCGATTTCGTTGATTGATACCTCTATCAAAAGGCTTTGAGACCTGTAATCGTCATGCCAATGGTCATTTGGATCGCTCGCACATTTCTACACATTTCGCTGAAAATTCAATTTTATTGAAAATCAATTGAACTATAGCCCACAAATTCAGAGCCAGAAAAATCGAAAATCTGCAATTGTGGTCCGATTTCGTTGATTGATACTTCTATCAATAGGCGTTGAGACCTGTAATCGTCATGCCAACGGTCATTTGGATCGCTCGCACATTTCTACACATTCGCAGAAAATTCAATTTTATTGTAAATCAAGTGAACTATAGCCCACAAATTCAGAGCCAGAAAAATCGAAAATCTGCAATTGTGGTCCGATTTCGTTGATTGATACTTCTATCAATAGGCGTTGAGACCTGTAATCGTCATGCCAACGGTCATTTGGATCGCTCGCACATTTCTACACATTTCGCTGAAAATTCAATTTTATTGAAAATCAATTGAACTATAGCCCACAAATTCAGAGCCAGAAAAATCGAAAATCTGCAATTGTGGTCCGATTTCGTTGATTGATACCTCTATCAATAGGCGTTGAGACCTGTAATCGTCATGCCAACGGTCATTTGGATCGCTCGCACATTTCTACACATTTCGCAGAAAATTCAATTTTATTGAAAATCAACTGAACTATAGCCCACAAATTCAGAGCCAGAAAAATCGAAAATCTGCAATTGTGCTGCGATTTCGTTGATTGATACCTCTATCAATAGGCGTTGAGACCTGTAATCGTCATGCCAATGGTCATTTGGATCGCTCGCACATTTCTACACATTTCGCTGAAAATTCAATTTTATTGAAAATCAATTGAACTATAGCCCACAAATTCAGAGCCAGAAAAATCGAAAATCTGCAATTGTGGCCCGATTTCGTTGATTGATACCTCTATCAATAGGCGTTGAGACCTGTAATCGTCATGCCAACGGTCATTTGGATCGCTCGCACATTTCTACACATTTCGCAGAAAATTCAATTTTATTGTAAATCAACTGAACTATAGCCCACAAATTCAGAGCCAGAAAAATCGAAAATCTGCAATTGTGGTCCGATTTCGTTGATTGATACCTCTATCAATAGGCGTTGAGACCTGTAATCGTCATGCCAATGGTCATTCGGATCGCTCGCACATTTCTACACATTTCGCAGAAAATTCAATTTTTGTTAAAAATCAACTGAACTATAGCCCACAAATTCAGAGCCAGAAAAATCGAAAATCTGCAATTGTGGTCCGATTTCGTTGATTGATACCTCTATCAATAGGCGTTGAGACCTGTAATCGTCATGCCAATGGTCATTTGGATCGCTCGCACATTTCTACACATTTCGCAGAAAATTCAATTTTATTAAAAATCAACTGAACTATAGCCCACAAATTCAGAGCCAGAAAAATCGAAAATCTGCAATTGTGGTCCGATTTCGTTGATTGATACCTCTATCAATAGGCGTTGAGACCTGTAATCGTCATGCCAATGGTCATTTGGATCGCTCGCACATTTCTACACATTTCGCAGAAAATTCAATTTTTGTTAAAAATCAACTGAACTATAGCCCACAAATTCAGAGCCAGAAAAATCGAAAATCTGCAATTGTGGTCCGATTTCGTTGATTGATACCTCTATCAATAGGCGTTGAGACCTGTAATCGTCATGCCAATGGTCAATTGGATTCAGACACCACATTTCTACACATTTCGCAGAAAATTCAATTTGTCTGAAAATCAACTGAACTATAGCCCACAAATTCAGAGCCAGAAAAATCGAAAATCTGCAATTGTGCTCCGATTTCGACCTCTATCAATAGGCGTTGAGACCTTTAATCGTCATGCCAACGGTCATTTGGATCGCTCGCACATTTCTACACATTTAGCAGAAAATTCAATTTTATTGAAAATCAACTGTACTATAGCCCACAAATTCAGAGCCAGAAAAATGAAAAATCTGCAATTGTGCTGCGATTTCGTTGATTGATACCTCTATCAATAGGCGTTGAGACCTGTAATCATCATGCTAACGGTCATTTGGATCGCTCGCACATTTCTACACATTTTGCAGAAAATTCAATTTTACTGAAAATCAACTGAACTATAGCCCACAAATTCATAGCCAGAAAAATCGAAAATCTGCAATTGTGCTCCGATTTTGTTGATTGATACCTCTATCAATAGGCGCTGAGACCTGTAATCGTCATGCCAACGGTCATTTGGATCGCTCGCACATTCCTACACAGTTCGCAGAAAATTCAATATCAACTGAACTATAGCCCACAAATTCAGAGCCAGAAAAATCGAAAATCTGCAATTGTGGTCCGATTTCGTTGATTGATACCTCTATCAATAGGCGCTGAGATCTGTAATCATCATTCCAACGTTCATTTGGATCGCTCGTGCTCGTACATTTCTACACATTTCGCAGAAAATTCAATTTTATTGAAAATCAACTGAACTATAGCCCACAAATTCAGAGCCAGAAAAATCGAAAATCTGCAATTGTGCTCCGTTTTCGTTGATTGATACCTCTATCAATAGGCGCTGAGATCTGTAATCATCATTCCAACGTTCATTTGGATCGCTCGCACATTTCTACAGATTTCGCCGAAAATGCAATTTTATTAAAAATCAACTGAACTATAGCCCACAAATTCAGAGCCAGAAAAATCGAAAATCTGCAATTGTGCTCCGTTTTCGTTGATTGATACTTCTATCAATAGGCGTTGAGACCTGTAATCGTCATGCCAACGGTCATTTGGATCGCTCGCACATTTCTACACATTTCGCAGAAAATTCAATTTTATTGAAAATCAAGTGAACTATAGCCCACAAATTCAGAGCCAGAAAAATCGAAAATCTGCAATTGTGGTCCGATTTCGTTGATTGATACCTCTATCAATAGGCGTTGAGACCTGTAATCGTCATGCCAACGATCATTTGGATCGCTCGCACATTTCTACACATTTCGCTGAAAATTCAATTTTATTGTAAATCAACTGAACTATAGCCCACAAATTCAGAGCCAGAAAAATCGAAAATCTGCAATTGTGGTCCGATTTCGTTGATTGATACCTCTATCAATAGGCGTTGAGACCTGTAATCGTCATGCCAATGGTCATTTGGCGCAGAAAATTCAATTTTTTTGAAAATCAATTGAACTATAGCCCACAAATTCAGAGCCAGAAAAATCGAAAATCTGCAATTGTGGTCCGATTTCGTTGATTGATACCTCTATCAATAGGCGCTGAGATCTGTAATCATCATTCCAACGTTCATTTGGATCGCTCGTGCTCGTACATTTCTACACATTTCGCAGAAAATTCAATTTATTGAAAATCAACTGAACTATAGCCCACAAATTCAGAGCCAGAAAAATCGAAAATCTGCAATTGTGCTCCGTTTTCGTTGATTGATACTTCTATCAATAGGCGTTGAGACCTGTAATCGTCATGCCAACGGTCATTTGGATCGCTCGCACATTTCTACACATTTCGCAGAAAATTCAATTTTATTGAAAATCAAGTGAACTATAGCCCACAAATTCAGAGCCAGAAAAATCGAAAATCTGCAATTGTGGTCCGATTTCGTTGATTGATACCTCTATCAATAGGCGTTGAGACCTGTAATCGTCATGCCAACGATCATTTGGATCGCTCGCACATTTCTACACATTTCGCTGAAAATTCAATTTTATTGTAAATCAACTGAACTATAGCCCACAAATTCAGAGCCAGAAAAATCGAAAATCTGCAATTGTGGTCCGATTTCGTTGATTGATACTCTATCAATAGGCGTTGAGACCTGTAATCGTCATGCCAATGGTCATTGGCGCAGAAAATTCAATTTTTTGAAAATCATTGAACTATAGCCCACAAATTCAGAGCCAGAAAAATCGAAAATCTGCAATTGTGGTCCGATTTCGTTGATTGATACCTCTATCAATAGGCGCTGAGATCTGTAATCATCATTCCAACGTTCATTTGGATCGCTCGTGCTCGTACATTTCTACACATTTCGCAGAAAATTCAATTTTATTGAAAATCAACTGAACTATAGCCCACAAATTCAGAGCCAGAAAAATCGAAAATCTGCAATTGTGCTCCGTTTTCGTTGATTGATACTTCTATCAATAGGCGTTGAGACCTGTAATCGTCATGCCAACGGTCATTTGGATCGCTCGCACATTTCTACACATTTCGCAGAAAATTCAATTTTATTGTAAATCAAGTGAACTATAGCCCACAAATTCAGAGCCAGAAAAATCGAAAATCTGCAATTGTGGTCCGATTTCGTTGATTGATACCTCTATCAATAGGCGTTGAGACCTGTAATCGTCATGCCAACGATCATTTGGATCGCTCGCACATTTCTACACATTTCGCTGAAAATTCAATTTTATTGTAAATCAACTGAACTATAGCCCACAAATTCAGAGCCAGAAAAATCGAAAATCTGCAATTGTGGTCCGATTTCGTTGATTGATACCTCTATCAATAGGCGTTGAGACCTGTAATCGTCATGCCAACGGTCATTTGGCGCAGAAAATTCAATTTTTTTGAAAATCAATTGAACTATAGCCCACAAATTCAGAGCCAGAAAAATCGAAAATCTGCAATTGTGGTCCGATTTCGTTGATTGATACCTCTATCAATAGGCGCTGAGATCTGTAATCATCATTCAACGTTCATTTGGATCGCTCGTGCTCGTACATTTCTACACATTTCGCAGAAAATTCAATTTTATTGAAAATCAACTGAACTATAGCCCACAAATTCAGAGCCAGAAAAATCGAAAATCTGCAATTGTGCTCCGTTTTCGTTGATTGATACCTCTATCAATAGGCGCTGAGATCTGTAATCATCATGCCAACGTTCATTTGGATCGCTCGCACATTTCTACAGATTTCGCCGAAAATTCAATTTTATTAAAAATCAACTGAACTATAGCCCACAAATTCAGAGCCAGAAAAATCGAAAATCTGCAATTGTGCTCCGTTTTCGTTGATTGATACTTCTATCAATAGGCGTTGAGACCTGTAATCGTCATGCCAACGGTCATTTGGATCGCTCGCACATTTCTACACATTTCGCAGAAAATTCAATTTTATTGTAAATCAAGTGAACTATAGCCCACAAATTCAGAGCCAGAAAAATCGAAAATCTGCAATTGTGGTCCGATTTCGTTGATTGATACCTCTATCAATAGGCGTTGAGACCTGTAATCGTCATGCCAACGGTCATTTGGATCGCTCGCACATTTCTACACATTTCGCAGAAAATTCAATTTTATTGAAAATCAACTGAACTATAGCCCACAAATTCAGAGCCAGAAAAATCGAAAATCTGCAATTGTGGTCCGATTTCGTTGATTGATACCTCTATCAAAAGGCGTTGAGACCTGTAATCGTCATGCCAACGGTCATTTGGATCGCTCGCACATTTCTACACATTTCGCTGAAAATACAATTTTATTGAAAATCAATTGAACTATAGCCCACAAATTCAGAGCCAGAAAAATCGAAAATCTGCAATTGTGGTCCGATTTCGTTGATTGATACCTCTATCAATAGGCGTTGAGACCTGTAATCGTCATGCCAATGGTCATTTGGATCGCTCGCACATTTCGCAGAAAATTCAATTTTATTGAAAATCAACTGAACTATAGCCCACAAATTCAGAGCCAGAAAAATCGAAAATCTGCAATTGTGCTGCGATTTCGTTGATTGATACCTTTGTCAAAAGGGGTTGAGACCTGTAATCGTCATGCCAACGGTCATTTGGATCGCTCGCACATTTCTACACATTTCGCAGAAAATTCAATTTTATTGAAAATCAACTGAACTATAGCCCACAAATTCAGAGCCAGAAAAATCGAAAATCTGCAATTGTGGCCCGATTTCGTTGATTGATACCTCTATCAATAGGCGTTGAGACCTATAATCGTCATGCCAACGGTCATTTGGATCGCTCGCACATTTCTACACATTTCGCAGAAAATTCAATTTTATTGAAAATCAACTGAACTATAGCCCACAAATTCAGAGCCAGAAAAATCGAAAATCTGCAATTGTGGTCCGATTTCGTTGATTGATACCTCTATCAATAGGCGTTGAGACCTGTAATCGTCATGCCAACGGTCATTTGGATCGCTCGCACATTTCTACACATTTCGCAGAAAATTCAATTTTATTGAAAATCAACTGAACTATAGCCCACAAATTCAGAGCCAGAAAAATCGAAAATCTGCAATTGTGGTCCGATTTCGTTGATTGATACCTCTATCAAAAGGCGTTGAGACCTGTAATCGTCATGCCAACGGTCATTTGGAACACTCGCACATTTCTACATATTTCGCAGAAAATTCAATTTTATTGAAAATCAACTGAACTATAGCCCACAAATTCAGAGCCAGAAAAATCGAAAATCTGCAATTGTGGTCCGATTTCGTTGATTGATACCTCTATCAAAAGGCGTTGAGACCTGTAATCGTCATGCCAACGGTCATTTGGAACACTCGCACATTTCTACATATTTCGCAGAAAATTCAATTTTATTGAAAATCAACTGAACTATAGCCCACAAATTCAGAGCCAGAAAAATCGAAAATCTGCAATTGTGGTCCGATTTCGTTGATTGATACCTCTATCAAAAGGCGTTGAGACCTGTAATCGTCATGCCAATGGTCATTTGGATCGCTCGCACATTTCGCAGAAAATTCAATTTTATTGAAAATCAACTGAACTATAGCCCACAAATTCAGAGCCAGAAAAATCGAAAATCTGCAATTGTGCTGCGATTTCGTTAATTGATACCTCTATCAAAAGGCGTTGAGACCTGTAATCGTCATGCCAACGGTCATTTGGAACACTCGCACATTTCTACATATTTCGCAGAAAATTCAATTTTATTGAAAATCAACTGAACTATAGCCCACAAATTCAGAGCCAGAAAAATCGAAAATCTGCAATTGTGGTCCGATTTCGTTGATTGATACCTCTATCAAAAGGCGTTGAGACCTGTAATCGTCATGCCAACGGTCATTTGGAACACTCGCACATTTCTACATATTTCGCAGAAAATTCAATTTTATTGAAAATCAACTGAACTATAGCCCACAAATTCAGAGCCAGAAAAATCGAAAATCTGCAATTGTGCTCCGATTTCGTTGATTGATACCTCTATCAAAAGGCGTTGAGACCTGTAATCGTCATGCCAACGGTCATTTGGAACACTCGCACATTTCTACATATTTCGCAGAAAATTCAATTTTATTGAAAATCAACTGAACTATAGCCCACAAATTCAGAGCCAGAAAAATCGAAAATCTGCAATTGTGCTCCGATTTCGATGGTTGATACCTCTATCAATAGGCGTTGAGACCTGTAATCGTCATGCCAATGGCTATTTGGATAGCTCGAATATTTTTGCACATTTAGTAGAAAATTCAATTTTATTGAAAATCAACTGAACTATAGCCCACAAATTCAGAGCCAGAAAAATCGAAAATCTGCAATTGTGCTCCGATTTCGATGGTTGATACCTCTATCAATAGACGCTGAGACCTCTAATCGTCATGCCAACGGTCATTTGGATCGCTCGTACATTTCTACACATTTCGCAGAAAATTCAATTTTATTGTAAATCAACTGAACTATATATAGCCCACAAATTCAGAGTCAGAAAAATCGAAAATCTGCAATTGTGGTCCGATTTCGTTGATTGATACCTCTATCAATAGGCGTTGAGACCTGTAATCGTCATGCCAACGGTCATTTGGATCGCTCGCACATTTCTACACATTTCGCAGAAAATTCAATTTTATTGTAAATCAACTGAACTATAGCCCACAAATTCAGAGCCAGAAAAATCGAAAATCTGCAATTGTGCTGCGATTTCGTTGATTGATACCTCTATCAAAAGGCGTTGAGACCTGTAATCGTCATGCCAACGGTCATTTGGAACACTCGCACATTTCTACACATTTCGCAGAAAATTCAATTTTATTGAAAATCAACTGAACTATAGCCCACAAATTCAGAGCCAGAAAAATCGAAAATCTGCAATTATGGTCCGATTTCGTTGATTGATACCTCTATCAAAAGGCGTTGAGACCTGTAATCGTCATGCCAACGGTCATTTGGAACACTCGCACATTTCTACATATTTCGCAGAAAATTCAATTTTATTGAAAATCAACTGAACTATAGCCCACAAATTCAGAGCCAGAAAAATCGAAAATCTGCAATTGTGGTCCGATTTCGTTGATTGATACCTCTATCAAAAGGCGTTGAGACCTGTAATCGTCATGCCAATGGTCATTTGGATCGCTCGCACATTTCTACACATTTCGCAGAAAATTCGATTTTATTGAAAATCAACTGAACTATAGCCCACAAATTCAGAGCCAGAAAAATTGAAAATCTGCAATTGTGGTCCGATTTTGTTGATTGATACCTCTATCAATAGGCGTTGAGACCTGTAATCGTCATGCCAATGGTCATTTGGATCGCTCGCACATTTCGCAGAAAATTCAATTTTATTGAAAATCAACTGAACTATAGCCCACAAATTCAGAGCCAGAAAAATCGAAAATCTGCAATTGTGCTGCGATTTCGTTAATTGATACCTCTATCAAAAGGCGTTGAGACCTGTAATCGTCATGCCAACGGTCATTTGGATCGCTCGCACATTTCTACAGATTTCGCAGAAAATTCAATTTTATTGAAAATCAACTGAACTATAGCCCACAAATTCAGAGCCAGAAAAATCGAAAATCTGCAATTGTGGTCCGATTTCGTTGATTGATACCTCTATCAATAGGCGTTGAGACCTGTAATCGTCATGCCAATGGTCATTTGGATCGCTCGCACATTTTGCAGACTATTCAATTTTATTGAAAATCAACTGAACTATAGCCCACAAATTCAGAGCCAGAAAAATTGAAAATCTGCAATTGTGGTCCGATTTCGTTGATTGATACCTCTATCAAAAGGCGTTGAGACCTGTAATTGTCATGCCAACGGTCATTTGGATCGCTCGCACATTTCTACACATTTCGCAGAAAATTCAATTTTATTGAAAATCAACTGAACTATAGCCCACAAATTCAGAGCCAGAAAAATCGAAAATCTGCAATTGTGCTGCGATTTCGTTGATTGATACCTCTATCAAAAGGCGTTGAGATCTGTAATCGTCATGCCAACGGTCATTTGGATCGCTCGCACATTTCTACACATTTCGCAGAAAATTCAATTTTATTGTAAATCAACTGAACTACAGCCCACAAATTCAGAGCCAGAAAAATTGAAAATCTGCAATTGTGGTCCGATTTCGTTGATTGATACCTCTATCAATAGGCGTTGAGACCTGTAATCGTCATGCCAATGGTCATTTGGATCGCTCGCACATTTCTACACATTTCGCAGAAAATTCAATTTTATTGTAAATCAACTGAACTATAGCCCACAAATTCAGAGCCAGAAAAATCGAAAATCTGCAATTGTGGTCCGATTTCGTTGATTGATACCTCTATCAAAAGGCGTTGAGACCTGTAATCGTCATGCCAATGGTCATTTGGATCGCTCGCACATTTCTACACATTTCGCAGAAAATTCAATTTTATTGTAAATCAACTGAACTATAGCCCACAAATTCAGAGCCAGAAAAATCAAAAATCTGCAATTGTGGTCCGATTTCGTTGATTGATACCTCTATCAAAAGGCGTTGAGACCTGTAATCGTCATGCCAACGGTCATTTGGATCGCTCGCACATTTCGCAGAAAATTCAATTTTATTGAAAATCAACTGAACTATAGCCCACAAATTCAGAGCCAGAAAAATCGAAAATCTGCAATTGTGGTCCGATTTCGTTAATTGATACCTCTATCAATAGGCGTTGAGACCTGTAATCGTCATGCCAATGGTCATTTGAATCGCTCGCACATTTCTATACATTTCGCAGAAAATTCAATTTTATTGAAAATCAACTGAACTATAGCCCACAAATTCAGAGCCAGAAAAATCGAAAATCTGCAATTGTGGTCCGATTTCGTTGATTGATACCTCTATCAATACGCGTTGAGACCTGTAATCGTCATGCCAACGGTCATTTGGATCGCTCGCACATTTCTACACATTTCGCAGAAAATTCAATTTTATTGAAAATCAACTGAACTATAGCCCACAAATTCAGAGCCAGAAAAATCGAAAATCTGCAATTGTGGTCCGATTTCGTTGATTGATACCTCTATCAATAGGCGTTGAGACCTGTAATCGTCATGCCAACGGTCATTTGGATCGCTCGCACATTTCTACACATTTCGCAGAAAATTCAATTTTATTGAAAATCAACTGAACTATAGCCCACAAATTCAGAGCCAGAAAAATCGAAAATCTGCAATTGTGGTCCGATTTCGTTGATTGATACCTCTATCAATAGGAGTTGACACCTGTAATCGTCATGCCAACGGTCATTTGGATCGCTCGCACATTTCTACACATTTCGCAGAAAATTCAATTTTATTGAAAATCAACTGAACTATAGCCCACAAATTCAGAGCCAGAAAAATCGAAAATCTGCAATTGTGGTCCGATTTCGTTGATTGATACCTCTATCAAAAGGCGTTGAGACCTGTAATCGTCATGCCAACGGTCATTTGGAACACTCGCACATTTCTACACATTTCGCAGAAAATTCAATTTTATTGTAAATCAACTGAACTATAGCCCACAAATTCAGAGCCAGAAAAATCGAAAATCTGCAATTGTGGTCCGATTTCGTTGATTGATACCTCTATCAATAGGCGTTGAGACCTGTAATCGTCATGCCAACGGTCATTTGGATCGCTCGCACATTTCTACACATTTCGCAGAAAATTCAATTTTATTGAAAATCAACTGAACTATAGCCCACAAATTCAGAGCCAGAAAAATCGAAAATCTGCAATTGTGGTCCGATTTCGTTGATTGATACCTCTATCAAAAAACGTTGAGACCTGTAATCGTCATGCCAACGGTCATTTGGAACACTCGCACATTTCTACACATTTCGCAGAAAATTCAATTTTATTGAAAATCAACTGAACTATAGCCCACAAATTCAGAGCCAGAAAAATCGAAAATCTGCAATTGTGGTCCGATTTCGTTGATTGATACCTCTATCAATAGGCGTTGAGACCTGTAATCGTCATGCCAACGGTCATTTGGATCGCTCGCACATTTCTACACATTTCGCAGAAAATTCAATTTTATTGAAAATCAACTGAACTATAGCCCACAAATTCAGAGCCAGAAAAATCGAAAATCTGCAATTGTGGTCCGATTTCGTTGATTGATACCTCTATCAAAAGGCGTTGAGACCTGTAATCGTCATGCCAATGGTCATTTGGATCGCTCGCACATTTCTACACATTTCGCAGAAAATTCAATTTTATTGAAAATCAACTGAACTATAGCCCACAAATTCAGAGCCAGAAAAATTGAAAATCTGCAATTGTGGTCCGATTTCGTTGATTGATACCTCTATCAATAGGCGTTGAGACCTGTAATCGTCATGCCAATGGTCTTTTGGATCGCTCGCACATTTCGCAGAAAATTCAATTTTATTGAAAATCAACTGAACTATAGCCCACAAATTCAGAGCCAGAAAAATCGAAAATCTGCAATTGTGCTGCGATTTCGTTGATTGATACCTTTGTCAAAAGGGGTTGAGACCTGTAATCGTCATGCCAACGGTCATTTGGATCGCTCGCACATTTCTACACATTTCGCAGAAAATTCAATTTTATTGAAAATCAACTGAACTATAGCCCACAAATTCAGAGCCAGAAAAATCGAAAATCTGCAATTGTGGTCCGATTTCGTTGATTGATACCTCTATCAATAGGCGTTGAGACCTGTATACGTCATGCCAACGGTCATTTGGATCGCTCGCACATTTCGCAGAAAATTCAATTTTATTGAAAATCAACTGAACTATAGCCCACAAATTCAGAGCCAGAAAAATCGAAAATCTGCAATTGTGGTCCGATTTCGTCGATTGATACCTCTATCAAAAGGCGTTGAGACCTGTAATCGTCATGCCAACGGTCATTTGGATCGCTCGCACATTTCTACACATTTCGCAGAAAATTCAATTTTATTGAAAATCAACTGAACTATAGCCCACAAATTCAGAGCCAGAAAAATCGAAAATCTGCAATTGTGGTCCGATTTCGTTGATTGATACCTCTATCAATAGGCGTTGAGACCTGTAATCGTCATGCCAACGGTCATTTGGATCGCTCGCACATTTCTACACATTTCGCAGAAAATTCAATTTTATTGAAAATCAACTGAACTATAGCCCACAAATTCAGAGCCAGAAAAATCGAAAATCTGCAATTGTGCTGCGATTTCGTTGATTGATACCTTTGTCAAAAGGGGTTGAGACCTGTAATCGTCATGCCAACGGTCATTTGGATCGCTCGCACATTTCTACACATTTCGCAGAAAATTCAATTTTATTGAAAATCAACTGAACTATAGCCCACAAATTCAGAGCCAGAAAAATCGAAAATCTGCAATTGTGCTCCGATTTCGTTGATTGATACCTCTATCAATAGGCGTTGAGACCTGTATACGTCATGCCAACGGTCATTTGGATCGCTCGCACATTTCGCAGAAAATTCAATTTTATTGAAAATCAACTGAACTATAGCCCACAAATTCAGAGCCAGAAAAATCGAAAATCTGCAATTGTGGTCCGATTTCGTCGATTGATACCTCTATCAAAAGGCGTTGAGACCTGTAATCGTCATGCCAACGGTCATTTGGATCGCTCGCACATTTCTACACATTTCGCAGAAAATTCAATTTTATTGAAAATCAACTGAACTATAGCCCACAAATTCAGAGCCAGAAAAATCGAAAATCTGCAATTGTGCTCCGATTTCGTTGATTGATACCTCTATCAATAGGCGTTGAGACCTGTAATCGTCATGCCAACGGTCATTTGGATCGCTCGCACATTTCTACACATTTCGCAGAAAATTCAATTTTATTGAAAATCAACTGAACTATAGCCCACAAATTCAGAGCCAGAAAAATCGAAAATCTGCAATTGTGGTCCGATTTCGTCGATTGATACCTCTATCAAAAGGCGTTGAGACCTGTAATCGTCATGCTAAAGGTCATTTGGATCGCTCGCACATTTCTACACATTTCGCAGAAAATTCAATTTTATTGAAAATCAACTGAACTATAGCCCACAAATTCAGAGCCAGAAAAATCGAAAATCTGCAATTGTGGTCCGATTTCGTTGATTGATACCTCTATCAATAGGCGTTGAGACCTGTAATCGTCATGCCAACGGTCATTTGGATCGCTCGCACATTTCTACACATTTCGCAGAAAATTCAATTTTATTGAAAATCAACTGAACTATAGCCCACAAATTCAGAGCCAGAAAAATCGAAAATCTGCAATTGTGGTCCGATTTCGTTGATTGATACCTCTATCAATAGGCGTTGAGACCTATAATCGTCATGCCAACGGTCATTTGGATCGCTCGCACATTTCTACACATTTCGCAGAAAATTCAATTTTATTGAAAATCAACTGAACTATAGCCCACAAATTCAGAGCCAGAAAAATCGAAAATCTGCAATTGTGGTCCGATTTCGTTGATTGATACCTCTATCAATAGGCGTTGAGACCTGTAATCGTCATGCCAACGGTCATTTGGATCGCTCGCACATTTCTACACATTTCGCAGAAAATTCAATTTTATTGAAAATCAACTGAACTATAGCCCACAAATTCAGAGCCAGAAAAATCGAAAATCTGCAATTGTGCTCCGATTTCGATGGTTGATACCTCATCAATAGGCGTTGAGACCTGTAATCGTCATGCCAATGGCTATTTGGATAGCTCGAATATTTTTGCACATTTAGTAGAAAATTCAATTTTATTGAAAATCAACTGAACTATAGCCCACAAATTCAGAGCCAGAAAAATCGAAAATCTGCAATTGTGGTCCGATTTCGTTGATTGATACCTCTATCAAAAGGCGTTGAGACCTGTAATCGTCATGCCAATGGTCATTTGGATCGCTCGCACATTTCTACACATTTCGCAGAAAATTCGATTTTATTGAAAATCAACTGAACTATAGCCCACAAATTCAGAGCCAGAAAAATTGAAAATCTGCAATTGTGGTCCGATTTTGTTGATTGATACCTCTATCAATAGGCGTTGAGACCTGTAATCGTCATGCCAATGGTCATTTGGATCGCTCGCACATTTCGCAGAAAATTCAATTTTATTGAAAATCAACTGAACTATAGCCCACAAATTCAGAGACAGAAAAATCGAAAATCTTCAATTGTGCTGCGATTTCGTTGATTGATACCTTTGTCAAAAGGGGTTGAGACCTGTAATCGTCATGCCAACGGTCATTTGGATCGCTCGCACATTTCTACACATTTCGCAGAAAATTCAATTTTATTGAAAATCAACTGAACTATAGCCCACAAATTCAGAGCCAGAAAAATCGAAAATCTGCAATTGTGCTGCGATTTCGTTGATTGATACCTTTGTCAAAAGGGGTTGAGACCTGTAATCGTCATGCCAACGGTCATTTGGATCGCTCGCACATTTCTACACATTTCGCAGAAAATTCAATTTTATTGAAAATCAACTGAACTATAGCCCACAAATTCAGAGCCAGAAAAATCGAAAATCTGCAATTGTGCTGCGATTTCGTTGATTGATACCTTTGTCAAAAGGGGTTGAGACCTGTAATCGTCATGCCAACGGTCATTTGGATCGCTCGCACATTTCTACACATTTCGCAGAAAATTCAATTTTATTGAAAATCAACTGAACTCTTGCCCACAAATTCAGAGCCAGAAAAATCGAAAATCTGCAATTGTGCTCCGATTTCGTTGATTGATACCTCTATCAATAGGCGTTGAGACCTGTATACGTCATGCCAACGGTCATTTGGATCGCTCGCACATTTCGCAGAAAATTCAATTTTATTGAAAATCAACTGAACTATAGCCCACAAATTCAGAGCCAGAAAAATCGAAAATCTGCAATTGTGGTCCGATTTCGTTGATTGATACCTCTATCAATAGGCGTTGAGACCTGTAATCGTCATGCCAACGGTCATTTGGATCGCTCGCACATTTCGCAGAAAATTCAATTTTATTGAAAATCAACTGAACTATAGCCCACAAATTCAGAGCCAGAAAAATCGAAAATCTGCAATTGTGGTCCGATTTCGTTGATTGATACCTCTATCAATAGGCGTTGAGACCTGTAATCGTCCTTCCAACGGTCATTTGGATCGCTCGCACATTTCGCAGAAAATTCAATTTTATTGAAAATCAACTGAACTATAGCCCACAAATTCAGAGCCAGAAAAATCGAAAATCTGCAATTGTGGTCCGATTTCGTTGATTGATACCTCTATCAATAGGCGTTGAGACCTGTAATCGTCATGCCAATGGTCATTTGGATCGCTCGCACATTTCGCAGAAAATTCAATTTTATTGAAAATCAACTGAACTATAGCCCACAAATTCAGAGCCAGAAAAATCGAAAATCTGCAATTGTGCTGCGATTTCGTTGATTGATACCTTTGTCAAAAGGGGTTGAGACCTGTAATCGTCATGCCAACGGTCATTTGGATCGCTCGCACATTTCGCAGAAAATTCAATTTTATTGAAAATCAACTGAACTATAGCCCACAAATTCAGAGCCAGAAAAATCGAAAATCTGCAATTGTGGTCCGATTTCGTTGATTGATACCTCTATCAATAGGCGTTGAGACCTATAATCGTCATGCCAACGGTCATTTGGATCGCTCGCACATTTCGCAGAAAATTCAATTTTATTGAAAATCAACTGAACTATAGCCCACAAATTCAGAGCCAGAAAAATCGAAAATCTGCAATTGTGGTCCGATTTCGTTGATTGATACCTCTATCAATAGGCGTTGAGACCTGTAATCGTCATGCCAACGGTCATTTGGATCGCTCGCACATTTCTACACATTTCGCAGAAAATTCAATTTTATTGAAAATCAACTGAACTATAGCCCACAAATTCAGAGCCAGAAAAATCGAAAATCTGCAATTGTGCTCCGATTTCGATGGTTGATACCTCTATCAATAGGCGTTGAGACCTGTAATCGTCATGCCAATGGCTATTTGGATAGCTCGAATATTTTTGCACATTTAGTAGAAAATTCAATTTTATTGAAAATCAACTGAACTATAGCCCACAAATTCAGAGCCAGAAAAATCGAAAATCTGCAATTGTGGTCCGATTTCGTTGATTGATACCTCTATCAAAAGGCGTTGAGACCTGTAATCGTCATGCCAATGGTCATTTGGATCGCTCGCACATTTCTACACATTTCGCAGAAAATTCGATTTTATTGAAAATCAACTGAACTATAGCCCACAAATTCAGAGCCAGAAAAATTGAAAATCTGCAATTGTGGTCCGATTTTGTTGATTGATACCTCTATCAATAGGCGTTGAGACCTGTAATCGTCATGCCAATGGTCATTTGGATCGCTCGCACATTTCGCAGAAAATTCAATTTTATTGAAAATCAACTGAACTATAGCCCACAAATTCAGAGACAGAAAAATCGAAAATCTTCAATTGTGCTGCGATTTCGTTGATTGATACCTTTGTCAAAAGGGGTTGAGACCTGTAATCGTCATGCCAACGGTCATTTGGATCGCTCGCACATTTCTACACATTTCGCAGAAAATTCAATTTTATTGAAAATCAACTGAACTATAGCCCACAAATTCAGAGCCAGAAAAATCGAAAATCTGCAATTGTGCTGCGATTTCGTTGATTGATACCTTTGTCAAAAGGGGTTGAGACCTGTAATCGTCATGCCAACGGTCATTTGGATCGCTCGCACATTTCTACACATTTCGCAGAAAATTCAATTTTATTGAAAATCAACTGAACTATAGCCCACAAATTCAGAGCCAGAAAAATCGAAAATCTGCAATTGTGCTGCGATTTCGTTGATTGATACCTTTGTCAAAAGGGGTTGAGACCTGTAATCGTCATGCCAACGGTCATTTGGATCGCTCGCACATTTCTACACATTTCGCAGAAAATTCAATTTTATTGAAAATCAACTGAACTCTAGCCCACAAATTCAGAGCCAGAAAAATCGAAAATCTGCAATTGTGCTCCGATTTCGTTGATTGATACCTCTATCAATAGGCGTTGAGACCTGTATACGTCATGCCAACGGTCATTTGGATCGCTCGCACATTTCGCAGAAAATTCAATTTTATTGAAAATCAACTGAACTATAGCCCACAAATTCAGAGCCAGAAAAATCGAAAATCTGCAATTGTGGTCCGATTTCGTTGATTGATACCTCTATCAATAGGCGTTGAGACCTGTAATCGTCATGCCAACGGTCATTTGGATCGCTCGCACATTTCTACACATTTCGCAGAAAATTCAATTTTATTGAAAATCAACTGAACTATAGCCCACAAATTCAGAGCCAGAAAAATCGAAAATCTGCAATTGTGCTCCGATTTCGATGGTTGATACCTCTATCAATAGGCGTTGAGACCTGTAATCGTCATGCCAACGGTCATTTGGATCGCTCGCACATTTCTACACATTTCGCAGAAAATTCAATTTTATTGAAAATCAACTGAACTATAGCCCACAAATTCAGAGCCAGAAAAATCGAAAATCTGCAATTGTGCTCCGATTTCGTTGATTGATACCTCTATCAATAGGCGTTGAGACCTGTATACGTCATGCCAACGGTCATTTGGATCGCTCGCACATTTCTACACATTTCGCAGAAAATTCAATTTTATTGAAAATCAACTGAACTATAGCCCACAAATTCAGAGCCAGAAAAATCGAAAATCTGCAATTGTGGTCCGATTTCGTTGATTGATACCTCTATCAATAGGCGTTGAGACCTGTAATCGTCATGCCAACGGTCATTTGGATCGCTCGCACATTTCTACACATTTCGCAGAAAATTCAATTTTATTGTAAATCAACTGAACTATATATAGCCCACAAATTCAGAGCCAGAAAAATTGAAAATCTGCAATTGTGGTCCGATTTCGTTGATTGATACCTCTATCAAAAGGCGTTGAGACCTGTAATCGTCATGCCAACGGTCATTTGGATCGCTCGCACATTTCGCAGAAAATTCAATTTTATTGAAAATCAACTGAACTATAGCCCACAAATTCAGAGCCAGAAAAATCGAAAATCTGCAATTGTGGTCCGATTTCGTTAATTGATACCTCTATCAAAAGGCGTTGAGACCTGGGGGGCTATTTGGGAATTCGATTCGATCGCGCTCGAGTCTTCGATTTATAAGATTCCTATTTGATTCAAATAAGAAACGAATGAATCTGATTCAATTCAAATAAGAATCCAATAATCGAAGACTCAAGCGCGATCGAATCGAATTCACAAATAGCCCCCCTGTAATCGTCATGCCAACGGTCATTTGGATCGCTCGCACATTTCTACACATTTCGCAGAAAATTCAATTTTATTGTAAATCAACTGAACTATAGCCCACAAATTTAGAGCCAGAAAAATCGAAAATCTGCAATTGTGGTCCGATTTCGTTGATTGATACCTCTATCAAAAGGCGTTGAGACCTGTAATTGTCATGCCCAACGGTCATTTGGACCGCTCGCACATTTCTACATATTTCGCAGAAAATTCAATTTTATTGTAAATCAACTGAACTATATATAGCCCACAAATTCAGAGCCAGAAAAATTGAAAATCTGCAATTGTGGTCCGATTTCGTTGATTGATACCTCTATCAATAGGCGTTGAGACCTGTAATCGTCATGCCAACGGTCATTTGGATCGCTCGCACATTTCTACACTAAAAAATCAACTGAACTATAGCCCACAAAGGACCCTATAGGATAAGCATAGTAAATTGGGCCCAAAACAACGTATTTTCTATTTTCCCCATAGATAAGCTTGGGCCCAGTTGCATGAAATGGAATACATCATTTTTCGATATTTCTAAATATTTTTTGCGACTTTTTAGGATTGGTGGTTCTTTAGTATGTTGTTTTATAATTGCAAAAATATTTCGCAACTCCCTCCCACTTGTTTACAGGGTGTTACAGCAGTTTTATGCATTTGTCATTTTTATAATTTTTATATTTTTCTAAATTCAATAAATTGCTTTGTTTTGAATAAAAAAATATTCCAAACAGTAATTATGGTGTATGTTAGCCTAATTATGCGAATTATAATTAATTTGCACACTACAGTGACGCACTTCCGGTTTTGAAAGCAAATATTACATAATTGAATATACATCATTTTTCGATATTTCTAAATATTTTTTGCGATTTTTAGGATTGGTGGTTCTTTAGTATATTGTTTTATAATTGCAAAAATATTTCGCAACTCCCTCCCACTTGTTTACAGGGTGTTACAGCAGTTTTATGCATTTGTCATTTTTATAATTTTTATATTTTTCTAAATTCAATAAATTGCTTTGTTTTGAATAAAAAAATATTCCAGACAGTAATTATGGTGTATGTTAGCCTAATTATGCGAATTATAATTAATTTGCACACTACAGTGACGCACTTCCGGTTTTGAATGCAAATATTACATAATTGAATATACATCATTTTTCGATATTTCTAAATATTTTTTGCGACTTTTTAGGATTGGTGGTTCTTTAGTATATTGTTTTATAATTGCAAAAATATTTCGCAACTCCCTCCCACTTGTTTACAGGGTGTTACAGCAGTTTTATGCATTTGTCATTTTTATAATTTTTATATTTTTCTAAATTCAATAAATTGCTTTGTTTTGAATAAAAAAATATTCCAAACAGTAATTATGGTGTATGTTAGCCTAATTATGCGAATTATAATTAATTTGCACACTACAGTGACGCACTTCCGGTTTTGAATGCAAATATTACATAATTGAATATACATCATTTTTCGATATTTCTAAATATTTTTTGCGACTTTTTAGGATTGGTGGTTCTTTAGTATATTGTTTTATAATTGCAAAAATATTTCGCAACTCCCTCCCACTTGTTTACAGGGTGTTACAGCAGTTTTATGCATTTGTCATTTTTATAATTTTTATATTTTTCTAAATTCAATAAATTGCTTTGTTTTGAATAAAAAAATATTCCAAACAGTAATTCTGGTGTATGTTAGCCTAATTATGCGAATTATAATTAATTTGCACACTACAGTGACGCACTTCCGGTTTTGAATGCAAATATTACATAATTGAATATACATCATTTTTCGATATTTCTAAATATTTTTTGCGACTTTTTAGGATTGGTGGTTCTTTAGTATATTGTTTTATAATTGCAAAAATATTTCGCAACTCCCTCCCACTTGTTTACAGGGTGTTACAGCAGTTTTATGCATTTGTCATTTTTATAATTTTTATATTTTTCTAAATTCAATAAATTGCTTTGTTTTGAATAAAAAATATTCCAAACAGTAATTATGGTGTATGTTAGCCTAATTATGCGAATTATAATTAATTTGCACACTACAGTGACGCACTTCCGGTTTTGAATGCAAATATTACATAATTGAATATACATCATTTTTCGATATTTCTAAATATTTTTTGCGACTTTTTAGGATTGGTGGTTCTTTAGTATATTGTTTTATAATTGCAAAAATATTTCGCAACTCCCTCCCACTTGTTTACAGGGTGTTACAGCAGTTTTATGCATTTGTCATTTTTATAATTTTTATATTTTTCTAAATTCAATAAATTGCTTTGTTTTGAATAAAAAAATATTCCAAACAGTAATTATGGTGTATGTTAGCCTAATTATGCGAATTATAATTAATTTGCACACTACAGTGACGCACTTCCGGTTTTGAATGCAAATATTACATAATTGAATATACATCATTTTTCGATATTTCTAAATATTTTTTGCGACTTTTTAGGATTGGTGGTTCTTTAGTATATTGTTTTATAATTGCAAAAATATTTCGCAACTCCCTCCCACTTGTTTACAGGGTGTTATAGCAGTTTTATGCATTTGTCATTTTTATAATTTTTATATTTTTCTAAATTCAATAAATTGCTTTGTTTTGAATAAAAAAATATTCCAAACAGTAATTATGGTGTATGTTAGCCTAATTATGCGAATTATAATTAATTTGCACACTACAGTGATGCACTTCCGGTTTTGAATGCAAATATTACATAATTGAATATACATCATTTTTCGATATTTCTAAATATTTTTTGCGACTTTTTAGGATTGGTGGTTCTTTAGTATATTGTTTTATAATTGCAAAAATATTTCGCAACTCCCTCCCACTTGTTTACAGGGTGTTACAGCAGTTTTATGCATTTGTCATTTTTATAATTTTTATATTTTTCTAAATTCAATAAATTGCTTTGTTTTGAATAAAAAAATATTCCAAACAGTAATTATGGTGTATGTTAGCCTAATTATGCGAATTATAATTAATTTGCACACTACAGTGACGCACTTCCGGTTTTGAATGCAAATATTACATAATTGAATATACATCATTTTTCGATATTTCTAAATATTTTTTGCGACTTTTTAGGATTGGTGGTTCTTTAGTATATTGTTTTATAATTGCAAAAATATTTCGCAACTCCCTCCCACTTGTTTACAGGGTGTTACAGCAGTTTTATGCATTTGTCATTTTTATAATTTTTATATTTTTCTAAATTCAATAAATTGCTTTGTTTTGAATAAAAAAATATTCCAAACAGTAATTATGGTGTATGTTAGCCTAATTATGCGAATTATAATTAATTTGCACACTACAGTGACGTACAGTCCTGTACTAAATGATAACCGCACCTCTAATTTAAGATTTATTTCATTTCAAATAAATTCATTTAAAATTGTTCCTATATATGCAAAAATAATACTCTTCAGTTTACCAATGCGTGCACAAATACAAATCATTATTTTCTGCGGGATCATGGACAATTGGAGAACCCCCATTTAGTATGGTTATAAAAGATAGCCGCTTAAGTATTATAGCCGTTAAATATTATTCCGATTTTTGTTATTTTTTAAATATGGGTGGAAAAGGTAGTTTGAACGAGTTTGATAAATTGACGTTATTAAGAAAAGTAATATGAGTATCCGTTAATAACAGAAAATATTAGTTGGAGTGAGAAGGTAGTGCTAAATTATTTAAAAAATTCGCAATTATACGGTTCGCATAAAAGTGCAGGCCGCCGGCCAGTGGAACTTATTGATAGAGAAAAACGGTTAATTTTACGAAACGTCTCTAATTTTATTGGCACCGTGCAACAAATTGCGTTAAAAGCTTGAGATAATACAAAGATTTGTAATGTGAGGAAAGTATTAAGAGAGTCAGATAATATACAAATCAAAAAATTACAAAGAAAACCACAACTGTTATCAAATCATAAAGATGCCAAATTGCGTTTCGCGAAGGAACATATGTCGTGGAAGAAAAAGTGGCAGCGCGTTATTTTTAGTGACGAAAAAAATTGAATATGGATAGCCTTGATTAATGGCAATATTATTTTCACGACCTTTGAAAAGAACTTCTTGTGCTATCGAGGCGTCAACGAGGTGGAGGATCTCTGATTGTTTGGGGTGCAATTGGCTATGGAGGAAGAATGGATGTGAAGTTTATGTCCGGTCGTCTTAACAGCAACCGGTATAAATCCATGCTATCCCGAAACATTACCAGTTGTTGATGCACAAAATGGCGACCCAAACTTTATTTTCCAGCAGAATAATGCAGCCGTACACACCGCCGGGATAGTAAATTATTGGTTTACGGAGGCTCAGATACCAGTTTTGAAACAGCCAGCAAGGTCACTCGACATTAACAGCATCGAAAACATATGGGGTGTACTCAGCAGAGTTGTATATGCTGAAGGAACACAATACAGCAGCGTTCATGAACTAAAGTCATCAGTACAACGCGAATTGGCTAATATTTCAAATTAATATGCCAAAACTTGTACAAAAGTATGCCAAATCGAATTTTCGAAATAATTAAAAACAATGGCCGAAACACAAAATATTAATTGGAATAAAAAATCATTTTTATAACTGTGCTTTTTATATTTATTTCCTATTAAAAACAATAAAATATTGTGTGCGGCTATCTTTTATTACCATACTAAATGAGGGTTACCCATAAATTTTCCATGACGCCGCAGAGAATAAAGTTGGTAAAGTGAAAAGTATTATTTTTGCAAAGGAAGAATTTTAAAACAATTTATTTGAAATTAAATAAATCTTAAATTAGGAGTGCGGCTATCATTTAGTACTTGACTGTATAATTAATTTGCACACTACCAAGCCAAACAGAAGTGCGATCATTATTAATAAAAAATCTAAAAATTGTATTCAATTGGTATTTCATTTATTATCGTTTTTATTTTACCGGAGAATTTTTGGATAAGCGCAGAAATAACCTTATTCCAAAATAAGCAGCATAAAAAATTCACATTATTTTGGAAGGAGCAAAACAAACTTATCCATAGAAACATTCCTTACTAAACTGTTGTAACTTTAGAACAAGTTATGTAGAGACTCAATCTGAATCGGAGTCTGAGATTTGACAACCAGAATTCATAGCATTTATAATATTATCTGCTAGACCTTTGCGGTGCTTTGATAATACATGTGGGTTGTGTCTTGCGTAGCCCAAATACCATATCACTGAAGTTATATGACTGCATGTACCGACAACTCTGCTCCCAGTTTTGCACTTACAGTAATATCCTAAAATTGATTCGGCTCCACTACCATTAGGAAAGAATTCTAACCATAACTGATGAATCCGAGTTGACGAAAAACGAATTCAATTTTGCGTCTTATCAAATTCTTCATTTCGTTATGTATAAAGATCTTGTAACTAGAATCTGCCTTCATGTGTTCATAAGTATATCATTTTCCTTGGTCTAACTGATACATACCTAAAGTGATATTTTTAATTTCTTCTTCTGATAAACATGGAAAGTCTTGAATCTGATTAGTAGCCTCCTCCCAACAAATTCGTTTGTTTTCAAGGCCTAGCTCTTCAATCTTCTTTTGAAGAGAATTGTCATCATTCATTTTGCTCATTGCCTTCTATGCATAACGTGCATGATTTTCGTTTTCTATAAACATAGGAGGACTGTATGCATTCAGTAAGGCACAAGGAATTTTAGTTAAAGATGACAGCTTGGGGAAATAAGTGACTTCAATAGTTGAAGCAAAGAACTTGTATTTTTTGATTCTGCTGTTCACACTTTCCACTATCCATCGATTCATAGTCACAGCTCTGGACTCATTAGCATCTTTTGTGCAAAACTGCTTTTGTCCCTTGGTTAGTAAATGAGGCATTATTGGATTAAGTTTTAGCAATTTCAACTTTTCTATGACATCTCTGAACCCACGATCGAGAAGTAAAACATCATTCTCTAAGAAATATTTTTTAAATCCATAAGGGGTAGAAATCAAGTATTCTAAAATTTTTGAATCGCTATTGTCGTTGTTTGCAAAAACAAACCTTCAACCTCAAGAATGTATCCGTCAGGGAAAACCAAAATCATGGGCTTCAATAAGTTTCTGTATGTATGATTGGAATACGTCAATAATTGTAACTCCTGATCACATGACTTTTGAACATATAGATAAGTACCATCAATGATAACTACAATAGAATTTTCATCTGCACCCAGAAGTTTATGAGCCATTTTAGTTTGATGTTTCATTGCATCTTCTCGTGATAGATGATTATAACCTAAATGAAGATGGACAAAATGCTCATCCAAAGCTTTTCGAACAGATTCAAAGATTGCAGACACTCTTGCTTGACCATCTACATACATTGAATAAATATGCCAAAAATTCCTGTGACAAGTTTACTAGGAATATTCCTAACGCATTTCTCGTAAATCTGTTGCAACTATTTCTGATGTGTGGCTTTACAAAAGCATGAAGGCAATCGAAATTTTTTTGTGAAATCCCAGTGAATTTCTGATAATTATATGGAGTTATTGGAGAGCCGTTGTCGAAATCGATTTTAGAGTATGAGTTGGCCTTACTAAAGTAAACGGCATTGAAAAATTCTTCAATATCTTCAGCGGACAATTATTATTATTATTATTATTAGTTGAGGGCCATGTGGGCGTTCAAGCCACCCCGCACTGCGACCTAAAAGATCTTTTGTGCATGGACCCTACTTAATGAGCCGTCCAGTCAATATTCAGGCTCTTAATGAACCTGACAATACTGCCGGCCGGTATATGGTGCATACCATCCGGGCTCATTACTCTCCCTCCTAGGTGTTGTAACCTTTTGCAGAAAATGGCTGGGCAATGGCACAGAACATGTTCCGCTGATTCCGCTTCCATGTCACAGAAGCGACATCTATCCGTCGAACTTAGGCCCATTTTCTTTAGGTGATACCTTAAGGGGATGTGACCTGTGAGGAAGCCGGTAAGCAGCCTCAACTCAGGTTTCCTAAGTACGAGACACTCCTTGGCCCTGGCCGACGAAGGTGAAATAAATTCCTTCGCCTGTCGCAAACCTGGAATTCCGCGCCAGTAAGAGGACTTTTGCACATCCTCCCAGCGTTTAACCGCTGCCCTAAGGTGCCGCGAGGCCATCAGCTGCCTCGTTTCCCACAATTCCAGTGTGGCCTGGCACCCAAACAAGTGTTACCTTATTTGAGCTTGCCAGCAATTTAATAACCTTCAGACAATCCCATACCAGCCTTGACTCAATGGTAAAAGACCTAAGAGCCTTTAAGGCCGATTGGCTGTCTGATACTATATAAACCTTTGCGTCGTTTAGGCCTTTAGAAATGCCTATCCTAGCACAAAGTTCTATAGCATGCACTCCTGCTTGAAAGACGGTTGCATTGGTACCCAAGGACTTCGAGAGTGATACTCCACTCCCATGTATTCCTACCCCCGCCCCATCTTCCGTTTTTGATCCATCTGTAAACCACACCAATGACCCTCGCTCAAAGGATGGTCCCCCTGTACTTCACTCCTCCCGGTTAGGTAATCTAACACAAAATGGTTTGTGGAAATCCAGTTTGGCTGGCATACAGTCGGAAGGCATTCCTATAGTGGGGTCTGTCTGAAACTCCTTAAGGATCTCCAGATGGCCCACCATATTGCCTGGTTTGATGTTACCCTCCGCCTGCATCTTAAGGGCCATAGTAGCAGTATCCTTTTTTACATGCAGATGCAATGGAGCTAGTCCTAGGAGTGTCTCCATTGCTGTGGTCGGACATGTTTTCATTGAGCCCGTAACCACAATGCAGGCCATACGCTGAACCTTATTCAATAAAGTTTGCGCTGTCCTTTGTTGAGTTTTAGGCCACCACACTAGCGATGCGTAAGTGATCATAGGCCTAATAATTGTTAGAAATGACCAGTAGATCATTTTTGGTTGTAGTCCCCAAATACGTCCATAGAGTCTCTGACAGGCCCAAAAAGCCTTTGTGGCTCTATTTTGAATTTTTTGTATATGTTGTTCCCAGTTCAGTTTATGATCCAGGATAACCCCTATATATTTAACCTCTTTGGAAAAGGCAACAATAGTACCGTTTAACGAGGGAGCTACAAGCGAGAGCTTTCTCCTCCTCGTAAAAGGGACAATGACAGTTTTGTTTGGATTGACACTAAGTCCTTCCTTGTCACACCACTGCCATATCAAGTTGAGTGCATTTTGCATGAGATCAGAGATGATCTCATCAAACCTGCCTCTAATCACGATAGCCACGTCATCCGCATAGCCCTGGACATCAAACCCATGGCTATTCAGGAGGATCAGCAGTCTATCATTAACCAATGACCATAAAAGAGGAGATAGTACACCTCCTTGGGGACAGCCCTTTACGGCCCTGATGGTTACTGACTCGCCACCTAATGTGGCTGTAATATGTTCAGCGGACAATACTATTGTTTCTTTAGTTGCAACTAATGATTCTAAAGTCTTCTTATTAAACAAGCCATTTTTGTCAAAATGTGAGCGACAGCATCTATTGCTCATTGGAATAACAATTTTCTTTCTTTTCCACATATCGATTCTCTGTGTACCAGAGCAGCTAGGAAGATTGACTATAATTCCATTTCTTGGAACAGAAGAAACTTTGCTTGACGTTACAGAAGCTTGACTACTGAGAAATTCAGATGTAAATTCAGATTGAGATTCAGTACTTGTGTTTTCTAATGTCGAAAATGAAGTTGTACTATTCATGGTTGAAGCCTGGAAATCAATCTCTGAAGATGTAGTGCAACAAGAACTATCAGGAGTTATATCCATTTCATAATTATGCAAATTATTGTCCACAGTATTACCCTCAGCTGTATTACCAGGCAGTAAGTGATATCTTTTGAACTTTAATCTTGAATGACACTTCAAACAGGCATAACTATTTGGATTATATGACTTTCCTACGCTTTTTGAGTATGTAGTAACATTTATCCATAAAGAAGGTGCTCCTAAAGTGCAAACTCCTCGCCATTTCAATATGCGTGACTTACATATGCGACAGAGAATATGAGATCGTTCAACTACAATAAACAATTTTATGAGATTACATGCAAAATAAATATAAAAAGTACATTTTACCTTCTGGACCCATTAGTGTTAAGTCAAACAGTTCTAATGATGATGAACACACAAGTTAACGAATTGTAAAAGTATTAAAGATTATGTTACACACAAGTTATATTACTCAAAACAAGACTTGAAATACGATTTATACAACAGTAGTTATACAACAAGAGGTTCGAAAATAATCTAATATACAGTTAAGAGGACGAGATGTGTTTCCTAGGTAACACATCGAGCCCGCAACTGTATATTCAGATGATTTTCGAAGCTAGAGTTGTATACGTTAAGACTATACAACGAATCAACCAAATATATTACACAACCAAATAAAAACTGCACCAAATAAACTCATTTTTGCGAAATGTCAAAAATATTAATTGTTTGTTTATATTCATGGATGATATGATTATAACATAATATGATTTACTTGTTTGTGGCCGAAACACCACTAGTTGTGTTAAATTGAACTATCTGATTGGTCTATTTTCCAATGAGTTGTATAGTCTGTTATATATGTGATTGTTATATAAACATAAAAGTTATGAACCAAATTGTACTGATTGAGATTGAGAGTAATGTGTAATGTGTATCTGACATCTCTTGCATAAAAATAATTTTTTTAGTCCAATTGTATGCGAACAAAGAAGGGGCTGCTAGAGAATTTTTAGTATGTTGTTCTACGATTCTTATATAACATATATGTGAAAAATCAAAATTGTATCTCAATGCGAACATATGTAAAATGCCATTGTTCTATGCTTTCCTATGCTTACACATGTAAAAATTGGTCTAGTAAAAATTCAGTTTCTGGAAAACGAAGAAAAGGCTGCCGCTCATATTTTGCAGACAGGTTTCGAAAGATGTGATTAAACATATATTTCAATTTCAAGGCTCTATCTTCATGCGAAAGTACAAAAACGAGGGGCCCAATTTTCACTACATATCACATAGGGGCCTTTAGAGCCAGAAAAATCGAAAATCTGCAATTGTGGTCCGATTTCGTTGATTGATACCTCTATCAAAAGGCGTTGAGACCTGTAATTGTCATGCCCAACGGTCATTTGGATCGCTCGCACATTTCTACATATTTCGCAGAAAATTCAATTTTATTGTAAATCAACTGAACTATAGCCCACAAATTCAGAGCCAGAAAAATTGAAAATCTGCAATTGTGGTCCGATTTCGTTGATTGATACCTCTATCAAAAGGCGTTGAGACCTGTAATCGTCATGCCAACGGTCATTTGGATCGCTCGCACATTTCTACACATTTCGCAGAAAATTCAATTTTATTGTAAATCAACTGAACTATAGCCCACAAATTCAGAGCCAGAAAAATCGAAAATCTGCAATTGTGGTCCGATTTCGTTGATTGATACCTCTATCAATAGGCGTTGAGACCTGTAATCGTCATGCCAACGGTCATTTGGATCGCTCGCACATTTCTACACATTTCGCAGAAAATTCAATTTTATTGAAAATTAACTGAACTATAGCCCACAAATTCAGAGCCAGAAAAATCGAAAATCTGCAATTGTGCTCCGATTTCGTTGATTGATACCTCTATCAATAGGCGTTGAGACCTGTAATCGTCATGCCACCGGTCATTTGGATCGCTCGCACATTTCGCAGAAAATTCAATTTTATTGAAAATCAACTGAACTATAGCCCACAAATTCAGAGCCAGAAAAATCGAAAATCTGCAATTGTGCTCCGATTTCGTTGATTGATACCTCTATCAATAGGCGTTGAGACCTGTATACGTCATGCCAACGGTCATTTGGATCGCTCGCACATTTCGCAGAAAATTCAATTTTATTGAAAATCAACTGAACTATAGCCCACAAATTCAGAGCCAGAAAAATCGAAAATCTGCAATTGTGCTCCGATTTCGATGGTTGATACCTCTATCAATAGGCGTTGAGACCTGTAATCGTCATGCCAATGGCTATTTGGATAGCTCGAATATTTTTGCACATTTAGTAGAAAATTCAATTTTATTGAAAATCAACTGAACTATAGCCCACAAATTCAGAGCCAGAAAAATCGAAAATCTGCAATTGTGCTCCGATTTCGATGGTTGATACCTCTATCAATAGACGCTGAGACCTCTAATCGTCATGCCAACGGTCATTTGGATCGCTCGTACATTTCTACACATTTCGCAGAAAATTCAATTTTATTGTAAATCAACTGAACTATAGCCCACAAATTCAGAGCCAGAAAAATCGAAAATCTGCAATTGTGGTCCGATTTCGTTGATTGATACCTCTATCAATAGGCGTTGAGACCTGTAATCGTCATGCCACCGGTCATTTGGATCGCTCGCACATTTCGCAGAAAATTCAATTTTATTGAAAATCAACTGAACTATAGCCCACAAATTCAGAGCCAGAAAAATCGAAAATCTGCAATTGTGCTCCGATTTCGTTGATTAATTAAGTTAATTAACGTAATTAAGCCGGTCGATGTACGGTATTTGGTTTTGATCTCCCAGAATGAACACTTAACAAAGCCAGTAGGCCCAATAGTCCAGCATGTACCATCATGTACTAGTCGAATAAACCATATCATATTTCTTGAATCCATTTAAAAGGTAAGAATCAATCGTGGGGTAGTTGGTTTTGATATCTTCAAAGTTTTTACCAGCTTTTTTATATTGGAAAGCCACCTTAGTTTTTATGTCATTAATGCCATGCTTCGTAGAACTGAGGATGAGATCTTTTCCAATTATATGTGAATTTAAAATCCATGTTGATTTACCGCAGCCTTGCACTTCTTGGATAGATATAATTACTTCGGTCTAAAAAGACCAAAGTATTGAAATCTTGTCAAAAATGACGAAAAATTTGGTTGGCCCAAAACAATTTTTCTTGACGTTTTGAAAGTCCCTGAGTCTGAAAAAGCAAAATAAAAAAATATCCGTACGTCTGTCTGGATGTCTGGACGTCTGGACCCATGGTATCTCGAGAACTGCTTGTCCGATTTGGATTTTTTTTTCGCCAAGCTGTTTCTATGGTCAAGGCGGAGATTTGAAAAGCTTTTGGAGACTGTACGTCAAGAGGGTGGGGTACCTGCCATACGAATTGACCCAAAATACCTGGTTTTATAAATATTTACGATTTTTTTATATAATATACTGGTTTGATTATTGAATTGGGCATTGAATTTGGAATTGATTTGAAGGTTAAGTTAGTGGTCAATTTGCGGGTTGAGTTGAAGTTGAGTTGGGGTTGCATTAGGATGTAGTGGGTAGTTAACAAATTGTTTATATGATGAAAATTGCCTATTTATCGACCGATTAAGATGAAATTCGACGTGTGTGTTGTAAATGGAATTTGTTTGGATGAAATTCTGGAATTTGGCCAGGTAGGATGGAACTTGTCTATTCCTTAACCGTGTCATCAAATTCCACATGTGTGTTAGGAAGGGAATTCTAAAATAATTTTTGGATAAAGCTCTGGAATATGGTCAGTTACACGGTTAGAAATATCAGTATAATTTTGTATTAGTATAATCGGTATATAGTTCTAGAATACGATTTTTCGTGTTAAATTGGATGCCTGAACCCATGTTACTGAAGCTTTTGACACTGAACCCATGTTACTGAAGCTTTTGACATGTTTGGCTGTTGTTGTATAAGTAAATATATGTTGATTAAATAGAAATCAGTACTGTCAAAACTGTCACACCAACTTTATGACACAGATGACAGGTGAATGCTATCCCCATTGAAAACACCAAAGGCCGAAGTTCTGATCACCTCGTGAGGTTTCAACCCTTTATATTTTCAGATTTATTTTTATCTACTGATAGCGGAAGCTGATTTAATCTTTCAAATATTTTCTGGTCTAGCATTATTTCAGTAGCATTGGAGCAGAAAATATATCTGCTAGATGTAATAAAGCAGTTCTTTTCGTTCTTTGTGTTACAACTCGCTGTTCTTCACACATTCACTCTTCTTAATAATTTTAGATATTTCATTTAAGGATTTTTCTTCCTTCTTCAATTTCAACATCAACAAACGCAAATCCTTACACACCTTCTTTCGTTTATCTGACATTTCCAAAAACTACTTATTACACATGGAAATAAATGGCGATTAACTGCCAAAATAATAGTAAAAATGTGTTATTTTGCCTCAAGGCTATTGGATAGTTTCGAAATTGTTTGAAGCGGTTTCCCAGATTATTCGAGATTATTGAAGAATGTCCGTATTATTTGAGATCTTTTAGAGTTTCAGAGAATATTATTGATCGGTTCGAGATTTTCATGAGTCTGAAGAATATTTTCGAGATTTTGGTACTTCTAAAATATTTCAGGAATGTGGTTTAACCAAAGATGGTATAGGTATACTAATAGCAAATTCATAAACTCGCATTATTTTATTTTAACTCACTTAAATATGGGCCAATGTTAGATGTGTAATTAACTTTTTTTAACAATGCGAGGTATTTCGTAATTGCGCACAGTCGTATTTGTGCACTTTGCAATTTTTACATGTTTTTTTGGGGGTTGAGGATGTTTTATAAACATAAGCAAAAATGCCCCATATTCCATACAAGTAATTATGTTGATACATCTGTTTTTCGCGCGAAAACAAATTTAATTCTAAATGTTTGTAGAAACTATCAAATTAAATTGCATTCTATAAAACATCTTATTAATTTTTTAGGAACTTAATAATTTTAATTGATAAATTATAAATTTTATTGAGCGAATATTAAAATTTCGCGCGCGGATTTTGAATAATTATTATTGTTCAATAAAAATTATTAAAATATGTTATAGATTGAATTTGAATTTGAATAGTGTCTTCAAACATTTAGAATCAAATTTGTTTTAATTAAGGTAAAATTTGAAAATTGAAAAAAATCGCGTCGCGCGAGAAACAGCTGTGGCAACGCTGCAACCTACTATTATTTCGTTTGTTTATTCTTTTTTATGCATCATAATTTGCAAAACAATTGAAAGGGACAAATTAAACAAAAAATCAATACAAGTAAGTACATGTGTACAATTGTACAAGCAAAACTTGTTATTCATTTTTTTTTATAACCAAAACCACCGTTAATTTTCATTTAACAAACAAAATAAATTGAATACAGCTTCAAATAATTTTGTTTTTAACACACATACACACAGCTAAATTAAATATATTTATCGATATTTTTTTGTTGACGAAATTAAAATTCGCTAGAACTTCAATCACATATCTCTCAGTATATATATAAAATTTGTTAAACCATATTTGACCGGTTGACGTACGTAAAATCTACATTACTAACTAAAGCAAGATATGTGACTACAATTTCAGACAGGGACTGTGATCAGTTTTGGTGGTAAAATACAATTACGAGTCGTTAGCGGTGATTCCGCAACATCCACAGCCTTTGGTGGCCCAACAGCTGTGGTTCAGCTGTTGGCCACCGTTGTTGGCTGTGGATGTTGCGGAATCATCGCTAGCGGCTCGTTTTAGCATTTATGGCTAAATTTGACCAAGTTCTTTGGGATTAGTAAACACGTTTATTGCACCAGTTAGGACTGTAGGATCCGGTTTTTTGTTGAAATATTTCGGATATTTTCGGAAAAACTGAATCAATATTTTATTTTTCTATTTGATAATGATTCTTTATGGCGAAAAAATTTAACTTTTGGGTGTAGTATGGAAAACAGATTTTAACAGCATTTAATTTTAATGGTGGGATTTATGCCTTTTTGGCCTCACTTTACACGTACGGCAGCAGTGTTTTCGGCTGAACGACCTGTATGATTATACTTTAGATTTCCAGTTTATTCAAGTCAAAATGCTGGCTCGAGATTTTCATCGCTTACCGTACGGATTATTTGAGTTTGGAGCAATCCCCCAGATTATTAGAGATTATTGAAGATGATTGATGAGATTTATTGAACGTTGTTCGATGTTATTCGATTTTTTGGAGATTATCGTCGTGACTCGCAAGTACAATTTTTTTTAGATGACTAATCCCAATTATATAATTCAAATATTTTTATTGATATGTTAGTAGAAAGTTAGTGTGTTTTACGTTAGTAAGTGTTAGTTAATGTTAGTAATATTGATAGAATATGTCTATAAAAGCAACCCTCGATTATGTTCCAACAGAAAAAGTTTGATGAGATTTAATCAAAATAAGTAGAAAAGAGTAGTGTAATGAAATAATTAAGGGTTAAATTTTGATATCATGTACAAGGTCCGCAATGTACGCTCTTATAGGTAATTATAATTAATATGGTAGGGACCTAAGATACTCACTTCTGCCTTGTTATTTTTCTGAGATCCGTCCGTGTATATAATATCGGAATCACTATTTTTTTCTATCACTTTCAGAGGCGCTTTTCGAAGCTCGATTGTGTTGATTTTTGATTTGCCGATAATACCTTTTATGTATGGTGTAATATTAATGTTAGCTGGGCTGGTGGATCTTTTGTGGTGAATATTTGTTCAATTTTTCCAGCGAGTACTGGTTTTTAATGTACATTCCAATCTTTATATTCCGATATACCTAGTTGTCTGATGATGTATTTATTGTCAAAAATTGAGGTCATTTCTATGGATTCTGCTAAAATTGTAGGTACTGGTGTGGATCTTAATAATCCCAAACATTGCCTTAGGCATGCTTTTTTTATAATTTGGCAATTTTTTTGGGCCGTCTTGTTGTTTTCCTCTGTAAAGATATATGCGAAATCTAGTTTTGGTTTGATCAATGCGTTGAATATTACTAGTTGAGTTTCAGGATGAACCCCACCATTAGAATTGGATAAAGACTTGATAAGTTTAGATTTTTCGTAAAAATACGAGTAATTCTCAAAATTTTCGTAGTTTGATTCTCAATGATTATGGGGTTATTTATGTTAAGATTAGCGTTGTTAGCATTGGTGAAAAGTTTTAAAAAGTGAGTTTTGACTGGATTTAACATTCGATTTATTGAAATTGAAATATTTCAGTCTGTGAGTTGTTGAGCTCATGTATATGGTTTATGTAAATATTAAAGAGCGTAGGGCTCAAACAACTTCCCAGGGGGATTCCTTTGTTTGTAAGATGTTTATTTGATGCGTTTGAGTTATTAATCTTGATTGACCTGTTGGTCAGAAATTGATGTACGCAGTTTGTTAATGAGTCTGGAAAATCAAGGTTTTTGAATTTGTTAATTAGTATTCTAATTACCAAACTATACTTATACTAATCACTTTTCCCTTTTTTTTTATTTGGCACTGGTGATTTTCTATTTTTCTGGATAACATTGGTTGGACCAGATTTTTTTGAAGAGATCTAAGATTGATTGCATCCAATACTTGTGTGCTAGATTGATTTGTAGCTTATCTTCTGGGGCAGTGTTTTTTGATTTATTAATAATTTCCATAATCTCTAATCCGCTTCCTAGCTCCATTGGTTCGATTCGATTAATGGTTTAAAGTTGATTTAATTCCAACGAGTAGGGGAAATTAATATTTAGGACATCAGTGGCTAGGTTTTTATCATCTAAAATTTTATAATGTGATTTAATATCGTTTAGAAAATCTCTTCAGCAGATTTTTTTCTCTTTTTTGATTTTAAGTTTCAGTATTTGATAAGCTTTTTTTAATTCTAATTCCGTGTATAAAATCCTTTGTTTATTACTTTTGACTGTCCGTAGCCTCTGCAGTTCCCCATTCCATCATCTTTTAGGTTTATAGTTTGATCTGACCTTCATAATGTTTGTGTTTTTATTAATGCTTTTTTCCAGATAACTTTCAATGTATAATGAATTATTTATGTTCCAGTTTGAGTTGAAGTCCGAAATTATCTCAGTAGGTCATCTCTAAGTTTAATTTGGTTTTTAAGTTCTTTCACTAAGTAGTTCGTTTAAAACAGTCATGCGTTTATCATTTGTGGCTTCCTCGTTTCTTCTATCTACATCTTTTGTTTCTCGTCTAGATGTTGAAAGTCCCTCAAGGCGGGTATGTCTTGTCTCAATCCATAAAGCTTGAGTTTGGATTCCCTGTCCAATGTTTTGTAAACTACCATGTAATATGATATTTTCCTTGTCTCTCTCTTTCCTAGCATTTGAAGTGGTTTGTTTTGTATCCCTCTCCGCAAAATTTGCATTTCGGTTTATTTGGGTCACTTGATTTACACCTATTTGTAGTATGTCTATAATTTAGGCGTTTTTGTAACATGGCATAGGATTCGGGATGTAGTAATCTACTTTTAGTAGGATGTTATAGTATAAGCTTATCTTGTTAGGAATGGTATTACCGTTGAAAGTAATCTTGATCATTTCCGTTCACTTGCGGTCCCCGACTCCGGATTCCACCTTGTCATCCTCTCGATTTTTCCAAATGTAATTCATTGGCGTCCGAGAAAAATTTGAACGAGCTTCTAACTAAATTCTTACTAACCTGTTCGATTGAGGACTTCAAAAAAATTTTCATTCCGACTTGACCATACGGAAGACACAATGAGAATTTATTCGTAAGTTCTCAATCGAAATTATTTAACTTTCGAAAGGCCTTAAGGCTATTCGATAGTTTCATGAAATTGTTAGAAGCTGTTTCCCAGATTATTCGAGATTATTGAAGATTGTCCGTGATTATTTGAGATCTTTCAGAGTTTCAAGAATATTATTGATGGATTTGAGATTATTTGAGATTTTCATGAGTCTGAAGAATATTTTCGAGATTTTGGTACTTCTAAAATGCTTCAAGATTTTTCGGGAGTGTGTGGTTTAACCAAAGATGGTATAGGTACTAATAGTAAATTCATAAACTCGCATTATATTATATTAACTCACTTAAATATGGGGCATTGCGAGGTATTTCGTAATTGCGCATTTGTGCACTTTGCAATTTTTACATCTTTTTTTGAGGGTTGAGGATGTTTTAAAAACATATGCAAAAATGCCCTATATTCCATACAAGTAACTACTTATGTTGGTATTTGAATAACGTTGATGTAAAAAATGACCTCTAAATAATCACATTACCATGAAATTTTGAATGTATCGTGTGTGTTCAGGTCTCAACGTGTTGATTTTACCCAACATGTTGTCAACAGTTGGATTGCCTGAATGCGCCCATTGTATGAGGGTTACCCTGTAACCTGCTAATATTTCGTTTGTTTACTTTATTCTTTTTTTATGTAACATAATTTGCAAAACAAACAAAAAACAAAACATCAATACAAGTACAAGAAAAACTTGTTTTACATATTTATTTTTTGTATAACCAGAACCACCGTTAATTTTCATTTCAAACAAAATAAATTGAACGAGTTTTATTAATACAGCTACAAATAATTTTGTTTTGAGCACCCATACACACAGCTAAATTAAATTGTATGTACATATTTACCAATCAATAATTTGATTTTTTGTTTGACGAAATTAAAATTCACTAGAACTTGGACTACACGTCGCTAAGTATATATACAAATTTATTTAACCATATTTCACCGGTTGACTGTACGTAAAAACTAGAACTAACACAAAGCAAGTAAGATAAGGTGGACACAATTTCAGACAGGGACTTTGATCAGTTTGGAGAAATACAATGCAAAAAGAGTCGTTAGCGGTGATTCCGCACATCCACAGCCGTTGGTGGCCACAGCTGTGTTAGCTGTGGGCCACCGTTGTTGGCTGTGGATGTGCGGAATCATCGCTAGCGGCTCTATTTAGCATTTATGGCTAAATTTGACCAAGTTCTTTGGGATTGCTTGAATACGTTTATTGCACCGTGTTGGAACTAGAAATCCGGTTTTTTGTTGAAATATTTCGGATATTTTCGGAAAAACTGAATCAATATTTTATTTTTCTATTTGGTAATGATTCTTTATGGCGAAAAAATTTAACTTTTGGGTGTAGCATGGAAAACAGATTTTAACAGCATTTTGAAATAATTTTAATGGTGGGATTTATGCCTTTTGGCCACACTGTTCACGTTTGGCCACACTTTTCACGTACAACAGCAGTTTTCGGCTGAACGACCTGTACGAAAACGCGCTGATGATTATACTTTAGATTTCCAGTTTATTCAAGTCAAAATGCTGGCTCGAGATTTTCATTTATGTTTTATATTTTATTTCTTATATTTTATTTTATATTTATCTATTTATTTATTTAACCGTGTAGGTTATTTCAGTATATATTCAGGTTTTTGTGAAATTTGTTTGAAAAATTATCAGTAGTAGTGGCATCTATCTTCAAGACTGTTTTCTATTATATTAGTAGTGACAATTACCTTAAAGAACATGTTTTCTAACAGATTGCACCGTTCGCGGAAGTAGTATTTTCTTGAAGATCATGTTTAATTGTTAAACTATTCTTTAACCGCCGACAATGCCATCTTCACAAAAAAATGAACATTTCTTCACATTACTTGGGTTATCAAAATGTCAGTGTTACGAAAAATGTACTGCATTGCTACATGATAAATAAAGACGTTTTCAAACTATTTATTTTAATTAATAAATTAGATTATTTTATATTATTTCTTATTAGTTCTAATTACAAATTAAAAGCATTCAATACTCATAAATGGAAATCTGTTTTTAGTTAAACGTGTGTATTTTTGTCATGTATTTTGAACAATATTGCCATCTTTTAAAAAACCTGACGTACTATTCTACAAATGCTAATAATAACATCTGTTGGCAAACATATAACACTAAAATTCTTCTTTTGCCCCTTTAGGAATATTTACCAAGCAATAATTTGATTTTTTTTTGTTTGACGAAATTAAAATTCACTAGAACTTAAACTACACGTCGCTAAGTATATATACAAATTTATTTAACCATATTTCACCGGTTGACTGTACGTAAAAACTAGAACTAACACAAAGCAAGTAAGATAAGGTGGACACAATTTCAGACAGGGACTTTGATCAGTTTGGAGAAATACAATGCAAAAAGAGTCGTTAGCGGTGATTCCGCACATCCACAGCCGTTGGTGGCCACAGCTGTGTTAGCTGTGGGCCACCGTTGTTGGCTGTGGATGTGCGGAATCATCGCTAGCGGCTCTATTTAGCATTTATGGCTAAATTTGACCAAGTTCTTTGGGATTGCTTGAATACGTTTATTGCACCGTGTTGGAACTAGAAATCCGGTTTTTTGTTGAAATCGTATATAATCGTTTTGTTAATTTCGGATATTTTCGGAAAAATTGAATCAATACTTTCTTATTATTATATTTTATATTTTTTTATATTTGTATTTCATATTTTATAATTATATTTTATGTTTTATATTATATTTATATATATATATATTTTTTATTTATCTATCTATCTATTTATCTATTTATCTCTTTATCTATTTATCTCTCTATTTATCTATATATCTATTTATTTATCTATTTATCTATTGATCTCTTTATCTATTGATCTATTTATCTCTTTATTTATTTATCTATTTATCTCTTTTATTTATCTCTTTATTGATCTATTTATCTCCTTATTTATCTATTGATCTATTTATCTCTTTATCTCTTTATTTATCTATTTATCTCTTTTATTTATCTCTTTATTGATCTATTTATCTATTTATCTCCTTATTTATCTATTGATCTATTTATCTCTTTATCTCTTTATTTATCTATCTATTTATCTCTTTATTTATCTATTGATCTATTTATCTCTTTATTTATCTATTTATCTCTTTATTTATCTATCTATTTATCTCTTTATTTATCTATTGATCTATTTATCTATATATCTATTTATTTATCTATTGATCTCTTTATTGATCTATTTATTTATCTATTTATCTCTTTATTTATCTATTTATTGATCTATTTATTTATCTATATATGTATCTCTTTATTTATCTATTTATTTATCTATCTATTTATCTCTTTATTTATCTATTTATTTATCTATTGATCTATTTATCTCTTTATTGATCTATATATTTATCTCTTTATTTATCTATTTATCTCTTTATTTATCTATTGATATATTTATCTCTTTATTTATCTGTTTATTGATCTATTTATTTATCTATTGATCTATTTATTTATCTATCTATTTATCTCTTTATTTATCTATTTATCTATCTATTTATCTCTTTATTTATCTATTTATTGATCTATTTATTTATCTATTTATCTCTTTATTTATTTGTTTATTGATCTATTTATTTATCTATTTATTGATCTATATATTTATCTATTGATCTATTTATTTATCTATTTATTGATCTATTTATTTATTTATTGATCTATTTATTGATCTATTTATTTATCTATCTATTTATCTCTTTATTTATCTATTTATTTATCTATTGATCTATTTATTTATCTATCTATTTATCTATCTATTTATTTATTTATATATTTATCTCTTTATTTATCTATTTATCTCTTTATTTATCTATTTATCTCTTTATTTATCTATTTATTTATCTATTGATCTATTTATCTCTTTATTTATCTATTTATTGATCTATTGATCTATTTATTGATCTATTGATCTATTTATTTATCTCTTTATTTATCTATTTATCTCTTTATTTATTTGTTTATTGATCTATTTATTTATCTATTTATTGATCTATATATTTATCTCTTTATTTATCTATTTATTTATCTAATGATCTATTTATTTATCTATCTATTTATCTCTTTATTTATCTATTTATTTATCTATTGATCTATTTATCTCTTTATTTATCTATTGATCTATTTATTTATCTATCTATTTATCTATTTATTTATCTATCTATTGATCTATTTATCTCTTTATTTATCTATTTATCTCTTTATTTATCTATTTATCTCTTTATTTATCTATTGATCTATTTATTTATCTATTTATTGATCTATATATTTATCTCTTTATTTATCTATTGATCTATTTATCTCTTTATTTATCTGTTTATTGATCTATTGATCTATTTATTTATCTATTTATCTCTTTATTTATCTATTTATCTCTTTATTTATTGATCTATTTATTTTTCTATTTATTGATCTATATATTTATCTCTTTATTTATCTATTGATCTATTTATTTATCTATCTATTTATCTATTTATTTATCTATTTATTGATTTATTTATTTATTTATTGATCTATTTATCTATCTATTTATTTATCTATTTATTGATCTATATATTTATCTCTTTATTTATCTATTTATCTCTTTATTTATCTATTTATTTATCTATTTATCTATCTATTTATTGATCTATATATTTATCTCTTTATTTATCTATTTATCTCTTTATTTATCTATTGATCTATTTATCTCTTTATTTATCTATTTATCTCTTTATTTATCTATTTATTGATCTATTTATCTATCTATTTATTGATCTATATATTTATCTCTTTATTTATCTATTTATTTATCTATTGATCTATTTATCTCTTTATTTATCTATTTATTGATCTATTGATCTATTTATTGATCTATTGATCTATTTATTTATCTCTTTATTTATCTATTTATCTCTTTATTTATTTGTTTATTGATCTATTTATTTATCTATTTATTGATCTATTTATCTATCTATTTATTTATCTATTTATTGATCTATATATTTATCTCTTTATTTATCTATTTATCTCTTTATTTATCTATTTATTTATCTATTGATCTATTTATCTCTTTATTTATCTATTGATCTATTTATTTATCTATCTATTGATCTATTTATCTCTTTATTTATCTATTTATTGATCTATTTATCTATCTATTTATTGATCTATTTATTTTACTCTTTATTTATCTATTTATCTCTTTATTTATCTATTGATCTATTTATCTCTTTATCTCTTTATTTATCTATTTATCTCTTTATTTATTGATCTATTTATTTATCTATTTATTGATCTATATATTTATCTCTTTATTTATCTATTGATCTATTTATTTATCTATCTATTTATCTATTTATTTATCTATTTATTGATCTATTTATCTATCTATTTATTTATCTATTTATTGATCTATTGATCTATTTATTTATCTCTTTATTTATCTATTTATCTCTTTATTTATTTGTTTATTGATCTATTTATTTATCTATTTATTGATCTATTTATTTATCTCTTTATTTATCTATTTATTTATCTAATGATCTATTTATTTATCTATCTATTTATCTAATTATTTATCTATTTATTGATCTATTTATCTATCTATTTATTTATCTATTTATTGATCTATATATTTATCTCTTTATTTATCTATTTATCTCTTTATTTATCTATTTATTTATCTATTTATCTATTTATTTATCTATCTATTTATCTATTTATTTATTTATCTCTTTATTTATCTATTTATTTATCTATTTATTGATCTATTTATTTATTTATTGATCTATTTATCTATCTATTGATCTATATATTTATCTCTTTATTTATCTATTTATTTATCTATTGATCTATTTATCTATCTATTTATCTATTTATTGATCTATATATTTATCTCTTTATTTATCTCTTTATTTATCTATTGATCTATTTATCTCTTTATTTATCTATTTATTTATCTATTGATCTATTTATTTATCTATCTATTTATCTATTTATTTATCTATTTATTGATCTATTTATTTATTTATTGATCTATTTATCTATCTATTTATTTATCTATTTATTGATCTATATATTTATCTCTTTATTTATCTATTTATCTCTTTATTTATCTATTTATTTATCTATTGATCTATTTATCTCTTTATTTATCTATTGATCTATTTATTTATCTATTTATTGATCTATTTATCTATCTATTTATTGATCTATATATTTATCTCTTTATTTATCTATTTATTTATCTATTTATTTATCTATTTATCTATTTATTTATCTATCTATTTATTTATTTATCTCTTTATTTATCTATTTATTTATCTATTTATTGATCTATTTATTTATTTATTGATCTATTTATCTATCTATTGATCTATATATTTATCTATTTATCTCTTTATTTATCTATTGATCTATTTATCTCTTTATTTATCTATTTATTTATCTATCTATTTATCTCTTTATTTATCTATCTATTTATCTGTTTATTTATCTATTGATCTATTTATTGATCTATTTATCTATCTATTTTTTTGTCTATTTATCTATTTATTTATCTATTTATCTATCTATTTATTTATCTATTTATTGATCTATTTATTTGTTTATTGATCTATTTAATGAATTATTTATTTATTTATCTCTAAAGGAATACGGCAACCTTTCGCCATTTTTAATCAATCAGGTAAATGAAACGCTCGATCGGGATGTCGTTATGCGATCCGTTAAATTTAATGTTCCATGATTTTTAAATTTGTTCTGTCGAATAGTAATTTTGGGAACGGACTGGACCAATATTGGGTAACAATCACTCAAATAATGTAGCACCTTATTGTTTTCAATATTATTACTCGTTTCCTTTAAAGATTTTCAATACCCATTTATGGGTATTAACGCGTCGCGTTAAACTAAATGACTCCGAAAAATATGTTGTACGTTTGAAATAAAGCTGAATTAGTTGGCTCGCATGTTGATCCACTTTCATGGTTCTTTGATTGACTCTCTCTTTGTATAACATTTCAAAACCCATACAGTCCAAAAGGGGCGTACGACTATGGCGCTAACTGATAAAGACTTTTAAATTTTAGAGTCTTCATTTTCTAGAGTCTTGAGTCAAGCGGACTGTGTATTTCAGTCTTATAAGTGAAATAATACGTGAAGTATATAAGAGAAACTTCATTTCTACTAAAACTTGTCCTACATACTACATATTTACTTTATAAGTACCCAGTAAGCAGTTTTAATATTAAATTTGATAAAACTCAATAACGGTTAACTAACTTAAATTAAATTTGTACCTTTCTCGACTCGACCAACAAAAAAAAAAAGAAAAAAAAGAACAAGACAGAAAATACATTTCAATGCGTTCCTTTGTTAAAACATACAACAACAAAAAAAGGTTACGACACACTGCATTAGCGTGTCCATACATATACCTTACGTATATGTATAGATGATAAATTTCAAGACCGATACTAAAAAAACATAAAATAAAAAGCAGCAAGCATTGACAACAACAATACGAATGTTAAGTATAAAACAGAAAATGTTCAAGAGATGAAGCAAGCAAAAAAAAAAAAAGAAAAAACAACAATGTACGAACTCGACTATGAATATTATGCTGCTTAACAAGCGACAATCGAAAAAAATACGTTACAATGGCGACATACTATACACACAATCGAATTCATATCGCGCGTCATCGCCATTTTTATTTTTTTAAAACCAACTTTCGAATCTATCTACTACATGTACTAACATACGTATATTTAATACGCAAACAATACATATTTCGAAATATTTTCGAAGACGAACGGAAATTTTATATCCAAAATTAAATTTTGAGCTGTTTTGTTTTATTAAAGGGAATAAAAAAAATAAAAATTAAATTTCCAGAGAAATCGCTGCTCTATACAATGTGCTGCTGCTGCTGGTATATGGAATGGCGCCGTGGTAAATGCGCATGCGTTAGATATATTTTTTTGGTATTATGTATATTATAATAATATAAAAAATTTATATTTTATCTACGTAAATACATATACATAATATATATATTATACTTGTGTTGTGTATATCTCTCCGTATACACTGAAGCAAGAAAATAGCGCATCGATTTTATTATTTTTATTATAAACGTGTATTCTGTGGATTAGGAACGAGTAGCTTTGTTGTGCACAGTCCAATTTGAAAAATGTGGGTTGTATAATTGTGAGTTTTACTGTTTTTTTTATTTTTTATATTCAGTTGTTTATTTTCGTGTTTTTGTTGTTTTTTTTGGATTGGATTGGGTAACCAAAATTTTCATTTTTCGAATTATATTTCATACACATATTATGAGAGATATATACCAAGCGTTTCTGTTTTATTCGAGCTTGGTACAATTATACAAGATATAGAGCTCTTTACAAGACACGCGAAGAGTTCTGTTTGAAGGCCCTGTTTGCTTTTTTCACGCAACGGTTGCAATTTTGCGAATGAAATTTCAGATTAGATTTTATGTGAAAAAGATTACAATATTGATAAATATTTTATTGATGACCTGTTTGGTCACAGTCAGCAAAATCAATAAAAAATTCAAAATTAAATGTGAGATTTATTAGGAGTTTAGTGCATCATAGATTTGTTTCAAATTTCTGAAAAATAACGAGCTTAATCTGTTCAATGATAAGCATGAAATAGCGTCTGGTTTTAGGTTGTTTAGAAGAACCTTGACTAGATGTTTCAAAAATGTTAATAATTTGAAGAAAGCAACCAAGAAATTGATAAATATTTAAAATTATGTGACGCCCAATATGGGGCAATCTATTTTATTTAAAGTTTCTTTTATAATCAAAATGTGTCAACGGCGAATTTTTAAATCTATCCAAACGATCCAGCTTGAATTTCGTAATTTACTGTAGTTTACTGAAATTTATCTGTTTCTCAGAATTTTACAATATACTCCCTATTTGTTATTAAATTAATTTTGAATTCATTTAGGATAGGAGTGCCCTACACCTGGTTTAATTATTATCATAGTATTTTTTTTTTCATAGCATTTGAGAAGCATATGAATTTCGTATCCATCTTCTCCGTCGTTATCCCATTCTAATCAATACTTCCATGTCCAGTATCGATCTTTCCAATGCATTTTTTGCTCCACGAAAAATTGGATGAAAGATAGAACTGGATAAAAGCAAATTGCGGAATATAAGTCTGTAGATTTGTTTACATTTAGCGTAAAGTAGGAAAACTAAACGATGAATTCGATTTTGAATTCCGTCAATTTAGCAGGAATTTAATGAATTCCTACTAAGGAATTCAATAGTGTAATTGTTGTTGTAAATTCAGATAAAATACGGCCTGTAATCAGTCAGTTTTTCTTACGATAAATAGTCATTCGTCAAGTACATATTTAACGGACAAGTTTTGACGGTAATTTGTAACCGATGTTAATGATCCACTTTGACGAAAACCTTACACAAAATAAATTTTTTTCAACTCGTATATTGGATAAGTAGGGAGGGGCTTATATCATAGGTATAGAAAAGATATCGCGAATAAATATTACGGTATTTCTTTCATGTATTTATTTTGTTGATAATTTAAAAAATGATTTCCATTTGAATTTAATAGGCGGAGAACAAACAAGCATCAACACAATACCAACTTTCTAACAGGCAAATATAAGTCGAAAGCAGCCGTCCAACAGAAAATTACTAAATGATAACCATTATATTGAAAAATTACTGTATATTTTTAAAATAAATACATATTATTTATTATTATTATTTTAAAATAATTAAAAAAAAAATTGTGTTTTGTTTTAGAGAAACTCTAGGATTGAAAAGAGAAGTATTCGCTGCAATCAACGCGACGAAAAAACAAAACATTTGAGAATTTTGAGAAAATATAAGCGCTAAAAGTAAGTACAAATTTTGTTATTGTCGTCGATCTAACATGTCACTGTTTTTATATTTTGATTGCGTAAAAGGTGGGAATTTAGTGTAATGTACATAACATGTGATAGCACAAGTAGTAGCACGAAAGGCTATAGAATGCAAGGTACCTAGTTCGATCCTCATGATGGAAGTTGTTGAGAAATAAAATTTTTAATATTTATAAGATGCAAATTATTTCAATACGAGACGCAAGTCATTTCAATTCGATCAATATCGAGAAAAAAATTTTGGAAATTTTAATATAATAATAATGATAATTAATTATTTAAAAAAAAAAAATGCACAAGTTCTTAACTTCGAACCTCAGACATTTATCACAAAACTACAACAAACGCCTTCTATTATGCTAAACTAACATGTTAGCACTTCTATCAGAAAGAGTCTACTAAATAGTACATATGCCCTAACAGAGATGTCACAATATCCATATATTGATATAGAACGTATTCCCTAACAGAGATTGATTGATTGATTGATTGATTTAGTGTGTACGACCAAGCCTAAGGCAAGTTTCCCGGATACGCCGGGTCCACCGTACACCCTCTTACGAATAACAAAATCGAGGGAAAGGAAAGGTATGTTAGTAGCAGAGACTCAACCCGGTTCCAGACACCATGGCGGTTGATAGTTAGTAAATAAGACAACACAAGACAACACAATTTCTAAACTACATGACTGTTAACTGCTTGTTGTTCCTGGAGCGTTGAGTCCGGCTATACCTTTGTTACTGAAAATTAGGATTAAATTTAATCCCTTTAAGAATGATTAATTCTGGAGCAATCTTAAATTCTGAAACAAATTAAATTATTCATCAGTATACTTAAAATAAACCCCTCTAAACACCTAAGATTTTATTAATTTAAGTATTCTTAAAATTACATCCGCATCAATCCTAGCCTAGGCCACTTAAATAATTCAATAAATAATTTAAAAAATCCTCTAGTTGGCACCCCTACAAATTTTAACAATTAATTAATTTCATCAGCTTACAAAATTAGCACAATTTTTAATTTCAGCTTCTTCACTCCTTGTTGATCCTGGAAGGTTGATTTAAGCTGGAATTTAATTCTGAAACACGGGATTAATTTAATCCCCAATAATTACTAATTCTGAAACTATAATCTATACTTGAAATTAGCTTCTTTATTAGAAAGGATTAATTTTAATCCCTCTAATAATGATTAATTCTGGAACTGAGTTATATTCTGAAAATTAACTTATTAATCAGTGAACTAAAAAAGGAACTCCTTTAGATACTATTCACATATTAACAAAAATAACTGATAAACAAAATCAATAGGGTGCCAGTCCTTCCCGGAATCCCAATTTCACCAATCCGATCCAAAAAACTACAGTTTAACTCAAAACTACTATTATAAATGAACCATTTTCGTGAACCTGCCACTTAAAGTATAGAAGTTTCATCTGTGATGACTTTTCTGGAATGAATTACAATTAATATCACCAGCACCCAAAATTAAAGTTATAAGAACTAATTAGTTTCTAAAGTATGAATTCAGTTTAGGAATTCCGTGCAGTTCAGTAAAATTAACTACCCCGTATTAAAAATAATCATTCTTAAATAAACAAAAAATTTTTATATATGAACAGTGAAATCTCGAAACAGCGCAGCCAAAGGAACCGGAGAAATGTATTTAATTATTTAATAATTTAATTTAGTTGTGTATTTACATCTGCAAAGTTTTATTATTTTATTTCCTTATTAACCATATATTTTCACATAAACACTTATCACTTTGGCGAATATAATTTCCTTGCGAAATTACAATTTCCTTAAATCAGTATTCACTATAACGAGACCTCACTGTATTACATACGATAGTTTCTGGTTCAACTCAAATTTACTCGATAATACAAAGTAAACAAATCCCATTAGAATCGAACACAAGAAACTTTTAATTCTAATTAAATTTCCAATTCAACTCAAAATTACTCGATTATACGTAGTATAAGAATCTTATTTGAATTGAATACATGAAAATTTTGCGTTGTGTAGTTCACTGTATATAAAGAGCACTATAAACACAAAGAATACAACAACGCCAAGTAAAAATAATAAAATCGTATTACAGTACAAAACTAAAACCACCAACGCACATAGAGAAAACAAACGTTTTCATATAATCCTTCACGTGCGCAGCAGGGAAAGTATCGATGTGTACATAGTGTGTTTTGGTACATGCCTTCTCTATATTATATACATATATAATAGGCTTCACTATATTATATATTACTGTATATATTTCCGAAAAAAACCTCGTACACTACACATACACGACTGTGAATACAATTCAGAAGCAAATATCAACAATCGAACACTATAGAACCAATGTTGTCTTGATAGAAATTATATAATAGAAATTATATTCTTTTTATGTATATAAATAAAGAATATATGTGTTTGTGTCGTTTCCACATAAAACAAAAAATACAACACATACATAATCTCGTAAGAGGAAAGAGAGAAACCGAAAACTTGTATATTCATGTACAGAAACAGAAATTTAATGCGTAAATTTATTTATTCGATTTTAATAAAATTTAAATACGAGATAATGTATTTGACCATTCGAATTTTATGCACCAACTACACAAATTTAAGACATGCATTATTAAGCGAGAAAGCCAAAATTTGACTTGTTTCGCTATAAATATGAAAATAAAAATAAAAATATAAAACAATGCCTGTTGAATGCATCCCGATGGATTGCATTCTATCCATATTTAAATTTTCACTATTCTTATTCACACACTTTTACTTAAATAACTTAAATTAAAATAAATTATATATAATTATATATTTAAACACTTTACACTACATTAGAAAATAAATAAACTAAAAATTAATTAAATTAAAATTTTCTCGAAGAAGACGACAAAAACACGTCCTTCTTCTTCGAGCGTCAACGACCGACCAGAACGTATTCCCTAACAGAGATGTCACTATATACATATTATAGACAAATTTGTTTTGAAGATTGCATAAAACAAAGAAACCAATGTTAACTAGTATATGATGTGATAGCCGATGCAGTAAGGTGATGGACTGGAGTGATGAAGGTCCAGGGTTCGATGCCAAGCAGCGTCGACGAAAAAATATTTGTTTTTAGGTGAAAAAATATATGAATTGGCGGTAATCCGCGAAAATCGCGATGCGGGGATCGCGGCAACAAAAAAAAATGGAAAATTCGAAAAAAATCTAAAAAAAACAGAAAAAATCAATTTTTAAAAAAAAATATTGGAATTTGGTAGAATCGAACTCGGGACCTTTGGCACATCAAGCCATCATTTTACCACCCGACCATTCGCCTCTATATAAATACTACTCTATTTGTCGTTTAAATGCTTCGTAGAGTCGCATTTCGCATAATTATAACTTTGACGTAAAATATTTCATTTTGGATGATATACCACACAACTTGGTCGATTTTCAAAGATGATGTTTGATGCAAACGACGCATCAGAATTTTACTCTTGGAATAATTTTTCCACTCGTTGCCGAAACGAAATATTATTTTTTGTTTTTTTGTAATTTCTCAAATATTTTTTTCGTTCAAAAATAAATTTCTATAAGCTAGATTCGAACCATTGAACTTCTGTTCTATAGTCCACTGCGCTAACAACTGCGCCAACAAGTTATACTATATGTATTTGTTTCAATCGAATATGATACGCAAAATAATTGCTTGTTAAAAAATAGTCTTTTTATTATTATGAACTGTTATTATGTATTATGAATGATACATTTTTCGTTGCTAATTTGCAAATACTTACGTCGATTTGTGAAATATATTGATTGACACCTCAAATGTTTTTATGCAAATGTCAACTGTTGCCATTTATGTATACTTATATGTACCTACCATTTCGATCCCGTTTTAAATTCTCAACCTACATAATATACTTTGTAACTTGTTGTTTTCAAGGCGAGTTAGAGAGGAAAATGTAATGATACGAGTTGAGTTGATGTGCGATGCTTCAGTAACATCTTTCAAGTTGTGTGAACTTCATTTGTTCCGTAAGAAGATGGGTTTTTGGAACTTCTAAAGATAGTTGTTAAGGTTTTCTTTGGTTATTTTACACCTGGCTTAATGACGCATATTGATTTGGGGATTTCGGTGAATCAGGCATTTGATGATGTTGGGGAACTGTGGCATGTTGATGATGCTCGAACACCCTCTTCATGGACGGTTTGAAGAACAACTTATGTCCGGTATCGTTTCATCTCTTTGAAGACTGTTGAACGTGGAAGACGAAGACTGAATTATTATTTTTTTTTGCCGAATTTACAGCTTCGGACAGGTCGATAATAGCGAAACGAGTTTTTTGAGACACAATAATTCAAAAAATAAAAAGAATTGAGAACTAGTTTTTTAATGAAAAAAATGTATTTTATGTATACTTACGTAAAAAAAAAATAATAAAAAAAGTCTTCATATTTTATTGTCTGGTATATTGATACAAATATTTTAATATTATTAGTAGGTAGCATTATACTAATTTATTTATGTTTATTTTGTTTTATTATAATTAATATATTTTTTATTTTTATATCACGTTATAATATTTTATTATAGGTTGCCGCCACACCAAATGCGTGCGCTCATCACAATATTCGAAACGAGACTGATTTTTATTTTATTTTGTTTTGTATGGTTGTGTTTGTGTGTCCTGTTTGGTTTTTGGACAAGCCGTTCAACGATTGGTTGACGTAATATCATGCGATGAATCCCAAATTCCCAATACATACACCATTGAAGTAAAGTATACCAATGGAAAATAGTATATTTACTGTGAGTGAATATATCGTTCCTACCAGAGAATATCATGTAATTTAAAAAAATAACAAGCGAAGGGAATTACTTAAATTAAGAAACAAAATTTAATGTCTACTTATGTGTTATACTTACATTAGAGTATCCATACTTACATTAGAGTATCCATTATATCCAAAGTTCCGGTTCGGAACATTTGTTCTGATAACAACATAATGTAAACAGCAAGAATGGATGTTCGCACACGAATTTTTTTTAATTAATGCTTTGGAGATCTGGTAACCAAATTTTAAGTTTCTGCTGTCTGCTTACATCTAAAAGAAAAGGTTCGCATTTTGATTAAACATCACGGAACACTGAATTGTTTGACGACAGTTAACAATTGTGGGAACTGTCATGAGCTTTTCATATTCAATTTTTTCAAGTAAAGGGTAGTGTGCCCGTCAGTTGAGAAGCCGATAGTCGAAGTAAACTCGCGAACATAAAATTTAAATGTTTTTAATAAATCCAGTACTTCGAAGAATCGAATACGTTTGAATCGAATTCACAAATAGGCCCCTCCCCCTTCCTCAAGGCAATAAAATGTTGAGATAAATCGAATCAATATAAGCGTTCCAATGTTTTTATTGATAGAGCTAAAATCTTTCACAAAGTCAGTATACACCACATCAACTTGTGTGGATTTACAAATATAAAATTGACCTTGACATGTCATTTGAAGGTAAAAAAAAAAATGATTTGTAAATTAGGCAAAAAGTCGATAAGTCTGTTTTATCGACATTAATATATAGTAAACACAATAAGACATCCAGTTCCGCACATCACCAGTTACGACCCACTGCATATTTATTTAATATAAAGACAATGACGACCACTATTATAAACCAACGACGACGACGAGAAATGAATTTCATGTGACTAAACTACTTTTTTAGCTTTGTTGGATTTTTTCTTGTATGTTATTTTTGTATTGTACACAGATACCAACTCAAGAAAAATTAAAAAAAAAAATCTCGTATTCATTTGTGTGTGCATGTATTACTCGTATATCTGTACACAAAATTTGTTGTGTATTATAATCGTCGTACCAACCGTAACACTGTAGATTTTTATTTAGTTGATTTTGTTGCGTACCATCGAACATTGTTGTTGTTTTTTTAATATACGACTATGGATTGTTATTTTTAGTACGTTTTCTATTTCTTTGTTCACACACAACACAACACAAGACTTTATTGTACATAATATTATGTGTGATGAAACAACGCGATGGCATTGGTGGTCCGGATACGAACAAGACATTCTGTTACGTTCGAGAAAATTCAATTTTCAGAGTGAACTCTCAATTTACACAGAAATGTTGTAAAGGTTATACAAAAACATTTTTTTTGTACGTAAAAAGTCAAGGAAAATTATAACGTATTGTAGTTTTTGGATTTTTTGAGGTTAATGGTTTGTAATAATAAAAGAATACGTCCGCCATTTTGTTAAGTAAGTGGCCCTAATATTACACCATCAACACGGTTTGATTTATCAACATTTTTCATTAAGAAAATATTCACAGAATAAATGAAAATAAAGCAAAAAAGAAGAAAATATAATTTCATTTCGAAACAATGACGACAACGACGACGACGACGATATTCAATGAAATTAATGAGGAAAATAAATAAAGAAGGGAAATGGATTTTCATTTTTACTTGGGGAGTGGAATTTTTTTTTTGTTATCTTTGGGTATCTCCTTATGTATAATTCTTGAATATTATTTTTTTGATTCGAACGGTTCGAGAATGATCATGGTACACATACACAGAGTATTTTTGGAACACTTCAAGTATGATTTCTAATTCTTGTTTTATTTTTTATAATATATCTAATCAATACCCGTGAAATATTCACACACACGCATATATACATCGAATACTAATTGTTATCTTTTCTTATATGATGTTTTTGGTTTTTGTTGGTTTTCATCATTATCCGTCCCACAGCACATCACACACTTAATATTTTTGTGTGTGAACTTGCGTAACTGGAGCGTGGTTGTTTGTACATATTATTATGTGTCGTTTACGTATACGAAGCAACATAAAACAAAAAGAGCTTTCTCGCCCGTTACATAAAATAAAAAGACAAACAACTTAAAAACAAAAGAAACAAAATTTTGTGATTGTTGCGAATACCATCGGTTTGAGAGGAGCTTTTCTGGTGGAAATTTTAATTTAAACAACAACATCCCTACATATATTATAGGTAGACATTTTTTATGCGCAAAAATTCTCAAATAATTTTAGAAAGATGGCGCTGCGATCATAAATATTATGAGCTAAAGTACTTATAACGGTTATGTACAAATACAAATTTGTCATATATTCATTTGTTATCAGTTAAACAGAATTCTTATCAATGCTATACGTGTACGTACTAAGTGGAATACAAAAACAACACACAGGTGTAGAGTTTATTTGAAGGGAATTTGTAATACTCGTGGTAAAGTTTTATTTTTAATAACGCGCGATAATTTCTTAGAAATCGAAACCGAAAAAAGATAATCGTTCGCTTTGAGATTAGATTGAGATATTGTTGTTATAAGAGTTTACCAAGTTTAAATTTCTAAATTCAAAATTTGCTAAAACTTAAATATTTGTACTTTAGGAGTCTAATATTGTAACAATAAAAAAAGGAACGTTTGTATTTGAATTGTAGGATGCCTGCTCTGGCATTTCCCCCATGGGTTCATCTACGGCTAATAAACATTTTGTCAATTAAATAAGAGAAAAAAAATTCCAAAAAAGTAATTTTCATTGATTTTACATAGCAACAAACGTAAACGTTACCTTAAATTTTCCTCATCACAATTACTAATGCATCGGATAGTATTGTGCGACAGTCAAAGAGACAACATTTAATTAGTAAAAAATAAAATTAAATTAAATTTGCGATATTTTAATCTTTGGAGTTCAAACACGGAGAATTTTTTTTGAAGTTCAAGCAGAAATAAACTCAATCATTTTTCATCTAGATTGTACGATTTTGATAAGATGGTTTACTAAAATGTCTTCTTAGAATTAAAATTTGAAATTTTTTTCGATACAAATTAAAAAAAATTCATAAACAATAAAAAAGTAACGCCTAAAAACCAAAAAGGCATAAATCTCACCATTAAAATTATTTCAAAATGCTGCATGCAACACCCAAACATTAAATTTCGGCATAAAGAATCATTACCAAATAGAACAATAAATAAAATATTGATTCAGTTTTTCTGGAAATTTCCGAAATATATCAATAAAAACATAAAATATAAAAGAGATAAATAAAAAGATAAATAAATAAAAGAGATAAATAGATAGATAAATAAATAAAAAGATATGATAAATAAATAAAAGAGATAAATAAATAAAAAGATAAATAGATAAATAAAGAGATAAATAGATAAAGAGATAAAAAGATAAATAGATAGATAAATAAATAGATAAAAGAGATAAATAAATAAATAGATAAATAAATAGATAAATAAAAAGATAGATAGATAAATAAAGAGATAAATAAATAAAGAGATAAAAAGATAAATAGATAAATAAATAAATAGATAAATAAATAGATAGATAAATAAATAAAGAGATAAATAGATAGATAAATAAATAGATAAATAAATAAAAAGATAAATAAATAGATAAATAGATAAATAAATAAATAGATATATAAATAGATAGATAAATAAATAAAGAAATAAATAGATAAATAAATAAATAGATAAATAAATAAATAGATAAATAAATAAAGAGATAAATAGATAAATAAATAAAAGAGATAAATAAATAGATAAAAAGATAAATAGATAAATAAATAAAAAGATAAATAAATAGATAAATAAAGAGATAAATAGATAAATAAATAAATAAATAAAATAAATAAATAAATAGATAAATAAAGAGATAAATAGATAAATAAATAAATAGATAAATAAATAAAAGAGATAAATAAATAGAAAGATAAATAAATAGATAAATAAATAAATAAATAAAAAGATAGACAGATAAATAAATAAAAGGATAATTAAAGAGATAAATATAAAGATAAATAAATAAAAGAGATAAATAGATAGATAAATAAATAAAAGAGATAAATAGATAAATAAATAAAAAGATAAATAGATAAATAAATAAATAAAGAGATAAATAGATAAATAAATAAAAGAGATAAATAAATAAATAGATAAATAAATAAATAGATAAATAAATAAAAGAGATAAATAAATAGATAAATAAATAAATAAATAGATAAATAAAGAGATAAATAGATAAATAAATAAATAAATAAATAGATAAATAAATAAAAGAGATAAATAAAAAGATAAATAAATAGATAAATAAATAAATAAAGAGATAAATAAAAAGATAGACAGATAAATAAATAAAAGGATAATTAAATAGATAAATAAAGAGATAAATATAAAGATAAATAAATAAAAGAGATAAATAGATAGATAAATAAATAAAAGAGATAAATAGATAAATAAATAAAAAGATAAATAGATAAATAAATAAATAAAAAGATAGATAGATAAATAAATAAATAGATAAATAAAGAGATAAAAAGATAAATAAATAGATAAATAAATAAAAGAGATAAATAAATAGATAGATAAATAAATAAATAAATAAAAAGATAGACAGATAAATAAATAAAAGGATAATTAAATAGATAAATAAAGAGATAAATATAAAGATAAATAAATAAAAGAGATAAATAGATAGATAAATAAATAAAAGAGATAAATAGATAAATAAATAAAAAGATAAATAGATAAATAAATAAATAAAAAGATAGATAGATAAATAAATAAATAGATAAATAAAGAGATAAAAAGATAAATAAATAGATAAATAAATAAAAGAGATAAATAAATAGATAAATAAATAAACAGATAACTAAATAGATAAATAAATAGATAGATAAATAAAGAGATAAATAGATAAATAAATAAAAGAGATAAATAAATAAAGAGATAAATAGATAAATAAATAAAAAGATAAAGAGATAAATAGATAAATAAATAAAAAGATAAATAAATAGATAAATAAATAGATAAATAAATAAATAAATAGATAAATAAAGAGATAAATAGAAAAATAAATAAAAGAGATAAATAGATAAATAAATAAATAGATAAATAAAAAGATAAATAAATAAAAGAGATAAATAAATAGATAGATAAATAAATAAAAGAGATAAATAAAAAGATAAATAAATAGATAAAAAGATAAATAGATAAATAAATAAAAAGATAAATAAATAGATAAATAGATAAATAAATAGATAAATAAATAGATAAATAAATAAAAGAGATAAATAAAAAGATAAATAAATAAAAGAGATAAATAGATAGATAAATAAAAAGATAAATAGATAAATAAATAATTAGATAAATAAATAAAAAAAAAGATAAATAAATAAAAGAGATAAATAGATAGATAAATAAAAAGATAAATAATTAGATAAATAAATAAAAAGATAAATAGATAAATAAATAAAAGAGATAAATAAATAAAAAGATAAATAGATAAATAAAGAGATAAATAGATAAATAAATAAAAGAGATAAATAAATAGATAAATAAATAAATAAAGAGATAAATAGATAAATAAATAAAAGAGATAAATAGATAGATAAATAATTAGATAAATAAATAAAAAAAAAGATAAATAGATAAATAAAAAGATAAATAAATAGATAAATAAAAAGAAATATAAAAATATAATATAGAACATAAAATATAATTATAAAATATGAAATACAAATATAAAAAAATATAATAATAAGAAAGTATTGATTTAATTTGATTCAATTTTTCCGAAAATATCCGAAATTAACAAAACGATTATATACGATTTCAACAAAAAACCGGATTTCTAGTTCCAACACGGTGCAATAAACGTATTCAAGCAATCCCAAAGGACTTGGTCAAATTTAGCCATAAATGCTAAATAGAGCCGCTAGCGATGATTCCGCACATCCACAGCCAACAACGGTGGCCCACAGCTAACACAGCTGTGGCCACCAACGGCTGTGGATGTGCGGAATCACCGCTAACGACTCTTTTTGCATTGTATTTCTCCAAACTGATCAAAGTCCCTGTCTGAAATTGTGTCCACCTTATCTTACTTGCTTTGTGTTAGTTCTAGTTTTTACGTACAGTCAACCGGTGAAATATGGTTAAATAAATTTGTATATATACTTAGCGACGTGTAGTTTAAGTTCTAGTGAATTTTAATTTCGTCAAACAAAAAAAAATCAAATTATTGCTTGGTAAATATTCCTAAAGGGGCAAAAGAAGAATTTTAGTGTTATATGTTTGCCAACAGATGTTATTATTAGCATTTGTAGAATAGTTGGTCAGGTTTTTTAAAAGATGGCAATATTGTTCAAAATACATGACAAAAATACACACGTTTAACTAAAAACAGATTTCCATTTATGAGTATTGAATGCTTTTAATTTGTAATTAGAACTAATAAGAAATAATATAAAATAATCTAATTTATTAATTAAAATAAATAGTTTGAAAACGTCTTTATTTATCATGTAGCAATGCAGTACATTTTTCGTAACACTGACATTTTGATAACCCAAGTAATGTGAAGAAATGTTCATTTTTTTGTGAAGATGGCATTGTCGGCGGTTAAAGAATAGTTTAACAATTAAACATGATCTTCAAGAAAATACTACTTTCGCGAACGGTGCCATCTGTTAGAAAACATGTTCTTTCAGGTAATTGTCACTACTAATATAATAGAAAACAGTCTTGAAGATAGATGCCACTACTACTGATAATTTTTCAAACAAATTTCACAAAAACCTGAATATATACTGAAATAACCTACACGGTTAAATAAATAAATAGATAAATATAAAATAAAATATAAGAAATAAAATATAAAACATAAATGAAAATCTCGAGCCAGCATTTTGACTTGAATAAACTGGAAATCTAAAGTATAATCATCAGCGCGTTTTCGTACAGGTCGTTCAGCCGAAAACTGCTGTTGTACGTGAAAAGTGTGGCCAAACGTGAACAGTGTGGCCAAAAGACATAAATCCCACCATTAAAATTATTTCAAAATGCTGTTAAAATCTGTTTTCCATGCTACACCCAAAAGTTAAATTTTTTCGCCATAAAGAATCATTACCAAATAGAAAAATAAAATATTGATTCAGTTTTTCCGAAAATATCCGAAATATTTCAACAAAAAACCGGATTTCTAGTTCCAACACGGTGCAATAAACGTATTCAAGCAATCCCAAAGAACTTGGTCAAATTTAGCCATAAATGCTAAATAGAGCCGCTAGCGATGATTCCGCACATCCACAGCCAACAACGGTGGCCCACAGCTAACACAGCTGTGGCCACCAACGGCTGTGGATGTGCGGAATCACCGCTAACGACTCTTTTTGCATTGTATTTCTCCAAACTGATCAAAGTCCCTGTCTGAAATTGTGTCCACCTTATCTTACTTGCTTTGTGTTAGTTCTAGTTTTTACGTACAGTCAACCGGTGAAATATGGTTAAATAAATTTGTATATATACTTAGCGACGTGTAGTCCAAGTTCTAGTGAATTTTAATTTCGTCAAACAAAAAATCAAATTATTGATTGGTAAATATGTACATACAATTTAATTTAGCTGTGTGTATGGGTGCTCAAAACAAAATTATTTGTAGCTGTATTAATAAAACTCGTTCAATTTATTTTGTTTGAAATGAAAATTAACGGTGGTTCTGGTTATACAAAAAATAAATATGTAAAACAAGTTTTTCTTGTACTTGTATTGATGTTTTGTTTTTTGTTTGTTTTGCAAATTATGTTACATAAAAAAAGAATAAAGTAAACAAACGAAATATTAGCAGGTTACAGGGTAACCCTCATACAATGGGCGCATTCAGGCAATCCAACTGTTGACAACATGTTGGGTAAAATCAACACGTTGAGACCTGAACACACACGATACATTCAAAATTTCATGGTAATGTGATTATTTAGAGGTCATTTTTTACATCAACGTTATTCAAATACCAACATAAGTAGTTACTTGTATGGAATATAGGGCATTTTTGCATATGTTTTTAAAACATCCTCAACCCTCAAAAAAAGATGTAAAAATTGCAAAGTGCACAAATGCGCAATTACGAAATACCTCGCAATGCCCCATATTTAAGTGAGTTAATATAATATAATGCGAGTTTATGAATTTACTATTAGTACCTATACCATCTTTGGTTAAACCACACACTCCCGAAAAATCTTGAAGCATTTTAGAAGTACCAAAATCTCGAAAATATTCTTCAGACTCATGAAAATCTCAAATAATCTCAAATCCATCAATAATATTCTTGAAACTCTGAAAGATCTCAAATAATCACGGACAATCTTCAATAATCTCGAATAATCTGGGAAACAGCTTCTAACAATTTCATGAAACTATCGAATAGCCTTAAGGCCTTTCGAAAGTTAAATAATTTCGATTGAGAACTTACGAATAAATTCTCATTGTGTCTTCCGTATGGTCAAGTCGGAATGAAAATTTTTTTGAAGTCCTCAATCGAACAGGTTAGTAAGAATTTAGTTAGAAGCTCGTTCAAATTTTTCTCGGACGCCAATGAATTACATTTGGAAAAATCGAGAGGATGACAAGGTGGAATCCGGAGTCGGGGACCGCAAGTGAACGGAAATGATCAAGATTACTTTCAACGGTAATACCATTCCTAACAAGATAAGCTTATACTATAACATCCTACTAAAAGTAGATTACTACATCCCGAATCCTATGCCATGTTACAAAAACGCCTAAATTATAGACATACTACAAATAGGTGTAAATCAAGTGACCCAAATAAACCGAAATGCAAATTTTGCGGAGAGGGATACAAAACAAACCACTTCAAATGCTAGGAAAGAGAGAGACAAGGAAAATATCATATTACATGGTAGTTTACAAAACATCGCACAGGGAATCCAAACTCAAGCTTTATGGATTGAGACTAGACATACCCACCTTGAGGGACTTTCAACATCTATACGAGAAACAAAAGGATATAGATAGAAGAAACGAGGAAGCCACAACTTGATAAACGCATGACTGTTTTAAACGAGCTACAGTGAAAGAACTTAAAAACCAAATTAAACTTAGAGATGCCCTACTGAGATAATTTCGGAGTTCAACTCAAACTGGAACATAAATAATTCATTAGACATTGAAAATTATCTGGAAAAAAGCATTAATAAAAACACAAATATTATCAAGGTCAGATCAAACTGTAAACCAAAAAGATGGTGGAATGAGGAACTGCAGAGGCTATGGACAGTCAAAAGTAATAAACAAAGGATCTTATACACGACATTAGAATTTAAAAAAACTAATCAAATACTGAAACTTAAGATCAAAAAAGAGAAACAAATCTGCTGGAGAGATTTTCTAAACGATATTAAATCACATTATAAAATTTTAGATGATAAAAACCTAGCCACGGATTTCCTAAATATTAATTTCCCTCGTTGGAATTAAATCAACTTCAAACCACTAATCGAATCGAACCAATGGAGCTAGGAAGCGGATTAGAGATTATGGAAATTATTAATAAATCAAAAAACACTGCCCCAATTAACGACAAGATAAGCTACAAATTAATTAAATCTAACACACAAGTCTTGGATGCAATCAATCTTAGATTTCTTCAAAAAAATCTGGTCCAACCAATGTTATCCAGAAAAATAGAAAATCGCCAGTGTCATAACCATCATGAAAAAAGGGAAAAGTGATAGAGAAATATCAAACTACAGACCGATATTGGCTAAAAAATTTTGATAAATTAATCCTGTTAAGAATAAACGAACACCTGGAGAAATATGTATAACATACTCAATGAAAATTCGTTCGGTTTCAGGAAAAATGGATGTATTATAGATTACATAACAAAGAAAAAATCATTTGTATCAACACCGATATTACTAAAGCTTTCGACAACGTCAATAAGAAAATACTAATTAACAAATTCAAAAACCTTGATTTTCCAGACTCATTAACAAACTGGGTACATAAATTTCTGACCGACAGGCCAATCAAGATTAATAACTCAAACGCACCAAATAAACATCTTACAAACAAAGGAATCCCCCTGGGAAGTCGTTTGAGTTAATATTTACATAAACCATATACATGAGCTCAACAACTCACAGACTAAAATATTTCAGTTTCAATAAATCGAATGTTAAATCCAGTAAAAACTCACTTTTTAAAATTTTTCACCAATGCTAACAACGCTAATCTTAACATAAATAACCCCATAATCATTGAGAATCAAACTACGAAAATTTGGGAATTACTCGTATTTTTACGAAAAATCTAAACTTATCGAAACACAAAAAACGTTAAACCTATTAAAGTCTTTATCCAATTCTAATGGTGGGGTTCATCCTGAAACTCAACTAGACCAAAACTAGATTTCGCCTATATCTTAACAGAGGAAAACAACAAGACCGCTCAAAAAAATTGTCAAATTATAAAAAATGCATGCCTAAGGCACAGTTTGGGATTATTAAGATCCACACCAGTACCTACAATTTTAGCAGAATCCATAGAAATGACCTCAATTTTTGACAATAAATTTAAAACTTTAAAATACATCATCAGACAACTATATCGGAACACAAAGATTGGAATGGACATTAAAAACCAGTGCTCGCTGGAAATATTGAACAAATATTCACCACAAAAGATCCACCAGCCCAGCTAACATTAATATTACACCATACATAAAAGGTATTATCGGTAAATCAAAAAAACAACACAATCGAGCTTCGAAAAGCGGCTCTGAAAGTGGTGGAAAAATTAGTGATTCCGATATTATATACAAGGACGGATTTATGAAAAATAACCAGGCAGGAGAGGTATCTTAGGTCCCTACCATATTAATTATAATTACCTATAAGAGCGTACATTGCGAACCTTGTACATGATATCAAAATTTAACCCTTAATTATTTCATTACACTTCTCTTTTCTACTTATTTTGATTAAATCTTTTTCTGTTGGAACATAATCGAGGGTTACTTTTATAGACATATTCTATCAATATCACTAACATTAACTAACACTTACTAACGTAAAGTAAAACACACTAACTTTCTACTAACATATCGATAAAAATATTTGAATTATATAATTGGGATTAGTCATCTAAAATTGGACTTGTGAGTCACGACGATAATCTCCAACAATTCGAATAACATCGAACAACGTTCAATAAATCTCATCAATCTTCTTCAATAATCTCTAATAATCTGGGGAATTGCTTCAAACTCAAATAATCTCTAATATTCAGAACTGATGAATAATATTGAATCGTCCGGTAAGCGATAAAAATCTCGAGCCAGCATTTTGACTTGAATAAACTGGAAATCTAAAGCATAATCATCATCAGTGTGTTTTCGTACAGGTCGTTCAGCCGAAAACACTGCTGCCGTACGTGTAAAGTGAGGCCAAAAAGGCATAAATCCCACCATTAAAATTATTTCAAAATGCTGTTAAAATCTGTTTTCCAAGCAACACCCAAAAGTTCAATTTCGCCATAAAGAATCATTATCAAATAGAAAAATAAAATATTGATTCAGTTTTTCTGAAAATATCCGAAATATTTCAACAAAAAACCGGATCCTACAGTCCTAACTGGTGCAATAAACGTGTTTACTAATCCCAAAGAACTTGGTCAAATTTAGCCATAAATGCTAAAACGAGCCGCTAGCGATGATTCCACAACATCCACAGCCAACAACGGTGGCCAACAGCTGAACCACAGCTGTTGGGCCACCAAAGGCTGTGGATGTTGCGGAATCACCCGCTAACGACTCGTAATTGTATTTTACCACCAAACTTGATCACAGTCCCTGTCTGAAATTGTAGTCACATATCTTGCTTTAGTTAGTAATGTAGATTTTACGTACGTCAACCGGTCAAATATGGTTTAACAAATTTTATATATATACTGAGAGATATGTGATTCAAGTTCTAGCGAATTTTAATTTCATCAACAAAAAAATATCAATAAATATATTTAATTTAGCTGTGTGTATGTGTGTTAAAAATAAAATTATTTGAAGCTGTATTCAATTTATTTTGTTTGTTAAATGAAAATTAACGGTCGTTTTGGTTATAAAAAATAATGAATAACAAGTTTTTTATGTATACATGTATTGATAATTGTTTTTAATTGTTTTGCATAAGTATTCCTCGTTTTGAAATAAAATACCATAGGATGGTCATTAAAAGAAAAGAAAGTAAACAAACTAAATAATAGGTTGCAGGTAACCCTATACTATACAATGCGGACTTTACAACGATATTGCGGTTCACAAAATGCGGAAAATTTCCTTCCAAATGTATTTCAGTATAGCGCGGTTAATAAAATGAAATTCTCTCGCGAATTCCTACACAGTGGAAAATCTTGCAATGAATTTTACGCAAGCTTTGAATCGAGGCGTATAAGATTTTAGCTTATGTACATCTTATTCTGATGTAAGACATTAATCAAAAATAATATTTTTCATACAATTACTACCATATGCGATGTAAAGTTGCAACTAAATAATGCGCAAAAATATTTTTGTCGTACGAAAAAAAACAGGATATTAGCATATTAGGAACACGGCTTACATACATACTAAGATTTTGTAGAGATTAATGGTGAATAAATTATAGGTATTATTTTATACTGTTGGTAAGCTTTTGTCGTTCTGACAAAAAATATCTTTTACTGATTTTTATATTTTACATTGTAAGCTTTTTGAATAACGCAAGTCCCCTATACAATACTTTGAATTTTCACCTAATGCAAAAAAACCTTCATATATTATGTACACCAAAAGCTTTGGTATTAGACCAATATTGACTTGAAACTTTCTTTTAAACAATGAATGCAACATATTTGAGTATAAGGGATTCCCTTGTTTTTCTAGAATTTGATTTTGCTGGATCAAATTTCTTATTTTGTCACACTTGACATGGTCGAAAATGGTCGGAATGGTCCAAATGAACAGATAATTTCTATGAGCATTTATTTATAGACATCCAGATTACTTTTGATATTAGCCAATTTAACACTTCTCAGGATTTTTCGATAATTTTAAACAAACGTAAATCGAAAGTTTTCGAAGTGGATTTTTTTCAGTTATAAATACTTTTTTGATAAATTACAGGATTTGTATGTAGCAAGCTTTACCTTTAAAATTAGATGAATTTGATAATATAAATTGAAAAGCGAGTAGGTACAATTTCACAAATCATTTTGAAAAAGCTCTACTAAATTTCGAGAGCCATACTTTGCTCTCAAAAGCTTTTAAAACAAATAGGTTATTACAACTTATAAACTGCTGAAAGCTCAAATCTGCGAACGCTTTGTATATTTTAAAGGCTCAAACAACAGATTTTCTGTAGTTCAATTTTATTGAAGGATTATAAAAGCTTTCATTTTTTTTAAATCATCATTTATGATTTCATTTTTAAATCTTAAAGCTCGTATTAGCCAGTTTTGGTTTTAAAATTTCTTGAAGTATATCACATAAAGGGCAACACAAATTAATGAAAATTGTTATCGTACTGAAAATGTGAAGATAAACTAGCAAAACTAGGAGTATTGATCTATTTCTAATTTTTGTTATTAAGACAAAAAGAGTTGAGCATGTTCGATAAATTTGTGAAAAAGACTACACTAAGGCCACTTTTCGTAATCTCACAGTTGTTACCAAAATTATGGAAAGCGTAATAGTGTAATAAATTAGTGCTTTTGATTGCGGCAGATTGCTTTGTTTCTCATCGCCTAAAATCTCCCTTTTTGAATAAGTCACTCGTGTCCAATAACAATATTACGACTAGCAATTGAATGATATCAAAAATCGTTTCTTCAGAACGTAAGAGAAGTTCAAGGCAACGGAGGGTAAAACCTGTTCAGTATGTAAAAGTAGGATACTAATAAAAATCGTAGGTCCAACAGAGATCGGTGTTATATCATACATAAATACATAATGTATGTTAATTTTGATGAATTGTTATATTTAAATTCACCTAGGAGTACTCCAAATAATCCAGAGCTAAGTGGTAATTACCAAGTAAACCCAAGAAGTCTAATTTTGGATAAAGTGATCCCTAGAAGAGAAGAATGATCTCAAAGGCGTAGTAATGGGTATTGAAAATCTTTAAAGGAAAGGGGTAATAATATTGAAAACAATAAGATGCCACGTTATTTAAGTGAAACAAACTTGCTACCCAATATTGGTCCAGTCCGTTCCCAAAATTACTATTCGACAGAACAAATTTCAAAAATTTTAAAATCATGCAACATTAAATTTCGATCGAGCGTTTCATTTATCTGATTGAACATATGGCGAAACGTTGCCGTATTCTTTTAAATGAGATAAGTGAAGAAATTACTGGCTGTCTTTTCGGTGACACTCTCGATTGGTACTGGGCACATTTGGAACGAAATCATTCAGTTGAATTGGCCTGGGAGGGATATTAAACGTGTTATGGACCAGAGAAAGCAAAGATACCGTCAAGGAACTATTCCATGAATTTCAAGATGCCAATTTTTAAGATCGCCTTATAATCTCACGATAGTACGATATTCTAGATACCTTTTGATTTGGCAACTAACCAATGAATGCTAGATTTTCGAAACGTTGTGGAAAAACACAAAGTATATTCCCGAGGGACTGAAACCCATAACCCTGTTAAATCAGGTTCAACAAGAAGAGTAAGTTCCATCGGTTGTCAAGCAGCTAATCACGAATTAAGTAAGGATTTGGGTGGTAATTCAAGCGAAAATAAGAACATTAGCGTAATAGATAAGATATTAGGTCATAACATGCATTCTCATCACAGGGTGGTAGATACTAAATATAGAAATAATTTGAAATGTTTTAATCGCAAAGCTGAAAGGCTTCAATTTCAGATTGAGCACTGTAAAGATTCCATTCAGATTCAAAATAGTAAATGGATTAGTGAAAACATATAGTTATATTATCATAAGTGCTGCAACCGCAAATAACATAAAGTACAACACACAAAGGTGAAGAATGTGAAAGATATTAAGTTGCAGACATAACAACATCGCGATACAACGGAGTTCTATTTCAACAACGTGCAATAATTGAAAATCATTTTTTATGCAATTCTTAGTTTTAGTGGGAAATAATTGTAAAGCTTAGATAAGCATTTTTCTTTTAGATTATAAATTATAATTCAGAATTACATTTTAGTTAGTTAAGATTTAAAATTCAAGAATGTAACAACTAAAAGTATAAAAATAATAAAGTTGATAAAAATAAATATTTTTTTTTATGTTCGTATAAGTCTATAACTCATAAATGGCGCAGCCGAACGGTGAAGTGTAGTTAAGTGAAGTGTAACAGTGCATAAAGTTAGTGAATAAAAGCTAATTATAACAGTGAATCCGTCGGAAATAATTTATTTAAATTATTTCAACTTTTTTATTGTGATAAAAAGTGACATCTCAGGCTGAAGGTTTTTGCCGCCGTGAAGAGTAGAGATTCCGCCGATTCACCTCATTTATTACATCTTCGAACCAGCAACACGACAACAAAAAAAAAAGGTAAGAATTTTTTTTTTATTTTTATATAAAAAGAAAACCCCCTTCTTTTACCTTAATTATCTTACACTACAAGATAGATAAGATAAGTTCGATACTGTAAACTACAAGATAGACACAGTAAATCGACCCTTTTTTTTTGTACTACAAGATAGGCGAAAAAAAAATAATAAGGAAACTCGTTAACCGTCGCTTAACGGGAAAAGACCAAATAAAAATACTGTCCACAATTTCTCGAAATAGTGAAATTGATCGGAGAAGAGATAAATCTATCGAGATCTTCAATAAAAACAGGAAGTTAGATCTCATAGAAAACGAAATCTCTCCAACCATGACAGATGCAAATTTAGAGCAAATATCCGCTCAATTGGGCACTATTACCCAGCAACTTACATATTTAAATGAGAAACAGGTCCAATATATGACCAAGCACTCGCAAATTTAAATCAAAAAGCGGAGATACCTGCGGCTCCGGTTCAAAATATTCCGCAGATGCAACTAGATTTATTTAGGATCCCAGACCCAATTAAATCCATTCCATCTTTTGATGGAAACAAAAAACAAGTGACCTCTTGGCTAAAAACGGCCGAAGAAACACTTAACATGTTTGTGGGAATAGTCCCACCACAACAATTTAAAATGTACCTTCAAGCAGTCAAAAATAAGATTGAAGGAAAGGCAAAAGACATACTATGTCTTGCCGGGGATCCAGAAAATTTCACAGAAATATCACAAATATTACTCGAAGCCTTGGGGGACAAACAGGAACTCCCCTACTATAAATCGCAGCTTTGGAGTAATAAACAAGAAGAAAGTATGTCTGTGCATACTTTTTTCAACAAAACCAAAGAAATAATTCAAAATATTAAAGCGCTAGCCAGACAGAACCCGGTTTACAACGGTTCATGGCATGCAATATGCAGCTTCATTGAGGAAGATGCATTGGCGGCTTTTATTTCTGGTTTAAGAAAATCCTATTTTGGCTATGCCCAAGCGGCAAAGCCCAAGAACATAGAGGAAGCTTATGCTTTCCTATGTAAATTCAGCTCGAATGAAATCATAATGACCAATTCGAGAAAGTTCAATACCCAAAATAAACCGAACAATTTTCAACAGAAAAGGGACATTAACCCTAATTCTGTAAATTTACAATTTAAAAAACAAAGTTGGCCAGCACAAGAGAAAAATGAACCTTTACCAATGGAAGTTGACCCTTCCTTACGATCAAGACGATCTTTTAATAAGAAAGTCTTTAATAATCATGAAACGGTTCCAGATCCTGAGCCAAAACAGGCAAATTCTGAAGATACTTCAGATCAGAACCCAGACAGCGAAAATTTTTGGGAGGATCACACTTCGGACTCAGAAGATTAAACTTCCTTCCATTTATCAAATGTAGAAATAAAATAACAAAACAAAACATAAACATTTTAATAGATACGGGGGCTAATAAGAACATAATCAAGCCCAATATAATACCCAATTATCTGTTATCTTTAGAAAAATCAAAAATATTTTAGGGATCCAAGAAGTGACAAAAACAGGCAAAATAAACTTTTTCGGTCACAACCTGCCAAAACTACAGTACTACGAGCTAAATTTCCATGAATACTTCGATGGAAAATTAGGTTCACAATCAATGGCCTACATGAAATATTATCCAAACAAATTCTATTGTAACTTTTAAAACTAAAACAAATGGTGACTGGATAGTGTCAGAATACAAAGAATTAAATGAAAACATCATTTTAGAGCCCGGATTGTACAAATCCGAAAACTTTGAAACAACTGTGAATATTCTAACTAACACACCAGAAACACCAAAACGCCTTCCGAAATTAAACTTAAACATAAACAATTTCGAGACAATCCAACCCATAAAAATTTATGGAAATAACTTAATAAGTCAAGAAATAATAGCTGAAATGATCCGAACAGAACATTTAAGCGAACATGAGAAAAGGATTCTTATAAAAACTATATATGAGAATCAAAAAGTCCTGTTAAAGCAGAATGAAAAACTCTCTGCTACAACAATCATCAAGCATAAGATAAGTACTAAAGATGAGACTCCTGTATACACAAAAACATACAGATATCCTCATCATTTTAAAAAAGACGTAGAAGATCACATAAAAGAGTTACTAGACAGTGGAATTGTTCGAAATTCCAGCAGCCCTTACTCTTCCCCTATATGGGTAGTCCCAAAAAAACCCGACGCATCAGGTTTACGGAAAGTCAGAGTATTGATTGATTACAGAAAATTAAATGAGAAGACCATTAATGACAAATTTCCCATCCCTCAAATTGAGGAAATACTGGATAACCTTGGGAAATCCACTTACTTTTCAACATTGGATTTAAAATCCGGTTTCCACCAGATTCCAATGGATAAGGATTCACAAGAAAAAACTGCCTTCTCTACCAATCAGGGGCACTTCGAGTTTACTCGAATGCCATTCGGATTGAAAAATGGGCCCGCAACCTTCCAAAGGGCCATGAACAATGTCCTTCACGGACTAATAGGAAACATTTGTTACGTATATCTGGACGATATCATCGTCGTAGGTTTTAATCTAGATAACCACATCAAAAATCTTCAAGAAGTCCTTAAGCGCTTATCACAATTCAACCTAAAAATACAGCTTGATAAGTGTGAATTTCTCAAAAGAGAAACAGAATTCTTAGGACATATAATCACACAAGATGGGGTTAAACCGAACCCTGACAAAATAAAAAAAATTCTTGAATGGCCAATACCAATCACTCAAAAACAGATCAAACAATTCCTCGGATTGTCGGGATATTATCGAAGATTTATTCATAATTATTCCAAAATTTCAAAAAATTTGACCAAATTTCTAAAAAAAGGAGCCATTGTTAATATTTTAGACCCAGAATACGTAAAATCCTTTGAAACATTAAAAAACATAATAGCAACAGATCAAATATTAGCTTATCCGGATTTCAACAAACCATTCATCCTGACAACGGATGCATCCGAATACGCTTTAGGTGCTGTGCTTTCACAAATGCACGATAAACTGGAGAGACCAATAGCTTTTGCATCTAGAACGCTAAATGACACTGAAATAAGATATGCGACAAACGAAAAGGAGGCGCTCGCTATAATCTGGGCGGTAAAAAAATATCAGCCTTACCTTTACGGTAACAAGTTTACCTTGGTGACTGATCATAAGCCCCTTACATTCATTAAGACTTCTGAAAAAAACTCGAAAATTTTTAGATGGCGTATGGAGTTGAAAAATTTTGATTATGATGTAGTTTATAAGGAAGGTAAAGAAGCTAACGTTGTAGCTGACGCCCTTAGTAGACTTCAAATAGATGAAGCTAAACTAAATCAAGAAGAGGAAATCAATCTTCATAATCTAGATACGCAAGCATCAAACTCAGAGAATGCTTCAATGCAGAATAATGCATCAAACAGTGACTCAGACACCGTACATTCAGCCAACACATCGAATGACTACTATATTCATTTTGCAGAACGCCCCGTTAATTTCTATAATAACCAAATAATTTTCAGAGTATCCGAATTAGACACTATAATTACTGAGGAAGTATTTCCAAAAGTAAATAGAGCAATAATCATAAAAAACGAGTTCAGAAAGGCAGACATCACAAGTTATTTAAAACGATTCCATAACGGAAAGCAATCAGCAATCCTAGCTCCGGAAATCCTATACGGAATTATCCAGGAAGCATGTAGAGAGAATTTTTCACAAAAAGGTCACTTTGTATTCGTGACCAGAATGGACGAAGATGTGACTAACGAAGACCGCCAAAATTCAATTATAGTAAAAGAGCACGAAAGAGCTCATAGGGGTACAAAAGAAGTAGAAAATCAGATCAAAAGATCTTATTTCTTCCCTAGAATGGCCAGCAAAATAAAAATTCACATTAACTCCTGTACTATTTGTAATGTACACAAGTACGACAGAAAGCCGTACAACATCAAAATTTCGCCTAGGCCAATTACATCAAAACCTTTAGAAAGAGTACATATTGATATATTCAGTATCAACAAAACAAATTTTCTATCTATAATTGATTCGTTTTCATAACACCTACAGATGGTTTTGATAAACACAAAAAATCTCACAGACGTAACAGCAGCCTTAACAAAATACTTTACCCTCTTTGGTATACCACATTCTATTGTCTCAGATCACGAGACCACTTTTCAATCCGCTCAGTTCAAAAACTTTTTAGGTAAATACACTAAATATCAAATTGGAATATGCATCCTCATCCGAATCCAACGGACAAATAGAAAGAGCACACGCAACTTTGATAGAGATTTTTAACACGAACAAACACAAAATCTCAAGCGCTAACACAGTAACGACCATAGAATTGTCTGTTGCATTGTACAATAATACTGTACACTCTTCTACCGGCTTCACGCCAAACGAGGTGATCTTCAATCAAAATAACCTCATAAACCCAGAGGAAATTCAAGCTCAGGCAAGAAACATATTCCAAAGTGTAGGAAATAACTTAATTATCAGTAAATCGAATGATTAAACAAAACGATAAAAAAGAGAATCCACCTAATCTATCAGACGGGCAGGTCGTATTTGTAAAACCAAACATAAGAACAAAAGCCCAACCTAGAGGGATTCAGACTAATGTAAAGAATATAACCGATAGGACTTTTAAAAATCAAAGGAATATAAAAAGAAATAAAAACAAAATTAAAAGATTAAAAATTATCTAATCAAATTTCTATTAAATATCATTTCAGAAAATAAATAAATTTAGAAGAAAAATTAAGAAAATTATGTATTTAATATTAAAATTTATTGTATTAACTATTTTATCACAATTTCTGTATGCAAAAAAATTAGAAATTAAAAGCTTAAGTGAAGACCCAATTCTTGTTATAAAAACAAATGATTGTAAAATACAAACAGGCAATATAAAATTAATTCATCCAATAAATTTAACAAACTTGGAAATTGCAGTAGAATCAATTAATAAATTTGTTAGTAAAAAATTAATGATAAGTCAGAATTGTATAGAGTAATAACATAGAAATGTAAAAAATTGCATAATAACTTCGCGCAAATAAAACCAATACAACATAACAGACACAAGCGCTGGGACGAATTAGGCTCAGCTTGGAAATGGCTGGCAGGTAATCCAGATGCAATGGATTTACGAGTGATCAACAGCACAATGAATGAGTTGATTGAAGAAAACAACCAACAATTCCGGGTGAATGAACAAACAAATAGTGGTCAGGCTGCTGTGCATGCAGGGGGATAAACACAAGACTCGCTTCATGTGCCGTAACTGCATGCAACTTCAGCAAGTGCTCACACTGCCTCTTCGTGGCGGCCACTAGAAACTACTCTGTTAAAGGAGTAGGCTAAAGTGTGAGGGCTGTGGTCCTTCTACAGGAGGTTGGCGTTGGGTTAACAGCCCAACCTGTAAAAATTTTTTTGTTACGAAACCTCAACATGAGCCTCGGATATTTTTGGATTCACAACAACGACCTCGGACACGATATAAGGACAACGATTTTAAATTTGGAACATGGAACGTACTCAGCCTAAACCGCCCGGAGAGCCTCCATCAACTCTTCGAACAAGCATCTACGTATAAGCTCGACCTCGTAGCGCTACAGGAAACAAGACTAATCGGCAATGACATCACCGATTATAGTCGCTTCGGACTAACCCTCTGCCATAGCAATAACATGGATAAATATGAATTGGGCGTTGGTTTCTTGATTAGCAATCGATGCCGTCAATTTGTGACTGACTTCATGCCTGTCAGTAATCGGATTTGTACACTCAGGTTTCATGGACGTCACTTTAACATCACATTTGTGAACATTCATGCCCCCACCGAGGAGAAGCCTGATCAAATCAAAGACGCTTTCTACGACCAGCTCGAAACCGTCCTGAGCAAAATTCCGCAACATGACATTAAAATTGTTTTGGGTGACTTCAATGCTCAAATTGGCAGTGCTGGCAGTTCATATCGAAGCACTATCGGCCCAAACTCCTTGCACCATACATCAAACAACAACGGGATGCGCACCATCGAGCTAGCTTTACTGTACAACTTGGTGGTTGCCAGCACATACTTCCCACATAAGCGCATTCATAAAGCCACATGGAAATCAAACGACGGAACAACGGTCAACCAAATCGACCACATCCTCTTGTCCAAGAGACATTTTTCTAGCCTTAAAAACATCAAAACTAAACGTGGAGCTAACATTGATTCAGACCATTTCCTGGTAGTTGCAGAATTAAAATTTCGTTTATCAACCACATATAATCATCGCTTCCAGCGCATCACTCGTTGGAACACTGCGGCATTGAACGACCAAGTTACCAGAACCACCTTCGGGATGACTGTATCAGAAATCTTGGAAAATAAACCACTTCCTGACTCCGTTCAAGAACAGTGGGACATTATCAAAACGGCGGTAACCGATGCTTCAAAGTCCACCATAGGCCAAAATCCGTCAAGGCCCAAAAATCTCTGGATTGATGATGATTGTATTGGTGCTATTCGGGAAAAAGATCGCGCACGACAACGAGATCTATCGCAAAGAACAAGGCAATCCCATAACGCCTACATGACTGCGAGGAGAATCGCTGTAGACGGAAAAAACGGGAATGGCATGAACAACAGGCGCGCAACATCCAAAATTCTAGCCTGAGAGATAGATATCGTTGCATAAGAGAATTAGCTACGGACTTTCATCCACGTAGCAGCGCTATTCGCAACAAATCCGGTGAGTTGGAAATGGACACTAAAACCGTCCTCGAAGTGTGACTCTCACCACCTTCCGAGCAACAACCTCTCTTGCTTCAACGCGATATTAACGTCGAGATGACACCACCACCTCCTCCATCATATGATGAAGTGCGGAACGTGATATCGCAGATGAAAAATTACAAGACACCTGGTGAGGATGGTATCTGCAACGAAATGCTCAAATATGGCGGTGATCTGTTCTGCCGCATGTTTGAGCTAATATCAACAATTTGGTCTAGAGAAGAAATCCCAGTAGAGTGGAAGACGGCTCTTATATGTCCACTTCATAAAAAGGGAGATCGATTGAATTGCAACAACTATCGCGGTATAGCTTTGCTGAACACAGGCTACAAGGTTTTGGCCAACGTAGTTGCAGTAAAGTTATCAACTTATAGCGAGAGGATCTTGGGTGATTATCAATGCGGTTTTCGTCCAAATAGATCAACGACCGATCAAACTTTCACGCTGAGGATTTTGCTGGAGAAATGCTATGAAAAGGACATCCCTGTACACAGTCTATTCATAGACTTTCAACAGGCGTACGACAGCATTAAGAGGAATACGTTATGGAACGTATTGTCCTACCTGGGCATACCGTCAAAATTGGTTTCAATGTGCCAGCTTTTAATGGATGGCTCACTATGTAAGGTGCTAATAGAAGGGAAAATTTCGGATGCCTTTGAGATAACATCTGGAGTGCGGCAAGGAGACCCAATAGCTCAAACTCTTTTCAACCTGTCATTAGAGTATGTCATTCGTCAGCTCAATATGGCCCAGCGTAGCTGCCTGTATTATAAATCAACCCAGCTATTAGCATACGCTGACGATATTTGCATTCTGGGTCGCAACATCATATCCCTAAAAGAAGTCCTCCTCCCATTGGAATTAACAGCCCAACAAATAGGCCTTCAGATCAACGAAGCGAAGACCAAATACATGGTGACCGCGAGAAGGCAGACTCGTGGGGACTTCATTTCAGGAGACACTCAATATGAAAAGGTGAATGAGTTCAAATATCTAGGATCGCTGATCACTGAGCATAACTCCGTTTCTGTGGACATTTCATCGAGGATCGCAGCAGGCTACCGAGCATTTTACGCCAATATAAAAATTTTCAAGTCTCCTCATATATCGCGCAAAATAAAATTGGACATCTACAAGGCGCTGATAAGACCAGTTATCACCTTTGGTTGTGAGTCTTGGACGCTGACAGCACAAAACATCCAGAAAATCGCTGTAACTGAGCGTAAGATCATAAGAAGAATTCTCGGTCCTATTAAAGAAGGAGCCACGTTCAGAATGCGAATGAATCACGAGATCAGAAATGATCTCGATAAAGTTGACATCATTGGATTCATAAAATCGTCAAGGCTAAGATGGCTTGGGCACGTACTTCGTTCACAAAATCGGACCACCAAACAGGCCTTGGAGTCGGCACCAACGAAAGTAGGACCTCGTGGGAGACCACCTACCCGATGGATGGACGACGTTGAAAGGGACCTAAACACACTCGGTCACCGTGTCTGGCGTTCTCTTGTGGCGGATCGAATTATTTGGAGGAGCATCGTTGAGGCGGCCAAATCCCTTCATGGGATGTAGCGCCAGCGGAAGAAGAAGAAGAAGAAGAAACATAACAGACACAAGCGCTGGGACGAATTAGGCTCAGCTTGGAAATGGCTGGCAGGTAATCCAGATGCAATGGATTTACGAGTGATCAACAGCACAATGAATGAGTTGATTGAAGAAAACAACCAACAATTCCGGGTGAATGAACAAATTAATGAGAGGATCCGATTAATTACAGACACCGTAAATAAGGCCGTAACAAGTAACGCAATGGCCAACAAGGTAATACTCAGCGAGTTGGAAACGATAACGCTAATAATAAACATAGAAACTGTGAACACCATACTGGAGGACATTCAAGAAGCGATCATCAAAACCAAGATCGAACTACCTAGCAGTAAGATTCTATCATTAAAAGAAATTATTATGATAAAAGATCTACTTATCAACCAAGGAATCAACATTACGCTCTCAGATGAGGCCCTGCAATACGTAAGACCGAAGATAGCTGTAAAAAGGGACATACTACTGTACATACTAGAGGTGCCGAAACTACAAGAGGCAAAATCGGCCGCATTAATGATCGCTCCACTAACAATCAAAGATACAATTATCAAAAACTATCCACAGCATCTCATCAAATCAGAACAACAGTTATTTTTAACATTAAACTATAAAAACTTTGTTCAAAGACATGCAGATATCCAGGAATTCGAGGACGACTGTATTAAACCGTTAATAATGGGGACCAGAAGTCATTGCAACGTCTCGTCAAACAAAGAAACGACGCTGCATCTCATTGCCGAGGATAAATTATTAATAGACAACGCAAAAAACGAAACGCTATCATCGGACTGTGGACCAACCAACCGCACGCTGACAGGCAATTTCTTAATAACTTTTTGGAATTGTACATTAACAATCAGCAATAAAAAATTCCAATCGTTCGAAATTAAAAGTGAGACCCAGGAAATCCAAGGAGTTCTACACAACCTACAAATAAGCCGACAGCTAATTAACGAAAGCAATATCGAGTCAATCAAACAACAAAATATCCAAAATCGCAAGAAGCTATCACAGGTGTATCTCAGACAAACGGGCCATCAATATTGGATATGGACGTTATCAGGAGGTGTATCCCTATCAACAATAGGTGTATTAATGCTATTCGCCTATATTATCATACATCTACGTGCCACACGAATAATAATAGGCAACTCAAACAAATCCAAGTCAACGACATCTAAAGAGCATGAAACTATGGAGTGTTCATCTACAAAATCAAACCTTGAAATAGGATCAAAGAACGAGGACGTTCTTTCTCTACCCCCGGGAGGAGTTATATTATCATAAGTGCTGCAACCGCAAATAACATAAAGTACAACACACAAAGGTGAAGAATGTGAAAGATATTAAGTTGCAGACATAACAACATCGCGATACAACGGAGTTCTATTTCAACAACGCGCAATAATTGAAAATCATTTTTTATGCAATTCTTAGTTTTAGTGGGAAATAATTGTAAAGCTTAGATAAGCATTTTTCTTTTAGATTATAAATTATAATTCAGAATTACATTTTAGTTAGTTAAGATTTAAAATTCAAGAATGTAACAACTAAAAGTATAAAAATAATAAAGTTGATAACAATAAATATTTTTTTTTATGTTCGTATAAGTCTATAACTCATAAATATATTTTAATGATCATGAAGAACAGAGTCACCAGAATCAACCGTCAGGTTCAATCGAAGAAACGGATTGTGATGTTCACAATGATGTTGTTATTATTCCGTTTGAAAGCGCCACTTATAATTCCTCTTAAGTTGTCTTTGGCAAAGGCAATCACAGCTTCCCAATGACACATGGAATTTAAAATCTGGTTAATCAAAATCAACTATAATAAAGGAGATGAAACTTTATGAAGCTATACCGGAACAACCATACAGCCATTCAACTGAATCTGAGCGTGTGTTCTCTATATCTAACGCATTCGTCACGAAAAAATGGGTTGGCCTATCTGATCATTCTATTTACGTTTTATGTTTTTTAAAAACCTACCCAAAATATAAATATGTACCAACATTTAATGGCGATTATGAGCAATGGAGTTCGTTCAACGACATATTCACCGAGCTCGTCCAAAACAACAACCAGCTATCCAACACAATCAAACTAACATACTTGAAGCCAAGTTACAAAAAGGGGCAGCCCAGTTAATCAATCATCTCTCAACAACTGGTGACAATTATAAGAGAGCCTGGGAAATACTGTAAGCAAGGTACAACAACGCCAGGTTACTGGCAAATAAGTACTTCAACTGATTGTTGTCGCTACCAACAATACATATAGAGCATCAGCGAGAACAATTCAATCTTTGCATGATATTGCAACCAAAATGCTACACAACATTAACAAGCTAGATAGAGATGAACTCTCCTTTTGAAGCATTATACGAAACAACGTTAGGAAAACCAAGAGAAATTCCGAAAATGAAGGAATTTTTTGACTTTCTATCTAGAAAGGACATCACCGAAGTGTCAAATACGCCACCACAACAAATGACACGGTCAATCACAGCTCCAGTCCTATTCAGCCTGCACTCAGCCTGTACACAAAAGAACTGATTGAATGCGATCAACTAAACTCACCAAAGATACAAACAATAGCCTACGCGGATGATTTGGTCATTTACGGTACGGAAAATAAAATATAAATCATCACACAAAACATCCAAAAAGCAATGGACTACACTTTGGATTATTTGCACACATGGCATAAAGATCAACTCGACGAAATGCGAGGCAATCCTCTTTCGTAAACGATACCAACTATCGACAGCTGACACACGTAACAATTTGAGAGTTCGATTCGAGAATTCATCTGTTTCCACGTTTTCCTTCGCAGAATCTAGGTAAATTAAATTTTTTATTGTGATTGTCGAAATTAAATCAATTATTTTATTATTAAATTTGAAACTGTCAGTCATTATGAAATCAGTGGAAACATTTTAAAAAGTTACCGACAGAAGAAAAAGCTGTGTGTGGAAAATGTGCAAAATGTTATCATGTCAGGAGGATCGTCTACCACTAGTCAGGGCGGATCAGGAGGATCGTCTATCACAAGTCTTATCAGACATTTAAGGCACATTCATCAAATTAAAATTTCTGAAGCAAGTACAAGCATTAACTAATCTGAGCAAATGACGTTACCCAGTAATAAAGGATTAAAAAGACATAGATAGTTTTATTAAAAAAGGGGCATGCTCATTACTCGAGATAATTGCGAAATTGATTATGCTTTGGATGAGTTTACCGGATAATGGCTTTCCAAAAGCAGTTTATTAGACAATCTCTTGCCAAATGCAGTTATTTGTTGCTAAGAAGCAAAGATGAAATCATGAAACTTGCTCATGAATTTTACAATATGTACAGTAAAAATCGAAGCTTGTAATATCTTACAGAATTATACAAAAAAAAAAAAATCTTAGACTCACTAGAATTTCTGGAAGTTGCCCATTTAGCAAATGTGTAGAAACTGTGCAAACAACTCTCGATGATTTCAATTTAAGTTTTTCTAATATTGGGGTTGCACAACGGATGGTGATGATAAAATTTGGAGAACTAATTCCAGTACATCACCAACTATGCTACAATCATGCAATTCATTTTGCTGTTTCAGATGTATTGTATTCCGAATCAAAAACCTGTGATCAACCTGACATCGCAGACTCTAGTACTAAAAATGATTTGGATTTGGAAAATGAATATAATCGAGCACAGACGACAATCTCATGGAAATTTGTTTTCGAGATGATATCAACAATATTTTAAAGAATATTCGTACAGTAATTAGACTTTTTAGAAAATTTCCCGTGCGCAATTCAATTTTACAGAAACATATTTTATCCGACTATGAAAAGGAATACGCCTTACTGCTAGACTGCAAAACGAGATGGAATACCATTGAACAAGAACGATTTTTGTTAGTAAAAGATTGTATTTCCCAAGCTGTAATTAATACGAAAATAGACACCTTAAACTGTTTCGTTGCCTCAGATATTTCAGCACTGGAGGATTTGCTAAAAATACTTAAGATGAATAAAATTCCGATTGAAACGCTTGGTAAAAAAGGTGCGAATTTTCTTCAAAGTGAAGCCGTTTTTACAAGAAACAAGAAGTTAGTGTATCTAATTAAATTTCTTCAAAATCCACAAAGTTAAAAATATGTGAGCTCATACGGCACGCTGAAGAAATGGTCGAAGGAGGAAATAATTAAGTTGGCGAAGGAGTTCATGACGAGGCTGTTCAATTCAGATGTCATATCCGATTCATCTTCATCTGAAAATAATGAGACCTCTCACACGGTACATAATATTTCTCTGTCTGAAAAATTGGGCGCTACAATAAAATCACATTTAACGGAAATGCCAATCAACGAAGACGCAAAAGGTTTGATCGCTTAAAATTTAACTGGCATCTGTTTCTTGAACAATTTTCTAAAAAAACAATAAAGCTTTAGTTTATTTCCAAAATGTTGTTTATTATTTTTTTTCCATTTTTCTCGAGTTCTCGGAAAATCTAATTGATTACTCGAATTCTCGAGAACAAAAAATTGTCGAGTTTTCGAATGCTCTAGTAACAATTGGAAGAAATTCCAAGTCAACATAGCTGGTATGAACTGTATGCAAAAACCAACAGTGAAGTACCTAGGAATAAATTTAGACCGGCTTCTCTACTTAGACGACCACATAGTACAACAAATAACGGAAGCCAAAAAAATCTTCCATTACAATAGAAGTATTTTCGGGACATCCGGCATCACAACTGCAGTAAAACAAATATGTTATAAAACTTTGGTTGCCCTATTTGGTGGAACCTAGGTCTAAATTCGATGGAGAAAATAAGAGTGTTTGAACGGAATTGCCTTCGATACTGCCATGAAGAATTCCGGAAAGCAAGCACAGGCTACAAACATTACATCTCAAATCAACAGCAATACAACAAATTTGGTAAAGACCGTATAGACCTATACCTATTAATGCAGATAAGTAACCATATCAAAAGAACAACCGAAACAACGGAGAACTCGTTAGTATTTGCACCCTACTATACCGAAGATAAAATAAACAAAATAAGCTGCCAAAAAGAAAACAACCCAGATACAGAAACATTCCCCTATTTGGACCGAATAGGTTTTATCGAAGATAAAAAGCACAATATACCCACTCATCTATCACCTAGAAAGATGGCAAAACACAAAAGGATTTGATGACCAAATCTGCGCCAACAGAGACGAATATCACATATAATAACCGTCATAAATTCTCAAATATCCTTATAGACCCGCAAAAGAACGCAAGAAATCGGACAAAATATTGGTGGCTCAACCCGCAACCACTCTAAAACCAATCAACAGAGGGAAAAGTCACACAACCCAACACAATCCAGATCATAAATATAAAAGCGTAGGGAATAATGAGCCGGTAGTGGGAATGGCGAAGGAACGATCGAAATAGAAATAGTTTGGCAATTTTTAATTTTAACCCTTTTTTAGCAAACACTATACTAAGACAAAACATTGAAATCCACACAAAAATTAACGTAAAAAAAAGACTGATTGAATTTATATAAAAATTAAAGATTATAAAAAGAGACTCCAATGGAGCAGATTTTATCAAAATTATAAATGTACAGGGCTCTTTATGATTTGCTAAAAATAAAGCGTGATTTAAAGAAAAACAAAAAAATAACCACAAATGACACCATCACAATGAGAGTACTTTAGCTTACACATCGAAGCTTTAATATTCAACAGACTAACAACTATCTGAAACTTATATTGACACTAGAGCATGGACCCATCTTAACAACATAAAATTAGCGGATCCATACTACAATCAATCTCAACCGATTGATCTCATACATGGAGCAGATTACTATTCATTGATAATAGCTAATAGCATTATCAAAGGTAGCCATCGAGAACCATTGGCACAAAACACAGAGTTCGGATGGATCATAAACAATGGTGAAGAACAACAATGGTGACAACCAAATCAATCGAGGGCCAACTGAAGTTATTTGTGAAGATTGACAACATTCCTGAGGAAAGAAGCCGTACGGAAGAAGAAAATCAGGGAAGAGACATTCCAAACAACATTGAAACGGCATGTTGATGGACGATATACAGTAAAAATTCATTTAAGGACAATCACATCAAACTTGGAGAATCCCGGAGAAGAGCCTCAGCCAGACTACTGCAAATCGAGGAAAGATTTATAAAAAACACGTCATATAAGCAATTATATTAAGAATTCATGCACGAATACATTGATCTAAACCACATGGAGTTAACACAATAAAAACTAGAAGATGAAACTGCCGAAAAAATGGGATCCGCTCAAAATGCGATATTTTAACACGCGATATTTCAAAACGCAATATGACGAAACGCGATATGGTACAAAACGCGATATTTCAAAACGCGATATGGTACAAAACGCGATATTTTAAAATAATAATAATTATTAATCTTCCTTCATTTAATAAAATTTTCCTTCACCAAAATGATGAAAATGAACATGTACGATCAGAACTAGGAAATCGCGTTTTGAAATATCGCGTTTCGAAATATCGCGTTTTGTACCATATCGCGTTTTGAAACATCGCTTTTTGAAATATCGCGTTTTAAAATATCGCGTTTCAAATGGGACCCCGAAAAAATATACTACATAACTCACCAGGCAGCGCAACAACCAAACTTCGAGTGGTGTTTGATGCATCAGCAAAAACAACTACTGGAGTCTCACTAAACGACATTATGATGAATGGCCCCAAACTGCAAGAGGATTTAGCTGACATACTACTACGATTAAGAAAACACAAGATGACATTGAAAAAATGCTTCGTCAGTTTGGCTTAACACAGAAGATCAAAACTATCACCGTATACTGTGGAGAAATGAGCCACCCAAGCCCATAAAGGCATATAAGTATGTATATATTGTGCGACAGTCAAAGAGACAACATTTAATTAGTAAACAATAAAATTAAATTAAATTTACGATTGAGTGAAGTCTTTTATTTTCAATTTATTCTTTGGAAGTTCAAACACGGAGAATTTTTTTTGGAGTTCAATCAGAAATAAACTCCATCATTTTTCATTCAGATTGTACGATTTTAATAAAATGTCTTCTTAGAATTAAAATTTGAAAAAATTTTCGATAGTAATTAAGAAAAATAAAAAAGTAACGCCTAAAAACCAAAAAGGCCTAAATCCCACCATTAAAAATATTTCTTGTTAAAATATGTTTTTCATGCAACACTCAAAAGTTCAATTTCGCTATCAAGAATCATTACCAAATAGAAAAATAAAATATTGAATCAGTTTTTCCGAAAATATCCGAAATATTTCAACAAAAAACCGGATCCTACAGTCCTAGCTGGTGCAATAAACGTGTTTACTAATCCCAAAGAACTTGGTCAAATTTAGCCATAAATGCTAAAGCGAGCCGCTAGCGATGATTCCGCAACATCCTCAGCCAACAACGGTGGCCAACAGCTGAACCACAAGCTGTTGGGCCACCAAAGGCTGTGGATGTTGCGGAATCACCGCTAACGACTCGTTTGCATTGTATTTCTCCAAACTGATCATAGTCCCTGTCTGAAATTGTAGTCACCTTTTGTCATCTCGCTTTAGTTTGGATTATGTAGATTTTACGTTCTTCAACCGGTGAAATATGGTTTAACAATTTTGTATATATACTGCGAGATGTGTCGTTCAAGTTCTAGCGAATTTTAATTTCATCAACAAAAAAATATCAATAAATACAAATTTAATTTAGCTGTGTGTATGGGTGTTCAAAACAAAATTATTCGATTTATTTTGTTTGAAATGAAAATTAACGGTGGTTTTGGTTATAAAAAAAAATGAATAACAAGTTTTGCTTGTACAATTGTACACAATGTATGTACTTACTTGTATTGATTTTTTGTTTAATTTGTCCTTTTCAATTGTTTTGCAAATTATGATGCATAAAAAAGAATAAACAAACGAAATAATAGTAGGTTGCAGCGTTGCCACAGCTGTTTTTCGCGCGACGCGATTTTTTTCAATTTTCAAATTTTACCTTAATTAAAACAAATTTGATTCTAAATGTTTGAAGACACTATCAAATTCAATTTCAATCTATAACATCTTTTAATAATTTTTATTGAACAATAATAATTATTCAAAATCCGCGCGCGAAATTTTAATATTCGCTCAATAAAATTTATAATTTAACAATTAAAATTATTAAGTTCCTAAAAAATTAATATGATGTTTTATAGAATGCAATTTAATTTGATAGTTTCTTCAAACATTTAGAATTAAATTTGTTTTCGCGCGAAAAACAGATGTACCAACATAATTACTTGTATGGAATATGGGGCATTTTTGCTTATGTTTATAAAACATCCTCAACCCCCAAAAAAACATGTAAAAATTGCAAAGTGCACAAATACGACTGTGCGCAATTACGAAATACCTCGCATTGTTAAAAAAAGTTAATTACACATCTAACATTGTCCCTTATTTAAGTGAGTTAAAATAAAATAATGCGAGTTTATGAATTTACTATTAGTATACCTATACCATCTTTGGTTAAACCACATTCCTGAAAAATCTTGAAATATTTTAGAAGTACCAAAATCTCGAAAATATTCTTCAGACTCATGAAAATCTCGAACCGATCAATAATATTCTCTGAAACTCTAAAAGATCTCAAATAATACGGACATTCTTCAATAATCTCGAATAATCTGGGAAACCGCTTCAAACAATTTCGAAACTATCCAATAGCCTTGAGGCAAAATAACACATTTTTACTATTATTTTGGCAGTTAATCGCATCTGTGTCATAAAGTTGGTGTGACAGTTTTGACAGTATTGATTTCTATTTAATCAACATATATTTACTTATACAACAACAGCCAAACATGTCAAAAGCTTCAGAACCATGGGTTCAGGCATCCAATTTAACACGAAAAATCGTATTCTAGAACTATATACCGATTATACTAATACAAAATTATACTGATATTTCTAACCGTGTAACTGACCATATTCCAGAGCTTTATCCAAAAATTATTTTAGAATTCCCTTCCTAACACACATGTGGAATTTGATGACACGGTTAAGGAATAGCCAAGTTCCATCCTACCTGGCCAACTTCCAGAATTTCATCCAAACAATATTTTAGAATTCCATTTACAACACACACGTCGAATTTCATCTTAATCGGTCGATAAACAGGCAATTTTCATCATATAAACAATTTGTTAACTACCCACTACATCCTAATGCAACCCCAACTCAACTTCAACTCAACCCGCAAATTGACCACTAACTTAACCTTGAAATCAATTCCAAATTCAATGCCCAATTCAATAATCAAACCAGTATATTATATAAAAAAATCGTAAATACTTATAAAACCAGGTATTTTGGGTCAATTCGTATGGCAGGTACCCCACCCTCTTGACGTACAGTCTCCAAAAGCTTTTCAAATCTCCGCCTTGACCATAGAAACAGCTTGGCGAAAAAAAAAAAATCCAAATCGGACAAGCAGTTCTCGAGATACCATGGGTCCAGACGTCCAGACATCCAGACAGACGTACGGATATTTTTTTATTTTGCTTTTTCAGACTCAGGGACTTTCAAAACGTCAAGAAAAATGATTTTGGACCAACCAAATTTTTCGTCATTTTTGACAAGATTTCAATACTTTGGTCTTTTTAGACCGAAGTAATTATATCTATTCAAGAAGTGCCAGGCTGCGGTAAATCAACATGGATTTTAAATTCACATATAATTGGAAAAGATCTCATCCTCAGTTCTACGAAGCATGGCATTAATGACATAAAAACTAAGGTGGCTTTCCAATATAAAAAAGCTGGTAAAAACTTTGAAGATATCAAAACCAACTACCCCACGATTGCTTCTTACCTTTTAAATGGATTCAAGAAATATGATATGGTTTATTTCGACTAGTACATGATGGTACATGCTGGACTATTGGGCCTACTGGCTTTGTTAAGTGTTCATTCTGGGAGATCAAAACCAAATACCGTACATCGACCGGCTTAATTACGTCAATTAACTTAATTAATCAACGAAATCAGAGCACAATTGCAGATTTTCGATTTTTCTGGCTCTGAATATGTGGGCTATGGTTCAGTTGATTTTCAATAAAATTGAATTCTCTGCGAAATGTGTAGAAATGTGCGAGCGATCCAAATGACCGTTGGCATGACGATTACAGGTCTCAACGCCTATTGATAGAGGTACCAATCAACGAAATCGGACCACAATTGCAGATTTTCGATTTTTCTGGCTCTGAATTTGTGGGCTATGGTTCAGTTGATTTTCAATAAAATTGAATTTTCTGCGAAATGTGTAGAAATGTGCGGGCGATCCAAATGACCGTTGGCATGACGATTACAGGTCTCAACGCCTATTGATAGAGGTATCAATCAACGAAATCGGACCACAATTGCAGATTTTCGATTTTTCTGGCTCTGAATTTGTGGGCTATAGTTCAATTGATTTTCAATAAAATTGAATTTTCAGCGAAATGTGTAGAAATGTGCGAGCGATCCAAATGACCGTTGGCATGACGATTACAGGTCTCAACGCCTATTGATACAAGTATCAATCAACGAAATCGGAGCACAATTGCAGATTTTCGATTTTTCTGGCTCTGAATTTGTGGGCTATAGTTCAGTTGATATTGAATTTTCTGCGAAATGTGTAGGAATGTGCGAGCGATCCAAATGACCGTTGGCATGATGATTACAGGTCTCAACGCCTATTGATAGAGGTATAAATCAACGAAATCGAAGCACAATTGCAGATTTTTCATTTTTCTGGCTCTGAATTTGTGGGCTATAGTACAGTTGATTTTCAATAAAATTGAATTTTCTGCTAAATGTGTAGAAATGTGCGAGCGATCCAAATGACCGTTGGCACGACGATTACAGGTCTCAATGCCTATTGATAGAGGTATCAATCAACGAAATCGCAGCACAATTGCAGATTTTCGATTTTTCTGGCTCTGAATTTGTGGGCTATAGTTCAGTTGATTTTCAATAAAATTGAATTTTCTGCTAAATGTGGAGAAATGTGCGAGCGATCCAAATGACCGTTGGCATGACGATTACAGGTCTCAACGCCTATTGATAGAGGTATCAATCAACGAAATCGGAGCACAATTGCCGATTTTTCATTTTTCTGGCTCTGAATTTGTGGGCTATAGTACAGTTGATTTTCAATAAAATTGAATTTTCTGCAAAATGTGTAGAAATGTGCGAGCGATCCAAATGACCGTTGGCATGACGATTAAAGATTTCAACGCCTATTGATAGAGGTATCAACCAACGAAATCGGAGCACTATTGCAGATTTTTCATTTTTCTGGCTCTGAATTTGTGGGCTATAGTTCAGTTGATTTTCAATAATTGAATTTTCTGATAAATGTGTAGAAATGTGCTAGTGATCCAAATGACCGTTGGCATGACGATTACAGGTCTCAACGCCTATTGATAGAGGTATCAATCAACGAAATCGCAGCACAATTGCAGATTTTTCATTTTTCTGGCTATGAATTTGTGGGCTATAGTTCAGTTGATTTTCAGTAAAATTGAATTTTCTGCAAAATGTGTAGAAATGTGCGAGCGATCCAAATGACCGTTGGCATGATGATTACAGGTCTCAACGCCTATTGATAGAGGTATCAACCAACGAAATCGGAGCACAATTGCAGATTTTTCATTTTTCTGGCTCTGAATTTGTGGGCTATAGTACAGTTGATTTTCAATAAAATTGAATTTTCTGCTAAATGTGTAGAAATGTGCGAGCGATCCAAATGACCGTTGGCACGACGATTACAGGTCTCAATGCCTATTGATAGAGGTATCAATCAACGAAATCGCAGCACAATTGCAGATTTTCGATTTTTCTGGCTCTGAATTTGTGGGCTATAGTTCAGTTGATTTTCAATAAAATTGAATTTTCTGCTAAATGTGGAGAAATGTGCGAGCGATCCAAATGACCGTTGGCATGACGATTACAGGTCTCAACGCCTATTGATAGAGGTATCAATCAACGAAATCGGAGCACAATTGCCGATTTTTCATTTTTCTGGCTCTGAATTTGTGGGCTATAGTACAGTTGATTTTCAATAAAATTGAATTTTCTGCAAAATGTGTAGAAATGTGCGAGCGATCCAAATGACCGTTGGCATGATGATTAAAGATTTCAACGCCTATTGATAGAGGTATCAACCAACGAAATCGGAGCACTATTGCAGATTTTTCATTTTTCTGGCTCTGAATTTGTGGGCTATAGTTCAGTTGATTTTCAATAATTGAATTTTCTGATAAATGTGTAGAAATGTGCTAGTGATCCAAATGACCGTTGGCATGACGATTACAGGTCTCAACGCCTATTGATAGAGGTATCAATCAACGAAATCGCAGCACAATTGCAGATTTTTCATTTTTCTGGCTATGAATTTGTGGGCTATAGTTCAGTTGATTTTCAGTAAAATTGAATTTTCTGCAAAATGTGTAGAAATGTGCGAGCGATCCAAATGACCGTTGGCATGATGATTACAGGTCTCAACGCCTATTGATAGAGGTATCAACCAACGAAATCGGAGCACAATTGCAGATTTTTCATTTTTCTGGCTCTGAATTTGTGGGCTATAGTACAGTTGATTTTCAATAAAATTGAATTTTCTGCTAAATGTGTAGAAATGTGCGAGCGATCCAAATGACCGTTGGCACGACGATTACAGGTCTCAATGCCTATTGATAGAGGTATCAATCAACGAAATCGCAGCACAATTGCAGATTTTCGATTTTTCTGGCTCTGAATTTGTGGGCTATAGTTCAGTTGATTTTCAATAAAATTGAATTTTCTGCTAAATGTGGAGAAATGTGCGAGCGATCCAAATGACCGTTGGCATGACGATTACAGGTCTCAACGCCTATTGATAGAGGTATCAATCAACGAAATCGGAGCACAATTGCCGATTTTTCATTTTTCTGGCTCTGAATTTGTGGGCTATAGTACAGTTGATTTTCAATAAAATTGAATTTTCTGCAAAATGTGTAGAAATGTGCGAGCGATCCAAATGACCGTTGGCATGACGATTAAAGATTTCAACGCCTATTGATAGAGGTATCAACCAACGAAATCGGAGCACTATTGCAGATTTTTCATTTTTCTGGCTCTGAATTTGTGGGCTATAGTTCAGTTGATTTTCAATAAAATTGAATTTTCTGCTAAATGTGTAGAAATGTGCTAGTGATCCAAATGACCGTTGGCATGACGATTACAGGTCTCAACGCCTATTGATAGAGGTATCAATCAACGAAATCGGAGCACAATTGCAGATTTTCGATTTTTCTGGCTCTGAATTTGTGGGCTATAGTTCAGTTGATATTGAATTTTCTGCGAAATGTGTAGGAATGTGCGAGCGATCCAAATGACCGTTGGCATGATGATTACAGGTCTCAACGCCTATTGATAGAGGTATAAATCAACGAAATCGAAGCACTATTGCAGATTTTCGATTTTTCTGGCTATGAATTTGTGGGCTATAGTTCAGTTGATTTTCAGTAAAATTGAATTTTCTGCAAAATGTGTAGAAATGTGCGAGCGATCCAAATGACCGTTGGCATGATGATTACAGGTCTCAACGCCTATTGATAGAGGTATCAACCAACGAAATCGGAGCACAATTGCAGATTTTTCATTTTTCTGGCTCTGAATTTGTGGGCTATAGTACAGTTGATTTTCAATAAAATTGAATTTTCTGCTAAATGTGTAGAAATGTGCGAGCGATCCAAATGACCGTTGGCACGACGATTACAGGTCTCAATGCCTATTGATAGAGGTATCAATCAACGAAATCGCAGCACAATTGCAGATTTTCGATTTTTCTGGCTCTGAATTTGTGGGCTATAGTTCAGTTGATTTTCAATAAAATTGAATTTTCTGCTAAATGTGGAGAAATGTGCGAGCGATCCAAATGACCGTTGGCATGACGATTACAGGTCTCAACGCCTATTGATAGAGGTATCAATCAACGAAATCGGAGCACAATTGCCGATTTTTCATTTTTCTGGCTCTGAATTTGTGGGCTATAGTACAGTTGATTTTCAATAAAATTGAATTTTCTGCAAAATGTGTAGAAATGTGCGAGCGATCCAAATGACCGTTGGCATGACGATTAAAGATTTCAACGCCTATTGATAGAGGTATCAACCAACGAAATCGCAGCACAATTGCAGATTTTCGATTTTTCTGGCTCTGAATTTGTGGGCTATAGTTCAGTTGATTTTCAATAAAATTGAATTTTCTGCTAAATGTGTAGAAATGTGCGAGCGATCCAAATGACCGTTGGCATGACGATTACAGGTCTCAACGCCTATTGATAGAGGTCGAAATCGGAGCACTATTGCAGATTTTCGATTTTTCTGGCTCTGAATTTGTGGGCTATAGTTCAATTGATTTTCAGTAAAATTGAATTTTCTGCAAAATGTGTAGAAATGTGCGAGCGATCCAAATGACCGTTGGCATGATGATTACAGGTCTCAGCGCCTATTGATAGAGGTATCAATCAACGAAATCGCAGCACAATTGCAGATTTTCGATTTTTCTGGCTCTGAATTTGTGGGCTATAGTTCAGTTGATTTTCAATAATAGAATTTTCTGCTAAATGTGTAGAAATGTGCGAGCGATCCAAATGACCGTTGGCATGACGATTACAGGTCTCAAAGCCTTTTGATAGAGGTATCAATCAACGAAATCGGACCACAATTGCAGATTTTCGATTTTTCTGGCTCTGAATTTGTGGGCTATAGTTCAGTTGATTTACAATAAAATTGAATTTTCTGCGAAATGCGTAGAAATGTGCGAGCGATCCAAATGACCGTTGGCGTGACGATTACAGGTCTCAACGCCTATTGATAGAGGTATCAATCAACGAAATCGGAGCACAATTGCAGATTTTCGATTTTTCTCTGAATTTGTGGGCTAAATCTGAACTATGGACTGCTCCCTAAAAAAATATGTTGTGGCTGAAGAGTTAATATTAAAATGAAAAATTCAATTTTATAGAAATTTTTGAACTTTGTCAGCATTTGTGGTGCATCTATCCTATATTTCCAGGTTCACAAATTTTCGGACTTAAAGGAAAAATCGAATTTTAACTTGGACCGCACTTCGACAGAGTTGTGTTTCCGGATTTTCGTTTTATGGACATTTTCAGGATTTTGTTTTTGAGATTTTGTTCTAGATTTTTTGTTTCTGGTTTAAGTAGCCAACCTTAAATTGCCTTTCGTACGAAGAAAACTTATTTATTTAACTAATAACCAAATTAACAATTAATAGTAAATAAAACCCAACTTTTTGTTAACAATTTTTCTTAAATCTCGCCTTAAACAAAATTAATTAAAGAAACTGTGTTTTAATTTTAACACTACTATAACTGCAAACTACAATTTTGAATTAAGATTAAAACGAAAAAAAAAATGTTAAACTCGCAAATCGTATAAAACCGGAGAATTTATTGCAATAACCGAATACCGGACTACCGGACTTATAGTAAAACCATCAGATTCCGGGCAAAAATCTCGAGTTGACCACTCTGAATTCAAGGTGTAGAGATGTTACAATATAATAGATCATGTTTTCCGAAAGAGGCATACTAGAATAGGCATACTATAGAATACTATTCTGACGTTTTTTAAAAGGGGAGAGCTAACATCAATTTAATTATCACGTATTAATAATAATCATTTTCATAATACGAAAATATTTTTGTTTATGTTTACAAAATGCACACATAAAAATGTCATACAATTTTTAACAGCAAATATTTAGTGACACCTAGTGCCATTATGCGAAAGCTGCTTATTTTTTCGGAGTTTTCCGAAAGATGCGGTTTAAGAAAATTTGACATTTAAATCTAGTATGAATGTCTATGATAGTAGGTTGCAGCGTTGCCACAGCTATTTTTCGCGCGACGCGATTGTTTTCTATTTTCAAATTTTACCGGAATTAAAACAAATTTGATTCTAAATGTTTGAAGACACTATCAAATTCAATTTCAATCTATAACATCTTTTAATAATTTATTGGAAAATAATAATTATTCAAAATCCGCGCGCGAAATTTTAATATTCGCGCAACAAAATTTAAAATTAATAATTTATCAATAAAAATTATTAAGTTCCTAAAAAATTAATAAGATGTTTTATAGAATGCAATTTAATTTGATAGTTTCTTCAAACATTTAGAATCAAATTTGTTTTAATTCCGGTAAAATTTGAAAATAGAAAAAAAATCGCGTCGCGCGAAAAACAGCTGTACCAACATAATTACTTGTATGGAATATAGGGCATTTTTGCATATGTTTATAAAACATCCTCAACCCTCAAAAAAAGATGTAAAAATTGCAAAGTGCACACGACTGTGCGCAATTACGAAATACCTCGCAATGCCCCATATTTAAGCGAGTTAATATAAAATAATGCGAGTTTATGAATTTACTATTAGTGCCTATACCATCTTTGGTTAAACCACACTCCCAAAAAATCTTGAAACATTTTAGAAGTATCAAAATCTCGAAAACATTCTTCAGACTCACGAAAATCTCGAACCGATCAATAATATTCTCTGAAACTCTGAAAGATCTCAAATAATACGGACAATCTTCAATAATCTCGAACAATCTGGGAAACCACTTCAAACAATTTCGAAACTATCGAATAGCCTTGAGGAAAAATAACACATTTACTATTATTTTGGCAGTTAATCGTCATTTATTTCCATGTGTAATAAGTAGTTTTTGAAAATGTCAGATTAAGGATTGGCGTTTGTTGATGGTGAAATATCTAAAATTATTAAGAAGAGTGAGTGTGTGGTACAATCATTAGAAATTACGAAATAAATGGTTCTGCAGCAGTAAAACCGTGATGTGATCGGGATGATCACATAAATGTAATGAACGCGAAGAACAGCGAGTTGTAACACAAAGAACGAAAAGAACTGCTTTATCACATCTAGCAGATACATTTTCTGCTCCAATGCTACTGAAATAATGCTAGACCAGAAAATATTTGAAAGATTACATCAGCTTCCGCTATCAGTAGATAAAAATAAACCTGAAAATATAAAGGGCTGAAACCTCACGAGGTGATCAGAATTTCGGTCTTTGGTATTTTCAATGGGGATAGCATTCACCTGTCACCTGTGTCATAAAGTTGGTGTGACAGTTTTGACAGTATTGATTTCTATTTAATCAACATACATTTACTTATACAACAACAGCCAAACATGTCAAAAGTTTCAGCAACATATGGGTACAGGCATCCAATTTAACACGAAAAATCATATTCTAGAACTTTATACCGAAAGTAGTATACAAAATTACACTGATATTTCTAACCGTGTAACTGACCATATGAAATACCAGAGCTTTATCCAAAAATTATTTTAGAATTCCTTTCCTAACACACATGTGTAATTTGATGATACCCGGTTAAGGAATAGCAAAGTTCCATCCTACTTAACCATATTCCAGAACCTTATCTAAAACACATTTTAGAATCCCATTTCCAATTAGGGCATCCAATTCCGCAATACCGGCCCATATTATAGTTTTGATTATTCCGGAAATATCGAATTGCTATTTGTCACTAAAAGTCTATGGCCTGACAGAAACATTTTCTTTAATTGTAAGAAATTATTTTGTAACAATGTTATAGATAACATTACAGGTACAGACAAAAAGTGGTCAATTTAGAGAGCTGTTCAAAATTGTTCACTTTTCAAAGTTTTACTGTGTTTCTTTAAAAATTGCCTTTTGTATTTACCTATTTCATTTTATCCATCCCTAAAATACACCTGTCAAATATGTAAGTGTTGTATTGCTTCTGTATTGGGATGATGTAACTTAAATATTCAATAATTTTGAACCTTGACCCAGAATGCTGATTGCCAATTGCATTGGCACACAAAATATATGATTTGATCAGTTCTTCAAAAACGAAAAAAATAAACATATAGCAAAAGTGTATCTACAAACTTCCTTAAAATCGTTTTATTGATTTACCACTAAGGAAATTAGTGTTTGCTAGTCTTTTGAATTAAATTTGTGGCAGCAAAGGTTTAAAAATGGACAAATATTCAATTTTGTTAGTTCATTTTAGTTTTTCTGCTATAACAAATTCGCTCGTTTTTCAGGCTTCCTGATAAATACAAAAAACGTGTAGGTACTGAGCTTATGGATTGTGAATAGCGAACTAGCCATATGTAACAACTTTAATTTTGGAACGATTTATGTGCCCTCGAGGCCCTATTCATCAGAATGTTTATGAAAATTTACTATCAATCAGCATCGAGCCTGAAAGAGCGTATTTAGAAGCAGGAAATATTGCAAAAAACCGGTTGTTTTTTGTAAAATTTTGATTTTTAATTTTTAATGAAAAATTTGTAATGACTGGAAATTCGTAAACCATTCCGACTCCTAAAAATATTGTTGATCATAATTCCGCAAAAATTCCTTTATCACCGCAATTCAATAATTATCATATTTGGTGCTTACCATCGGCGATTAATGTTCAATGCGATAAATGTGTTGGTTACAATGGGCTTGTAAATAAATAGAATCATCTAGAAATCATGTTCCGTTGATCTAATTGTTTTTATATTGGGTGTGTGTGTGGTTATAACCGGCCCTATAAAAACGCTGACTGCTACCCGGTAAGATAGCGTTCCACCATAGCTGATTCAAGGTGACCCGGGTCATACGTTACAATGGCGCCGAAATAGGGACCCGATTTATTCAAGAACGGGTCAATTTAAAATCAACTCACAGTAAATATTTTTACAGTATTTTGATGTGATATTGGGTTGTGTACTTGTTAAGGTCAGCCTGATTAAGCACTCACGTGGCTTCACCACAAACTTTTTTTTTTCAGTTAGTAGTTATAACACGCGGATTATATGTAATTTTTTTCAATTTTTTTTGTTAATATTTGCTCTCTATTGATTGATTGGATGGTTCATATATGATCGATAGATAGTTTGGAGAATCCAGATTTCCTGATCAATTGAATTATTTTCCTCAATAGTTGGCTGATACCGTAATGTTTTTTTTTTTTTTTTTATATATACAAATTAATGTTAGCCCTGTTGATTGATTGAGTGGTGTATATCAAGTCGATCGATGGTTTGAAGAATTCAAATCTCTCGAATTATTCCATCATACTCTCCTCAATAGCCAGCTAACATTGTTTGTTTGTCATATAATTTCAATCTGGTTCATAATATCAACATTAATCAATTTTAACATGAAGTTATTGGCTGTTATAGCGCAAGGCATTCAATCACCAAATGCCGTTGTTTTTATTATTATTATTATTGTTATGCACTTGAAGGGTCGCTCCCATTAAAGACACAAAATGAAATCATAATTGTTTACATTACGCTACGTAAATATATCGTTAAATAAATAAATAAATAAAATTCGTTAAATTCAAATTAAATAGAACAATTTAATATTTAAAATAAATTAAGTTGGTTTATAGATTCTCGGTAAAAGCATTGTAGGAACCACCATTTGGCTCGCATTGATTATTTTCGCGGGGAATCAAGCATTTGTATACCTTTTGATTATATTAATTTTGCATTCTTTTTGGCACTCCAAATACGTTATAAATTTTATTATTTTCCTTGGAGGTTAACCTAAGTTAGTATTATTTTTTACACATACCACATAGCTGGAATTAATCTAAATCGGTAGTTCATAAAATCACATTTTTTAAAATGGATTTAACCCTTATGTTCGAAGCCTTATCTCCAGAGGAACTGGCTATTGAATTTGATATTCGGGGAATATCCGCTGCACAAGTAGGGGACGAAAATTCGTTTATGGAGAAGCTACAAAACGAAAGCGTAAATCCTAACGCAAAACCACAGCAGACGCATGCGGAATCAGAGGTTGAGGAATTACAGCTGATAACACAGCAACTAAGCCAACTGGATGAATATATTGATCGACCAAACGACGGAACTCTTACGATCCACGATATTAAAAGAAATTTAATAAGAAGTATTCATTGAAAGGAACGAGCCGAGCGACTTCGAAATTCTAAATCAGATCTACCAGGGATAGGTATTGTCCTTAACGCATTCCAAAGAACCGTAACCTATATCAGCAGAGATTTAAAACGCTTTGAAGCTGCAAGGCAGGAAAGTCTACTTCGCAGCGCACAATCAAATAACCCTGGCTCATCAAAAGCGGGTCAACAGGCACCCCAAGAACGCAATTCACGTGAATTAGGTACCTCAGGGGCAATCCGTAAATCCGCTAACGATCTCAGATTATCAACTGCTGAGCAGTCATCTTCATTACGAAGAACCACTTCCGATTTAGAAGACTCCATAGAACGATTGGAAAGAACATTTTCGGAAAAGCTGGAAGAAATGGCCAACAAGTTCAAACAACGTTTGTCCACCTCGCATACATCACACAAATCCAATTCACATGCCACAGATTCAACCTCATCCACTTCTTATCATGGGAGGAACGGTGCACCGAGTGAGAATGTAACGAACAGCACCACTGAAGCTGATAGCTCATCCGAAGCTGGCAGTAGTAGGCATGTGAGACAACGTACTGAACAAAGACGAAGAAAATCCCAATTTTACCAAAACCCCACAAAGTGGAAAATTAAGTTTTCCGGATGCGAAGGCCGCGGAACGGATGAAAACGTACAGGATTTCATCATGAAGTTAGAAGAACATGCCTTACAGGATGATGTATCTAAACAGGAGTTGGTTTATTTGATGAGGAACTTCGTGATAGACAAGGCGGAAAAATGGTACTTCATCTATATTAGGAAATGGGAAATGCGGAAAGCACTTTTGGAACAATTCAGCTCGGTTCAAAACGAGCGATCTTTGAGAAGACACCTACGCAGCAGAACACAATATCCTAGAGAAAGGTTCAACGAATTTCTGTTGGAGATAGAAAGCATGAATTGCCGTTTAGCTAAACCCTTAACTGACGATGAACTATTGGAATCAATTCTGGATAATATGAATCCGGCTTTAAAAAATGCTACTTGTAGCATGCACTTTCAAAATCTCGAACAGTTGAGGAAAGTTTGTGATAATTTTGAGACACTCTGGAGTTCGTCTGGCTTTGATCCGAGAAAATTGGTTGAATCACGAAACCGTCATGTACCTCGAGTTGATCAAGTGACCGAACAAAAAACTTTGAATTGTGAATTTGAAGGTGACAATGACCGGAATGAATACAGTGATTCAGCTAAGGAAACTAATTTGCAAGACGTTAATGCGATCCACCGACAACCGCTAATTCCTACTGTATGTTGGAATTGCAAGGACATCGGACACCGATTTAAGTCCTGCCCGATCGGAAAGACACACGAGTTTTGTGAAGGATGCGGATTAGCTAACATGCAGTACGATAAATGTTTCAAGTGTCAGAAAAAGCGATTGGGAAACGAGATTCCGAACGCGAATTATACTGGGGAACCACGTTCCGGGGAAAACATACAATCCCAGGCCTGTGCAGCAGCAACCATCCCAAACGAGGCATCCAATCACCAAATAAATATCTCAAAAGTACTACCACCTGCTAATTCAAAGAACGGATCGAATACATCAACAATTTCATTATCAGCTGTCAATTATCTTAACGGGCTAGGCAAAACAGCAAATAAACTAACAACACGGCAACATCGAGTTCAACAGTATTGGAAATCAAGGCAAGAATTTTTTTATGCGTGTAGCGTAAGCACTATAAGAGAATATCAAGATTCTGATCCACGCCCTTATGCCAAGATAATGATTGGGAATAAAGTAAAATTTGGTTTGCTTGATAGCGGGGCCAGTATTAGCATTTTGGGCAGAAACTGTGAGGATTTCATTAACTCATTAAATATACCAGTACGAAAACTAAATACGTTTGTACAGACAGCCGATGGTACAGCCAACAATGTGTTAGGTTATGTTTATTTACCTGTAACTTACTGTAACTTACATGGGCTCAACCAAAATTGTTAAATTCTGTTTAGTTCCGACTCTACATTTAGAAATTTATTTAGGCGTAAATTTTTGGAAACAATTTGATCTTGCTCCGGATATAATTAATGAAATCTCAATGGAACCCAAGTCACCATCAAGTTCAACGGACCAACATGACTTAACCCAGGCACAAAAAGCAAAATTGAAGGACGTAATTAGTATGTTTCCGTCATCTTTAACGGGATTGGGAAGAACCAGCCTAATTGAACACGTAATAGATGTCGGAGAGGCGGTACCGATTAAACAAAGGTACTATTTCAGGTCGCCTGCCATTCTTGATATAATTTATCAGGAATTAGATAGAATGTTGTCTTTAGGTGTCATAGAGGAGAGCAAAAGTCCTTGGAGCTCCCCTATGGTTCTAGTACGAAAGGAAAACGGCAAAGTGAGGCTCTGTTTGGATTCCAGAAAAATCAACCTGATCACCAAGAAAGATGCTTATCCTCTACCGATAATAGATGGATTAATAAGCCGGCTGCAGGAAACACAAATAATAACTAGCCTAGACCTCAAAGATGCCTTCTGGCAAATTCCATTATCAAGCAAATCTAAAGAAATTACAGCCTTCACAGTCCCGGGTCGCCCGCTCTACCAATTCTGCGTCATGCCGTTTGGGTTGTGTAATGCGCCCCAAACCATGTGCAGACTTATGGACAGAGTGATTCCTCATCAGTTACGAGACCAAGTCTTCGTATACCTGGACGATCTACTTATAATATCCGCTAATTTTGAGGAACACTGCGAAATTTTAAAATCGGTTGCCGAACATCTAACCTCAGCAGGATTAACAATTAACTTAGCTAAAAGTAGATTCGTCCTAAAGGAAACAAAATACCTGGGATACTTAATTGGAGAACCAGGTCTCAGAACAGACCCATCAAAAGTAGAGGCTATTAAAAATTTCCCTACGCCAAAAACTACGAAACACGAAAGACGCCTACTAGGCCTGTCTGGATGGTACCGTCGCTTCGTACCAAATTTTTCAGAAGTTACAGCGCCTATCACTAACCTTCTTCGAAAAGGCATCAAATTTAAATGGAATGAGGAAGCAGAAATGGCATTAGAAAAACTAAAAACTTTACTTAGCAATGCTCCAGTTCTTCACAACCCCGACTTCAACAAGCCTTTCGTTATACGATGTGATGCAAGCACGCAGGGGATCGGTAGTGTGTTGTACCAGTTAGATAATGATGGAAACGAAGCGCCAATAGCATTCATGTCCCAAAAATTAAATTCTGCGCAACGCAATTATTCGGTGACAGAGCTGGAGTGTCTTGCGGCAATCGTCAGCATAAAAAAATTTCGTGCCTACGTTGAAGGTTACCAGTTCACCCTGATTACCGACCATGCCAGTCTTCAATGGCTGATGACTCAAAAAGACCTTAGCGGTAGATTAGCTGGCTGGAGCATGAAGCTACAGGGGTATAATTTCAAAACCATACACCAAAAAGGAAGCGAAAACATTGTTGCCGATACACTATCGCGGGTTTATTGTGACACAATAAAACAATTCACTACCGATATGAAGCTGCATAATTCTGAAATTATACCTGAAGATATTCAAGACATAGCTTACCAAGAAATCAGGAATAAAGTAGAAACTAATCCACAGGAATATCCAAACCTAATCGTACAGTCAAAACGTTTATTTATACGCTTGGAACCACGAAAGAATGAAGCGTTGTCAGACATTCCTACTTGGAAATTGTGGATACCGTGTGAAGTGAGATCCCAGCTTATAAGGAAGGAACATTGCCCACCAGATAGTGCTCATGGAGGAGTAAAGAAAACACTGGAACGGCTGCGCCGTTTATACTATTGGCCAAGAATGTCAGCCGAAGTGTTTAAATGGGTAACCAATTGTGAGATTTGCAAACAGACAAAAGCCACTAACCAGTGCCTGCGTCCTTCATTAGGGAAAAATGTGATAACCGAGAGGCCGTGGCAAAAGATTTAGATCGACCTTTTGGGACCTTATCCCAGAACATCCACCGGAAAAACCATGGTGCTTATCGTATTGGATCATCTCACGAAGTTCGTAATTTTAAAAGCTCTAAATAATGGCACCGCTTTAAAAATAGTTGATTTTCTGCAAAATGAACTCTTCCCGCTGTATAGTGTACCGGAAGTGATACACTCGGATAATGGCGTTCAATTCGTGGGTAAAGAATTTTCACAGTTAATTAAAGAATATGGTATTCGGCACGTAAAAACAGCGTATTATTCACCCCAGGCAAACGCATCGGAGCGAGTAAATCGTTCGGTGGTTGCAGCATTGAGAGCCTACGTAAAAGGGAAACATAACAGTTGGGATAAATATTTGGCGCAAATTGGTAGTGCTCTTAGAAATTCCATTCACCAATCCAGCCAGTACTCCCCGCACTTTTTAATGTATGAGTATCATAAAATCTCCCATGGAAGTGAGTATAAATTACTAAGAGAGCTGGACATACTAAGAGAAAACCAGGTTGAATGGATGAATTTATCTGATAGAATCAGCATAATCCACGACGAAGTTCGGCATAACTTAGAACGGGCTTATTCAAATTACGCAAATCGATACAATTTAAGAACTCGCCAAAGGGAGCTTTCGTTGGGACAAAAAGTTTTTGTACGGCAACATTCCTTGAGCGATTCGGCAAATAAATTCACGGCTAAATTTGCTTATCAGTATCTTAAAGCTTACGTGAAAGAAAAACGTGGGGATGTATACTACAAACTGGAGATGAAAACGACAAAGAATTAGGAGTTTTCCACCTGATGGATATAACGTCATGAATAGTTCTAATTCCCAATCTCTTCAGCTCCAAATCCCGATAGTTAACCTAAGATTAAACTTAACTTTGGTATTTGTACCTGCCCTGTAATGACTGGAAATTCGTAAACCATTCCGACTCCTAAAAATATTGTTGATCATAATTCCGCAAAAATTCCTTTATCACCGAAATTCAATAATTATCATATTTGGTGCTTACCATCGGCGATTAATGTTCAATGCGATAAATGTGTTGGTTACAATGGGCTTGTAAATAAATAGAATCATCTAGAAATCATGTTCCGTTGATCTAATTGTTTTTATATTGGGTGTGTGTGTGGTTATAACCGGCCCTATACAAACGCTGACTGCTACCCGGTAAGATAGCGTTCCACCATAGCTGATTCAAGGTGACCCGGGTCATACGTTACAAATTATAAAAAAAAAAAATCAATTCCGGAATTGATACCGGAATCAAATGCATTCAAATCCGAAAATTCCGGAATCACATTTTTGCCAAAAATTGGATGCCCTATTTCCAATACATATGTCGAATTTCATTATAATCGGTTGACAAATGGGCAAGTTCCAGAACTTCTTGCAAAAAACATGTGAAAATCCCATTTCCAACACACATGTCGAATTTCAACATAATCGGTTGAGAAATAGGCAAGTTCCATCACACTTGGCTATGTTCCAGAAATTCATCCAGAAATCATTTTGAAATCCCAGAACTTTATCCAAAAAACATTTTAGAATCCCATTTCCAACGCACATGTCGAATTTCATCTTAATCGGTTGATAAATAGGCAAGTTCCATCATACTTGGGCATATTCCAGAACATTATCCAAAAATCATTTTAGATTCCCATTTCAGACACACATGTCGAATTTTATAATAATCAGTTGATAAATAGGCAAGTTCCATCATATAAAAAATTTGTTAACTACTCACTAAATTCTAATCCAACCCAAACTCAACTCCAACCCAACTTCAACTCAACCCGCAAATTGACCCCAAACTTAACCTTCAAATCATTTCCCAATTCAATAATCAAACCAGCTTATATAAAAAATCGTAAATATATATATATAACCAGGTATTTTGGGTCAATTCGTATGGCAGGTCCCCACCCTGTTGACGTACAGCCTCCAAAAGCTTTTCAAATCTCCGCCTTGACCATAGAAACAGATTGACGAAAAAAATTCAAAATCGGACAAGCCGTTGGCTGACCTCCACTGGTACAGACCTCCAGACAGACGGACGGACATTTTTTTTTTTTGTTTTTCAGACTCAGGGACTTTCAAAACGTCGAGAAAAGTGGTTTTGGACCAACCAAATTTTTCGTCATTTTTGACAGGATTTCAATACTTTGGTCTTTTGAGACCGAAGTAATTATGTATATTCAAGGAGTGCCAGGCTGCGGTAAATCAACATGGATCTTCAATTCACATATTATTGGAAAAGATGTCGTCCTCAGTTCTATGAAGCACGGCATTAATGACATAAAAACTAAGGTGGCTTTCCAATGTAAAGAAGCTGGTAAAAACTTTGAAGATATCAAAACCAACTACCGCACGACTACTTCTTACCTTTTAAATAGATTCAAGAAATATGATACGGTTTATATCGACTAGTACATGCTGGACTATTGGGCCTAGTGGCTTTGGTAAGTGACTGCCGTAAAATGTTCATTCTGGGAGATCAAAACCAAATACCGTAGATCGACCGGCTTAATTACGTCAACATGCAAATAAGTTTACAACACGTTCTAAACATCGTAATACAACTTATAGATGCCCTGCGGATGTGGTACATGCATTACAATCAATATATCATCAATTTTATACCACTAATAATAATAGGAAATCAGTCAGATTTAACATATGCCGGTTGATTTCTGATATTCCAGTTATGCCAAATTCACTGTATTTAACTTAACGCGACAAAAGGCAATTAACTAACAATTTAAAATTACCTGATTCAAGTACAATCCCAACTATTCATGAGGCTCAAGGCTTAACTTCAGCTAGCGTTATCTGTGTCCGACTGTCTGACAAAGAAATTAAACTATTTGATAGCTTACCACATGCTATAGTGAAATTAACACAAATTTAACTACTTTTCACCGATTGAAGAGGCCAACTGCACTCTTTAATACGAATTGCAGTAACTGCAAACCAACATAACCTCGTTCATGTCATCGTTAAATCTGGTTCCAGTACCAATCAGAACCCAGCACATATTTTGGAAATATCCGACAACAAGAAGACTACAACAATGGACAAACCACCAAGCATTTAGGAATCAGTCAATTCCATAATGTAAATAAAATGTCTTCGAAACCAGCTCAATTTCGCAATTTTGTGTTAAAAACGCTCTGCCCGGTTTATATCATCTGTGAAACATCATTTAACAAAGGAATCCTGAGTTCTGAATTCTTTCCTAGCCAATATGTGGTTTATAGATGTAACCGTTCACCGCTAACTAGTGCTAAAAAATCTGGCGGAGGAGTAATCATAGCGGTTGATGCATCATTATCGAATGAGCTAGTTGAAATATTCAACCTGTCAATCGAGCAATTGTGTGTTAAAATCGCAATCAACAAAAGGTCAATTTTTATCTACGTTGCATAAGTTTCGCCTGGCTCACCGGTATCGTCTTACACCGCCTGCTGCGACACAATAATGGAAATAAACAATGTTGCTAATTCAACTGACACCATCTCGATCACGAGGGGATTATAATTTTCCAACTATTAGCTGGTCATACGACGAAGAAATGGATGAAATTTTACTTTTGAAAGTGAGTTCGTAAATTGAGGGGTTGTTTATCGATACTGTTTTCGATTAGCCAAATTTACGAGGTACAGAATGATCTTGACCGAATTTTACATCTGATTTGTACAAATGAACGAAATCTATTTAAAGTAAATGAATCACCATCAGCACCATTCGTTATTAATGATGTTAACCACAAAGCCTTAGAAATAATTTTTGAAAGCAAGAGCAGCAATGTTATTGATAATCATCAAAACAGAGAGCCGTATTACAACTTTAGAAAAGCCGACAGAATAAACTTTCATCTTTGTCTTGAGCAGATTAGCTGGAAAAATGAACTAATCAGCAGCATTATATCTGAGAGCATTGCACTATTTGTTCTACAAATGCTGTGGCCAAATCAAACAAATATCCATCATGGTACGACGATAAACTTATCAATCTTAAAAACAAGAAAGACAAAGCTTACAAAGAAAATCTCAAAATCTGTTCAGACGAAAGCAAACAGAAATTCACTGCGTGTATTCAAAATTTCGAAAGATACTTTGAGATAAAATATAATAGTTACATAAGTCGTATTAAGGAAAAAATAAGAAACGATCCAAAACACTTTTTGGAGATTTTTTAAAGAAAAACGTGAAACTAATGGTTACCCAGTGTGTATGACATTCAAGGAACGTAAATTTTGTGACCCGCAGGTTATATCAAACATGTTTGCGGAGTTTTTGATGTGAAAACATCTTTACCGGTAGGAGTAAGTAAAAAATTGTATAGAAATCATGTTACGGAAACATATGTGCCGAACAAATAATATTGCATGTGTATGTGTGGATATCGATCAGAAAAACAAATTATGCAGCAGCAAGTATTTTTGAAAATGAAAATCAAATGCGAGCAAGAGGAGCACAAATTATGCATGCGTAGTCTAAGCTCAGTTGTAATTTACATAATTTTTTACACGTAAAAAACGTGTAATTAACATAAGGACATTATATATTATGTATGAAAAAACGTAAAAACTATAACCTAAATTAAATATACTGACTATATTATTTAATTTTTTTTTATTGAATAATTGTGAAAATTTCGTACGAAAGATGTACTTACAAAACAATCCATTTTTTTGTTTGTAATTGTTTTATACAATATTATTGGGTACGAACCCCACTTCACTGTAAAAAAAGGTATTGTATGTCAAAATTATTATTAGTATTTTAATAATGAAATGTAAACAAAACTTTAGTTTTTCAAATTTGTAATTCGTGAATATATTTTGGTTTAAAAATTCTAAGAAATGGGGAAGATCTAATTTATGGGGAAAGGAGGAGTTGTTCCGGTCGCTACATAAGGTTTTTATATCGATTTCTGACATGAAATATCAAACTCTGAAGAGATTTATCGAATTCTGACATGAGATATTGAATTCTTTGATATATCATCTCAAGATTTCAAAATTCGACATATTATCCCAAAATTCGAGATGTTATGTCCAGAGTTCGATGTAAAGTACCAAAATTAAAAAAAACTGTGTTGAATTCTGGGATGATATATCCAATTCTGATATAACATCGCGAATTTTCAAATAGTATATGTAATTCTGAAGCTATGAGGTGATATATCAAGCTCTGATAAGACCGTTTCAATTCTGACAAGACATGTCGAATTTTGACCGGGTATGTCTGTGTATTAGTTAAAATATCGACGTGATTATAAAATTTGTCTTGTGATATCGAATTTTTACATCATATGTAGAATTCTAAAACCAAAAATTGAAATTCTGATATATCATATCGATTTTTGATATACGGAATTCTGAAGGTTTTATGACAGATTTATCAAATAATCTTTTGACATAAGATATACAATTCTGACATAATAAATTCATATTTTGACATGTCATATCGAATTTTAACCTCGTATGTAGAAATCAGATTTAAATCTGACATATCGAATTCTGATATGATTTACCAAGTTTTGGTATGATATTTGGAACTCTGACATAATATATCGAACTCAAATAACAAAACCTGACTTGACTTATTGAACTATGCCATGATTGCCACTATAATACATATATTCAGCATAAATTCAAATTCTGTTAGACATATCGAATTCTGACTTGATATCACGATATATCGAATCTTAATATTTATATTCAAATTCTGACATGACGTATGTAATTTTCACAAGAAGTAACAAATTCTAGCATAATTTATTACATTCTGGCATAATATTTCGAATATGTGACCTGTCGATTACTGGCATGATAAATCGAATTCTTGCATAATATTTATATAGAATTCTGATATCGTAATAACAATTTCGATCGCATATCTAATTCTTACATAAAATATATAATTTTGATATAATAACTCGATTTCTGGCCTCAAAAATTCAAATGCTGACATTTAACGAATTCTGACATGAATTAACGAATTCTGATATGAGATATCGAATTTTGATTTCAAAGATTAAAATTCTGATAAGAGATATCGAATTCGGTTATGATTTATCGAATTCTGATATTAAGTATCTATTTTTGTGATCAAAAATTCAAATTCTGACATAACATATCGAATTTTGATATAACACATCGAATTCTGATATGATTTGTCGATTTCTAACATAATTTATTTTATTCTGGTATAGTGTTCGACATGTTGTATGGAATTCTGATAAGATACGTCAAATTCTGGCTTAACGCATCAATTTCCGGCACGATATATTAACATATGAAATTCAAATTCTGGCAGGACATATCAAATTCAGATCATAATTTCACACTCTGATATTTCATTTCGAATCCTGGCACGACTCCAATTCTGACATTACGTATCAAATTCAGATATAATATATCGAATTTTGACATCACAAATTTAAATTCTGACGTGACTTGTCGAAATGTGCAACTATGATACATAGATTTTTGGCATCACATGTTCAAATTCTAACTGTGGCAACTTACATAAGATGTAATAATTCTTACATAAGATATAAAATAAATGCAAACTCTAATATTGTAAATCTAATCAGTAAAATATTGATTAATTTTAAACAAAAATAACTAAATCCCATTACATATTAAGCAAACTTTGTTTTCCAAACAGTTTGAAGCAAAAAGGCTCAATTTTTAAAATACTGACCAAAAGGGCTTATTTCCAAACTAAAAAATTAAATTAAATTATAACAGTGTTTGGAAAAAAAATTTAAAATAAAATATGTTTTGAAAATAAATAAACTTCAATAATAATAAAAAAAAAGAAAAAAAAAATGAAATTTTGAACCGTCTGGAAGTTTTTTTCGATTTCTGAAAATCCGCCCTGTAAGGAAATACGACCTTTTGAAAAAACACTCCTCAACTGAATTTTCAATTTTTTACTAAATAACGTACATGGATAACGTACGTGTGACACCATACAAACTTTTCTATTGCGAAATTTTTTTAATTCTTAAATCAAGTGCAATTCGTTATGCAAGTGCAAAAACATGAAAAATTCTGTCATATGGTAATGTTCAAATATTTCTTTTTCTAAACAATATAGCTGTTCTTATCTTCTATAGATTCCATTTTCCAAGTGTGAGGTTTACCTTTTTGTGCAATTCCTGATAAACAAGGGGCATACCAACCACAAATGAAGGAACCAAAGCCACCTTTGCAGATGACACAGCAATTTTGACAATTGGAAATAATGTCGCTGATGCAATGAGTAAACTTAAGAGGGTATAACCATTGCGGTTTGTAACTGGACAAAGCGTTGGCGAATCAAGCTTAATGAGACAAAATCCACGTATATTAACTTTACATATCAAAAGGCTTACCATCTACCTATAGAAATTAACTCGCGACATGTGTCATGTAAATACAGCTAAATACCTTGACATGATTCTCGATGCCAAGCTCAAGTGGATAGAGCATGCCAAAAAGAAAAAAGAAGAACTTAACATAAAATTCAGAAAAATATATTGGCTCATAGGTAGAGGCTCTGAGCTTACAATTCACAACAAGCTGCTGCTATGTCTATCGGCAAATTCTGAAGCCGATATGGACCTACGGTATACAATTCTGGGGATGTATCAAGCAAACAAACGCCAAAATGATACAGACGTTTCAAAACAAGGTTCGCTCCGTGGCACAAATTAAATGAAAACCTTCACAGGTACCCACGGATGGAATATATCAAAGATGAAATAAAAATACATGCCGTAAAACACAAAATAAGGCTCCAGGAATATGGAAACCCCTATATTCGCCATACGATAAACAACCCTGTCGGTGAAAGAAGACCCCAAACAATGAGACCTAGTGAACTTACCAAATTAATATTAGTAGATAGGTTTAATTAATTATGGGACTAACCAGCGGGTTACACCCCAACAAAAGAGAATTTTACTAGAAATATAAAAATTTGTATCTGAAAGAAAAATTGCTAGATGAGCGCAGTCTCAGTCGTAATAAATAAATAAAAAAAACAAAGGCAACATAGCGTTAACCGAACCATTGAAAATTCAAGGCAACGACATATTTTTCTAGATACATTCCATAACTCAAACCAATCCGTTGCCATTTTAATGCGATATCGAAAACTTGTCCAATAATCGCAGTTTATCATCGCCTGTTTGACATGCAACTACTTAAAGAAAACCAATGATGAATATTATAATATCATAACATTTGGGGAAGATGTTTTTCTCGAATCAATATTGATTTAGCCAAAAACTAGTTAGAACACTCATATCAGAATTTACTCAAAAACTAGTTTACTAATTAATACGTATTTTACTAAACAATACTAGTTTTGATCCATAGCAAAAACAAAACAATAAAATGAGAATCTTACTTTCACCCAATCATTGCTACACTGATGATCGGTTCCATATACATATAACACAAAATAGTCAAAACTATACTCACTTGACGCTAACGCAACACATATTTCCCCAATTAATAACTGTACTACATGAAATCGCGCACTATACCATTATTATGTTATAAAAGACAATGTTTTCTTTTGTTTTGTTTGTTTGTTGCTGCTTTTTCGAAATTTAGGTTGTTGGTGTGTTACGTGCATTGTTGAATGTACAACACAAAAAAAAAAAAAAAACTTTCAAAGTGAATCAAAATGTAATGGCGATAGAAAATATGAAATGGTTTACGGGGAGGGGAAAATATGGCTGAAACAAGGTACATGCCAAACAATTCAATGCACTCGTCATAATTTAATTTTTGGTAAATCATGTTGATTTAGTTTTGCTTTCGCAATTTATCTACTTAATGATTGTTTAGAAGAGAGTTCAAAACGGAAAAGCAAAAAAATGGCACGGTATTTTTTTTTTTTATGTACATATATTAGACAAGATTATTATTTTATGATAGGTTTGAGAATAATTACACAACAATCTGTATATATTTATAATAAAACAGATAATACACACCGTATACATATTTTTATGTATACCCCGAGTGTGTTCTGTATACATATCAAAAAGAATCTACACATTTTCTCATCTCACATTCGAGAAATTCGAGAAGCGGTACGAAAAATACAAAATTTATACACACTTATAAACACAGTGTAAAGCTAAAATTAAAAATGGGATAATTTAAAAAAAAAAACCGAGAACTTACAACAGAAATAGAATAGCAAATAAGACACAAAAAGAAAAAAGTTTTGTTGAACTTAAAAAACGTAAAGCAGCCACAGCAGCAAAACGTTGAAGAGACGCAACACACAGGAGAGAAACAATGACGACGACGACGGCTTTTCATTAAAACATAATCAGCGACGAGCTATTAATACGACTGCATCATTATCGTCGTTGTCGTCATCGGATGAGAATGCGAGAAAACTATTTTTTTGTTTTTTTTTTAGTTATAGCGCGCATTTGTATTTACATATATAGCAGCTAGTTACGGTTTTCTTTTATAGCTTTATGTAGGTACATAAGTTTGAAAACGATGGATGGATGGATGGCAAGTGGGGTAAAATTAAATAGAAAAATAAAATAATAAATGAATTCAAGAGAATTCATTACATCATCAGCTCAGTGAATAAAATATTAATTTTTATTTTTTTTGTGGTTTAGCGTGTTGATTTGAAAAAATCCACGTGGGTCGCATTTTTATTATGATTATGCGTCTTATATTTATTTCGCATTGCTTCTGCGCTGCCATCTATTATTGAATATAGTAAAAAGTTTGTGCGTGTTACTCTGTTTAATGAGATTGTGTCGCCATTTTGAATTGGTTTGCACATTTGCTTTACACAAATTTAATTCATTATCATTGTAGTGTTTAGAGATTATAGCTACCGTTGCTCGAAGCTAGTCTGCTAATTCTAAACAAATACGTATTTGATGAATAACAAGTAGAGATTATGATTTCCCGAGAAATTTGTTTCCCAAAGAAGTTCATTTTCCGAAAATTTGAGAGTTCGCAAATTTTTTATCGAATATCTCGGAAATTTTCGAGATTTATATTTTTCTTCTATTTACTAAAATTTTTCTAATTTTATTAGAAAAAGTACGGTTTTTCAAAATCATAGTAGAGTATCAATAGAGAGAACTTCATGTGTGTATGTCTGTGCCGAAAAGGAGCCTCATCCACTAAACCGATTGTCATGAAAATTTTACAATTTTAAATCTAAGCAATTTTTTCCTTTTTAAATTTCGCTTCCTTCGGGTACCTCCCGAACAAAAGTTCGCTAAATTTTCGGGTTTTTCATGATAACTTGGACAAATTTTAGCCGATTTGTATCGTAACACTGATTCGTCACTTCGCGCAAAAACGCATTTAGTTTTGGCTACGGCAGAGGATCATGTTCAATCATGTTCTCAATACAATTGACAAGTTGCTGCAGGAAATTATACAAACGTTTTATTTGGTGAAAATGTCATGTTAATTGGAGAACATGAGATACGTTGATCAAAACTATAATAATTGATTGTTACAACTTGGAACTGGAACACTTGATTGTGGGAACAACTTACCACCTGACACTATTGAAATTTCAGAAAACTTAATTTGTAACGATGATCTGGTGACAGAAACTTTTAGAAAAACAAGTTCTTCAAGTGACATCCCTTCTTTGTCGAGAAAAGTAATTTTATGCCCAAAGAACATTGATGTGGACTGAATCAACAATCAAATTGTTAGCTTGCTTCACAAACAAAGTCGAGCATCTTTAAGTATAGATGAAGTCGATACAGAAGATGAAAGTGAGTATCTTACCTTTCCACTAGAATAATTAATTTAAATTAGAATTTTTAAGACAGTTGACAAATAGCTTGGTTGCTCCAAACTTGTGCTGTATATATAAAAAAATTTAAATTATCACATATTATAGTTAGTGTTTTATTTCATTTTATTTATCCATAAATAAAACAGTAAATTTTATATTCCGATTTTCAGAGATAATTCAAAGATTGCCATTGAACATTAACCAAATAAGCGATATTTGATCAGAAGTCAAGTTTTGAAGGCATTTCCACACGCAAAACATTTCGTGTTTTTGAAAAAGGTTCGAGTTCGTAAAAGCATCAAAATATTAAATTATAAAATTTCACATATCGAAATTCGGCCGACTATGTAGACCTCGTATTACCCGGGTATCGGGTACCCGGGTATTTAAAAAAAAAAAAATTATTACCCGAATACCCGGGTAATATTTTCGGGTAATAGATAAAATTATTAAAAATGTTCTGCCTTTTTATCGTTTATAAAACATTCCTATAATACAGTTTCTACATATTGTTGGTGAAATTCCCGGGCACCCGAGTACCCGATACCCGGGTAATACGAGCCCTACGGCCGACACGTCATGTTAAAAAGGTATTTTCTTTAAAGCAAATTATGTAATTTTAACAAACTTAGCAGAAATAACAAATAAAAATTGGAAGTGTCGGTTTAAAAATTCGGTCAGAGGTTTTGCGTTTGACAATGCTTTAAGCTAAGAAAATAATAATATTTTTTAACTTCTCAAACCCCGACTTAATCGATGTTACTTTCAAAAAAACGTGCATTGGCATTAGATTTATATTTTTTTAGAAAAAAACCAGTAAATGTTTAGGATTTTGTAGCGCTATAATTTTATTCGAACTAAGATAACTTAAACTCAAATACTGTCAATTTTCTGGATTAGATAAGTTAGGTATGGATGCCTTCAATACAATTAACAAAAAAAATCATTCGAAAATTCTTTAGTGCGAAGTCCTTAAAATGGATCTTTCTAAGCCACAAATTAGACGATGAATTTTAAAATTGAGGCCAAAACAAAAGACAGAAGTAAGGCATGTGAGTTATTTGGAGAGAAAATCACCGAAACAAATAAAGTCATACCAAAATTTATAGCATCTCGCTTATGCTTTGCTGTAATAAAATACTAAGCAAACATAACGATCAACCTAATAAGTCATAATTATCTGCGTAAAGCAAAATTCTTCGTCGGCCAACGAAGCCTTTGATCACCCTTTGGTAATCGCTTAAGTTAAATTTAGCCAAACTTAAATGAGTACACCTTTACGGCCACTGCTGCACATTTTTGATTTAAATTAATGAGAAATAATATAAATAACTCAAATAATTAATAAAAATAATAATTTAACAAATTTAATTGAGAAATATCATTTAAGTCAAAATGCGTTGCTGGGAACGGCAGAAATGAAAATTGCTCATTTTAAATATGCTGTTTTACATGTTCATGGATGGAAAATCTGTTTCTATTAAAATGTCTCAGAACTCCATTTTCAATACCTGTTTGAGATAAGTTGAAGAAATTGCTATTACCTTTATTTTAGAATATACCGATACATATTGAGACATAAATACATATTAAACTAATGACCTTTGTCGTCTGTTTCTCTCAAACCCATTTGTAATTATTAAGTATAAATTAAATGTTTGGTTAAGTAATAGTAAGCGACTTTTGCAGGGTAAAGGCCCAACTGTCACACCCACACATGACAACAGTCTTGATCAACACTCATCAGCTTGTCGAATTTCCAAGATATTTGAAATTTAGCAGTGGACTTATGTAGATGACACAAAGTATGGCCGCCAACGGTAGGAGATCCCAAGAATTTGAATATTGCCACTCCCTCAAATATGTACATAGTTACCACTGCTAAAGTAAATTCGTCATGGCCTCTAAAACCAGAGATCACCTTAAAGAGTATCGGCGACAGATCATCTCCTTGTTGAATACCGGAGCTAATTGCCTCGATAGTTTGCTCTCAACTTTACAAAAATGTTCGCATAAATCGTTTGGTTTTTTATAACAGAGAAAAACCACTACCTTTAAGATCTTTGTTTTAATTTTAGTTTTATCACAAAATTTAACATTTTTGGCAATAAATAAAAACATTAAATGCGATATTGTCAAAGTACGGTACAGTAGACATAACCTGCATCCTTTGTGAAATAGTGGGATCTAATAATCAATATGATGACACTGAATGGTGCTCTAAACTCACATTAAAACGGAAATATTGAAAATGTTTATGCGAGTGTTCTCTCAAGATCCTCATGAGAAGGCTGGGATCCCAAAATAATTCTAGGAACTAATCCAATGCCTGCAAAATTTGTGCCATCAATGTCAAATTTGGAGCCAAATAACGTACGCATGGCTGTTCTCTCGAATATCATTATTCAGCTACTTTTCGTTTTTGTCCATCAACATCGAACTGAACCATCCAAATATTACAAAGCTCCTGGACAATAATTTGTACAACTTTTGCTTCATGGTGTTTGCAAGTAGGGTATCCAATTCCAAATTACTCGAGTTTCAAAGTACTCGGACAGTCGAATACTTTTTTTTTAATACCTGTGTTACCCGTGTGTTATAAAAAATACTTAAATAATGTTTATACCCATCTAAAAAAAATCTCAGGACTTTATCCCGATCCGACTAATGGCGTTTTGATGTATATCATTACAACGACCATGCAATTATCGATTGGGATCGAGAATTCTTGGGAATTTCTGCAACTTTTTCATTTCTCATTTCCCAGGAAGTTCATTTATTTTCTCGAGAAATGTTGATATACTCCCTACAAAATTTACCATATTTTTCATTAAAAGGTACATTTACTTTCCATTAAACATACTCATTTTATCTGTCAAATATTTTAAACTAAGAAACTGACTTAATAGTTTTGTAAATTAAAATAATAGCGGAAGAAGAAATAGTGCCTGAACTAGCTGCGTATGATAACATTCCTATTTACAAAATTTCCACCTGTGCTTTCTTACGAAGCAGCTTAAAACTGCAAAGCCACCAACTCCCTAAATATCCAACCGACATAATAGAGAAGGTAAGTTTGCCCGCTTTTCAAAATCCCGCCTTCAAAATTCCGAAATCAAAATCCCAATTTTGAAAATCCCGCTTTTCAAAATCCCGCTTTTCAAAATCCCGTTTTTCAAAATCCCGCTTTTCAAAATCTTATGGTTTTGAAATTTTAAAGACGATTTTTTTTAATTCGAGCCGCGCTTTCTGGTGAAGGAAAATTTTATAAAGTAAAACAGGGATCACTACATTTGCCTGAAAAAAAAAATCCGGAAATTTTAAAATCACGATTAGTTGAAAAGTAAAAATCCAGAAAAATAAAATCCCGAAAAAAAATCTAGAAATTATCGGAAAAGCAATCCAGAAAAAATATTTTGTTTAAAATCAATTAAAAAAATCAATTTTATTGGCATTTTTAGACTTATGTCTGTCCTCACTTGAAACATTTGTGGTGCATCTATCAGTAAAAGCGATACGAGCGATAAAATTCCTTTGATATGTGTCTGCAAGGTTGACGAAGAATTTACGAAGCATTAAATCCATAAGTCGCTCGAATACATCCGTCGATACCATACTAACCCAACAAATTAAGCTAACCGCAAAATAACTTGAAACATTTGTGGTAGAACTATTAGTAGAAGCAATATGAGCGATACGATTCCTTTGATCTGTGTCTGAAAGGATGACGAAGCAATTTTCATTATCATAAATATTAAGAATTTTACGTAAATCCTCAAATTTGATAGACATTTTATAAATTTTAATTTTAATTTGGTCCGCACTTTGATAATTGTGTTTCTGGATTTTAGTTTTCTGGATTTTTATTTTTCTGAATTTTTTTGTTTCTGGATTTTTTTTTTCTGGATTTTTTTTTCGGGATTTTCAGTTTCTGTATTATTTTTTTCTAGATAAAGTAGCCAACCCGACGAATTTTTTTTTATTCGAGCCGCGCTTTCTGGTGAAGGAAAATTTTATAAAGTAAAACAAAAATCAAAACCGGGATTTTTATTTTTGCAGAATTGGGATTTTAGAAAGCAGGATTTTTTTCTTGAGCGTGATTTTGATAAAGCGGGATTTTGAAATGCGGGATATCGTTACGACCCCCGACATAATGAATCTAGTTTGTAAATTTTACGATCAAATCAAACAACAAAATGTTAACAAAATCAATGTTATAAAAGCCGATGATGGTAAAGTTTCATTGTCCATAGATGAGTGAACTATTTTTCGCAATCGGCGTTATTTGAATGTTCAAAAATACTAGGAAAATTTTAAATCAGATGACATTGGACTAATTCGAATACACGGTAGGTGCCCAGCGGAAAAGTTATTAGAACTAGTCAATCAAAAACTAAACTCATTTAATGTAAGTTTTGTGAATGATGATATTGCTACTACAAGCGATGGAGCGTCCGTCATGGTGAAGTTTGGAGCATTATCACCCGCCTATCTACAATTATGCTATAATCATGCAATACACCTTTTTGTTATTAAAATATTTTACGAAAGGCAGAAAATGAGGATGACGACCAAAACTGTTTTCAACAAGGAGACGAATCCGTCGAAGAATATATTGTAGACAATAATTTCGAATTAGTTAACACACAAAACATAAATAGAATAATAATGAAGATGAGAAAAATTGTAAACATTTTTAAGAGGTCTCCAGTGGGCCCGAATTCCGGTTCGATGACAAATGATAATGAGAAATTACTTTATTTTTAATTTTAACTAGTCGGTTGCATGTTTATTTAGAGTAGGCGAAATAAAATATCAAGTCATTTCTCATTTTCATTTATCATTGAACCGGAATTCGGGTGCAGTTAAAAATTTCGTTTTACAAAACACCGTAACACAAATCGTAAAAATTGAATTGAATTTAATATTGGATTGTAAAACTCGCTGGAGTAGTATGTCAAAAATGGTCGAACGGTTTTTAAGAATATTAGATCCGGTTTTGAAATCGTTAGAAGGGCTAAATTTACGTGATATGTGGAATAGCGACAACCCGAACATTGCCAAAAACACTTTAAAAATGTTATATTCTGTACAAATTGCCGTGGAAGCCCTAAGACGCTTGATGCGAGCTTATCATCTAGCGAGGGAATAGTAGAGTTTCTCTTTGAAACGCTTCAAGAAAATAATTCTTGTATTAGTCATGAACTATTATCCGAATTAAAATTACAAATTGCGAAACGCTGTAACTCTCCACTTATTTCTCTACTAAAATTTTTGAATAACCACAGTAGTGTAAACCCAAACCAATGTTTTTCGAGAAGTACTGACGACTTCTTTAAATCTACCTCAATGAACGAAATCGTTAAAACCGCTAAACACTTTATGAAAAAATATAACAACTATACTGAAATTGCGGATGAAATTGATAACGTCGACGGTGATGACGTTACGGTACCGTACCACGGTTTCAAAAGCAAGACAACAAATCGAGCCCCAGACGATTGGTAAGGAAATTAATTTATATAAATTAACGGGGCAACTAACGCCAAATTTAAAGCTGCTGAAAGATGCTTTGTTTACAATAAAACCGATATCAACCCAAAATAAGCGCAACTTTTCTGTAGGAGGCAACCTAGTTACCAAAAATAGAACAAGATTATCTGACAAAACAGTGGGCATGATCTGTATTTTAAAGTCGTATTGCTTAAAAAACAAAACATTAACTAACTTTTATCCGGGTATTTATAAACTTTTTATAAATACATACTTATAATTCAAACTTTTCTAAAAATTGAAATTGAAAATTTGATTTTGTATAATATTGAAATATTTATTTGTTTATAAAATGGATAATACATAATAATAATATCAATGCGTGATATTCTACAGTCCTCGCCACAATTGTTTGTATCTCACATAAATTTCATATTGATCTAATTAAAAACTAAAAATTTTGTTGAAGAGTACTATTTAATCCAAAAACTTTATTTGCCATTTTTCTTGTTATTTAATGATAATATATAAAAAAAAAATAAAAATTTATAAAACGAGTTCAGTTAATTAGATAACAACGAAAATTAAAATGCCAAAATTGTTTGTGCCTACTGTTTTTGCTCCACAATTGTTTGTACCTACGCGAAACAACGGCTATCGCAACGGGAATACTAGATTTGTTCACTTGTTTTTTCTTGAATATTGCATGTGCTGCTTTAGTAATAATTTTCATCTACAATAGTGCAGTCCATATTTTAGACAGTGGTAAAAAAACCAGAAATTTCATTGGAAGTGCGTGCAGCGATTGTTGCTGGGTATTCCGCTGGAGTACCAATTAAAGAACTGGCCAAAATGAACAACTGCCATAAGAATTCGGTACTCTACGAAATAAAAAAATCAAAGTGCCAACATAGTTTGAAAAATGTTAAAGGAAGGGGTAGAAAACGAGCCACAACTACTAAAGAGGATAATAGAATAGTTACATTATTAAAGCGAAATCCTCAGGAAAGCCTCAAGTCTGTTCAAAGTAACATAAATAACCTCCGAAAATTCAAAATCAGCCTAGCGACTGTTCGAAGACGGCTTCGTGAAGCTAATGTGAAATCGTACGTAATCAAAAATAAGCCTTTTATAAGCGCCCGTAATAAAGAAAAGCGACTGAAGTTTGCACGTAGTTATTTAACTAAGCCAGTGGAGTTTTGGCGGAACGTATTATGGACCGATGAGTCCTGCTTCAGTTTAGACGGAACCTACGGCAAAAAATATTACTATTCTACTGCAAAAGAAAAGGATGCACGCAGCGTTATCATGCCAACTCGCCATAGTGGAGGAGGAAAAGTGATGGTATGGGGCTGCTTTTCATATAACGGCGTCGGTGATCTGATTTCGTTGCCTGAAAAAGTAACATCCAGTACTTATTTACACGTACTAAATGATAATGCTCTTGTTTCCGGGTGTAAAGGGATTGGGCCCCACTTTATTCTGCAGCAAGATAATGCACCAATTCATAAGAGCGGAATGATCATGAAATTTTTGCGAGATTTGGATCAAGAAACCATAGATTGGCCGCCTCAAAGCCCAGATTTAAATCCGTTGGAGAATCTATGGCATTGCATAAAGCAAAAAATGACAATTGCTATTGGGAGACAACCCAGTGAAACTTTTGACGAAATAAAAACTATTTGGGATCAAATTCCAAAAGAAATCCTCATAAATCTAGTGAATTCAATTCCGAGCCGCCTTCAAGAAGTTATTTCCAATTAAGGAGGGAATACTTCATACTGAGTAGAACGATTTTTAAATTAAAATGAGATCCCTCTTGTTTTTCGTTCATTTTTTTATCAGGTACAAACAATTGTGGAGCAAAAACAGTAGGCACAAACAATTTTGGCATTTTAATTTTCGTTTTTATCTAATTAACTGAACTCGTTTTATAAATTTTTATTTTTTTTTTTATATATTATCATTAAATAACAAGAAAAATGGCAAATAAAGTTTTTGGATTAAATAGTACTCTTCAACAAAATTATTAGTTTTTAATTAGATCAATATGAAATTTATGTGAGGTACAAACAATTGTGGCGAGGACTGTATATTATACTTAAAGTCTTTTTATTTATTTTTGTAATTTTCTCGAGAATTTCCGAGAATTTCGGGAAGCGCTAAAAAATTTTCTCAATTTCCTGAGAAATAAATTTTATCGAGAAATCCCAATCGCTACATTCAATGTCTTTTTCCTTAAGAAAATTTCATGAGTTTTTAAATAATTTATCGTGCCCTTATTGCCCCGCCTGCACCCGAATTGCGGTTCGATGACAAATTTCTCATTAAAGAATGTCAAAAAAGCCCATGAAATATTTTTCTGTGAGAAATGTCTTATTTAGATTATAAGATAGATTTTATGGATGTGCCATACAAATTCTTGCATCACAAAATCTTGCATCACAAATCTTGCATTACAAAATCTTGCATTACAAAATCTCGCGTAACAATTTAAATGCAAAAGAATTCGTGGCACAACCGTACGAAAGAAAGCTAGATTTTCAAAATCTTGCTTTTACAAAATTTTGGTTTTTATAAATTCTGGAAAATGGAGAGAGATTTCGGTTACGCAACGAATATAACCAAAAATATAAATTCTGGAAAATGGGAAATTTAATTTTAAAATGAAAATATCCAAAAATAATAAATTCTGGAAAATTGCTGGAAGATTCTAATCGAGTGACAAATAACATATTTTTATTACTTCGTATTAAAAATATTGTAGATTTGGTCACAAAAAAGCAATTCTAAATGGGTTCTTATTAGGTTACAAATATTTTTTGTTCGATTCATAAATTCATCATTGACATACAAATTAAGTTAAATCATCTTATGCATGTTTAAATTTAGTTGAATCCAATTACATTTTATTTAACCATGAATATATTAAAATGACAATCATTCCTGTAAGTTAAGAATCCTAAAAGTTAAATAATACAACTTTACTTTTATTAGGTTTTTCCAATCTTTCGTTGGAATCATACGGCTGCGTGAATTAAGTCCGCGGGTATTAATTTCGCCAACAAATATGAAGTAATTTCGTGACATTTTCGACGCAAAACTAATTCATTTTTAATTATGAAATAATTCCGCGACTTAAACTTCCTTTGTAATCCAATTCAAGTTCATTTTAACACGTTAAGTTTGAAAATTTTATTAATTTCATTGATAAATTTGAATTTAGTCTGTTTCAATTTATTTGTAAATAATTCCCGCGACATTTAGCTTTTAAAGACAAATCCGCGCGAAATTATTTCATTTAAAAAAAATTAGATGTCGCATATTTAATTCATATTGAAAATATAATTAATTTAGCCGTACAAAAATTGTCGGCGGGATAAATTCCCGCGTAGTAATTTCGTCGAGTATTCGAAAGAGGACTAACAAATATCTGAGTACCTATTTGCATGGAATCCAATCCCTCCCGTATATATTTACTACTACACTAAAGTTCATTGCTTCATAGTATTTAAAACCACAGATCAGATATTTGTCATCCTGGTCGCTAATAGCTTTTGAGTTAAGGTAAAGTACATACACTTTGTTTGCTAGGTACACAAAAAACAAAACTCAAAATATAGAACCAGCAGATTTAAACTCTGTGTTGTTTGGCCGGTTGCATGAAAAGTCACGATATATGTACATGTATAAATAAAACAAAATTGGCGAAAGCCCGGGCAGCAAGCCAGTTATTTTATTATATTAACAGCATTAACATTCGGAACGCAGGCACAGCATGTCTTTCAGCTCCTATTGCCATCGTTCATATTTAGAAAAATCGAAAAAAGTCATAATAACAAAACATTAGAGAGCTATATGACATACTCTAAAAGTCTAAACATCATTTTCTCTCTAGTGTAATATTCTCACTTGCATGCACAACTCAAATTGATTTTTTCTCTCCATTTAAACAACGAATATAAAGTTGCAGGGAAGTTCACAAATGAAAACTAGATGCAGAGAAAGTCTTGAGACAAAGATGTTGATTGCTAATCGGTTATGTTTCGCTTCAGCGAGTTGATCGGGAAGTGCACCTAAAAAACACATTTTTATTTTGGGTGTTTATTTTGTATTAGCAAATTCGAATTTCTTTATATGCATTGCATTCATGAATTAGCTGCCTCTGATTATGATTCTACCGCTCATCAAACATCGAATGCTGACCAAAAATTTAATTAATTGCAACATGCTTCCAAACTTTAAACATAAATATCCAAGTCAACAAGATTTGAACTAACCATTACAGTTAAATTTTCGTAACAAAATTGGTGGAATTGGAGTATGCTATAATGAACTTAACCTATGAAAAAAAGAGAACACAGAAATTTTAACGTCAAGCTAACGAAACAATCGTTTCCTGTCAAATTATAATAAATCTCGATTTGTTTCTTGACTCAAACAAAACTATCGCAAATTAATTAAGATGTGGTGTCGATTGTGGCGCCATTTGATATTCTCAATTTTATCTTTGTCTGATTTACAGTTACCGGGAACATTTTACGCATCAAACAAATTATATAATCAAAGAAACATAAAATAACATACAACATAACATAGCTTCAATCTATTTCCATATAAAATATAAATTGTGTGTAGTACGTAGGTATGTGCACTACACATTCATGCCAGCGCGCAGGGTTAAATGAAGAAAATTAAAAACGATTTCTTTTTCTATTTCTTTTGTGGAACAAAGACGACAGCAACAACAACAAATGCAATAACGAATACACAACAGTATAATACATACTCGCCGCATATGAAACACCAACGATGACGATGATGACGAGATCGATGTAACAAAATTTCATTTCAAACCGTCAAATTATGAATTAGAAAGGAATTTCTAATACGCGCGTGATTGTGTTCTATTTAAGAAACCAAAATTGTATTTTTGGTAGTGTACGCAATAGATCCACTTAGTTCGTATATTACATTTGTTGTTATATTTACATGTGTGTGTGTGTGTGCGATGCTTAGAAAGTTTTGTTTTGTTTGCAACTTTATTATGATTATTGGGCTACGTAATGGTATGTATGTAGATGGTTTGATACTTGGATAAACTTTCTGTTGTCGCCGTTATCGTCGTCGTCAATTTGATTGATAATATTTCCGACGTTATAACCTTGAACCAAATACCATATATGCACAAAATATTTACATATAACCAGACAAACAATGTACATACACACACATAATTCTAATCATGATTCGTGATAATTTTGCTACGTTTATGTAACGTTTGCGCGAGGTATTTTTTTGAATCGATGTTGATTATTCGATCGACACCAAAAAATGGAAAAACTGAAAAATGGAAAATATTTTTGTTGTTGTTGTTGTTCCATTTCACATTAAACAGGGGGCACATTATTTATTAATGTGTGTTTATGTATATATATATATATAGTATGTATATAGAAATATTGATTTTTTAAGTTGACATCGAAATATAATGTACAGTTGAACTTTGATAACGTATGTACACAAATAATGTGTGTGGCTGTGTGTGCATAATGTGTGTAAATCACTGTGTAAATATAGACGAGCTTTAACATAATTATCGAATCGGGAAAATATGCGTATGTATGTGTTTGTGGTGTATCTAGATGTAGGTGGAATTATTTTAAATTTTACAGTTTCTCTTATGGGAAGAACGATGAGGTGGTTCGTTATTTTAATTTTTCCCGCACTAAATGTGATACACACAAAACAAAATTTAGTTAAGTTTTCTTCTAAACTTCTTTCTAAATCTAAATCGATAAATTAAATACAAAACAAAAATAAACAAACAAAAAACAAAAAGATTTTTTTGATTGATTTTGTACGCATATACTAGAGCTTTCGTTTAGGTCAGTGATCCACCACAACCCATAAAGTAATGGGTTGGGTTAAGGAAAAATGAAGACATAAAATAGTGGAATGGGGGTTGTGGTGAGTATTTGGGAATGTGTGTATTGATACACATGTTCATATACGTTAAATTATGATAAATTGGTAAATGGGCACAACGACATGGTTAAGGTTGAACAGTATAAATTCGGAAGTACTACAACTGACCAATTTTTACTGGTAATTTCAAACAACGAATTTGGAACATTGAATGATTACTGTTAAATTATAAAGACATGAGTGATTCTAAACCAATTGATGAAACCAAGCATTCAAGCCAAATATTAACAAAAGTAAGTTGTTCACAGCTTGCACATACTAAATGCCTAACCAAAAATCAGCCCAAAAATCAACCAAAGAGTTAGCTCAAAATTCAGCCTAAAATTGAGCTCACAGTCAGTCCTGAAACGAAAAATCACCTTACAACAGGTCAAAAATTAGTTCAAAGTCAGTCTTAAGTACCCGCTCAAAAGTTAGATTAAAAGAGACTTCAAACGTTGGCTGAAAAATCAGAGCAATAGTCAGCCCAAAAATAACTCAATACTCAGTTTAACAGTCAATTTAGACGGCAGTTAAAAGTCACCATACAAGTTAGGTCAAAGGTCACATCAAAAGTTAGCTTCCAAAATAAGCCCAAAAGTCACTTCAAGAGTCTGTTCAAAAATCAGCTCAAAACTATGTAGCTTGAAAGACAACTGAAAGTAACCCCCAAATTAACTAAGATAGTCAATTAAAAATAAAATATGAAAAGACAAAAGTCAAGCCAAAACTCAGATCAAAAATCAATTCCTCAAAAATCACCGCAAAGGTTAACCCAAAAAAGTCAGTTCAAGAGTCAGTCCAAAAGATAGCTATAAAGTCTAAAGTCAGCCCAAAAGTTAGCTGATAAATCAGGGCAATATACAGTACAACAGTTAGCACGAATTTTGTCAGTTTAAAAATCATCTCTCCAGTCACCTCGAAAGCTTTGTCTAGCTGAATATTGGGCTGGCTCTTCAGCTGACTTTTCGCTTAATTTTTAGCTTAATTTATGCAGACTTTGAGTTGAATTCTGAGAATGCGTTTGAGTTGCCTTTATGGCAGACTTCGAGCTCTCGTTTGGGCTGAATTTTGAACTATCTGTAAGCTGTCCCCTAAGCTTAATTTTGGACTTGACTTTTAGACTGCCTTTTTACTTATTGTTGAGCTGGGCCCTATTGCACCAGCCATTTATCATTTTTCACTTTTCGGCTTATTGCAAATTTTGATAATTTTTTTATCCAGAAGTGGTTGAATTTAGTTGCACGTCTCGCTTTACACGATATATTTTATAAGCTTTATAACATGTGACATCCTAAATCCCGTTTTTAAAATTCATCAGATTCTTCAAATTTTTCAAACTCTTTAAATTCTTTCAAATCTTCCCATTATATGAATCTTACTGCTTGTCGCATCACTGATCACATCACACTCAATTTATTAGAACTTATATTTAATTAAATTGTGTCTACCAATCCATAAGCGCAAATAAGTTTGACCAAATCAACAATGTCACCTAAGTCATATTAAAGATTTGATTTAGAAATTTGTAAATTTGGGAATCTTAGAAATTTGAAAGAATACACAAAATTCACGATTTTTTTACACATTTGGAAAATCTGAAACAGTCTCCAATTTTTCCAACTCTTCAAATATTTCAGCTTCATAAAATGCATCAAATTGGTTATACAAATTTGTAAATTTTTTTCAATTCCACAGATTCCTTAAATTCCTGAACTAGATAGTTGTTCAAATTCTTAAAATTCGGATACTGTAAATTGTTGAGATTTAAATAGTTAAATTCGTTAAAATTTTTAAATCACAAAAAATCTTTAGAATTTAGATGTACATATAATGTACATTCAAAGAAGAACTAATCAAAATTAGTAGATTCAATTTTATATTTTCCAATTCTTAAAATTACTTAAGTTCCTCAAATTCTTTAAAATTCTTCAGTTATTTTGAATTGCTAAAATTTTTAAAATTAACATTTCTCAAATTCTTAGAATTCTCCCGTATTTTTGTACTTATCAAGATTCTCAAAATTTTAAAATTCGTAAGGATTTCCCTTCAATTTTTCAGATTCCTTAAATTCGTAAAATTTGACAAATTGTTCAAATTTCCAAACTTTTTCATATCCCAAAATTTTTCCAATTTCAAAAATTCGTCAAATTCCTGAAATTCTTTCAAACTAAAGAAATCTATGGTTTAGAGTCAGAACAACGAATAATTTTACACGCAATCGTTTTTATGTCTGGCCGAAGCATATTTTTAGTAATTAATTACGTTTTTAGTCAGCGATGAGAACCGAACTCGAAACCTCTACATTCGACAAATTTTCTAATAATTCCTAAAACTAGTTACTAATTGCCTCTAATTTTTAAATTTTTAAATCCTGCATATTCTTAAAATTCAAGCAAAATTGTCGTATTCTTCAAAATCATTCTTCCTAAAATACTATCCTAGCAAGATTCTTCAAATTTATTAAATTTCTAAAATAAATACGAAATTTCTGAAATATCTCAAGTTCTTAAGATTCCTGGAATTCATGTAAAAATTCCTCAAATTCTTCAGAATCTCCAAATTCGTCAAAATAATTTAAACATTCAAATATGTATATCCCAAATTAAATTTCCGAAATTTTTCAAACCCTCCAAATTTTAAAATTTATTTAAATTCTTGGAATTCGCTTTATACTCCCTAAATTCTTTAATAGGTGGTTGCCCTCGATTTGACAAACAAAATAATCCCAAAAAGCAAGTTTTTTAATTATAACAAATTTTTGAAATGTTATTACCTTAGAGGATGAGGGCTGCTGCCCCAAATCCCGCTTTGACTATTTATTTAAATTTCAATAATAATAGAAATTATAACGTTTTTGAAAAATTTGCGTTTTTAATAAATATTCACATACTAAAATAGAGAACTCCCCACAGCCGATTAGCATTAGTCCTAATGGGGTCTTCTGGCACTTTGTGTTTTTCAGGATTTTTTTTTTGAGATTTTTGTTGTTGAAAATTCGCGGTGCCCTCCTAAAGTTTGGAAAATTTCCTGAAATTTTCGAAATTTTGTCGTATCCCAATATATTCCCAATACCAAAAATTCGTCAGATTCTTCAAATTCCTAATCGATTTTTATCTTGATCTAAAAACTTGATTAGGTACTTAGATTCCGAAATCGACCTTTACTCCGCCTTTGCTGAGACTTTTCGAAACTTACTTATAACGAATTGGTGCACATTGTAGACGGTCAGTCTAACGAATGATATTACACGCTATCGTTTTCACCGGGTACGGGAACCGGACTCGAAACAGCAGCCCTAATTAGCCCTCTACATTCGACGTTACTAATTTCCTCACATTTTTAAATGTTGAAACCCTGCATATTCTCAAAATTCAAACAAATTTGTGAAATTCTTCAAGGTGAGATTCTTTAAAATTATCAAATTCGACTTGTAATACTTCAAATTTTTAAATTTCTAAAATAAGCACAAAGTTTCTGAAATGTCTCAAATTCTTAAAATTTCTAAAATTCTTCAGAATTTTCAAAAAAATTTATAAAAATACTTCTTTCAAATCTTCTCATTCTTCACGAGTTCATAAAATTAATCAAATTTTTAAAATTTCTTATTCCAAATTCGCCAAATTTATCACATTCGTCTTACTCCGAAAATTCTTTTAATTCTACAGATCTACTAACTTCCTCAAATATTAATATTGCTTGAAATTATTAAAATGTTAAAGGACTCTCCGAATTATTCAAATTTTTAACATTTGTATTTTAAATTTTTTAAAATTCTTTCATACCCCAAAATTCTTTGTCTAATACATTCTTTAAATTCCTAAAATTTGTAAAATCCCAGAAATTTTCAAAAATTTTCCAATTCCTAAAATTCGCTAGGTTCTTCAAATTCCTGAAATTCTTTCTAATTTCTTAAATTCCTCGAAATAGTCAGATTCTTAAATTCCATTAGTTTCGTCATATTCGCCGAATTCCTTCAATTCTATAACATCTTAAATTCTTAAAATTGCTATAAAATTAAAGCTCAAGTTCTTAAAATTCGAAAATTTCGCAAATATGTAAAGTTATTAAAATTCCTTTTGTAAAATTGTAAAATTCCCCAAATCTTTCAAAATGATGTGATTCCTAAAGATTTTCAGATTACTCAAATGCTCTGTATAATATATCTAAGATTCTTTAGATTCTTTAAATTCCTAAAGTTTTTAAAATCCAATATTTATCTCTTTCTATGAGTTGCAATCATTTTTATATTTCAACTGAAATATTCGTCTGGTTTGGCAACACTAAAAATATCTCGGATATGTTTTGGTATCCCCATCTCAGTAACACAAAGCACTAATCCGAAACAATTTTATTTTCGGCAAAATAAACCGATAGTTTTAGGTGCAAGTTTAGGTCTCAAAATTAATTCATCAAAATATCAGTGATGATTTAAATTTTATTAATTTTTTATATGAGCTAGGCTATTCAAGCTTTTTATTTACTGGGATGAAATACTGGGATAACTTTAAATAAGTGACAATGACGTTGACATACTGGCAAATATATTCTGACGGAGAAGGCAAAAACACGCTTTTCTGATGTCACATGATTGTGTTTGTGACACAAAATTAAATGAAATAAAGAAATAATTTTGTAGTAATTCCTAGTAATTTGTAATGTGAGTATCTGAAGTAAATATTTATGACAAGTATTTTCTCTGGAAACCTAGTAGATCGGACGCATATTATAATAATCAGCTAATTCTGAGCCAAAAAATCCAAAATCTGAAATTGTGCTCAGATTGCGGTTCTTGATACCTCTAAAGATAGGCTCGGGTCTTTGTGCCATAGATTGCTTGTTTATTTCCATACATTTCACAGAAAACTCTTAAAATCGACTTACTATAAATCAGCAAATTTTGAGCCCAAAAAATCTAAGTCTGCAATTCTGCTCCGATTGCGGTTCTTGATATCTCTAAAGCTATTAGCACATTTTCAAGCACTTAGATTTTTTTTTAAATTTTTCAGATTCTTGAAATTTCTAAAATATGTAAAATTCCTCAAAATTTTCAAAATTTTCAAAATATTCCATGCCCTAAACTTCGCCCAATTTTCGTTTACTTTGAATGAACGTATTAAAAATGGACCTTCGTAATCGATGCCTGTATTAACGTCTTTTCGTGTTCTATACCAATCTAGGTATTGTGATATTTTTAATCACGAAGGTTTAAAATTCTTTGAATTGGATCAGTGGGCGATACAATTTTGGCTAATAAGGCCCTTCTTGTTGACTCTCGATAATTTCGAGTTTTTATTGGATCGCCGATTTCTATTGCGCAGAAATCTTCTCCGCGAGCACTCGGAGGCTTTATACGGATCTGCCCCTTATCGAAAATCATCCTCAAAGAATTCTTTTAGCGCAATTATTATTGCAACTGGAAGTGTTTCTCTCTCAGTCACAAAGAAAACAGCGCAATTTACACATCGCACGGGGTGAAAACGGGAAAAATAAAGAAAATGCATTATAAAGTGAATTAAAATATTTATTTTTATTTTAAAAATCAGCCTCTTGGTACTATATCGTGACGGCCACTGCAACACTGGGCCGCTTCCCAACCCTAATACGTATGGCATCATAGCTTGGCGTCATTGAACCACACCCAAAAAAATGTATGATGGCGGAAACATGAAGATTTGAACAACGCTAAACCAGTAACCAGCTACTAATTAAATAAAAAGCAATGCGGTGAGTTGCCACCACTACACAAAGCAATAAAAAATGAAGCAAAAATTACAACAACAAAAAATGAAAATCGGTTCGATTTATTAAAATTGACCAAGATGTACGAATATATAATACCTTCGTCAATTTCAATAAACCATAATTTTCTTTACTATGCGATGAGTGACTCATCATTGGAATTTTTTCTCACAAAATACAGCTGCGATGTTATGAAATACATTACTAATCTTCTTCAGCCCTAGAATGTGTCTAATTTATGCTGCACTCTTTAGAGCTGATGAAGGGAAGTCGTGACTTCGACACGCGTTCGCCCTGTATAATGCCACATGACTAATTTTAAAATTATTACATTTTTTTTTTTATAATAAGCATATGGACTAAACACTTGCACAGACTTTGAATATGTATGATGAACTAAAATTTTATTTCAAAATTCTAAAATTACATTTTTATCTAGCACACACAAAAAATAATATTTTGATAACGATAAGACATATTTACCTATTTCAATATTCAATTATGTGAAATTTTTTTTTTTTTTTTTATCAATACATATTTTATTTCGACAGAATTCTGGCGACATTTAATCAGCCAACGCGTTAAATTAGTTGTGTTCTTTGTCCGCGTCGTTATCTATATTTGATTTTCTCTATAGGTATATGCGACAGAAATGGACATGTGCAAAAAGTAAAATTTTGGTTATGTTGAGTATGAAAACTAAAACCGATTTTAGCCACGAATCGTTAGTTTAATACTAACAACTTTCTTGCCTTTGCCAAACCGAGGTGAACAAAATGAATCAACATGTTTTTTTGTAAAAACTTATGTTGCGTCTGTATGTTTTCGATGACGTATAGTCTTCGCCTCATGTTCCTCACATCCAATTTCGCGAAAAAGGGAATAACCCCCCTAAAGTGGGGCACTACATCTGACTGTATATGCCTATTACTTACATGAGGTTTCGTGGGACTTCCTTCACCAATAGAAAGAGACATTAAAGCCGGTTCTAGCCAAAGTTGACAAAAAAAAAATTGATTTATAACTAAAGACCTATATAAGTCTGCTGAGTACATCTGCTGCAGGTATACAGACTTACCATGCAACCCTATCACAGCACTAAATCAAGACTAAAACCATTGGAGACTATATCAGTTACAAAGAGGTTGCTGCAAGTAAAGACTTTCTATACAGAAAAATAGAAATTGTTTTAAATTAACGATCTACAGTTAAACTTACATAATCCAACCTATTTGACAGCTATAAACGAAATGAATGCGAATTGCAATGTAAATGCAAATTTCACTTAACCATTTATGTGCAATACAAACAGAAATCGGCACAATTTCAGTGGATGGATGGTAAATACAATCATATTAAGCCAATTATAATCGCTTTCTACTCTCGATTCGCAGCAGAAACGATTCCGCAAAGTAACAAACGAAATGCAGTTTGGCGATTTAAAACCGAGCAAATTATATGATAGAAGATAAGGAACTTAGCCTCCGATTCGTTGACTGATAGTTAAGAACCGCAACTACATGTTGTAGCGGCAAAAACAAAAACTACCCCGACATCGCCAGCCAAAATCGCACTTTGCTCGAGAAACTAAGCAACCAAATTGGAGAACTCGAACGAAGACTCAATATCGACTGGTGCAGCAGTAAATCATTCAACGGCAGTAGATTTCGAGAGCGTTCAAAATCTCGTAAAGAGCACACGAATTGCTGGTATCATTGGAAACTCGCGAGCCATGCAAATTTAATGCCACATATATCACACTTTATGATGACATATCTACAAAATATCGGATGTTTGATTGATATGGGTGCCACAGTATCCGAAACTGAAAACTATCGGAAATTAAATTGTTCGCAGTAAACGGCACTGAATTTGAAACTTACCACACGTATAGCGACACTGATGGCTATCTCATGAAATCAGTCGGTAAGCATGTCACAACAAGACGGAGATAAAAATTCTTGATCTCGAAATCTAGTATAACTTTTATTATTTTTTGTTTTTGTAAAAATAAGGTTTTAGCCCTTTATGTTGATAATTATTCGTTTCAACGCAGCTATCAATACTGATAAAGAAATAAAAATAAAGAAAGAAATAATTACCATTGCACTAGATTTCGAGATCAAGAATTTTTAACTCTGTCATGTTGTGACACGCTCACCGCCAGATTTCATGAGACAGCCATGAAGGCCGAGGTATACCTCGGATTACGAAGTGGCTTTATGTGGACGTTACAACGCCAATCATCGGCTCGGATTTTCCGATCCGCTCACTGGCCTAAATTCAAAATGTAGGCGCATCAAAATAAACGAGACTACTGAGCAAAAGGCTTACTACTTCAATTCAGTTTATGCTGGTCTTACGAAATTGCCACTGCTAAGAAGCGAAATTTCTACCGCTGTAGTATATCAAAATATTGCGGCGATTTTTGCGCTTTAAACACCATCTCGGTTCCGGATCGCTATCCCATATCATAATTAAACGACTTCGTTGCACATTTGCAAGATAAGACCATTTTGTCTAAGATCGACCTACAAAAGGCCTTTCTATCAAGTTCCAGTCGCAGATGAAGACATTCAAAAACGGCTATTACGACGACATTCGAACTTTTTGAGTTCAAATTTATGAGGTTTGGATTTTGCAATATACCGCGCAGTCATTTCAAAGGTGTCAATTCACAAAGTATGTGGCGGTCTTGATTTTGGGTTAACGTACGTAAATGAATTGTGCTACGTCTCAACGAAGCGCGAAGAGCATCACAAACAACCGCGAATCGTGACTAAATAATGCGAAGTGTGAATTTGGCAAGCAACAAATCCAATTCCTTGAACATTGCATATTATCTCAAGGATTTATCGTGCACTGCCCGAAAAAATGGAACCCATCAAAAAAATGTTTGGCTACACTTAATTAGTACTGCAACTTCATGTCAAACGCCATCGAACCATATTACTTGAGTAGATCCCGGGCAACAAGAAGAACGATTGAATGCTGCTCAGATGGACGAACGAAACGAAAAATGCATTTGCAAAGTGCAAACTCGATTTCACATCAAAAACGGCAGAACTTTTGATTTATGTCGGTGCTTCCGACATCGATGCTGAAGCAGTTCTACAGAAAATCGTCGACAACGCGCCACAACCGCTTGGTTTTTAACAAAAAAATTCGGCAAGGCGCAACTTCACTACAGTACGTTGCTCACAGCAATGTATTTAGCCATCAAACATTTCAAATTCATGTTGCAAGGAAGAAGCTGCGACATCTTTACCGATCATAAGCCACTCATTTTTGCCTTCGCACAAAATCTCGAAGAAGACAATGAACGTCAAGCGAGGCAAATCGATTACATCGGACAAATAACAACCGATATCAGACACGCCAAAGAAGCTGAAAATGTGACTGCAAATTTCTTGTCACCAAAAATTGACGGACGATCAATGTTTCGATTAAATTAAAATAGTTTACCATTCCAGGCAGTTCAAATCAAGTTTTTTGTGACAACTCAACAAGAAACATTCATGCGTTTGTCACAATAAACTTTCCATATCAATTCTGGAGTTCATGCCACGTCTAAATTGATGACCAAACGATTCGTATGGTTTGGCATCAAGTCCGATGTCGCAAAATATGTTCGAAGCTGCCTGAAATGTCAACGTGCGAAAATTGGACGTCATTCACGTTCGCCTTTCAACGCACCGAGTGAACGATTCGCTCACATAAACATTGATCTCATCAGACCTTTTCCATCATTCAAAGTACATAAATCGGTACAGTCTAACGACCGAATCGGCTGTTTCACACGTTGGCCAGAAGCAATCCCGATTTTCAATATGTTAGCACCAACTGTTGTAAACGCAGCTTCTTGAATGAGTTTTTCTATTTTTTCTGGCTGAATAGCGAAATATGGTGTGCCAAAAGACATTACAACAGAATCGAAGCGCTCAATTTATTTCGCATCTCTTCGATAAACTCATGCGAACGCTCAGAACTCATCATTACAGAACGACTGCTTATCACAAACAACTGGCCTCATCGAAAGATTACATCGCACGCTGAAGTCAGAAATCCTCTGCCACAACCATTTACCAATAATTCTTCTTAGCCTTATCGTTCAGCCTATACCAAGAAGATTTAAAAGCATCATTGGTCGCACTCGTTTTCAGTACAAAGCTTCGCATACCTGAATTTTTTTTTTGATAAGAAGCCTTCAAAAAAGACAGCAACGCAAACAGTTAACGATCTGCGAAATGCAAAGTGCAACATTCACCCAACGACGACGGCGTGGTATTGTAATAACAAAGTTTTCATGCATCGTAAATTGCAAACAGCGACGCATGTACATATTTCTTCGCGGCGGTTCTATTCACTCGAGCCTAACGCATCGATACAACGTTCGTTCCAAGTGCTAGAAGGAAGGCTTCATTCTCAAAGTTGAAAAATTTGATCAATTTTGGGTACCGTATGGATATGGAGAGATGGCTAAATCTTTTTATTTGTTTTTTTTTCAGAACAAGTTTTTCTTCTTTTTACATCTTGACCTATACTATATGCTTAATGGCGTGAAATATCCCAGGACTATAACAGCCTAGAATGTTCCTAAAGGCCAAACAGCTCTAGAGCCAAATAGAGAAAGGTCTAAGAACCCTCTACAAAATTCAATTTTATTTTTTTTTTTTTGCCATAAAACTTGTGGGAAAAGTAAATTTTTCTTACAGGATTTTGCACTTTCATTTAATTGGAATTCGAACAAAAATTAGAACAGGACGTTCTAATCTTCAATTTTTTAATTCCGATGCATTTTCAACAGAATAACAGTTTGTATTCTCGAACTAAATTATTTTATAATTTGAATTTTGAATTTCAAAAAATGATCGAAGTTTTACTTTTCAAAATAATTGTATATACATAGCATGTCTCAATCGCTGGTCTCAATATTTTATCAAAAATATCAGCGGTCGGCAACGTGTTAATTATCGAATACATTTTTTTAAAACTACTAATTTCTGACGTAACCAACTAAATTGTAAATTTTGGTACTGGTAAATTTTGGGTTCACCAATTTCATATTTCAAATTTGAAATTTTGTTAGAATGTTAAAATTTTTGAATTGGTGATCTGGAATAATAAGCTCTTCGGCTGGGTTTAACGCTCTCCTAACACTTTCACAAATTATTTTAAAAATTTAACTCTTTTAAACCAAATTAGATATGTAGAACCTAAGAAAATTATATTTAATACTCTGTAATCTCCAATCGTAATCAAATGATGAAATATAACATTCGCATTTCCATCCCTTTTTTACAATAATTCGATTGCGATGTTCGGCGATTCAAACGTAATCACTTTAACCATTTTGCTTTTTGGTCAGTAGAAATTATTATACTAAGTAGCTTTTGTTTTTTAGCAGAACAGGGCGTATTTGAAAAATCTTTTGAATCTATTTTGACGGAAAATATTTGGCTTCTGACATTTTAGCTGCATTAAACAATGGGAGATAATCACATTAGTCTCGCTTAACCCTAAATTTCTTAAAAAGAGCCTAATACGAAGGACAGACTGCGATTTAATAAATCGAATTTTTAGAGTTTAGCCATAGTGTGTCAACCCTAATTTTTGCCAATCGTTTCATAGAGTACCTGGTCTAGTTTAGCTAAATCGGATTTATTAAACCGCAGTCTGCCAACGCTATAATACGTTTGACACATAGAGATTTAATAAAACGGGTTTAATGAATTTTTCGAGTTCAGTCGTAGTATGTCAAAATCGGTTTAGCTAAATTAGATTTAATAAATCGCAGTACGTAAGTATAAGGGTATAATGCCGCTTACAGATTAGGAATGAATTTTTCGAGATTAACTATAAGTTTGAGATAATCTAATCGCTTTTTATTTCAAGATCAAGACTAAGCACGATTAGTGATCTAATCTCTCAATATATTGAAGTTAATCTCTTTTCAGTATTCCTTCGACTGGTGAAAAAAAAATCGGAGCGAATGATCGAACGAACGAAGGCAATCATGAATTCATTTTCACAGAAAAGTTAGTATAAAATACTTAATGTATCAGAGATACATAAAGATAACCATAGCAATACAGATGCAATCAAATATTTTAGAACTCCGCCCTAGCCGGTACTAGGCTCGGTTGAGAAAAGAGGTGGAGTGTTACATAAAAATCGATAGACCTCCAATTTCGTTGCGTGAACTCTGTCATTATTGGCTACAACAATCTAGAAGCGTCTGTCCTTAAAAATTGAGCAGCGTTTTGGTCTATGCCTGACACCTGACAGCTATATTATGTAGCAGAAGGTATAAAATGTATAACAATTGTTGTCAAAATACCGCAACGGCAATGGATAAAACAACAGGTGTTACTACTCCAGGCCTTGCACGAAAATTCACACTCTCCGGTTGTATATTAAAACAAGAAAGCAAATTCAAAATGAAGAGCAATTAATAGATGGATAGAAAAAGTTATTGCCAGATTGAGCAATGAAGTTAAAACTCTTAAGGATCTAAAAAGGAACTTAAATATTGAGGTGACACCAACAGATGAGAAAATATCAGATCAAAACATATCAGATGAGGAAACAACAGAGAGAATTAAAATGGAACAGGCAAAGAAGACCTAAACAGAGAAACCGATTAGATCTTGAAGAAAAAAAGATCTTCGAAGAGAGTTAAAAATAGGAAAGCTGAATCTTCACCGGAATTCAAGCACTCTGAGCATATAACTAAATATATTAAAGCGTATAACAAAGAGAAGCAGCCACCACTAATTAATATTGTGACTTTGTGAGCATATCAAGCCATTCTGAGATCCTAACGGTGATGAAACCGGTAACGGAGAATGAATATATGGTCACGCCCTTAAACAATGACGTTTTAAAAATAATCACGTCGGGCTCGTGACACTTACCGGAAATTAACCATGTGGCATACAATACTCCTTCAATTAAAGAGAAAACTACCTAACTTGAAATAATACAACCTACAGCTCATGGCAGTTCGCCGATACGGAAATTATTACATACATATAATTCGTTCATCATTCCAGTTAAAATATGTTCCAGGTCAATGGAAAGTTGAAGAAGTAATAATGATAGCTAAACCAAGTAAACCCCCTTATGACAAAGGATCTTATAGGCAAATTCCTCTACCGCCAATGACGTCTAAGCTATTTGAAAAATTGCTACTTAAAAGAATTAAACCATTAATAGAGGACATAAATCTCATTCCATCATATCAATTTAGATTCCGAGAAAAGAGCACCACTATTGAACCAGTACACAGAATTACAAACAAAATTGAAATCGCGCTGGAAAGTGAAAAAAAATATGGTCAAATAATTTTTTTATATATGGCACAAGCACTTGAAAGAGTATGGCACAAGAGATTGAACAACAAATTGCAGAGGGACTTTTGAGACAGACACTTTCGAGTAGGGTATGATGAGGAACACTCGGCCTTAAAAAAATCGTAGCGGGAGTACCATAAGGCAGCGTTTTAGAACCAGTTTGTATCTACTGTATACAATATGCCTACCAACACCAAGAGTAGGAACTATTACAATAGTTGCTGATGTTACATCCACCATTGAAATTGCTCCTTTTTCGGAAAATTCTGAAACCTATATAGACGTGTGGCACTCAGCTCTGGTCATGGTTTCCAAAAAAACGTTCTACGGAGTGTTGTTGATGTACCTTCGTACGTAAGAAATGTTGATCTGCATCGAGACTCGAGAGTTAACGATGGAATACATCAGCGAGAAAATTTATAAGCAAGCCTTGCAACATGCATTATGCCTTCAGGAACATGAAAACATTACATGTAGACAACCCTATCGCCGAAATAGGCTTCAAATGGTGGTTAACTGGCCAAATATAAATTAACATGAATTGAACCTAAATATGAATAAATAACATTTTACCGAAAGCTCTAAAAGCTCAGAGCAGTCAATGTGTTCCAGAATCATGTCACGCGCAAACATAGCAATCGCCGCGTCCCTATACGAGCACTAAGCGGTTTCAGAGCTAATAACTGGCATCTCCCAATGTAAGGTGGCAAAATATAATTCGGGCCACGGTAGTCACGAGGCAAGAAGCGAAGCGCATATTTAAGAAAACGCTTTTGAATGCTTTCGATCCTATCTGAATAGTTATGATAAAAGGGCGACCAAATAACAGCAGCGTACTCGATATGGGATCTAACAAATGCCATATATAAAGAGCGCAGTGTGTATGGATCTCTAAATTCCCGGCATTGTCTTTTCAGAAAGCCTAACATACTGTTAGCCTTTGCAATGACGCTGTCAATATGAAAATTAAAAGACAAGTTAGGTGTGTAAAGAACACCTAAGTCTCGAATTACAGAAACTCGTTCGAGCAGTACTCCGTCGATTAAATAATCGGTTAAGACAAGATTCCGACCTCTTCTAAATGTCATAGTTTTACATTTGGAAATGTTAAGACATAAAGAGTTTGTACTACACCATTCAACGAAATAATTGATATCAATTTGAAATGATAATGCATCAGAAATGCCTATAATGGTTTTATAGATTTTTAAATCGTCTGCGTACAAAAGAACTTCTGAGTTAGACAGGCAACCAATCACGTCATTCACAAAAATATTAAAAAGGAGTGGTCCCAGGTGACTACCTTGGGGTACTCCAGAGGATGCTAAAAACGTTCTGGAAATGGAGTTGTTGATTCTAATATACTGCTTTCTACCAGTCAAATATGATCATATCCATTGCACCGGTATTTGATTTGAATCTAATTGATAGAGTTTATTAATTAACAAATCGTGATCTACCTTATCAAAGGCCTTACTGAAATCTGTATACAATACATCCGTTTGGAAACCTAACTCAAGCGCCCCTGAAACATAATTATTAAAAATTGCGAGATTTGTAACCGTAGATCGACCTTTATAGAAGCCATGTTGTTTGGTCGTTATAACATTTTTAATTATTAAAAATAATCGGGCATTAACTAGACTTTCAAAGAGTTTCAGGATGCTTGAAAGTAAAGAAATTCCACGATAATTTCGAACATCACTACGTAAACCAGACTTAAAAATTGGAATAATTGATGATATTTTCCATATTTTGGGGAAAACTCCAGACCGAAGACTAAGATTGAAAATCTTTGCCAATGGAGCCGCAAGGACATCAGCGCAACTTACTATGAAACAAGGAGGAATACCGTCAGGGCCGGCCTCCCTTTTACAATCTAGCTGATTTAAAGCTATTAAAACTTCCTGATATGTTAAAGTTAAGTTCGAGCTAATGCTTGTCTTATCACAACTAACCGAGGAGCAACTTGTGTAATTCCTAGTATATACTCCTTCAAAAAAGTCGGCAAATAGATTGCATGTCGCTTGGTTATCATTTGAAACTATACCATTTAAATGCATTTGAACAGGATCGAAAGGATTGCGAATTAGATGGTAGAAATTTTAGTGATAACCCACTAATACAAGAACTGAAAGAGTTAAATAAACAAGTATTAGAAGATGGCCGCATCCATGATAACGATAATCTGTCTGAGTTATTAGAGTAAAATCGTACACGAATAAAGAAATATTATGATCAGGGACACAAGAAACCAACAGAGTTAAGAACGGGCGATTTAGTTATGTTGCACGCACCAAAGTTACAACAGGAGAAAGTCGAAAACTACTACCTACTAATAAGGGGCCGTACGATATTGTAAAACCAATCGGTAATGACCGATATCTCATTCAGGACTTAGAAGGTGAACAGCAAAGCAGTAGGATAATCAAGCAATAGTAGCTATCGATAGGTTGGAATTGATATGCAAAGCTCCCAATAATGGTGATTCAGTGTCTTAAAATACTTAAAACAGATACATAAATTCCTAAGATCAGTTTCTAAATTTGTTTTTGTTAAGAAATTTTACTGAATAAGGTTAGATAATTAGAAATCTTTAATAGAGTTAATTTTTTTGTTGTATAAAATATGTAATGCACGAAAATATTTTATTAAAAATAGAATTAAGCAATAAGGTATTGCCGCGCGATGACAAGGACGTCATCAATACAGGATGGCCAAATTGTCATAACTGAATTTATAATTTATTGTTATTGGTTCGAGTCTTGACTGCTAATAAACTCTTTATGTAGATGTCACTAGGGACACGAAAAGTAATAAAAAAAAAGAAATAGAAAAGTAGTCAGGAAAAACAAAAAAAAGGGATTCAAGAGCTGTATCGTAATAAAGAAAGAACTAAAATAAATTTTATCTGCAAATAATTGTGTTTTTTTTGTCGAATAATTTCGTCCATCCATATTAAAAAAAGAGGGCTGACAATATTTAGGTTTCGGGCCAATTCTTGGATAAATCGATTACCTATATTATATTTTTGTATTTCTATTCCATTTGCCCTTCTTTTGAGAAAGGTAAAGGTTTTTTGAATTTAGTGTAATTACCCTAGATTTAAGAAAATTAAATCAGACTTGTAATAAATTGATATGAAACACATTAAACAAAAATAAACCTCGGCCTGTTACTTTCGAGAATTTTAGGAGAGAAGCCTCACCGTTTTAAATGAGTGTGACGTTTCCTTTCAGCTCGGCTTAGGCGAACTCTCTTTGACTTCTGCCTCTTAAAAGTATCTAGAGGTAGCCTGAGGTCATCTTCCTTAAAAATAGGTAGTGGTTTTATTTGATTTCTGAGGTTGGTGTCTTAGGAGGAACCTACTAGTTTTTTAATCAGTTGTAACCATTAATTATGGTGGTTTTTTGTTGAAAAAACACCTTCCACAGCGAGACTCTGCTGATTCCTGTGTTAAGGTTATATTAAACCCGCTTGGTAAAGGAAATAGTAAGTGTTCGCTTGATTAGGCATCAAAGGAACAAGGGGCAAACGACTGGTAGTCCAAACCGGTCCAACCTCTAAAGGTAGATTAATAATAATCAATTTGAAACCGGCTATGAATTGGTGCCCAACGTGGGGCATTTTATTTATGAATATATCGTTACGTTTCTATTGTTTAGCGCCGTCCAATATGGGGCCACCATAATTTAACTCTTTACACTTCCGAATTAATTAACTAATTTAACACGAATAATTTGATAGAGCCTTATTCCTTCGAAAACATGCTGATTTCATTTATTTTTCAATAGGATAACGATTGTAAACACACTGCTAATGAAGTTTTAGTTTACGGATCAAAGAATAATACGTTTTGGACTGGCCACAGCAGAGCCCTGACTCCCAATCGAGAAACTTAAGGGCAGAGATTAAGGACGATTAAAATATTATTCCAAAATAGTGAAATAATCTAAAAAAGCATTCCAGTGTCGCATTGTCGAATATTAGTAGCCTGCCTTCCGAAACGTAGTATGGGGGTTCTAAAATGTGAAAAAGGTTTCGGAATTCGTCGGGCACAATATTTAGCGAGTTTTCTGAATAGCAAAAATCATCCTATACTTGCGCTGTTTATTGATTTTAAATATTCGACATTCGACAGTGTACAGCGTGACTTTAGGTGCAATACATGCTGATATAAATCCTCCAGGTATTTTAATTCGACCTTTTATGAATCAGCCACGTAGATCAAAAAACGAGATGGGTATCTGGTTAGATCAGTACCCCAGTTAAATTTTTCTACCTTATCGTTATCACATCCAGTTAATTCATCCCCTCGTAGCTCAGCTATAAATATTTATTATCATAACTTTACTTGAGGAAGAATATGATGTTGTCTGTATATCGGAGACATGGCTGACATCTAATTTTAAAACTGCAGAATATTTTCCGATATCATACATTGTCCATCGCCGAGACAGGCATCTTCTTGAGGACACATATACGAAAGGTGGTTGTGTGCTAATTGCTGTTTCGGAGAAATTTTCATCTGTACTTTTATCATTGACTGATTGCGATTTGGACATAATCGCAGTACGAATCAGGTCGTTTTCACTAATTGTTTGCGTCACGTATATTTCATGCGAGTCTAACTTTAGAGTGTTTGATAAATTCATTATATTATCAAGTCCAGCATCGTAGCATCCATTTTGCAATCAGAGGATCATGAATGCGAATGGGAATGTTTTGGACCTGGTATTTTTTGTCGATCTAGCATTTATTGTCGTTACGTGTGACGATTTAGCAGGATCGTCCAGCATTTATTGTACCATTTTCCTTTAAAAGTATCACTGCCTTTTATGGTATGTGAAAGTGTTAAGGATGAGTAAATTGTAGAAAATTTTAATTTCAAAATTGGGAACTATGATTCCTTTAATGCTTTTCTTGACAAATATAATTGGAGTGCATTTGAAGGTAACGATCATTAAGATGAAGTGTTGGATGAATTTCGCTTCTAATTTATCATTCCACATTCATATATGTACAGGGCATTGTTTCTAAGGCGTTTTCCATGTTAGGGTTTGTTAAACGATTCTCTAAAGACTTCTGGGAACTTATGCGATTAGAATCTTGTATATCTCGTTAGTGCGTTCGCAATTGGAATATGTTGTAGTTGTTTGGGACCCATTTTATCAAGAATCTTCGGATCTTATTGAAAGGGTTCAAAAACAGTTTCTAAAATATACCTTGCCTAGATTACCGAGGGGAAATAATCTTCCCAATTATATTCTTTCTCCTTATAGGGGAAGATGTAAACTTTTAAGATTGGAATCTCTCGTATCCATCATCGTGGAAAAATTGCAAGAGTTCTTTTAAAATTTACATTAGAATGAAATACTACTTGTTTGTCCACAATAAAGCTGGCATTTGAGAGGAAATTAAAAACGTGAAATATGCAGAGCAGGGAAAGTGTAAGATTGAATAAATAGCTAAAATTTAAACCTCTTGGAACGAAGCTCACTTTATTCACTTCACGCAGGGTACAAAATCATAATTGAGAAAGATTGACGTACTAACAAATAGACACTATGAATCTATTATATTTTAAACTATAAACAAATATTAAATGGGCAATATCATTCAATAAAATTGACTTGAAAAGTTTAAGTTGCACCCCCCAAAAGGTGAAGTGTAAAAAGCTCGAACGTCGAGACAACAAAATAAAATCTCACGCCAAAACGCTAAATGATATAAATTTGAACGCAAAATGTGTCATCAATCACAAAACACAATCCTCCTACTCTATCCATCTCCAAATATAAAATACACATACACATTCATACATACTCATCTCCACATAAATACCACGCATAAAAATCATACCGTGTGACTTCATCCACTTCATCTCATACCTCAGTTAATTTTGTTGTTGTATTGATTTCTCTGCTATGTGTTGTATACGCTGCTGCTGCTGCCGCTGCTGCTTCTGCTGCTAAATAATCAACAGAACAATAATACAACAAACAATTTGTATATAGAAAAAAAAAACTCGTTTTCAGAATTGGAATACAAAAACGCAGAGTTTCCATGAATACTTAACAACACTCTACTCGTATCTACGTACACTGCTGTACAACACGACTCAACACAACAAATAAATAAATATCCATGACTGTATTTATAATATTCATGTACTTAAAGCGCTTCGAGGTCATTAGCTAATGTAGTACATACCATACTATAAAAACTTGAATCGCAAGCGATTGTAATGGTAACGAGCGCGCGCGGAAAATTCCAATCACATGACAAAACACACAAAATTCCAAATAAAATGCGATGATCGAGAAATAAATCGAGATTTTCCTTAACCCAAAAAAAAACGAAAAACAAAACCAAATAGAAAATTCCTTTCTATACATATTTCATTTGTTTTTCTATCATTCGCTTTGATTCTTTCTACTTTTACATATTTTCTTCAGCGTCGACATCATCGCCGTCGTCTTTTTTTTTTTGTTTCTAGTTTATTTGCTTGGTTTTCATAAATTTTCCCTCAAAATACACAAAACGAAAACCGAACAAAAAAACAAAATAAAATCGAGAAACGAGAAAGAAAAGCTTAACTTCACACATAAATGAGATAAAAATATACTAAAACAAAAAACAAAAAAAAGCTAAAAATTAAGAAAACAAAAGAAAATCGATTTTAATCGAATAATCAAACCTAACAAAAAAAAAAGTAAAATATTTTCCTTCGTTTATTATTTATTATTATTACATATTTCACAAGTCGATAGTCGATACGATGTGATCGAGTCGGATGCCAAAATATTGGATGCAACCAAACAATTGATTTGCGGTATGGTTTGAACATTTACTAAACCAAATAAGTATGCAGCTGCATTTTTTTGTTTGCTTTGTTTAACGGGATTTTGTCAAATAAAGTTGCCATTTCGTAAACTATGTAGATTTGGAATATCCAAAACATGTACACACACACACACACACACACATACACAACACAGAGTTTGGTTTTATTTCGTTTCGTTCGTTTCGATTTTTGTGTTGTTGGTTACAAAAATATACAGTTTTGTGTATATAACTCGATTAAATTCAACTTTTATTCATTTCATTCCTCCTTGTGAATATAATAGTTAAGATTTTTTTTATTTTATATTTGTAGTATGATTATGAGATGGTAAAAATAGAGTAGAAAATATACTCGTATATAAAATATAAAAAAACTTTTACTGTTTTTTTTTATATTTTAATAATATAGATTATTTATTAGTGTGTTCCAAAGATAAAATTAGATTTTTTTTGCTGGTGTTTGCATAATGTAAATATTAGAGGTTAGGTACGTGTTTTAAGTACTTTATTGCCGATAGCTGTATGCCAATTTTGGTCGCAAAATAGGAATTAGGAAATGAGAGTTTCATATACATACGTAATAAGGTGTACAATATTCAATTTTATTATTGTATGACATAACTTTTTTAATTTGCTAGTGTATTTAAAGAGTCTGATGATTTTTAATAGATCATGTTTCCGAAAGAGGCAGCACGATCAGAGAAAAAGAACAGAGTTTTTTTCTGAAAGAGGCAGCACGATCAACTCACTATGTCACTACACAATCAAAAAAATATTACTGACGTTTTTCAAAAAGTGACAGGAAAAATCAATTTAATTATCATGAATTAATAATAATCACTTTTATAACACGAAAATATTTTTGTTTATATTTACAAAATGCACACATAAAAATGTCATGACAGCAAATATTTAGTGGCACCTAGTGGCATTATTTGAAAGTTGCTTGTGTTTTCGGAGTTTTCCGAAAGATGGTGGCTCCTGCGGTTGTAGGAAATTTGACATTTAAACATGATCTATAATTTAGTAAAAATGGGCGCTATTTTAAAAAAAAACAGCGTTTATTTTAGGAAACAAATTAAATAACTAAAAATGTATTGTAACTTGTAAGCATTTGTAATTGTAACTATCATTTTTTTCTGACGGTGCTTCACTACCCCAGTGATTACAAAATACCGAACTATAAAGTGTATTTGATAATCCATTTCGGTCTAGTAGATTTACACATTTCACACGACCATTTTTCGAATTTTGAAGTTCAGTTCAGTATTGGATTATGGTGTTTGTGAAAGCGACTTATGTGTAAATAATTGTAAACAAATGTAAACAAGTGTAAACAATAGTAAAAATATTTAATTGCCTTGTGATCGTTCTTTCTAAACTAATAAATACGATCGCAGGAATCACCGCAAGTAATATTTTAAGAAATTCACTAATCTTACCTCAATTCCAATACTTGTATTCTTTATATCGTTTTTTTCCTTTAGAAATAATACTTATGCTTATAATACACAGAATGTATAAAAAAAAATTAAATAAAGAAGAACGAAATGTTTTAGTAAGAGACGAATGTATGTACATATAGCAAAGCTGACATATTATACTCTCTATGTATTTACAGTATGTGTATACACTCGTTGTGAATTCCCCTTCAGCTCTGTATATTACTTCTCGTCGACGTCGTCATCGTCGCCTATGTAAAGCATTCAGTTTTTTTTATGTTTACATTTTTGTTGTATTTTAACTCGAAACCTTCTCTCTTGTATGTTAGTTACTACAATATAATACCGTATACATAAACACACATAACGCTTTACTAATGGAATATTTTAATTTTTACTTCGTTTCGATTGTAATTTAACAATGTTTTTTTGTAATATTGAAAGATTATTATATTAGTTCTTTCCATCCGTTCGGTTGGTCGACCGTTTGGTTCGTATGGTCGAAAAATCAAAAAGATAGAATGTATTTACAATACAATATACATAGTGTAACTGTATGAAGCATTTTGTACACAATTAATAAGAATGACTGAATATTAGACAGAAAATTGGACACTATCCACCTCGTCTGGAAAACTATCTGACATATTTATAACTAGGTAAAATTAAAGATTACTCCCAACCCTAGACTAGTCTGTACGTTTAATAATATATTTAAAAATCATGACTTACATATGTGACTGCAATAAAACTTCACGTTTATGTTTCCTTGTGAAATTTTGTACTTCTTTATAAAAAAATCATTCCTTGGTCAGAGTACCAATGTTGTAAACCAATTGTTGGTTTGAAGTACTGTAAAAATAAAAAAAAGAGAATTGTTAGTGACCGCATTCAAACAAGAATTAGGTAGGTATTTAAATCCTGAATTCTATTCAGATTCTAAAATCTTGAAGAAGCGCGAAACCAGGCTTTACCAAGTTTACATATAATTACGCCAAAACTCTAAAAAATAAATAATTTGGAACCACCCTGTGCCTATAACCCATAACAAAAATATAAAATTAGCAGTTATTTTTGTTGTTGCCACTGTGCGTAAAAACCAAAGAAATATTATAAAGTTCAAAATGAAATTACTCAGGACTAGTAGACAACCTTATCTAGCGCGATTATTACGTTTAAAATTGTTATTAAAGATGTTGTATCCGTTTTTTAAGAAAGCTTCACTGTTTAGCAAGTATAAAGAAAATATAAATTGTAAAAATAAAACGTTGGTTTGTCGGAAAGAAAGATTCACAAACAGAAATAGTAGTTGAGTTTTTATTTTATTTTATTTTGAAATCGTCATATTGGTGACCCCGATGGGATTATGAATAGAAAATAAATATGTTGGCACTGCCGGTGGCAACTAAATTTTTAGCGATTTTGTAGGTAGTATTCTCAAGAAACCAATTTGATATTATTAAAACAAATACAGAAGACACAGAGAAACTTCTCTTTCTATTATTTGTGTGGGCATAAAACAGACAAATGAGGGTTTTCCTTGAGTTTTTGATTTAGTGAATATAATTCGCTAAGTCAGTACGTTCTTGCCTCATACTCAATGTATGAAGTGAGAATTGTATTTTGCAGTTTGGTCGTAGCTACCTGAAGAGTAGATCGAACTTTTTGTACGAAACCAAACTACCACATAGAGAACTCAAGGAGGGTTCTCATTTTTTCTTCAGGGTTGATAAACTTTGTATGACTCTTAGGTTAAAGTACGGGGGGATTTTGATATTTATACTTTTTTGGTAGATGATTGGCCTCTTCATTTTTTCTGATTAACAAGTCGAAAAATGTTGTGAATGCCATTATTGTTAATATATTTTGTCTATAAAAAACCGAAAGAATCTTATTTATTTTAAAATCGATGTCGCTCGGTGGCCAAGGGGTTTATTGAGGGGGGATTAAATTGAGTAGTAACTACCAGCTCCGTAACCTTTTAGTAGCATGCAAACCAAAGAAAGCTGTTCTGATTATGTTTTAGACAGCCGCTGGATACCCATGGGTGTGTAAGAGTTAACCTGATCATGATTCGCAAGTGTAGGTGTTGCTGCTTAAGTGATTGTTATTCGACAAACAGACTGAAGTACGGCCCTAAAGACCACACCTTGATCAAAAATCCTAATCTAAGGTGGAACCAGATGAATGGCTGTTAGGTTATATATGGTATGTGAATTCTGGATACTAGGTACAGTTCAGTTTTATTTTAGCCTTCCTATGGAACAGCTGAGTGGCCTACAGGTGGCTCTCTTATCCCAGCAATCCGTGGGTATCAAAATAGATCCAGAAACAAACAATAAGGATGGTGACGCTCTTAAGTCGTCACAACCCAGCGGAAGTTCACCATTGGATGGGAGGCTTCTTATGGATTTAGAGGAAGTAATTTCTCTTTACGCCACTGTGAAAGCAGTGGTAAGTAAGACGAGGAAAAGGGTTTGGAGGAGGATTTCACAGACAAATTTTAAGGGATCCTCAGTTAAAGTTTTGTGGAACCGCTAAGCAGCGATCTAAGAGGCAGATTTCCTGGGCGGGAGACTAAAACATTGGCGCTGCGGCCACTGAAGGAGACTATGTACTGCTTCTCTAAAAGTACCTGCGAAGAAGAGCAATGGCTCTGAGGACGATATAACACCACCACAACAAAAGTCTAGGGGGATGCCCAGTGGGGTGACAAACTCCTGTTGTCTGGAACTACATTTCGACAGGCAGCGGAATCGGAGATCATTTGGATCTTACGCGTGGAGTTTCCAGAGGTGATTCTGACGGTGGATCAGCTAAATGCTGTCCGAGAGGACGTTTTGGAAAAGGCGTTTGTATGGTTAGCTATAACCTAAGAACCTAACCATACAAAAATATTGTTATAAGTTTCTTTGTAGCTTTCTAACTACACTCCTCCCCTTCATCTGGTCACCTTACTCAAATGGAACTCCAAGTTCCAAGAGTGGTCATTTTGGCAAGCTTGCAAATAAACTAGATCCCCATTTCAGGGTTCATCTCCAGGGACTTGGTGCAGTGACGGTGGAGGTGCTGAACACAAACATATTTGGATAATGATAATATTGGTTATGCGATATATAATGCGATAAGTTCTATAAAACTTTTGATGGCCACCCAAAGGTAATACGTGAAAGTGGTATAAGAACTGATTGATTTCGGTCTCGTTAGTGATAAATTTTATATTGGGGTTTAACTCGTCTGATTTGTCAGGACTATAGCAAATCTTTCATTACGAGGAAATTGTTAATTTACTGTAGAAATGCCTTCATTTGGAGATGTATAATCAATATTTTCATAATTATAGTTCTAAACATTTTCTAATTCTAGATTATCAGATAAAATTTGATCAGGCGTTTTTTCAGTTTTTCCGTTGACAGCAATATCTATCAAATTTTCGTCTACATCGTCCAAATACACAAGACATTTAAAATTATTCAATCCGCTTAATATACAGTTCATAGCTCTCTGAAATGTCGTATAGGTGTTCCTTTCAGCAGGAAGGGTAGTCGTAGAAACTTGTAGTAACCTACATCCATACTAAAAGTAGTTTTAGGTCTGTCTTCTAAATTGATCTGACGATAGCTGTTATATGCCTTTGCGGACATTGAGGAGGCCTTTAACAATACCTCCTTGAGCCGATAGAGAGGGAAGTAAGGAAAAAGAGGACTCTGCCTCCCACAATTAGGTAGGTCCGTCCCATACTTAAACATCAAAGTATCACAGCCACACTAAGTAGTGTCGCAAATACCATTACGGCCATCCCCACGGAGGTGTATTGTCTCCTTTAGTATGGTCATTGAATGGACTACTGACCCCTCTGAGCAGCCTTTACAAATAGGCTCTCATGTTAAACGGTATCACATCACCATCATGATCGAACAAAAACTGAATTGGAAACATTCCAAGGCTTTCTGGGTCTGTCAAAGAATCTATGGACGAACTTGGTGTTTACAACCAAAAATGATTTACTGAGGGTCAACGGTATGGTTTAAAGACGAGTTGAAAATAGAAGACGGGGCAAGGATAAGAATTTACGGGAATGGAACTGACATCTACAAGGCGATGGGTACGAATGCTACCTTCTTTGTTATGATCCTCAAAGTGTTCTGCATGCGGATGAGTATACCCTAAACAATTCTCTCCCTTGAGAACCATGTGTAGTGCACCAAGTTCTTATTACTCGACCCTGATTCAGGTATTGTTACTTTCGTTTACGTTAGTAAAATGAAGTTTAGTAATCATGACAATTTTCGACCTTGAGATTTTTGAAGATTTACCTGTTTTGGTTTCCCCTGAGCCCGAAAAGTTAAGATTCAAAGTGGTCTGTCTGTTTGCCTGTGACCTCTTTACAGCCCAGATGGTTTAACCAATCGAACTGAAACTTCATAAATAAGGTTTTTTCATGACAATTTTCTACCTTGAGATTTTTGGGATTTATCCGTTTTTGGGTCACCAGAGCCCAGGTTTCGAAATGGTGTTTGTCGGTCTGTCTGTCTGTGACCGCCCTACAGCCCAGATGGTTTAAGCACTAGAACTAAAACTTCACAGTTAAGCTTTTCTCATAAATTAGGAACTCCCAGTGAATTTTATTGAAAATCGGTGGACCAGAAAAATTATTTTGCAAAAACCTCAAAATATAAGATTTATACAAAAACCATTAAGGTCAAAATGATCAAAAAAAAATTATATTTTTCAGGATTGAAATTTTTAAAAAAATTTACAAAATTCTTTATAAAGTCCGACAAGTCATCAAAAAACATTTTACATTTTTTTAACAAGATTCTAGAAAATTTAAGGCCCCAATTCACAAAATGTAAATTCGCTCTATAACCGTAAAATTTCTCATTAGTACTAAACTGGTATTCATGAAATGTAACTAGACTATATAAACGAAAATTATGCTCTGTAAGTTTACAGTGACAAATTTGTTGACGTAAAGCTACAATATTTTGATTTTATTGGCCCATAATTTGGCAGAGGAACAATTTTTCGACATAATTTTTTCAGAAAATACTACTCTCGATTGCATCTATTTACCTGCAAGAATTTAAGATGCTTTAATTTGTAGTTTTTGAGATTTTCACTAAAAAAATTTCTATTAGGATATCTTTGTGTTCTTAACGTATCATTGATGGTGTCTGTAATTCTTATCAAAATAACTTTTTGTCTTCAAACTTTTGGTGAAGGTTTGTGGAACTAAAAATGAGTCCAGAAAACCACATCTGAACTCATATAACAACACATTTGAGATACGCATTTATGCATTATTTTTTAAGGAAACCTGGATTTAATTCACGGAAAAGGCTCCGTACGATCCTATTCTGTGAAAAATAGTTTACTTAAAAATGTCTATCGGATAACCTGCAAAAAATCTCATATGTAAATTCTCCTTCATTTGACTTTCAAGCCAGAATGATTTGTTATGATTTGGTTTTTGACATTTCGATTTATCAAAGGCTACTATTTTTCTTACAGCGGCGAATTCAAACGTATTTATTTACAGTGACGAAGTTCCTACAGTTTGTGAATACCAATTTTTAGTACATACTCTGTAACTTTTGCTCTATAAACAATTTCCGTAAAGTTACAGCTATAGAATTTTTACATTTTGTGAATAGAGGCCTAAATTTTTTTTCCAAATTATTTCTAAAATTTTTTCGAATTTTAAAACAAACATAGCACCATTGCACCGAATTTTACAACAATTTTCTTACATCTTCCAAATTTTTTTACAAATTTATAAAATTGTTCAACCGGTTCGTCTAGTTTGTTTAAATTTTTAAAGTAATTTACAGAATTCTACAAAATTCTTCAACATTTTTATGAATCGCCTAATACCTTATTGGGTTTAAAGTCATCTGCGGCTTCTCAAACAGTACAATGTAACAAAATTCCTCCTAACTACCCTCAACATTTTCAAAATTTTCCGCAATGTGCGTATTGAACCTTTTTCAAAATGTTTTCCGATGATTTAATATACTTTTCTTCAGGAACTTTGAAAATTTAACAAAATTTATCAGCAATTTTCACTAATATAGAGAAAGATTATATTTTTCTCCTTTTTAGAATTCAATGAATATCGACAGAAATGTTAAAATTCGACAAAAAGAAATTTCAAAGTTTTTTTAATTTTTTGAAATTTGTTCAATATTTTTAAGATATATTCAAAATTCTATTGTAGTAATACATACTTTACATTTTAAAAATTACATAGTCAACATTATTCAAAATTATTGAGAAATTCATCTTAAACTTCTAAAAATTTCAAAATTCTTCTAATATTTTTAAACTTCATGAAAATTTTCAAAATACGTCAGCGTTTTTTAAAATTAACCATTAAAAGTTTTACAAAATATGTAATTAAATTTTCAGAATTTCTCAATATTTTCCGAAATTAAAACAATCAAATGTCATAAAATTTATTCAAAATGGTACAAAATTCTTCAGCATTTTGCTAACTGAGTGCTTAGGTAATGAATGGTTTGATACAAAATTATTCAAAAACGGTCAAAACTCAAAACTACAAAACGCGGCTAAAACTCTATCAATATAATTTGCAGAAATCATTCGAAACTTTCATTTCTTAGAACCTTGAGAAATTCGTCAGAAATTTTCTGTTGCTTTCTCCAAAAAAATTCAATTACAAAATTTTTATTTAAATTATCAGATTTTCTTCTGAAATTTTAAAATTTCATCAAAATCCTGATTATTTTTAAAATTATGTATTGAAAGGTTCGTAAAGTTTCAGCATCCGTAAAATCTTCAGTAATCCTAACGATATATCACTAATCTCTGAACTTCTATGAAATCGCTTATTCCGTAGAATGTTTCAGCATTTTTCAAAATTCTCAATTTTGATTTCTCAATTTTTAAAATTTTTATACAATATAAGTTTTATATGTCTTCAAATATTTTAAGAATTCTTTTAGAATATTCTCAAAAATTATTCAAAATTTAAAATTTTGTTCCAAATTGATTCTAAATTTTTGGGAATTGTACAAATTTAACAAAATAAATTAATAAATTTCGCTACTACACTGAATTTTAAATTGTCTCAAATCTTCAAAAACCTTTAGAAATTTACAAGAAAATTTTAAAAGGTTTTCAAATTTCTTTAAAATTATACAATATTTAACAATCTTAAATACTTTCAAACTTCATCAAAATTTTTCGAAATTCGTTTACATTTTACAATATTTGACAACCATTTTTTTATTGGTATGAAATTGTTGAAAATACTACAAAATGATTCTGTATTTTTCAAAAATTCTAGCAATTTTCAAAATTAAAGAACATATTCTACTAAATTATTCGGTAATCAAAGAATGTATTTTAAAATCTCAGCAATCTTCAAACTTTTTTAAAATTCTCAAAAAAATTTCAAAATACGTCAGAATTTTTTTATATAATTCACAATATTTCAAAATTTCAAATGCTTCAAGAATTCTTGAAAATATCAAAACAAATTTTACCATCTCCAAAATTCTTCAATATTCTAAAAAATTATGCAGAAATTATCAAAATTCTACCCAATTTCTCAGAAAATTCTTAAAACGAAACTCTATCAAAATTTACAGAAATCATTCGAAACCTTAATTTTTTAAAACCCTGAGAAATTCATCAGAAACATTCCAATGCGACACAAAACGATTGAAAATGCTGCAACTTTCTCCAAAACTGTTCAGAAATTTTGCTTAATAAATCAATCGCAACTCATTACAATGGACAATATTAACAAATAAATCACAATACAATGCAGAATAGAGAAAGCAAGAAATACAAGTTGTAATTAAATGTTCCAGGTATACCTTCATTTGAAGATGCCAACTAATACGCCTACCATCCTACATTGCGAGTAACTTATCCTAATTCAACCGCCGAAGTCATTGAATCTGCTAAGGACGTATTGTATATTAGTAGATTGAATTCACTAAGAGAAGAATCTGCAGTAGTTGCATAATCTAAAATCAAAACGGGATAACATTGGTGCTGTTGACTGTCGTGTTCTGGTTCAGGACCAGAAATAGACAAGCTAATAATTATCCAGCCACAACCCGGACTCCGAAACAAGAAGGCCATTATTATTACCGCTCAAAATAGGCTTCGCCGGACATACCTCTTCCGATCTATACCTGTTTTGTTCGAAATATTTCTAAGGTTTAATTTTTATCAATTTATTGTACGAATTATAAAGTTAGAAGAATTTTACAATTCGTTCTACGCGAGATGACTACTTCCTCGGCTTCTTGCGCTGGAAGCTGTCGTCCACAAATAAGAGAGCATTGCAATCAATTCTCTTAATTGAAGGTCGATATAACTGTATTATTAAGCGGAGTATCTGATTTTTTTTCCAAATCGATTGGGCTAATGGTGCTGATAAACCTGAACTGACTATGTTCTGTTAGTGCTCTGGATTCTTAGATCTCTCTTGTTTAGCTCTAGAGCTTCTTTAGCAATTTTCTCATCAAAGTTCTATCGAAATTTTGGGATAGCTTAACAAGGTTCAAATCCTTATCCCCTCTACCAACCTTGCCTTTATCAAATCCACAGATTGGTGATGGTCCGATAAAAGGTTTTGACTCTCATGTCCTCATGGCATACAGACAAGATCGACTTTATTCTTGTCAACCCTTCTTTATGGCTAATTTAGGGCTAAGTGGCACTCTTAAAGCATCTTCCCTGAAGCAATTCTTGCTAATTGCATTAAATGCTATTTATCTATCCGACAGCATTTCCTGCTTTCAATAATTTTCGCTGCTGCTGTAATAGCGTAAACCTCAGCCTGGAAGATGGTGGCGCTTTTGTCAATGACGTGTGTTTGTTACATTGTAAACCAACTATGTAGGCTCCAACTCCCTCTTCCATTTTTGATCCATCAGTGAACCATTTTTATGCAACATCCAGAAGCAATGTGGTATTGCTGTTCCATTCTCTCCTAGATGACCAGTTCTTTTTATGCGTGTGAGATCCAGGGTATTTTGCCTCAGTTCTCCCACAATGAGATCGTGTTTGCTCTTGACTATTATAGATAAAAAAAGTCATAAAAGTCATCGGTATATCCCATTACATTGTATCGAAGTTGGCCCAGATTCGTTATTAGTTCATTCATCACTAGCGGCCATAACACAGGTACACCTCCTTGTGGGCAATGTTTTGTAGCCCCTATTTCATAGGATTCATTTCATGAGTTGGAGAGTTTGTCTAGTTACCAACATGTATTTGATTATTATGTTGTCCACACCTCTACTCCTCACTTGCATCCTCTCTAGTTTTTACATTTTTATGTAGTGGCGTCATAGTGGATTTGCCTTTCTGATAAACAAATTGTATATTGCTGAGTATCAAGGCTGGTAGCATTTCCAGTCTGATGTATTGATCGACCAGTTTCCTATAAGAGGCGTATAGGAAAATATGATTTTGCTTCATCTTTAGAGGAACATAGCTAAAGGAAGGAAACTTCCTTTCTTGAAGGTGTAACGGAAGCACTACATCATGGTTATGTTCTTTGCAAAAAACATTCCGTAACTAAGTTTAGCTTTGATTATTTTTGGCTTATCTTTGAATTCTGTGTTTCCCACAGTTGTGCACCTCTCGACTTAGCCTTCTGTATCCTAGCAGTCCCTCATACCTCATTTAGGCTTTCACAGAATGTTTTTCAGAAACCACGCTTTGCCCTCCGTAACTTTTTGTTGACGTCAGTTAAGACACTGCGATAACTCTCTAAAACCAATTCTTTTTTGCTTTGTTGAATTTCTGCCTTTCTATTTTTCGCCGGTTCTCGATTCCACCCGGGACATCTTTTTATTTGTGGCCTTCTGTTTCACCGGACAGTTGTCTTCATATGAGGAGATTATTATCTCTATTGTCTGATAACGCTTAAAACGTATTATTTCATTCTGATGTTTTACTGCAGCTTTTGCTGAGTTAGCGAAGTCGATTGTTCCTGCTCATCTTTTTTGCTGCCGTTGACATTTGGAAACATTTGGCTTAGCAACTTTTTAGGTAACTTGTGTTTCCCTGCATTCTCTTGAACGGTTAATAAGAAATGTAAATATTTATGTACTAAGGGTCGTTATCTGAAGACTTGCGTATTTAGACGAAATATTATCCTGCAACTGTACTAAGAACAGAAATGATCCGATTATAAATGCAACATTTATTGGTGTGAATTCTCACTTTTCTCACATAAGTTAAATAAGTAAGCTTTAGATGAATTAAATTCAAAAAATGTCCATATAAAAACGTGACGAAACGCGTGACAGATTTTAGCTTATGTAGACACATATAGGGCAGATATCACAATGTGCTGACGCTTACACCTTCATTTATCGACAGAGAGCTTTAACATGCTTTCCAAGAAATAGCCAACAATAACAAATATTTTTCTAAACTACTATACAGAGAATAGCAAAAATGAATTTTTCGCGGAAAAACTTATGGGCGAAACTACGCAAGTACACAAAAATTATATCCATATGAACAAAGAAAATTAGGAAATTTATGAATGAGTACGGAACGAATGAGAAAATGTTGTACATATACCATACATACAATATTATAACAGCAAGCAAACATATAACTACTTATATAGGAGACTAGATAGCTGCTACATAAAGATGAACCACCATAAAAAAAAAAATCGAGCATCAGCAAGAGCGCATTTTTCTTATTTTTATTTTCCTACTTCATTTGGTTTTCTTTTTTTTTTTTTTTGTTGTTTGTTGTAATACACGAACGAGGGAAAATCTAATTTATTTCTTATCTGTTCTGTCTGTTGTGTTGTATATAGAGTTTATATACATTTTCCTCCCTGCTTTAATCAATTTTATTTTTATACTCATCGTTTTTTGTATACATCGCTTCGAGTTTGGTAAATTTTTGTTGTATATACAAGCTGGATATAAAATGAGAATGGTTTTGCGAGTATTTTACTAGCTATATAGAGCTGTTAGTCGAGTATTAAGCATTCCTGTAGAATCTAGATGGACACTGTTTTGAAATCGCATAGTAAAGGAGGCCATGCTTTGATTAGCTAGACAAAAAGATAATAAAGTCACCAAAAGCGACTTTAAAACTTTAAAAGTGTAAAGCTCAATAAATTTGGAATATTTGCATCAATATTTTGAATTTTGGTACTTCTCAAAATTTTATAGTGAGTTATATTGCTTCTTTAGCTGGCCTTTTTGAATTTTACCAAACCCAAATTACTAAAACCAAAAATTTCATTAAAAAACGGTTTATGGTTGATTGACATTCGGCGACCTTCGATGTCTGCGAAAAAGTTGAGATATAACATTAAAGAGAAGACTTTGTCATTTAAAACCCGAGAAACAAACCCAAAAAAATCAATTTCTGCTTAGGACGATGATATTTTCCATTTATCTCCATTTATCAGCATAGGATATAACCATTGATTTTGAGCATACAGTTTTATCCAATTGTTAGTTGAATTTATTTCTTTAACATTGCATAACTTATCAAGCGTTGGTTTTCGCTGTAAGATTGGTATTTCGCACTGGTGCTACTGGTGTTTGTTGACAACCAAATTGCAGTGGGTCTTTTAATTGTGATAGCACGAGTCTCAATGGATGCAAAATACTGTGATGTGCATAGTGAACAACATCAAGTAGACCCTGTTGCGAAACTTCTAATTTCTTTTATTATGGTCATCTCGATCATACTCATTAATATTAGGTGAATATATTCGAAATTCGTTCTGTCGCATCATTTTCAATCTTAATCTCTCTTGATCTTTGATTAATTAGATTGATCAGTGGTATCATTGTGGGGTTAGAATTATGTTTCACCAGCTTGATTGAGTTATTGATTATTGACGTCTGGTTTTTCATTAATGCCATTAAATGATTTTCGTTATTGTTGATGTTCTCAAATTGAGCTTCATACTGGTTAGCCTCGCGCTGACTGAGAATTCCAAACAAATCCCCTGAAATAATACCTGTAGTGTCTCCCAAACCACATTTAATAGGAGAACATTGTCTGCCAAATAAAATTCAGCCAGAAGTGTCCGCCAAGAAAGAGATGTTGGCATGGCAGACGTTGACAAGTTTCTAAAGAAACATTTCGGAATAGAGTGGGTGGAAAATCCAGCTTTATCTTTCTAAAAAATTAGTATAACTGTAACTGATCATAATCTATATGCTGCTACTAAAATGACATGTGATCGACAAGGCAAAAACGTAACAATACTAAACCGTCCGTGGTGAATACTCGAAAAAAATAAATCACTGAAAGCCATTTTGTATTGTTACAGTGACACCTATGATAGAGTAGAATAAGTTATTTGACAGCAGAAAGTTCTACTATGGAATTTTCCATGATAAAACTGTTCTAATGTCTCTATACTATTTTTACCGGAACAATCATGAAATTTCGAGAAGTTTTGGTTTGAGTATATAAAAAGTGCACGAATTCGAATTAGAACTTCTCGAATTGTCTACTAACATACACGGAGAAGTAGAGAAACTGCAAATGGAGATTCAACAGGTTAACCAAATTAGAAAAGAAGGTACAACATGTTGAAGAGAAATTGCAAACGGAGATACAACAGGTGGACCATTTTCAACGTCTCGAAAAAGAGTTAACTGATGTCAAAGCAAATGTAACAACGACACAAGTGGTTCTGACTGTTCACTCGATCAAGATAAAGCCACCAACGATGGAACAACATCTTTCGGCATTTTCAAATTTCAGTTTGAAACGGCAGCCAAGCAAAATCATTGGGACGATGAACATCTTGTTGCAGCTCTAATATTGGCCGTTAAAGGTGAAGCTGCGGAGGCCTTACAAACCATTCCAGAAAAAGATCGCAACAGCTATCATGAAATTATGAAGGCGCTAGATCGGAAGTACGGTAGTGACCACAAGCGGGAAATCTATCGCACGGAACTGAAAAGCCGCTACCAAAAGGGAGGAGAATCGCTACAGGAATTTTCATCTGCAATCGAACGATTAGTGCACCTAGCACATACAAGTACGTCAGCTGATTATATGGAAAGGCTTAAAATTGACTCATTTATTGATGGTATTCCAGATCCAGAGACACGCAAGGCGGTGATGTTGTCCTTTAAAGCAACCTTCGTGGAAACCACCGCTTGTGCGTTAACGAACGAGACTGCACAAACCATCACTAAATCATCAATGAAAATACACAGAATGGAAATCGATACCAACATAAACACCGAGCGGTCGGCACCAAGATATCGAGACAGAAGCACCAAAATTAGGTGTTGGGCATGTGATAAGGTCGGTCACACCTCGCGGGATTGCTGGGAAATTGTGGCAATATGAACCACCCTATTCTATACTAACACATACTGATGTAAAACCACTCTCCACTCTTACAAAGCCAGTCATTAAAGATCATTCCATCGATACACACGTATTATCATTTTATATCACGGCTCTCTCAATATTCGATGCTTATAAATATTACATGGTGTCAGAAGTGATTTTTAATGCGAGAATTACACAATTAGTAAAATTGAAAAGTAGTAAATCGGAAACAAGAAAGAAATTAATAATAATTTCCCTCCGAATAAACTCATCAATATTACACACAACGAGGTAAAAGAAGTACATCGGTAAAAGTGACGCGTCATCAACAGAACATTCGATACCGTATCATTGTTACATTTTTTTTATTGTGACAATGTCCGAAATTAAACCACCGAAGAATTTTGTGATAAATTCAGAGCTTGATATGGCTCAAGAGTGGACGGAATGGATCGAATTATTTACCCATTACAGTAATTCGATGGAATTAACAAAAAAAACATCAACATTAATTTCGTGCCGTGGTCGCCTCGCATTGAAAGTATTAAATAATTTGGGCGCCACAGACGACGAAAAAGAGGATTCAAAGCAAATTATCGACAAATTAAAAAAACATTTTGCACCGTCGGTCGCGCAACAAAACATACGAGCGGCACGCAGAGCGTGCTGAGAAACAAATAAAGTCACTGAGTGATCTATCGACGCCTGCACATTCGTCATCAAGTGTATACAAAATAAATAAAAAATACGATGATGAATTTGATTGTAAGCGCTGCGGCACACGACACGGTATGAAACAATGTCCAGCATTCAACAAAAAAAAATGTGAACAGTACGGTAATAAGGGTCATTTTAAAAAAATGTGTCGCTCCAAAAAGTAATCATCGGAAAAAAAGTCAAATAAAAAAGACAAACATAAAAAATCGGGGAAAGTGAACAAAATAGCCAGTGTCATGATTACAATGTGAGCAGTATTAAAGGTGAAAAGGAAGAAATAAAAGTGGGTTCAATTGAAAAAGACAAATGCATTGAAACAGTCGGTGAGGGTGAACTGTTGGTTGATTTGGACACAGGAGCTCACTGCAACGTAATATCGCGGAAACAAACGTCCAGATTAAAATTAAAAGTAAACATTTAATCGACTAAACGTCTATCAACATATAATCTCGACACAGTCAAAGTATAGGTGAAACAGAAGTATGGTGTGTATCGCCGCAAAAATCAGGACAGGTGATTTTTAAAGTAATTAGCGAGGATTTAATGTCAATTCTCGGTCGACATTCATGCGAAGAGCTGGGATTAGTGAAACGCGTTCATAAAGTGGATATACAGTTGGGTTGTTGCAACAATTACGAGTATGATATCGATTTTGTTGACAATCCGAAGTTCAAAATAATTCCACCGCGTCGAGTTCCAGCTGCATTTAGAGATAAAACAAAAGAGGAATTGGACAGAATGGTTACAATGAAAGTTCTAGCGCCAGTTACTGAACCAAGCCCAGCTGTAAGCCCTATGCTGGTGGTAGAAAAAAACGGAAAAATCGAGTATATGTATGGATCCAGTCGAATTAAATAAAAAACATAAAACGACGCCATTACCCGTTGAATACAGTAGAAGAAATAGCCGCAAAAATAGGCAAGGCCAAGTTTTTCACAAAATTGGATTGTCAACATGGTTTCTGGCAGATTAAAGTGACTAAACGAACGTCAAAATACTTGATCATCAGTACGCCATGGAGGCGTTATCGATATTTACGCGAAAAAAATTAAATAGTTCAAAATTAACATTTTTGTTAAAAAAGGGGGGATGTGACAATATGAACCACCCTATTCTATACTAACACATACTTATGTAAAACCACTCTCCACTCTTATAAAGCCATAGATCATTCCATCGATACACACGTATTATCATTTTATATCACGGCTCACTCAATATTCGATACTCATAACTTAAGTATTACAGAAATAAGAAGGGAACGGGGAATATTACCATCTACTATGCAGCGACGACCAAGTGGAGAGCAGGCAATGGCCAAACAAGAGGGTCAAATAACGGCGGAGCCGTTAAACTACAAAGTCAGCTTAAAGGGACAGAAGCTGAATCCAACAATCGATTGCCCCATAACCTTCATTCGCGTTTCGAGAGTAGCAAGAGGCGGTGACAGCTTAACAATCAAAGGCGACATTGATGGCACTGATTGCATCATCACCCTGGATACGGGAGCAAATCGCACGATTGTCCGTAAAGATCTGATCTGTGGAGCTATACAACCAGCTAATGGATTGAATTTACAAACGGCAACTATTTTCCAACACGAAGTGCTGATTGCAGATATTGCGCATGAAGTCATTTTGGGGATGAACTTCATGAGGGCAAATGGCTTCGTGGTAGATGGAGGAGCATTAACTTACGATAACATCGAGTTGCCACTTCAATCTAGCAGTACAGGACCAACTACGAAAGATCTCAGGAACGATCGTATGCGGAAGATTGGAGGGAGGTTTTAGGTCACCCAGGTTGTGGGCTGTGGAAGCTAATGAAGAGGAGAGTGGTGCCAAGGAAATTATAATCGGAAAAGCACTAGTTAAACTAAAGAACGACTATAGAGTACCAATTAGGACTCTAAATCTCTCGGATAAGACAAAAAACATCAAGAAAGGAACAGTCATTAGCAAATGTGACGGAAGTATCAACGATAGTAAAATGTGAACAGAAAAGTCATGACAGGGCAGAAAGAAATGATAGAACAACTTATGCAGAAATGGACCGAAAATCTTACCGAGGCACAGAAAAATTCTGCACATCAACTAATAAAACGGTACATGCCCATATTCTGCAGTATATCGGATAAGAATAGGAGGACCTCAATGGTAAAGCACCGAATTGAAACAGGAACAGAGATGCCGATTCGTTAACCACCCAGGAGGTCACCATTAGGAAAACAAGAAGAAGTCAACCGAATGGTAACAGATATGCAGGCGGTAGGTGTCATCGAGCCATCTAACAGCCCATGAAGCTCACCAGTAGTATTGGTCGAGAAGAAGGACGGTAGCATGAGATTCTGCGTTGATTACCGAAAATTTTGCTGTGCGAAAAAAGATAGCTACCCACCCACTGCCAAGGATCGATGACACGTTAGACACATTATTAGGTGCTCGAATATTTTCAACATTAGATCTACAAAGCGGCTATTGGCAGGTGGAAGTTCGTGAGGAAGATCGCGAGAAAATGGCGTTCAGAACGATTAATGGAACGCGTGCTAAAGGGATTACATTGAAGGTCGCGCCTAATATATTTAGACGACAACATCATTATGGGCAAGGATTTCAACGAGCATCAAGTAACTTGGCAGAGATTTTCGATCGGATACAGGCTGCCGGATTAAAGCTAAGCCCAAAGAAGTGTAATCTGTTTAGAACGGAAGTAAAATATTTGGGTCATTTGGTAACGATCAATGGAATCCACAACGACGAAGAAATATCGCAGCGGTAAAGAACTGACCAAGACCTAAAAATGTACACGAATTACGAAGCTTCCTGAGAGTGCACCTATTAAAGACGCTTCGTGCCAGGATTCGCCAACATCGCAAAGAGTTTACACGAGCTAACCAGGAAGAACAAGGCAGTCGAATGGAAGGATGACGATGAAGAAGCATTCGTGGAACTGAGGAGACGATTATGTGTCGCGTCCAACGTGAAATTTATTTTGGACACCGATGCAAGTAATGGCGGTATAGGAGGAGTATTATCACAGGAAACTAACAGCCAAGAACGAGTTATTGCGTACTATTCCAAAACATTATCAAAACCGGAGCGTAATTATTGTGTGACACGGAAAGAATTGTTGGCTATAGTGGCCAAATGACCAAAAATTTCATTTACGGACGGATCACGGCGCTTTACGGTGGTTGTTGGAATTCAAGAATCCAGAGAGACAAGTAGCACGCTGGATCGAACGTCTTCAAAGCTTCGATTTCCAGACCATGACCCGTAGAATGCAAGCATTGTGGTCACGTTGAAGCAAAGGAAGGCATCATCGATGTTAGGCTTGCGCAAATGCTGCCTGAGAAAGTGTAGACTGACGAAATGATCAGGAAAGAGCAAATGACATGGATTTGTTGGTTATCAATGAATGGAAGGAAAAGGAACACCGGCCCACTTGGAGCGAGATCGTGGACAAAACTTCCATTGTCAAGAGTTAATGGGCTCAATGGGATAGCCTCCGAATAGAGAATGGGTGTTTAAAAAGAATGTGGGAAAGCACGGATGGCAAAGTGAAGCAATTCTTGCTGGTGCTACCTAAGAACCGGATTACGGAAATCTTGAAAGAGTGTCACGAAGGAGTAAGTGGGGGCCACCTAGGAATTAACAAAACATTAGGTAAGATACGTCAGCGATTCTACTGGGCAGCGGGGCCATTACGCACTACCGAGAGCAAATGGCCGGAGGTGTACCCCATACCCAATCAAGAGACAACAACAATAGATGATGCCGTAGCCAACAACTGGATTAGCAGATTTGGAGTGCCGATGGAGATTCATACCGATCAAAGGAGGAATTTTTAGTCGGTGGTATTTCAAGAAATATGCCAGATGCTCGGCATAAATAAAACGAGTACAACGCATTTACATCCACAGTCCGACGGTATGGTGGCAAGATTCCATGACACATTGGAAGAATATATAGCAAAGGTTGTGCAGAAAAACCAATGCAACTGGGATCGACATACCTATCGATCAGCAATACATGACACGACCGGAATGACACTAGCTAACGCCATATTTGGAGATAATCTACGATTACCTGGAGATTTGAAGTTTGGGGCTGTTTCATCAGCGGCTTTATGTGGACAGAATTACGTAGACCGGCTAAGAGAAGAACTTAATGAGATTCATCAATTTCTATAGGGGAAAATACGGATGTCAAGTGACCAAAGGACAACCAAATCATACACGTAAGGAATAAAATGACGGCCATAGCGATGTGGGAGTCACTAAAGGATTATCATCAACAATCTACTTTATCCTATAAAGTGCGACTTTTAAGACGGTTATGTCGGATGAGGTTACCTGAAGGCGAAAACATGCACATACATCTAAATGCCATGGACGAATGTATCGACGAATTAACCACTTTGAGTGAGCCATTAGCAGAGACTTTTACAATTTCATTGTACCTATCAAGTTTATCAGAAAGCTACAGTGTTTTAATAACCGCTCTCGAATCACGAGCGGAGGCTTACTTGACGAAAAGCATGGTGAAAAACAAATTATTGAAGGAATATAAACGTCGACGTGATATCGAAAATGCGAGTGTCAGCGGAGAAAAAGCGCTTAAAGTACACCAATAACAAGGCACAAGTTCAGATCATTCCCAAATATATTGCTTTTTCTGCAAAAAGAAGAGGCACGTAAAAAGTAACTGTCGCAAATTCGCATCATGGAAAAAGAAGAAGGAAGCAGGCAACCAAGGGCAAAAACAGGCAAATACAGTTCAAAATAAAGGTGATACAGTGAATGCGTACGGATGCTTAATCGCCAATCATCAGAATAAGGTCAATATATCTGAATGGTGTGTGGATTCAGGTGCATCGGCACACATGAGCAGCGACAAGTCATTTTTCAAATGTTTGACCAAATCCACGATGAATTCGGTTACATTAGCCGATGGTAGTAATTTACCAATTAAAGGAACCGGCATTATCGAATTCAACAATGCAGCCACAAAATTCAGATTAATGGACGTACAGTTCGTGCCTGGACTTAAGTGTAATCTACTGTCAGTTAGTAAGCTGGCTAAAACCGACTGTACCATCACGTTTAAAGGTGAACAATGTGAAATAAACAAGAACGAAAAAACTCTATTTGTTCTTAAATCCAGAAACGATGTCTACAAAATGGAACATCAAGCACTTAACATAACTCAACCAGCAAAATCGAAATACATTCATGAATGGTATAAGGTTCTTGGCCATCGCAACTTAATCGATATCAGGAAAATGGTGAAATGTGTAACCAATATGAAGATAGCAAACTGCGATCATAATGATATTTGTGAAATCTGTCTCCAATGTAAGAAAACCAGAGATCCATTTCCATAACAATCGTACACAAAAACAACGGGTAAATTGGATCTAATACACACCGACGTATGCGGACCGATACAAATACCAACACCAAGGGGTAATAGATATATTATTACCCTTATTGATGATCGTACAAAATATTCGCATATGCTGAAACAAAAATCAGACGTTTGTGGAAACATTATGGAATTTGTCGAAATGATGAAAACGCAATACGGCGCGACGAATGAGATCAGACAGGGGTGGTGAATATATGGACAATGTGCTGCGGAAATATTTAAAACAAAATGGAATTAAAACCCAGTCCACAGTACCGAACACTCCACAACTAATCGAAATGACACGGTGCATGTTAGCAAGCTCAGGTTTACATAAACAATATTGGGGCTAAGCAGTGACTACAGCAAATCATATAATCAATCGTCCACCAACTAAGAGTGTAAAAACCACTCCATATGAGCTCTGGAACGATAAATCACCGGACTTAAGTTACTTACATATATTCGGAGCACCTGAATATGCCCACGTACCGAAAGACCAGCGTAAAAAGTTGGACAACACAGGCGAAAAATTATTCTTCGTGGGATACGAACTTGGTACAAAAGGTTATAGACTTCTGGATGTTAACACACAGAAAATAAAAATCTGCCGTGATGTCAACTTTATTGAAGCCGAAATAAAAAACCAATCAACCATTGATATCTCAAGCGGTCACCGAACGGAGTCAGCTGACAACGATAATCAAACGGGAACCGCAGACGGCGATCAACAGGGAGTGCCACTACAACGATTAATAATGGAAATAAATAAGGCAACAAATGAAGTAAATCCAGATCCTGCTACACATGAAGAAGCGGTAAATGGTCCAAATTCTGAAAATTGGATAACGGCTATGAAAGAAGAGATGGATTCGCTCCATAATTTTGGAATTTGGGAAATAACAAAATTACCTCCAGGAGAAAATTCAATTGGTTCCAAATGGGTGTATAAGACGAAAACCGATCAAGACGATAACATCGTCAGATTCAAAGCCCGTTTGGTAGCGCAAGGCTTTTCACAAAAATTCGGTCGAGATTACGACGAAGTTTTTGCACCAGTAGCGAACCCGACAACGTTGAAGATTCTTTTGGCAGTAGCGGGAAAAAGGAAGATGGAAGTTAAACATTTCGACATTCAAACTGCATACCTAAATGGAGATTTATCACATACCGTTATTATGAAACAACCGAAAGGCTTTACGGCCGTTGACCGTACGCAGGTATGTAAACTTATAAAAGATTTGTGTGGTCTCAAACAGGGTGCAAAAGAATGGAATAGGAAATTTGACACTGTCATGAATAAGAACAGGTACGAGAAAAGCGATAATGACCTATGTCTACATAAAGAAAGTCAACCAACAGGTTATATACATATCCAACCATGTTGATGATATTGTTGTAGCGTCAACAAATATCAAACTAATTGATGATTTCGAAATATTAATGAACAACAATTTTATCAGCAAAAATTTTGGAAACCTACAATTCTATCTTGCCAAATCCAATTCAACAGAGACGAGAATGGCACGTTTTACCTGAATCAAGAGAAATATATTTTGAACAAGCTACGTGAATTTAACCTGGAGGATGCAAAGAACTCGTCTACACCAATAAATGTCGTGTGTCTAAGCCAGACAATGAACCAGGAACAGTTCGAGTCGCATGAAGTTTATCGTAGTGCAATCGGATCTTTACTCTACCTATCTACCAATACTAGGCCGGATATTTCCATTGCGACGTCAATATTAGCAAGACGTGTGAGTGGCCCAAAGCAATGCGACTGGAGAATGAGGTAAAGAGAGTTTTCAGATACTTAAAAGCCACCAAATCTCTTAAACTTACATTGGGAAACGGGGAAAACGACCTAAGTTTCAAATGTTACGTTGACGCTGAATGGGCAGGAGACCATATAAACAGGATATCAAGCACCGATTATTGTTTTATCTTCAACGGAGCGTTGATCGCGTGGGTCAGTCGAAAACAAACATCTGTCTCTTTGTCTTCGACAGAAGCTGAATTTATCGCATTTGCCCAAGCTGTACGCGATCTCATCTGGATAGAGCGCATATTCAACGACTTGGACGAGACAATCGGAACTCCAATCAAAATATTCCATCTCCAAGTTCTTTAATTCTCAATTATCGGCCATAATTAACAACACTGTCATCACGAGGATGAACGATGTGTTTTATCGGATACAGAGGGGACATCGAGGTAAATCAAAAGTGGTTCATCTAGACAGGCTGGCCCTATACAGAGGAAGTGATTTTGGTCCTGTTCGGGACGAACAGACTTTAGGTTTGGGATAGTGTTACGGTGACACCTAGGATGAAGTAGAATAAGTTAGTTGATAGCGGAAAGTTCCACTATTGACGATTGTAAAAGTATAGAAAGCGCCTCTCGAGGACAATAGCTAAAATGATGCACCTGATAAAATGACATTTGTCATAAATGCGACCAAAATTGGAATTATTAATGCGTCCAAAATTGGAATTATTTACAATTATTCGCAAACCGATAAGTAAAAAATTGTGTTTACAGATCAAAATTGGAATTATTTACAACAATTTCGAACATCAAATTATCAGGTAGCTCAGTTTAAAAATGTTCCACTAGGTGGAATCCGTGATGCTCCAATCGTTAATAGAATTTTCTATGATAAAACTGTTCTAATGTGTCTAGACTATTTTTACCGGAACATTCATGAAATTTCGAGAAGTTTTGGTTTGAGTATATAAGGAGTGAACGAATTCGAATTAGAACATTAAGTTTTTGGTAAGTGATAAAGTGAAGATTAAAAAGGAAATTAAAAAGTGATTTAAAAAGTCTTTTAGTGTGAAATAAAAGTTATACATAAGTGAAAAATAGAATTGTGCACAAATAATAAAAAGTGGTTTTGTGAATTATCGTTAATAAATTAAGTTGGAATAATTTTTGTAATCAAGAAATAAAATCGTTTGTGATAAATTGAACTGTTATGTTTTATTCACAATCCAGTGATACGAACCTTGATTGACAAGGCAAAAACGTAACAATACTAAACCGTCCGTGGTGAATAGTCGAACTAATAATTCACTGAAAGCCATTTTGTGTGTATAACCACGTGGTCTTGTTAAAATCAATATCAATGTATACGTAATACGTATACATCTTCACACACGTGATACCCCATAATTGAGTCATTCATAGGCGCCACATACTCCCTATTACGGCAAATCGAATTCCTTTCCGCACAAAAAACAAAAACAATCAAACTTATTAACGTTTATGTCTTTTATTTTCTTTCGCATTATAAATACATACCAACAAGAGAAATTTTCCAATATAATTCGTCGCCATTTTCCAATTGAGAAATTGAAAAGAAAAATAACAGCAACCAAAACAAAAAATTACAAACATGAATCATTATTGTTTGAATCGACCGACCTATAATAAACGAATGTAACGTAATCGATTTTTATTTACTCGTACGTTTCTTTATAATGCTCTCCTCTGCACAAAATTAAATGTGTAGTACATATTACGAATCGTTGTAAAGAAATTATAAAAATAAAATTCTAGCGTGTATAGTAGAGAAGTCGAAATAAATATGTGTAATATAGTATGAAGTGAAAACAACTGTTATTTGATTTGAAAATTAGTTTCCGGTTGTATTTGTAGTATGTTAATTCAAAAAAAAACAAAAAATTGTAGGCAGGATTTTAAGTGTAAGCCGCCGCCATGTTAAATTTCTTACTAACATCTTGGCATCATTATAATACACGAAACAAAACTTTCGAATATTTGGCCGTGCTCATTTCATTCAATGCGTACAACGTAACACACATAATATGCATGAATATTATTTTGTTGTTACTTTTAAACAATTTTTTTTTCTATCTTTCTTAATTTCAAGGTTTTTGTTATTTTTAAGAGATTGAATAATGTTATTGTACCAGCTTAAGACGAAACGAAAAAAAACAAAAAAAACATTGAAACTTTGTTATTTAAAAATAAACAAAATTTATTCAATGTTTAAGCGTTTAGTATGTATATGGAAAAGTATGCGCAATACACAATCGAACGGAAATCGGCAAACGCAAGAGACTTACACCGACTTAATATTAAATCTTAGGCGGAGTATTTGAATGCGGAAACGTTATATAAAATATGAAAGTTTGTTTACGTTTAAATCTGCTAGATTTTTGTCCGTTTTTGGATCTATTAGTTTTGACCAATGCATAAACGATTACAATATTTTTGTACTAGTTAATTAGCACTTTTATGATTGAATTGCCACAATTATATAGGACCCTTAAGATCGTTGTATTAATTTCATGAGTAGGGTGGCCCATATTTTGGGCAATATTTTTAAAACTTAGCAGCACCCCCAAGAAATTTGAGGATGGACCAAACAATAATATCACCAAAATTTGTAGTGTCTAGCTCAGTGTTCGCAAGTAGTTGGTTATTGGCGTGCCAATACAATTTTTTTTTTTGCGTGCCAAACTAATTCCGTAAAACATTTTTTTTTATAATAGGTATGAGAGTTAACCTCTCTACTAATCGCGTTTCTCTGGTATTTGCTTAGAACTTTTGGTTCAACGCTTGATATGCAGATTCAAATGAATAAATTTCTTTAATTTTAGAGGAGTGACAATTATGGGTGGCCAGACGTCCTGGTTTCTCCGAACTTGTTCTGGTTTTTCAAACTTCTGTGGGCGTCCGAGAAAATGTCTTACATTGTCCTGAAAACTCAGAGGAAGGACAGAAAAATAATAATTTCCAAATACAATTTAAATATTTTAATTAAAAAATCAAACTGCAGCCCAAATGAAATGGCCCAAAAAATTCTTTAAGACGTGATATATATTTTAGATTTTGAAATATTTCACAAAAGCACATAGATAAATGTGTTTATTCCATTTGGTGCCGGAGGTGGCAAAAATTGACCGCATTGGCTGTGTATGGAAAACCAAAACTGGCAAATCTAATTTTTGATTTATGGTATCGACCGTAACACCATTAGTACGTGTAATGTTCTAAAATAATTTTTGCTGTTGGGCCATGTTTTAATTCATAAATTCTGATCTCAACCCAACCTTACCAGCCGAAAATATCCTTCAGGCCATATAATAATAGGTTTTATTTTTGAAACTATTTTTAATAACAACAAAATATTTCAGTCATAAAATTTCACTAAAATCCATCAACAAATGAGCTTGTTTCATTTGATGCTAGAGTTAAGAAGATAGTATGAATTGGCTCAGTATGTAAAAATAAATTTGCGCGAATATAATTTTTGATTTAAGATATCGGCTATAGCAAGATGATATGGCCGAAGAAATTCTTCAGAGCTGGAATTTTTTTAATTTTATATTAGGAACTATAATTTATTGAAAAACGTGCTTATTCCATTTGGCTCTGGAAGTGTAGAAAACGCCTGAATTGGTCATGTATTTAAAAAACAAGTTTCTCTTTAGCAAATTTTTCTTATTTTTTATTTATGGCTTGTATTTATGTACCAAAGTATTATTAGCAATGTGTTGGAATATTTGTTGAATTCTAGCCATGTTTCATTTAAGAAACTCTATTCCTGCCCCAAACGGAACTTTTGCAATTGTGAACCAATTCCATTGTAAATTGGTATCTAACTTAACCAACAAATTTGTGATAAATGGATTGGTTTCAGCACATCCAAATGATGAATCAAGATGGCGGCTTTTAAAACTTTTCTAGAAGGGATTTAACTATAAATCTGTTTTCTGACCAGTGGATGGTCGTCGCCATCAAACCAATTTTTTCTTTTTTTTTATCAAATACAAAACAAAATTCAAGACTTTAAAACTCTCCTGGTTTTTTTAAGTCGAAATTTTCGACTATTTCAAATTTGTTCAGATTTCGTTCAAGTTTAGTTGTTTTTGGCCTGATCATCCTAGTGACAATTTCTATTGGTTATCCTTTTCTTGTAACTAATACCAAAGCATACCCTGAACTTAAGCAACACATGAAGAAAATATTAATAAAAATGTATCGCAATAAAAATTTGCGATGGTTTATTGTGGCTACCCGATTTGAAACATTTCGGCATCTAACAAAAATAATTTCAAATGGGTTTCAGGCATGAAACGTGTGACAGTAAAACTACCTCCGAAGTTGTTGAATTTCGATCAAAAGCAGTGCCGAAGTGCAGAAGTAGCTGAATGAAGTCAACGACGATCCAGAACTGCTCAAACGGGTCATAACTGGTGATAAAACAGGAGCTTACGAATATGACATCGAAAATAAGGCTCAATCGTCCCACTGAAAACTTCCTAAAGACGTAAGACCAAAAAAAGCTCGTCAAGTAGTGTAACATGAGTTCTTAGGTCGTTCGATTAATAAGGAGTACTTCCAGGAAGTTATACGCTGTTTGCGTGAAGTGATCCGAACTAAACGTCTGGATTTGTGGGGAAACAACTCATGGCCATTGTACGACGATAATTCACCTGTTAACACTTCTCTGCTTGTTAGTAAATTTTTGGCCAAAATCGACACCGTTATGATACTGAGCATGCCAAAACTGTGTAACCCTTTTGACAGCCAACAATAAACTAAGCATCCAGTATGGCTCAAAATGCTAAGAAACGTCAGGGAAAATGTACCAACACAACCAAAAACCAATTGTGGTAATTGAAATTAAACAACCTGCGAAATTGTAAAATTGAACGATTTTTTGATCAAGTGTGAAAGTGAATATCAAAAATTTGATATTCATTCCAAAGGTGGCGAATTTCAACATAATCGGTTCTGAAAATGTTAAGATCCTTTTTAATTGGCCATATTCCAGAACATCATCTAAAACTCATTTTAGAATCCCATTTAAAACGTGCGTCGTGAATTTCATCATAATCGGTTAATAAACAACCAAGTTCATTCCTAATCGGCCTGAATTTGACTAGAAAATACAATTAATGGAAAAACGTATGGATATTTATACTTTCTACATTCGGATCTAACGGACAATCGGAAATCAGAGGCAGGCCAATCCCTAATTTGACTCTTAAACCAGTACTGTAATGTATTATTCCTATGCCGTTATATAGTTAAATGAGTATATCCAAAAAAAAATTGAAAACCGGGAAATCCGGGGATTTCCCGGTCACATGTTTCAGACAAAAACGGGATCTCTGGATCCCGTTTTGAGAAACCCTACTGTAGACCGTTAAGTTTTACGATAGAAGATTTTAGATTAACCACCGGCCACCACACTATAGAAACGTATGATAGCATTGTTAGAACCAGCGATTTATAGATGAAACACAACATCTTGGGAGATAATCACCAAGTATTCCTGAAGGCTATTTTATATTTCCAAAAGAAAGCAGTTGCCTTTTGAAGTTTGCCATCCAGGTGGTTCTTCCATGAAAGTTTGCTATCTGAGATAACACCTAAATGTTTAACGTAGTCTGATCTGATAATCTGTGTCCCAAAAAGAAACGGAACAGATAGATGGCCGATATGTCTATGCTTAGTAAAGAAAGACACAGTTTAACATGGGATGTCATGTAAACCCTTGTCAAAGCACCACTTCTCAAAAATAAGTAAAGCATGTTGCGTCAACTCGGTTAACACACTTAAGTGTTTACCAGCAACTGTATTAACCAGATCACAGCATAAATTTGTGCGACAAAACCATATTGTTTCAAAAAGCACGTCAATAATCAGAAGCCACAGCAGAGCCGAGAGTTCATTCCACTGAAGACAACCATTGACAACCCTGATTGGAACTGGAAAGCTGCCCAAATCAGTTTCAATCAGTATCGTCAATACCAAAATTAGTACAGGCTTCAGTAACCGAATGAAACGATTTCTCTAATAAATCTGTCTACCATTCATCCGAATGTTTTCAGAGAGGTTGAGGACAGGATGATGGGCCGAAATGCCTTAGGGTCAGTATAATCAGACTTACCTACCAGGTTTCGGGATAAAAAACATTCTACTCTTATTCCAAGAAGGTGAGACAGAACTAGAAGCAATACAAGCTCTGAAAAGGTGCAGCAACTGTCTCTAAGGAACCGTGCTGAATATGGTGCAAAGGAGAAAAATACTACAACGCAGAACTTCAGGTGTGATAATTTGATTATGTCACAACCAGGAAAGTGCACAGATAAAAGCACCCCGTCTTTCTTTTCGAGGTAAACCTGCCATTAGGTAGACGAAGGACATCAAGTACAAAACTATCCCAATCAGATTGAAGATTTGTTGTTTTAGCTCTATTCTTCAACTTTCTAGTTTGCTTCCTTAACGTTTCAAGGTCAGAGCACCAGAGGGTTTGGTCTAAGTATTTTACTTAGTAACAAGAGTACAAGAGTTATCGCTTGTAATTCAAGGTCTTTAGTCAACCGAATACTAGTTGAAGAATCAAGAATTGAAACAAGCTTTGATCCCTAACTATGGTCCTTTAAGGTTACTGTTAAAAGAGATGCATCTACAATCAGAGGTGAGAATGTCATTAGTCACTCTCCAGTTTAAAACTAAATCAACAATAGACATCGAACACACACTGATATCAATCACTTTGTGCGGAGTAGAATTAACAAAAGTTGGTTCACAGCCTTTATTGAGAATTTCAAGTTAAACAGTGCTTAAATAGTTGAGCAGAGCAGAACCCCTATTGTTCACATTCGTTTACTCAATATAGTATGACGTGCATCAGCATCACAACCGATTAACAGCGAGATATTTTTATCTTACACCAGCATAGGACTCTGGTTAATTCCTCAGAAGGAAGGTGATAACCAGTCATACGGCAGATATACTGAAGGTATAACCAGTTCAACCAGTTCACTCATGGACGGACCAGAGAAAATTTGCTCCCCTAAAGCACAGAATACCCAGAAGCGACATAACGCGATTTTTATATGGAGAAAAGTGGACTCATTTTTTTGACCTTGGTTTATAGAAGGTAAGATTTTAGGTGTAAAATTATCGTCAGTGGCTGAAAATTCAAAATTAACATGTAAAATATAAGGTAAGAGCAGAAATTTCTTGATCCACGTAATGTCGGTTCTGGTTGTTTATTATTCTGTGCCTAAAGCTACTCTGTCGAAATTGATGGAGTAGCAAATTACTCTATACTGACAAAACAACATGTCTCTAACATGTCAAAAAACTGTCATTTTGATAATTATTTCTACTCTTCTGCTACTCCTTGATCCTTGTTGTAACTGGAAAACGACATTAATTTTATACCGTAGACAGACACAAAGTTAATCGCGATTTTAATTTATCCCGATTGTCAAAAATCGTGTTGTGAAAATGAAACAATTCGGTTTTTGTGAAAATCGGTTAATGACAGACAGGCAAAAATAGTTAATCTAGAATTCGCGATTATTCGATTTGAGTCTGTCTACGGTATAATAGATTATGTAAATTTGGTTACTACATTTCTAGCAGTTTGACTGCTTTTCAGTTTTTTTTCGACTGCAATAGCTGCGCAGAAAACGAATTTAGTACCTTTCGGCAAGTTATACTTATTTCATACTTTTCATAGATCCTAATTAGGTTTTGTTTTATTTGTATTCAAGGTGTGTACATGCTCTAATTCTGGTGAAAAAATGTACACCACGAAGTTAGAATTGTTTACTATTTTTCATATTGAATTTTTTTTTTATTGGTAACCTGATCAACTTTTTTGTTCTAGTTGGAAATAATTCAACTCATACAGCTAACTTCGTGGTGTACATTTTTTCACCAGAATTTGGAGCATGTACACACCTTCACAGCTAATTATAAAAAAAATAAAACAACAACACCTAAATTAGCTTGAAGTTATCTCTTTCGATCGTAAATAGGTGGATACATTTTAATGGTCGAAAGTTAGCCTGAAGTTATTTATACCCTTGACAGACTAGGGATTAGCTAAGCGCGATTAGTGATTTTTTCGAGATTAGCTGTGGTGTGTCAAGTTTAAGATTAGCTAATCTTGTTTTATTTGAGGATTAGAGACTAATCGAGATTAGTGCACTAATCCTTGAAAATTTTCGAGCTTATCTCGTTGTATTGGGTTTAGTGATGGTACAAGTGGCACTACAATATGAAATAATTATTTAAACATTGCTGAAAATGCAAGTGGCGTGAATTTATGATAGAAGTTATATAAAATCAATGACATCTTATAACCTTGACAGACTAGGGATTAGCTAAGCGCGATTAGTGATTTTTTCGAGATTAGCTGTAGTGTGTCAAGTTGAAGATTAGCTAATCTCGTTTTATTTGAGGATTATACCCTTGACAGACTAGGGATTAGCTAAGCGCGATTAGTGATTTTTTCGAGATTAGCTGTAGTGTGTCAAGTTGAAGATTAGCTAATCTCGTTTTATTTGAGGATTAGTCACTAATCGAGATTAGTGCACTAATCCTTGAAAATTTTCGAGCTTATCTCGTTGTATTGGGTTTAGTGTTGGTACAAGTGGCACTACAATGTGAAATAATTATTTAAACATTGCTGAAAATGCAAGTGGCGTGAATTTACGATAGAAGTTATAAAATCAATGACATCTTAAAAAATTTGTGCTGAATAAATTTTGAGGAAAAAGAAAATCTAGTGTGTTTTAATCAGGGTTGCAATGTTTTAAACAAAACGTTTAAAACGAATGTTTTAAACATGTTTTAAACAAACCTGTTTGTTTTAAACTTTTTGTTTTAAACAAATGTTTAAAACATGTTTTATTTTAGGAAAATAAACTTTAATTCAGGTACATATTACTAAAATTGATTTTAATTTTGGAAATAATAACAATATACCCGGTATATAATTAGGCAATAGCCACTATAATACCCGGGCATATTAAATACCAAACTGGAGCAGTAAAAACTATTTAAAACAAATAAAACAATAAGAGTCTTATTGTTTTATTTGTTTTAAATAGTTTTTACTGCTCCAGTTTGGTATTTAATATGCCCGGGTATTAAAATCGGGAGTTTACGGTATCAGTTTTTTCTTCTGGTTTAGTAATTTAAAAATTGTCATTAATTAAGCGGCCTTCTCATTTCCTATGTATTAGCTCATAAGCAGAAAATAAACGATCGATACAAGCAGATGAAGCTGCATCAGTATGTATATTTGTCAATAGTGGATTCTAAGGCAAATGTATATTTGTCAATATCAAAAAAACAAATAAAACATTTTATTTGTTTTAAAGAATTAAAATTGAAATTGAAAATACTTTCAAGTCGGAACAAAATGTTGCTTCAACCTACGTTTAAAGCTATCTTTGCTTAAGTAAAAGTCGGAGAGATGGTCAATTTTATTAAAACTCTTGGACATCATGTTTACTGGTTCATTAATTGTCACCATAGTTTGTTCTGCGTATATACAGATGAAGGAACTCCTGACTTCTTAAATTTTTACTCGGAATGTCTATTTCGAATAGACTATGATGCAATTTTATTGTATTAACGATTTCTCCTTTCTTAATTACCGTTAAAATCATTTCACAACTGATAGTAGTGATTTTTATTTTATCTGAATCTGAAGTGGATGTGTTTATTTTTAAAAATGGCTGAAAATATAAGCCCATCCGATACTGATGAGGAACATATTCTAACTAAACGAGTTAATTCAGAAAGAGAAAGTTTTAGGGCAGATTTTGATAAATATAATTCATATATGAAATACGAATATTTAATTTATATCATGTATGTACAATGTACAAGGCGACGTATCACTAATACTAATATAAGTGTTTTTCATTAAATCCTATAATCGATTGGAACTGCGCGGCTTTTGTAATGTTGGTTTTGCCTTTGGCTATCTTATTTCGTTTATGGTAAAAATACTATAAAACATTAAGAATAAAATACAAATATACAGATTTGGGCTTCCTCGAAATTCGTAAAAGGCCAGTAACCTTCACAATTTAGGTATATTGTTTAACAATAACGCTTGAAACAATAATTAAAATTTTAAATATGTTTTAATCATGTTTTAAACGTGTTTTAAACTAGTTTTAAACATGTTTTTATTTTTTTTGGTCTAAACATGTTTAAAACAAATAAAACACGTTTTAAACAAAAAAAAACACGTTTTTTGTTTAAAATAATAAAAAACGGTTTTTTTTGCAACCCTGCAAAAAACACAAGTGATTCCGTCATACACAGCATTCACAATGCAAAAACTTTTTACTTTTGATTTACAGGTTTGTATGAATTTCCAACATAACGAGCAAACATTTTTATTCGTCAAATTGGAAAATCATACAAACCTGGAAGGCAAAAGTAAAAAGTTTTTCTTTTTACTTTTTATTTACAGGTTTGTATGAATTTCCAACTTGACGAATAAAAATTTTTGCTCGTTATGTTGGAAATTCATACAAACCTGTAAGTCAAAAGTAAAAAGTTTTTGCATTGTGAATGCTGTGTGTGTCCGTCATAGTTTCGCTTGTTTTTCACTCGGTTTTTCTTTCTTGCAACTGGAAAACCATAACACAAAAAACACAAGTGATTCCGTCATACACAGCATTCACAATGCAAAAACTTTTTACTTTTGATTTACAGGTTTGTATGAATTTCCAACATAACGAGCAAACATTTTTATTCGTCAAATTGGAAAATCATACAAACCTGGAAGGCAAAAGTAAAAAGTTTTTCTTTTTACTTTTTATTTACAGGTTTGTATGAATTTCCAACTTGACGAATAAAAATTTTTGCTCGTTATGTTGGAAATTCATACAAACCTGTAAGTCAAAAGTAAAAAGTTTTTGCATTGTGAATGCTGTGTGTGTCCGTCATAGTTTCGCTTGTTTTTCACTCGGTTTTTCTTTCTTGCAACTGGAAAACCATAACACAAAAAACACAAGTGATTCCGTCATACACAGCATTCACAATGCAAAAACTTTTTACTTTTGATTTACAGGTTTGTATGAATTTCCAACATAACGGCAAACATTTTTATTCGTCAAATTGGAAAATCATACAAACCTGGAAGGCAAAAGTAAAAAGTTTTTCTTTTTACTTTTTATTTACAGGTTTGTATGAATTTCCAACTTGACGAATAAAAATTTTTGCTCGTTATGTTGGAAATTCATACAAACCTGTAAGTCAAAAGTAAAAAGTTTTTGCATTGTGAATGCTGTGTGTGTCCGTCATGGTTTCGCTTGTTTTTCACTCGGTTTTTCTTTCTTGCAACTGGAAAACTATAACACAAAAAACAATTCCGTCATACACAGCATTCACAATGCAAAAACTTTTTACTTTTGATTTACAGGTTTGTATAAATTTCCAACATAACGAGCAAACATTTTTATTCGTCAAATTGGAAAATCATACAAACCTGGAAGGCAAAAGTAAAAAGTTTTTCTTTTTACTTTTTATTTACAGGTTTGTATGAATTTCCAACTTGACGAATAAAAATTTTTGCTCGTTATGTTGGAAATTCATACAAACCTGTAAGTCAAAAGTAAAAAGTTTTTGCATTGTGAATGCTGTGTGTGTCCGTCATGGTTTCGCTTGTTTTTCACTCGGTTTTTCTTTCTTGCAACTGGAAAACCATAACACAAAAAACACAAGTGATTCCGTCATACACAGCATTCACAATGCAAAAACTTTTTACTTTTGATTTACAGGTTTGTATGAATTTCCAACATAACGAGCAAACATTTTTATTCGTCAAATTGGAAAATCATACAAACCTGGAAGGCAAAAGTAAAAAGTTTTTCTTTTTACTTTTTATTTACAGGTTTGTATGAATTTCCAACTTGACGAATAAAAATTTTTGCTCATTATGTTGGAAATTCATACAAACCTGTAAGTCAAAAGTAAAAAGTTTTTGCATTGTGAATGCTGTGTATGTCCGTCATAGTTTCGCTTGTTTTTCACTCGGTTTTTCTTTCTTGCAACTGGAAAACCATAACACAAAAAACACAAGTGATTCCGTCATACACAGCATTCACAATGCAAAAACTTTTTACTTTTGATTTACAGGTTTGTATGAATTTCCAACATAACGAGCAAACATTTTTATTCGTCAAATTGGAAAATCATACAAACCTGGAAGGCAAAAGTAAAAAGTTTTTCTTTTTACTTTTTATTTACAGGTTTGTATGAATTTCCAACTTGACGAATAAAAATTTTTGCTCGTTATGTTGGAAATTCATACAAACCTGTAAGTCAAAAGTAAAAAGTTTTTGCATTGTGAATGCTGTGTGTGTCCGTCATAGTTTCGCTTATTTTTCACTCGGTTTTTCTTTCTTGCAACTGGAAAACCATAACACAAAAAACCTTTTAATGTATAAATCTTAGAAATATTGAATTAAAAAATGAGTCCAGCTGATTTACTAGCTATATTTCAGTGAATCACCATAATAATATTTTATTTCTCTGCAAGAAACTAATCCCTAGTCTGTCAACGCATATGGATTTGTGGTGGATTAGCTAATCTCGTTTCACTAATCGCGCTTAGCTAATCCCTAGTCTGTCAGTGGTATTAGTCACTAATCGAGATTAGTGCACTAATTCTTGAAAATTTTCAAGCTTATCTCGTTGTATTGGGTTTAGTGATGGTACAAGTGGCACTACAATGTGAAATAATTATTTAAACATTGCTGAAAATGCAAGTGGCGTGAATTTACGATAGAAGTTATAAAATCAATGACATCTTAAAAAATTTGTGCTGAATAAATTTTGAGGAAATAGAAAATCTAGTGTGTTAAATCTTTGAAATGTTGAATTAGCAAATGAGTTCAGCTGATTTACTAGCTATATTTCAGCGAATCACCATAATAATATTTTATTTCTCTGCAAAAAACTAATCCCTAGTGTGTCAACTCATATGGGTTTGTGGTGGATTAGCTAATCTCGTTTCACTAATCGCGCTTAGCTAATCTCTAGTCTGTCCGTGGTATTAGGGTCTGTTTATAACACAGATCGACAAAAATAATTTTAAAAAAAGGAACCGAAACATGGCTAGTCATTTCTGACGTATTTTTCGATGCTGAATCCGAATCTGGCAGCAGGATTGTCCTATCACGTCAGGATTTTGGGATATCCTAACCTAAAAGTGCAAAAACAGCTGATTTTATTGGTTTTCTATATTTTACTGTATTGTTAGGGAATTTCAGCAGTAAAAGCCAATGGCCATCGTATAGTACCATTCATCCTCTCTCAAAGTACCATTCATCCTTTCTCATTTCCAATTCTAAACGTCTAAATATCTTTATAGCGTTGAAGAAAATTAATCATCATTTACTATTAGAAATTTGAAGATTTATAATTGATTTTTATATCCGTGCACAATTTTTATAATTCTCAGTTAATTTAAATTTGCTTTTTTAATTTAATAAGCAAGACCTCGATTTTTCAAATATGTAAATATGTATTTATTATTTTAACAATCTTGCCGTAAACCAACAACAGTGACATCTACTTAAGTTGTGTTTCACATCGAATACGCCTAAATAAACAAGTATAACTTTTGGAAAGAAATGCCTCTTCTTAGTTATGCAAATATTGCATGGATTTAGGCAACTTTAAATTTTATTTTATTAGATAACTACCTTCAATACCGTCTACGGGACGGTATTTAAAATATATGATTTTTATTTTATATTTCGTTTGTACATTAGGTACAGAACAAACAGATATATAATTTGGTTTATTAAGAGAACGATGACTTACCTCCAATTTTCTTAGTCTCTCGGCCAATTGTTAATTAGGTAACAGGCATAGGCATAGCACAAAAAAAAAATCTAGTGCAATTTCTTTTTTTTATTTACACCGTACTTCTTGAAGCATCTCACTTGTATTAAATAAAAAAAAAAATCCGTTTATATAAAAAAATATGGCAATTAGGATCCAGAACTTACCTCGTGTTTTTGAAAACATCAGCCTATTATTGTTAAGAGTTTCTGCCTAATTAATTATATTAGGTACATGTCATTACTATTTTTCACAATACCTAATTTCGGTCCCATCGAGTGAATCAACATTTGTCACCGAACAATCAGACTGAATTGTTTCCACGATACCATCGACATTTAACATCATCCCATATCATATGCATTTGCGGCTTGTATGGATAGAAACACCTTTTTTTAAATTGCAAAAAACTGCTCGTCTTTGCAATGGAATTTTATATCCGTCGATCCTAGAAGAAATGTAAGTAAATATCGAATTTTCCAAAATTTTTGGTTGGTATGTGAATTACTGTCAGAAAATTATATTCTTCACTATATTCGCTGCACAGTCGACAGACATTCTATAATATATCAATTAAACAACTACATATTACATTCTATAATATCTTTTAAATTGGAACGTAAAATCACTTTCGACAAATAAACTTTAAATTTTAAAATTGTAAATTGCTTGTAAACCGATGCGCGAAAAATGGACGACTAACGGACTAAGTAGCAATTGTTTTTTTTTTTTGTAAACATGATAAACAGGGAAGCGAACTTAACCAAGTATTTATGCGATATGTAGTTGGATTCGAATACAAAGCGATCTTTATACTTTACCGATGTGAAACCGTTATTCACAGTTATATTTGTTCCAATACAAAACATTATACATAATAAAAGTGCATATTTATCTTTTTATTACATAATATTAATATTTTAATTGACAAAATGAAACATAATTTAAAATATCTATACGAAACAATCCATGTATCGCAAGCTTACAAAAAATTAAAAATATAAACGAAACACTCGATGTATGGCTCGCTTACACGTTGGACACTCTTTTTTCGCATTTAGTGCTTGATCCAAACAACTTTTACAAAACATGTGACCACATTCTGTAGACATTGCGATGCGATCTAGTAGTGATTCAAAACAGATGCGACATTTAACTATCTTGGTTTCATCGTCTTGTTTTCGTTTGGTGGCCGAATTATTTGAACTAATGGATGGCCTAGTTTTATTATTTGCTGGTGAACAAAGATCTACATAGTCTGTTTTGCTTGAAGAAGAGTTTCCAACTCGATTCGTAGGCCCCTGATTTTGCCTTTGGAAGTTTGGAAAAATATTTAAAAATATATCATCGATAATCGACAGATTTTGATGATTCTCCATTACATCGAAGCATACTAATTGGGCTGTAAAACAATAAAACACAATTAATTATTTTACCTTGTTAATTGAAATATATACAATAAATTTCTTACCTTGCTCTAATGTATATTGCTCAAACGATTCATTCATAATGGTAATTAATCCTTACAATAAAATAGAAACAAAACACAAATACTTTACGTCTAGTTCTCTTGACCAAATCCCTGCAAGCTGCAACGCCAACTAATCAAAAATCAACTGATCGTGGTGATTTGTGTGTTGTGAATGTGACTGATCATGTATTAAAGAATAACGGTATAAAATAAGTTCATTACATAAACCGTATTAATAGAATGATAAGTATGTAGTAAACACAAGAGCGTTAGCGGCAAAAAAAATACAGCATTCTAAAAAAAACTGCCGTCAGTTGTAACTTTTATGATAATTTCGCAACAGAACTTTACGGCAAAAAATTGTTTAGTAATTTGAGGAAAATTTTATTTCGATAAGTTCTTCTGTTGCGAAATTACCATAAAAATTAGTGACGACAGTTTTTGAGGATGCGGCATTAATTTTGCCGTCAGTCGCCGTTTTTGTTACTTATTTTGTTGAAAAATTTTTTTTGACTTTATAAAGTACAATTTCGATAGGAAATTTGATTCTCTACAAAAAATCGTATAAGTGGAACTAAAAATCCATAGTTTTTGAGTTAAAGTGGACAAATTTACTCTGTTCTCAAAAATCTAAGCCTAAATTTAATAGCACTTTATGGATTTATCATTTTTCGGGTACAATTGATCATATGAAACAATAAAATACCTTTAACGAATTAGTTCCTTTTATCCCTGTTTTTTCGACATAGCCTATATAACGATATTTTACAAATTTTAGTAAATTAGTATGCATAGGTACTTAAATTTGAAAGGCGTCGCGCCGCACTACTGTGAACCGCACTTAACCCGTTTCTGTTAAGCCGCTGATTGTGCTGCTATCTTTGCGAAAATATAAAACGTTGCATAAAATTAGTAAATTGGGTGCCATCTATTGGGCCATTTAAAATATATGTACCTACATTACATACATATTTGAATATGTACATACAAAATACAATGTACAATTGTACAACAACGCAAAATATTCGAGTTAGCTAACATACACAACGTGATTTTTTTCTGTTTATTTTATTTATTAAAACCGTACTTTCGTGAAACATCTCACTTGTATTAAAAATGGTGAATTTGAATCCAGAACTTACCTAATATGTATTTTCTAAATTTCAGCCTTATTATATCTTTGTATTTTGGGTCTATAAATAATCAAAATACACATCACTTTCATTTTTCATAACAATTTCGCCCCCCTCAAGTAAACCAACATTTGTAACCGATACCGTTAAATCTGTTGTGGCCGCCGAACAATCTGATTCGAGATTGTTTTTAATTAAATATTTCGATATTTTATTATCGTCCCGTACCGATGCCGTTATCGTATCATTTGGTTTTGTTTTATGTATCTTTTCCGTGTGATTTTTTAAATCCCAAGGGAAACGAAATTTTAAATCGCACAATGCACACGGATGCGGTTTATTTCCCGTATGTATCATCATATGCGTTTGAAGCTCGTATGGATAGATAAATTTCCGAGTACACATGGTACATTGCAATTTGCGTGCATCTTTTCTATGGATTATCGAGTGTTTGTGGAGTTGCCGGTATGTAAAAAACTGCTTGTCACATTCTTTGCACTGGAATTTCTTGTCGGCCGAATGTACGTTCGTGTGATCTTTGAGGCTACTCTGAGGAACAAAAATGTATATGATTAATTAAATTAAATGTAAACAGGATTAAGCAGAATATGTTTACTTTTGTATAAAACCGTTTATCACAAATCGTGCACTCGAACGGTTTATTCTTCGTATGAAATTGTAAATGTACTTTAAGAGCGCCCTGCTGTTTAAATGTCTTGCCACACAAATAGCATACAAGCATGTCGGATTTATTTGGATCCTTGCCCTTAGCATCAGTGCGTGATTTACGCTGAAATTAGCATAAAATGAAAAAAAAATTATGCACAATGAAGTAAAGCCAGGGTCTAAACTATATTTACTTTATTTAGCCCATTCTCTTGACGGAAATGCATATATTTATGTACATTAAATCCTGTCAGCGATGTATACTCTTTGCCACATTTGCTACAAATAAATGGACCCTCAAAATTTGGATCCTTGTAAATATTTTTGTCACAATTTTTACGATGCGTTTGAAGCTGTGATTTTTTCATAAACCCCTAGAAGAAATGTACGTATATAAATATCTGTGGATTATATAAATTAGCACTTTCAATTAACTTACCAGACCACAGTATGAACAATTAAATTCATGTTTTATAAACAAACTATCACCAGTCTCATGATTAACGCCGTCCACATTCATCTCATTCCAATTTTGATCATTGCCATCACAAATCTGTTCTGCATCATCATTCCCCTCGTCGACCACATCCAAAGCGCTCTCATCAAAGATCACCTCTTCGAATAAATCACTTGGAAATATATTTTTAACTCGTATAATCTGTTTCAGTCGTTCTTCTGATTCATGGCATTTTGTTTTAAAATTAAAAAATTGAATAATCGCATCCAAACACTTTTGGCATATTTGCGAGGGCAATAGGCTATTCTCATTGAGCCGAATATCAAAAGAATTTTCCAAAATTTTTGGTATATTGATTGTACTCGGGGTGGTGTATGCCGATGCCACAATTGTACACTCAGATATTAGAATAAAATTATTATCTTCACTGTATTCGGCGCACAATCGACAATAGTTTTCTAATTGAAATGTTAAATCACTTTCGACAAATAAATTCATTGTTTACAAATTAATTTTTTGTAGACCGAGATCGAAGAATGAAAATGAAAAATGGTGGACTTGTCAAAAAATGTTTTTTTTTGTTTATGGTAAACAGGGAAGCGAACTTGTTTTATGCGACGATTTGGGAACAAATGTCCACGCATATTCACTTATCTAGCAAATGTAAAACGTTTTGTGGATGTCTTTCACCATGACGAATGTCTTGACTAAAATATTGGTTTGAAACTGTTCTAGAAAAAAGAAAAAATTATTTAAATATTTTGGCAAAGGACAAATTTGCGTTTTTGGTTATACAAATCTCCGCTACACAGAACAAAAGGCGCTAGAGTTGAGTGACAATAAATTGTCCATCGTAGGGTAGCCCAAAAAAAAAAAATTAATAATTCGTATAAAATAAAAAATATAAACTTGATTTAATTTCAATCCATTGGAAACCAAAAAAATTTAAAAATATAAACGGAATACCCGGCGTATGGTACTCCGACACAGAGGACACTCTTTCTTGAAATTTAGCACTTGATCCAAGCAAGTTTTACAAAACATATGACCACATTGTGTAGTCATTACGATGCGATTGCGATCAAACACAGATTCAAAACAGACTTGGCATGTAACATCCAACGCATCATGTTCTGTTTGCGTGGCCACCTGTTTCGAACTTCGTTTTGTTTGGGTGGCCACCTGTTTCGAACTTTGTTTTGTTTGGGTGACCACCTGTTTTGAACTTCTATTTGTAGACGGCTCTCTGTATCCGTAATCGAAACATTGATGAAGGGTTTGGTCGTAATCATCGAAATCCACAAACGATTCTTCCAAGTCGTCGCGCTCGTTATATTCATACAACATATCCGAACACAAGCCAGTATCTTCTCCTTCACGCTCGTCATATCCGTACAACATATCCGAACACAAGCCAGCACCTTCTTCTTCAAGCTCGTCATATCCGTACAACATATCCGAACACAAGCCAGCAACTAATTCTTCTCCATTGTTGAACAAAGTAGGATCCTCAAATGCCCAGCGATCTACTAAATCGGCTTCAATGAAGAAAAACGAAGTTAGTGTGTACTGTTTATTTAATCAGTTAAATCTCTTACCTTCTGATTGACCGAAGTCGGATTCAAACTCAGACATGATGGTAATTAAAAAATTACTTACAAATTAAAACAATATTCGATCGACAACTGTTCCGAATTCGAATTTGGCTCCAACTGAATTTTGCAAGATGTACACTGAGATTTACCATGTTTCCATGACAGAGTTAACCCGGGTCTCGGTTTCAACCTCGTTTTAACTCAATTGCAGTTTTAACTCTGCAGTATAACAGCGCATTCACAATGCAAAAAAAAATTTTTGACTTTTACTTCCAGGTTTGTATGAAATTTATTTTGAGAAAAAAAAATATTTTGCTCGTTATGTTGGTGGTTGCCTTAAGGAAAAAGTTGAGCATTCACAATGAAAAACTTTTTAATTTTGCCTTCCAGGTTTGTGTGAAATTTATTTTGTGAAAAAAAAACATTTTTGCTCGTTATGTTGGTGGATGACTCAAAGAAAAAGGTAACAAACTTTTAACCATTTCCATAAGGAAAAAGGATGAAGTTAACTACAATTTCAAATGAATTGTCAAAATTGTTTAAGGCGTAGCTCCACGGCAAGTGATGTCAAACAATTTTTGATATTTTTTTTTTTTTTGTTATTAAATTAATAAATGTTGTTAATAGAAATTTTCGAATATTTGTAGAGACTATTTTGATTTTGCATAAATAAATTTTGACAAGTCAACAAACAAATCAATTTATTAAAATGAAGTTGGCTTTAATTTGACTTCTCCTCATTCATTGTGCATGCATTTTTTAAGCAAAAGGCAAAAACGGTAAAACAGATAACTCGAAGTTGATCCAAATGTTAACTAAAGTTGACTCGACTCCAAGTATAAATGTAGTAAATGAGCAAAGATAACAAAAAGTGACAGTCAAATCAACAAAATTTTTATATCGGCGTTCTTGTTAGCAAAACAGAAAACAATAAAAAATATTATTTGCGCTAATTTGTTCAATAATTATTTATCAATTTGAAAGAAATAGTGTTTTAATTTAGGTAATAGGAATTAATTTATTATAAATATTACATTTGGTGCAAAAAGCTAACCTAAAATTTGATTCTCATATTTCAGCATCATTCGATGGAACGTAAACTGATCGATTTAATAAAACAACAGCCAATGCTTTACGATGCCAATCACAAATGGCACAAGAATATTTCGGTTAGAAATGCGGTATGGGAGCGCATAGCAATAAAAATGGGTATATCAAGTAAGTAACAAAAGAATTTGTTAATGTACAATGAATTTTTACTGTCATTTATATTTCCCAACAAGGTAAAGAATGCCGGACCAAATGGCGGGATTTAAAACTACGAATTACCAAACAACAACAATGTCGCAAATGGGTTTCAAGCATTGATGTATCTGCTGAACAGTTTGAACCACACACAAATTCCCTCGACGAAGAACGGGTTGACGAAACAACAGAGAATATACCAAATGAAACATCTTCAACATCGCTTATGCCTACTAGTACATTAAAACGAAGGAAAATAGCAAGCGATCCATTATCTTCAGCTCTTCATGATTTGTTAGAAACGGCAAGGGAGTCATCTCGACTATTAATTACACAGAATTCCTCATCCTGTGTTTGTAACAATATTGATATGTTTTTTATTTCGATAGCAAAAGATTTTGAAAGTTTAACGGAAAAACATAAAATTGAAGCAAAAAGAGAAATTTTAAATGTTATTAAAGAGTATAAAAATAAAGATTGAAATAAAACCTGATGGTTGGATTTATTTATTTTTAATTTAACATCTCAAATCTTTATAATAGTGGACAATATTAACAATAGATGGCAACGAAAAATTCGATGTTTTTGTTTGCCAACCGTATTTTCGATGTTTTTAAAAAATACTTGAATCCTTCCGATCAATAATTGTCAAAAAGAAACAAAATAGAGAGAAAAGCGCATCAGTGTGAAGCATAAATCGTTTATTTTATTGAAACAATTCTTTAAATTAACTTATTTATACCTATTTTACTATGGAGTCATCCAGTGACGAAAATTATAGTGATTTTAATTTAACAATTGAAGGCAAGACATTTGTTTGGATTATTTTCATATGTTTTTTTAATGGACAACACACAAAACTACCTGTAACCTTGAGCCCCCCATTTACAAAATGAAATTATTTTCTTATTACAGATGAGTTGTTGTCTATCGATCGATTAATAGAACAAGCAAATGAATTTTTGCACGAGTTCAATTCACCACCAACAGTTAATGTTGACGAAACACAACAAGTCCAAGATGATTCAATTATAAATATTTCGGAGTCAATACAAGAGGCCGAAAATCAATCAACACCACAGTCACAACTTCGTCAAGAAAATCTTGTGCATGACCAAAATGGCGATGACGATGTAATATGTGTTGAGGTGGCCAATCCAACAGTAGTCGATTTTATTGACTTGTGTTCTCCATCTCCAATGTGCGGTATACCACGGGCCACAAAACGTAGTGGTAAAGCGCAACGTCGTTTTACGGCAGCTACGACAGATACAGCCAATGAATTCAAAGATACAGTTACCGAGGAACCACAAGATAAACGTGCCAAAGAGATAACATGTCGAATTTGTTTTGAATCTCTATTCGATCGTGTTACAATGAGTACTTCGTGTGGCCACATGTTTTGTAAAATTTGCTTGGATCAAGTGATGCAAACACAAAAAAAATGCCCGATGTGTAAACAACCATTGAATAAAAATCGAGTGTTTCGAATTTATTTATAATGTACAATGGGGATTATTTAATCTGTGAATGTGATATAAATCGATGTAAAATAAATAGGATCCCCTCGGCTTAATTCCCACTCACAGCCTTTATATATTTGAAAGGGCTGCATTTTTATAATTTTTAAGTTTATTTTTAACGAGAAAAATACAAATGAATTTTAATATGTAAAAGAATTTTTTTAATGGGTTTTATACCCGAAAATGAAATGGGCTAATGTGACAAGATTATTGGAGACTCTCCACCTCCTATATAATATGGTAACAAAAAATTGAACGCTCGGTATTTACTCTCTGTGACAAATATGAATAAATTTTAATTAAAACACAATTTTATTTTATTGAGAATCACTCGAGCTTGAACTAGAAGTATCGGAAGACATAACTTCAACGTCGTCTTGGGCATCTTTATGAGCGCGCGTATCCAACGATACTGAACCACCGGTCGAACCCATAGACATGTGCAACTCACCTGATGGATGCCATGCAAATTGATTTTGGGCTGATGCAGGAATTTCTCCAGTTGTACTACGATGCAGATCATTTAAATTCGTCGGATTCTGTACATTATGCCCGTTCATATTGAGATCCGATTTACCTAGGAAACCGAGTCGCATTTCAATGTCGGTGGGATATGGTCGACGCAAATCACCCTGCTGCCATGTAAGCGGGGCGCATATTGCATGTGATGCACTAATTCGATGTGCAAATTTAATTAATTCTTCCGATGGTACAGGCCGTTTCTTAGCCTTTGCAATGCTGGCTAATTTTTGGCGGGCCTGAAACAATGCGGTCGATAAAATTTGTTCGGCTTCTTTGAGTTGCTTTTGTAGCTGGCCAATTTCTTGATCGAGAACGTCAACTTGATTTTTTAGACCATTCATTTTTTGTTCAATTTTTGCTTGTTCCGCGGCAAGACCCAATACCGATTTTAATTCATTATCCTTGAGAACAAGTAAATCTACAAGCTGGGCATGATCGATGCTCGAAATTTTTAGATGCTTTGGTGCAATCGTGTTTTCGATTAATTCCCTAAAAAAGTATGAAAAACTTTATTATTATTTCATATGACGTCATAGATTTATTACACATTACTTTGCTATTATCTCTATATCATCAACAATTAGCAATAAACGTTCCTTGGTACTTAAATGATGGGCCAAAGCCATTTTGTTGTTAGCTTTTGTTGTGAAATGAAATGTTTGACGTTTCAATATGTAGTACAGTCACTTGAAAAATATTTTAATTAATATTTAGGAAAGTATACGTAACGATAAACAAAAGCGCTTTTGACATTTGCTTGTTCTCTATTCTCTATGCTCTCTCCCGCTCCCAAAGTCCCAGTTTGTTGTCAAATTTTCGTACGATGGTGCCACAAATCATAGAAATTAATTAAAAAAATTGTTTTAAATCAAATTATATCGGAATAAATAACACAATTTTAAATAATTAGATTCATTAATTATGATTATGTGTAAAAATTAAATTGAAAAAACGAAATTATGTATATAAAACAAGTAATTGAGTATGTGTAATAAATTGAGGTTATGTTACTAACGCTATCCCAATTCTAGGTGATTATCCAAGGATTTAAGAGCTACAAGGATCAAACAATTGTTGATCCTTTTGATAAACGGCATAATGTAGTCGTTGGCCGCAATGGTTCGGGTAAAAGTAATTTTTTTTACGGTATGTGATAATCAACTGGGTGTACAGGGGGGCACATTATGCTTAATGTTTTTACTTTATTCCAGCTATTCAATTCGTCCTAAGCGATGAGTTCACACATATGCGACCCGAACAACGTCAAGCTCTATTGCATGAAGGTGCCGGAAATCGTACAATGTCCGCATACGTTGAAATTATTTTCGACAATTCGGACAATCGTGTCCCCATCGATAAGGAGGAGATTTGTTTACGGCGTGTCATTGGTTCAAAAAAGGATCAATATTTTTTGAATAAAAAAGTTGTACCACGCAGTGAAGTGGTCAATCTACTTGAATCCGCAGGATTTTCAAATTCCAATCCCTATTATATTGTGAAACAAGGTAAAATCAATCAAATGGCCACCGCTCCCGATTCACACCGATTAAAATTGTTGCGTGAGGTAGCCGGAACCCGGGTCTATGATGAACGCAAAGAGGAATCAATGAATATTTTAAAGGAGACCGAGGGAAAAGTTGAAAAAATCACAGAGTTTCTAAAAACCATTGAGGAAAGGCTTAAAACGCTCGAGGAAGAAAAAGAAGAGTTGAAGGAGTATCAGAAATGGGATAAGGCACGTCGAACACTTGAGTACATAATTCATGAGACTGAATTAAAAGAAACAAAAAAAGCGCTAGAAGATTTGGAATTGCAACGGAAAAGTTCGACCGATAAACAAAAGCTATTCACGATTGAGATACAAAAGGCTCAAGAAAAAGTTAAAGTAGTGCAACGGCAGCTAAAAGAAGCCCGCAAAGAGGTGAGCACAGCCAAAGATGAGCGATCTGTATTATATGCTGAACAGCAACAGTTGGTTCGTGAAAAAACCAAACTCGATTTAACCGTTGTCGATTTAAGTGATGAAGTTCAAGGGGACAACAAATCGAAAGAGCGTGCCGAACACGAACTGGAAAGGCTAAAAGCCACTATAGCCGAAAAGGAGAAAGATTTGGAGGATATTCGGCCGCGTTACGAGGCCATGAAACGTAAAGAGGAAGAATGTTCCCGTGAACTTGCCCTGAAAGAGCAAAAACGTAAAGAGTTGTATGCCAAACAGGGTCGTGGATCTCAATTCAATTCGAAAGAGGAGCGTGATAAATGGATTCAAAATGAGCTTAAATCGCTGAACAAACAAATTAAGGATAAAATTTCGCATCAGAATAAATTGATTGAAGATCTGAAACGTGATGCAAGCAAACAAAAGGAGTTGGAGAAAAAAATTGAGGAACATTCAAGCGAATTAGAACAACTTCGTTTACAGATTGACGAGCATAATAAACAATTTTATGAGTTGAAAAAGAAAAAGGATAATTTACAGACGGCTCGAAATGAATTGTGGCGCAAAGAAACCCAAATCACTCAAAATTTATCGACGCACAAAGAAGAATTATCCAAAGCTGATCAGGCACTACGCTCAATGGCTGGCAAGCCAATCCTCAATGGGCGCGATTCTGTTCGTAAAGTGCTCGACAGTTTTCTAGAGCGTGGCGGGCAATTTGCCGATATCGCAAGAGCGTACTATGGTCCTGTAATCGAAAATTTCAATTGTGATAAAACCATTTATACTGCGGTCGAGGTAACAGCCGGTAATCGACTTTTCCATCACATTGTCGAATCGGATCGAGTTGGTACTCAAATTCTTAAGGAAATGAATAAATTGAAATTGCCCGGTGAAGTTACGTTCATGCCGCTAAATCGCCTGCAAGTTAAAATTCATGACTATCCGGACGATCCAGATTCCATTCCAATGATCTCAAAACTAAAGTACGAAGAACAGTACGACAAAGCATTGCGCTATATATTCGGTAAAACACTTATCTGTCGTAATCTCGAACGAGCCACCGAATTAGCCAAATCAACTGGACTCGATTGTGTCACACTTGAAGGTGATCAAGTCTCATCCAAGGGTTGTTTAACTGGTGGCTACTTCAATACATCACGTTCTCGCCTTGAAATGCAGAAAAAACGTAGCGAGTATTCTGATTTGATAAGGGATTTGGAACAAGAGTTGGTTAATTTGAGGCGTGAACTCAAACAGACGGAGGGGAACATAAATCAAATTGTATCGGAAATGCAAAGAACCGAAACAAAACAGGGCAAATCGAAAGATGTGTTTGAGAAGGTGCAGGCGGATATTCGGCTGATGAAAGAGGAGATGATGCGGATCGAACGGTTTCGTAACCCTAAGGAGAAATCTCTGGATCAGTGTAAAGCTAATTTGGAGGCAATGACCAGTACAAAAGAGGGTCTTGAAAGTGAATTGCATCAAGAATTGATGTCATCACTTTCCCCCCAAGATCAGAAGGAAGTTGATCAGCTAAACGATGATATTCGTCGATTCAACGCCGAGAATAAGGAAGCGTTTAGTTCCCGTATGACGCTCGAGGTGACCAAAAACAAATTGGAAAATTTACTCACCAACAATTTGTTTCGTCGTCGTGACGAATTGGTGCAGGCTTTGCAGGAAATTTCAGTTGAAGATCGTAAGCGGCAGCTGAACAGTTGTCGCAATGAGTTAATGGCAACGGAGAAGCGAATTAAAAAGGTATCGGATGATTTAAGTGAGATGGACAAGAAGTTAAAAGATGCTGAAAAATCTCAGAAAATATTGCAAAAGGAGTTGGAATTATGGATTCAAAAGGAGAAGGAGGCGCAGGAAAAAATTGAAGAGGATTCAAAGAAGATGGAGAAATGGGCTGCCAAAGAAAATTTGCTGCGGCAAAAAATAGAAGAGTGTTCAGAGAAAATTGCAGGATTAGGTGCATTACCCCAAGTGGATCAGGCGTATACAAGGATGTCGCTTAAAAATGTAAGTAAACGCTGGAATACAACTCTTTAAGCCGAAATAAATATTTTACTAATCCACAGTTATTCAAAGAATTGGAAAGGGCCAATCAGCATTTAAAAAAATACAACCACGTGAATAAGAAGGCGCTCGATCAGTTTTTGAGTTTCTCCGAACAGAAAGAAAAACTGTACAAACGCAAAGAGGAGCTTGATATTGGTGATCAAAAAATTCGAGAGCTTATGCAAAATTTAGAGGCCAAAAAAGTTGAGGCCATACAGTTTACATTCCGACAAGTGGCGCACAATTTCAATAAAGTATTCCAGAAGTTGGTGCCCCAAGGTGCCGGTTTTCTGGTGTTGCGAACGGCCAAAGATACAGACGGTGAACAGATTGATCCGGAAATAGCGAGTTCCGATGAATTTATTGGTATTGGTATTCGGGTCTCGTTTACGGGCTCCGATGCAGAAATGAGAGAAATGAATCAGTTGTCGGGTGGACAAAAATCTCTTGTCGCTCTTGCTCTTATATTCGCTATTCAAAAATGTGATCCGGCACCTTTTTATCTATTCGATGAAATTGATCAAGCCCTTGATGCACAACATCGTAAAGCAGTGGCGGATATGATTCACGAATTAAGTACAGAGGCTCAATTTATTACAACCACTTTTAGGCCAGAGCTGTTGGAAAATGCGCATAAATTTTATGGTGTTCGTTTTAGGAATAAAGTAAGTCATGTTGATTGTGTGACACGTGAAGAGGCACGGGACTTTGTGGAAGATGATTCAACACACGGTTAGGATATGATGGCGTGTGAATAAAACATGCTTTTTAATTATTATTTTTTTATTTTTTATTAATTATTAGTTGAAGTAAAAAAAGTTGAATTAAATTATTAATTTTTAAATGTAATATTTATGTTGGTTTCAGCAGAAATGTAACAATTTTATTTTTTAATTAAACAGTAATCATAAATTTCATAGAAATCAATATAATTATAACAATTGTCTTTATTTTCCTATTCCAAAGAGGTTCTAGTACTTAGGAGGAGAATTTTGTGCTCTTTAAAAAATATACATATTAAGAAAACATTTCCTAAACGAATGCCAAATCGACTGCATACTGACTATTCCAATCTCGTTCGAATAAGCTTTCAAGTTCGGCTCGTACCGTTGGTGTGGTTTCGTTGCGATCGTGCTTTGGGTCCGTTAGTACGAGTCCAATACCGGCTGTATTCGTAAAATAATCTCCCGACCAATTAGATGTGCCTATAAATGCGGTTCGATCCGTAACCATGTATTTATTGTGATTGACTCGAGCGAACGGAATACGTGCTTGGTCCGGTGTTGCTGGCACGGTAAATCTTTTCTGAAATTTAACAATTATATTACATTTACAAAATGAATAAACTATATATCTAGGTACTAACAATTTCTAGATTAATACCACGATATGATTTCGAGATTGCTTCGAGTGAACGTAAAAAGTAATTTTCTGATTCATGCGAATGATTCCATCGTGAAATTAACATGCGGACAACAACTTTATTTTCGATTGCAGCTTTCCGGATCGCGTTATCGATGTGCGGCCAAAATTGTATTTTAGCCGAGTAAATAATAAGCGGAAAATAATCCATAACGGATATATATACAAAACGTTCGGCATGTAATATTACGTTGACAACAGCATCAACATCTTGTGTTCGACCTTTAGCGCTTAGCGGTGGCGGAGATGATGAAAAATAAGTTAGAAATTCATAGTTTTGATTTAGATTTATGTTAAGTGATGTGTTCACATTGTATTTTGTTGTAAATTCCTCAGGCCATGATGATGGTATTTCTGCCTTGTCCTCTCCCAGTTTCCAGTAAATGTTGAATATTTTCGCAACATCATTTGCCAAACACGAACAGTTTGTCATTAGTACACCAAGCTCTTTAACCTGGGTTAAAGAACGCCAATCCATATTTGCACTACCAATATAAAAATGTTTACCATCCACAATCCATAGTTTGGTGTGTAATACGCCACCGCCCAATAAACGTGGAAAATTTACTGAACGCACTTCGGCCGCTTTACGCTTAACCAAATATTCCGTATCATAATTTGGTTGGGATGCGGTTGGTGCACTTTGTGCTATCCGAATTTTAATATTTCGGGTACGCTTTAAATTGAGCAAAGCATTAAAAATTTTATCACCTTGCCACGAGGACGTATGATTTATGACTTCGTTGTTACGCAAAGACCAATAGAATGATCCAATGTCGAGTGTATTCTCGGCCAGGCTGATTAAATTGGTCCAAGCGTCGAATGTTGATATAAATGTTGGACTACCCGCAGGATAAATTAATCCTTCGGGTATACTCTCGACCAGTTGTATACTGTACACCAAAAAATGGAATAAAAGAAATTTGTGCGTGTTAACAGAAAATTTAGTTAATTAAATATTTAAACGGTTAAAATTAACGATTTATAAAAAAGATCCTCTGGGAGGACTTTACATTTATAATGTGTTTGAAACATATGTTGCTACTTACTTGCACATATCGTTACACATAGAGGATGTTGCATTTAATTTTGCATTGGCTTGGTGCTTATCATTCGCATGATCCAGCAATGGAAGCAGAACAACTAATATGATTAAAATAAGTATTACCGATATCGGGATGCATGATGGTTTGCACCACTGGCCGTTACCCCACCTACTATATAGCAAAGAAATAGATAAGTTGAGAAACGGGAATTATTCAATTTTTAACAGGCAAACCTATAAACTTGACCATGCTGCTCTGACCGTAACATTTGACTTTGGTCCCAAAGTTCGAAGTCATCATCACCACCAGGCGTACCACTATTCTCTAAAACAGTCTGCAATTATAGAGTACAACAAAAAAGAAAAATGTTATCAAATATACGCTTGCTACGGGCGCTTATCTTATTGAACTACTTATATATAAAAGCAACACACCGACACTACACTTTTTCGTGGGGTTGATGACATTGAAATGGGTTCACCATTCAATTGTAAAATCATATTCGACGTTGATTTTCTCATTATGTTTATCACAAATAACACACTTTTTGCTATATCAAATATTATTACTAAAATGTTTGCTAAAACATCCTGTATCAGCGGAATTCAAATTACGATTGTCACTCGACGAATTTTTATAAATTCCCTGTTTCATACAAAATTTGTAACATATTAACTGCTTGATTCGTGATATTACCAACTTATCTAATGTAGTAAAGTAAAAATGTTAGCCACCAATGTGTTTGCGTTAAATAATTGAGAGAATTTTAAGCAAAGTTGACGCACATGTTATTATTGTTGTTATTTACGATTTGAACAAAAAAAATATACAAAATGGTATAGTAAACAAAACAAGCTATTTACTCACTCGTATATGGAGATACAAGATACAACATACAAGTTTAACAGAACAAAGAAAGAGAGATTAGAAGCAGAGAATTTACTAAAACATATACCGTTACAGCATACCATGCACGAGTGTCAGCATTTTAATTAAGGGGTTAGTTTTAATTTTAAATAAATTTGTTTGTTGGTTTTTACGTGAAAAAGTCTTCTAAGCAAATGTAATTGTAACGAAGTTCAAGTCAGTCGAAGGAGTAGAGGTGACGCGCAATAAAATGAGTCGTTTTATGTACTCGTATATTTGTGTTTTAATTATGAACAGAGTATTTAAAGTGAGTGAATCCTCAGCATATTTTAATTCTGGCCTTTGAAACCTGCTCAGCACCGCAGAAACTTCGTGTAAGAAGTAAATTCGGGGGTCTTTTATCCATGAAAACGAATGAGAAGCAATCGCATTTCAATATGTATGTACATATAACAAAAATGAGGGAAGCAGCGCTAATTTCAAGTGTGCTCTTTGTGAAAATACACCACATTCATTATTACAATGTGAGCTGTTTCAATATGTTAGAACTTTTAGCAGAAACGCTCTCTGTACTAAATGTAGTAAGTATGCCCTAACAGTGACGTCACCATATCCATATTAAAGAGAAGTATTTTTTCTGTTCTGCGCGATCGCATAAAACAAACAAATTTATATTAACTTGTATGATGTGATAGCTGATGCAGTAAGGTGATGGATTGGAGAAATGATGAAGGTACCGAGTTCAATTCCAACACCGAACATCCGAATGATCAACATTTAGGAAATCATACTATACTCAATCAACGTTAAACAGAATGCACATACATTTTTCGTTTCTATTTATGTTCCCTTCAAATGTTACATTTTACCAACTAGTGATCCTACCAAAAACGCTTCAGCCACCTTAGTTAAGCTTTTGACGGAATTTACGTGCGAGATGACTATCAAATCAGACGCAGTCAGGAAAAGGTTTGTAACAACAGTCTCACATCTCAACGTTCTCGGTATTGACTGTATCGAAAAATATGGATTATGGGCCATACCGCGATCACATTAAGCTGCAATAACTGCAATAAGGCTATTTATTACCGTTTTGCAGGTTGATGTTTTCAAATCAAATACACGACAGCTTTGACAATTCAATCAATGATTCATCACACACAGCACTTAAGTTAGTGACTAGATAAGAGAGCTTGAGAAACCATTGACTTCAAGAACAGCAAGTCAAGTACCACAAGCAGTTTCTACTTTACCACAGCAAATAAGTTTACCACCATAAATGCGAAATTGCGAACTTGACAACGTTAAATATTTCTTCCAACTTGCCTTGAACGGAGTCACCGCAATAGTCTGACACTAAAAAGTAACTGTAACGAAATTTAAATTAGTTGAGTAAGTATAGAGGAGAGTTGACATCCACGTTTAAACCGAAGCGCAATAAAAGAAGTCTATCACATTTGTGTTTTAATCACTCAATATTACATTGTATTAATCCAAGCCCCTCAAGCGAAAGATAAGGTAAATTTTTGTTTCGTGGGGAATTAGCATAACTTGGTGTCATTGGAAACAGTTAGTTTTCATCGCCAATTGAAAATATCTCTATAAATTAAGTTAGAGGCATTGGTCATCATCACAGTGTACGGTGTTGATTTACTTTATAACTGTGATGAAGCATGTGGTTTAGCGCTACTTTTAGCTTGGAGCTTTGGATCAATTGTAGTGATTAATTACACTATCCAGACTATATTCTAATATTTATACCACTAAAATCTGTAGCAAACTCTGAAGTAAAATATGATAAAAGAATGATGCAGCTTCTTTTCTAATTAGATAATGTTACTGGATGGGTCTCACGAGCCAAGATTTGTTCCTCTGACTTCGATCTGATTAGAAATTAGTTCAGTTTATTTATATTATTAAAAATAAATTAAAATAATTACGTATTGCCCATCAATCACGCCACTCCAAAAATTTTAACTTAAATAATTTGGCCGATCCTAAACTCTTAATTTCCAATGGAATTGGATTCAAATATAAAAGGATTTGTACAACGACTTACAACAATTTTTGGTCGGAATTAGGCGGAAGTTAGAGGAATGCAACCTACTAAACAGCAATTTCCCATAAAGATAACAAGGCTTCTTAGCTTGAGAAGTTGCTAGAGTAGGCAGAAATATGATCGAATTTCCTAATACCAAAAATAAAGGTAGTACATACAAGCATTGAAACATCTTTGGAGAACATTCATATTTTCCTGAAGCATCGACCAACTCAGAGAAATATCCCTAACAATAGAATCCTGATCTAACTAATTATTTCTATAAATTTGGACGTCATCAGCAAAAATGTGAAATGAACAATGGTGAATAGAGGATTCTATGTCATTAATGTACATACATAGAAAATAATAGGGGACCCTGAGGAACGCCGGAAATTACAGGAAGGAAATCAAACAAAGAATTGTCGAAAAGATAGGTAAAAATCAATTTGACAGCGGAAAAAGAAAATCTAAACTGAGATAAGAGTTTATTAAAAAGAATTCTGTGATTAATAGAATCAAAGGCCTTAGAAAAATCTAACAAAGTGAAAGAAGTCAATTCTCTATTATTCATATTACGCATACATTTATAATGCAGTAGAAGTGCTATAAAATTTTCTAAACCCAGATTGGAAGAATCTAATTAAACTATTGCTATTAAGATGCGATTGAATTTAATTTTTAACAACTATCTCAAAAGCTTTAGAGAGAGAACTTAAAATGCTAATTGGCCGCAAATGCTCTGAAGCTCTGAAAGATTACTGATCTTTGGGATGGAGATTATTTTACTTAGCTTCCACTGATCTGGATAGGAAGAGGACGTGAGAATAAAATTGAACATATGTAACAATTATTTTGAGACGAAAGGGAAAACTCGCTTAACGATTTTTAAATTAACGTTATCCAGACCAGAAGATTCCGATTTAACCTTCCAAATGGCTGTTTGAAAACGAAAACGAATTAGAGGACGCGTTAGACAACAAATCGATGGTACTACTGCCCGAGTTCCACAATAACTAATGATATCATTGGGTTTGAAAACCCCACTAGAACTACTCTTGCATCTGCCTATAGGCCAAAATTACGAACATTACTGCTTATAATCTAAATGAGACTGACTATTCCATAAACGATATTTGCTAACTCTAATACTTATGTCATTCGAAATTTTTTGAGACAACAAAGTCAGAGATTTCAGAACGCAACTATCATAGACCATAACTAATACACGAATTAAAAAATTCTACTTGGCTAGTTACAGAACTAAGGCAAAAAATATCCTCCTAAGGAACCGAGTTACAAACAAAGTAAAGGCGGGAATTATCTATACATACTAGAAAAATCTCTAAAGCTAAAACTATTAGGTTTAGGTGGAGAGTAACAGTTCACAGAAAAAACTAGGAGATCATGAGGGGATCCCATACCTAGGGGAAATAAGAGAATAAGAGGCGCTGCCAGCGGATAAACATGGATAAATTAAGAAATGAAAGTCACCTGATATATACATTTCATCGAATCTACAAGAGAAATAACTAAATAAACTTTCTAAGTCTACAAGAGATTTTTTAAATTGGGCATACGACCTTTTACTAGTTTTTGGAGGGTTATAGACGGTACCGAATAACATTTTACGACCATTTATGAAAACGTTGACAAATAAAAACTCTAAATAGAAGAAGGTATATCGTAACTAATCTAGCCTTAATGTGATCACCTACAAACATACATAAACCACCATAATTAAGGGGAGGTACCGCCCTATCTTTCCTAAATATATTAATAAAACCTTTGATGGCCCAAAGCTGAATTAGGGATATTTGGGTTTAGAAAGGTCTCAGTATAGAGAAACTAAGTATGTAAACTGAAGCGCCATTAAAAATGTGATGAATCTCTTCAATATTTGGGACTAGACTTTGGACGTTTAAACAGGCTACATTTAATAAAGACTTATCAACTAACATATAGATTTCAAAACTAAACTATGTTAGAATTGTAAAATGACATAATTAAACCAAAAATCAAAACTTAGCGTAAAAACGACGTGGCCGTGATTGATATGCAATACTTGCAAATAAAGGTAAGATACGCTTCATTCAGCTCCAAAATGAACCTCCCCTCCATTAATGGAAATCTAGAACGAGAAGAAACAAAAAACGATCATGCCAAGAAAAAGTTTTCTTCCCTACGAAGAGAAAAAAAACGCGACACTTCTGTCTAAGGCAACTAGGAACAAAAACTGTTATTCTTCACTTAGTGGGAATTCCTAGTTTTCTGTGATCAGTTTCAGTCTATAACCCGAACCATGATGGTGGTTCAGCGACACCATATCCTTTCTTAATCCAATATATTCAAATTTCTTTTGCATCCTACCCCTAACCGTGTGAAATTTTTAGAACTGAATAAATTGAAACGAGGCTAAAGTTTTAATCAAAAAGATGGAAAAGTGTGTCAAACTGTTCTTGTCAGATCAAAATATGATAGTTTCACAAATACTACTTTTAAATCTTCTTGAAAGTATCCTTTGCTGCTTTCGAAGTAAAAGGTTTGGTAACATCATTCGAAAACCGATTGATGATTTTGTCAATAAAACCACCAAAATTGGTGACCCCAATATAATTTGTCACGTGCAAAAAGAAAAAAAAAAATGGGGTTGATCATGGCTTGATCACCTAACAAAGGTGCTAGAAATAATGGCAATCCTAAATTACAAGGGACAGACGCCACTAGGATAAAGGCACATCGTGACGAAACTCGTCTCAAGTTAAAAATTGACTTTTCAACAAAAAATGTACCACCCATTTACTGCTACACGAATTCGCATACCAAAATTCAGTAACTCGTTCACATATAATAACTAACACGTGTTATAGAATAAATTTTATATAAAAAACTTACTTACAAACGAACAAATTGAACAATTCCATAAACAACAATTATTTCTTTCCTCATTATTTGTATCAGTCGCTGTCGCGGTCGTCGTCGTCGTCGTCACCGTTTGCTGTTGATTATTTTCCATTTTTCAAAACACAATACTCAAACATTTTTATAACATCATTATAGCACTTCATATTTATCAACATTTCACTATTATCCTTATGTAATGTACAATAATATTACCAGTTGTATACAAAATGTTTAATATTACACACAATCTTTTAAATAGCTACAGAGCCCAAATATTAACCTATGTCAAATAGATGTACTAAATTCTATATTTTTTTCATGGAAAATTGGAAAATACATAACATTTTCGTTTAAATTTGTGTACTGCAGTATAAGTATAAGAAAAAAAAAAAAACGTTTAAGAATTTCCCAAGGCAACGGGTTAAACCATTTTCCATCCGAGAATTGTGATGTACTGATTTTGTCGCATACACAAAAACTTCGCGCCAATTAAATTAATTATAAATAATATAAATAAGTTATTATCTAATTGGAATATATATTTTCCATAAATAGAATAAAATACACTACTTTTATGTCTATTAATAATGTTTGGGAAATTATATGGGGAATTTGTTTTTTGTGTTGTTTTTTATGGAGTGGGAAATCGATATATAAAACTAAGCTAAATACTTTAACACGATGCATTTTTTGTACCTATATACGTACACAACTTGGCCAACATTTTTATTTAAGTTATAAATAGATCATGGTCGAAATATCTGTAAAAGATAGGACAAAGCGCTTTTACATGAGATTCGTGATATCACGATTTGATATCATAATTTACGTAATCACATAGAACGTAATACTTTCGAACTGCGTATAGTTGCATGTCGTTTTGATTAAACAATGTATGTATCCCTTTATATCTGATTTATATATAGAATTTTATTAAATATGTCATGTTTGCATATTTTTGTGTATATGTACTACAACCTGTCGAATTTATAATTATTGTAAATTCTAAAAATATTTAAGTTATATTGTTGCCAATGGAAGGTAAACTTTTAAATGAAATTGCCTTATTTCATGCACATCATGGATTCCAATCGCTAGTGCTACGAGAAACAGCCTATAGTTTATCTTAAATTGTGACAGTTCGTTAATTTGTTTATTTGTATTGCTTGCAGAAATAATTCGATCTACATTTTAGTAATTTCGGCTGATTTTTGAGGCTGATGACGTCAGATTGTGCTAAAAACTCTTGTTATCGATTTTTGTATATTTTCAAAAACACACAACAGGCCAATAGTGCAAAAATGTGGAAGTATTAAATTTCTGTACCTTCTAACCAACATTTATCTTTCTCGAACCGCTAAGATTCGTATTGGCGACTTTGCTCTAAACAGAGAAACACTTAAAAGCTAGAAACAAAATACATTTGGGAAAGGTTTCAAACCGTATAATCTCAGACGTTTTAATTTAGTTCAACACAATTTAGCTTTCTTGCTGCGCCCGAATTCCGGTTGATAAATTGATGACTGAGAAATGACTTGATTTTTATTTCAACTAGCCGTATTAAAACCGGAGGTTTTAGGAATACAACAGTGGCAACGAGGATTAGTCGATTTCACGCGAATAAAAATCGAAAATGAATGCCGACATTAAAGAACTAATTAAAAGGTACGAACGATTGCGGCGCTGTTGGCGCATTTGTTGCTATAATCAGAAAAGCTGCAATAAACAACAAATGGCGATGTTGCAGGTAACATCACTGCATAAAAACCTGTCAGACCGTATGAAGAAGCGATATGAAACTATTTTTATAGCAGAGCCAGCCACGATGACTACAACACAGAAAGTGGATTTACTGACTGAAAAGCTTTCTACAGCCGACTATCAAAAGTTTGCCAATACAATTTTGCCACTCAAGAAAGACACTATTCCGTTTGAATCACAGTTTTCGATACGCTACAAGTGCCTGAAGATGGAAAAAGAAGGTGATGAACAATTTTTTGAGTAAGCGGTAAATTGCACATCTGTCGATTTACTGACGTTTGTGCAGAGAATCAATAAACCGCCAGACGCTGGGGAAACTCCTTAACAAGTTGGACAGCAAAGAGGTGCTCCACAAATTTTGTGAGATGTCGTCAATATTGCGACACGATTATGCAGCCTAAAAGTCGAGAAGTGGATTGTTTGTAAGCACGCGCCTCAAATAGTGAAATGTTGACAATGATCGGAAACCACAGTGACACTTGAAAGTTTGTTGAGTCAACAATCGACAGCACGAAATTGAAATTGACGACTCCGGATCTGACTGGACAGAGACTGCAGTTGTTGGGAAGCTGCGTTAATACGCCTTTTTACAGTTGGAGATTAGGTTTTCTCAAACGGAATCCCGGTCTCAAAAGTATGACCGGGAAATCCCGGGACTTTTCGCATCGATCTGGATGATTCTGAGAAGAGATTCATCACATCGATCTGAAAAGAAATTAACGACATGTCCATGTTTTGTCATTTGACTTACGCGGATAATAAGTTCGCTGTTAAGTCTGGAATGCACAAAACATCTTAAACTTTGATGCAATTCGCGTTTCCAGTTACATCAGACAACAATTTAACCCTGCCACACGATTCAACTTTCATCTTTTCGTTGTTTGCCGTCGTTATGTCAGTTTTGTTTGCCGGCGTTGCGCCAGAATTCAAATACCAATCGGCTCGATTATAATTTCTTGCCAAAAATACTGCGCTGAATAATGCACCAGATTTACCATCGGAACCTCCCATTTTGGTGGTTTTATTCTCCTTTTTCTTTTCAGGGCAATCGGGAAATTTATGGCCTTTTTAGTTGCACGAGTAACAGCGAATGCCTTTGAATTTCGCTTGGTGTTTTCCAATCGATACAGCAAAACAGCGACCAGTAACATTTTAGGCCATGCAGTGCGAAACCAATATGTGCAAAACATTGATAAAGTTAGTCGCACTCAACTAAAACGGTTGGCCGTGATTACTAAAGCAGATCAGGGAACCAGAGGTTGCACAATTTTTTACTTGACGAGGTCTATTATTCTGAGTCGCTACCGTAACCATATCTTTTCTGAGCTGAACCAAGGTTATCCAGGAATTGCCTACATGAAGCTATTAGCACGAAGCAAGGTATACTGGCCATCGAAAAACTTGTAAAGCTCTGTGAAAGTTACGCTATAATTCAAAATCAGCAGTCAAGTGCACGTTGCAGTTGGGGTAAATGGTTTTTGGTAGCCGGTGGTCGTTGATACAGAAAGGACGATCGACCGTTTGGAAGATGTTTTTTTTTCCCGCCAGTGACTCTACGATACTACGGTGATTTAGTCGTTCTGCAGTAAAAACGGCATCAACCACATCAGAATGCCAACGTTTCACGCACACCTGAAAAAATTTCAAAAACTTTAAAATCGGCTCCTAAACTGTTTTGAAAACGCGATATTCCAGGTACGTGAGTTTTAAACCAATTTAGTAGCCCCAATATCGTTGTATCGACCACGATTTATTAAACCACGTCTAATAAAAACACACTGTACATTTTATTGGCCAACTGAAGAAGGAGTGAAAATATTTAGGATTGGATCAGAATTGGTTCCAATGGTGAAATATCAGCAATGATCTAAAATTTATTTGTTTTATTCTACAGATGGTCTTGTATTTGACATTCAATATGATTTCTATGCGATAGCGCCTCGAATCCTCTATTTGGTGTGAAACCCGACTAAATTTTGATAATTATCGATATATTTGATTTTTCACGTATTTTACAACATAAGAATTCATTATATTTGTTAACTTTCGCTGTTTTTTTTTTAATTGTTAATAATTAACACAATATTTTCATGTTTGGTGTCACATAATCAAATATTTAAAGAAAGACGCCATGTTGGTGACCCTGTGCCAAAAAGAACTAAAATAATTTACAAACTTGTTTATGAAGCAAGAGAAGCACGCATTTAGGAGCTATTAAAAAATTAAAATAAGCGAATATAGATTTATTAAAGCACACACAAGTCGTAACATATATACGCACCCTACACAATTTCCGATAGAACCCAACAACCCATGGAGCACACATTTAAGCTTTTTTTTTTTTGCACAACTACAGGTACAGTATAAACGGCTTGCATAAATCAATACCTGCTAAATAACTCACTCACTTTGTAAACAAATTATTTTCGCACTATAGCTTATACACAAAAATTTCCCACTTTATGTATATGAAACATAATAGGTATACATTATATGGTTTTAAATAAGTAATTATTATAAAAACTGCATACCAACTTCGAACTTGATATTAAACTATGTATGTACAACTTAAAACTTAGTATACAACTGTAGTATACTAAATAATTTTAATATTTTTAGATCGATAAATATTTAGTACACACACAAACACAGGACTTTTAGTGTAAATTTTTGTTAATTATGCAGTGCACACTAAAAAAGAGATATTGTCACCACTTCTTGTTAAAACTCTTTTAATTATTTTTAATTATTGCTAATTATTTTGTGCTAAGAGTTTTTTTATTTTATATTTGTTTACTAAAATGTGTACATGCACTTCCTTCTTGGTCGATAAACAATTCACTTCTAATTGCATTGTCATGTTTTTATCGTTTTTTACCGATTTATTTTTTTTTGTTATTTGTTTTACGTTATTTTTACAAAAAACAGTTTTTGTGTTTCTCCAATTATTGTGAATTTTCTTAACATTTTGACTGCCGGTGTTTAATTTTTAAATGTGAAATGCATTATTTTCTATAAAGTTATGTTTAAAAATCTACCTGGGAAACCTATAAGGTGGCCATTCAAATGTGATCTGTCGCAATGCACCAGAAGGTTTATGCGGTGTCGTAAATTTTATTTATTTATTCATCTAATCGACATTCGTTAACATAAAATAAAATTAAAAGTACGAACTGCAGGCTTCTGAGTTCGTCTGGATTTTGCAATTAAAAATAATGTGTGCATCTCCCATTGTAAGGTGGCAATATGTAATCCGGGCCACGGCTGTCACGAGGCAAGAAGCGAAGCGCATATTTTAGAAAAACCTTTTGAATGCTTTCGATCCTATTCGAATAGTTATGATAAAATGGCGACCAAATGACAACAGCTTGTTAAATATGGGATCTAACAAATGCTATATATAAATTAGTACGCAATGTGTATGGCTATCTAAATTCCCGGCATTGTCTTTTCACAAAGCCTAACATACCCTTAGCCTTTGCAATGATGCTGCTAATATGAAAATTAAACGTCTACAATAACAAGACTGTGAAAATATAATTGCTGAATTCATCAAACGGCTAGAAACTACAGCAAAAACTCCAACAGTGCTGACTACAACCAGCTCCAATGTACTTGAAATAGCGTCCGTAGCAACGAAGATATCATATAGATGCGAAGAATTTAGACAATAATAAATTAAAATCGCAATAATCGCATTAAAGGAAACCATACAGGCGATAAAGAATTTAGGAGTGGATACATCAAACTGGGGTCTCTGGATAGTGCCATATTTAACCAGAAAATTAGATAACGAAACTCTAAACGCATATGAGATTTCCTGAAGATGTCAGGCACTCAATACAAGCCTTAAGAGGGCTGAGAACAACGCACTACAACTAAAAAACAGATATTCATATTATGTTCAGATGATCACAGCCTAGGAGAAATGAAGCAAATTCAACCTACTGTGTCAATTAGAACGAATGCAGTTAGCCAACTTACACGAACGATGTAGAAAATGCTTGGCTGCTGGGCATGATATGCAGTTTATCTTAGCCTTTAATCCGAGAAGCCAACATCATAGCCTACTGCATGCAAAACAACACTCCGCTACAGCTACCACAAAAAACATACAAGCAACCAGCGCAACAAATGATAATGCGACAATGCTACATAGCCACCGCATGTTCGACACCGGTTCACAGGCACTATTTATACCAGCAGAAGGTAAACAACGATTTAACTTAACAGGACAAATGGCAGGCAATGAAAATAGTATCGTAAGCATCAATCTACAACCAAGATATCCACCGACATACGCAATTGAGATTGAGGCCTAAGTATTAAGGTAAATAAGTAGAAATTTGTTAGAAGCAACCTTTTTATCTCACTCATACTACAACGTTTCAGCTCCTACCTATATTTTACTATTAGGAGCAGATTTCTACGGCCAAATTATAAAACCACAGTTACTCAAAGAACAGAGATACGAGCCATCTGCACAACTAACAGAACTCGGATGGGTAGTTCTGGGTAAAACAGCAAGACCTAATAATCGGAAAGTGGTCAAACTTAAATCACACGGCACGTTAAATTTTCACAACACTCACAATCAACTTAGTAATGGGCGGTACGAATGGAAGAGGGAAGTCAAATCAAATAGCAATAGCAAGATTCCTCCAAGTTGATAAAATATTATTAACAAAGTACACCCTCAGGGAAGAGTACATAAAAATTCTAAAGAACTACCAAATTATTTAACAACATATGAAATAGAAAGAGCTCACAAAACGAAATCGAGTTAATAAAAGCATCAAAAAAATTTAAAATTAATACATAGTATCTTGCGACAAATTGGTGGTAGACTACAGAACTCTCAGCTTAAATACAAAGGGTCACAAATTTACGAAAATTATCACCAGGGAATCATACGAGTTAACACTACATGGAATGTACTGGCACAATTTGGAACTAAATATTGCATCCTCAAGGGAAAGCGCAAGCATAAAAAGATGTGTAAAATGCTTTAGATTCAGAAGAGCAGAATCAGAACAATTAATGGGTATACCACCTAAAGAAAGAATCAACCGCTGTCTGCTATTTTAAAACACAGGTACCGACTATGCAGGCCCATTTTAAATTCGAGTATCAAAAGGTAGAGGTACTAAATCATATAAAAGATACGTCCTCTTATTTGTTTGTTTTGCAATAAAGGCAGTTCATCTGGAACTATAGTGAGTGATCTAACAACAGACGCTTTTCTAACAACAACTTTACACATTTACAGTGACAATGGTACCAACTTAGTTGGAGCTCAGAATAAATTAAACAATGAGTTACAACTAAACTAGTTATAAAGCAAGCCAATTACAGTGTAGTTGAACAAACAGCCAATAATAGAGTGAAATGGCATTTGATTCCGCCCGCCAATCCCCATTCCCTACTTCGGCGGATTATAAGGGTGAGTCAAATCAACAAAGCACCACCTAAAATAGATTATCGGAGAAACTCTATACTCATCTTTGAAGAATTTGGCACAGTACTAGTACAAGTGGAAGCATGCTTAAACTCTAGACCACTTCTTAATCGGGATATCATTGTTCTCGCATCCAGGTTTTGATCGCAAAAATGACTCAACGATTTTGGGAAATATGGTCAATGGAATGCCTATAGCGAATCTACGACAAAGTTCAAAGTGGACAGAATCAAAAACAAATTGCAAGATTGGTTAGTTAGTATACTAATTAAGGATGAGCACCTCCCACCAAAAAAATGGTCACTGCGCTAACCAAAGTGGAATTCATGAAAAGTCCCAAGAACGCAGAAGTCAAGAGACATGTCACGAAGATTAGTCTTCTTCCAACGGAAGATAATCAAAACCAAGGCAATGAGCTAACAAACAATATAAGGAGAAGAACGATCTGCAATCAAAACCCCTCACTAGCTAAGCCGGTTTATATATAGCAGCTATAATCAGCATATGCATATCATTCGTGTCGCCTTTCAATATCACAAAATTTGAATATGAACCAGTTTGCTACAATATAACAACTACTCTGCAGAACTAAACGGCTATCGAGGTTATCTAAACGTTGTGTAGAGAAACTAAGCATTTTTTGTAGTACAGAACTTTACAAACTTCACTGGCAGCCAATATAGTGATTTACCTACCACTAGTTTGCCTTGTTACAGACTTGGATCGACATACATATTTTTCAATGTCTGTTTTCGAATGGCAAACTTGCATAAGTGTCAATGAATTTAACATATACAAGCTAATGAAGCCTATTCTACGAGATGAACAAGAAGGGGTATACAATAAGTGTGAGATAGGTGTCAACTACTAAAATTACTGATGACTTTTTTCAGGCATATTAAGTTCAGGCTCTTGCTGTAGTCTAAAAGGAACAACAATAACAATACTCCACATTCATAAAGGCTATAGCAGAATAGTGGCACGAGTTTTCAAAAGAACTAAACTTTGGCTCGAAAAGGTTCGCAATGTTAAGATCAAAAGTTGATTGTCGTTGAGTTGCGAAGAAATTGCTGCAGCAAAGCATGAAAACGTTCGAATGCCTATAAAACAGAAATTATCACCTTGCAGCAGGGTGGTTGTGTTGGACAAAAAAAAAAATTTACAACTTGTCCCCTTATTGGAATAATCAAAACCTCCGATCACCCAAGAACTAACCTCCGCTTGTAAAACATTTTAAGCATTTACGACACAAATACAATGCGTTTATAATCAATGTTTAAAATGAGTCAAAACAATTTAGATCCTCCTAAATCATATACATAATATTCATTGGATCTGCGGGTTCTGAACTTTCACCCATTTAACTTAAACTGAGCGTAATTCTAGAACGATAATCTACTTTCTGGGACAAGTGATTGCAGATGTTGTCCTCACTAATTTGTTCTTGTAACATAAAACAATCTCTTCTCTTAAAAGAAGCACCACAGCTCAAGACTATATTGAGATCGATGACGGAATCGCGTGCAATTGATCCGCCCATTAAGCACATATTTTCATCAGCGAAAATTTTCGAAGAAGTAACAACTGAGAAAACATGTACGTTCTTCGATCGTCTAAACCTCATAAGGCCTGTCTCCTCTTGCTAATAAAATCTCCTCATTCATCACTTCTTCATTGTTTTACCTTACACTATGGTTCAATGCAACATTTTCTAACTTCAATTCACTTAAAAAACAATTTTTGTTCAAAAAGAAGAATTTGTTTGAATTAAAATTATGATTGACAACAACAACAACAACCAATTTGAGTAGATTTCGCATATTTTTGTTAATTTTCAATTAAGTATGTTAAGTGGTTTAGTTTAGTTTTGGAGATAAAAAACCCCCCACTTTTGACAAATTTTTAACAAGCGCGTGGTATCGAATTATCCACCGAACAACAACTAAATTAAACGAGTAGAAGTTTAAAGCTTTTCGATAAATTATTTGAGAGTGTATTACTGTCTAAATATAACATTTTCGATTTAAAAATCAATTATTAATTTAATAAAATTAAATCAAAATACGCAAAACACTTAAAAGTAATAATATTTGAGGCTAATTCATGTATAAATGTCAATATTTTCGTATACATATCTTTTTACAAATCGGAGTGACACCTGTGAATACATAGCAAAACTACTACTAAAAATAATCAATTTAAAAAATTGTTGATTGACTCGATTCATTTTATCTGTTGAATGTTGAATCACAAATAGAGACAAGAAAATGTATATCGTTTTTCCACCACTTGTGGCCTACAATGTAATTTGTTGTACTTACATATGTATACAAATATTAGACCATGAACTATTAAAACTTTTTGATGTAATTTAATTAGTTTTGGTTTGATGGTTAGCCCCATGTCAACCTTGCGTCGCACCTCGCACGTGTTTGGTAAATTGTTTATTTATACTCTCGATTAAGATATAGATATACAATTAATGCCATTAACAAGCTCCATTTATTATTCAGTTGAAATTTTATATGGAAATGAAAATTTTGTGGAAAATAAAAATACTGCTACATAGATGAAATCAAATTTAATGGGAGGTAAATTAAATTTATCATCGTCAGGAACAAGAATGATGAGATGAAGTGTTGCACGAGAGAAAATTGGAAAATCGGGTGATATATAATTTTACGGAAATTATATCAATTATTCATTCGCATCACACACATACGTCAATTCACCTTTACCTTGGTTCGATATATTTTACGGGAAATTAATTTAATTAAATTTTATTTAGGTGGTTTGTTATATTAACTGGATTTCTTTTCGAACTTTTATATTATTTATATAGTGTATAAGAAAGTCGTCGTCTTATTTACATATACAGAATAAATCAATTGGTTGTTGCATGACTCAACGGATTTTATTTTTCGTTAATCTTGATTAATTCTAGATCCGGCTAATAATTTCAAACCAACGGTGGGTGGAGAACATATAGTTGGAGTAGTACGGAAGGAAATGAAAACGAAATGAAATTTTGATTAAATTAATTCAAAATGGTACGCAGAATACTTGTATACATTTTATTTTACTATTGAATTACGATTGTAATTTGATTTCCTATAATCGAAATGTACACGCATTTTAGGCGTTTGACATTAACAATTAAAACTTGCGAGTTACTTGCATAATATTTGGTTTATATTGTGTATACAGGCATTAAGACACAAGACTTGCGTCTTCTGGGCGTCACCTCAACAAAGTTAATCTGTTCTTCTCTTTACAAAAAAAATCTGTTGCCTCATTATAAGTTATTACACGTGGGTAGCCTTGTCCTCTTAATGTTCAATTTCCAAGTTTAGACGATACATGTATGTACATTTCTTGAAATATTAAGAATATTCTAAGAAAATCTGAGTTTAAAGGATTAATGAATTTTGTTTTTATTTTTACATTCAGCATTTAAAATATTTAAATATTTCTAATTAATCAGGATGCTTAAAACTTTTACAATTAATTAATTATGTAAATTTTACTTTTATAAGTTGTAGCGTAGGTAATAAAATTTCTGGAATTTTTATTAACCCCGTTTTGGATGTAATCTCAGTGATTTGAATAATCACTTGAACTTAATAATATTGGAGGGGATCCATTTACTTCAATATAGGAAACTGCCAAGCACAATAAATCTAAAGAGCTTTTGCACTTGGTTTGTACATCAAAAATCTATAAAAGTTTGATGTTACGCAAACAAAGTTAAATTTGAACTGAGCCAGTTTCTGATTCTGATTCTTTTTAAAGAACACGTCTAAGATGCAAAAGGCTCTTCAAAACAGCAAGGAAAACAAGAGCCGCTGTAGACTGAGACTCCTATAAGGAAGTTCTCAAAATTTACAAATATCAATTAAGAAGTACCAAGAACAAATCTTGGAGAATATACTATGGTAAAATCCAGGAGTCTCCGGAGATGTCCAGGCTGCGCAAAGTACTATCCACTGGCCCTTCCATTCCAAGCTTTCTTCAAAGGCCGGATGGAGCTTGGACCACAAATAGTATGGAATCGTTAGAACTTCTATTAGAGACTCACTTTCCTGGTTGTTCCGAATCTGCACCTACTACATCAGTAGGTAATAGGGCAAGTAGCCTCGTAGGCCAAATTATTAGCAGAAGAAAAATTCTGTGGGCGATAAACAGTTTCAAACCATATAAGTCGCGTGGGCCTGATGGTACTATCCCTGCGGATATTCAACAAACTAAGGATCTAACCTTTTTTTGGTTAGAGATAATTTTCAGAGGCAGCCTAAAACTATGTCACATTACTAGTAAATGGACGGAACTGTGTATTCATACCTAAGGCGGGAAAACGCTCACACTGCAGTCCCATAGACCTTAGACCGATTAGCTTGTCTTCTTTCCTTTTCAAAATACTGGAAAGACAAATTGAAGCCCTTATTAGAGGTTCGATTGTGCCGGCAAAGCTGTGTAAATCTCAACATGCCTATTGCAAAGAGAGATCTGTAAAGACTGCTCTTCATTCTCTTATATATTTTATTGAAAAATCTTTTGAGTATGGAGACTACGCGATGGTAACCTTTTTGGACACTGAGAGAGCCTTTAATAACGTGCCTCCAGGGACTAGAACTTTCGAATGTAGGAGTGGCTGGATCACTCAAGGGCTGGATAGATTAAATTCTAAAAGACAGGATCATAAATGATCTGGGGGATTCCTCCCCTAGAAGATTTGTAAGTAGAAGCACGCCGCAGAGTGGTTCACTGTCCCTCCTGCAACCAAAAGCTGTTGACAAAAGTTCAGAGAACAATCTCTCTGTGGATCATTGGTGCACTGAGGAATACATCCACTCAGGTACTGGAGGTGGAGACTCTACTATTTTTGACTCCTCTAGACATATTGGGAAACAGTTGACAGCTTGTACGACTGAAATCCACCTTAATATGGACCTGCAACAATACAGGGCACTCATCTATACTGTATTGAACATTATACTGTGTACAAAAACTTTTCACACACCACCTTATTGGTTTTTACTTTAGTTTATAATAAAAACAAAAACAAATTAAATTATTTTATTTTATTTTTATTTGGTAGGATGCATTTCGATAATCGTTGATTATCAATAATCATCAGCTTTTTATGCAACTAAAAAATGTTTTCACAATATGCCCGATTCTGAAATTCATGTTATGTCATTTTGTTTCCTCGCTTCCTATATTTTCTTGAAAAAGCTGATCAAATAACGAAAAAGGTGGTCGAAAGGAAAAAATTGATTTTGAATACTAAATTCAAAAAACTCGTCGCAAATAAAAATCACAATGTTGAAGCGAAATAGGTAGTCCAGCCGGTTGATGATTATGTGAAGAATCTATCGTTATCAAACTTTGCGGATGATGAATTAAATTTATTAAATATGGGCCTAAATTATGTACCAGTACCAAAGTTTATAGACACAGATAGTCTAATTTGCTCAGTTGAAACTGCGATAAAATATCAATCCGACTTTATGAAAACATCAATAAGGAATGAAGTGGAACCAATTTTAAGGAACGCCGTCACAGAAAAGCGAATATTGGTTGAAAATAACGACAGAAGCAGATAAAGGAAATTCTCTCGTAATTTTGGATAAAGCGGAATATCACCGCAGAATGGAAAACACCATAATAGAAGGATCTTTTAAAAAATTAAATCGGACACCGTTAACAAGAATGATAAAGGAGGCAACATCCATGGTGAATAAAATTCATACAGTGCTGGAAGTCCCAAAATGGTTGATATCAATGCCCAATCCAAAAGTACCTAGGTTGTACGGACTTCCGAAAATTCACAAAGTTGGGGATAAAATGCGCCCTATAGTTACCAACATCGACGCACCTACATACCGAATAGCAAAGTGGTTAGTATCCGAATTGAACAAGCTCAACCCACCTTGTGGACTTGCTGTAAAAAACTCGTTAGAATTCGTCGAAAAAACATCGAAAATAAAATTCGAAGACTCTGAGATCATGATATCATTTGATGTTGTATCATTGTACCCCAATGTACCCATCAAAGAAGCGTTGGAGTTTGTTGACGACTGGCTAGTGAATTGCGATATATCAAATGTCAAAACCGAGATCTATTCAAGAGCTATAAAACTGTGTATGACTCAAAACCATAATAATAATTTCTACGAGCTTTCACAGGGAACATGTATGGGTAATCCGTTATCGTGCCTCATTTCAAATATTTTTATGAGCAATTTTGAAGAAAATCTACAAGCACAAAATAGGCTACCACGCATTTGGACTCGGTACGTGGATGACGTGTTTGCCATCATAAAAAGAGATGACGTAAATAAAATTCTTCAAATAATCAATAATGTATTGTATATATCCTACAATAAAGGTCACGGTCGAAGAAGAGAATAATGGGAAGCTTCCTTTCCTCGACCTGCTTCTGATGCGCAACAACCAGAAAATCGAATACGACATTTTTAGAAAACCTACAACAACTCGAAGATACATTACTAACAATTCTTATTCAACACCATCGCATAAAATGGCAGCGTTTAACAGTATGATCTACAGAATGATCAAAGTACCATTATCAGCCTCAAACTACATAAAGGAATTAAAGGAAATAAAACTAATAGCCAAATTGAATGGGTATAGTCCGATATTAATTGATAAGTTAGTGCCGAAGCAGACGAGAAATATCAGAAGGCAATCGTTCACATCTTTTCAAACTATACAACAGAGGAACAGAATAAGCTTCAACTTCGAATCCTACGTCACTGATAAATTCAAAAAGATATTCAAAAGGCACAAAATGGAATTGGTATTCAATAACAAGAATAAATTGAAAACTGCCCTAGGGAACCCAAAAGATGAAATACCAAAACTAAAAAAGTCAGGTATTTATAAAATAACCTGTAATGATTGTAATGGGGTGTATATTGGCCAAACTAGGAGGAATATAGAAAAACGTTTTAAAGAACACTTGTCACACATAAAATACAATAGATTAAATAAGTCAGCATTTGCAGATCATGCCATTCAAAATAATCATTTAAACGTAAATATCGATAACCTTGAACTCGTTAAACAAATAAATAATCCAACTGAACTGGATGCTTACGAGCAGTCAATAATGATCTCGCCCCAATTGTTTCGCAATTATTCGGTCTGTAATTATTTTTAATTTTTTTAAATTTTCTTAATTAATTTTTTAATTCTTTAATTCTTAAATAACCTTGCCACATAAATGCAATGGAAATTTTGTTTGCTTTTGACTCAGTCATTTTATGTTAGAGTAATTTTGCTCGTACACAATGTTATTGGGGCCCATATCTGAGTTCAGTAATTTTATTTTATGTTATTTTGTTTATGTTTTTCCAATACAAATATAGGAAGCGAGGAAACAAAATGACATAACATGAATTTCAGAATCGGGCATATTGTGTAAACATTTTTTAGTTGCATAAAAAGCTGATGATGATAATCACGATTATAGAAATGCATCCTACCTAATAAAAATAAAATAAAATAATTTAATTTGTTTTTGTTTTTATTATAAACTAAAGTAAAAACCAATAAGGTGGTGTGTGAAAAGTTTTTGTTCATCTTCGATAACGGTTTATACGGTACTGTTCGAATAATAGTATATTATACTGTGTAACAAAGGGTTTCCCACGACCACCGACTATACTGCCCCATCACTATCTTTTGATACAAAGTTCCGGATGGTGCTATTTTGGAACCAGGAGTTTTAAATTTGTTCACTGATGGTTCAAAACATAATGGAAAAGTCGAAGCTGAGGTATTCTGCGAGGAACTTATGTTAAACCTCTCCTTCTGTCTCCCCGGCTACTGTAACATTTTTCAAGCTGAAGTAACTGCAATAAAGGAAGTCGTGGACTGGTTGAGGTATAATGTAATATCGACTTGTGATATTTCCATATATATGGACAGTCAGGCTGCCATTAAAGCGCTTCAATCACACCTCCCCACGTCGAAAGTAGTCCAGAGAAATGTCTCTCATCTCTTAACGAGATTACAGATCAATTCAACACCCATATTATACGGGTGCGAGGACATTTCATTAGTACAGGGCACATCAATGCCTATGAACTGACTCGACGTGGTACAACGGACCACATTTCAAAAAGCAAAAAGGATATTGAAATGCCTCTTGCGGTATGCAAACTGCTGTTTAAGGAGGAAGCTAGTAAGTTGACGAATGACAGATGGTCAAGTAGCACCTCATGCGTAATAACTCGGCAGGTCTGGCCAAAGTTGAACTTGGCGAGATCCAACCAACTGATCTCACTTCAGCGGATTCAGATCAGTGTGGTTGCTGGAGTGATTACGGGGCACTGTCTCTTAGGCAGGCATGCGAGATAACTTGGTTTCTACTCACATGACTACTGACGTAGTTGCGAGGACGAAGAGGAGGAAGAGACAGTACTTCATCTTCTTCACACCTGCCCTCGTCTGGCACGAAACAGATTAAAGTTTCTAGGGGCACTCCTCTTTAATGACCTGACGGACCTTAGCAGGATGGACGTCAGGAGTATCCAGCGTTTAGTAACAAGCTCAAAATCGTTTCAATGAGTTGGAGGATACATTTTTAAATTGTGGTATGGCTAGTGGACCGTCACCTAAACCTTACCTAACCTAACCTAACCTACTGTTTACTTGAAATTGTCGACTGTTGTTGGTAAGTAATTCAGCGCTGCGGTCGACTATAACGAAGACACCTACATCTTTATCGAAAAAAAACAAAAATCGTGTTATTTTTATACGCGAAAAGACATTTAGGAGAATTAACCATACATTTTACAATGATTTACATACAAGATATTGTTGGTACAAAGTATTTGTAACAACAAACATAGCTGCCTATTTAAAATCATAAAATATTAAATATAATTTGAAAGTGTAAATGTTTCGCGTTGAATTTTTCACGTTATTGATTGACAGTAAATCGTTAGGGCGATAGTTTAACAGACAACAACCTGTTAAGTATGTTCTATATGTTACTGTTTGTGTTTACCATCTGATTTCTAATGGAATGGGTGGATTGCTTGCGGTTAGTTTTTAGTTTTGTAAGAAGAAGGGTAATGTCAATACTACATAAAACTAATCCAACCTAATATAAGTTTATGACTGTTGACTATTGACAACATCGTACAATATAGATAAAAATCTATAAACAAATTTTACACCTTCACAATACACACACTTTACTTAACCTATTTTTTCATCGTTGCTTCTAACATCGGTATTGGATGGATAATTGAACTTTATACCACCCATTTCGAAGGAATTAATAACATAAAAGCTAAACAGCAATTTTTTACAGCTTTTTATGTTCGATTATTATATAAAAAGCCTTTCATTGTATTGGTCTCTATATAATATCGGTATAGTATATAGTGAACTAAATAGATGTACTATAGGATGATGCAGCACTCCTAAAATTAATAACGAACTATATTTATTGCCAATCCTTTTCCCGTATTCTGTGAACTATTTAAATTTGATTTCATGGAACTTCCCAAATCCTAAACGATCTAATACCATAATACTGTATATGGTATGTAGTGTAAATGTTAATATTGTAAAGCTAAACAAAAGTAAAATGTGGAAAATAGTTGAAGAAACTTTTTTTTTGTCTTTTGTCTTTCCTAAAAGGAAGGAGTGGTTGTAAAAAAGTTTTTGGTAACTTTCTTATGTTCTTTTGTTTTGTTTTTTCCTTCCAGCACAAATTTATTGACATTTATGTATGTACATATGTATATGTATGTATTCTGGCAGATGGATCAATATTTTCTATTAATTAGTAATTAGGAAGATAAATGTATGCGATTGTAACAGCCGTGTGTTTACTTATATAAGGTTTACGGGGGTGGATTTAAATTCTAATGATTTTTGTCATTATGACATGATACCTAACACCGAATAGTTAATATTTCCATTTGTTTTAAGATGTAAACGTGACAAGTTCCTAAATATAGATTTTGTAGATCCGATGGTTGTCCTTAATATAGAGGTCTCTGTTTAACTACTCTTTCTAGATTATTCGAAAGCAGCCAAATGATAAAGATTATTTAAAATTTTCGAACTCCTTCAGATGCAAATTTTAATCGAGTGTTTAATCAGTTTATTCGAGATTTTGGGAATTAATCGTTGAGATGTTCCAGATTATTCCATATTTTCGAGGTTTTCGAATTTTTTGAGACCATTCGAAATTTTTAAGATAATTTCATTTTTTTTTGAGGTTCTTCAAAATTTCAAGATTTTTTCAAAACCCCTATATTTCGGGAATATTTTAGATTAAGAGAGATTATTCGTGATTTACTTGGCATTGAGTTCTCTATCGATGAGTGCTGACTAATGGGAATGTCAAAATTATAATTTAACAACAACTTTGTCCTGCAAAAGTCTGCACTTTCCTGTAACTATCCTGTACGCAAAATGGAGCTTAAAGCTTGGTAATTTCACAAAACTGTTTGAAGCTCTCTTTGCTTTCAAATTAATTTTTTAAACATAATTACATTATAACAGCTAACGGTTAGCAGCTTCTCAAAGCTCTTAATAAATTGAAACCCTTTACAACATTACAACCGCACTTTTCGATATTTCGAAAATCAGCGTGTATTTGTGAATACTTAAATTTCGAAAGCTTGAGTAAGTTTAAATTAATTAATTTTCGTTCATAAAAATGATTGAAACAGCTTATAAAAGCTACAAAAATATCATCTGATCAAATTTGACCAGGACTGATAAAAAGAACAACATTTTTATGTATTAACGGGATGGTCTTTAGTTAGTTCCTTCAGGGAATTTCTTTGTATGGCTTCAATCGACTCATGGTGCATCCTTCGGAGTGAATATTTGAGTTTCGGAAACAGGAAAAAGTCACAGGGAGCCAAATCTGGCGAGTACGGTGGCTGAGCGATGATTTTTGTTTCGTGTTTGGCCAAAAATTCAGTCACAATCAGGCTGGAATGTGACGGCGCATTATCGTGGTGAAAAATCTATGAATTGTTTGCCCACACAAATCCGGTCGCTTACGACGAATTGCTTCACGTATGTATATGCCTCAAAACGGACTAATAGTATGCTTTATTTATCGTTTGACCCTCTGGAACGAATTCATGGTGAACTACACGACGCGATGGTAATCGAAGAAAACGATGAGCATTACTTTGATTTTCGACCGACTTTGACGTGGTTTTTTCGGTTTTTACAACAAATTCAGGTATTTCGGCACTAGTCGAGCAGCAACGTGTTTTATACCTAAAAGGCTAAAACATCAACCAAAATGTGTTGAGTCGATCCATAAGAAATGTTGAGAGCCTCTGATATCTCTCTAATGCCAACACTACGATTTTCGAGCACAATTTTCATCAATTTTTTGCTATTATCGTCGTTAACAGAGTTGGGTATACGACTCGCATGAGGCAAGTTTTCTACGACCTCACGACCCTCACTGAATGCTTTATGCCACTCAAATACTTGCGTTCTCGATAGAGTAGACTCCCCAAACACTTCTGCAATATTTTCAATGATTCCGTAGCCGTAATTCTATTGGAAACACAAAATTTTAAATAAACTCGTTGTTCAATTTTTTTTTTTCCATAGTAAAAATCGCCAGACAAACTTTTCGCGTCGTGAACAAAAGGCTGACCAGTCCGGGTCAAATTTGATCAGATGGTACATACTATACCATATTATTTACTACTAAAAGTTATAAATACTAAGGCTAATTTGCATATAAGTACATAATTTTAATGAAACTGAAAGCTTGGAAAGCTTCGTATTATAAAACTTGCTTAGTTCAAACTTAACTTTGCTTGTGAAATATTCTGTTACACTCATACCTCGTTATACGGCCGCTCTTTATACGGCTTTTCGCTATAACGGCCTCTTAGAATTATGGTACAGTTTCGTTATACGGTCAAACAAATTCGTTATACGGCCAAAAAAAAAGAGAAAAATCGGGGAACTCCCGCATTAATGCATTTATTTTTTTCGGTTTTGCTTATTTTTGTTGCAATATGGAAAGGGAAAAACAGAAGAAATAGAGTATGGGTTATGTCTGTGTTTTTATTAGTTTGTAATTAAAATTGTATAAACAGGACGTGTTTGTTTAATCGTCTATACAAATCGTGTTTTTTTTACCACAAAATGTCGCAAAAACGATCTATGCAGATTATAGACAAGGTCTCGAACGCAAAGAGGAGCCGAAAATCAGTCACACTAGAGACTAAACTGGAAGTTTCGCGTAGAATTGAAGCTGGTGAAAAAATTGTAGAAATTTGTAGGGCACTGGGACTTGCAAAATCTACCGTTCAAACCATTCGTAATAATAGGGATAAAATAAAGGAACATTTGCAATCAGCCGCAGCGGTTAGTGTTTCAAAATTAACTCGTCAAAGGAGCAGTGTAATGGAAAAAATGGAAAAATTATTGGGCATTTGGATTGAAGACAACAACCAACGGAGAACGCCAATTAGTCAAATGACCATTCAAGAAAAGGCAAAAAGCATTTTTGAAAAGTTGAAGAGAGATGATCCAGATGATTCTTCGAAAGACGTAAATTTCCTTGCAAGCAGAGGTTGGTTTGAAAAATTTAAAAATCGACATAATTTACATAATTTAAAGATGAAAGGTGAAGCAGCTAGCGCCGATGACGCTGCCGCTCTAGCGTATCCTAACATTCTAAAAAAAATCATTGAAAGAGGTGGATACCTTCCAGAACAAGTTTTTAATGTGGATGAAACCGGACTCTACTGGAAGCGTATGCCTGAAAGAACTTATATTTCAAAGAACGAAAAGACTGCATCTGGATATAAGGTATCCAAAGAACGATTAACTTTGCTTCTTGGCGGTAATGCAGCAGGTGATTGTAAGCTTAAACCGCTTTTGATTTATATTTCTGAAAATCCAAGACCATTTAAAGGGTTGAATAAGAATCAATTGCCTGTCATTTGGAAATCCAACAAAAAAGCTTGGATGACTAAGATTCTCTTTGAAGACTGGTTTAAAAATTACTTTTGCCCTGAAGTGAAAAAATATTTGCAAACCAAAAATTTAAGCAACAAGGTTCTGCTTCTTTTAGATAATGCTCCAGGACATCCAGGTAATTTAGCCGAGTTATCTAAAGATGTGGAAATTGAATTTCTGCCTAAAAATACTACAGCCCTAATCCAGCCAATGGATCAGGGTGTAATGGCCACGTTTAAGGCATATTATTTACGCAGAACTTTTCGGAAACTGATTAACGAGACAGATGGTAAATCTTCGATCACAGAATTTTGGAAAAAATATAACATCAAAGACGCGGTTGAAAATATTGGCGATTCATGGAAAGAGTTGAAATCAACCACAATGAACGGCGTTTGGAAAAAAATATGGCCAGAGTGCATAACAACGAATGATCATGAAGCTGAATCTCTTCTATAAATTCGACAACACATATTGAACCTAGGATCTGAACTTGGTTTTGAGGAATTAGAAGAGGTTGATGTGGTAGATTTGCTTGAAGCGGATCGCGAACCTCTTTCCAACGAAGAACTGCTTCAGTTAGAAAACATTCCACCATTAGATGAAGAGATGGAATCAGTTGTTTGCCGAAAGTTAACCTTAAAGGATTTATCAAAAGCACTTTCTTGCTTCGAACAAGGAATAAACATCTTACGTCAAAATGACCCCGATGAAGATAGAATCACTAAAGTTTCACGAGGCATTGATACTGCCATTAGTTGCTACAAGGATATGCATATGGAAGCGAAAAAAAAGGCAAAGAAGCTAACGTTGGACCAATTTTTTAAGGCTGGTCCTTCCGAAGCAGTGACTGACCAAATTAAAAGTGATTCAAACCCATATGAAGATGATTCTTCAGCATCGGAACAAACATTCTAATTTTTAGTTTTTTTAAATGTTATTTTATTTAAATGAATTTTCATTATGCTTTTCACCTTTTTTACTTTAAATAAATGTTTATTTTGAAATTTTGAAATTTCTTTTTAATAATTTTTCTTTTACATACATCATTTTTGTTGTGAATAATATTGAAATAGATAAATATGTACAAGAAAAACAGAAAATTATGCATTTTCAGCTAAAAACTAAACTTTGTGTAAACGTTTTTTTTTAAATTGGAACGGATCTTATTGAATTTGAATAGAATTGTATGAAAATATATGATTCGTTTTACGGCATTTCGGTTTACGGCCAAGTTTCCAGGAACGTATCTAGGCCGTAAAGCGAGGTATTGGTGTATAGGTTTATGATGTGCACACCAAATACAGAAGCTCTAGATTAGCTTTTCAAATAGTATTTTGAATTAGTTTTAGGTTATATTATTGCGTCGATCTTTTCCAAAAATCCTTTTTAATTAGACCCTGCAGGATTTTGAAAGCTTTAAGGAAAACATACACATAATCCAAGTTAACCGGTAGACTTATGTTTTCAATTTAAAGCTCCATGAATTTGTAACGAATTACAGATTTGCAAAGCTATTTAAAAAGTTCTACCCTGTTATACCCTGGACGTGCCAAAACATTCAAATTGTTATGAATTGAACTTTTCTGATCAATAAATCTGCGAGCTTCTAATTAAAAGCTATTTTTAACAAAATGTATTACCGTTTACCGGAACTTTAAAATGCTGAAATCTCTTTCAATTCGTTGATACAACTAAAAGCACAAAACAATTATTGAGACAATAATATTTTGAAACTTCAAAGTTTATAAAAGCTCCAATTTTTTTTCTATAAAAGTTTACAAATTGTTTGTAAAATGTTTTTAATAAGTTATGAGCAATATAAGCAAAATAGAGCTTAAACCTTTGTAATTTTAAAAGATTTGAAAGCTTTCTTAAATAATAACAGCTTAAGGAAAGCAGCTTCTCGAAACTCTTAATAAATTAAAAGGCTTTACACCCACTTTTCGATACTCCAAATTTGCAGAGATTTAATAATCTAATCTCGTATCAAAAAAGAGAAACAGTGTATTTGTGATTACTTAAATTCCGAAAGCTTGGGTTAAAGCCTTTTAATAAGAGCTGCAAATGAAACAAAGTTTTTGATGATCACCAGTGTAAAATTTTTGACAAGTACAATCAGTTGGTTGCGACAGCAACTCTAGAGCAAGATATGGTATGTACAAACTCGATATGGAGAAAACTGTGTCCTGTTCATGCTGGTCAGTGATCAAGGATAATTTTAAATTGTGGCATCGTCGTCTTGGACATATTAACGTGCAATACATGAAGGAATTACAGAAATCGTTCGAAACACGTGACACAAATACGTTTTGTGATGTTTGTTGTAACGAAAAATAGCCAAAAACACAGTAAAGAAAATCGATGTCATCATCGAGCCGTAAATTGGAGTTAGTTCATACAGATTTGTGCGAACCCATGACGGAAAAATCGATTTTGATGATTATACGCACAAGACGTTTGTTTACTTCTTAAAATGCAAAGATGAAGTAGTGTGTGTATTCAACAGGTTTAAGACGTTTGTCGAAAATCAGTGCGGAGAAAAACTGAAAGTGATCCGGACAGACAATGGTGTGGAGTTTTGTAACAACGAACTCCAAAGTTTTGTTCAGAGTTCAGTCATTCAACATCAGACGACAATTCCATATAATCCACAGCAGAATTGGGTGAACGTCTCAGAAAAAACACTGCTGTGTATTTAATAAATCGTTCACCGACAAAGGCGTTGTCGGGACGGGCACCAGAGATGGTTTGGACTGAATGCAGTCAGATTTGTTGAATTTGAGAGTTTTTGGATCGAAGGCAATGCGGTACACAGCGAAACAGTATGGTTATTGTGAAAACCAAAAAGAGTATCGTGTGTATAATCCAATCAATGATGAAGTTTTTGCCGCCCGTGATTGTGTGTTGACATCCAATTGTTTCCAATATCAAGTAATGAATGTTCAGAATGTTTCAGCTGAAGAATTGGTTACGGATTCCATTCCAATAATTTTCACTTCATCAGGGTTTCAGCCGGAACGTAATTTATTACCGATGCCGAATGTGATGAAATGAGTATTTTAGTGATGAGACGATTATTGATGTTCAGTAAAATGGGTCTGATAACTGATACTGATTATTGTCCAGACATTACAGTAATTGATAATAGTGAAAATCATCGGCCTTCATCAAGAACACCAAAATTAAACCAAAAAGATGATTTCGTTTATTCGTCAATTGAATTGCCAACGAATGGATCCGCTTAGTGTTGAAGAAGCGTTGAGTCGCAGTGACAGTAATTTATGGCAACAAGCGATGAAACAAGAATATGAAGCGATAATGGCAAACGAAACATGGGCTTTATGCAACTTACCAGGCGACAAAAAATCGCTCAAGTCCAAATACAATACAATACAAAGCACGTCTGAAAGAGGACGTGCATGGAACCAAAAGTTGGACAGAGTGTTGGTAGAGATCGGCATGATACTTCTACGATCTTTTTTTGATCTTTAGTACCAACAAAACAAAACGACCAAACGGTTTTACATGAAGGATATTGGAGAAGCCGAAAGCTTTTTGGGATTCCGAATTACGAGAGATCGAGAAAAGGGAATTGTGTCGATGGATCACCAAAATTCTGTAACCAAAATTTTGGAAAAATGTAATATGTCTCAATCCAATCCTGTTGCGATACCGATCGATATAAACGTCAAGTTAGACAAAAATATGTCACCTAAAAGCAAAGCCGAAATTGAGGACATGCAGCAAATTCCATTTCAAGAAGCAGTAGGCAGCCTTTTGTATATAGCCCAGGGCACACGACCTGATATTGCATTCGCAGCAAATTTGGTGAGCCGATTTTCAAGCAATCCCGGCAAGCAACATTGGGCTGCAGTGAAACGAATTTTTCGTTACTTGAAACAGAGCAAACCGTTGCTATTTCCACAACTGAGGCTGAATATATGGCCGTCTCAGTAACCTGTCAAAAAGCATTGTGGCTTCAGAAATTGGACATGGAACTTAGTAGACTGACTGCGATTCCGATCTTCAGTGACAATCAAAGTGAAATCAGCCTTTCGAAGACTAATTCTTATCATCCACGTACGAAATGTATAGATGTCAGACATCATTTTGTAAAGGAGAAGGTTGCGGAGCATCTGTCGTCACATTAAATCCAATTGGAACAGAACATATGATAGCGGATGCGTTAACAAAAAGAACTTCCTAACATGAGCGACATCGAAACGGTATGGGACTCAGGCTAAGGTATTGTATTACCTACAATATTATTTTCATTAATAGCCAACGAAGCATTAGGTGATGTGTAATAAATATTACTAAAATTGGGTGGAACTGGTAGAGAGGGAACGCACCTCAAATTTCAAGATGATATGTTATTTAGTTTCGACAGCCATGGAAAGACGATATGTTTGATCCAATTGGTCAAATTATGCTGTGGAATTCCTGCCTCATCTACTGTATTCACCCGATTTCACACCTGTGACTTCTTCCTGTTTCCAAATATGCAAGAAATGGCTGAGCAAAAAGCGGTTCACATCGGACGAGGAGGTTATCATTGAGACTAAAAAATATTGGATTACCGTTGAACTAAGTGTCTCGAGCTTATAAATATTTCGGCTTTTGGTCAAAAACCCTTTTTTTTATTCAAAACATACCTGAAATTTCAAAAAGGGGTTTACTTCACCAATACACGAAGTAGCATTCACAATCGATGAAGCTGGTGGTTGTTACAGACATAAAATAGAGTGATTACACTCTTAATAGTGCTACAACATAGTTTTGGTCAAAAAGAGACCAACAACATCATTCCTCGTGATTGATAGAGGTATCAACCATCGAAATCGGTGCACAATTGCAGATTTTCGATTTTTTATTTATTTATTATTATTATTACCTACAGTAAATATATACAATCGGTAAGTAAACATACAAAAAACAAAATTTAACAATTACATTCTCAAGACTGGTTCCTAAAGTGTAAAATTCGTAGAGATAGGATCAATATGTAGCAAAGGGGTGGAACGAGCAAGTAATTCGTCACAATTTATTCGGGAAGTCAGAACATCGTGAACGAAGATAGCAGATGCAACGTCTCGTCGGTGATTCAAACGTTGTAGTTTTAATAAATTACAACGATCATTATAAGGCGAAGGAATATATTAATGCACTCGTTCAGTGGGTAATCCCCGAAGGGCATACAAAACAAATTACTTCTGAACACTCTTAATCCTATCTGAATGGCACTTATAAAGCGTATTCTAGAACTGAACGAACAAAGGATACATATATACAGAGTTTTCAGTGTGAGCGGAAAGCAAAAGTCCTTACAATTGTAAGATTTTATAATGATATCATCAATGTGTTTAGTAAACTATAGCTCACAAGAAAACGTTATGCCTAAGTCGGACATGAATTCAACTCTATCAACAGCAATATTATATAAACAAATATTGCTAGAATATTGGCGAGCACAATTTCTTATTAAACGACCAACTGCAAAATTTAATCAAGTCATCTTACAATTCACACAATCAGCAACCTCATTAATTGGAGCAAATATTTTCATATCATCTGCGTAAACGAGACAATGTGCAAATCCAAAACACTCAGCAACATCATTTACCAATAATGAAAATAAAAGCGGACCAATGTGACTTCCTTGAGGAACTCCTGAGGTAACACGAAATGAACGAGAGCTAACATCGTTAATCTTAACAAATTGGTAACGATCAGAATAGGGATGAACTGACAATCTAGTTTATCCAGCTTATCGATAGGAATCGAATAGTCAATTTTATCGATTTTATCGAAAGCCTTTGAAAAATCGGTGGATACTACATCTACTTGTTGCCTATGTTCTAGTCTACTATATAAATGTCCACATAAAGTGACTAGATTAGTCGCCGTAGACCTACATGAAAAACCACTTTTTACCTGGAAAAACAAAGATTTTTGTACCATAGATTCAAATAGTTTTGGTATAACAGAAAGAATAGCAATTCCACGATAGTTGCTGACTTCACTTCTTTTGAACCAGATTTCAAAATCAGACGGATGAAAGATAATTTCCAGAGATCAGAAAAAATCCAGTACTTCACCAACACGAACCACGGCGCTTCAGCAGAATCGACGAAATTAATAATTCCCAGATAATATTCCAGGGTAAATCCTCAGGGAACTAATGCATGCAATGAGCTCGTTTGAAATCGAACATTTAACAGTGACCAATACACCTCCCTCCTTTTGGCTGGTATACAAAAATCATATCGATCATTCCTGTGAACGACGTAGTTAGGTGGAAAACATTCCGCCGAATGAAAGTTTTAGTAAGCCATGTTTCCGAGATAATGATCATATCGTAATGTCAAGCACGCCAAGCAAGAATAATTTAGCTTTACCTCGAATGCTAGAGGCATTATGGTAGTACATCGAGGTAGAAGAGGTTTGTCCATTACTTATAGACGGAAGCATCCTGCCCGAAACTACATCACTTAAATTACGGGAGAGTTGATTGGTACAGCTGGTATTCGAAATTTCACACTGCAGGTGCTTTTATAATTTATTCTGCTGACTTGTTGAGAGCAGCAGTTGTTCGAAACTTCACCCGTGGAGGCAATGTTGTTCGAAAATTTGTATCGTAAAACTCCCGAATGTGTATACCGGTTGGCCAAGTATTAGGGTCTAGGGCCTTACTACATACATCAGATTGTATGCCCAATTTGAAGCAAACAAACTCCAGAGATTCGATACTCCTTTGTTTAGGGACTAGTTTAAATGCTTTACAGCCTTCAATCTCCAAACAAGTTTTAGCCATGGACGCATTTTCATTTTCAAACGTTCGGGTAATTTTCAATAAAATTGAATTTGCTACTAAATCAACAATTACAGGTCTCAACGCCTATTAATAGAGGTACCAACCATCGAAATTGGAACACTTGCTCATTTATAGCAAGTACATAATGAGCCGTTCAGTGCACAAATTGATTAACTCCATAAAACAAAAAGTTGAGAAATGCGATGAGAAAATGTAGTGTTTTTTAAAATTCCCTTTGTAATGTAAATTTAAATTATATTATAGAAAGCTTAAATACAGATAAACCTTTCATAACGGTACATCAAATTAATAAGAATGAATAGCCAAACAATAATCATCAGTAATGTTACAATTTTTATATGACTAGTGGAGTTAATCGATTTGGCAACTGAAAAAAATAATAAATGAACTTATTCAATGGCCAAAAAAATTTTCCGTTTAATGGTGTTAATCTTTATTATTCAGGAAAGGTGTTATAAATATAAAAAGTTATGACTATACCAAGTGCTTTGACACTTAAATTTAAGATTTTTCAAAAAGTGGAGTTAATCGATGTGTGCACTGAACGGCTCATATAAGACTAAAATTATGATCAGAGTGAAAATTTAATAAAATACAAAGGCTTTCAGAAAAGTACAATTTAGTTTTTGTTTTGTTGTATTCTCACTTACAAGCTCAATTGAAATTACTTTTTTCTCTCTATTCCATATCACCTGAATTTGGATAAATCACAAACCAGCTTAACAGAATGCAAAAAGATGTTAAGCGTCACTTAGAGTCACTCAAAAGTAACAGTAAATTTTTACGTTAACAGTAAGGGGGAACCCCCTAATTTTCAGCCTACGTACTTAAAACAGGGTTAAGTCAACGAAGGCTATATCTGGTAACCAGGAGAATTGAGTGATAATAAGGATATTAGTAATTTATTCCCATATGACCAAACTGCGAATTACCTAAATGCTTACCAAAATTATTTTATGAAATTTGTAAGAGTTCAAGGTATTGCAGCATACCCTCGCCTCGACAGTCCTATAACTGAAATTTAAATAAATTGTATACAATAAAATATAGTTTTTACAACCACCAAAGAAAGGCCAAACAAATAAATATTTGGAACATAATAAAATAATGACTTTCCTTTTTCCGTTTTACCAAAAATAATGTTGGAAAATCAACACAACAATAACAACAACCAAAATACACAATCAAAAGTAATGTCCAGCCTTTTTGGCTGCGTACACGAAAACTATGACGAAACAAATCTCTACACAACTGTGTGTATAAGCTATCAAACCGCCCAAAATATATTTTTGTAACCCTGGCATTAATAAATATTCTCAAACCATTATCATCACCTTCTCTATCACCAATATTTACATCGGTCATTCATACACAAAATCAAAATATTTAACATCGAAGAAAACAAAAAATTTGCGTGTTATTCCAAATTTGTAACTACAAAATGGTTAGTAATTCTAATTCGTAATAAAACTATAAATTGGCTTCGTTTTATTGCGTGGTGGGATTAGTCGCGCTGTGCTAAATGCAGTGGGGGATGATGCGAGTCGCTCCGTGGGTGGTTTAATACCATAATTTTATGTAAAACAAACAAAAAATCAATCAAAAATAATTTTTCACCTTCGTTCAAAATGAATTTTCTTTTGTTTAAAGGCGATCATTTCAAGGATTTTATAATTTACTTGTATACAGTTGGGCAAGGTCAAAATAATGTACATGAGTCCAACGAGGTTGCATGTCGCCTTATATTATCGAGACGAGGAGAGAGAGAGAATGCGAAGAGGTATTTTTATTAGTTTGTAGTTCGATTTTCACAAAATGCACTAGATTTTACTAGAATGATGTTCGATTAGAGAAGAGTGGAGAATATTTCTCATAAAAGCTGGTTATTTAGTTTTAAGCTGTCCCTTTTCCAGAGAGCTCTTAGGACACGTCACACTGTAGCTAACTGTATGTATCTCGAGCCTACAATCCGATCGAAATAGACGAGGATTCAAGGATATTAGTGGCCGGAAACCAGCGACACAAATTTTTGAAAAGGAAATGGAAAAGTGCTAAGCTGTCTTTGCGATCTTTTTAAATTACTATATGGACGCCTTATACGAAATTTATCCATGAAAATGGATCCTCTAATGAATTATTAAATAAAGAAATAATCTACAAATGGTCTGAAGCTTGTAATTCAGCTTTTGAGGAAATGGAAAAAGGCAGAGTGTCCAATGTTGTTTTGACACACTTTAACCCTAACATTTCTATTACTTTGACATGCGACGCATCGAATATTGGTATCGGAGGGGTAATATCGCATACATATTTAGATGGTAGCGAACATCCGATCGAATTTGCATCACGGACGTTATCGAACGCAGAGAGGAATTACGCATTAATTCAAAAGGAAGCTCTTGTATGGTACAAAAAAAACTCAAGCAACAGAACTACAAAAAAAATTCTATCAGTACCTGGACAGGTAAAAAATTCTATCAGGAATTGGACAAGAATGTACCTTAAAAACTGACCACAATCCTTTGTCGGGATTGAATTTTAAATTTAACACGTAAAATCCGAGAAACGCTGTTGTCCAAAAAATCAGATGCTTCGGGTATCTGTAAAATTAGGGTAGTGTTCGTCTACCGAAAATTAAACGAAAAAATTATTTATGGCAACCCTATACCTCAGATCAAGGAAATATTAGACAGTTTTGGGATATCTGCCTATTTTATTTTCCACCTTTTAACCTAAAGATACAACTCGACAAATGCAAGTATTTATAAAGAGAAACCGAATTTTTTGGGCATATAATCACAGAAGAAGCGCTTAAGCTAAATCCCGATAAAATACAAATAAATCTCGAGTGGCCGCTACCGACTATTCAGAAACAGATGTGTTGCGCCGCCGGAAAAATTAAACTGCTTCAACTTGGAGAAACCGCCAGAGCCATTAAAAACTTTGCTTGCCGGGTATACTGCCGAATCAAAACATTTCCTATCTAACATCAGGAAATACAACTCATGCTTCCAAATGACGTAATTCAAAGTGAAACACTCACTCAAGTGAAACTTTCAAAGTGAAAGAACAAATTTATCATAAAGCCGATTGCCTGCTTCCATTCCCAGATGGTCAACATAAATCCCTACGAATTTCGGAATTTATACCGGCATAAAAAGGTTCATTGTTTCGCAACTGCAAGAGATTCTTCACGTAAAAAACCATTTAGTTCGTTTGTTCAAAACGGCAATTGACATGATGTCATCTGATACACACAAGGAGAACATGTGGGAAAATTCAATGCTCCAACTATAGACGAAGTGGCAATTGTTATAATCGGAGATCAATCCCAACCTAGAGATATTGTTCTTCATCTGAGAATCGATCAATTGACAAAAGTTGCAGAAACTCATCGATGTGTCATGCCCAGCAATATCCAATCATTTTTTGGGATGGTGCCGATGGATATCACTTCAACGTTAAGATGATAAATCCAGTCAACCGATTAATGATTCGAGCGAATGAAGACAATCACATTTTGAAATGCCGTCAATTGTTTCACCATTACATTGTAGTTTGTTATTCATCCGTTTGAATCAAACCAAGCTTCTCTCTGAAGAATAAGTTCATCTGCGAGATGCAGCTGTAAATGACAGTAATACAACTAACGTTGGAAGACTAACGATTTTGCCATATGAGTATGCCCAAGATGCAATTGGGTACGGTTTTGCACGGGTAATCGTCGTTGGATAGGCATGACATGAGCATGGCAGAAACTGAAATCGCTGATGAATTTCATGGTAAAACATGAAGTGTTTGGGTTTTTGCGCTGTTGGATGTATTCAGTGAAATGGGAAAAGAGAGGATTGCCACACGTACATTATACTAATCTGGCTCTATAACAAAATCACTTCAAACGAAATCGACGATGTAATATGCGCTGAAATACCCGATGCCGACGACGATAAGGATTTACATGAAGTTGTAACGAAAAATATGATACGTGGGCCTTGCGGAACACTGAATCCAAATTTAAGCTCTAAGCGATATCCTCGAGCATTAGTATCCAACACAGTTACAGGAAACGATGGATATCCTTTGTACAGAAGAAGATCAGTAGAAGATGGCGGTAAATTAACAACCATACAAATGCGAAATGATGACATCGAAGTAGACAACCGGTGGATTGTTCCATATTCGCTTTTGCTATCAAAAACATACAAAGTGAACATAAAACTTTAACTCCGTTAAATCTATCAAATACATTTGTAAGTACGTGAATAAAGACAGCGAAATGGCAATTTTTGGTGTTCAACCAGAAAGATGTGATAGGAATGCAGTCATACATATCGATGGAATCGCACAGTATCAGGCTGGAAGCAGCAATGAAACTATATTGCCCTGAATCCACCCGCTACAACGTTAACTGCTTTCTTCACGTTATGTCACGATGAAAACACTGCTGTATTACACATGGAATGCGAGTAGAAAATCATTTGAACGACGCAAACGAGGAGAGCGTGTCGACGGACAACTTGGCATATTCAAAGAAACTACGATAGGCAGCCTGCGTACACCGTTCATCCCAATCAAGATGAATGCTTTTTTCTTCGCATGCTGTTGGTAAATGTGCCTGGTTCAACGTCTTTCCAGCAATTGAGAATGGTCAACGGCGTCACACATGCTACTTTCCGCGCAGTGCATATCAAGCTCTGTCACATCCAAATGAAATTCGTGCATTATTTGCAATCATATTGACCGCCTGCTCTCCTTCGTCTCCAACAGAATTATGGGAGAAATATAAATCGCACATGGCAGAAGATATGTTCCGTTGGATATGCTAGGAAAATTCAAATATAAAGATCAATGTTACAGTACAAATCTACAACGAAGCGTTGATAATGATTGAAGATTTTTGCTTAAAAATCGCGAACAAAGTTCTCAATCAATTGGGAATGCCATCATCGAATCGATCTACTGCTGCTTCGTTCGACGTAGAATTGCATCGTGAACAAAATGATCTTTAGTCATATGTGCAATCAAATGTTCCTAAGCTAACGCTTGAGCAAAAAGCCATTTACAATCAAATATGCAAACTGTCAATAATGGGGTTGGAGAAATCTTCTTCTTAGATGCGCCAGGAGGAACTGGTAAAACGTTCCTAATAAGATTGATTCTGGCAGAAATTCGATCCCAAAATGACAAAGCCTTAGCTCTTGCGTCGTCCGGAATAGGTGCGGCATTGCTACCAGGTGGAAAAACTGTTCATTCCCAAGTGCAACATTTCCAAAGAAGCTTGCGGCATGGGAAAAGTATTGCAGAAATACAAACCTTTGGATGAATGCACAATGGGACACAAAAATCCCTCGAGGCATTCGATCGATCATTACAAGATTTGCGTGCGGAAACATTAAACCATTTGGGAATGCATTCATATTGTTTGCAGGAGATTTCAGGCAAACATTATACCTGTAATTCCTCGATTGACACATAAATGCTTGCCTGAAATACTGTACTTTGTGGCGACGTGTCCAGCTGCAAAACGACCGATCAGCTGAAATATTCTCGGAAACGGAAAGGTGCCGGTTGATCTGACCTCAGGACGAATAGTGAAAAAGAAGAATTGGCTGAAAAAGTATTTCCCAATATTCAAACAAATTATAAGAATCACGATTCGCTGAGTGAACGAGCTATTCTTGCCGCCAACAACAAAGACGCCTACGAACTTAACAATATTATTCAGTCTAAAATTCAAAGTGAGGCTTAGTGTTGAGGAAGCAGATGCGGTTAATTATCCATTCGAATTTTTGAATTCACAAGATCTGCCAAAGAGATACACCGCACGTATTGCAATTGAAAATCGGCATGCCAATATCATGTTGCGAAATAACAACCAGCCAAAGCTTTGCAATGGCACGTGGCTTGTAGTAAAAAAATTAATAAGCAACGTCGTAGAAGCAACAATCTTGATAGGATCATTCAAAGGTGAAAATGTCCTCATTCCTCGCATTCCTATATGATTCCAATTCGATTGGCGTTTGCAATCACCATCAACAAAGCTCAGGGCCAATCTTTAGAATTGTGCGGTTTAGATCTAGATACGGATTGCTTCTCACATGAACAATTATACGTTGCGCGTGTTCTAGAGTCGGCAAACCAGACAATCTCTATATATCTGCACATCCAATGGAACAACAAAAAATATTGTATACCCACAAGTATTGTGAAATTAAACATATTAGAAACGTGTGCTTTCTATTTTTCTATTTTCTTTCTTTGCCGAAGTCTAAGAGGACTAAAATTGCAAATTAATTATTTAACTAAAACACTTCGTTCATTGTACATATGTTACACAAACCATCAAAAGTTAGTCTATTAAGTCAACGGCGATCCAGAACTGTTCAAACGAGTCTTATCTGGTAATCAAACAGAGGTAACAAACAGATCTAAATTAAGGCACGACCGTTCCAATGGAAACTTCCTAAAAAGGCAACACAAAAAAAAAACCTAAAGTCAAATTCAATCGAATGCAAAGGTTCTGCTCACTGTTTTTTTCGATTTCAACGGCATATTGTACCATAAATTCTTACCACCAAGTCGTACCTATATTCCTGCTCAGACTTTTGTGCTGATTCGTAAATTTTTGACCAAAAACCGCTCCAAACCTGTCAAATTGCCGAGCATATCAAAACTGTCCAAAACCTTTTTGACAGCCAACAATAAACTAAGCATCGAATTCAAAAATTTCACGATTTTTTTTATCAAATCGTATATTTTATCACCTAGTAAATTTTTTCGAGCTTTCCGTACTTGTTGAAAATATTTGAAATTCATTCCAAAGATGTGGTTATAAAATTAGGACCAAATATATATCTCATTTCCCAGCATCTCGATATTTGGGCTTTATCAATACTCTAAAAACGATTTTTCCATTTTTTGTTAGAATAACTACAATAAAGGTAGTTTGGCACGCGTGCTACGTATTTGTGATCACTGGTCGAGAATATTTCGGTGACAATAAATCCCCTCCAATCGATTTGTGTAGGTAAACTGTATACATATACATGAACAGATGCTTCTGTAGAAAGATAAAAATATATTTTGGACCCAACTACCAAAAGATATCGATGATGTTTCCTTCCTTTCATACAAGCCTACATATACTTTAATCCCAACTTGTCAACATATTTCTAAAGTAATTTATTAACTAATTTTAATGAAAACAAATTAAATTACATTTAATATCGATTCAACTGTCGAACAATAACATACATAGTCTACCATGACTATAAATTAAGTTCTCGCGGGTGAAATGGAAAAATGCTTACAGCAATACATGAATATATGTATATGCGGAGGGTGTGGATATTGGGTGGTATATAAATTTTAAGAGGATGAAGAAAATTTGTATAGTTAATTCATTATTTACGTATTGAATATACATATTTGTGATATACTATAGTAACCAAAAAAAAAATGCAACATGTGACATTAAGACTCACCGATAATCGATGACGATAACTAGAAAATAGTTTTCGATTGCCACTAAAACTATTATTCCGTCCATTATTACTATGATGTTTAACAATCGATTGATTTCCATCACTTTTTGACCGAGGCAGCAATATAACACTTTGTTCAATATCAACAGATGTTGTTGATGTTGATGAACCACTACCACTACCACCACCAGTTGCGCGTGATGATGATGATGTTGTTGATGACGTTGATGCAGTGCAGGATGGTCCAGCTTGACCCGGACCCGGTGAATTAAAATGATTGTATTGTATATTTGTTGTATTATTACCATAGCTAATATTATTTGTATTATTCACTTGGACGAGTATGTTACAGGTTTGTGAAGCTATTTGAAATAATCCTTCTTGTAGATTACGATGTGATTCTTCGGCCGTCCCTCCGCGACCAATATGTATATAATCCCACAGAGGCATTTCGAATTTTTTTTTTTTAAATTTTCACCCGCACGTTTTCCTTTTTATATATTGTACACCTATAATTCACATTTTTACATTTAGTCCTTTTAAACGCACGGCAGACACACACACACAATCACTTTTTATGTACAAAAAATACGTCTTTTGTTTATTTAATCGTTTGCGATGTTTTCCAGCTAACGTCTAATGTTCTACTGATTTGATTGTGATAAAAAAAAATATAAACAGAAAATAGAAAATTGGAGAAAAAAGGAAAATGGAAAACGAACCACAAAGAAAACTTTGAACAAAAACATTGAAATGTCGTATCGTATATAGTATACTACAACATTATATATTATAGTGTTGTAATAATATAAATAAAATTTTTGGGGAGTTTGAGAGAGACGTGGCGCTTGGAAAATACAACAATATAAAAAAAAAATTATTTTCAAATATATTATGTTAGCTACCTGCGGATAATTTGAAGTCCTTTGTAGTATGTTGAATGTATACAAAAGGTGCGGCTGCAGTTTGGTAAATAGAATGAACCCGAGGGCCCATAACAAATTGGCCTTGGTAAGTTCAATAGAAGCACACAATTATTTAACACACACTTATTAACACAATTCCACATTAATTCATAAATTCACTTAAACCATTTTCACACTTATTAATCACAATCACTTTGTATAATGCACTAATCCAGATCCTATCTAACTCAATTCATTGGTCTTTATCCAAAATATCGTTCAAGAATAATCATGATTTTTTCAAATTATACGAATACCGTAATAATTCGCCTAAATGTGGTTCAATTTAAAACACAATTTTAGTGTGGACAATATTTTAGTACAAATTAATTATCTTAAATTGTTCTAAAGTTGTGTCGTAGCTAACAATACATTTGGGCGAATATAGTACGGCATTTGATATTGGATTATTTTAGAACGGATTCAAAGTCTGATGGAATTCGTTAATGGATTGTTCATGAAAAGGCAGCAAAGAAATGCAAGCACGTAGATAGTCAGCTCGAATATGTCAAAGACAAAACGTTCGAACGACCCAGCAAGGCAATTAGAATGCATTTGAGCAGAACATCATGAAGCAGATGATATTTCGAGCTTTTTACTAGAGTTCGATAGAACAGCACGTAATTTTGAAAGCAGTTGGAGCTAAATTAGAAGATGAAAACATTGTTTTCACTCTTTTATTGTATCTGCCAAAGTTATACGAACCATTGGTGACAGCATTAACAACGATGGATGCAGCTAAATTAACAATGGAATTCGTGAAAATGCCGTTTAGGGTTTTTCAATTTGTGGCTTAAGCGAGTAAATGACGGCTTGTTCATCTTGCATCGGTTGGAATTTAATAATGTATTCTCGTACATCCTTGATCATATTTCAGTAAAATTGTCGTGGTAATTTTTCTGTGGTTTTGTGGAATGTGTGCTGAAGTCGTAGAGTTATGTGCGAGTAAAATTAAATTTTCGTATCGTAGTAGCGTGATCCATACCGTAATTGTGTGCATCTCTCTGATATTCATTTTAATTAAAGGATGTGTTGAATTAAAATCCACATTTAGCGGCACTATCAGTGATATGGGTGCTGCAATGATTGCAAAATTTTTGATGAATTAATCTCCGACAATGTATCCTAAGTATGCCACTTCCTTCATGACAAACTTACATTTTTCGATATTCACCGTCAAACCAGCAAATTTTAACCGCTCAGCCACAAGCTCCAACAGATGAAAATGTTCGTGTAAGGAAGAAGATGTGATTAATAAATCATCCAGTTATACAAAAATATTCTCATGCAGCTCCGAGTTTGATCCAGTCGACCCAACAATCCCCCGACAAGAGGCAGCGCATCCCTTTCGGTTATCTTATTCATCTCGCGAGCATCCAAACACAAGAGCGATCCAGTTCTTAGTTCGTAATTTTTCATAAAATGAGTAGCCAGGTTACTTCGGATCTGGTACATGCTCGGGAGTCACACATTGTAACTCATTAATAGATGGTCTTCGGTAAGAATGTAGTAGGATGGTCCTATTTTGAATTGGGACCATGTATTCTCCCACACCATAGAGCTTTTAATTAACTCATTAACGTTTGTATGTTTCTCCGTTCTCATCAGCACTTCTATGATTCGAGATTCCGGATATGGGGTATGACACTATAGCGTTAGACTCCACACATGTTGATAAAATTCCATAAAATTGTGATATTCGATCATTTAACGGATTCCTACATTTGTACGACGATCTTCAAACTTCTCGAGAAAACTAGCTTTTAACTGGTTCCAATTGAAATTATTACGGCGAAAAGTTCTGTAACAATGAAGCGCGGCACCTTTGAGGATGAAGCTTAATTCATTTACGAATGATAGATTATTTAGGTTCATCGAACTGACCAACGTCTCAATTTGAAGCATAAATAAATCAGCGGGAAGGCCTCCGAATGAACTATCCAAGGTATCCTGGATTGAGGCATATACTGAACTGGTGGAATATTTGTAAAGACATTCAGATTACTAGAGGTAATGTTGGCTGTTAAATAATTTGAGACAGAATAACCAACATCGTTTGACGAAGCATGGTAATATTGTGGAACTGCAATAGGTATGTTCGATTGGGTGCTGCCAGTGTTAATCGAGGCTGCAGTAGTCGAGTTCGGTAAATATTTATTGAACTTAGACAAATGTGGTACATTTGTTTGAATTTAATGATTTGCCAAATGCATCATCGGTGGTATTTGTGCGTTTAAATCTGTTATAACCGTAGCTCGTTTGGTTATGGATTCTGTGTACTGTTTACTAAGATGAATTGGTGCTAAAAATGGACTGGTTGATCCTAATTCACGGTTCGTTGCATATACCAAACGACGCTTATAACCAATTTGGTGGCTCAAGTTTAACAATTAACATAGCAGCTTGAAAATAGTAGGCCACAAAAGTTAGTTGTTTTAACATACACAGTACCATACCATCTAGAGGAAAATGGGGTCGTTGAACGATACAATCGTATGGATGGAAAAGGCGCGAACAATGACAATAGCAGGAAATATCGATAAGAAATTTTGGAACGATGTGGTGCTGACGGCAAATTATTTAACAAATCGAAGTCTAACGAGTGCTTTCAAAGATGATCGAATCAAATTTACAGCTGAACTTTGGTACGGCAAAAAGCCAAATATGGTTAATTTGAAAATATTTGGCCGTACGGCTAATCACATACCAAAGGAATAATGCAAAAAGCGTGATGTGGAGGCCTTTAAGAGTATCGTATGGGCGACACGCCAAATAGTTATCGAAATGATGAAATTGGCGAAAGATCAAAAATCATTGAGATGTCGACGAGCGATGATGGCCATCAACAAAATGAAAGCTCAAACAACGATAGTTTTCATGATGCAGTTGCATCAAGTTAGATTAAAGCTAAGCAAGAACAATGACGCTGAGCAACTAAACCATATCACGAATTAATCGGGTGTCTTTCGTAAGTCACACTGACATCACGATCAGCTTTGGTAGCAGTGAGGAATTACTTTAGTCGTTTTCAAAGTAATTCAACCGATCAACACTTCATGTATGCAAAACGAATTTTAAAATATGTAGGGTTCATGTGGGATTTGTATCTCACGTACAATCGAAATGTGAAAGCAGACCTTTTGATTGGGCAATTGACATTTGGATATGCGTTCAAAGTCTTTGGATGCACCCGTATTTTAGTGTAAAAATCTACGAAGATAATCAATCGTATATTAAGATCGCAGAACCACCTCGGGACCACAAGCGAAAGAAACATAAAGACGTGAAAGACAATTTCATTCGTGAAGTGATTGCAGATGGAAAAATTCACCTACATACAGAACGTGACTAAAACAGCGTTCTGGATATCCTTTAACTTCATGCACAAGATCAGGAATTCCCATTAAATACTTATCTCGTGGCTACGCAGAACTCGGAACTTCTTTTGAATATCTTCAGTTAGCGTACTCATCCGACAAGGGCTAACTCTCACTCCTTTATATGAAAATGGGCTATGTACAACTTCAACTTCCAAAACATTTGAACTTTAGATAAGTAGACGTAGAGCATGCAAATCACGGCTGTGCTGTTGCTCTTTCAAGCCGATTATTTAGGAGCTTGGAATTTTAGGAGCCATATGAGTGCCCCTAACCACAGAGCCAATCAAATTTGTGTAAAGATTCGTTTATTCCGAATAAGAAAAAATGGTGACCCAACCACCGCTCGCAATTAAATCAAAATGTGGATTATATACTATAAAGGCAAATCTACATGATCACCAAATTGCAATTTAAAGTAAATAAATTTTTACAATTTAAACATTGTGATAAAATCGAACAATCCATCAATGAAATGTGTCGCATAAGAAATTTATAAAGTCGTTAACTTTATGTCTGTACGTATACATATCTGAAACTCTATAAAGAGTCATTAAAGTTTTTTTTTTTTATTTACTTTCAGTTTGCTCCAATTTTCATCTCCCATCGTCTATGTCAGAAAATCAATGACGTATCTTTTGTTTGATTACTTATTTCTTTAGCGCTCAATTATAGATGATTTGATTACGATGAAATGTAATGGAAAATTGTATACGTATATCGGTGTTAGTAACGCTACATTGTGGGGGAGAAATAAATTATTGATTAGTTGCTATTATAGTTTACATAGATATGCAATACCTGGCACCATTAAAAGATTTCTTATAATGAACAAATAAAGAAGAAAAGGGAACTAGGTAACTTTAACTAATAACCATCAAGAATTTTTTAATATATAAATCAATATTCCACCCCATAAAAAAATTCAACCGAAAAATGCAAAGAAAGATGGAATAAATTCTTTCGGTTAACACGTGACCTACCATAGGTAGGGGGATAAACACAAAACTCGCTTCATGTGCCTTAACTGCATACAACTTCAGCAAGTGCCCACACTGCCTCTTCGTGGCGGCCACTATAAACTACTCTGTTAAAAGAGTAGGCTAAAGTGTGAGGGCTGTGGTCCTTCTACAGGAGGTTGGCGTTGGGTTAACAGCCCAACCTGTAAAACTATTTTTGTTACGAAACCTCAACATGATCAACGATTTTAAATTAGGAACATGGAACGTACTCAGCCTAAACCGCCCGGGAACTATTCGAACAAGCATCTACGTATAAACCCGGCTTCATAGCGCTACAGGAAACAAGACTAATCGGCAATGACATCACAGATTATAGTCGCTTCGGACTAACTCTCTAGTCATAGCAATAACATGGATAAACATGAATTTGGCGTCGGTTTCTTGATTAGCAATCGATGCCGTCAATTTGTGACTGACTTTATGCCTATCAGTAATCGAATTTGTACACTCGGGTTTCACGGACGTCACTTTACTTTAACACCTCATTTGTGAACATTCATGCCCTCACCGAGGAGAAACCTGGTCAAATCAAACACGCTTTCTACGACCAGCTCGAAACCGTCCTGAGCAAAATTCCGCAACATGACATTAAAATTGTATTGGGCGACTTCAATGCTCAAATTGGCAGTGCTGGCAGTACATATCGAAGCACTATCGGCCCAAACTCCTTGCACCATACATCAAACAATAACGGGACGCGCACCATCGAGCTAGCTTTACTGTACAAACGACTGTATAAAAACATCAAAACGTGGAGCTAACATTGATTCAGACCATTTCCTGGTAGTTGCTGAGTAAAATTTCGTCTATCAAACACTTATAATCATCGCTTCCAGCGCATCACTCGTTGAAACACTGCGGCATTGAACAACCAAGTTACCAGGACCAGCTTCGGGATGAATGTATCAGAAATCTTGGATAATAAACCACTTCCTGACTTCATTCAAGAACAGTGGGACATTATCAAAACGGCGCGGCGGTAACCGATGGCTCAAAGTCCACCATAGGCCAAAATTCATCAAAGCCTAAAAATCTTTGGTTTAATGATGGTTCTATTAGTGATATTCGGGAGAAATATCGCGCACGACAACGAAATCTATCACAAAGAATAAGACAATCCCATAATGCCTACATAACTGCGAGGAGAATCGCCAATCGGCTATGAAGGAGGAAGAAATGAGAAAGGCATGAACAACAGGCACGGAACATCCAAAATTCTAGCCTAAGAGATAGATATCGTTGCATAAGAGAATTAGCTACCGACTTTCATCCACGTAGCAGCGTTATTCCCAACAAATCCGGTGAGTTGGAAATGGACACTAAAACCGTCCTCGAAGTGTGGCGGAATTATTTCTCCGCACTTCTAAATAAACAGGCGCCACCTTCCGAGCAACAAGCCCTCTTGCTTCAACGCGATATTAACGTCGAGATGACACCACCACCTCCTCTATCATACGAGTATGATGAAGTGCGGAACGTGATATCGCAGATAAAAAATTACAAGACACCTGGTGAGGATGGTATCTGCAACAAAATGCTCAAATATAGCGGTCATTATCTGTTCTTCCGCATGTTTGAGCTAATATCAACAATTTGGTCTAGAGAAGAAATCCTAGCAGAGTGGAAGACGGCTCTAATTTTTCCACTTCATAAAAAGGGAGATCGATTGAACTGCAACAACTACCGCGGTATAACTTTGCTGAACACGAGCTACAAGGTTTTGGCCAACGTAGTCGTAGTTGATCTTGGGTGATTATTAATGTGGTTTTTGACCAAATAGGTGGATTTCACCAACTCCGTTTCTGTGGACATTTCATCGAGGATTGCAGCAGGCTAACGAGCATTTTACGCCAATATCAAAATATTCAAGTCTTCTCATATATCGCGCAAAATAAAATTGGCGTTGATAAGACCAGTTATCACCTTTGTTGCTAGTCTTGGACACTGACAGCACAAAACATCCAGAAAATCGCTGTAACTGAGCGTAAGATCATAAGAAGAATTCTCGGTCCCATTAAAGAAGGAGCCACGTACAGAGTGCGAATGAATCATGAGATCAGAAATGATCTCGATAAAGTCGACATCATCGGATTCATAAAATCGTCAAGGCTAAGATGACTTGGGCACATACTTCGTTCACAAAATCGGACCAACAAAAGTAGGACATCGTGCGAAACCACCTACTCGATGGATGGACGAAGTTGAAAGAGACCTATATACACTCGGTCACCGTATCTGGCGTTCTCTTGCGGCGGATCGAATTATTTGGAGGAGCATCGTTGAGGAGGCCAAATCCCTTCATGAGATGTAGCGCCAGCGGAAGAACAAGAAGAATTTTCTATGAAATGTACGGAAATAATCGAGAAATGTAAATGCCTGTTGCCACAACAATTACAGGTCCCAAAACCTATCATTAGAGGTATCAAGAACCGCAATCGGATCACAATTCTAGGTTTTGAATTTTTAGGGCTCTGAATCGGCTGATCTATAGTAAGGTGATTTTCAAGAAATCGAATTCTCTATTAAATGTATGGAAATAATCAAGCAATCTAAATGTACGTTATCACAACAATTACAGCTCCTAAGACCTATCATTAGAGGTAGCAAGAACCGCAATCGGATCACAATTGCAGATTTTGGATTTTTTTAGCTCAGAATTTACTTGTGCTTCACTAGTGACTACAAAAACAGATAGCATGTCGAGCTGTGCTTGTGAGACATCTTTCATTTGAAAGTATTCCAATCGCGCATTCTTAAAAGTATTACAATCTACATATTTTATGCAATATTAGGACAATTGGCACATTTATTGCATATTTTTTGGTACCAACAGTAGCTTGTATAACTTATTGTCCCTTTTTCGGGTCACAACCTGGTTTTTACGTTTGAAACAGTACTTCCAATATATTAAATCTTCGCTGCAGAAATTGCATTACCATTCTTCCAAAGTTGGACACATTTAAAGGTGCTTCAAAGAACTTTAATCTCGCTGCATCCAACTTTTTGATCCTAATGTGTAAAATGCCCGTCAAGCCATTTATTAAGAGAAAGCAAACTTGGTTAATAAAACTAGCCCGCATTTTTTTTTTTAAATCAAATTATGTATAAATAATATTTTATTAAATATGTATTACAATAATGATAAAGAAATAAAGATATATAATGATCTATTTATTAAAAAAAAAAATTTGTTTTGATAATTATTATGTTTAAATATCCCATAGATTTATTTATATATGTATGTATATTTTTTTTTTGTATTTATATAAATAATATTCATAATATAACTATATATAATAATAATAATAATAATAATAATAATTTTTAATAATTATATAATTTATACACACTTCCACAGTCACCTATCTAAGTTTTTTTGTTTTAAATTGTTGAATTATTAATGAATTTATAATGTAATAAAACAATGCATTGTTACACACATTGCGTCTTATCTCTATTCTAAGAAAACTATACTTAAAATAAAGATATAATTATATATTTATAATTCTATGTGATTTATTTATAAAATTTTTTTTCTTTTAAATGTACAATTTTTAATAATCGCGTTCATATTTTATAATTTGAACGTATTACAGTAAAAAAAAAAAAAAATTAAAATTTGGAATAAAATAAAATAAATATATTTATTTACATAATTATAATTAATAATAATAATAAGAAAAAAAAATGTGTAAATTCCCTTATTTTAATTATAATTAAAAATGGTAAAAAAAATTAATGTGGTTTGAATCCATGCTAATTATGATTATTTTTTACGTGGGAGTTGACATTTAGAGTCATCTATTGTAAATAATAATAAATTATATTAACATCCTTGTTTTTGTTTGTTTGTTGTTTTGAAATCGAAATAAAAGAAAACCAAAAAAAAAAACTGTTACGCTACTATTCATCACCTCAGAGATATTTGCGATAATTTCGCAAGTCTCCACCACTGTTGCTATTGTCGTTATCGTTCGAAGCACATTCAACAGCGGCCGCAACCGATTCAAATGATGGTGGTTCCGATGTTGGACTACTCGGCATCTCCGATGTTAAATTCCGACTGTGATGTGCCAAATTTCGACGTCGACCTCGACCACGTCCTGCAGCTAGATTTAAACCGCCCGGTGTACCACCACCCGGTGGCCTACCCTTACGTGGACCATCGTGTATATGATGATGAATTGGTGTTGTTGGTTTTCGTCCGGGTCGTCGCTTTTTCCTTTTCTTATTGCCATATCGCGGATCATAATCGTACTCATCATCCGGTGATTTTGGTTCATCCAAATCGTCTATATTGTTCATATCGATATCGTCGTAGAACCATTCTTTGGGTAAATCATCTTTTAAATGTTGACTGTCTTTACTGTCCGATGTATCAGCGCCACCAAGCGATGATGATTCCTGCTCCAATAGTACACCATTAAAATCACTATCATCACCGCCAACGGGTACACCAACAGTACTAACACCAACACCCGGTACTACAACTCCAGTTACACCAACCGCCGTTGTAATACCACTTCCGCCAACTAAACTTCCACCACCGCTCAACGCATTTTGATCGCCACGTCGTAATATACCAAACGGACGTTTAGTCAAATATTGTCGTCGACTTTTACGCCACCGGGCCGCTGGATATGTATAAATTTGACCTTCACGAAAACCCGGCATTCGCATCCGCCGATCCATAAACAGTGAACTATGATTTTGTGCAACCCCGGTTTGTGGATCAAAAAATGGTAATCGTAGACGTCGCTCTAAACATAGCCGCGAATTAAAATTAGCACTGTATTCGATTGTTTCGCGATATGTTGAGTCGTTTAAAAAGTTTTTGATTTTTTCTAAATTGGGTTCACTTACTATTTGTATATCGACAACAGACGACATTTTTAATTTTTTTTTTTTTTTCGACTTTTTAGTTCTTTTCAATGATAATTAACACTAAATATGTATAATGTATATATAAATGGTATACACATGCAAACATAAACACAAATACACAGATACGAATTCACTTAATACAAGTGCATTTCATATAAATCCTTATCATTTCACAAAATCTATGCCCATATTTGCATCCCTGCACCTATCTCTACATATTTTACAGTTCCATTATTAAATTATACACCATTTCGTAAATTTAAAAACTAATTATTTAGTTAGCTTTTACATTACAAATACACATTATGTATTAATTAAAAAAAAAAAAAAAAAAAAATTTTCGTTTTGATTAAAAAGAAACTCTCGCAGTGAGAAAACACTTGACAGATGTTTTATTTTTTATTTGACATATACACATTTGCCGAAATTAGTGTTGCTGATTAAATAAAAAATCCCTAATACTAACACTATTTTTATATTGTCAATATTTTTTGTTGTGAAATGTTAACGTTTCAATATTTAAAATGCATACGGTGTCAGTTATTTTTAACTGATATGAGTACATTTGATTAATTGGTAATTAACGGGCTTAGGTCTCACCAAAAAAGTGAACCTGATTCCCTGAATACAAATTCTTAACAAAAAAATGTAGAGATATACACTCTAGTATACATGATTATTGCAAGCTTTGATCTGTGGTGGAGACTGCTCTTCATTCTCTTATATATTAAATTGACCTTTTTAGATATTGAGGTGGCCTTCAATAACGTACTTCCGAGGGTTATATCTCGGGCACTTTCGAATTTGGGAATGGAAACTGAGGGACTGGATAGATTAAATGTTACGAGGGAGGATCATAAATGCCAGTTTGGGGGAGTCCTCTGCCAGAAGATTTGTAAGTAGAGATACACCACAGGGTGGCTTTCTATCCCTCTTACTTTGGAATTTAGTGGCTTCAAGGTGCTATTGGTGTCCGTGGTAAATGTCCCGGTACCTTGTGAACTCATGCAAAATGCCCCGTGCATTCTTTTTATATGAGAACCCACACAAAACTGAATTGGTTCTCTTTTCTCCCACTGAGATCCAAACAACTGACCTCACTTCATCGGAGTCACAGCAGTGTGGTTGTTGAAGTGATTACATGGCACTGTCTCATAGGCAAGCATGCGAGTTGACTTGGATTTTTCTAATATGACTATAGTTGAATAAAAGTCGTGTCGTCGTACCGTGGCAATTTCACTGAAGTAAAATGGATTTGTTGCACGACAAATCGAGCAGCGGCGAGTTTACCATTCACCACAAATTGAATGGTTCAAACTTAAGCTGTGGAGGTTCCATATTGATGCCGTGATGAAGTCCAGAGCTCTTACGGACGTCATGGCCGGCAATGTTCCCCCTGCGAATGCGACCAACGAAGAAAAAAATCAATACGACATAAACGATGGCAAGGCGATGGCGATTCTGATTTTATCGGTGGATAGTGAGCAAGCGAATCACATTCTAATGTGAAAAATAGCAAAGGAAATTGCAGATAAATTGGCCATCATTCACGAGAAATGCAGTGAGGTGCATATCATGATTATATGAGGATCCAGTCTTGGCATATGTGTTAAAAGTAAGCCGAATGGCACATGAAATCGAAGACCAAAATGGTGCGTATCATTACCAGTTTGCCGCCGAAATATCGCAATTTCAAGACTGTCTGACACAACATCAAAGAGGCCAGCACATTGGACAGTTTACTTGCACAATTGCAGTTGGAGGAGTACCAAATGAATAAAGTGAATGACGTGTTATCGGATGCTGCTTTCCTGGTGTGTAACCAGAAATGGGTCATATCCGAATTTTTGGCAGCGAGTCCCAAGGCAAAGAAGGTGTTTCTAGTTGGATATGAGTTCACGTCGAAGAACTTTCGGCTGTTTGATCCAGACACACAAAAGATCATTGTGAGCTGCAACGTAAAACTGAAGAGAAAGATGTGAATCATGATGTCAAGAAGCAAGTGTCGATCCAGAAATCGTCGGCCGAGCAACGAACGAAAGAAAAACCGCCAGTCATGGAACAGTATCTGCAGTGTATCGGCATGTCTGACAATGTACATAACACATCGTCCAAGCCTGATAATGAATTCCTCGATACAAATGATATCCGTTGACAGTAGATAACGATGAGGATGAGATCGAGAACGTACGCAATGTTGAGCGTTATAATTTGCGTAAGGAAGTGAACGAACCAGATCGATTGATAGTGAGCTGATATTCAGCTGTCGTGTTGGAATCAAACACGTATGAAGAAGCGTTAAATTCCGAAGAAGCTGCTAACTGGCGAGATGCGATGAAGGATGAGATGCAATCACTGAAGAACGAAGCACCCCGGTCAGGTACCTAACACAGAATGGTTTGTGAAAGTCTAGTTTAGCTGGCATACAGTTAGAAGGCATTCATATGGTAGGGTCTGTCTGAAATTTCTTAAGGATTCCCAGATGAGCCACCATATTGCCTGGTTTGATATTTCCTTTCGCCTGCATTTTCAGGGCCATAATTACAGCATCCTTTTTAACATGCAGGTTCAACGGAGTCAGTCCTAGAAGTGCCTCCATCGCAGTGGTTGAACACGTTTTCATTGAGCCCGTAACACCGATGCAGGCTACACGCTGAACCTTATTCAATAAGGTTTGCGCTGCCTTCTGCTCAGTTTTAGGCTACCATACTACCAATGCGTAGGTGACCATAGGCCTAATGATTGTAAGAAATGACAAGTACATCATTTTTGGTTAATCAAATCTTTAGTATATGGATATAACAAAAACAAGGTCTCCTTCATATAGTCGCACCAACCTCAAAAGACACGGGCCATGTAGGATCCACTTTGGGAAAATAAAACAGATTACAAGAGCAGTGGCCGTGGTTGATATCAATTATGAGGTAGTTAATTGACCCAGCATGTGCTCATTCTCTTTTTAAATATAAAATCACATTGAAACCGGTATTCAAATAAAATTTACAAAAACATACTCAACTCAACTGGTCCCCAGCTCTACTCAATTCATAATCTACTAAAAAAAAAAGTATTGCCATAAGCGAAAAATATATAAAAATTTGCAAGCGAGACAGCATGATATTTGTTTTGAAAATAACAATGCGTTAGAAAAGTACAACAAAATGCGATAACGCGCCATTTTTTATGGATGCGAAATGCTTGTGTAAAATCATATCGGTGTCAAAAAAAAAATAATAAACATTTTATACAATAATTATGAATAAAAATTCCAATTAATCGATTAAAATATTTAAGATGAAATTATATAAACCCAGTTGGGTAAATCATGATGGTAAATTATTATATATATTTGGTTTAATAAACCATTTTTAATTGTATGAAATTATGTTTGACAGATAAGCCGATATTTTCGGTGGACATTCACCCGGATGGTGAACGTTTTGCGACCGGAGGCCAAGGTAATGAATCCGGCCTAGTGGTAATATGGAATTTAAAACCGGTGCTGTATGAGGATGCGGAGGCAGATAAAAGTGTACCGAAAATTTTATGCCAAATGGATAATCATATATCGTGTGTGAATTCGGTACGTTGGTCGACGAGTGGACAAATGTTGGCATCCGGTGGAGATGATAAAATTGTTATGATTTGGAAACGTGGTAAAGGAGGCGGTGGTGTATTTGGAAGTGCGGGTCTAACAAAAACCGCCGAAAGTTGGAAATGTCTGTCAACATTGCGTGGTCATAGCGGGGATGTACTCGATTTAGCATGGTCACCGACCGATCAATGGTTGGCCAGCTGTAGTGTTGATAATACGATTATCGTATGGGATATACAGTCTCTTCCGTCGATTGTGGCACGATTAAAAGGGCACACAGGTTTAGTGAAGGGAGTTACTTGGGATCCGGTTGGAAAATTTTTAGCTTCTCAAAGTGATGATAAAACAGTAAAAATTTGGAAAACCTCAGATTGGGGTCTGCAGAAAACTATTACCGAGCCATTTGATGAATGTGGTGGTACTACACATGCACTTAGGCTTTCATGGTCCCCAGACGGACAATATTTAGTGTCGGCACACGCCATGAATGGTGGTGGGCCTACCGCACAAATTATCGAGCGTGAGGGTTGGAAATGTGATAAAGATTTTGTTGGTCATCGAAAAGCAGTGACTTGTGTTAGATTTCACAATTCGATCCTGAAACGGCAGGCTCCCAAGTCAAATAAATCACAGCAGTATTGCTGCGTGGCAGTCGGATCACGTGATCGCTCGTTATCAGTTTGGATGACCGCCCTACAACGGCCGTTGGTGGTGATTCACGATCTTTTCGAGGATAGTGTGCTGGACATGTCGTGGAGTGCTCATGGTTACATACTACTAGCTTGTAGTGTTGATGGCACGGTAGTTAGCCTGCAATTTTCAGCCAACGAGCTAGGCACCCCGTTAACCGAGGACGACAAGAATGCTCTGTATCAACGAATGTATGGCAAGAGTGCCAACATTGATATGCATGCTCAAGTCGGCAAAGATATGATTATTGAGAATGCGGATTTGTTGAATGTATCTAATGAGAAGCCGAAACCGCCATCCCTTTTTGAAACTCCCGAACAGAATAACAAATCTGAAATGGAATCGAATGTTTTCAAAAATGCAGTGGAAATGAATCCACCCGTCACAAATTCGACACCGGTAAAGCCAATAAGCAAGCAAATCGAAACACTTACAGCAGATGGCAAGCGCAGAATTACTCCAATGTTCATCCCACTGAATCCAGATGATGCGTACGTTAAAGTTTTAGAAATTATTTCTGAATAAAACAATCGTTATTATTTTTTTCTAGTGATGCAGCACCTGAGTTTAGTAGTTCCTCACGTAGCACGACAGATATAGTTGTTGAACGACGGAAGGATGACATCAAAAATGATATATTTACCACTCCTGCTGCACCCGAACCAGTCGTCAGTTCAAATCAAAAATCGGAAATATTGTACGAGTATTTGACCAAATTATTCCGCAGGTTGTATCAAATTATTTTATTTTTTTTTTTTTTTTTTTTGCTTCCAGAAACTTAGATTCGCGCTTAAAAAAATCCGCTGCAGTCGATTCCCAAATTGGCAAAATTACTTCGTCGGCCAGCGCCACCAACATTGGTTCCAAAATGGATCAAATTTCTGTGGTTCCAAAACCGCTTTTATTGACTGGTGGTAAGGCAGTACCATTAAAGGGGACGCATGTAAAACAAGGCGGAGAAGTTCGTGTCCAAGTATTGAACAGCATACAAAATACAGAATTTGGTCCACTTTGCAAAGTAACCTGCTCTAATATCCAGACATTGGATCAAAAACTCTGGGAAACATTTATCGGTTCGCCGGTCGTAAATTTTGGATGTTGCACAAAATACGCGGTGTTCTGTTCAATGGACGGAACAATTCGATTCTTCAATATCAAAAATGGAATTTCAATATTTCCCATTTTGAATTTAACAAGCCCAGCCGTACTCTCCGCATTTGTAAGAGAAAATTATTTGTGAAATTTCAAAAGTTTTTTTTAACCCTAATCATTTTCCCGTTTACAGAGCTTAGATTGCCGGCTGTGTGGTGTTCTCTCAGAATGTGGAAGTGTTCGTGTTTGGAATATTGATAGCCAAACAATTTTTTTAACCACATCCTGTTGTGAACTATTGAAAGGTGGTCATCCGCATATGATGAGCATAACAGAAAATGGTTATCCATTTATTTCATTAACAAATGGCTGCTCGTATTCGTATTCAAAAAATTTAGACAGCTGGCTGGTGTTAAATTCGCGCGATCCTATTGTCCGTCACGGCCTTTCGACTGGAGTTACTAATACACCGTCGAATGTCACCCGAAATATGAAACAATTCCCTCTCATGTCGTTTCAAACAACATCGCATACATTTAAACGAGTACAACATAATTGTGTCGATTTATCATCAAATGCTTGGCAACATGCGGCCAAACAAACATTTATCGAAAATCAAATTGAATTATGTAAAACAATAAATTCACCAGATGAGCTAAAGCATTGGTATTCAATGCTCGGTTATCATTTATCGTTTCATGGTACCGAAGATCGTATACGTTTGCTGTTGGACGATTTGCTAGGACCGACCCATTCAATACTATCAAATACATACAAAAATCGAGGTAATAATGAAATTTTGGGTATTGATAAACATTTTCTGCTGAAAGAGGTGCTGCTCCATTTTAAAATGCAACATCAATGGCAACGCATCTGGATGGAATATTCAGAACAATTAACAGCATTGAGTAAATTAAGAAATGAATCAAATACAGAAATGTAAGTTAAGTTAGATTTTTAGGTGTAAAAATATAATGCTGTTTGTTTATTTTAATTATGATTATGTAACAATATGCAATAAAGTTAGAGTAGTACCCAACTAAAACGGAATTTTTCATAACGATGTTTTCTTTAAATTTCGAAGCTGGATTCTAAAGTCTACACAAGCAGACAATTGTTTTTGGTGATTTCCCTTGGGTCATTCCGCTTGTCAAATATTTGCTGACAAAGACAAGCAGTAAACGTCAAAAGAGTCAAGTCATAAAAGATAAAAATTATCCTAATTCGTGTTAAAAACTTAAAAAATAATGGAAATCAAGCTAAAATTAAATTGTTTACCCGATCTCACCATGATCGAAATAACCAAGCAGCTTTTCAATAACGAATTTTTATCCGATATTCAATTTCAAGTGAACGGCAAAGTAATGTACGCACATTCGCTTGAGTTAATGAAACGTAGCATCGTGTTCCAGAAACAATTAATGTTAAATTTGGGCGAAAAGAAGTTGATACCGGTGGGGGATGTTAAATACGAGAGTTTTTATAAGTTTTTACAGTTTATTTACACAGATGAATGTAAAGTTGATGATACAGACATGGGAATTGATATGTTAAAATTGGCTGTAAAATACCAAGTAATTCGTTTGGAGAATATAATGATTGATTGGCTTACAGTTGAGCCAATGTGTCTTCGTTTATATGAATTTTGTGTGTTGGAAAACTATCGAGTACCACATAATCGTATTAAAATGAAAGTTGCAAATACGCTAAGTAAATGCTTGGCACACGATTCGTTTAAATTGCTTCATGCCGATGTTGTGGAAGAAATTTTAAAATTCGATCATACGAGCGCAGATACACCGGAAACTGAATTATTCGATGCTATAATTCGTTGGATGAATAATTATTGTGAAAATAATGGTATATCTTTAGAGAGTTGCCAAATTTTATTTCGTAGATTTCTGGAACTAATTCGATTTCCTACCATGGAATTGAACGAATTTATCACTTGTCATTCAAAAATTGACTCATTTTTAACTGATGCTGAGTGTGGAAACATTTTTAAGCATATCGTTGGCAATAATTCACAATCTAATAACTCAAAATGGATATCAATACCTCGAAAGAGTTTTTCATGGCGCCTGGAATGGGTTGCGGTCGTGTCTTTAATGGACGATGATCGATTTATAACAAACTTTACAGTTACAAATGATATTTTTCTGACTGGAATCTGGTTTGGTAAATTATTAAAATCAGATCAAAATAAACATTTTACATGTAGCCTTCAGTTAACAGCAAGGAATATTGAGACACAATCCACTGAAATAATGATATTTCAATGTTACGTACCTGAAAATTTCGGTTGCAGTCTAAATAGTTTGGGAGATTCAGTCCTTTTGAGACCGAACATTGAATATAGTATGCATATTTTTTATCCTAATGAAGAGATTGCAGAGTTGGAAATACAATGCAGAACTGCGACTAATGGAATTATAATCACCGATCCATCAAAATCGGTTCAAATCACGAATGCTGGCATTAACATATTTGAAATGATATTTAAAACGCCAGCATGAATTTACATTACATATTGTGAATAAATAATTTAAACCATTTACATAATTTGTTTTGTTTATGTATGAAAAATGAGTCTTATATTCTAACAAATATGTTATTGTAAAACTGACACAAAGTTTACTTTGTTCAGTTGTTGTTTCAGCCCAAAAAACACTTATGGCTGTTAACTCGTATTCTGGATGCAGGTAATCAAACAGTTCGTGAGTGCGTTCCTTATGTTTACAATTACAATGTCCCTATAAATGTCCATTCGAATAATGAATAGTAATGAAGGCTCCACAACTTCACCAATAGCTAGACGACAAGCAACATGACAGTACAAATTTAAGTGATCGCGCATAAGAAGTAGAAGATCTAAAATCTGGAGAACCACCTCCCGCCGAACATAAGAACTCTAACCGAAACATCAAGATTAACACAGATAGCAACAAAATATGAATTCTTCTAAGTACATATTAAAAGCCACAACATAGAAACTAAATGTTGTTGAGTTTCTGTATTAATTAATAAAAGCATACGATTTGTAAAAGGTTCTGCTATTAGGTATATAGGTACCTATTTGTTTAATTTTCAAAAATTATTCGCTTGCTTAACGACTGCGAAAACTATAATTTTGATTACTGCATCTAATAACAAAATTAAATCAACCCAATTCAACTTTTAACACTCCTACTAATTGTTGTTTACATTTTACATACCAAATGATAAAACATTTTCCTTGAACTTCTGGGCTGGTAATGGGTTAACAAGAGCGTGTGCTAGTTGTTCCTTTGAAGAAACGTAAACTGGTTTGATAATATCGTTCTTGATATGCTCTCTGATGAAATGGAATCTGACTCGGCATTTTTCGCAAGGATATATGAGTGATTGTCAATCATAATTGATGTCGGATTTTCTTGCTCGTAGCCAATACCTTTTAAGAGTTGTCTTAGCTAAATGGCTTCTTTGACCCCATCTGAAGCAGACATATATTCTGCCTCTGCAGTTGAAAGTGCTTCTGTCTTTTGTAAATAGCTTTTCCATATGACGATTCCATTGTTAATCAAAAACGCATAATCAGATGTGGATCGTGTCGTATAATTCACATTACTTCGTCAGCTAGGGCTAACATCGGTTCCAACGTGGAACAAATTTCTGTGGTTCCGCTTGTATTGACTGGTAGTAAGGCAGTATCATTAAAGGGGACGCATGTAAAACAAGGCGGATAAGTTCGTGTTTAAGTATTGAACAGCTTTCAAAATACAAAATTTGGCCCACTTTGCAAAGTACCTGCACTAATATCCAGACATTGGATAAAAAGTTCTGGGAAACGTTTTGGATGTTTACATGAAACAATTCCCGCTCATGTCGTTTCAAACAACATCGCATGCATTTAAACGAGTGCAACATAATTGTGTCGATTTATCATCAGGTGTAAAAATATAACGCTGTTTGTTTATTTTAATTATGATAATGTAACAATATGCAATAAAGTTAGAGTAGTACCCAACTAAAACGAAATATTTCATAACGGATGTTTTCTTAAAATTTCAAGCAGGATTCTAAAGTCTACACAAGCAGACATTAGGTGATTTCCCTTTTCATTCCGCTTGTCAAATATTTGCTGAGTTGCTGACAATCGCTAAACACAAAACAAACAAAACAAACAAACGTCAAACAGTCAAGTCCGCTTATCATAAAAGATAAAAATTCCTAATTCGTGTTAAAAATTAAAAAAATAATGGAAATCAAGCTAAAATTAAATTGTTTACCCGATATCACCATGATCGAAATAACCAAGCAGCTATTCAATAACGAATTTTTATCCGATATTCAATTTCAAGTGAATGGCAAAGTATTGTACGCACATTCGCTTGAATTAATGAAACGTAGCATCGTGTTCCAGAAACAACTAATGTTAAATTTGGGCGAAAAGAAGTTGATACCGGTGGAGGATGTTAAATACGAGAGTTTTTATAAGTTTTTACAGTTTATTTACACAGATGAATGTAAAGTTGATGATGCAGACATGGGAATTGATATGTTGAAATTGGCTGTAAAATATCAAGTAATTCGTTTGGAGAATATATTGATTGATTGGCTTACAGTTGAGCCAATGTGTCTTCGTTTATATGAATTTTGTGTGTTGGAAAACTATCGAGTACCACATAATCGCATTAAAATGAAAGTGGCAAGATCACTAGGTGAATGCTTGGTACACGATTCGTTTAAATTGATTCATGCCGATGTTCTGGAAGAAATTTTAAGATTCGATCATACAGGTGCAGATACACCGGAAACCGAATTATTGGATGCTATAATTCGTTGGATGAATAATTATTGTGAAAATAATGGTATATCTTTGGAGAGTTGCCAAATATTATTTAGTAGATTTCTGGAACTAATTCGATTTCCTACCATGGAATTGAACGAATTTATCTCTTGTCATCCAAAAATTGACTCATTTTTAACTGATACTGACTGTGGAATAATTTTTAAGCTTATCATTGGCAATAATTCAAAATCTAATAACTCAAAATGGATATCAATACCTCGAAAGAGTTTTTCATGGCGCCTGGAATCGGTTGCGGTCGTTGCGCCTTTGATGGACGATGATCGATTTATAACTAACTTTACAGTTACAAATGATATTTTTCTGACTGGGATCTGGTTCGGGAAATTAAACAATCAAAATAAAAACATAAAATGTAACGTTCAGTTAGCAGCGAGGAATATTGAGACACAATCCACTGAATTAATGATATTTCAATGTAGTGTAAGTGAAAATTTCATTTGCAGTCTAAATAGTTTGGGCGATTCAGTCCTTTTGAGACCGAACATTGAATATAGTATGCATATTTTATATCCTAATGAAGAGATTGCAGAGTTGGAAATAAATTGCAGAACTGCGAGTAATGAAATTATAATCACCGATCCATCAAAATCGGTTCAAATCACGAATGCTGGTATTAACATATTTGAAATGATATTTAAAACGCCAGCGTGAATTTACACTACATATTGTGAATAAATAATTTAAACCATTTACATAATTTGTTTATTTTTAAAAAATGAGTCTTATCTAACAAATATGTTATTGTAAAACTGACACAAAGTTCACTTTGTTCAGTTGTTGTTAACTCGTATTCTGGATGCAGGTAAACAAGCAATTAGTTCGCGAGTGCGTTCCTTATGTTTTTACAATGTCCCTATAAATGTCCATTCGAATTACACATAGAAGCCGAATTTCTTAACACAATGAATAGTAATGAAGGCTCCACAACTTCACCAATAGCTAGCCGACAAGCAACATAACAGTACAAATTTAAGTGATCGCGCATAAGAAGTAGAAGATCTAAAATCTGGATAATCACCCCGAAACATAAAGATTAGCATAGATAGCAACAAAATATGATTCTAAGTATTAAAAGCCACAACAAAGAAACTAAATGTTGTTGAGTTTATGTATTAATTAATAAAAGCATACGATTTGTATAAGGTTCTGCTATTATATAGGTACCTATTTGTTTAATTTTCAAAAATTAATCGCTTGCTTAACGACTGCGAAAACTATAATTTTGATTACTGCATCTAATAACAAAATTTAATCAACCCAATTCAACTTTTAACACTCCCACTAATTGTTGTTTACAATTTACTTACCAAATGATAAAACATTTTCCTTGAATCTCTGGGCTGGTAATGGGTTAGCAAGAGCGTCTGCTAGTTGTTCATTTGAAGAAACGTAAACTGGTTTGATAATATCGTTCTTGACAAGCTCTCTAATGAAATGGAATCTGACTCGGCATTTTTCGCAAGGATATGAGTGATTGTCAATCATAATTGATGTCGGATTTTCTTGCTCGTAGCCAATATCTTTTAAGAGTTGTCTAAGCTAAATGGCTTCTTTGACCCCATCTGAAGCAGACATATATTCTGCCTCTGCAGTTGAAAGTGCTTCTGTCTTTTGTAAATAGCTTTTCCATATGACGATTCCATTAATCAAAAAAGCATAATCAGATGTGGACCGTCTCGAAGCAATATCAAGGGCGTGATCTGAATCTGTATAACCATTTAATTCAACTAATGAACCACCATATTCAATACCAATATCATTCGTTCCTGACAGATATCGACGAGATCACTGCATATGAAATATCAGGTCTTCTTGATACAATCACTGCGCATTAATGAACCAACTGCTTGTCTATATGGAAATGTTCATTTTCGTGAGATTTACGTAATACCACATAATATGGTTCTCGTAACCTTTTGTAATCATAAAGTTACTTGATAAATGGTTCATCACCCTTTTCAAAGCGTACTTATTCGATGGTAATACCAGGCCATCATCCACATATAAAAGCAATATCACTTTTTCGCCATTTATTTTACCTCGAAATACACATCCGTCTGATTGTGATTGTATCATGCTGAAGTCCTTGTACATTTCTCGTTCCATACTCTTGATGCCTGCTTTAATCCATAAAAACTTTTCTTGAGGCGACATACAGCATTCTCATCATTCACCTTGACATCTTTTGGTATTTCCATGTAAATGGTGGTGTCCAAATCACCATTTAAAAAATGCAATTTTGACGTCAAATTCCATTATTTCCCAATTTTCCATTGCTGCGATGGACAAAATAGCACGAATCAACCCAATTCAACTTTTAAGTTCGTGTTGGCCCGAACCATATGTCAACAATCTGACTCGAGATAGATTTTCGTATTGTCCGAGGCAACCAGCAGATGCCAAATCGTGGAAACCGCTGCGCCTTTAATTTCATGAACAAGATCAGGAATTTACATTAACCACCTGAACTGATCGCGCCATTATATAAAACTCGATATATGCCTTTATCGTCGTATTTGAGGCCAAATATCATTCGTATGTCTATTTTCTCTAAGGTCCAACTCTCACACCCACACATGTCAATGTGCCTGATCAACGCCCTATAAAACTCAGCTTGACGGCATTTAGGTACAAGATATTTGAACTTTAACAGTGGAGATAGAGGATACAAAGCACTGCTGCCAGCGCCAAGACGCTCCTTGATATCCTCGAACCCATACTATTATCAAATACAGTTGTTGAACGACAAAATTATGACATCAACAGTGATATCTTTCCTACTCCGGCTGTACCCGAACCAGCCGTCAGTACAAACCAAAATTCGGAAATATTGTGCGAGTATTTGACCAAATAATTTCGCAGGTTGTATCAAATTATTTTATTGTTTTTTTTTTTTGCTTCCAGAAACTTAGATTCACATTACTTCGTCAGCTAGCGCCAGCATCGGTTCCAACGTGGAACAAATTTCTGTGGTTCCGCTTGTATTGACTGGTAGTAAGGCAGTATCATTAAAAGGGGACGCATGTAAAACAAGGCGGATAAGTTCGTGTTTAAGTATTGAACAGCTTTCAAAATACAAAATTTGGCCCACTTTGCAAAGTAACCTGCACTAATATCCAGACATTGGATAAAAAGCTCTAGGAATTGTTTTGGATGTTTACATGAAACAATTCCCTCTCATGAGTGCAACATAATTGTGTCGATTTATCATGGTGTAAAAATATAACGCTGTTTGTTTATTTTAATTATGATAATGTAATAATATGCAATAAAGTTAAAGTAGTACCCAACTAAAACGGAATATTTCATAACGGATGTTTTCTTAAATTTTCAAGCAGGATTCTAAAGTCTACACAACCAGACATTGTATTTGGTGATTTCCCTTTTCATTCCGCTTGTCAAATATTTGCTGAGTTGCTGACAATCGCTAATGGTGGATTCAGCGAGAAAAATTTGCTAGCTCGTGATCACGAATATTTCGTCAACTTTTTTACCCCCTCCAATTTTTTGTTTACTTTTTTAAAAGAGCAACCATAAGAAAAAGTAAACAAAAAATTGGAGGGGGTAAAAAAGTTGACGAAATTTCAATAATTCGTGATCACGAGCTAGCAAATTTTTCTCGCTGAATCCACCATAAACACAAAACAGTAAACACACAAGCAGTAAACGTCAAAGAGTCAATTCCGCTTATCATAAAAAATAAAAATTCCTAATTCGTGTTAAAAATTAAAAAAATAATGGAAATCAAGCTAAAATTAAATTGTTTACCCGATATCACCATGATCGAAATAACCAAGCAGCTATTCAATAACGAATTTTTATCCGATATTCAATTTCAAGTGAACGGCAAAGTATTGTACGCACATTCGCTTGAATTAATGAAACGTAGCATCGTGTTCCAGAAACAATTAATGTTAAATTTGGGCGAAAAGAAGTTGATACCGGTGGAGGATGTTAAATACGAGTGTTTTTTTAAGTTTTTACAATTTATTTACACAGATGAATGTATCATTGATAATGCAGACATTGGAATTGATATGTTGAAATTGGCTGTGAAATATCAAGTAATTCGTTTGGAGAATATATTGATTGATTGGCTTACAGTTGAGCCAATGTGTCTTCGTTTATATGAATTTTGTGTGTTGGAAAACTATCGAGTACCACATAATCGTATTAAAATGAAAATGACAGATTCACTAAGTGAATGCTTGGTACACGATTCGTTTAAATTGATTCATGCCGATGTTGTGGAAGAAATTTTAAAATTCGATTATAAGAACTTAGATAAGCCGGAAACCGAATTATTTGGTGCTATAATTCGTTGGATGAATAATTATTGTGAAAATAATGGTATATCTTTGGAGAGTTGCCAAATCTTATTTCGTAGGTTTCTAGAACTAATTCGATTTCCTACTATGCAATTGGACGAGTTTGCTTCTTGTTATTCAAAAATTGACTCATTTTTAACTGATATTGATTGTGGAATAATTTTTAAGCTTATCGTTGCCAATAATTCACAATCTAATAATTCTAAATGGATATCAATACCTCGAAAGAGTTTCTCATGGCGCATGAATTGGGTTGTGGCCGTTGCGCCTTTGGTCGATGATCGATTTATAACAAACTTTACAGTTACAAATGATGTTTTTCTGACTGGAATCTGGTTCGGGAAATTAAAAAATCAAAATAAAAACCAAAAATGTAATCTTCAGTTAACAGCGAGGAATATTGAGACACAATCCACTGAATTAATGATATTTCGATGTTGTGTAAGTGAAAATTTCTATTGCAGTCTAAATAGTTTGGGAGATTCAGTCCTTTTGAGACCGAACATTGAATATAGTATGCATATTTTATATCCTAATGAAGAGATTGCAGAGTTGGAAATAAATTGCAGAAATGCGGCTAATGAAATTATAATCACCGATCCATCAAAATCTGTTCAAATCAGGAATGCTGGTATTAACATATGGGAAATGATATTTAAAATGCCAGCGTGAATTTACACTACATATTGTGAATAAATAATTTAAACCATTTACATAATTTGTTTATTTTTAAAAATGAGTCTTATCTAACAAATAACTTGATGGGCTAAATTAAACAAACTTCTAAACAGGAGATTGCGAAACTTGATTTTTTTTTTTTGGAAGAGCTTTTGGCAGTGAAAACGTTACCACAGAATACCAATAATTGTTTAGTATTATTCTGTGACATTACCTAAGCATTTCTTGTTTAGAGCCGATCTTTATAGTTTGTACTCTCACTCGTAATCTTTATACTGCATTCAAATTTGAGTCAATTACTACGAATACATGGCCAGAGGGAAATGCGCCATACCCAATTTTTAAACAGGAGGTCATTAAGGTTTTAGGCGAATCGGAGAAATCCAAATTGCATAATATGTTACATGGCGTTTTACTAGGCGAGAGAAAACCACCCCAGTTGTTGGCCCCCCAGTTCCAGCTCAATGCTGGTACCAATTTTAATGACGATTCTATTCGTCAGCTATGGATGAAACGATAACTCCATCAAGCACAAATGGTATTGACACCGTTTGAAAATGATGTGTTCTTGTCGGTGCTTGCGGATGTTGCAACTACATATTAAATTCAGTATCCTCTTCCTCTATTTGTTCGACAAATTCATATGCGTCAAACCCGACCGTGACACAACAAAGCCTTAATTTAGAGGAAAGATTAACGAGTTTTGAGACGCGAATCATGTCGCAAATATCTGCATTATTCAATAACCACAAAAGTCGCGAGCATCCAGATCATCATCTAATGGTAGTCGCTGGTGATCCCAATCTCGTCAGTCTTTGTCAGAGGACCATAGAGTGTTACTACAATAAACGATTTGGGGAGAAAGCATTAAAATGTGTCTCGTCCTGTAAACAACACGCGGAGTTTATGCAGAAAGGCGTTGTTTTCCAAATGCCGCACAGTCCTTTCAGCGATTGATGCACTCGGTTTTGTTTGGCTTGAACTTCTGCTTCGTGTATTTGGACATCTTGATTGCCTCCAAAACATTTGAAGAACATTTGAGTCATTTAAAATCAGTGTTTCAAAGATTGTCCGATCAGGGACTGATAATTAATCTCGGCAAATGCGTATTCGCTAAAACCTAAATAAATTTCTTGGGTCATGCCGTTAATGCTAAAGGCATTTTACCTTCTTCTGAACGAGTGCAAGTCTTTGAGCAGATGTAGAGACCTAGAAACGTTCAACAATTGAAGAGATTTCTCGATGTATACCAAGGGCAGCTCAAGACCAAATGCTATTAAACGACTTCCTGAAGGGATATAAAGAGAATAGTACAGTCCTTATTTAATGGTCGGGGCAATCAATTAAGGCCTTTAACGATTGCAAAACAAAATTATGTCAATTTACAATTCTGGCACATCCATCAATGTCAGCAAGACTATCAATTATGGTCGACGCATCCGATTCAGCAATAGGAACCGTGATACAACAGATAAGCGACCAGTTTTGGCAACCTCTAAGCTTTTTCTCGGTACGTCTTTCAGCTACACAGCAGATGTATAGTGCTTACGACCGGGAGTTATTGGCGGCTTACGTAAGCATCAAACATTTCCGTTATCTCTTGGAGGATCGTAACTTTACCCTGCCTGTTCACTGATCACAAGCCCCTCGTCTTTGCTTTCAGACATAACTTAGAGAAAGTGTTGCCCCGTCAATGGCGTAGACACTTGGACTACATTAGTCAGTTTACAACAGACATTCAACATATTTCCGGGGTTGACAATGTGGTGGCGGATGCTCTTTCTAGAATTGGTCAGATTACAATTACAGGAAGTATTGAATACGACGCTGTTGCCGACGCCCAAGTCTCGGACAAAGAATTATTAGAGAACTTCTACGAAACGGGAATACATCGCTAAAACTTCAAGGAATGCCAGTTTCGTTCGAGTCAAACAAGTTACTGTATTGCGACGTTTCGACAAAGAAACCTCGTCCTTTTATTCCTGTAAATTTTAGAAAAATGGTTTTCAGCTCTTTTCATAACTTATCACAACCGGGAGTTAAAGCAACAGTAAAAACTTTAACAGAAAATGTCATCTGGCCGAATATTATCGAAACTGCATCTCAAGGCACCGACGGATACGTTCAACCATACACTTAGCCGTTTTGCTGAGATCCATTTGGATATTGTGGGCCCATTATACCCATCTCTAATAATCAACGATATCACGTTACGCTTATTGACCGATATACACGTTGGGTCGAAGCAATATTTGTACCGGATATAACTGCGGCGACTGTGGCATTTGCAGTCTACTCTATGTGGATCGCAAGATTTGGGGTACCTTCATTTATAGTTACGGATCAGGAACCACAGTTTGAATTCCAACTTTTCTCGGAATTGGCAGCACTGTTAGGGTTTGAAAGGAAACGAATCAACACAGTTATAATCTTAAATGTAATGGGATGATTGAACATACTACTGACATTCATACTTCCGTCAATTATCCTGGGGCTACGAACTACATACCGTGTAATGACCTCGAGACTACCTCGGCGGAGTTGGTCTATGGTAGCCCGCTGCGCATTCCGGGACAATTCCTCGATTCAACCAAACCTTTAATTCCTTCAAGTGAGTTCGTTAAAGCATTAAAAGATCATTTCACAGAAATTTCTCCAAGTTTAGCTTTATAACATGGTCAACAAAAGATTTTTATGAGGCAGGAATTGAAGTCTTGTACACACGCACCGTACGTTTTTTTACGAACGGATTTATCTCCAACACAAAGGCTTACGAACAAAGTGACTTTTAACCTCGATCCTTCGCATCATTCTCAACCGAGTACAGGCACTACCACTAAATCAGGTAGAGTTTCGAAATTACCCTCTCGTTTTTGTGACCATATCGTCAAATCAGTCTGATTTCACTGGTGGGGGAGTGTGTGGTGCTTGTGACTACTTCAGAAACACCACATAATTTCGTGAAATAAATTTGTAAATTGTGTGTTCATGCTAGGAGCAGCCCAATTGTATTATTGTGTTATCGTCGAGCACGCTAGTACCTACGTGCTATCCACGAGCAAGCTAAAAAAAGCTGGTGCCAGCTTGTGAGGGATAATGAATATCCGATTCTTTGGCTTGACGTTTCCTATTCTCTCTCTCTCTCTCTCTCTCTCTATTTCCCTTTTGTTTATTTATCATACGAACAGCAACAGATACAACCTCTCACCATTGATCAGTATAGGGGGCAAACCAATATTAACCTTTCTTTTATAAATTGGTAAAACTTGAAACTTCGCCGCATTCAAAATTAAATCATTTGACTCGACCTACAAATTACTACAAATATCTTCCACGCTACTCACTGGGCCAGATATGTATATGTAACTGTAAATCATCTGCATAAACATGATACCTCGAGTATTTATTGCGTTTCAGTAAGTTATTGATGTATAATGAAAATAACAGAGGTCCCAACATAGAACCCTACGGTACGCTTGATGTTATTAAGACTGGCGTTGATAATAATCCTTGATGTTTAACTACACGGTGTCTGTTTTGCGCATATAAAAAATGATCAATGCAATCAAACGCTTTGAAAAAATCAAGTAATACCAACACAGAAACATGAGACTGATTCATTCTCTGCAGCAGATCATAATGTATTTTACCTAGAGCGGTAGTAGTAGAGTGATTACTCTTAAAACCAGACTGGCACTATATACTATCATGCCCGGTAGCATTCAACTTAACATGGTCGATCGCCAATGCAACCTCAATAAAATTAAATTCATTCGTGTCATTTGTGGAGTCGTCATTCGAATGAATCAAGGGGAAAACCACAGGCGTCACGGCTACACTGGCAAATTGCTTGTTAAATAGGTACATACACAGAGAATTTAGTTGGACAATCATTATTTGGCCTCATTACCAATCCCCTAATAATGTTCAACTTATCAAAATAATACTTGCAAGGCAAGTAGTTTTATTACGTAATTTAGTAAAAGTCGACCAATCACCATGGTTTTTACTCCTGCGCCAGGCTAGTAATGCACGATTTCGTTTTTTCATTAATTCTAAAATGTGATTAATGAACCATGGCGCTGACGTACCTCTACAATCTACATACTTTGAACTTAATCGGAACATGATCATTAAATAGTTTAAGGCAAATATAATTAAAATAATTAACTTAACTATTGATATCAGAGCACGTACACAATGCAGCCTCGTTTACCTTGCTAAAATCTCTAATATATTCATATTTAATTCTAGAGCGGGGATATCGGTATCTGAAGTGTACACAAATCAAATAATGATCCGAAATCCCAGGTATAGCCGTTTGTCCAAGACTAACTATATTGCCAGAATCTACGCTGGAAACCATCATTAAATCCAATGTAGACGCTAACCTTTTATTGGAAAACGGTAAAATATTAACGGGAAGTGACGTCATGGAATCCAAAAAGTGCTTGGCCGCACCTACCGGGTCTGCAGTGTTTAAATTAAAATCACCCATAATCCCAACTAGTAATTTTCTCATTTTCCAGAGCATAACATCACTTCCACAAAAAATGCTTCAAATCGCTCCTGACTCGATTTATTAACCACCATAATACAAATCCCATCCCCAATATTATTTAGGCATACCATCACGAAGCCAGATTTGTTACGTTGGATTACGATAAATATCCAGTTCACAAAAAAAAGTAGGTACTGCTTAAATGAAAAAGAGGCAAGACTCGAGTTACATCACAATCTTGGTTTTTTATGAAAATCATTAATACACTATTTCTATAACAAACTTTAATTTAAAAATCTTGTTAAAACAACTTGTAATACACTATTTAAAATAAGTTCAACTGAAATTGTACAGTAACCTTGACATTGATCTAAATAACTGATACCATTTTTATCACACGACAATATTTGCAAAGTTATATTAATGTTTATTAGTACAAAGTGGGTTAAACATAACTACAATAGATTATGTGCATTATTTTGCATTGATTAATTAATAATTTAATTCATTTTATGAACCAATAAATTAATTAATTATTATTTTATTTATCAATTTCACTTTTTATTACTTCTTTACTACACAAACGCTGGACAATGAATGCCAATGCATCAAGCATCAAGCTACTTGTACCAATTGAAAAACCAATTGGCACAAAATCTATGATTTGGCTCTCATAACACCATGAACTCAATTAAAATTCAACCCCATAATATGCTCAACAAAACTTAATTTGAATTTTGAAAACTCACATATTTTAGATGATTAAGATAAAATAAAAATTTTATCAACGCATATGATATCATCTAATAAAAATTGTTTTCAATCCATGCCCCAAATTATCCACTTGCATCTCATAAATACATAGTAAATTGAAAACAATCACCCCTATTATGATTGTCGAGTCGATCGACAATCGACACGACTCTGTATTGCGTTTTCTTTTTTTCATTTGATAAAAACATTACGAAAAAGGAAAAAGCAACACAGAGTCGTGTCGATTGTCGATCGACTCGACAATCATAATAGGGGTGAATAACAGATCAATCGACCTCGATTCTATTGCACAATAAACGAAAACCACATTTAAATGTGTTTGTTTCGTACTTATAAAAATGTAAAACCGATGGAAATTATTTTTATGAACAACGGTAATTCTACTCATTATGTACTACATAAACATACCCCAATGTATATTTGTATACCCGTTATTTTCTTTATTTTTTTATTTTATTTTGTTTGAGCCAAAAAAAAATTCCCTTACCCACGCAATATCATTTAATAAATATAAAGAAAATTTTACACAATTTCGTCATCACACATATGTTTTCCAATACGTGTAATGCGAAAATACCTGTCTAATGGTAATTGATAGTACTGTTATTTATTGTTTGAGCACGTTTGATCACGTTTTCCTGATTGAACAAAACACTTTAGCACAAAACTTATTGTAACACTAATCACTTTTATATCATATAACACAACACATTACACGAAACTATTTACTACACTATACACAACCACTACTTTAAAAATACAAATTTAAAAATTAAAAATATATTTTACTTACGGCGCAGCGCGGCGGAGACAAACCAAAACACGTCCATCTCCATCGAGCGTTTATCGCCAACTAAAGAAGACCGAAGACCGAACCGACACCTATACAAATGATCGTGTGTGTTCGTGATATATACATACAAATACAACATACATAATTAGTACATATACATGATACATATTACATTACAATTACAAATAGAAAATTTGATTTGATGAAAACTGACGTAAAAAAATAAATTTGTAACAATTTATTCGTCCACTTAAACGTCCTTACGTACAATAACTCAAATTAATCATGCATTTTATTTTACAGATTTCGAATACACATAGCCATGGCCCATTTGGCATTTTAATGTCGGTTCATTGCGAAGAAGGTTTTGACGGATTTGAAACTATGTATTAAGCAATCTCGACAATTTTTTACAAATTGTTCTACTTGACGATCCATTCCCGGCGCTTCATCATGGTTTCTCTCGGGTCTCCTTCATGTGCAAGACGTAAAATGCGAGTCCTCATACTGGACGGAATCACAATCTGTCTCGTAATAATACATCTCCAACTACTGTTAGTTCCAATCGAAATGGGTAATAAGCTTTAGATGAATAGGAAGCCCATGTACCTGGTGGTTAGCCGCCATTAACAATTCTTCGTCCATTAAGCTTTGTTGAGCAATTTCTATGACGGAGTCTGCTTGTGGCACGGTATTCTCTATAATTGTGAATACATTATCTATATAAATGCTATCGAACGAATCGAAATTTTTGAGTTTGTAAAAACGTGAAACAGAATCCGCTTGAAGTCGAAGCACCCATTTCTCAATCCTTGCCGAAGGTTTCGATGTAGGTTTGAAGATTGCGTCGAGTTGCTTATGGTCGGCTAAATAGTAATAAAACCGCATAACACTCCAAACTAAAGCCAGACTTTCTTTTTCTGTCTAGGAGTACCTTTTCCACTTCCGAAAGGCTTTTACTTGCAAAGGCTATAATATAAGGATCTCCATGTCCATCGGATTGTATTAGAACCGCTCCTATAATGTAACTGAGCTGGCATCCGCAATTAGACGAGTTCGCTTCTTTGGATTAAAGTATGAGAGCGTTGGAATTCTGGCTAACAATTCTTTTAATCATTGAAATGAGTTTTCTTGTAGTTCTTTCCAAACAAACTTCGCATGACGCTTCATTAATTGTCGCATGGGTCCCGTTACGTCTGCCAAGTCGGGAATACATTTGCCGACATATACGTAAACAAACCGAGGAAACTACGAATCTCTTCTTTATTCTGCGGTACTCGAAACCCTAAAATTGTCTTTACCTTATCGGGGTCTGGTCTTATACCAGAAGTAGACCAGATATACCCCAAAAACTTCAGTAGTGTGGTGTTCCAAATGCACTTATCGTTGTTCAATAGAATATTGTATTTTTCAAGCCAATAAATGTGAATTTGGTAAATGTAGAGATTCTATAGTCGAAGGGTAAAATTATTGATGTCTGGGCTCCACTTGGTTTAAAGAAAAGATTGCTACAAAAGGAATCACCTCTAAGTGAAGTAATTGAGTTGTGTCAGGTATATGAACAAATGACAAATCAATCTAGTGCCAGGACCAGTAATAGTTCATCTAGCTTTGTAAACAAAACTTCAACGGCGTTTCGATCAGCTGTTAAAGAGGAGCAATGTGGAAGATGTGGCTTAAAAGACCACACTGATAAAAGTCAACAGTGCTCGGCGCCGGTCGTCATTGGTATTGCGAAGAATAGTGCGTCGATCACAGCAACAAAATGTGGTACAATTCTGGGAACTATCATGGTCAATGGCCCAGAGCGTAAGTGCACGCTCACGAATGTTTTGTTTTTTGTGAGAGCGCTGGATGCCAAGTAATTTTCGACGATGGTTTGGTTCGTATTACAAAGGATAATTTGGATATAGCCGTTGGCAGGCGTAATGGAAAGCTGTATGTGTTTGAGTTGAAGCGTGTGCGACATAAAACAGCGAATATTACAACATCATCAAACGAAGGCACTGCTGCGAAAGCGTCAAATGGAATGGGATCTACGCAGGTGAAGTCAAAACAAAGCATTCGTCTGTGCGGCATCATCGGTTGGCACATTTGAACTACGCTGACATTAAGCGTTTGTCGACTTTGGTCGATGGAATGGATGCCATGAACAACGATGCTGAAGCTGTTTGCGAGCCGTGTGTTTTCGGAAAGCAATCTCGAAAACCATTCAACGGTTCAGGCGGAGCTCGATCGAGTCGTTTGCCTGTTACGCCAGTCATGTGGGATGATTAGCGTTTCTTGGTGGCATTCATCGATGATTACACTCATTTCACAGTTGTATACCTGATAAAGAACAAGTTTAACGTTCTTGATATGTTTCAGAGCGACAATGGTGGTGAATATACTTCCAATAAATTCAGGGCCATTTGTGATGAAGCTGGGATTCAGATCCAATACAGCGAACCGTACACACCTCAACATAATGGCGTCGCCGAGCGAATGAACAGGACATTGCTTGAGAAGACACGTTCTATGATGAGCAAGGATTTTTGGGCTGAGGCCGTGTATTGTGCGGCATACATAGCGAATCGCAGTCCGTTACGTGCAATTGTTTTGGATGCGACACCAGTTGAGCTTTGCACAGGCAAGAAACCAACATTGAACTTCGCACTTGGTGCCGTGTACGTTGACAATGTTCCTCAATCATTTAGTGAAATAGCAAAACGAGATGATGCAGCTCAATGGATGGAAACAGTTCATTGTGAAATGGATTCACTCAAGCGAAATAAAACTTGGACTTTGGTCGAACGTCCGCCGAATCGATCAGTTGTTACCTGCAAGTGGGTGTTTTCCCGAAAGCGAAACGATGTTGGCAAGTTGGCATCGTATAAGACGTGACTGGTAGCCCGTGGATTTACCCAGCGTACCTAGCAAGAGTTATGCTGGCTCTTGCTGTCAAGCGTGCCATGGAAATACATCAAATGGATGTGAAGACGGCATTCCTCAACGGGAAACTTGAAGAGAACATTTATATGGAACAGCCGGATGGATTCGTGCAAGGTGATTTTGTTTGTAAATTGTCACTCTACGGATTGAAGCAACCGGTCACGTTATATTGAGCGAAAACATCGATGAAATCATCAAGATCAAACAGCTGGTGTCAAAGGAATTCGAAATGCGTGACATGGGCGAAATGAAGAGTTTTCTCGGAATCAACATCGAACGTGACCGGAGCCGTGGAATTTTGAGAATTAACCAACGCTGCTATCTAGAGGACGTATTGCAACGTCTTGGAATGGCCCATTGTAAACCGAGTTTGACTCCAATGGAATGCCAACTGAAATTAGAAAGGAAGGCTAAAGCTGAACTTGCGACTAAACCATACCGCTAATTAATCGGATGCTTGATGTACGCAGCTTGTACGACTCGTCCAGATATTTCAGCGGCACTGAATTACTTCAGTAATTTCAAAAATGTCCAACTGAAGAGAATTGGAAGGCAGCGAAAAGAATACTACGATACATCAGAGGAGCAATTGACCTGAAACTAGAATATAGGAACGATGAGAATTCGGTCGTGTTGACATGCTGATTGGGCCGGCAATATCAGTGATAGAAAATCGGTTTCTGGCAATGTGATGAAAGTGTTTGGCGCAACTGTGACTTGGATGACACGTAAGCAGACTTGTGTTTCTTTGTCGTCCACCGAAGCTGAATATGTCTCACTGTGCTTGGCTAATGTGGATGGAATAATTATTTTCTTCGTATTGATTTAATTTGTATTCTTGATTTATGTGAACTCGACTTGATATTTGCAATTGCCGGTCGAACTTGGATTATTATCGATAGGAATTGAGGCGGAGTGTTGGAAGTATAAACTAGTGTTCTAAATGGCATTTATGTAGTGAGAGGTGGCATCTCTGTTATATTATTGAAATAAAGTTAAGTTTAGTTCTGTTCTGTCATTAATCGAATACACTGTTTTAACTTATTCCGTTTTGCTCCTGCCGCGAAGTATTTAAGAATGTAGTCCAATCACACTGACTGCTTTACTGTCATTTTACTGACTTTTCCGATTGATCGAGTCATAATGCTTGTTTGAAATCTAGGAATCCCTATTGCACATCACGAGAAGTCTCGTAATATTTAGAAATCATTCGCAGCGCGGAAAAACTTGACCAGTAACTGACCCATTCGGAGTTCGGATGAAATCCTCCTTGGTAGACACCGATAATTACCTCCGCAAACGGAGTGTTTCTTTCTAATAATGTGTAAGACAGTCATTTGTAATATACTGTGCAAAGGAGAGCTGTACCACAGTAGTTCTCGCACTGTATGCGATCTCCCTTGTTAAAACTAAGGCATAAAGCGGCCACTTTCTATTCAGCGAATACTATGTAAGGGTGCTTTCAAAAATTCAGTCAGCTGCTCAGATGTTTTGCAGTATTTTTATACTAAGGGCATAAGGTCGAAAAGACAGCCCCACAAAATTTCTTCTCCTAATAATCTAACAAATCATTTCAGATCATGTTCTGGCTAACAAGAAATTTATAAACCTAAATTCTTCCGATTTCCGTCTTAGTGGAGTATGTTATTATATACAGGTACATCTCTATCAACGCGTCATCTCTCGTGTATTTACCAAGATTGTAAATTCGAATTTCAAGTTCGAAAATTAAATGCGGTTATCCCCTAAAACGCCACATTTTTAACACTTGTTATGTTACAGTACCGTTAGCAATAGTGAAGAAATAAGGCGTTCTATAAGAAGTATTTTTAAAATTTTGTGAAAATATGGATACCAGCGAAAAATTAAATTGTTTTCCCGATCTCACCATGTCAGAAATAACTCAACTACTTTTAAATAATAAATTTCTGTCGGATATTCAATTTCAAGTGAATGATAAAGTGATATATGCCCATTCGTTGGAGTTAATGAAACGAAGCGCCGTATTCCGAGAATTATTTATATTAAATTTGGGCGAAAACAAGGTGATCCCTGTTACAGATGTTAAATACGAAAGCTTCTATCAGTTCATAAGATTCATTTACACAGATTTATGTGATATTGAGAATGCAGACATGGGGATTGATTTATTCAAATTGGCGATAAAATACAAAGTTATTCGATTGGAGAATAAATTGTACGATTGGTTTACTAAGGTGCCAATGTGTCTAAATCTTTATCAATTTTGTTTGTTGGAAAATGATCGAAAACCTTATAATTATTGGATTAAAAAGCAAGTTGCAGCCACGTTAAGCAAATGTTTAGTGCACCAATCATTTGTAAACATTCACATTGATGTTGTCGAACAAATTTTAAAATTTGATTATGTGGACGAATATGTAAAGGAAATCGATTTATTTAATGCATTATTTCGTTGGATGGAAAAATATTGTGGAAATGCTGGTATACTCGTTAAAGATGGCCTTCAAATTTTGAACAACTTATTCCATTTAATTCGTTTCCCGTGTATGTCAATAGAAGAATTTTGTTCAAGTGCTTCAAAAATAAAATCTGCATTTACGGAAAGTGAATATGGAATTATTTGCCAGCAAATATGTTTAAAATCGCAATGTAATCTGAAATGGAGTTCAATACCAAGAGAAATATTTTCTTGGGATACACAAACAGTGCCTGCGATCAGCTATGCTAATAGAACAGCATTTTCTGTTCAAACTGATGTTGTATTGACTGGAATTACTTTTAGAAAAGCTGAATACGAGGAGGAATTTGAAGAGAAATATTTGAATATTTCAACTGAAGAAGGTGGCACTCAGATAGTTCGATTTCGATGTTATTCACAATCACACCATTCTATAATTTTTAATAGCTTCGGTGACTTGGTTCACTTGAAGCCGCATCCACGGTATTTAATGTCTATTACCGGAATCGGTCCGCAATACAATTCCTATTATTATAACGAAAAAACAAATCTTGGTGCTATTATCACTGATCCAACCAATTCAGTGAAAATTATACAAGCTCAGCATAATTTAATAGAAATGATGTTTAGAGCACCGTAGTTTCCTCGTAATTTTTGTAAACGCAATTTTTCGATATCGAATTTTTAGTTTTTTATAGTAGCCTTGTTTACAAAACGCAACTGCTTGAAAAAGTAGGGGTGTGGCATAGAATTCTACCAAAACATCAGTTTTTAGATTGACAATTGACAAACAAACAATACAATCGAATTAATTTTATTTTTTTTGCCTTTTAATGTTTTAAAATGAATTCATTCCAAATTTTATGTTGTGTTTTATTAAGTTTATCGTTTTTGGATAAGTGTAATTATATTATAATAATACATAAATGAATTGTAATTAAATTAATGTATTTTCATTTATTGTCTGCTGCAATTAGGTTATGGTCTTGAGTGTTATGTGTGTACGGATCAGGATAATAATGGGGAAAAATGTTTGAATACAATAAAAACATGTGATCCCGATGAGGATGTATGCCAAACGGTGATACGATGGGGTAGTACACCATATTTCTCGTTGGGTGCTAAAAAACAGTACTACGTATCGAAAATGTGTTCAACTAAATCGAAATGTCACAAATATCGTAGCCGTTTGATGCAATATTGTACGCATATATGGTACGAGGATTGGAGCTGCTCCGAATGTTGCCAGGGGGATCGTTGTAATTATTATGTAATTGTAAGTTGTGTTGTGGTTTATTTAGAGTTGTGGGATCGTCAATTTAATATGCTTCATTTTTATATTACAGAGTGGTGCCATCTCTGGTTTCAATCCAGTAATCATTTATCCCGTGTTTTTAGTCCTTTCCATTTTAACGGCTATAAAATATTTCTGTTAATTGAATTCAGCCATTTTTCATCAAGCTGTGTATTTTAGAAATCCGTCCAATTAGTTTTTAAGGTAAAAAAAAGTCGTGTATTCCGTCCAAAATATAAAATCTCGTTTATTTTAATACCGTAGAAATATAAAAGTTTTTTTTTATTGTCTTTTAGAATGCACGTAGTTATAGTTTTGTACTTGTTTAAATAGTATCACGAATAAAAATAAAATTACATTTTAATTATCCTTTTTAATCGTTTTACGTTTTGACAATTTGCCCTTGGGTGCGGGTGGTGTTGATGGATAAACGACAAACAATGATAGTTGAAACAAACAAATTCCAACCACAACGACATTTTGGAACTAAAAATAGCAAGAGTTTTAAAAGGCAAGTTAACAAATCTAATAAATAAATTTGATACTTACAGCAATTGTTGGATTATTTAACGCAAATCCATAAAGCATCCAAAGTATTGAAACTACTGCACCAGTAGCAATCATTGGCAATGGTAACCCATGTGTACTTTTATTACGCATTATTGTCTTTAATTGGAAAAGTGGTGCACCAATTAAATAGAAAAGCACCCCAGTTAATAGTAAACCAAATCGATATTCCAGAAATTCAGGTTTTTCATATTGTGCGTACGAAAGCGAGGCCACCAAAAAACCTCCAGCAATTCCAAAATTTCGAAATAGATGCCCTAACTCTTCTGGTTTCGTATATTTATAGAAAATGTATAAATAAATGGAACTCAAGGCGACACCAATCACATTGACACGTATTGTGGTTGCATCGTTGAGGATTAATCCGAATTTAAGATTTAAAATACCACTAAAAAAAAATCAAAAAAAAACTTAAGTATTAAGATTTATTGCTTTGCATTAAGCATAGTGGAATGTGTTATGATTAAGCATGATTATTATATTTTATTAACCTTGGATGGATGTGTTAAGAATGACAAAATGGGTTTTGATTAAATTTCGAGTTCGAACTTACAAAACGGCTCCCCATAAAAATGGTACCACTGAAAAACCACTTGTTGTTTTTGTTCGACGGAATCCAAGCATCAATGGTATTGGACTAAAAAATTGTGCCATCGTTACAACACCAGCCACGGTGCCGATGACATCTTTATGGGGCGCTAAAACTTGTGCTATTTGCTCCATTTCGTCTTAATTAAAAAATTATAATTTTATTTTGGTTAAATAGAATTTCTTAAACTAATTTATTATTATGTAACATGAAATCAATTCACGTTCGTTTGATTAACTACACAATTCACTCAATTGATAATACTAAATGAAATGTACAGTGTCATCGTATAAATTCAAAATAATTAAAACAAGAAATGATAAGAAACAACGTTAACGTTGTTGATGTCGTTCGGATAAGATAAAAATATTGGACTGTTTTTCTACTCTCTAATGAGACGTTTTGTGAATGACGTTTACCGTTTATAAGAGACATCTAGCTGTGAATAGTAAATATATGTACTCGTATTTACCTTGTTCAGATGATAGTTTGAAATGAAGCAAAATCGCACATTTAAAAAATTTTGTCGAGTGGTTTGCTCTGTACTGCATTTATGGAACGAGATTGGAAAAGGTTTGTTTCAGGGTTTCAGCCCTTTAAGGTGAAACGTTTGGATTATTCTTAATACATATTTCTCTTATTTGAAAAACCAGAATTACACCAAGATTTACTGTGCCAGTGATGGCGGTTACAACATTCCGGGGGATCAAAGTCACCGCTTTTGCGACATATCGGTGCTTTAGAATTAAAAGGGGGTAAGTCAGTTTATGTTTTATAAAACTCTTGCGCGTTTTCATTTTATCCTTTTTATCCCTATAAAAACGTGATTCTATGTTTTAAATAACTATAAATAGAGTGGAGCTACATGCACAGAATAATAAATAACCAGAATGGACATTACGTGGATCAAACAATTTTTGCTCTTACCTTATATTTTACAAGTTAATTTTGAGCCACTGAACGATAATTTAACACCGAAAATCTTACCTTCGATAAACCAAGGTCAAACAATGAGTTCAGTTTTCTCCATATAAAAACCGCGTTTAGTCGCTTCTGGCTTCTGGGTATTCTGTGCTACAAATGAGTAAGTTGATAATTCCATAATAAATTGGTGGGTGTTGTCTAAGGGCGGAATCATAAATGCCAGTTTCGGGAGTCCTCCGCTAGAAAATTTGTAATTAGAGGTACACTGTAAGGTGGCACGCTCTGCCCCTTATTATTATTATTTTTATTGTTGTAGGGCCATGTGGGTGTTTAGCCACTTCGCACTGCGACCTAAAAGATCTTTTGTGCTTCCAAGCCCTGCTTAATTATCCGTCCAGTCAATATTCAGGCTCTTAATGAACCTGATAATACTGCCGTCCGGTACGTGATACATACTAGCTGAGCTAATTGCTCTTCCCCTAGATGTTTACTGTAGGAAGTACTTCTATTGGAAAGACGGTAGCATTGGTTCTCAAGGACTTCGAGAAGGCAGTCCCACTCCTGTATATTCCTAGCCCTGCCTTCCGTTTTGATTTTACTCTTACGAGTTGCTGGGAATAGAAAGTCGCCTTTAGGCCACCCAGCTTTCTACAGGAAGGCTAAATAAAACTGGAGGGTGCCTGGTATCCAGAGTTCGCATATTTTGTACTGATTAACCTATCAGCTATTCATCCTTCGGCATATGATGTTCCACCTTAGATTAGGATTTTTTGTCAAGGTTTTCTCCTTTAGCACCGTACTTTAGCCTGAGCCAAAAGACAACATTCTGCCTAGTGGTGTAAGTTACCAGTGGTTTCCACGAGGTTACGGAGCTGGTAGATTATTCTACAAGCTTTGGCTCCACCCTTCAATAGACGCCAAACCACCACACTCTCTCCTTACTTTGGAATTCCGTCATTAATCACTTGTTGCTAAAACTGGAGGGTAGTGGCTTCAAGGTGGTTGCCTCCATGGTAAATATCCCAATACTCTTAGTGAACTCATGCAAAATGCCCTGTGCATTTTTTTCTATTTGTACCAATGGTTGTGCATTGAATGTAAACTCACGCAAAACTGAATTGGTTCTCTTTTCTAGGAAATGCAAACTTCCTCGTATCGATCCTACCACTTTAAAATGGGTTCTAATATTTTGGAAAGGTTAAAGAAAGCCTCGCATCGTATATTGGCTTAACACCGCCGTATAGTCAGTCGAATTCTTTTGTATGGGGTAATAACAGTCTGGTGGCTTGTTCTGGTTAAAAATACCAACCAAAACCTGTTGACGAAAGTTCAGAGAACAGTATTTGAGTGGATTAGCGTTGCACTGGATTTATTGCATTCTCCAACAGCTAAGATTATCGATATGATAAATAAATGCACAATTATGATTTCTGGTAACAACACGTTTATTTCATTATTCTTGCAAAACATTTATATCTTTACGAAAGCTAGAACGTTACCCACTCAATGTACGTTCTAAACTCTTTCTTTTTTTAGTGTGTTGTCACAATCAACACAATTTCTCAATTGTGTTGCCGCAATTGCTACATTGAATTTAGAGTTGTCGCTATTGCTAGCATCTCTCACTTGTAATTAGGCAAAAGGTAAGTCGAAGTCTAATTGACGAATAGGAGGTCGCCGACATCGTTGTGGACGACTTACATGTTGTGGTGAATTCTGTGTATCGCATTTTCTTGTAGATGTTGCTGTTATTGATTCTTGGTCAGCATCTGAGACTGTTGATGGCCTCAGTTTATAAACGGATGTTGTTGGTGCTTGACCAAGTGTTAAAATGTCGCTATGGTTGGTGTTATTATGGTAATTCATCGTTATACAGCTGATTAGTAGATGTTAGAATTAAGCGATTAGTTTTGGTCAAGCCAACAAGATACATCGTTTGATTGGCAAGGCTTTAATGATTTCTTCCTTCAAATCTATCATCAATCTCTTTTTCCGCGGGCATACGCGCAATAACCACGTCTTCATTTTTGATACGTCACAGTGATGAGGAATGAGAGGATGTCTGCATTGTCAATTTCGTTTGGTGATTTGTATTGAATGCTGAAGTCATACGACAGAAGTATTAGAGTCCAACGCTGCAGCCGATTAGATACTCTTGCCGAAGATGATAAGAAGGGGTTGTGGTTTGTGACTAGAGTAAAACGTCTACCATAAACGTAATTCTTCCCGGCACACCGGGGAATGGGGCCGAGTATAGGATGTGAGGGAATCAAAGAATTACCCTCTGCAGCTCGTCTTCAGAGGGTCCTTTCCAGGGATCACTCAAATGGTTAGGGCTTCTTCAGAAGCAAAACGGGGGGTTTACTGAAAACCGGAAGGAACCCTTGGAGCTACTATTAGGTACCCACTTTCCGGACTGAATAGTGGTAGGAGCCCAGGAGGACCCGCATGAACCTTCAAGTGAGGTAGCCTATTCACTCCACAGTAGGATCTGGAACCTCTCTGGAAAAATTTTCACACCCAGCAAGGTGAGCTGGGCTATTGGCTCTTTCAAACCGTTTAAATCTGCTGGAGGGGATGGTATCTTTCCAGCTTTACTTCAAAAAGGTATTGAGGAAATACTCCCCAGCTTGGTCCAGATGTTTCGAGCAAGTTATGCTTTTAACTATATTCCGAAACTATGGAGGAAAGTAAATGTGCTCTTTATACCAAAGGGAGGGGGTCGCCTGGAAACCCAGCCCAAGGCTTATTGGCCAATTAACCTCACATCGTTTCTATTGAAGACGATGGAAAAAATCCTGGATCATCAAATAAGAAGTGACATCCTTGTAAATAACCCGCTGCATCGGAACCAGTTTGCTTATCAAGCTGGCAAATCCAGTGTGATGGCTCTTAGTGGTCTATAGTCGCGAGGATTGAAAGAGCGGTGGCTTTTAAGGAAATTGCCCTTTGTGGACATTGAGGAGGCTTTTGATAATACCTCCTATGGTTCAATAGAGAGGGCAGCTATGGAGAAGAGGGATCCGCTCCATGCTGAAACATCGCGATATTACAGCCAGATTAGGTGGCGAGTCGGTAACCATCAGGGCCGTAAAGGGCTGTTCCCAAGGAGGCGTATCGTTTCCTATTTTATGGTCATTGGATATTGATAGACTACTGGTCCTCCTGAGTAGCCATGGGTTTGATGTCCAAGGCTATAATATGGCAGTGGTGTGACCAGGAAGGATTCAGTGTCAATCCAAACAAAACTGTCATTGTCATTTTTACGAGGAGGAGAAAGCTGTCGCTTATAGCTCCCTCGTTAAACGGTACTATTGTTGCTTTTTCCAAAGAGGTTAAATATCTAGCGGTCATCCTAGATCATAAACTGAACTGGGAACAACATTTACAAAAAATTCAAAATAGAGCCACAAAGGCATTTTGGGCCTGTCGGAGACTTTACGGACATACTTGGGGACTACAACCAAAAATGATCTACTGGTAATTTCTAACAATCATTAGGCCTATGGTCACCTACGCATCGCTAGTGTTGTGGCCTAAAACCGAAAAAGGACAGCGCAGACTTACGGGCTCAATGAAAAAATGTCCGACCGCAGCGATGGAGGCACTCCTAGGACTAACTCCATTGCATCTGCATGTTAAAAAGGATGCTGCTACTATATGGCCCTTAAGATACAGACGAAGGGTAACATCAAACCAGACAATATGGTGGATCATCCGGAAATCATCAAGGAGTTTCAGACAGACCCTACTGAATTTCCATAAACCATTTTGTGTTAGATTGCCTAACCAGGAGTTGTGGAGTACAGGGGGACCACTGTTTGAGCGAGGGTCAATGGTGAATATACGGGAGTGGGACATCCCTCTCGAAGTCGTTGGTACCAAAGCTAAATTTTTCAAGCAGAAGTGCATGCTATAGAACTTTGCGCAAGAATAGGCATATCTAAAGGCCTAAACGACGCAAAGGTTTATATTGTATCAGACAGCCAATCGGCCTTAAAGGCTCTTACCATTGAGTCAAGGCTGGTATGGGATTGTCTGAAGGTTATTACCATTCTGGCAAGCTCAAATAAGGTAACACTTGTTTGGGTGCCAGGTCATACTGGAATTGTGGGAAACGAGGGAGCTGAAGGTAGGCGCTCTAATTCGCGTTCGACACTTTCTAGTGCAACTAATGATACTTGTCCTTTTGGATGTGTATCAGGCTTTATGTGAATGTGAGCTTTAGTAAATGTTTAATCCAATCAATACCTAAAATATTTGGTATCCCCATTTATCAGCCAAATTCTGCAACAATGCAGGGTCAAGGTCTAGTGACGCTGCATTTATTTTCTTGCTACTCGGTCTGGTGTGGGAGGGGGGAGCGATGTCTTGACACATCTCTTTCGGATATAAGTATAACTGTGAAACCTCCGGCAGTGTCTATTTATTTTCACAATGACAAATTTTCGATCGCTGCTTGTTTCTGCATTTCGATCGCCCCCCGTCATTGATGTTCCGGTTCTCGTTTGTCCCGAATTGTCCTCGATGTTTTCCTTTCGATCGTCGACTACAATCAGTACCCGGTGTGAAGACAAATACGCTACAAATTTCAGATAGACAGATACCAGTCTCACATGACCGTGGCGCCATTCCGGTCAGTTTGAACAACACGAATCAGCCGTCTTGTATTCAACCAGCAGCGTCTATGGGTGTCCAACAACTACCTGTACCAAATGCGGCAACAGCGCCCATTTTAAGGGCTGATCAGCTTGCCGCAAGACATGCAGTTTCCAAGGAGCTTCCTCACTTCAGCGGGCAATCATCGGAATGGCCGATGTTTATCAGCAGCTCCGAAAGTTCAACAGAGACATGTGAGTTTAGCAACCCCGAAAATCTATTACGTCTGCAACGGTGTTTGAAAGGGAAAGCACTAGAGGCTGTGAGATGCCGTCTACTGCTACCATCGTCAGTGTCGGATGTGATAACAACACTGAGAATGTTGTACGGCCGCCCAGAATTGATCATCCATACCCTACTTCAGAAGGTCAGAGGCGAACCTGCTCCGAAAGCAGAAAAGCTAGAAACCCTAATTTCATTTGCGCTGTCGGTGCAAAACCATCATGCACAATCCATCGTTGTTACAGGAGTTAACAGACCGTCTACCGCCTCACATAAAATTAAACTGGGCCGTATATCAACAATATGTGCCAGACGTCACGTTAGCCACGTTTGGGAACTGGCTTTTTGAAATCGCGCAAGCAGCAAGTGCAGTTATCATACCTTCTTCCGTTTCTGGCAGTATCAACGGCAGGCAGGAAAAGCGACAATCTAGCGAGAAAGGCTATCTGCATACGCACGCGGGCGATACTAGAAATAATCAAACAATTAATGATGATCGCAAATGCCACCTGTGTAAGAAATCCGGCCATATTCTAAAAAGCTGTGAGAGTTTCAACAACATGAATCGCAGTGAACGTTGGAATACCGTAAAAGAAAACCGTCTGTGCAGAAAGTGTCTCGGACTGCACAACCACTTTCGTTGCAAATATGCCCAGCAATGTGGCACGCAGGGTTGTAAAGCGTTACACCACCCACTGCTGCATGGCGTAGTACGATCTGAAGTGAAAGAAGGCGTGACACCAGTAACTAATTGCGCCTTACATCGTAATGCGCAACGTCGATCGCCACAATCACCCCTTTTCCGAATCATTCCGGTCACTCTCCGCGGGGAAAAGCATCAGCAAATACGTTTGCTTTCCTGGACGAAGGTTCATCTTTAACGCTCTTAGATGAAGAATTAGCGAAAGAGCTCGAATTAGAAGGGACACCTGAGAGCTTGTGCCTGAGATGGACGGCAGACACGGTTCGAGAAGAGGAGGGGAGGTCGAGGAAGGGAGTCGAAAATACCGCATTAATAACGTCAGAACCGTCAGTAGTCTAAATCTACCGGTGCAAACCGTGGCAGCGCAAGAAATGTCCGCTAAGTACCAACATCTACGGGGAGTTCCGATCCAGGATTACTACCAAGCCGTCCCTCGCATTATCATTGGGATTGATAACTGGAAGCTAGGGATACCATTACAGGCGAGGGAGGGAACCTCAGAGCAACCAGCGGCTACCAAAACAAGATTAGGGTGGGCTGTGCACGGGTTGTCGCCGCATTACCATCATAGTTTACATATGTGTGATTGCAACGGTGATCAGCGGATGGAGGCTATGGTTAAAGAGTTTTTCTCGATAGAAAGCTTCGGCGTGAAGAAGCCTGATATCATTTGGGAAACTAGCATGGAAAAACGTGCACGCGAGGTATTGGAGACAACAACGATCCGCCGAGAGCACCGGTTTGAAACAGGTCTGCTCTGGAAATGTGATGGAGTACGGCTCCCAGATAGTTTACCTATGGTGCAAAAACGATTAGTGTGTCTCGAAAAGAAGATGAAGCGAAACCATGATTTGGCCGGAATCCTAAAGGAGAAAATTCGGGATTATCTCGCTAAGGGTTATGCGCGTAAGTTGTTACCACATGAGTTGATTCAGCCATTTCCAAGAATATGGTACCTACCCATAATAAGGTTCGCCTTGTATGGGATGCAGCCAGCAAAGTCAACGGAGTATCGCTGAATTCAGTTCTCATGAAGTGTCCAGATCAACTTGCAGCTTTGCCAGGAGTGATTCAAAGATTTAGGGAGAGAAGAGTGGCCATCTGTGGTGACATAAAGGAAATGTTTCACCAGATACGCATTCAAGAGGCCGATCAACAATCACAACGGTTCCTATGGAGAGACGGGGACCAAAGTAAAGAACCTGACGTTTATGTGATGCAGGTTATGACGTTTGGGGCGACTTGCTCCCCCGGTTCGGCGCAGTATGTAAAAAACGTGAACGCACTAAGTTTTGCAGGAAAGTATCCATGAGCTTCTGACGCAATAAAAAACAACCACTATGTCGATGACTGGCTGGACAGTGCTGACACCCAACCATTTTCGTATGTCGGCATAGACTACTTTGGGCCGATGAACGTCTCGGTTGGACGTCGTACGGAGAAGAGGTGGGGAGTCCTATTCACTTGCTTGACGATACGGGCAGTACATATTGAAACAGCGCATCGTTTAACCACCGATTCATGCATAATGTGTATTCGCAATTTCATTGCAAGACGAGGCGCGCCAATTGAAATACGCAGCGACAATGGAACGAATCTACGCGGAGCAGAGGCCGAGTTGCGTCGCGCCCTAACTGAAATCGATCAGAGTCACCTTCATACAGAATTTACAACCCCGGGTTCCAAATGGCTGTTTAACCCGCCAGCGTCACCACACACATGGGTGGCTGCTGGGAACGGCTGGTAACTTCTGCAATTTTTCACAAGCTGGCTACACATTTGAATCTAAATGCGGCATTTATAAGATTGGTGAACTTTACCAGAGCTTGTTAAGTTATTATTTCGGCTTTCAATGTTTGGCCATCATATTTTTATTGGATGAATCTGCATTATTGGTCTTTTAATTTCTTTGGTTTCTTTTCAAAGTGAATGATCAATGCTGCTATCATTAGTTAATTTTTTCTTAGTTAGTTACTGATTGATTCATCTTTCAATTCTTTGATCTCTCTTCTAAATTATTGAGTGAGATTGTTCAAATTAGTTTTATCTTGTTTGCTGCCATAATCTTCTCGCTCTTCTTTGTTTTTGAAAGATTTTTTCACTTACCTAATATTAGGAGTATAGGTGAATGACCAGAGTTTAAGCCCTTGCTTTCATCTACTTGTACATAAATTACAGATATGCTCTTTATTATGAAGAAATCAATCAGATCTGGCACTTTGTTGGGATTAGTTGGCCAGGGCTTCATGACTGAATTTTTCGGTAGCTTTTAGGAGTTCTTTACCTATAATCGTTGTTAACCTAAAGCCCCAGTGATTTGTTTTCCTAATTTACTGAGTTTCTTTCAATACAACACTATAGACGGTCAACCTTTACCCTATTGTGACGCACCCAACAACTGATTATTTTGAATACAAATTTTGGCCTACAAAAAACTGGCGCTAACCCACTTTCGATATCGAAAACTGCTAGAAGGGGTTTGAATATTGGATAAACAAATGACGAATTTTATAGCAGATCTAGCTACTGATACTTAACCCACATTAGCCGTTAAAAAAAATCGTTTTCTTGGTAATTTTTAAGCATTTTAATTCTAATTTGTTTTTTTCTCTCAACAATTTCACTTATTTTTTATACAAGTACATTAATAATACCATTTTTTAAAATATGTGTATGTATATATTACAAAAACAATAAGTAATGTTTGTGGTTTATGATGCCCTGAAAATATTATAAACGAGAACAATTTACTTTTGGAAAATTTTTGTGTATTTTTTTCTAAGTTAGGGTATATAAATAATTGGCTTTTTCGTTTATAAATGGAATAATTAATAAAAAGAATCAATTTAGCGCGAATCTCTAAATTTAAAATCTTATAAATACATATCTTATTGACTATTTTAGTGTTGCCCCGTTACTATAGGGCGACGAGACAAATTTGTTTGAGACGATCAAAAAAAAAAAAACCAAACAATACTTTATTTTATACAAAAACAAAAAAAAAATCTTCCTTAAGTATCCCCTCTTACTCCCATGTCGTGCCTTGTTTTTACAACTCATCCCTTAGCAGAGTGTAACGATTTTTCGACGGTGCCAACTTTTTAAATGTCGATTCTGGAGGCGATGTTGATTTTTTGATTTCATTCGATTGAACATTTGGCTCATCCGGACCATAATGAAATTCACGATGTAATTTACCGCTGAATAAATCCTTTAGAAATTGAAGTAATTTGCCGGGAACATACATATCCTTGATATCGGTGAATAGATACATGTGACGGAACGAATCAATTGCGATTAATGGCAAATCGGATTGTGATTTTCCCAAGTGGTGTAACGGATGGGCAAAACGTTTGCCATCGGCTGTGAGGAAATTTATATTTTCTGAAATTTACCGAAAAATTATTAATTATTTATTCCTCACACAAAATTTCAAATTATTACGTTTTTCGGTAATTAATTGGGAATCAACAATCGACTTAAAATCTTTGATCACCTCCAAATGATCCGGATTGTAGAATAATATTAAAAATGGTAATCCTTCTTCGGTTAATTCTTCAGCATTTTCAAATGTAATTTCTCGCACAAGTGGAACACATTTTTCCTGCACCCAAATATTCAGCTCGTCAAAACTGTTAATATTCCCGGTGAATGTTTCGTCATTGTCATGCGATACGGCCACGTCCGGGCGGTACAAAATTATCGGTTGACCTATACACATAAAAATAAAACGTGTTTATATAGATTTAAAGAAGCCCGCGGCTATTTTTTAAGACAAACACAAAAGCTTAAATCTTACTTTGAGAATATCCTGTAGTGTTAGCGGCATGCAATGTGACGTTAAAATCTTAGATTTATTGAAAAAGTAAAACACGGCAGACAAAAGTACAATTATAGGCAAATTTTTGCGTTACTCACCTGGTGGATGCATGGCTTGAACGGCTTCACCAAATCCGACATGGAATTGGCAATCTTCTTTTAAATTGGTTGCCACCCGCCTAAAACTATTGTATTCGGGCATATCACGTCGATCAAAATATCCAATAATAATTCGTTTTTTTGAATCCAATAACTCAAGATCTTTTAAATTATGAAATTCCTTAATTGGATCCTCCAATTGTTTGCGCACAAATTCCTGGAATGCTTCGGCCGATCGTTGACCACGATATTCACGCTTTGTTGGTTGCCCATTACGTATAATTTTCAATGTTGGATACTTGCTAATTTGAAATCGTGATGCAACTGAATTTTCCTTATCACAATCAACTTTACCCATGACAACACGACCCGATTCTTGAAATTCTTCGCGCACCTTATCGGCCGCCTCATCGAATATCGGCTGCAGAATATTACTAAACCTACACCATTCGGCATAAAAATTTATGAATACTAATTCGTTAGAGGCTGAAAATATAAAGAAAGAGCGATTTGTTTTTAATCAAATAGGAACAGATTATCGTGTAGTTTTCACGAAGCTATTGGCTTAATATTAGACAATCAATTAAGATTACAACAAATAGCTAACATCTTATATACAATGTGTTCATCAAAGGAAATTAACAAAACAACCAAGATAAAATAAATAAAATTAAAGCCGGCAAATTTACAACCTACAACACTTTACACATAGATTAGTTTATAAGATTACGTTTCAAATAATAATTTGAAAGACGCAAAAATACAATGAAACGTGCTTGTCATCTTATTATCGTACACATTGTAATTGAAGTGCACGTAATTTAAACGATGATTGTAGTAGTGGAATAGAAAATAAATGAAAATTCAGCGTTAATTAAAAACTAACTGTGTTGCGCGTTTTGTGACCTATATTTTGAGATGATTAGTAATCATAGACATCTAGAAAATTATGGTAAATGAGGAATGTTAGTGGCTCAATCAGTATTCTTTCTGTCTACATAGCCTAGGTAGTATCATCTAGCTCTCATCTTATTACAGTTCCAGAAAATCACTCATTCATTTATTGCACAGTTCCCGGTTGATACGATTTAAAAGTTGAGCAAAAAAAAACTCCTCATTCCAATAACATGAAACCACGTAAGTGCGAGCGATTAAATTAGTTACAGTGAATTATAGTTATGATACAGTTATGATAAACTAGTATTTCATGATCATTGACGTTGGCAGCATCCAAAATTCACTTACCTAATGTCATATCAAGATTATCATTTGAAAGCTGGACAGCACCACTATCAGTTGGATTATAGAATACATACCCCAGCTGCAAAAAAAAATAAAAAATCAAATTAAAATAAGTCATACATTTTTGTGCTGTGTGCCAGAGTTCTATTGGATCACACATCCACCAATCGCAAGGGCCCATTATTTTTTTTTTAGGTTATCCAATTTTTCGTTTGTTTATATTTTTTTGTTTTGTTTTGTATTTCATATTTCACTAAATACAGTCCTAAATCACACATTGCAAATCCGAGAATTATATGAAATTTTTTTTTAATTAGTGTAATACAAAATAAAAAATTAATTTCGTGGCATTTTTCACGACAGAAAAAAAAAAAAAAAATGTCAAACCCTGATTTGGGCCGGTGGTGGTGATGCAGTCTCTCTTTCACTCATCTTACCATCAATATGTTAAAAAAGGTATATTTTATACTATCGAATAAACTCATTTTGGATTTATTACTAATCGTAATATAATTAAAAAACTATTTTCTATATTATTGGACACTTAAATTATTGGTTTTATGATTTTTTCTTCACTCTCTAAATAGTTTTTTGTGTGGAGTTATACATTTGCTCTGTACGCACCACTTCTCTATACACGACACTTTTTTACTCAACTCAAAAAAAAAAAAAACAAAAAAAATTAAAAAATTACATCCGTGGTTTTAGATTTTTATTTGAAGTGAAGTTTATTGTGCATTTTGGTTGGTGTGCGGAAATATAGATGGCAGTCAATTACGATTAAGCGTTTTTTTTAGGCAGTGGCGTTTTAAATTTAGCCAATCGCTTCTTGATTTTTTTTGCGATGTGAACTTTATTACGATCTTTTTATTCGATTAATTTATTAAGAAATTAATTTTTCTGTATCACTTCGTTTTATTCGATATTCTTGATTGAGTTACAGTTATTATTCGACTGACGTTAAAAACCTATACCAAACACGGGTTGGGTAATACACATGATAAACCAATTGGTTTATCATGGGTAATACATCAACAAATGTTTAAATGCCAAATTTTCTACAACCGCAAGAGCTACCATCTTTCGGAAAATTCTGAAAACACCAGCAACTTTCACATAATGCCACTAGGTGTCACTAAATATTTTCTCAATAAGATTCTTTCGGCTTTTTATAGACACAATATATTAATAATAATGGCATTCACAACATTTTCGACTTGTCAATCAGAAAAATGAAGAGGCCAGTCATTTATAATATATCTACCAAAAAAAGTAGAAATATCATATTCCCCCCCCGTACTTTAACCCCAGAGTTAATACAAAATGTATTTTGACTCTCAAAAAGAAAACCTTTCCTTGTGCTTTCTGTGGGCAGTTTGGTTTCGTACTGATAATCTCAAAACCAAAAAGTTCGATCTACTCATCAGGTAGCTACGACCAAACTACAAAAATACAATTCCAACTCCATACATTAAGTATGAGGAAAGAACGTAGTTGACTTAGCGAATTATGAATAAATTCACCAAATCAAAAAACACAAGGAAAACTTTTCATTTCTGTGTGTTTTATGCCAACACGAATAATAGAAAGAGAAGTTTAGTTGTCTGTATTAAATCAATAAGATTCTTTCGGCTTTTTATAGACACAATATATTAATAATAATGGCATTCACAACATTTTCGACTTGTCAATCAGAAAAATGAAGAGGCCAGTCATTTATAATATATCTACCAAAAAAAGTAGAAATATCATATTCCCCCCCCGTACTTTAACCCCAGAGTTAATACAAAATGTATTTTGACTCTCAAAAAGAAAACCTTTCCTTGTGCTTTCTGTGGGCAGTTTGGTTTCGTACTGATAATCTCAAAACCAAAAAGTTCGATCTACTCATCAGGTAGCTACGACCAAACTACAAAAATACAATTCCAACTCCATACATTAAGTATGAGGAAAGAACGTAGTTGACTTAGCGAATTATGAATAAATTCACCAAATCAAAAAACACAAGGAAAACTTTTCATTTCTGTGTGTTTTATGCCAACACGAATAATAGAAAGAGAAGTTTAGTTGTCTGTATTAAATCAATAAGATTCTTTCGGCTTTTTATAGACACAATATATTAATAATAATGGCATTCACAACATTTTCGACTTGTCAATCAGAAAAATGAAGAGGCCAGTCATTTATAATATATCTACCAAAAAAAGTAGAAATATCATATTCCCCCCCCGTACTTTAACCCCAGAGTTAATACAAAATGTATTTTGACTCTCAAAAAGAAAACCTTTCCTTGTGCTTTCTGTGGGCAGTTTGGTTTCGTACTGATAATCTCAAAACCAAAAAGTTCGATCTACTCATCAGGTAGCTACGACCAAACTACAAAAATACAATTCCAACTCCATACATTAAGTATGAGGAAAGAACGTAGTTGACTTAGCGAATTATGAATAAATTCACCAAATCAAAAAACACAAGGAAAACTTTTCATTTCTGTGTGTTTTATGCCAACACGAATAATAGAAAGAGAAGTTTAGTTGTCTGTATTAAATCAATAAGATTCTTTCGGCTTTTTATAGACACAATATATTAATAATAATGGCATTCACAACATTTTCGACTTGTCAATCAGAAAAATGAAGAGGCCAGTCATTTATAATATATCTACCAAAAAAAGTAGAAATATCATATTCCCCCTATAGACACAATATATTAATAATAATGGCATTCACAACATTTTCGACTTGTCAATCAGAAAAATGAAGAGGCCAGTCATTTATAATATATCTACCAAAAAAAGTAGAAATATCATATTCCCCCCTAGTCTATAAAAAGCCGAAAGAATCTTATTGATTTAATACAGACAACTAAACTTCTCTTTCTATTATTCGTGTTGGCATAAAACACACAGAAATGAAAAGTTTTCCTTGTGTTTTTTGATTTGGTGAATTTATTCATAATTCGCTAAGTCAACTACGTTCTTTCCTCATACTTAATGTATGGAGTTGGAATTGTATTTTTGTAGTTTGGTCGTAGCTACCTGATGAGTAGATCGAACTTTTTGGTTTTGAGATTATCAGTACGAAACCAAACTGCCCACAGAAAGCACAAGGAAAGGTTTTCTTTTTGAGAGTCAAAATACATTTTGTATTAACTCTGGGGTTAAAGTACGGGGGGGGAATATGATATTTCTACTTTTTTTGGTAGATATATTATAAATGACTGGCCTCTTCATTTTTCTGATTGACAAGTCGAAAATGTTGTGAATGCCATTATTATTAATATATTGTGTCTATAAAAAGCCGAAAGAATCTTATTGATTTAATACAGACAACTAAACTTCTCTTTCTATTATTCGTGTTGGCATAAAACACACAGAAATGAAAAGTTTTCCTTGTGTTTTTTGATTTGGTGAATTTATTCATAATTCGCTAAGTCAACTACGTTCTTTCCTCATACTTAATGTATGGAGTTGGAATTGTATTTTTGTAGTTTGGTCGTAGCTACCTGATGAGTAGATCGAACTTTTTGGTTTTGAGATTATCAGTACGAAACCAAACTGCCCACAGAAAGCACAAGGAAAGGTTTTCTTTTTGAGAGTCAAAATACATTTTGTATTAACTCTGGGGTTAAAGTACGGGGGGGGAATATGATATTTCTACTTTTTTTGGTAGATATATTATAAATGACTGGCCTCTTCATTTTTCTGATTGACAAGTCGAAAATGTTGTGAATGCCATTATTATTAATATATTGTGTCTATAAAAAGCCGAAAGAATCTTATTGATTTAATACAGACAACTAAACTTCTCTTTCTAAATATTTTCTGTCAAAAATTGTATGACATTTTTATGTGTGCATTTTGTAAATATAAACAAAACTATTTTAGTGTTATAAAAGGGATTATTATTAATTCGTGATAATTAAATTGATTTTATCTGTCCCCTTTCGAAAAACGTCATTAATATTTTTTTGATTGTGTAGTGACATCTAGTGGTAAACGCTCAGTTCTTTTTCTCTAATCGTGCTGCCTCTTTCGGAAATCATGATCTATTATAGATATATAAGGGTTGGACAAAGCGTTAACATTTCGGGACACCTTGAATTACTAATTCAACACATTACAATTATTAAGCTTCAATAAGTAATCGGTTAAGGTTCATCATGGCACGCTGGATTATTCCTCCCCTTGTTTTTAGAGTAACTACTAGAATATGATGATCAGCTCCAGGGTGTACGTTTAACACACGACCTAAGGGTCAAGTTGATGTTGGTACATTATCAACATGAATCAACACGAGATCGTTGACTTGTAGATCTGGATTGTTTTATTCAATTTAGAACGTACTTGTAAAGTGTTCAGATATTCCTTGGAACATCTGTTCCAAAAGAACTGGTGTTGTTGTTCAATGGCCCTCCATTTGTTCAACCGATTTTAAGGAATATCGGGTGACATATAGGCCTCGAGTTGAGACACGCTTCTATCTTTTTTGACAATGTATGCAATCGTTCATAATCATATGATTATTGGTCGAAAATGATGCTTAAATGATACTTGATAGCAGCTTCCCACAATCCACCAAAACTTGGAGAACGTAGAGGTATAAATTTCCAATTTATACCTTCGTTGTTACAATGGTCTTGTATTTTATTGATATTAGCTTGCTCGATGAAAGAGAATTTTCTTTAATTCATTAGATGCTTCAACAAAGTTTAAGGCATTGTCGGCATGAATCTCACAAGGCTTGCCTCTGGTTGATAAAAATTGATCTAACGCGGCAATAAAACTGGTAGTTGATAGGTCAGACACAATTTCATTTTTTTTTTTTTTTTAAATTAGGGTGGGTGTTAACAGCCCAGAACACTGCGACCATTGAGGCCTATTGTGCGTCGCTAGAGGTTCTTAGTTGAAATGTAGGTCTATTTCCTTGATAAACGCCGCTACCTGAAGCATATCCAGTGGGTCGGCATTAGGCCACTGATGATAGCATCGTATGTGAAGAGTACATGTTCCGATGTCTCCTTACTGCAGTTACAAAATCTGCACTGGTTCGTAAGGGACTTTCCCATATAGTTCCCGGTCAGGCCCAACTATCCCTGCAGCGGTACCCCCGTCCGACTTTGACCTATCCGTATTCCATACAGAAGCATGTCGGGGGTGGGAGGAGATAATATTCCATACCAGTGCCCTATCCGGCAACCTGATGTTAAAATTCCTCCGACAATCGATTGTCTTTACCATCAAATCTGATAGTTGGATCAATTCCTCCTTGAGATTGAATTTATGTAGGATATTGTTGTGTCCTGGCCTCATGGTTTTAATTTTTTCAGGATTTTTTAATGATTTTCAGGCTCAGACCTCTTGAACCGGCTACTTTTTTAATGTGTAGGTGCAGTGGTGAGAGCCCCAGTATTCTCTCAAGGGCAGCTGTTGGAGAAGTCCTCATTGCTCCAGTTGCCCCTACACAAATTAACCTCTGGATCTTGTCCAGTATTCTTCGTGCACCAGTCTGCTCCGTCTTAGGCCACCAGACAAACGCCGCATAAGAGACCATAGGTCTTATAACGGCCCGGTAGAGCCAAACCAACATTTGTGGGCTCAGTCCGCACGTTTTGCCAATCATTCTTTGACAGGTGAAGTAGGCCTTATTGGCCTTGTTTGTTATATGCTTTAAGTGGGGATTCCATGTCAGTTTCTGATCAAGTACGACTCCCAGACATTTAACCTCCTTTGACAGTTGGAGAGTTACCCCCCCCCCCCTCCCCCCCCAAAGCTATCGACGGGAGGGCAGTTTTTCTCCGGTTAGTAAAGAGAGTGCAGCTGACCTTATTAGGATTTACCGTAAGGCCCACCTCCGTGCACCAATCAGTTACTACCTCTAGGGCTTGTTTCATTCTTTCCCCTATTGTATCTGCGAATCTGCCCTTAACCATCAAGACTACTTAGGTCGTCCGCATAGGTAATGTTGGAGAAGTCTAGATTTGTCAGTCTTGTGAGTAATTGATCCATCACAATCAGCCATAACAGGGAAGAGAGGACGCCTCCCTGAAGACAGCCCCTGGTGGCCGCTATAGTAATGGTTTTGTCTCCAAAGGAGGCCGTAATCCTCCTGGTTTTTAGCATGTTTATTATCCACCTTACGATGGAGGGGTGTATGCCCCTTGCTAGTGATTGTGAAGGAGCATAGTAATAATTCCCTATTTCTGAGCGTGTCCTCGATTTCCGATGTCAGTTCAGTGAAGAGCTGTTTCTGTAGATTTCGCCCTGCTTGGTAGGCGCGCTGCCTAGAGTCCAGAGGGTGACTTTGGAGGGTATTGGATCTAATACAAAGTCCCAGAATTTTTTCCATGGTTTTCAGTATAAAAGATGTGAGACTAATAGGTCTGTATGACCTAATTTCCTCTGAGGATCTATTTCTCACTTTTGGGATAAAAATCACCCGAACTTCTCTCCAGCGTTTTGGAACATATTCCAAGCTGTGACTGGCTCTGAAGAGAAAAGTAAGATAAGGCAGCAAAATCTGCAGGGCCTGCTGTAGAAAGGCTGGATATATGCAGTCCCCTCCCGGTGATTTGAAAGGTCCAAAGGGTTTGACTGCCCAGCTTATCCTTTCCGGCGTAAACAACTGCCTCGAGAACTTTTGAGCCACCCTTGGAACCCGATACGGATGTACATTACTTGCGTAGGATTCCTCCTGATCCCTCAGAATAATACATTCTGGAAAGTGACCTTTCACTAGACATTCCAGAGTCTCTTCCCTGGTTATGGTTGTCCCTCCATCTGGTTTCATTACAGACCCGAAGGGATTCCTGTGCTCCAAAGAGAATGCCTTCTGTAATCGGCACGCCGTGGGTAGCTTGTCTATTTTTTCACAGAAGTCTCTCCAGCTTAATCTTTTGCTCTGCCTGAGGGCTTTGTTATACTGGGTAAGGGAGTACTGATAGGTAGTCCAATCGTTCGTCCTCTTAGTCTTATTAAAAAGTTTACGGACATTTCGGCTCATGTTTTCCAAGTTTTGGTTCCACCAAGGAATGCGCTATGTCCCAGTCATTGATCATGAAAATACGATTTAGGTTGTTTGTCGCCGTCTTCGATCGATGCAGATTAATCTGCACGAACCTCAGTTTTGCTGTTGTTGTTGTTTTGTTCTTGTGTACTATTACTGTATCACGGCTCCATACTGTCTTTTTTAGGCTCCGAAGAGCCTAGTATCCCTATAGGTTGCTGAAGTGCCACCCTACCTCTAGGAGTCAGCCCATGGCTTTTACCCCTCCTTCTCTGGCCCGGTTTGATCGGTTTCTCTGTTCCGGGGGTGACAGGTTTCCTGTCCTCCTCCGGCCCAGTGACCCTACCACCGCGGCCAGAGTTCCCAGCCAAAGCTGACCTTGACGTGACGTGCCGCCCTTCCCCTGGCTGCATCCCCCACCCCTCCTTCTTTGGGCGGAAGTGAACAGAGCCAAATATCCAGTTTACTCTGTAGTTTGATCCTTTGAGTGTCTCCACCGTTTTGTGTGAGACAGACATCGTGACTTGAAGGAGGTCGCCTTCTCGCTCCTTCCTCGAAATGATTCTCCAGTCTGCGTCTCTTAGGTCCTTATTTTGGACCGCCAGACGACGCAGTATTTTCTCATTTGTTTCCTTACCACCACGTGGCACGTAAATAAACATAATTTTTGGACGAGGCAACTCCTCCTCCCCAACTGCCTTCAGGGATGCTCCGTCCCATGGTTTGAGTGAGGGCAAAGTGACCCTAAGCCACTCTGCCATGTCTTCATCGGCACAGTTCACAGTAAGCCACCTGTTTCTGGTGCGACATCCCAGGAAGTTTGGGCTGACACCATCTAGCGGCAGCTCCGCCACTGTGTCCATGATAGCATCTTGTAAGGCCAGGATCTGTGCAATGCCCAGTTGGGAAGCCTTGGTCGGTAATCTCTACCTTGATGGCCTTCACCGCACTACTTTAGGTAGTGGCCGTGTCGGCCCTGTTCTCGGGCAACTCTCCTTATTGTCGCCCTCTGTGACATCTTTAGGGTCAGCTTCCAGTGCCTTCGGTGAAGGACTGGAAACTTTCACTCTCTTCGGTGCCATCTCAAGTGGGGTAGCGTCGTCATCCGACCTGTTCCTTTTAATTGCCAGGACAATTCTGTCCCTGATCTTTTCCTTGCATTGCTGCAAGGCAGCGTCGCGGGGGACCCCTGACCTAATTCGATGGGACAGACGTCTCCTCCTCTTAACCTCGAGCTCCAATTCCTCAAGGTCTTTTCCTATTTCGGCCGTTGTCGACGTAGATAGGGTATTCATTTCAGGCATTACAATGCCATGTATTGGAGAGCCCTTCACTGCGTCCGTGCTGAGGTTTACAATTTGATTTTTGTTCTCAGAAGCAGGGCCTGACTGGTCCTTGGCATCTTCTGAGATTGGTGCGTTTGAAGGAGCACCGCCCTTATTGTTTGTTTTTGTTAATAATGAATCCATATATTTTTTGATTTGTTTGAGGAATGAAAGGTCCACCACGGCAGCGCCTCTTACCGTGGTAAGGCTGATTGAAACCGGAGGTCGCCTGGTATCCGGAGTTCCGTGCTCGCGACCAACTAACCCATGATCATTCATCCTTCGGCGCACGGGTCTCACCTTAGATTTGTTTTTTTTCAAGGTTAATGCCATAGGCCACCACGGGGAGGTAGTACGTACACTTGCGAATCACGCTCAGTTTACCCCTCGCACAGATCGTGGGCCCACAGCCAGGACGGCCTAAACCATGACCAGAACAGCCTGCTGGGACTCATCCTAACGGAAGGTTACGGAGCTGGTGAACAGCTTTATTCCCCCTTCCTAAGGACGCCGGACTTCCACACTATTTCATTATGCACGGCCTTTGTGCTGAAGCAAATAAATACGGTCACATCTCGTTTTATATTCAGCTTTGCTACGTGGATTCTGATTTCTTGTTAAAAATGGTCCGTAAAGGTCGATACCGGTGATAGTATACCTAAACGGAGGACTGGGAGCGACACGACCAGCTGGTAAATCGGTCATAATTTGGTGTTGAAGTTTTGGTCTTTGACGATGACATTCGATACAATTCCTGTAAATCTTGTTAGCGTATGATCGCCTATTGATTGGCCAAAACTGCTGACGCATTGACCAAAACTGCTGAAGAACACTGTAAATCGATGTTTAGCTGGCAACAAGATCGGTTTTTGTTCATCGTTTGAGAGGATGCTTTTGGTTAACCCCTCCGCATTCAGAAAGGAATGTAAACAGTTTATACGGCTTGTTTTAGAAATGGAATTGTTTAATTTTAAAGAGTTGATTTCAGAAGAAAATGTCTCGCCTTGAACGGCCTTTACGAGTTTCAGCAAGGCGATGTGGAGTTCGTCATCTCTAGTGTTAACCTTCGTCCTTAGCCGACGTGGTAATACTATTGATGAGTCGCTCCACAATATGATGCTTCTTGGTTGTAACTTCGTGGCATCAAGTGTTTTTAATAATAATCGACAGAGCAATACTACAGCATTTAATTCCAAACGTGGAATTGTGCTGTTTTTCAATGGAGCAACATAGTAAATCCGTGTATTTCGAGGTATTGTTCATCTTTTGAAGATATACATCTTAGAATCCGTATTGTCTGTATTGATGGTATAAGTTTTCGGAATTGGAGCCAAAAGTCATATTCATTTATAGGCAATGGATCATCCCATTTTAATTGTTTCGACCACAATCCTTGCAAGAAGATCTTAGCCAACGCGATTATTGGGCCAAGAAGCCCAATTGGGTTGAAAATATGGCCTATCTCTGAAAGTACTGAGCGTTTTGTGATCTTTGTGTGATCGACGTTGATATTGAACAAGAAATGATTGCTTGCGGAATTCCAAGTGAGACCCAATGTTTTGATCGTCTCATCGAATTCAGCTAATAAACGTACAGTATCAGCTTCATTTGCTGCACCCGACAAAAGATCGTCCATATAAAAATCATTAATACGCTCCGCCGCCCTCGGAAAGGGAGCGCCCCGAAATCTTGCATTACAAAATCTTGCAAGTTCAAAATCTTGCAAGTACAAAATCTTGCAAATACAATATCTTGCATTTAAAAATTTTTGCAGTTTTAGAATCTGTACCTGTCTTTAGTATCTAACATAATATTTATTGCGTATTCATAAAAGTTCAATATAATAAAAAAAAATAAAATAAAAAAAATTGTGCAGATAGCGATCCGGATAACTATGCGTCAAGAAATACGGCTAATATTAGAATTAGAGTGGAAATCTCCATTTTTCAAAATATTTCAACAAAATATTCTGGATAAGGAAGATTTAATCTTCATCTTCCAGAATTTAAATTTTCGTTTCTGATTAATGAAGATTTAATATTAAAATTAAAATGGAAATCTCCATTTTCCAGAATATCTCAACATAATATTCTGGTTAAGAATATTTAATCCTGGACATTTGATTTTTGATATCTCAAGCAAAATTCTACTGTATAATTATCTTTTTACAGTAGAATTTTGTCAATGCGATTTGTTATATTGCATAACAATTTCCCGTACATTTATAGAATCGCGCGCGCGATTGTTATGCAAGATTTTGTAATGCAAGATTTTGTAATGCAAGATTTTGTACTTGCAAGATTTTGTAATGCAAGATTTTGTAATGCAAGATTTTGTAATGCAACATTTTGTAATGCAAGATTAACGGGCTAACCCAGATTTCGATGATGCATCAAATACGACATGAGTTTTAGTTGTTGTGCTTTCAGGCTTTTGCACTGCATGATGTAGTAAATAGAATTTAGCCATGACTTCATTTCTTCCTTCTTTATATTCGTACATGTGTTTTAAATCTGGATCTCATCGAAATCGTCTTTCAAGACTTGAAATCGTTTAATGCAGTTTGATTTAGTTTCACCAATACTGGTTTGGATTCGATTTGCTCATGCTTGAAAAATTCTGCCACCATTGCGTGCAAGTCGTCGTTTGTGACCACCTCTGGCTCTACACGGACATGCATCTGAGTCGACTTAGCTATCTTTCCACCCACAATATATCCGAGTCTCGTTTCGATAAATGCTGGAAGCTCGTTCGATACTTTCAACTGACTGGACAACAATACACCATAATAACAGTGAGCTCCCAGCAGCAAATCAACTGGAGCAGGATTATGGAGTTCTGGATCCGCTATGTATTTAGGAAGAGGATAGGTTGGGAAAGGAACCTTTTGTGAAGGTAGATTTTCTGTAACACTTGGAACAACATGAAACTCAAACATATCTTTGTATACGGAATTCTACTATTCTTTGCATGAATAGTTGTGCTAACGCGGTATTTAGATTTAGAACAAGATTCGTTTATACCTGATATTGATAGAATGCTGAGAATCTGGTGCAATCCAAGATGATCAATCCAAGAGTCTAAAAGTGCACGACAATGGTTCAAATTTCCATCCGCGCGTCCTCGATTAAAACGATTGCTGTAGCCAGCATAATTTCATTGGGCCCCGTCGAATGAGCCACCACCGATGAACCTTCACTGAGAGTCCCTGTATCCTGACTCTTACCAGTGCGGCTATCCTCAGTTTGAGCCACGTGAAGGGTGTTCGATGATTGCACCTAAACTGAATCAGAGCTTGACAATTTCTCTGACTTGCAAAATGACTTTCCGATCGACAAATGGTACAAATTACTTTAAAACGTGAATTATTAGAATTTATATTTGACGAGACAATAAAAGCTCAGGTACCTACATTTTATTTTTTATGGAACGATTTAATTTGATCCTGTGCCCTTTGAGAACCTAATTTTTCAACATTTTCCAATGCTTGCACTTGACCTGTCAAGAATTTAAACATATCATCCCACTTGTTATTTTATTACCGTTATGTCCAGCTTGGATGACACTACGTGAACAACAATTGTATATCCCAAATCCCAATGTTCAGTCGTATGGCCCAATAATTTCAAATTTGCTAAAATAGTTGCAGCAGCACCTCGAGCAAGTTTTCTCAAATCGGTTGAGTTTGAAACTTTAACGTTAGGCAACGAGAAAAATTCATTTAAATACTTTTTAGTAATCATTCGTGAATTATTATACCGATCGTTCAAGCCTTGCCAGGCTTGTTTGTATCCAGCGTCCGATATTGACGATATAATTACAATATTATATGGCTCAGAGTCTTCTTTGAGATATCCGATAAGACAATGAAACTTACTCACGTCAGGTAACCCAGAATTTTCATGAATATGGCAACAACCAGAAATATCACACCCTCCTCCATGAAGAAATACAGGCTAACTATAGTAATGATAGCTGAGGAATTGCCAATTTCAACGGATTGCGCGACTACGAATCATAATTTGTCAAGTATTGTTTCAAATCATAGTTCGTTATCAAATATCACTTAAAAGCAGTGAATTCTTCCAAATGCAATGGTTTCAATCAAGAATGCTATGGGAATCAACCATAAGTTTAGAGCACTACTGACTCAGGACCAGCTGCAGGTCAGGCAGCTGCGATTTAAATGAACACACGTCAGAATATTTGTGGATGGATTGGCAACTAAGGGGTTGAACTACCGTATCAAGTATTCATAATTCGATTAATTCACTTAAAATCCAAACATTAATTCTAGACAGATTAACATCATTGCTATTGCTGCCGCCTACAAGTAGATCGCAGAAATTTGAAATTCATTTCTGGATTTTTAGAACCAGCTGATCCCTTCTTTGATCAACTTGGAGAAATTAACATTTTGAAGCGGACCACTTTTCTTTCCGAAGCATCGGGGATTTTTGACCCTTTGGGATGGCTTGCTCCAGCAACAATCATGATGAAGATTTTATTCCAGCAGTTGTGGCTTTTGAACATCGAATGGGATGATGCACTACTGAAGGATGTTCTGATGATTTGGAGAAGAATAAAGGCAGAATTGTCAAGCCTGGAATTTCAAGCCTGGTCTTCACAGAAAACATACAGAAATTCATAGTTACGGTGACGCCAGCAATCAGCTTCCGCATCATCAATACAGTGGTAGCACCAATAAGACTAAGAACAGTATCTCTACTCTAGAGTTGTTTGGATCACATATATGCTGACAAAATTAATAAGTCGATTAAATCGGCTGATCTAGTTAAGTTTGTTCTTTGCGATGGTATGTGCTAAAATGGATGAAAGAATGCCGTGAAGCCTATGGCTAAAATCTGATTTAAAATATGACAAGCTGCTAGTTTGCAAAGAAGCCAAAGGTAACGTCTGTTTTTGGAATTTTAATGAACAAGATGTCCAGTTGACGTACGATTCGGCGGATGGTGTCCTTTTGTCAAACATTCATAGCCAGCAAACATGAGGCAATCAGCAAACGATAAGGGTTTCTAACTATTATAGCGATGAAATACAAGAAGCAGAGAAAAAATTATTTATTGAGGCACAAGAGGATACATTTGGGAATCAAATAAACATATTATTGACGTAAAAGGCACTATCATCTAAAGACACGTTGATATCTATGGTCCTAGCTGGGATCATGTGAGTGGGTGGCAGACTGCACAATTTATCATTGCCTTAGAACGCGAAACATTCAATCATTACATCCTGGACCTTCCTTACAGTTTAATCTTATTCGGCAAAGGTTTTGGATCTTGGATGCATGTAACGTGGCAGTCTGCAAAAACAAATACCGAATAATTTACCACTATCGAGAGTTGCAGCCACGAGAAGGTTCTACCGGGTCGGGGTAGATTTTGCAGGACCTATTATACTCGCCACAAAAACATAAAGAGGTGTAAAGCATGTCAAGGGTTATATCTCAAGCACAATGGGGGTCATATATCTGTACTAATGCCGTTGACCTTCAGGTCAACTTGACTTGAAGCAAACGAAGGCAACTTGTCATTATTTCCGGGGAAAGACTAAAAGTACTTCGAATTTTTTGCAGCTTCTCTATCTGAGTACTTTTTAAACATTTAACCTTGATTTGACCTTCTCAAGGTCACAATAATAAACTTCGTAATTTTATTTCATATATGGAAATTCCTAGTCTTTTTAAATTCCGTGTCAAAATAGTGCTTTCTGTTTAAAAAATCACCTTGACTTTCAAATGACCTTGAAAATTGACTTTAAAGTCAAGATCATTAAAACTTTTGCATTTTACTTACCTGTTAAAGATACTTAAAACATTTATTATACCCAGGAAACTATGGCTTTTGAGTGCTTTTACTTTAAGTAAAATAAAGTTTATTTTAGTATCTCAGCCCAAAAAATTGGGTTTCGAACGAGTGTCTGTCCATCTGTCTGTCTGTGTCCTCTCTCTACATTACAGATAGGTATCCCAATCGAACTGACTTTATATTTAAATTTTTGCATAAATTGGGAGGTTGAAGTGAATTTGAGTGAAAATCGTCCAACCGGAAGTGGTAGCTTCGGGAACAAACAGATTTATTTTGCAAATACGTATCTCATAAAAATGTAAGAGTTAGAGAATAAAAAAATTTAAGAGATTTTCTTAATAAATTTCTCAAAATTCCCCGTTCGTAAAAGAAAGTAATGTGTTGGCCACACCTCAATTTTTTACTTTCTTTTACGTTTGTAAAATAAAGTTTAGTAACCTTGAGATTTTTGGAGAAATCCCTGATTTCGAAAAATTGGGTTCCGAAGTGGTCTGTCTGCCGGTTTGTCTGTCGGTCTTTCGTCGGTCTGTCTATCGGCCCCAGCGGTTAAAATAAAGTTTAAGATGCCACATTGGTAACTGATGCTACCATTTAAGGGATTGTGATAACCTGCAAAACGTGCACATTTTAGCTTTTGTAGAAACACGATTTAGAGCACCTAGAGCTAATTAAATATTCCACCTCTCTAAAAAGGAGATACAATGTACAACTATTTTTCCCCATCACAACATAAAAGTCCTTTGCAAAAAAAAAAAAAAAACATCACAAAACCAATAAAATTTTATAAAAGCATAAAAAATTGTGTCTATGACACACAATTTATAGGATATTACATAAATTGATCCTCTTTGTAAAAGGACACCGAATAAAAAATTGAAAAACATAAAAAACCTTTGCGCAAAATTGATTTGTGAGACAGATATGAGATATTAAATTACAAAAAAAAAAAAAAAAAAATTTGTAGGATCCTTTTGAATTTATGAAATTTTCCTTTTGATGCGCGATCAATTGAATTGGCAGGTACCTTTATGTTATGTGAAATGCTGCTATACACATGCTGAGAAAATATACAGTAACAAGTGTAAAAATAGGGACAATAGGAATATCCTTGTCAGATGAAATGTAGGATCGCAATGGAATTGAATTTTAAACTTCTATCCAGTGGGAAAATTGAAACGAGTCATATACATTTGTATTCTACGTTAAGTAGCCTTAAACTTACATGGATGAATTATGTTTGATATCATTTCCATTTATAGTGATAAAACCATAATTTTTGGAATTAGAATTCGAGCAACAAGATAAAAGAAACAATGCTGAGTATCATAAAATCTTATTACTTAGCTTGAGATTGTTGTTGTGCTTATTGTCTTCTATCTATCTAAAAGACTAAAGAGAAAGTAATAAAATAAAAGAAAGAAAAACTTTTTAAATGAAAAGTGGGTGGCTCTCGTTAACAACGAAAATGGACGTTGTCATCATCATAAAATGTTTTTATTTGCGACTTGTATTGAAGAAGACAAGGAGGTTTTATATTTATATACGAGTGGTTCGATTTGGTGAAATACATATCGTAATAAAATTAGGACTGACTGAGAATTTAAAAAAAAAAAAAAAACCAAATTAAGACAACTGTTGTTTATGTTATGTAGTACAAATAATTAGAAACTATGCGGGATTTTTATTGTATGTGTGCGTACTGTTTCTGTTCATAAAACACTGTATGGATATCGAATATAATGAGAAACGGTTAGCTGCATTTTATGATATGCATATGTATTAATGATGGTATTCTGGTTTTATTGTCTTGAAATTCTAAGAAAATATTTCCAGGTAGGGACCATTTAGGAAGAATCAAAAATACATGATCGTAATGTGGGTTTACTTATATGTAATTACATGTGATTAAGGGTGAGTCATTTTCATTATACTTCTGTTATTTTAAATCTTATGTATAGAGAATTACTCATAAAGCAAGAGTTCTATGTATAATAAGCTGGAAACGTGTCCTATTTATCCAAAGAGTCTGGCATGATTTCAAAATAACCTGAAACACCTAAACCGAATTGTATATTTGTACAGTTTGGAGGAGCGCGTAAAACCAGCCAATTGATCATTTATGACGATGTAAATTTTTATTTTATGAGAATCCCTCACCAAATACGAAAAAAATATTGAAATAACAGATTTGTTATTCCAATTTTGTTCTTAAGAATTTTTATCAGAAATAAATATCGTTGATGAACGTGTTAGAAATCCTACATCAAATTTAATTTTAGCAATGAGCTAACTTTTATTATAAAATATTTAGTTCTGTTAATTAATGTTGACAATAAATTAAAATTGCAACTCTATTTATCTAAGAAGATAAAATTGACTTTCTCAACTAATCCGAAGGTTCAAGGTTTTTAAATTATAAAATACATTTTGTTCTTCTCGCTAAGAATTTCTCAATTACTTCTTCAAGAATAAGTTCTTGCAACAGTTTTGAAAAGCTTGCTTCCATTGAAGTCGAAACGTCAAAAACAAAATATTTCGTAAATGTGTTTTGAACAAAATTAAATTTCCTGCGGAGCCTGTTTATCAGAAAAGCTGCGAGACTAGGGCCCGATAAAAGACACCCGTAAAGGCCATGATAACATATTTAAATAACACATAAAATATTTTATTCCCCTCAAATATAACAACGCTTTATATTCACCTCACTAATATTTAAAAAAAATTACTAGAATCGCTCAACTAATTTATTTCGAAATGTCATTCAGAATGTTCGTTTGTTTAAGTTGTTTGTTAATTTTTTTGTGCAATAATTTAACCAATCTCATTTATTTAATTATTCGGCGATTAAGATATTATTTTTATTGTATGTATTGTATAAAAGTGGCTAAGCCATTTGAATTAATTACGTAGTTCTCCGAGGTTCACATTAGGCTTCATATTCACGTATGTATGTACATATATTACAGAGATAAAATATTAAAATTTGAAGATACTCTTAAAAATGTTAAACTGTTGCAATACGAATACAATTATTTTTGTTAGGTTGGTATTACAATTTTTATTAATAATAAGTAGGCTTAGGATTTTAAGGTTCTAAAAATCAAAACTAGTTAATAAATGTAACTACACCCTGCGCCATTGAAATGTTCGGTTTGAATTTTTAAAGTAAATTTTGGAAATACCACCGTTTGCTTCAAAAGTAGATAGCAAAAATGATAGATTCTGATTATCAAAACAATTTTTACAATATTCCGAATATATTCAAATAAAAAGAACAGTAATCCGACATTTTAGACCTACATAACGTCGGATAAGGAATATTACCGCCCTACCTCGTAACAATTTGGTAGGTCTTTACAGTGTTTTTAACAAAGTTTTTTCAATTGAAAAATAGTTTTTTGTTGACAATTGGAATTTTTATTCAAAATAAGAATTAACAGAAATAAAATAATTCATCTCAACCAAAATATTTTGAGAGAAATTGAACTTTTTAAAATCAATGATTAATAACCCAGCCCTTGGTTTTTATGATGGCCTTAAACCCGATCAGCATTGAATTCTAAAGTTTGATTAAATAATATATTGTTATTTCTTCAAACCAGACTTTTTCTATAAGTTTTTTCCGCTCGTTGGCACTTTTCAGCTTGTAATTTGTAATCTTCTTTGAAATGAAGGACCAAATATTTTCAACAATATTGAGGTTAGGACTATTTCCTGTCCAGGGTAACGACTCAATCACCAAGCTATTTTTAAATTCGGCTACCTAAACAAAATAGACATTAAAATTAAGCATTCTTACTTCACAAATAACATCATTAACTCACGGAGAGTAATCGTCCTGGAAGAGTGAAATGCTGATGTATTGAGTCGGGTCCTCAATAGTCACGATTCAGGTTTCGATAATTTTTTTATATTTTCCTCCGTTTTCTGAACTATCCAGAAGGCATAGTGATCAAACTCCAAAGGCTGTTATGGCTCTCCAGGCCATAACATATGGTGAATTTTTCACTGTCGGCGAAATACATTCTGTCAAATACCGTTTACCTTTTCGCCGCCGAACCCTTGTCTTTACATCGGGTCCAAAGATATTGAATTTGGATTTATCCGAGAATATGAACCAACGCCAGTCCCTGGGCATTCAGTTTCTTCATTCTATTGCGAATTTGAGGCTTGTAGCTGCCATTTTTGCTGTCAGTAATGATTTTATCGCAGGTCGACAAGCATATAAACCAAGTTCCTTTTAATAGTATGAACTGAAATAGTGTCGGTTGTTGTTATTATAAGCTATCTTCTCAGCTCCAAAGCCGTAGCAAACCTTTGCTTAAGATCTAAATATCTGAAATTCGATTTGTTGAAACAGAAGTTCTCCTCTTTGCATCAGAGCCAAATTATCGTTTGATTTCCGAATAGTGCCTTAAAAACTTTCTAATTGCTGTTTGGCTACACTAAATTACTCTTGCAATTTGTGAATGTGTGTATTTTTTGCCTTTGCTTGCAAAATTTTGATTTTTTCGTTAGCATTTAATTTAGAGCGACACTTTCTAAAATTAACTCTTTGACTACTTAATTGAAATCGAACGAATATTTCATCCTTAGTTTGGTTTTAAATATCTAATAAGGCGTGAAATATGCTGAAAAATAAAAAAACAAAAAAAAAAATAGCGAATGAGATAAAATCTATGGGAGAATTGCACGAAATAGTAAATAATCGAAATCGAACATTTCAATGGCGCAGGGTGTATAATTGCAAAATATGTGGTAAAATATATATGGTGAAATTTTGAAAAGGAAACCAAAACTAGACCTTATCTTAAGAGGATTTCAATTCACTCATTAACAAAAAAATATCAAGTTTTTGGCTATAAAGTGGCTATAGCCAAACTATAAAGTTGGATAAACTTTTGGTCCACCACAATACTCCTCTTCCAGTGAATTTCATCAGAAATTTACGTTGTACGTGTCGTGAGTGCCGGTGTGGCGTTGGTGTGTACTGTCTTGTTAGTTATTACGAAATCTCGCTGTTACCGTTCTTCCCGTTCTCGTGCGTGTTGTGTTTTGTGTTCTATTGAGATCGAAAGAAACTTTTTGCGTCGGTACCTGTTTTTGTGTTGTGATTGTCGTATGTTGTCTTCCGCTGCGTGCTTTTGTGCTTCAGTGTTTTGAGTGCTTTTTGCTTGCGTGTTTGTTGTTTGATCGAATTGTGTGTTCTCTTGATGGCATGGTTTCAATCTATCAATCGATACTTTGGTGTTTTTATCCTGTATTGCTAATGTAAATGCCTTTTCAGCTCTCTCTCTATCACTTCATGTGGTCCGGTGTAGGGTGGTTCTAAATTTTTCCGCACCGCGTCTGTTCTTAGAAAGACATGTGTGGTGTTACATAAATCTTTGGCTATGAAAATTTTTTCGTTGCTGTGTCTCGATGCTGTTGTTGGCGTAATTTCTGCGAAATAATTTTGAAGGTTTTTTACGAATTCGTTCTGAATAATTTTGTTGCCTGAAGTCTGACCGAAAAATTGTCCAGGAATTCTGATTGTGCAGCCGTAGACTATCTCTGCTGAAGTCGTTTTTAGCTCTTCGCTGTACGTCGTTCTTAATCCCAGGATGACCGATGGTATAGTAGTTCTGCCCAGTCCGTCATTTTATTGTAGCACATAATGGCAGCTTTGATAATGCGGTGCCACTTTTCTAGCATGCCGTTGCATTTGGGATTGTAGCTTGTTGTTCTCCGGTGCTGGAATCCAAGTAAGGCTGACAGTTCTTCGAAAAGCTGCGATTCAAATTGTGCGCCTTGGTCGGTTACTATGAACTGCGGTACTCCAAATCTGGCTATCCAGTTAGCATACACTGCTAATGCGACTGTGGCAGCAGTTATATCCGGTACTGGAATCGCTTCAACCCAACGTGAGTAGCGATCAACTAACGTCACGCAGTATCGGTTGTTTCCGGAAATCGGAAGAGGACCAATGATATCAATATGAATTTCTGCGAAACGTTGCGATGCAACTTTAAATGCGCCGAGAGGTGATTTGGTATGTTTTGAAATTTTAGATCTTTGGCATGGTATACAGTTTTGAGTCTCTTTGTTTTTGAATCTCTGGAAATTGAGGGCCAAATAACATTTTTTGTTAAAAGTTTTACTGAAGCTTTTACGCCCGGGTGTGAAAGATTATGTAAAGTTCAAAAACAGTTTTCCGAAATTAATTGGAATGAACGGTTTTCGTATACCTGTTGATACGTCACAACAAATTGATTTATTTGTGTTGAACGTGAGGGGTATTTGCTGGAGTTGTATTTGCTGGAGTTGCAGAGACGTAGTTGAGTTATTACTAAGAAGTTCTCGGAGTTCGTTGTCATTGGTCTGAGCATCTGCTATTGCCGCATAATCAATACTTTCAGGGATAGAAATTTGATTAATGCGTGAGAGGGTATCTGCGACGACATTATTTATGCCGGAGACGTGTTGTATATCGGTAGTAAATTGGCCGAAAAAGTCCAGATGTCGAAATTGACGAGGAGATGCTTTTTCCGGATTTTGTTGGAATGCGTATATTAAAGGTTTATGGTCAGTGAACAATGTGAATTGGCGATCTTCCAACAAGTGTTTGAAGTGCTTAATGCCAGAGTTCTGCGTTTCGTTAAGTCGTACGGAGAAAAAGCTGAGCGGTTGCCAAATACTGTCGGTGTACTGCTGTACCATAGCCCCAAGCGCTGTATCTGAGGCATCCACCATGATCGCGAGTCGTGCGGATAACGATGGGTGTGTTAGCAATGTTGCCTCGCACAATTTCCTTTTGCAGTTCTCCAAAGCTTGTTCGACCTCTGCTGTCCACCTTCTTCTTGCTGTTTTTCGTGTATCCTTTAAGTATGTCGTTCAGTGCCATCTGGTCGGCTGCAGCTCCCGGAATGAAACGTCTGTAGAAGTTGGTGGTGCCCAAGAACCTCTTGATGCCATCAACTGTTTCTGGTCGTTTGAATTCCCTGCTGATTTGTACGCGGTATTGGTTCGGCAATATCCCTTGTCCAGTGACCGTGTGCCCTAAAAATGCAATTTCCTCTGCTGCGAACACGCTTTTATCCGAATTTATCACAAGCCCGTGTTCTCACAGTTTTTGAAAAATAATTTTTAGATGTTCTAGGTGTTGTTCGAAAGACTTTGAAGCGATTAGAATGTCATCCAAATAAACAAAACAGAATTTTAAACCGAAAAGTACCGAATGCATAAGCCGTTGAAAAGTTTGCGCCGCGTTTCTTAATCCAAACGTCATTTTTGTAAACTCGAAAAGGCCGAAAAGTGTGGTTATTGCTGTTTTGGGAATGTCTTCTGGTTCGACTGGAATTTGGTGGTACGCCTGGACAAGGTCTAATGTTGTGAATACTTTGCAGCCTTCCAGTTGATACGAGAAATCCTGCAAATGTAGAATCGGGTACCGGTCTGGAATTGTTACTCTGTTTAGGGCGCGGTAATTCGCGGTCTCCACGTTCCGTTCTTCTTTTTCACGAGATGCAGTGGACTGGCCCACGGACTGCTACTTGGTTGATAAATTCCTTGCGCTAACATGCTCTCAAACTCTTCCCGTGCTAGCTTCAGTTTATCTGGAGCTAGTCGCCTCGTTTTGCAAGAGATTTGTGGTCTCTGCGTTTCTAGCCGGTGTGTGACGGAATGCTTAATCCGTGCCGTGCTGAGTCCGCTATTGGTAATCTCTGGATACTTTTTCAATAATTCTGAAATTTCTGGCTTTGTTGCTGATTTATTCATAATTGACAAAGTGGGGTTGTTTCCATTTGTGATGGCGCCCTTGCTGAAGCAGTTAGTTAATGGATCTATGATCCTTTGTCCTTTAATATCAACTAAGAGGCCCATGTGTCGCAGGAAGTCTGCTCCTATCATTGGCATTGACACGTCTGTGATGATAAAATCTCAACGGAATTCCCGTCGGAGCCCGATGTCTAGCTTCATCGCCTTTGTGCCGTATGCCTGCACTGGGGTGCCGTTTGCTGCGTATAAGTTACTCGTGGACACTGGATGCTTTGCCTCTAAAAATTCCGCGGGAATGACGGACACGTCCGCTCCAGTATCTATTAAAAATTTTAATTTGGAATGCCTTTCAAAAATTATTAGTCGGCTGGTTGATGGCCCATCAATGCCTGCCGCTAGCTTTTGATGGGGGTCTAAAAATTTGTTGGTTTCTCGGGTGTTTTATCATTGTAGTACTTACATACACCCTGAAATACATTTTCTCGCCTTCGCGCCGAATTTGAAATGGTAATAGCACTGATCAAACTTCTTGTTTATTGATTGTCGCGATGCTGATCTCGATGCTTTTCTCCCATGGCTGGCTCCTCTGGTCTCACTTCGAGAGCGCGAATCCTTTATGGTCGTGCATAGCTCGGCTATTACCCGTTATTTTGGTTTTCGCTGACTTGTGATCTCAACTAATAGTTGTATAGTACAGATTATAAAAACACTTTATTATGATCACAACATTTATTTACAAAAATTTTTAACAAATTTTTAAAAACTAATTATAATTTCGCCATCTAAGATGGCAAAAATTTGTTAAAAATTTTTATAAATAAATGTTGTGATCATAATAAAGTGTTTTTATAATCTGTACTATACAACTATTACTCGGCTATTACCCTTGTCAATTTCTCCAACCTCCTGTCTGTCTCGTCCTGCTCTTTAACCTGAGTGTTGCTTAAACTCCCTCCGGCTGCGCTTGATGTCGAGTTTGTCAATACATTGATATGACTCAGCGTCATTGTTTCTAGTCATAGTTTCTAGTAAGAATCATTTGAATCTGCGGAGGTAGTCTTTTCATCCACAGTTGCCTTAGGGTATTCTCGTCGAATGTTCCGCCTTCGTTCATCTTCATTTTGTTCAATAATTGCGACGGCTTTTGGTCGCCTACTGTGAGTCCGAGCAACAAATTATTTAATTTCGTTTTTTCTGACTCTAAAGATGAAATTGTTCTCCAATTTTCTATTCATTTATATTTAGACAAATCTTGGTTGTAATTTTTACTTTATTTGTAAACAAAATATCATAATATTTCTAGCTTAATTTTAACCGTAATTTTGTGATAATTTAATTTCGAATTCAAACTCAATTTTTAAATATATTCAAATTTTTAATCAAACTCTCGATTGGATTGAAATTGAATTTTTAGTCCAATCTAAACTTTCTTCAAATCTGGTTTTACCCCGTTCTTATTCTCCCCCGTCTAAATTTTTAAAATTCACTTAAACCTTTATTAAAGGCAGTCCGAATTCCAAACTTAAGTTTTAAGCTACAAGCTCATGTATTTGCTTAAATCAAATTGTAATTTAAACTCTATTTCTAATTTAAGTTCCTACTTAAGATTTTATTCAATTATGCATCTATTCTAAAACAAAAAGCATTCAGATTTTTGCTCGATTCCTTATTTTCTAGTTGAACTAAAAAATTTTTTGGAATCGTGTTTAGAATTTAAAATTACTCACATAAAATGTATTAAATATTTTTGCTAAAATTGTTTGCAAAATGTGTTTCCCAAATGCAATATAAAGAATATAATTTCTACATCTAAGTAGTTTAGACTTCAAGATAATTTTCTCTCTTTAAATTAATTTTTTCTCTGTCGAATGCATTTGACAAATTTAGACTAGATTAATGTTCAAAACTCCATTTATCAGCTTGTTCAACTTCGAAAAGAGTTTGGAACTAAGTTTCTGACTAAAAATCTTAATTTTTTTCGAACCCATTTTGATTTTAAAAACTAAGTTACTAGTCCACTATAGCACTCACATATTAAAAGAAAAATTACAATAATCAATTAGTAGAATACCTAAATTTGAGAATTCAATGAGCATGATCAAAATTACAATCAAAATTCAAGTACAGTTTGGAAGTTTAACTCAGTTTCGTATTAAAATGTCACTCAAAGTTTATTCAAATCCAGATGGAATTGTAATCTAATTTTATTCTGGATGAATCCAAGGTTTTATTCGAATAGCTCGATTATATATTGCAACCTAATTGCAATAAAAATTATGTTTAAATCTAGTTTAGAACACAAAAGTAAATCTCAAATTTTTGCTTAAAAACAAGTAGAATGTTCTAATCAATATCTAATCTAAATTTCCGAATCAATTTTTAACCCAAGTAACACTGTACAACAATTTATACTATTTGAATTCCATCCAAAATGTCGTTTAAACCAGAAATATTTTCTTAATTTCTATTTTAAATTTCACTCAAAATTTTGTTGGCGTTGTGGTTCGAATTGTAACTCAATTAGGGATTTTCCCAAATAGAATTCCAACGCCTACTGACTGGCGGCTAAAAAATTTCGTATGTAGTTTTATATGGTCAAACATGTGTTTGAATGTTTCTTTAATTTATTAATTTCGACTAAATTAATTTTAAAATTTGATATTTATTATTAATCGCAACATACTCATCTTTATTAATCATAAAAAAAAAGTACGGGGACATCCACTAATTTAGACAGGAAACTTGTATTTGTAAACATGATTTTACTTATTTTTGCATGTAAAAATAAAAAAAGTGTAGTCAGCGCTGCCCAAGCGTGGGGACAAATGAACTAAAATCGATTTTGGGAAAATCCCTCATTAAAATTGTATCTGTTTAATTTCAAACTAAAATTTAAGAATTTAACACCGGAGTTTTTTTTAAATCCACTCAATATTTAGTCAAGCCCTGGTTGGAATTTTTATTCATAGATTGGTATTCAAACATTATTTATAGGTCAATTTCTGCTGAAAACTACGATTCGATTTTGATTCATATTAAGATGTTGTTAAAATTTTCTAATTCAATTTTTAAATTTTTAAATCTAATTTAAGTACCTACTCAAGAATTTATTCAATTACCTTTGGGAATTCAAATTTTCATTCAGATTTTTGGTCGAAATTATGTTGACACTTCTCACGTAACAATAACATATTGACACTTCATCAAAATTCATGTTTGAATACTTAGATAATTTCATTTTTAAATTAAATTTAAACTTTTACCTAATTATTCTACTTAAAATTTCATTCACAATCATTACGTCCAATTCGGAAATGAAACTAATTTTGTTACCTTTAAATTTCCCTCTAATTTTGGTCAAATAATGCAGTTAGTAGGTAATTCCCACATAATAATAAAATTTCCATTCAATATTTCCATTTTGAATACGAATAGCTTTAAAACTGTTGCTCAATATATGGGGTAGAATTGTATTTGCTTCATTTTTATAGTTTAAGGAGTTTTAACTCTGTTTGATTCATTTAAATTCCGATGAATTCTTTTACATACATTTCCACATTTTGCCCTAATCAGATAAATGTCACAACGTGAATTATTTAATTTTTGATAAAGACACATACGTTAATGAATTAAAACAACAATCACAAAATCTGATTTTCTAGGAAAACTTCGGGATCGTCAAATAATTGCAGTAAATTATTTGGGATATTTTAATTTGACGTTTATTTTGTTCTTAAATTTATTAGGCCAAGGCAAAACATTTTTAACTTCTAAAAAAATGCTTGTTGGCCTAAATTTTAAATTTGGCTTATAAAATATTTTTATTTCATACTATACCGAAAATCAATGTTTACGTGATTGATTTCAGTCCGGAAAACGACTCATTACGGTACAGAAAAAGGTGTCCGGAAAACGAGCTATTACAGTACAGAAAAATATAAAACCAAACAAAAAAAAATAACTAGGGTAACTTGATAATTCTAGGGTAACTTGATCATGTTTTTACCATTGAGGTAGAACAATAGAGAAGTAATTTGTATGAAAGAAAAATGACATAAAATAAAATTTTGCATCTTTATCTAAACTGTTCAGAGCGATAAAATGAAAAGAAAGTATAAATTTCTAATATCTCTTTTTACCCTATGGTGTTTCTATGTGCATTTAAATAGATTGGCATAAAGTGAAAAATGATCACAACAAATCATCGGCAGTAGGGCGTGAACAAACGAAATGAATAAAGGAATAAACGAAATAAAAAAAAAACAAAATTCTTGTTATTACATTTTGGCACTACTACCACAGAAAAGAATAAACAGATATGGAAGTTCCATGTCAAGTATTTACATAAAAATATTCAATCTAAAAAATGTACTCCTGCTCTAATCTAACCAGTTAAGACAGGGAAAATATAATACAATAATATGTTTCGCTTCTCTTCTTTTTTGTTTTTTGTACAAAGAAGAGAAGCAAAATATGTAATATTGAATTATATTGTCTCTGTCTTAACTGGTTAGATTAGAGCAGGAATACATTTTTTAGATTGAATATTTTTATGTAAATACTTGACATGGAACTTCCATATCTGTTCATTCTTTTCTGTGCTACTACCATATCATAAGAAGGTGGATTTCAATAATATATAAAGTGTGTGTGTATAAAAAAAATGAATTTAAACAGTTTGCTTAGTATTTTATAGACGAACTTGTGCTATTGCGTATAGAAAGAGACAATTAAAATTTATATATTCTTTTCACAACTTCACAAATAATATTTCAAAAAGAAACAAAAATTATTTCAATAGCCATATTTTGTCATGCAAAATCTCTCTCTATTTAAAGTCCTACCTCAATGTTTTTACTTTAAAATTTAATTTTAAATGAAAAAATCGAATTAATGTCACATGTAGTATGAAATAAAACGTTGTACGTTACACGTACGTTAAATGGTCGTTACAGTACTCGTTCAAAATTCGTTCATAAACGTCGAACTCGTACGGTACCAATTCATTTACCGCCCTTGTGATGTAAATAACTATTACTTTATCAAACTTTAAGCTATGAAAATCGAATTCGTTGTTCTTCAAGAAAAATTAAAAATATTAATTGGAATAAATCATAAACTGTGTGGAAAAATCATTGTGCATTTTATAATGCTCAATGGTAAAACGTAAAATAAGTGAAAATATGTAAAAATATGTGGTAACATACCATATAGGGCTGATTTGCTTTTATTTATTCTAAAAAGAATAACTTTCCAACAAATTTTTGGTTTGAATTTCCCAACAAAAATATTTTTTTTACATAAGAATCCTAACGTTTTTTCTACTTTTATTTTAGTCGTATATTATTTGCCAATTGGAATTTAAGTTTTAGCTGTATTTTATTTGACAATTTACAACAATAAGCGTATTTTGTTGACCAAAATTGAATTCGAATTATATTGGGTTTATTTTTTTCCCAAGAAAATGGCCAATTTGATTTAATTATGGCAAAAGCCAACTTTTCGAAATAAAATATAAATTTAATATGTATTATGACCTGGTGGTAGGTATCATAACCAAATATTAAAATTATGTTTAAATAGGCTCAATTTTTTTTTGGGTTAATGTGCAGGGATTTATCCTATCCAATTGAATGCGTAACTACTTCTGTTGTCTACACCAGTGCTTCTCAAACTTTTTCATACTGCGGCCTCCGAAATCGGAAAAATAAAATCCAGGGCTCCCAAAAACTGTATTCAATAATAAAGAATTTACAGCTAAGCATTTTGGGAATTCCTGTTTAAGGATCTCAGATTTCCCGAGCAGCTTATCAATAGTAATCTCAAAATATTCCTTCAGCTTCATCCGATTTGAAGGATTAAAAAATGTATAAACACAAAAATTCTATAATTCCAGAAAATTATTAAACATTTTGAAAAACATAAAATGCTTCGACATAAGGAACTATTAAAAATTGGATGTAACTGTAAAAACTCTGGAACTAAATATTATAACTACTAGACATATGAGTGGAGCAGAACAGATAACAAAATGACTATCTAAGGTTAAAGCACAAATTAATATATACAGATGCTTTATGTCTAAGAAATTTATGAAATTTTACAAAATCACTGATAAAAGCGACAATTGCGTGAGTAAAAAAAGAAGTTTGCCATGTAACCCATTGTCTTTGCTAAGATGGTATAAATCTTTACTATTTATAATTATAATATTCAGTGTCTGCATCTAGCGTAAATATTATTCGTTTTGTCAATCTTTTGTTCTTGCATAGCTCTAACCATTTTCATGAAAAAACCCGATTCATATTAAAACTGAAATAAACGAAGTGCACGTATGATTTGCTTTAAGTATGTATTTATTACATCTATAGTACGCATATATACAATACATACTGTAAGAGTAAAATATGTGCCTAAAGGTACATATCACTTGAAATAAATAAATATTGAGTTAGGTTCATAGGGTAGAAGAAAGAGACATAAATGTTATAAAATGAATAAATAGTTTCTACTTCCGAGGAAAGAAGAAAGAATGAAATAATAGAAAAAGTAGGTTATATATACAAGTTGATAAGCATTAATATAGAACGTTTCCGGAAGGACATGAATACAGCTTAATATTTTTTGTACTGCGTTATAATATATAATTAAAAGAATTAAAAGGTGTTTTATTTTATACATATCGAAGGAAAACTTTTGTGAAAGAAAAAGTTTTACAGTTCAGAAGTGGGATACACAATATATATGTGCAATAGTTGTTATAATTATTAAGATGTCGAGAGAATTAAACGTGAGAGAATTAAAGAAGGAATTGGCTGCACGTGGTCTTAATACAGACGGCAAGAAAGAAGAATTATTACAACGATTGCTACGGAGTGTAATGGATGATGCACAAGATGAAACAAGAAGTGAAGATGCGAGGATAAATATATCGAGCAAAAGTACACAAAATATGGAGGAAAAAGAACAGGAACATCGTTATCAGGCGGGATATGATAACATGAGGTTAACAATTAGAGATGTGATAGACATTTTACCCAGTTTTGATCCAACAGATGAAAGCGGATTATCATCGGAACAATGGATACAGCAGGTCGAAGCGTTAATGGATACGCATAAGATAGATACCAGATTGGTTATTTTAGCGTCGAAAGATAAAATGAAAGCATATGCCAACAAGTGGTACAAGACGGTAGGGTGTAGTGTAACGTGGAACGAGTTTAAGCGTGAATTACAACGTAATTTTAAAACGTGTAAAAATCAAGCAGAAATACATGAAATCTTAAGGAAGAGAATTAGAAAACGGGATCAAGGGTTAATCGAGTATTTCTACGATATTTGTGCAGTAGCGAAAAATTATATAAGTGATGAAAGTACCATTTATTATATAATTCAAGGGATAAACGAATTTAAACTTAGTTGCACACTTAAAACAGTCCGGATAAGCAGTTTAGATCAGTTAAAGGATCATATTGAATGGTACGTTAAGATGAACAGAGAAAGTGAACGGAAAAATTGTGAAGTGAGTGTATACAAAAGTGTGGATAAAGCGGAGAAAATAAACCTAAATCCAAATGATAAAAGTATACGAGAAATAAGGCGTCAACAATGTTATAATTGTTTCCAGAATGGACACATAGCAAGCAAGTGTCCATTACCGTTACGAAAACCAATTTGTGAAAGGTGTAAAAAGATCGGGCATAAAAAAGATGAATGTAGAGTTAAGTTGAATACGATCGAAGAAAATAAAAAAGTGTATCAAATATCCGAGGCGGCAGAGGTATATGAAAACCAGGATACGAACGAATGTAATGAAATAGAGGTGGATGAAACGAGCCAGGTTGCAGTCAAGGTGATTATGGACAACCGATTAATCAACACCAAAGTACTAGTAGATTCGGGAAGTACTGTGAGTATCGTAAGGGAGAATTTAATTAAAGAATATAATTATAGTTGTTTTTCTGAAAATATGCCAAATATAACAGGCATTAACGAGAGTAGTTTAGTGATTTTGGGCGAGATAGAAACGAAAATTATAATTAGTGATAAGTTATATAAGGTAAATTTATTAGTGGTATCAAATGAAACCATGGATATAAATGTCATTTTGGGAAGGGATTTCTTGAGTATAAATAGGATTTTAACTGTGAGAATCAAACCGTCAATCGCATTCGATCTTAACCTTATGCAAGAAGTATCTGCACTTGATGAACAGGTAATGTTAATTGAAGCTAGAGATGAGGTTAGTGTGGGTGATACGGTGGAGACAATAAAATTTAGAAACGAGGTTTCAAATTTGTTTGAAGAATGTTATGTAAAGGGTGAAAGTAAGGGAAACGAGGCGGTTAGGTACGAAGCTGAGATTAAGCTGAAGGAAAAGAAGGTAGTCAGAGTTAGGCCTAAAAGGTTTAGTCATTACGAAAGAGTTGAGTTAAGGAAGATTACGGACGAGTTAATGAGAACAGGGATTATTAGGCATAGTGAGTCTGCATATACAAGCCGGGTAGTGTTGGTTAGAAAGAAGAATGGTACATTGCGAATGTGCGTAGATTATCGGCAGTTGAATAAAATAGTCGAGAGGATATGTTACCCTATGCCGATAATTGAGGATGTTTTGGTGAGACTTAGCGGGAAGAAGTATTTCAGTAGTTTGGACTTGAGGAATGGCTTCTACCATGTGGATTTAAAGGAGGAATCTAAACAATATACGGCATTTGTAACTGAAGAAGGACAGTTTGAGTTTAATAAATTACCTTTCGGGTATACTAATTCACCTGCACATTTTGTAAAATATATACAGATGGTTTTTAAAGACTTAACAGACAATAATAAAATATTAATATTTATAGATGATATACTGGTTTCAACTGAAAGTATAGAAGAACACTTGGATATTCTTGGGGAATTGTTTAGGAAATTAGCAGAAAACAATATAAAGTTACAAGTCGCGAAGTGTAGTTTTCTTAAAACGGAAATTGAATATTTAGGATATAGTATAAGGCAATCGCAAATAACTTTAAGTAATAAACACATAGAGACTATCAGTCAATACCCAGTGCCAACGGATAATAGATCTTTGCAACAGTTTGTAGGTTTAGCCAGTTATTTTAGGAAGTTTATCGAGAATTTTAGTCGGATAGCATCGCCTTTATATGAATTGTTAAAGGTTCGGGAATTTGAGTTTCAGAGAAAACACTGGGATGCTTTTAACAAATTGAAAGAATTGTTGATAAATAGACCGGTGTTAGCGTTGTATAATATAAAAAATGAAACCCAGCTTCATACAGACGCTTCGTCGTCAGGGTTTGGGGCTGTACTACTGCAAAGGCAGAATGATCAAGAATTACATCCGATAATGTACTTTAGTAAAAAAACTACAGATGTTGAAGCGCGGCTTCACAGTTTCGAATTGGAAACATTAGCGGTGGTTTATGCAATTAAACGGTTTAGACCATATCTATTCGGTATCCATTTTACGATTGTTACCGATTGCAATGCACTTAGATTAACGTTAGCAAAGCGCGATTTAAATTCAAAGATTGATCGATGGGCTTTGTTTTTAGAGGAATATAACTTTGAGGTTATACATAGATGTGGCGAAAGGATGAGGCATGTAGATGCTCTTAGTCGGATACAGATATATTATCTAGAGGTTAACGAAAAAGATCTGTTCTTGGAAAAAATTTATATTTGTCAGATTGAGGATAAGGTTATTCAAAAAATTAAAGTTCAGGTCGAGAATGGGAAATTAAAAGGGTATGAACTCCGAGAGGGTATTGTATATAGGAAGGACAAAGATAAATTACAATTGCTTATTCCAGAAAAGATGATAGATTCGGTTATTTATAAATATCATGATAAAATGGGTCATTTGGGATATGACAAGGTTAGCGAGATGATTAGAAGACAATTCTACTTTGCCGACATGAAACAGAAACTAGTCAATCATGCTGAAAGTTGTATTATATGTATTGCATACAATCCCAAGCCAATAAAAAAAGAAGCACTATTAAGGTCAATTGAGAAAGGAAAGGAACCATTTCAGACGGTTCATTTGGATCACTTAGGACCTTTAGAGGTAACAAAACGGAGAAATTTATACATATTTTTAGTGGTAGATGGATTTACTAAATATATAAAGTTATACCCTACAAAAACTACCAACACGGCCGAGGTATGCAATCATTTGATAAACTATTTTTCGAACTACAGTGTTCCTAAACGGATAATTACGGACAGGGGTACCGCTTTTACGTCTCATAAATTTGCAACATTCATGCAAGAACATGGTGTGGGCCATGTTAAAGTAGCGACGGCTTCACCCAATTCCAACGGACAGGCGGAAAGATACAATAGAGTATTGGTGCCGATTTTAGCAAAGTTAGTAAACGAACGCGAGGAAGAATGGGACAAGTTGTTAGGTGACACTGAACACTTATTAAATAATACGGTAAATAAAGCAGTTAATGAACTTCCTTCAAAGTTGCTATTTGGAGTAGTACAAAGAGGAATGACCATTAAGACTGTTGAGAATATACATAGCCAAGGTGATGACCGAGATTTGGAAAAAATTAGAGAAGGTGCGAAGTTAGCTATTGAGAAGCAACAGGAGTATAACAAAAGGTATTATGACAAGGGAGTTAGAAAAAAAGTCAGTTATCAGGAGGGTGACTTAGTTATGATTAGGGAAACGTTGCAAGTGGGACAGAATAGTAAGTTAAGGAGAAAGTTCAAAGGACCATATCGTGTTTCGAAAGTATTAAATCAGAATAGGTACGTGCTTAAAGACATTGAAGGGTATCAAGTTTCGGCTAGACCATTCGGTGGTATATTTGATAGCAGAACCATGCGTTTGTATTCAAAAAGTGTAGGTCAGGGGGAGAAGGTGGAGAACGAATGCGATATAGAGATCTCAGTTGGGGATACAACATATGATCAGGAATTCCGGGATGAAGAATATTTAGATGAGGAATACGAAATTGAGTATTTGAACTCTGAAGAAGAAATTTAATATGATGGTATTATATCTATGGTTGATTTTTATTTTTGTTAAGTAATATTAAGAATTAATGTATTAATTTAAGTTATTTTTAAGTGACAATAAGTCAGAAATAAAAAAATAAAAAAAAAATAAAAAAAAAATAAAAGTTATAGCGAGGGCGCTATATGTAGTCAGATTGGACGAGCTGTAAGAGTAAAATATGTGCCTAAAGGTACATATCACTTGAAATAAATAAATATTGAGTTAGGTTCATAGGGTAGAAGAAAGAGACATAAATGTTATAAAATGAATAAATAGTTTCTACTTCCGAGGAAAGAAGAAAGAATGAAATAATAGAAAAAGTAGGTTATATATACAAGTTGATAAGCATTAATATAGAACGTTTCCGGAAGGACATGAATACAGCTTAATATTTTTTGTACTGCGTTATAATATATAATTAAAAGAATTAAAAGGTGTTTTATTTTATACATATCGAAGGAAAACTTTTGTGAAAGAAAAAGTTTTACAATACATATTTAGCTTTTAGTGCTTATGTATTTTACAATTCGGTTTTTAAAGAAATTTCCGTAAATTATTGTATGCAGGATAAAAATAAAACAAAGAATACGAGTAGGGCTAGGTATGTACATATGTACTCACTTAACGTATTCTGATTTATAATTTATTTGAATTTTGAATATTCAAGATAAATCTGTGGCCACAAGGAAAAACCGCAAACTCAAAAATTCACATTTTTCAGGAAAACGTTTTTAAAATTAAGAGTTACTTAAAATCGTATGAGTTTTTTGAATACTTGTTTTTTTAAATGATTATTACGGTTGTTTGTATAGTTGCTGGATTATTATAAAAAATTGATATAATATGAATTCGAATATAGAAATTTCAAATTTGAAATAAACCGTAATATGGAATTACTCGAGTTATGCCGTTTTTCCTTGTGGCCACAGAAATATTGTTGTTGTTGTTACGAGAGTAAATTATAATCTACGTCTACTTATATACTCAATGTTGTTACTTTTTCCGTGATAACATCATTACACCTTAGAGCCTCATGTTCAGAAAGCGAGCGACTCCAAATGTTGCCCTTAGTCGTGGGCAATTACTCATCATCATCAACAATAAGCATTACCTTTAAATTAAATATACATTTGCATAGTTTGGTGCTTAGGCTTCATGCCTCACGTATGTATATAATATATTGTCTTATTTCGAGTGATTTAAAATGCTTCAACTAGGGATTGCAATCCCGCTTTTCGATAATCCGGTAAACCGGTTTTACCGAACAATTTTGATTTTAAAATAACCGGTAATTGTCGATAATTTTTACCGAAATAATGTCGGTAATTTTTTTTTTTCGTATCGCAAAAAAATTCAAGTTGCTCTTTCTGTATGGATTATTATACGATTTTCAAAGTTTTTTATAATAAAGGTCCAAATGAGACACACAAAAATAAAAAATAATTTTGCAAAGACGCCATGTTTGTTTTCTGTCATTTCATGTCATTTTCTTGGGTTGTATGTTTGCCATTTATCGTTATGGAGTCGTATTCGATTGAAGTTCGTGTTAAAGTTATTCAAGAGCACTACGAAAGAGCGGTTACAATCAATTCTACGCGATACCATGCAATATTAACGAACTAGTTTTTGCCTCTGCTTGGTGGAATCGACTTGGGTGATGTTTATTTTCAACAATTCGGTGCAATTTGCCATACTACTCAAAGGTTCTTCGAAGATCGTTTAATTTCGCGTCGCGGAAATATGAATTGTCAAGATCATGCGATTTAACGCCATTAGATTAATTTTTATGGGGATTTTTGAAAAGCAAAGTATACGTTGATAGTCCAGCCACCATTCAAGACCTAAAATACAACATCATTGCCGAAATAAATGCCATAGCAACATCCTTACTGGAAAATGTACTCAAAAATGTTGACCATCGGATCGACGTCTGTAAATCCAGCTGTGGTGAACATTTGAGTGATATCACGTTTCATACATAAATGGCACCGATAATCCTTCAAAATAAAGTATCCAATTTGATTTAAAAATAAATAAGTTTTAGTTTGCGTTTATTTTCCTGCGTCTCAATTGGATAACCCTTTAGTAAATAAATACGATTACAGTTTATATTATGAATTTATGATGCATGCATAATATTGTCTTTGTCGATCCATTTGATGATAGCTAGCAAGGCAACATTTAGCAGGGTAGAAAATTACAATGTAAGTTGATGAACACACTTCTGGTCTCTTTAGTGCTTTACTACTATATACAGTTAGAAATTTCATTCGTTGTTTCACAGTCTCCTTCAACGTTAATTCGGAGGGTATCGTTAAAACAATGGATTAACTTTGAAAATACTTGTAACGACAAACACTTGATTTCCAATTTCAACGTTTGATAAAGTTTCAAGGTTCCATCAACCATGCGCATTGGCGATAGCCAACTAGTTTTGAAGAAATCTAAAACTAATTGATATTCATTTGATCAGTTGTTTTAAGAAATTCTTTAAGTACAGGTACTCAAACGTTAAATATTTAGCAGTAGCCATATAAATCTACTTATATTGATTTCGAATCAACCGGAAGACGATCAACTGATGTTTGTATTGTGCGACAACTCCAGCTAATTTAACCAAAACTATGCTTTTACTCAAGCCCGGCTCAAGCCAGATCTAAACCCTCTAAACAACGCCAAACTCGACAGCCAGCTCAATCCCGAAATCAACTCGATTCTAAAAACTACATGCTTACTGAACTCAACTCAGCTCAATTTTAGCTCACCAGCGGACTAGTCAACTCCTATATACATATAATCTGTTTCCAATACTACACAATATATACATATTTACATATGCATAAGTATATAAGTTAATATAATTTTGTTAATATATTCCCAATAACGAAATTTACCGGTAATTACCGGTAAACCGGTAATTCAGCTAAAAAAATACCGAAAACCGGTAATATAAAATCTCGGTAATTTTGCAATCCCTAGTTCAACCATTCAAACGATCATAAGAATGATTCTCGGTCCCATTAAAGAGGGAGCCACGTACAGAATACGAATGAATCACGAGATCACAAATGATATCGATAAAGTTGACATCATCGGATTCAGAAAATCGGCAAGGTTAAGATGGCTTGGGCACGTACTTCGTTCGCAAAATCAGACCACTAAACAGGCCTTGGAGTCGGTGCCACCTATCCGATGGATCGACGACGTTGAAAGGGGCCTAAATACACTAAGTCACCGTGTCTGGCGTTTTGTTGCTGAGGATCGAATTATTTCGAGGAGCATCGTTGAGGTGGCCAAATCCCTTCATGGAATTGAAATGAAATATTACTTAATTAAATGTGTTTAGCAAGATCGCCATGAAATAAAATATGTTTGATTTTTATTTTTACTAAATTATTTGTACTAAATAGAATAGAGGATTTTTAATGGATCAAGGTAGAAGAATTTTAACCATGTTCTTTTGTCCCGCAGATCAGGTTTTGTGATCTGAAATTCCTATTCATGTTCATTGTAGAATAAGAACATGCCTACCTAAATCCTCGTAATTGTGAAATTCATATACACATCACATATCTTACAAACACCATTAACAGCGCAGAAAATAGATTGATACCTATTGATAATAGGTAGATTCAGAAATTTGTATGCGAGGAAGTAGTTCTATTCATAAGAGATATTTATAGAAGGGTCATAAAGACAAGCTGTGCCTGACTTTTCATTATTCTAAATTTCGACTTTTGGAACGTCAACCGAATGTTATTACTATTTGACGGAAATAACTATAGGAATGCTGTTGAATTTTCCTTTCTTTCCATTTTGGTTCGCGCGCAAGTTGATTTACCATGCTAATTTGGTTTTTTGAAATTTCTCAATATTTCGTACACAAATATTATCTACAAAATATTAAATTAATTTATTGGGGCTATAAGAAATTCTAAAGACTTTCAAAGTCGAACAGAATATTTTAGCGTTGGTAAACTAAAGATTGTCTCTCTGTTCGACCTAAAAGTTTCTCCAATCCGTGTTGCATATAGTCGATCTAATTTGCCATATAATTCCTAACAAAAAGTTGAAATTAAAATCTTATGTACAAAAATAAACTTTAATTAAATAAGACAACAATTTTAATTTTTTTGAATAATTTGATTAATTTTGATAATTTTTGAAAAATCTCGGATTAAACGAAACCTTCTCCTATTTATTTGAAACTATTTCTAAAATGAATGAAAATTATTCCGAATTGATTTAAACCCTTTTACGGAAAGAATGAAACTAATTTCGAGTGGAATGAAACTTTTTCCAAATTAAATAAATTTAAAAGCAAAAATTGATTTATGTACTTATTAGTTTTAAACTTATTTAATTTGGTTTCATTTATTTCGGAAAAGGTTCCAAACAATTCAAAAAACATTTATTTTAATTCGGAACAAGTTTCATTCATTTGAGAAATAGTTTCGCTTATTGGCGATTTTCATCAAATGTAGTCGGCGCTGGTTTTTATGTAAGCAAATGGAACGAGTATTGTCAAATTCATAACTGTTTGACAGTTCTCATCCCGTTCTATGGTAAAATTTTGTTCATATTGTTTTCACCAGATGTCAGCTACTTTGTTGTAAATCGCAAATAAAGTAAATAGTTTCGTTTATCCAAGTACTCTCTGAATAAAAATGACAACTAAAACGAAAAGGAACCTCGCGAGAAGACTTTTCGTTAGCCGTCTGGTGGTTAATAGCATAATGGAGCATAATTTAGTTTATTCAGAAATTTAGTCGAAAATACCGACATGAGGCACAGAGCATTAGGCGAGGTTTCAAGGCTCCCCAGGAATAACTCCACGGTTCCCTAGGAGGCCGCGGCCCCAATTTGAGAAGCACTGGTCTACACAATTGTATGATAGTGAGTAGTTGTGGGTAGATACAAGTATACTTGCGAGTAGTTTGCTTTCGCCAAAGGAAGACGCTTATTGTTTAGTTTGCCTACTTTACGCGACCTAATTTTTTTTAGTTCTATAGGTTGGCTTTGTGAAATTATGTTGACTATTTATTTGGCAATAAAAGTAGAAAAATGTAAATAAACCCTAAATAAACACTAAATGTAAATAAACCCACATACCAATATTTTATTGGTGAAAAAAATGTATTTCGCCACAAAAAAATTCAAAATGGTACCAACCTTTGAAAACCAATCGAATTCCAAACATTGAATTTCATGGTCATTTTATTTGGCCAAAATTGAATTCCAATTCCTTGGTCAAATAAAATACGACTTTTTTCTTCAAAAACAATAAAAAGTATTTTCTTAATACAACATCGCAAACAATTTATTTGAAACTTGCTTAGACTCAGTGCCATAGTAGCCGAAGACATTTCCGGTAGAGAAGTCAAAATCGGTTATGTGTTGATCGATTATAGCTTCAACTTTCCAACCGATCCGTTATTAATTGATTTCCAGTAGAATATCGAATAAGTATCTTCGTGTTTCGACTTTCAGAGTTACAAATTTCAAGAACGGCAATTTTCAAAGTCGCAACCACGAGAAAACCCGATTACGTAAGCGTTATTACGAGAACTCGAAATGTTTTATATAATCACGTTTTGCCGCAATTTCGCAAAAAAATCTCGAACTAGTATAATGTTTACATAATTGAAGACCAGGCATCTCGATTTTCGGGATTGGTGATTTTATATTATTTATAAATAAAATTAATTTCATAAGATTTGTCTCGAATTTTGAGGTTGACTTACGTCATGTTACCGACTTAAAGGTACATCAGGATTTTGGATATTATAAATGGATTTTTCGAGGTCGATACTCTGTTATTATTCGAATGAAAGAAATTTTAAAATTTTATTTCAATTTTTTTTATCTAAATTTTTTTTTCTGATTTGCTTCCTGATGCGACCGCACAGTGCGGCCGATTCCAAAAAAGCTGGCCAAAAATCAAAAACTCAATTAAATTATCTCAAAATATGTACTCAGAGGTTTTTTTGGTCGCTGATTACGAATCTGCAGTCAGAGTTGAAAAATTAAACTCCCTTCATCCCCTATTGACAACCCCCCTATTCATGAAACAGCCTGTATATCTTATTACAATCAAATTGAATATAATTTTCATGGTTATTTGGGTCGCTGATTACGAATCTAAAGTCAGAGATTTAAAATTTAGCCCCCCTTCATCCCCTATTGACAATGCCTATTCGTGAAACAGCCAAATTTCGATGTCAAATATGGACCTTACTCTGGTCGACCAATCACTGAAAAGTCGATGAAATCTTCCGATGATGACCGACACATAAACAGCTATAACATTGCTAAGGCTGGATATGCAAAGAAGCTCATTGTTTGGATGCCGCAGGAATTGTCGATGAAAAATTGCTACTAAAACGCAACGAAATCGACCCACTTTTAAAGCAAATAATTATTGACGATGAAAAATGGGTAAAATTCGAGAATGTTGTTCGAAAAACATTATGGTGTTATGCTGTTTGTATAGTGAGATTAGAAGGGAGTAGTGCATTATGAGGTTCTAGAACCTGGTCAAAAGATTGATTCTAACCTCTACTGTCGGCAATTAACCAGATTGTAGCAAGCAATTCAACTGCCAGAATTAATCAATAGAAAGCTTGTTGCCTTCCATCGCAAGACAACGCCAGACCACACACATTTTTGATGACCCGGCAAAAATTGAGAGAGCTTGACTGGGAAGTTTTGATGCATCAACCGTACAGCCCAAACATTGCACCCTCTGACTACCATTCTTTTGGATCTCTTTTGCTTCGAAAAAGGATTGTGAAAATCAGATGTTGATTCTGTATTACTTTTAACAAGCGCTTGTTTACTATTTCCGTAACAATGTTGATGCAATTAACAAAGGTAGTATTGTAACGAATATTCTAGAGCAAGTAGAAGAAAATATGATCTTCTATGAGTGATTCCTGAATGTTAGACATGTACTTTAGCCAATGCAATGGAAAACAAAACCCATCTAAACACTTTTTATTTATAGACTTTTGACCAGCTTTTTTCGATTTCGCCGCACTGTGCGACGTCGCGAAATTAATTTTTTGGAGGTGTCATCAATTTGATTGCTGCATTTAATTAAATCTTTATAATTAGCATTATCTCCCTCATTCTCTACTTTGTTATTTGTATACCTTAGTTAATGGTATGTACTGACCGTTGGTCCATATTTTATTAACCGATTGTGAGATTGGTTCGAAATATGTTAATGAAATGGTTGATTGACCCCTAGAAATAACAATCATAATGATTCGAGTTTGTGTTTTGAGGCTATTCCGTTAAATTTAGGAGCGTGTAGCATTGGGCTAGGTGAGCCTCTCGTAATCCGAAATTATGAGATGTTTTGATTAATCTAGATTTCCGAGGTTGCCTAGCGTTAAGTGTTTTGGCATCGAAGTTATTCAATATTTTCGAGATTATACAACGTCTTCCAGTTATTTTTCCGAGAAAGATGTTATTTTGAATTGTTTAGCATTGAGAATGATGCCTTTTTATTACAGATTATTAGTGATTTATTGATTTTTTAATATTTTTAACAATTCAAATTTTATTCGAGATCTTCGTAAAATTTTAGAATATTTCGAGAATATCAAGATTATCGAGCTTTTCGAGATTATCGGAGTCTAATCGACTTTCTCCTACTGAGTGTTATGTAACAGATATTATTAAGGATTTGATACATTTTTTCGACTTTTTTATTGACATTATTCAATATTTTCGATATTATTCGTGCGATGTCTGCATAATTATTCAAGATTATTCGAGATTCTTAGTGATTTTTTAAGATTATACCAGCATCAGATCTTATTCGAGATTTTCGGGAAATTCGAGAATGTTTTTGTTATTATCGATATTTTTCTAGAATTCTCACATTATTCGAATTTTTCGAGGTTATTTATGTTTCCGATATTCCTCGAAATTTGCAAGCAAAAGAGTTGCTTCATGTTACAGAATTAATAATCTGCTTAGCATCAAGTTATTTAAAGTTCAGCTAAGCTTGGAGGATATTGATTTATGTACGTAGCTGACATTTTTAGAGAATATTTGAGACTATCCGAGTTCCTTGAAATAATTTTGGGTTATTCCGGATATTGTGAATTTGAAGGGAGCTTGGTATATCGAGATTATTTGATATTTACGAGATTAACATTGAAGATAATTGGAACTTTTGATGATGTTGATAGTAATCCTTCGAAAATTTATATTTAAGCGTTTTCTTTAAATTGGGAGGTCCTAGTGAATTTTAGTGAAAAACGGCCAACCGAAGGTTGCGACTTCCACGGGCGACATAATTTACAGAAAAACCATAAGAACAAAATGTTTAACAAAAATAAAAACAAAAAAAAATTAAAAATTTTACAAAATTTGCTTAATAAGCTTCTGAAAATTCTCTGTAGAAAGTCGGGTATTCTCTCATCTCAATTATTTTATCTGATGTTTATATTTTTTACCTCTGGTCGGTCGGATCATTTTAGAAAGTTGGTAACTTTACCTAACCAGTTATCACACACTGAAAAATACAGTTTTATACTAAACACAGTTTATCAACACAAACGTCAAATAGAACTCTCTATAAAACAAGAATTTTTCGTTCCTCTTAAATTTTGAATTTAATTGAACAATTGTTTTGAACCAAGTACCTTCTAAGGTCCATGGTGTGCGACTTGAATCCCTTTAGTCCCGTGCCTGTCTTTAGACATATAACAGACCAAAAGGTAAGTTTTTCTTCAATATATCGGCAGCAACAATTAAAAGTATTCCATTCGAGATGGAAATTTTAATTAGAAGTGGCGAGGTTGGGTACTTGAAATGGTGAATAATTAATTAGTAAATTACAATCGCACTTTAACCAACAGTTAAGATAAAAGCGATAATTTACAAAAATAAATTAAGATCTTTACATGCAAAGATACAAGAAAACCTAAGGTCAAATATGGAATTAACTAATGGCCTTTTTACAATTATATCTTGAGTGTGTTATAGTGTTCGTGCATTGATGATAAACCCCCACCTTATTCTCCTTAAGCGAATTACTCTGTAATGCCAGGGTATTATAATAAGCCTCAATCTCAGATACAAAATATCGAGAATATTTAACACTTAGACCTTCGCTGCGGACCACTATCATAATTACCCATTCAATACTACGTCTCAATTAGTCTGCTGGAATTGTGGGTGTCCTTTTCCAGATACGATTTTTAGTTAGCCATGTTTGGTTTAAAAGTTACATTAATAGGTAAATGTGTTTTGAGCAAAATTAAAATTTCTGCGGGGCCCGCATATCAGAGAAGTTGCAAGACTAGGGCCCGAAAACATGCAACCGTAGAGGCCGTACAAAATATTTAATTATTCACCTCAAATATAACATCGCTTTATATTCACCTCACTAATATTTAAAAAAAAATTACTAGAATCGCTCAACTAATTTATTTCGAAATGTCATTGAGTTCGTTTGTTTGTTATTTTTTTGTGCAATAATTTAACCAAATCACATTTAATTAATTATTCGGCGATTAAGATAATATTTTTGTTGTACATATTGCGTAAAAGTGGTCAAGCTGTTTGAATTAATTACCTGGTTCTCCGAGATTCACATTATAGGATTCATATTTCACGTATCTAAATTACAGAGATAAATATTAAAATTTACGGATAAACTCATGAAAATGTGACCTGTTAAAATTATGTTTTGTTAGGTTGGTATTACATTTTTTTATTAGATTGCTAACATAAATATTTTTTCTACTTTTATTTTAGTCGTATTTTATTTGCCAATTGGAATTGGATTTGGAATTGGAATTCAATTTTTATCAAATAAAATAGCCATCCAATTCTTGCTTGGAATGCGATTGGTTTTTAAAGGTTGGTAGCATTTTAAATTTTATATTTGTTGAATTACTTCTTTTAATGAAACACCATTTGATAATACATATACGCCAGTTAAAAAGTGTGTTTATTCACAGCGAGTTTTTATGTAGGCTGTTTTTTATTTTTAAAACAAAAGCAGTGCTGCCTACTTTAACAAAAGAAAAGTATTGAACCGTATTGTTTTGTCATTAGATCCGCATGCTGATTCTCTGATGAAATATGTTCTAAAATAAAATTTGCCTACTCAGATTTCTCTCATACAAAGCCCCATCATATGTACTATTAAAGATCCCAATTTTACGACCAACCCACTTGAAGATCTTCTTGTAACTATTTCGCCTGCGTAATCGGCATTGCTGCTACTAATTTTGAATTTTCTTCATAGAGTAGGCCATGGCGTTATTTTCCTTTTAAATAATTTAAAATTCGCTTTACGGCATTTCAGTGCATTTTGTAGGCCTTTCTATATATTGGCCTTTCTATATATCGATTTAACACTTTCTTTGTATAGGCTTCCTAATGAAGAAAAATTGATCTCTCAAGAGTTGCTCGATTTCCAGACCCAGAAAATATTTAGCCTCACTGGACTTGCCTTTACATTAAATTTGGTTAGAACATCTTTAAACCGCTTGTTTCAACATCTTGATGCTTGCTTTAGACCGTAAAGACTTCGATCCAGTTTACAAACTCTATCCGTTCCATTCTCGTAACAAATGGCTTGCTGCGCAGAGATCGAAAATATCACTCGTAACACGAATCAAATCTAACTGCAGTACTAGATACTTCCATCAGGATGTTGTTTGATTTTGAAAGCCCACTTATTGTCAATAATTGGCTTTCCTGTCGGCAAATCGATTAACTGCCATGTGTGATTTTGGCTAAGTGATCCAATATCCTCATCCATTGCACTTTTCCATTCGTTCTAATTTTCACAGTTGAGAGCTTTCTTGTATACGAAACAGGTTAATCAGCAAACCTTGCTGGCCGCCTTTATCCTGTTCGAACTTGCAAATTGTGAACCTCTATTGTATTCTCTTGAGTGGAGAATGTGTCTTTAATAATATTTTGAACTACAGGTTTGATCTGATAAATTCACGGTTTTATTATTTTCATCTTGAGGCAAAATATTGTCCGCTTTAGTTTTATCTTCTTCGAACCTCGGTTTCTCAAACGTATGGGGTTTAAGAATCTTGTTCTCTCTGTTACAGTGTCATTGGAAACGTAAAATTTATCTGTAAATTTCGCAACACGAGAAATCCTGATTCGATCTTCTTGTGGATACCATATTCTGTAGCCCTTTGTGTGATCATCTTATCCCACAAAGAAACTTTTTTCTGCGCCTTTTCATCCTCGACACAACACTTCTTGACCGAATATCTTGAGGTCTGTAACGTCCGCATCCGCTCCCATCTACAGTTTATATGGTGTCATACCTTTCTCACTACTCGTTCCATTTTTATTTAGTAGGTGAAACACGGTGTGTACCTATAGCTTCTGCCCACAATTTTATTGGAAGTCCCTGTGCATGCAAAAGTATTCTTACAGCTTCGACTTTTGTTCGATTTTCGCGTTCTGCTACTCCGTTTTGCTGTGGGCTATAGACAACCGTCTTTTGATGTATATATAACCGAATGGAAAGGGAAGTCGATGCATTTTCCCTAGAACATATACACGTCACAGTAAACATCGTTATCTTCTTGAGTATGGGAGATTTTAATTAGCTAACTTTTCGTGCCACATTCGGAGTGATTCCTTCATTACAATGTGAGCTTCTTTTTCATTTGTAGGTATTATCACCTGAAATTTTATGTCATTTGACTCGATTTGTATAAACCTTTGTCGAGAGCGGCTCCTATACTGAGAACAGGTTGTATTTTATTTTTAGTATCAATAAAACGTCTGATAGATGTCTTTTCATCCATTTGTGTCCATCAAATGCTGCGCGATATTTATATCGCCTTTGCCATGTGAGAAGATATGCTCACCTTTACCCATCCGCACTGATGATTTTTGTTCAAATTTGACAAAATTAACAAACCACTCAAAATTATTTGACATCTGGTCACTGGCACCGGTATCTAAAAACCATGCCTTAGTTTCGGTGTCGAGACCCCGATTTTTTTTTCTTTCTATAATCCCTTGCCCAATAACCAGGTTTATTACAGTTGTATAGCGTCTTCCATTGTTTTCATGGCATTGTTCCCAAAATTTTTGTTATATAGGTTGTTTGTGGATTGTGTTTTCGAGCGGTAAATGCAATCCCTCTTCTGATCTGATTTGTGAATTGACTCGCATTTCTTCTATTGACGGGCTCGAAATTAGACTAGGCAGGGGTTTTTCTTCTATACATTAGTTGAATCACATGCACTTTCGAAATGATTGTACTGTGTATAAGCAATGTCATTAATATTTTAGTTAATATGAACGAATTTGGAATTTGTTCCCCCAGATTCGTAAGCCGATGAACTAGATCTTCTAATTTTGAGATGTGCATATTTTTTCGCCATTGCATACCATTGCTGCTGTATCATATACACACTTGCATCAAATTTTTGTACGTGAACCTGCAAAAGTTTGTCCCACATTTATTTGGCTGAAGCGTAATTTATAATGTGTAATATTTACTTGTTGATCCGTAGTTATCGTTGCAATTATTTTCTGTGCGAAGTTGTCCGTTTTCATTCATCCTGCAAGTTGCTTCTTGTAAACTGGCAATTCTTGGGTGTATTTCCGGTCACCACGTTCCAAGCATCACTGGAACTCTCTAAAATAAGAAATTTTTGTTCCTCTTAAATTTTGAATTCAATTTAATAATTGTTTTGAACCAAGTATCTTCCTATATAACGAATCGCCTGACAGGTCACATGAGACTGATCTATGTTGGTTAAAAAGAGATTCATGTCAAGTTAAATTCGAAAAAATAATTGGAAGAAAGCTCGAGTTTAAGACTAAAACCGCGTTTTAATGGTTTTGCCTTTTGTCGTTGTTGTGTGTTTCGATTTGACTCCGTTTATAGTGATAGATTGAACCCTATAACGTATTATAAAGAAAGCAGGTACTTCAACTGCTGTAAATTATGAAAATTTCTTGGGACGACTTGGATTCGATAAATCGACAGTACTGCAGTATAGGAGAGATTCTTGAATAGGCGAGACACGAAAAACTCAGAACTATAGGTCATTCTATTACAGTACAAGCTATTTTTACACGTATGGTCTACGGTTTGTGCCTTGAATCCCTTCAGTCACCAAAACATTAATCAGTGCCTATCTTTAGACATGTTCAATATCCATACCTAACAAAAGAGCCCAAAGCACAGTTTAAATTGCAACTCTATACCGCCGGCTAACTGAGTTGAATTTATTTTGGGGCTCTCAATTTGTTCCAATTTCCCATTTGGCAGTGCATCGTTTACATTGATTGGAATTTCAGATTAATGAAATGGCACATTCTAACTGAATTACCTAATAGATGATTGATTAATGATTTTCTAAAAGTTTACTCAAATTTAAATTCCCCATCATATATACAGTGCGACATTCAATCTTTAACCTAAGTGTTTCAATTAATAAGAAATAAAAAAAAAATCTTTAAATACGGCAAAAGAATATTTAGATACGAAGAAGTGACACTTTTAATTAATGATTTATTTACATTTTTCTTTTTTGTACGCGGATCAATAATAAATCCAAATGGTTGCTGTCGATCACAATATTTGTATGTAGATACAATTTTTTTAGTTTTTAACCCTTTCGTGTATCATGTGGTGTCTGGTGTCAAACTATAAGCATAAAAACATTAAATTTTTGTCGAAATTTCAAAAACACAAACAACACACACAAACACATATACATATACCAATCTATAAACAAAATATTATGAAGAAGTTCATCATAAATCATATTTTTGGTGGAAGAACACCCGCTGCGAATTTTTTTCTTGCCTTCTTCGTTTTGTTGGTTAAAATTTAATTGTTTTGTGTTGACACAATGATTTTTTTTTTTTTTTACAAACAACCAGATAATTTTTTTCGTTTCATGCGGTTAATAGAAATATGGCCATATAGATAGGCAAAGGTTAACGTAGGTCGTTTTTGTGAAACTGAACCTTTGCGACTTCGATGAAATCTATTAGTTTTTTTTTATAAAACCCGCACCCACAAAATCCACATCCATTTTAGCACAAAAATCATCCACATATACAAATTTATTACATAATTATAACCGGGGGGACTGTGGCAATCAATCTAATATGTGTGATTATAGAAAAATATTAGAAAATCCCCGTTTACGTTTTAAAGGTGTATTGATTGATTGTTAATTACAGTAATTTTTCCAATCAAAAATTCTCACCTAAACAAAAAAAATATTTGTTGTTGAGATTAATTAAATTTATTAATAATCACCTCCCTCTTGCAACCACTTCACAGTGGCGAAGTGATTTTTTATTTTTTTTTTGTGTGTACTCATTGCGCGGATTGATTGATTATATAAATATAAAGTCGAGATTACAATTTACATCGCGTTTTATATAAAACATTTTTTTTATTGTTGTTGTAGCTTTTCGCGCGATAACACGATAAGACTTGTGTTTTAATATCTTTTTTGTATACTTATATGCGTCTTATCGATGTATGTCACACTTTTGTTGAATTTTTTTTTTTTCGGTTTAATTTCACTTTCATGTGTGTTTAACGCTAATCAATCTTGTATTTTCCAGGTAAGTGTTTAGATTTTTTTTAATTTTTAGAAATAAAATGTAAAGTGTTGAGCTAACACTTTCGAGCTTCACAATCTAAACATCATCAATGGTTATTTCGAAATTTCAATTCACAATTTTTATAGTCTTGCTTGAAATTTGAAACATCAAGCAGCTTGTTGGTCATTAAAGGTAGCAATTGGAGCAACAAAAATCCAAAATGAGTTGGCCTCTGGCGCAATTTATATATTGAGCTACTACTTGAAACTTCAAACCGATCCGGTTATTTCAAATTTCACTAAATACTATTTTTTGTGAAAGTATTGTGGTCCCATTTAAATTACAAATTTGAAATTAAAGAGCAAAAAATTTGCTCAAATTTGCAAAATTTAGAGCAAAAAATTTGCTAATGAGCTAATACTTTAAATTTAAACAAAACTCCAGATTTCGGTTGAGTAAATCTTCAATCATATTTTAACCACAAATTTATATTCTTATTCAACAGATTTTAGGGCAAAATAATTCGCTAATATTGAGCTACTTTGTCGAATCTCTGGTTAGTTGTTTGAAAATCCAATTTGGCGTATTTCAATTGTCAAACAGATTAACTTTAATCACTGAGAAATACATAGCAAATCATTTATGTTAAATTTTATCAACTAACGATGTCTGATCAGATTTTAAGGCGGTTGTTCAAAATTCAAATGTGAAATTTATTTCATTTCTCAAATTTATTAAAAATCCATGGACTACTGTTAGTTGGCACTTTGGTGGCCCTAATTTCCCCGAAACAAACAAAAGCTCTAATTATCACGGCTTTAACTATATCATGATGCAGTTTTTATCAAATTTTTCAAAGAACATTTCTTCAAGTTTCAAAGCTTTCAAAAGGTTTTTATAAAAGATATGAAATGGAAAGCTACAAACTGAAAGCTCAACCAAATTAAAAGAAATCCCAATTAGACAAACTTTATGAATATGAAAGCTTAAATAATTCTGTAGTCAAGCTGCGAGTACTTTCAAAACAGTTTCCCACTCATTCGATCGTTGCACATTGCATAGCCCCAAGCTAGCAAGTACATATAAACTTGAAATTTAGGTCGCCCCTTAAGTCGTGTTCTTACAGAGGGCATAGTTTTGTGTGGATTTACTCTTTGAGCATAAACATTTTGTTAAAAATTCTAAAATACTCTTTCAATCCACTTCTAGAGCCAGCAATCTAAATTCCTAACCATATTGAGAGTTAAAAGAATTTCAACAAGCAATTTACTTAAAAGCTCTGAATGTTCCGATTTTAACTATACATATATATATATCTCAAAATTACATAATTTGAGCATTCAAAACCTCGATTTGAAAATTCAGTTATTAAAAAAAACTAGTTTAAGTTTTATAAACCTTCGAAATTCTAAAGAGTTTCTAATTTCGCCTGCGGTGTATTCGATACAAGCAATAAAAAATTTTAAATTTAAGAGCAGTATTTATTAAAAGCTCAACAAAAGTAAAACAAAATTCAATTAAACAATTTGCAGGATAAAAAAGCTTTCTTTTGAAAGCATTTAAAACATTGAGCTACTGTTTGATGGACGATCAGCTATTCAAAATTCAAATTCAATAAAATAAACTTTATTTGTGATATTCTTTATTTCTTTCTCCTCTTATCATCACATTTTAATTGCCAATACGGAGTTCGAGCTTTTAATAAAGCTTAAGGAGCTAAAACTGATTTCAGCTATGTTTATTTAATTTTTGTAAATACTTATAGCTAGCCCAAAAATGCCAACCTTATTTATTAACTGTAATTTGAATTTCTCCGAAATTTAGGACAGAACAGTTTTTCAAATATTGAGCAACCACATCAGAAGTCAAATTGGGCAAAAGAATTTTAAAATTAGAAATTGACCATTTTAGACAGTTACCTATACATAGAATACTATATAGTATACTTTAATCAATAATTTATGCCTGAACTCCTGGGAGTTTAAAGCAAATGGTTCTACTAAAATTGAGCAACTAATAATGAATAATCAGATTTTAACCTATTCGAACATACATAATTACACAGTGGTTTTGTAAATATTCAGCTGCTTTTACAAGTAACGTGTAAATAAAAGAACTTATAGATCACTTTTGTTAAACAATCTTAATTCAAAATTGAGCAACATTTATTTGCTTTGCATATTTCGGTTTGCCAATTGAAGCAAAAAAATTACAAGCTAAGTAAACTTCTGGAAGCACACTTGTTCACCAGGGTAGGCAATTTTTTGAATATACCTACTTTTGGTTTAAACTAGAAAACTACTGACACACCACGGGTTTCGTAACCAAGTTTATGGTTGACGTGCTGTAACTTTAAAATAAACATTTTATTTGACAATTCATTCACTTTTCTTTATTATAAGTTTGATAAATTGAAATATACAAAATGAAATTTGGTAGTTACTAAAATAGGTAATTAGTTTGAAAATGTAACAAAATGTGAAAAATTTAATCATTTTGAAAGTAAATTCAAACTAATTTTAAATTAAGGTTAAATATTCATGTTTCAATAGTATTAATTGAATATTACTTGTTAAATTTACTCGGAGAAGGTTTAGTTGTTTGGAAGGTGTTCCGCCTTCCACATTCTGGCCGGCTATAACAGCATTTAAACCTTATTGATTAATTTTCATGGAATTATTTTCAGAATGAAATGATGACTGATCTGGAGTTCCAAATTAAAATAAAGCCATGAAAGAACAAAGTGCTTCGCGATGACAGATCTCATCAGATTCAATTCTAGATCCAAAAAAACAGTTGTTTCTTCAATCAAAGAAGTGTAATAAAAAAAGTGCAGACTTTAAGAAAAATTCATTGACTAAAACCTGGTAATCTCTAAAAGTGCCACGTGAATTAGTACATAAATTCGAAATAACCCTTTTTTGGATTACACGTAAGCATAACAATAGCCTGATTTAAATTCCGTCTGGATTCATCAAGAACAAACCAAAATCCTTTGAATTCCCTACCCCCTACCTCTAAATATTAATGAAAATATCAATCTACATTGGTCAAACATACTGGTTCAATTGTTAATTTTTTAAACCGTATGTTTTACTTGTGGTTTAAGGCCCTTAATTTTTAGACAGCTTGGATTCTTTGCAAATTATGCGTCCACTATAGGAGCCAGCCCTCCAAACCAATATTTAACAATCAATATTTGAATGTCATAGTTTTTGAATTTTGATCACAATAAAAAATGCATCATGCAGTGTTTATGATGCTGTGTCTATATGTTGCTTTCGTTAGCTAAGTTTCATCCTAATTGGCCATATTCCAGAATTTTATCTAAACATAATTTTAGAAACCCATTTCCAGAGTACCGATTGAATTTCATCATACTCGTTTGTGAAATAGGCAAGTTCTATCATACTTGGTCATATTCCAGAACTTCATCTAAAAATCATACTACAATATTGGCCATACATACAGGGTGAAGAAAAAGTATGGAAACCCCTAAATATCTCGCGGATTTCGGTTAAAAAAAAATGAGCAAGGGTTATTCTTAGGTAATTTTCAACAAGGAATTTAATGGTGATCTTGGTTGTGACCTTGACCTTCATCTTCAAGGTTATTTTAAGGTCAAGGTAATTTTTTTATAGGGAAACCCCTGTTTTTGACATTAGATTCGAAAAGAGCAATCAATTGTACGTCCGAATATGTATTTTCTATGACCTCCCAAGGTAACCTGAAGGAATAATGATTTGCTATGAAAATTAAAAAAATTAATACCGACCAAACGGCGCAGTGGTTAAAGCTACGGCGGTTGGATCGGGAGGTACCGGGTTCGAATCCCTATAGGGGCGGGATGCAAAAGGGATTTTTCATCATCTGATTACGATCGGTGATGACGATGAACACATCTATGACCCCCTGTTGAGAGTGCGGAATCCATGGGCCGACCCACCTTTCATGTCAGTACTATAGGCTGGCATGAAGCAATGCAATGTGCAGGTGGTTTAAACAAAAGCGGGTCTATAGCCGTACGTCCTCGAGTTGACTGGCAACGGCGTAAGGTAGGACGTTAAAAGGGAACTGCGAAAGAGTTGGGAGTGCCTAGAGCCCCAGAAAAGATTGCAGAGATAAAGACAAAAAAAAAAAAATAATTCTTCATTTTAAAATTTAACTTTTTTGTTTTTTATAATTTTCAAAGCAACACAAGCATTATTACAATGTTCTGTATTTATGATTTTTTTAATTTTTTTTTAAATTTTCATTGAAAATCATTATTCCTTCAGGTGACCTTGGGAGGCCATGGAAAATACATATTCGGACGTACAATTGATTGCTCTTTTTGAATCCAATGTCAAAAGTAAGAGTTTCCCTATAAAAAAATGACCTTGGCTTTAAAATGACCTTGAAGACGACGGCCAAGGTCACAACCAAGGTCACCATAAAATTCCTTGTTGAAAATTACTTAAGAATAAATCTTGCTCATTTTTTTTGGACATACTCCGCGACGTTTTTAGGGGTTTCCATACTTTTTCCTCGCAATGTAAATTCCTTCAGATGACCTTGGGAGGTGATGGAAAATTATCCACAACATTTTACGCTAATTTTGAAAGAACAAAGAATCGCTTAGAATCTCAAAAATTTTAACACTTTCGAATATCTTCGGTGCCAAGCACCTTAACAACGGTAATGTAAACCCGATTTCGAGAATCTCGAAAAATTCATAAGAGCTTGCTTAACACTGAACCTTCGAAAATATCGATGTACCTATAATTAGGTAACATGGCGCAACGTCAAAATTTGAAAAACTCGAACAACCTTTATTAAGATAATTCATTTGTTTGGATAAAAATTATGAACCAAACCATTCGTAAAATTTCATTACCAAACTTTTTTTTCTTAAAACAGTTTTCAATTCTACGATAATCGATTTATTTCAATTGTTTAGTTCGAAAACCAAATAATAATTCGTTTGAAAGCATCTTTGTGAATTCTTAATCTGCGACGAAATCTCCAATAACAACTTTTTATGTGAATAGTTAAATCTCATAATAAATCATATGCATAAAAGCCCAAAAAGCTCGAGTTCGAAATTATAATGTTTTTCAAAAGAAACTTGGGCGAGGTCTAAAGCTTTCAAAATTGTTAAGATATTTTAGATAAAAGAAATCAAAAGCATTATTGGTTTAAAAGGAGCTCAAGGAAACTAAAAGCTTTAAGTTTTACTACAATTCATTTTTCAAGCTTTTATGTCTACGCGGCGACATGGAAATTGGTTAACAATTAAATCTTAAGATTCCTACTTAAAAGCTCATTAAATTTGAATGAAATTGCTTCATTGTGGAATTAATTTACCTTTTGAGCTTTTACCTTAAACGTATTATTTCACAAGGAACTTATTTAAGTTATAAACCTTCAAATTCTAAAAAATTTCCTGATTCGCTAAATTGTATCTCAATGGAATGAAAAGTTTTACTAAAAGCTCAATAAAACTAAACAAAAGTTCAATTAGACAATTTTCAGAATATAAAAGCTTCAAGTTCATGATAGAACAAAATATGGTTTGGTTGGGGACAAAGCATAGTATGAAGTTTTGAGTAATTTTTATATCTCCCCCTCTAATTTAAGCTCTTCATTATATGGTTGGTTAGAATAGTTTAGAGGATTGGTAAATTAGTTTAGAGTTTTGGGGCTTCCTTCACATTATAAATTGGTTAATTAATCTCATGAGCTTTTAATACTATAATGAGCTTCCAACATTGAAGTTTGGTTTAGTCTAACCTTACTATTGCATATTGCTTAAATTTTATGGAAACTCGTGAATCTTATTTTAACCAGCAAAGCTGGTTTAAGATTCATTTTGAGTGGCTAAGTGTATTCGTTTAAGTTTAAAGAAGTAAATTACGAGTTATTACTTATTTATTTGAGAAAAGTTTTACCTCTTCAAATTTATTCAATGATCTTAAAAAAAGCTTTTGGCAAAATAATATAAATAGCTTAAAGCTTTCGTTAGACAAATCACTTCTGAACTTATTAATTACGTTCAATCATTCAATCCGAACTTACCAACTTAATTCATTATCTGCGTCGATCCACATGTAAATTAGGTTCAAGATATCGCCGCAAGTGTGTTGTTTCTTAAATATACACACATAAATCATAATATAATCGGCTACTTAATGTCCACAAGAGCATATGCGGTTTATGGTCCTTTGATTTGTACATAAAAAAAAATAAAATTTAAATCGAAAAAAGAAATTTAAACCAAACAACATGTACATACGAGGCGAGAGGAAATTCGAGTGGTACGTTGATATGCGATCCTTTTTAATAAATTTCTATTTTCTCTTTAATGATTTTTCTTGGAAAACGGAAAGATTTATTTGCCAAACAAACCATAAATTACAACAAAACATATACAAGTTGTTTTATGCATTTTTATGCTGCGATTGTATTGTTGCGAAGCAATTAATCAAAATACTGTCAAGAGTAACATAACTGAAATGGATGAGCTTTACCACACCCTGGACATTTCTTATGTAAATGTCACTATATATGTATATGTATATGTATAAGATGATGATGGTTATCTCATAAAAACTCGTAAAAATTATGAATGCGAAATGATAAATTTCATCGAGAGAAAAAAAATTTATTCCGCAATTGAAATACATAATTAATTATCCGCGCATAGTTTATGGTGGGGTCTCTCAAATCGGTCGTGGGTTTATTTATTTGTATATACATTTTTTACGCGCATCAGAAAGATGAATGAATCTAAAGATGAATCAACACCTTCTTCTTATTTATGTATGGTTGTTGTTGTTTTTATGTTAAATTTTTCAATATTTCATGTAACAGAACTCGCGAGCGCGCGGGGTTTGATTTACATTGTGCGTTATGGGCGGTTGCGTAAATAATTTTTACAGTATATTGTGTTTGTTTATTTTGTATAAGATTAATTAAATTAATTTGGTTTCTTTTTTGTATGGCTCATTTGATTGACCAATTGGGGATGTATATCATTTGACAAGGATATACGACTTTTTTATATGGAGACGTCATAGATGATTGATAAAATGTTGATTGTTAATTTGAATTAACTAATTAAATTATATTTTTATTTATTTGATATTAGAATGGATGTTCTATCCCGTATAAGTGCCGTAAAACAAGCTTTAAGCGCTTTGTATTTTACAAATATGTAAAGTAAAAGCTTGATGAGATCAATATCTTACGACAACCGCTATACAATCAAAGGAGTATGCCACCCAGAGTGAGACATGAAAAAATTTTGATTCAAAATTATGCCCGAATTACTAAATTACATGTACGAATAGAGAACTTTCATATTTTATCATTTTGAGGATATGTAGAATTAGAAAAAATTTATTGTAGATTTTATTGGTCCCAGGAAAAAAACTGCGCCGCCCTAATCTTTCATCTTGAATTCGCTTCCAATAAATACATAAATCTGCGGCTGATTGCTTCATTCCAAATTCTTTCAATTTGCTATTCAAAATACGCATTCTAACCCGGCTTGCCTGCGCTTCCATCCAAAAATTGACTTCTTCAATTTATAAACATTTTCTTCATCCTTTGCAAACTCGTCTGGTTGTACCACATAGACTGGACACAGCATCCGTTTGTAGAAATGGACCGCCATTCTATCAGAAACCGAATCATATAGTTCAAGACGGAGGAGTTTTATTCTTTTTGGTTTTTGACATTTATGGCAGCTCTACTGAAACAAAATCTTTGTAAGTAGCATCTAAAGCATCAATCCCACTTAAAATGCGATAATCCTGTATCTTCAAACGCTGCAGCTAATTTGTCTAACGCTTCCTTGACAATAGTGGCACTTCGTAAAATAATAAAATTCGCTTCATTTAAAACGAGCATAACGAGTTTCGATTTAGCTTTAACATCATTTCTTACTTTCACGAGAATTTGCCCGTGAATTTTCACGAGCACTTGGTTTGGGGTGCGTTACACAACACAAACGGCATGGAACAGTAAAAGCAGTAATTTCCTTTAAACTTTGCGATAAATGTATTTTCAAAAAGGTATCTAGGTCTAGACTCGTGTTTGAATGCAGGTGTTTAGCTTTTTGAAGTTAACTCCAAGATCTCTTAAAAAGCCAACTGTCTAATAACCCCAGTAACAGATTTACCCATTATGTTAATTTTAGCATACACACAGCATCGAGTAAACAGCTCTTTCCAGTAACTCTTTTATACCGCTTAGAGTTCTCTTAGAATCAATGCTGCTAAATGCTATTGAGATATATAGCTATATTTATTTTGTCGGGAACTGATCTTTGAGATGTGGATTTTTTCCCAATAGGTTTGTCCCGGAATTCACTCCGTTTGGATTTGGGTTTCCCCAACCTCTTTTTCTGATACCGGAGACAATCCAGCCTTACAAATCGAGCAAGTCCACATCCTTCACAAAATTTGTGAGTACGCTCCAATGGGCAATTATGGTGAACCTGTGGCCAAAATTTTTGCAGTTCTCTAATAAACTACAAACACAGAACGATCTATTGCGCAAATTTCGCATTCAGAATAATTTTGAAAGCTAACTAAGCTCCTTGGGCCCGTATTCTTGAAATTCACCGAAAAAAGTCACCGGTGACTTTGGTACAAAACAATTTAAATTCTCGACTGAAATGACGTATTTCACTAGAAAATTATTGGCGACTTTTTCGGGTGAATTTCAAGAATACCGGCATTGGTAGTTTATATTAACCTCTTCGACTAAATTGCGTTTAGGTAGTCGGACTGCCCGGTGGTAGTTTAAATAATTCGGAACCATCGAGTTGCGTTTAGTACTTTTTAACTGGATGGGATCAAAACCAGAAGTTTACCATAATCGTTCGAGAAGGAGCTTTCAATTATTTGGAAGTTCATATTTGCTGTAGCGTTTTTAAGGCTATATTCATATTGCCGATGAGAAGCTCTAAAATTTCATCATCGGCTAATGTATTTGGAAGACGATCTTCTTTCTAGAATTGCTTCTCTTAACTGATTCCTAGTTACATGTTTTCTTGGTGTAGATGTAGTGCCATTTTTCGACTTTTACAGTTACGTAATTTCCAGTTAAACTGACAAGCTCTGTGTGTGATATTTTATCCTGTGCGTGCTCTTCACCTTTCATGATGCAATTATAAACATTGTCGTCTTCTCTTCTATTTTCGGTGCTAACATAGAATCTAACTCGCCATTTAGTCGGAACAGTGCTTCTACGAATTATTGTTGATAGTTGTGCTCTGCTATAACGATACCTATTAGTCCGAACGCTTATAAATTAATCGTTTTCAGTACTGTTACTGCTGTCGTTCGATAGGCTTCTTAGAAGAATCTTTTCGTAAGGTTTTCAATTTGTTTGGACAACCGTCTTACAAATTTATTATTCTTTTTTTGAACTTTTGAACTTAAGGTTTCAGAAGCGATTTTATCTTCATACTAGAATCGATTCATAGGATTCCACGACTTCTGAAACGTTTCGTTCATTTCAATGAGAATTTCAATACGAATAATGTTAATTTTCATGTCCTCAGTTGAGTTGAAGTAAAATGATACTGACAATTTTATTCACGGTTTTATTTAGAGTTTCATCTGTCACAAACCATTTTGTCATTACACATAATTTCCGTCTAGCGTCTACACACAACCGAATTTTACCATTCGGCTTCTGAACCAATGTCAACTCCATGAGCTTCTCGACTCTTCGATAACCCCACAAATTCACCTCCTGCTTTATTGGGTATATGGGATAATGTCTCTACTTAATTGGTGTAGCTCCTATGTACATCAATAGTATGAGATACTAAAGTCATCTTACCTGGCATATAGGTGGATCCATATTGGATCAAAGCATCACTATTTATTTCAGAAATTGAGCCTGGTACTATACCGAACAATCTCCAAAAATTATTCCCAGGTACAAGGACTGCGTTAATCCAGGTATCAAATAAATTTGCATGATTTTTCAATACCCTTAAAACATACCTTAGCATATATATGTATATACGACAACACGCTCTGAATTACCTGCTGAAGTCTAATATATGAGATGAAATATAGGCAACATTACATTTAGATTTACTGTAAACTGATTCACAGCCACGACCCAAGGCAGTTATGGTTGCCCCACTATCTAATAATCCTTTAAATGGTATGCCATTAATACTTATGGTACATCAGCATACAATCGACAATCCTGATGGTTTGAACAGATGGATTCGGCGATTTTCTGTTTCAAATAGTTCCGTTTTTCCAAATAATTACGAACTCGCAATTTAGCCTATAGTTAGAAGGCTTTTTGCCCTTAGGAATGAATAACAGGAGAATTTTCACAAAGAAATTTTGAATGAGAATTTATAGGATTAGGAGATTCTACGTCTTGATCGAAAGGACAAGTTAATGTTGATTTTGTTGAATATGGTTTTTGGTTATTGCTGGACATGGTTCTTGTTATTCAGGGAAAGTTCCTAAACTCCGAACTACGACACTTTAAACAGTGCGATTTATAAATGCCATCTTTTCCACAACCATGACATAATAGTTTTTGGGGCTTAGAACATCTTATAAAAGTATGACCTATGTCTCACAATTCCAACGAATATAATAAGTTGGTTGATTTTTATTTTGATCCAATGCGTTAATTTGGTTGGGAAAATTTCGGTTCGGAAACTGACCAGAGTTAAATTCGAAAAGAGGTTGACAATTTTGAAATCCAGAACTTGTCGCTGAAAAATTGTTGGAATTTTCTGGCCTAAATTATTACTAACTTGAACCTCATTTGAACTTGAAAATTCATTAATTTGCTGCGAAGTATTACGAAATTTATTGGCAACGTAATTATTCCGTTTCCATATATGCACTGATTAAATCGATATCATAATCAGCAAGATGATTCTGCAAACCGGGATTCATATTATTACGGATGATTTTCAATATTTCAGAGTCCGATATAAAATTACGTAAACGAAGGGTTAAACCTAAAATTTCATTATAAAATACTATAAAGGTTTCACTCAATTTTCGTTTTCGTGAATCTATTAGTCGACGTATGTCATCGTCCGTTCGACGATCTTGAAAACGTTCGATAATAGCTGTTTCTAGTTGCGACCAATTCGAATACGGATTACATTCTAGATAGCACCAGTACCAATTTGAAGTGGCCCCCTTTGAAATAACCCCAATCTGATCTTTCAAATCCGTTTTCGAAACGTAATAGGTACGTGCAAAATGCTCGATTCTAAAAAGAAACCTCTCTACGGGTATACCATCAGCTCTGCCTCTGCCATCAAAATAAATCTTCCACGTTGACAGGTGAATTTTCCTATCCCCCTGGGCAAAAGTGGTGGGTGGTTGAGATGAAAATAAAGGTAGCGGATGACGTGAAAACATAGTTTGGCCATTAAAATTTGATGATGCTTTCATTTGGATCGTTTCGTTCATGATCGATATTTAGGTTAAGAAATTGTTCGAGATTTGGTACTGGAATTTTCAAATAACGATCATGAACGCCCAGAATATTGTTCTGCTTAATCACTATGTTTGATGTAGATCCAACCATTCCCCTATAGAAGAGACGGATTCAATATTCGATGCACCATCATCTGACGACGATATTTCCTCAACTTCAATTACCAGATTTTCTTTTATAAAGGTAATCGATTCGAAGTTTTGCCTTTATCTAAGGCTTTTAGACAATCGACTTGATGATGCTTCGTTGATTTAGCCAAACGTTCTAATCTTTTATTTACATGACATAACCTTGAAAAAGTAGTGTACAATTTAACATTATCCAACTCTTCCTCGTCCCACTTTACAAACCAATTATAGTGATCTTGGATTTTAATTAACCATTTTTGTATTTCCCGAGCGGGATTTTTAGATGCCGGCCTATAGTTGAACTGGATTATTGAACTACCAAACATTTTAATTTTTCCTCGGTCTATTTCTCCTCGATAATTTGCTACGAAAATATTTTGGAACGACGTCCCCTTGCTGACACTGTTACATAATGCTGTCTTCTTCTTTATTTATGATAGATTAGTTTATTCTTGTGGATAAGATTTACTTGTCGAAGTACTAGCTGAGGTCGATAGCTTCGGATCGTATAAAGGTTTCCCATTGCTTATTCAAACCCTCAAAAGAAACGCTCGATCGCTCAGCTCTCCGACCAGTAATGAGTTTTAATTAACAGGTGGTGTTTCGCTCTATAACAGATGAATCGATTTCACTTGATCTTCCGTTTTGTTTGTATATTGGATTTTTCTAGTTCTGCAATCTCGTTTGTGACGTTGTCGCCTTTTTCAATTGATAGAGATTTTGCTGGGGTATCCATTGGTTGGGATATTGGTTTTTCATTGCCACAGTTAAGTTTGATTAACGCGAGTTCCGAAGAGTTGATCCGGTGTGATTTTTCTTCAATGGCTGTTACATGTTTTAATATATATTTCGTGTCTAACGTTACAATTCCTGATTTATTAAAAATCATCATGTTTACCCCCTCCCCCCCCCCCCCTTCCGATTGCATATTAGGTGGATAGTTTCGGGTATGCTCACTGAGAAAATCCATTTATTGGTGCCTATCTGAGTCCAGTAGGTTGATTTACCATTCTTGTTATACAGTTTGCGAGATTCTGGCTTACGTGCTTCAGTAGATTAACTTCACATTCTGCCTGCTTCGATTATGTGTTTTATAAATTGGCGAAATATTGCACAAATACTTATTTAGTTTTAGTTTAATGCATCGTTGTAGATCACGATTATTTAAGTTAGCAAAATATTCACGCAGCAAATCGTTCAGTTGTAGGTACTATGATGTGCATTTTTCCGTTCTCGTATAGGGAATGGGAATTATGTTGAATAATTGGTATAATCGAGTCACGTGTCACCAATGGCATCTTTACAAGGAATAGAATGTTGTTTGCTGTAACTCTTGTGTGGACCATTAAGATCTTGTAAAGGTGTCCAAAATCGTTTTTATTCTCCCCTCAGGAATTTGCATCGTTGGTTTTCTCTTTCAATTGTTTTGGGGCCAGCAATGCTGGATGGAAATGGCCACGATGAGAGCTGAGGATGACGTCGATAATAATTCTCTGCTCCTCTGCTATTCGCCTCATGACCAACATTATTTGAATCGTGAAGGATTGTGATGGTCTGCACTCTTTTGTAATGATCACTGTCTGCGGATTCTTTTGTATAGATACAAGAACTCTTTGGAAACAGCACGGAAATTCTTGTCGGTCAATTCCTTTTCATGTTTAAAAATGTTTCTGGTTGCATCTATGATCGATGTTTGGTTCTTAAAGAGTTGTAATAACTCTTTTTCGTTGGTTTCTGCCTTTTCAAGCTGCAGTTCTATATGGGAGGCATCTCTTTGATTCATGATGTCGAAAGCGTCACCAAGTATGTATCCAAACAACAGAGTTGTTAGTTGACTGATGATTGTGACTTTGTTAGGAAAATCTCGTTTTCAGATTCTATGAGTGGTGGTGATATTCGGTGACTTGGCCTTTTTAAGAGGACCCCTTCCGGGCCTCAAAGTGAGGCTACTTTAATTTTTTGGTCTATGCCTGGATGTATCATACTTTCACCACCCGCTCAGTCAGCCTTTTTAATCGGGGAACATTGTCATTCTTGAGGATCACTAGGTCACCTACTTTCAAGTTTGATTGTTCAGATGATCATTTCCTTCTATGTTGAAGTTGATTTAGGTATTCGGAGTACCATATTGTCCAGAAATTTTGTTTTAAAGTGATATCTTTACTGAATGTTTTTTCACTGCCTTTACTGCCGCTTCCAAAAGTCCTCCAAAATGTTGTGAGGCTTGCGGTGTAAAATGCCTTGTTTGCAATAGTTGGGAAATTTCTTTAGAGAATTCACGAAGTAGTGCAGCCAATTCTCGATTAAGTTGGTTTTTAGCGCCGACAAAACTAGATCCGTTGTCGCTATACAGATCACTGCACATAGAGGATTGTATTCCTCCATGCATTGCTTGTTCATGTGCTTCTTGAATCTGTAGCTTGGCGATTTGATGGTTTTTTGGGATGATAACTGGATGTTTCTCATCGTAGGTCCCGGTAGTTGTATATTGAACTCGACCACCGTCATGTAGGAATCCTTTCTGATTTTCAAGATCACGAATTTCGTTTTTGAAATGTTGTCTCTGCGCTATTTTGATCACAATTTGCGTGGCATGTCTTATTTTGTCTGCCGCGGGAACTTCATAGTTGGTTACATTCTTTCGGAATTTCTTGATAAATCTCATCACATATACCATAACCCTTCTTATGGTATTAAAATTGGAGTATGTACTTCAATAATAATTGATCAAAAGGGTCGTGTGTCGTTATGGCTCTCAATTTGGCTCCCAATATGGGGAGGGAAGAAGGGGGTGGAACCAATTTTTCTGGACCCCTTGGTTTTGGTTTATTCAGCTCCCGGATGATTCTGAATCTCAGAATCTCAAATTTTCTGACTAAAATTGAATAGTAGTCTTCTTTGAAGTACGTCATAGTAGCATCTTCTTCAGGCGTGGCGGTTATTAATAGTTCTTCATGCAGCTGCTCAATTTCTGTCATCCATATATCGAATTTGTACAGGTGATTGTGGCTGCCTTCAGCTTCTGAAAGATATTCCGTTCTATAACACAAAAGTATTTGCTCCATTGCCAATATTTCGCGCTGTTGATAGGAGCTCTACAAATTGACTATTGGGTTTGTATTGAGTCAATTTGGTACCTCGTGACCTTTTGTTGTGACACGAGATTCGAGAACTGTTTATATTGTTCTCGCTTTATATTTCGTGGGTATAAGTGTAGTTTTCAGCGTCAGGTTAATGCTCCCTTAATGCCTGATGTGTATAAATTTTGTGATACACACGAAGTGCTGGTTGTTTTTCAGCTTTATCCCGCCCGTTTTTATTTGGCGTTCTTGATAAATATGTTGCCGTTTGTTGTTTTTATGGCTCGAAGGACCTATGTAAAATCCCAATAATTATGAAATTGGTTTGTAAAACTAATCTGTTGAAAATTTCACAAACTATATACTAATTAAATGAACCGCACTTGGGGTTTTAATTAGTTGGATAATTCTAGTTAGATTACCGCTGGTGGGGTCTAACTGAATTGAGCGGCTTACATTTTTTTTCGTTCGTTCCATTATATAAACTAAACAGTAGAGTAAAATGAAATTGAGAGGAATACTTGGCAAGGTACTTTTATTGAACCACATTCCAGACATGACACTTTAGAGGTTGGTATTTTATGCACACTTTTAAATTTTCAATGGGATTTTCACTCAATCGAGTTTTCCTGGGCTTCCCATACGATAAAACCTGATAATTTTTCTAGGGATAACTGCTGGCACCGGTGTGAAGTTTTTGGAGACTTATTCAAATGGAATAAGTCTCAAATAATTTCTAACATTCATTTCCAATTTTCTTTTCAACAAATTAAAGAACTTAGCGCCAGTTTGATATGAGCCGTAGGGCTCTTGCAAAATAATTTAGAAAATAACAAATCGACGAATTTCGCTTGGAACAAGGACGTTTTTCTCTATTATACCAAATAGCACGAATCTCAGAGATTGCTTCATATAGTGAAGGTTGTAAAGGGTATACATTGCGGAATTGCCAATCTCTGAGATTCGTGTTATTTGGTTAATAGAGAAAAACGTCCTTGTTCTAAGCGAAATTCGTCGATTTGTTAATTTTCTAAATTTTTTTGCAAGAGCCCATACAGGTCACATTCTCTCCATACTATATTCACTGATTTATTAAGTTTATATTGCATTTGTACCATTTTACTATTTAACGGAGACCTCCCTTAATATTGTTTGGGTTCGAGAGGGAAACCTGATTAATTTATTTTTGTGCTTGTGGTGACTTTGAAATCACATATCAAGGTCAAGTTTTTTTTTTTAAGACAACCATATATTTTTTAACGGCATCTTATTTTAAACAATCCACATTTGAAACAGTTTTTTAGCCGCCCTTTACGTTCCAAGATAGTTTTGTATAAGAGACGTAAGGTTAAGGTTGTCGATGGGATTTTAAAATCAGCGTTGTCAGTAATTAATTAATTCGAGGGACAATCAATTTTCATTGGATTTTAAATTAAACGCTTAAGTGTTGTAGACCTTTGTCGAATAATTACAATTTTCAACCAAATAATAAATCGATCTACCATACCAATGTTTCATGTAATTTTTCTCAATTTTCTCTTATTTCGATTATTCACACTTCCTTCTGTTAAAGAAGAAGGACAACCAAATATTTTCGACATTGAGTCGTACTTAAATACATAATTTATCATATAAGATATTTATTGACATACAAAGTCAATTAATCACCCGATATTATACTTATATCCTTAAAATTGGACAAAACACCCAGCTTAGCTAATATACTTTCAACAAACTTTATAAAAATGAAGTGTCCTGTTTAACAAAAAAAAAAAAAAAACAAATAAGGACCAAAAACCACATCAAAAATTGTTAATAAATAAATATGTGTCCTTTTTTTGATATCAAAAACTGTATAATATATTTACTCGCCTCTTGATTTTTTTTATTGTATCCTAAATAAACGTTATATCCTTTTTGTATCTTATATGCAGCAATAAAAGAAAATCCTTATGTACTATACACATGTACATTGTTAGCACGCAGAAAATCCCAACTGAATAATTTTTTTTTTTTTTGGTTTTTGGTCTGTTGTTGTTTCGAATTTTTATCCTTAAAAATATCCTTGTGGGTTTTTCTATTGTACCAAAAACATGTCATCGTTTGTATTAATGTTTTATTTTCATTTCTTTTAAGTCGTAAGATCTATACACAAATACGTCTTTTTTGTTCGATTATATTCGAACGCATAATTCAGAGAAAGGAATAATGCGAAGGAGAAAAAAATTTGCATCACCTAACGGGCATATGTCAAAAAAAAAGATAAGATGTTGAAATTCTCAAAAATTAAATCCAATTATATTGATATACCGTCAACCAGCGGTAAGCGATGCCCAAACAATCAAACGCATATATACGCAAGATAAGGAAAAAAAAAAAAAAAAAAAAAGGATAATCTCTAGAATTCTGACTTTTCTTGGTTAAGATGTTGTAAATTATGGATTATATCGTTATAAGATGGATTAAAATTGATTGGATTTGACACAGATAAGACATTTATTTTATTATGCGTTTCAATCGGTTGCGAGTTTCACTTAAATCCTTATGTAGTTTGTATGTGTCCCAAAGAACACGAGTAGCCCTTAACAATTTTCCATAACAAATTACGTGATCGCACACTTGATCATGAAGATCATTGGTGGTGACGAGACTATACGATAAAGGCTAAATGATAGTGATCGGTATTTTCAATTTTTTACAACAAATTACGTAATCGTCCACTTGAACATGAATACCACCGATGAAGAGACTAGACGATAAAGTCTAATGATCGCGAGGGTTATGACAAAAAGTGACACACGACAAATTATGTGATCGCGCATATGATCTTGAACAACATCACTGACGACAGGACAATACGATAAAGCCTAAATGATAGTGATCGAGAGGAATAACATAAAGCGGGACGTGATCATCGCCAACAAAGTAGCCCTTTATAATTTTCCACAACAAACCACGTGAACAAGCACTTGATCATGAAGATCTTCGGTGACGGGACTGTACGGTAAAGCCAAAATGACAGTGGTCGAGAGGCATGATAAAAGACGCCAATAATAGGAGGATTGCGACCATGGTCGGTATATAACGTGGAAAGACGAATGGTATTACGACGAAGAAGTCGAAGAGTTTTAATAAAATCGACCATCCGTTCGACTTTTACTTAAGCAAAGATAGCTTAAACGTACCTTAATTGACCTTCAAATGACATTGGCGGTAAGGGTCAAGGTCACCAGCTCGGCACCTTATATCTTGACACCAAAAACAGTTTATTGAGTTATTCCCCATTAAAATTCATCATTTGCTGGTTGTTTCATACAATTTGGTAATTTAACCTTGAAATGACCGCTGAAAGTCACTCACAAAATACTTTAAGTCTGTCTGGATATAAAATTGTCCGCTTTTTCAGAACAAAATAAGAGTTGACCTTCAAATAACCTTGAAAACAGATTTCAAGGTGAAACTTAGGGTCACCAATCGATTGCCTCGATTTTTATGTAGATTATTTTTTAATTGGCAGCCTTCCTGACGAAATATTTGAGTGGGTCTTTTAGAATGGGACACTGTTTATGTGAGACCCTTGGGATGATCAACTAAGCTTGCATTCATTTAGGTGACTATCAAAGTTTTCTACTATGTATGTATTTAATTGCGATCGATGATCTGGAACTTTATCGATTAAATATTTTTTTCGAATGACCGTACTACTTTGCGTTTATACTATGATTAGAAATAACTTGCTTGATCGTGTAAGCTGTTTGAGGATTGAGTTCGAGGTCGAGTTGCAGGTTAAGATGAGTTAGCGATTAAGTTGAGCATTGAATTTGGGGTCGAGTTGGGGATGAATGATGGGTTCAGTTTGGGATTTATTTGAGGAGAGTTGTCGGTTGAGTTGGAAGTTAGCTTGAGTTGGGTGATGAATTGAGCATGTTGAATTGAGGATAGAGTAGGACGTTGAGCTTGGAATTGAGTTGAGGGCTGAATTTGAGGTCGAGTTAGTATTGAGTTAGGGTTGGGTTGAGGTTCCTTCAACCGTTTAATTCGGGATCTATTTGGAGGTTCAGTTAAGATTTCAGTTTTGAGTTGAGATCATGGACACATGTAGTTTTTCGGATCAAGTTGATTTGAGGATTGAGCTGGGCGTTGAATTGATGTTAAGATTTGAGATTTTTTTTTTTTGAGATTTTCTTCGGGCTGAGGTTGAGTTGAAGTTGAGTTGGAGTTGAGTTAGCTTGCATTGGGGTTGAGTCTGAGGTTCAGTGAGTTAGGCATTCAGTTTGTGGTTAAGTTAAGGGTTGATTTGGGGTTGAATTGATGATTGAGTTGAAATTTGATTTGGCGATTACGTTCCGACCGAGTTAGAGTTTGGGTTGGAGGTTAAGCTGGAGATTGAGTAAGGGTTTGAGAGGTAGGGATTGATTTAGTTGTTCACCTGGAGATTAGATTTCGGGCCGAATGTTTTGATCACCTCTATCACCTCTCCAGCCCTGTATATTTTTATATGGTGTTGTCTTTGGGATCAACATGGCATATTTCAAAACGGAATACATACCTCAAAATGACATATGGTACAATATGGCATGTTCTAAAACTAGGCTATTTCATAGCCGATTATGATGAAATTCGACCGGAGTGATGTAAATGGGATTCTAAAACGGATTTTAGATGAAGTTCTGGAATATGGACAGTTATGATGGAACTTGGCCATTTCTTAACGGATTTTGATGAAATTCTAAAACGAGTTTCAGTTGAAGTTCTGGAATATGACCAATTTTGATAAAAATTAACTATTTATTGGCCGATTATGATGAAATTCGGTAGCAGTAATGGAAATAGGATTCTAAAATAGTTTTTATCATCAACTAATAAAGTTACCATATACTTACTAAAATTGCCCTTTACCTATTGGAATTTTCCAAACACCACAACTTCATCTAAATTTCATCTTAATCATTTTAGAAATGGCCAAGTTTTAAAATATTACGTTTGGACACACCATATGCCGATTTAAAATACGCCGTTTTGAAATGTGACACAGCGTACCATATCCTGTAGTGTACCACCGTTGTACTACGTTTTGTACCAAACGCCATTGTGTACCATATGCCGTTTAATCATATTCCGTAATGAAATACATATATCATATTGACCGGGACCCGATTATACATATATTTAATAGGTTGAAATTTTAAGCACAAGTGGCAGCGCAATTGTTGTTTTTAACCTAAACCAAACTGAGAAAGACAATATTCCATTTTTAATACAATGTACATACATGAACGTCTATCACAAATTCACGTTCAACCCGTTCAAAAAATTGTTTTTGACTGCGATAATTTCGATAATCGGTTGAGATATCATCCACGGTCTTTGCAAATCCGCGGATTTACATTTTACAATTTTTACAATACACAATCAATTATAACACTGTTTGATATAGGCACAACTGGGATTTAATGGTTTTCTATATACTAAAACCAAAATGGATCGCGCAATAAGAAAATGTGCATTAAGTTTAATTAGCCCGAGCCGTGCGCGCACATCATGTAAAAAATCTCAATTCATTATGATTCTTAAAACACAAACTATAAAAACGTAACATTTTTGTTTTAAGTGCATTAAGAGGTCGAATGGCGGTTTTATTTATACATAATATATATAAGAAATAAAAATAATTTTTAATCGAGATTTTTTTTTAGTCTTAATACATTTTAATTTTTTTTTATATACATATTGTGATTTTTATCTCGTTTGAATGGAGAATACAAAAAAAAAATTAAGAAATTCATTTTCTTATTAAAAAACCTGTTCCGCACACCATCTTTTCAAGCCTTATTGTATAAGAGTATATCGTGTATGTTGGTACGTACTACATAATGAAATTGTTTCGTACGCGTATATCTCGTCGATTTTAAGATTTAATTAAATAAAATTTTAATTAATATTTTGTGTATTAAGATCTTGGTGCAATTTTCAATTTGGTACAGTTATATAGCTATTATAGGTCTACCTAAGCAACTATAAAAAAATCTGGTTATAAATAAACCGTTAATCGGGAACTATACATATTGTTGATATAATGGCTGTATGACACTGGCTAGTTTCTCGCATTGTTTAAGTGATTAAAAATAAAACTAGAGCAGGCCAAATAATGCATATATAAAATATTCATAAGAGTGAGTGAATACAATATATGCAAAAAATAAAAATAAATTCATGAAAAATTGATCTAAAATTTCATTGCCCACTTTTGTAGCAATTTAAATGGAGCAATTCTAGCAAAAAATAATTCAATTTTAATTATTTTTTTTGACATAGACAGCTTGTTTTTGACATTTCGTCATATTTTTAAAATAAATATTTTAGTGTGGTGTTTCTGTTTATCATATTTCGTCATATTCTTAAAATAAATATTTTAGTGTGGTGTTTATCATATGTCGGACGCGGACCTATTAGAAATTTTAGTAGCAACTAACGTTCATATGCTACGAACAGCTGCTTATTTAAATATAAGGAAAGCCGAAAAAAAAGAAATTGAAAAAATATTCTTCGAAATAGCTGTTACATCGAGAAAGTGAAGGATTCAGCCATAAATTGTTAAAAGAAATAGAAGACGAGGATGTACCCCTATACAGGAAGGTTCTGAGGATGATTATTTTAAACGAATAGAAACAAGAGTTAAACTTAGATTTTTATTGATTCATTTTGATATAAAAATCATTAAAATATAAATTATAAATATATGTATATTGAATTAAAAAATTACATTAATTATTTCTGTTTTGTTTTTCGTCATTTCTTTTATCTTGAATCGTATTTATTTCATATGGCATTTATTTTATTTTTGGCGAGTGTTCGGAGATCGTTGTCGAAATTTGCTATTTTTTGGCCAATATTATTTGAAAAAGCTCGTTGGCTGTTTTTTAAAATGTCAAAATAAGTACATATAGTGTTGTCTCACTTTATTTAGATTCGTTCTCTTTTTCGCTTTTTTGTTTTTACAGCAATTTATAGCACTTGAAAACTAGCCAGTGTCATACAGCCATAAGGTTTTATAGAGATCTTCAAGGATTTCCAAATTTCGAAAATCGCAAGCAAGGACATATTATAAAGCATTTGTTGTTGTGAGTCAAGCGAAGAGGCATAATTAAGTAATTAAATTTGGCAAAATTACTAACAATTGAAGCAATTAGGGAATTTTTTATTTTTTTATTTTCTTTTTAAAATAAGACGAGGACCATAAGCGAACAAACAACGGTGATGATCATAAAATATTAACAGAAATATTATATGAAGACAATACGGTTATTATACGGGTCCCACTATCCCATGCATGCTATTGTTGTTATTAAATAAATTTATTTATGGTCAGTTTTTGGTGGTCCTATTTTTATATGGCTTTGGCTATTTGACAATGTACATGCGGGACAACCCTTCGATTTTTTGTGTTTGACCAGACAGGTAATTTACCTGCATACATATTTTATGGCCGCACAATGAACATATGGCATGAGATATTTTGGGGGTTGACGTAATTTAAATAAATTTTCTAATTTGCCATACGTGAATATGAACTTACTGTACATAAATCAGTTAGTAAAATCCAAACGAAAAATGTTTGGAATTAATTTTGGCACCCCTTCATTAAAAGAATCTGAGGCATGTTCCACAAATTTAAAAAAAAATGAAAATAACTGAAAATAGTCTGTTACACTATGATGTTTCTCTTGAACCTCCGAGATATTATCATACAGAACTCAGCTAAGCAATAAGGGAATGTCCCAGCATTTTAAATTAACCTACTTTTTATATTTTGATATGAGCTGTAGGGCTCTTGCAAAAAAATTAGAAAATTAAAAATCGACGAATTTCGCTTGGAACAAGGTCGTTTTTCTCTATTATACTAAATAGCACGAATCTAGGACATTGGCTCCTATAGTAACTATATAGGTTGTAAAGGATATACATTGCGGAATTTAAATCACTCAGTGCCATTTTGATTTGAGCTGTATGGGCTCTTGCAAAAAAATTTAGAAAATAAAAAATCGACGAATTTCGCTTGGAACAAGGACCTTGTTCTCTATTATACTAAATTGCACGAATCTAGGACATTGGCTCCTATAGTAACTATATAGGTTGTAAAGGGTATACATTGCGGAATTTAAATCACTCAGTGCCATTTTGATTTGAGCTGTATGGGCTCTTGCAAAAAAATTTAGAAAATTAAAAATCCACGAATTTCGCTTGGAACAAGGACCTTGTTCTCTATTATACTAAATTGCACGAATCTAGAACATTGGCTCCTATAGTAACTGTATAGGTTGTAAAGGGTGTCCATTGCGGAATTTAAATCACTCAGTGCCATTTTGATGTGAGCTGTATGGGCTCTTGCAAAAAAATTTAGAAAATTAAAAATCGACGAATTTAGCTTGGAACAAGGACCTTGTTCTCTATTATACTAAATTGCACGAATCTAGGACATTGGCTCCTATAGTAACTATATAGGTTGTAAAGGGTATACATTGCGGAATTTAAATCACTCAGTGCCATTTTGATGTGAGCTGTATGGGCTCTTGCAAAAAAATTTAGAAAATTAAAAATCGACGAATTTAGCTTGGAACAAGGACCTTGTTCTCTATTATACTAAATTGCACGAATCTAGGACATTGGCTCCTATAGTAACTATATAGGTTGTAAAGGATATACATTGCGGAATTTAAATCACTCAGTGCCATTTTGATGTGAGCTGTATGGGCTCTTGCAAAAAAATTTAGAAAATTAAAAATCCACGAATTTCGCTTGGAACAAGGACCTTGTTCTCTATTATACTAAATTGCACGAATCTAGGACATTGGCTCCTATAGTAACTATATAGGTTGTAAAGGGTGTCCATTGCGGAATTTAAATCACTCAGTGCCATTTTGATGTGAGCTGTATGGGCTCTTGCAAAAAAATTTAGAAAATAAAAAATCGACGAATTTCGCTTGGAACAAGGACCTTGTTCTCTATTATACTAAATTGCACGAATCTAGGACATTGGCTCCTATAGTAACTATATAGGTTGTAAAGGGTATACATTGCGGAATTTAAATCACTCAGTGCCATTTTGATGTGAGCTGTATGGGCTCTTGCAAAAAAATTTAGAAAATTAAAAATCGACGAATTTAGCTTGGAACAAGGACCTTGTTCTCTATTATACTAAATTGCACGAATCTAGGACATTGGCTCCTATAGTAACTATATCGGTTGTAAAGGGTATACATTGCGGAATTTAAATCACTCAGTGCCATTTTGATGTGAGCTGTATGGGCTCTTGCAAAAAAATTTAGAAAATTAAAAATCCACGAATTTCGCTTGGAACAAGGACCTTGTTCTCTATTATACTAAATTGCACGAATCTAGGACATTGGCTCCTGTAGTAACTATATAGGTTGTAAACGGTGTCCATTGTGGAATTTAAATCACTCAGTGCCATTTTGATGTGAGCTGTATGGGCTCTTGCAAAAAAATTTAGAAAATAAAAAATCGACGAATTTCGCTTGGAACAAGGACCTTGTTCTCTATTATACTAAATTGCACGAATCTAGGACATTGGCTCCTATAGTAACTATATAGGTTGTAAAGGGTATACATTGCGGAATTTAAATCACTCAGTGCCATTTTGATGTGAGCTGTATGGGCTCTTGCAAAAAAATTTAGAAAATTAAAAATCCACGAATTTCGCTTGGAACAAGGACCTTGTTCTCTATTATACTAAATTGCACGAATCTAGAACATTGGCTCCTATAGTAACTGTATAGGTTGTAAAGGGTGTCCATTGCGGAATTTAACTGATGAGCTCTTGCAAAAATATTTAGAAAATAAAAATCGACGAATTTAGCTTGGAACAAGGACCTTGTTCTCTATTATACTAAATTGCACGAATCTAGGACATTGGCTCCTATAGTAACTATATAGGTTGTAAAGGGTATACATTGCGGAATTTAAATCACTCAGTGCCATTTTGATGTGAGCTGTATGGGCTCTTGCAAAAAAATTTAGAAAATTAAAAATCCACGAATTTCGCTTGGAATAAGGACGTTGTTGTCTATTATACTAAATAGCACGAATCTAGGACATTGGCTGCTATAGTAACTATATAGGTTGTAAAGGGTATACATTGCGGAATTTAAATCACTCAGTGCCATTTTGATGTGAGCTGTATGGGCTCTTGCAAAAAAATTTAGAAAATTAACAAATCGACGAATTTCGCTTGGAACAAGGACGTTGTTGTCTATTATACTAAATTGCACGAATTTAGGACATTGGCTCCTATAGTAACTATATAGGTTGTAAAGGGTGTTCATTGCGGAATTTAAATCACTCAGTGCCATTTTGATGTAAGCTGTATGGGCTCTTGCAAAAAAAAATTAAGAAAACTAAAAATCGACGAATTTCGCTTGGAACAAGGACGTTGTTGTCTATTATACTAAATAGCACGAATCTAGGACATTGGCTCCTATATTAACTATATAGGTTGTAAAGGGTGTCCATTGCGGAATTTAAATCACTCAGTGCCATTTTGATGTGAGCTGTATGGGCTCTTGCAAAAAAATTTAGAAAATTAACAAATCGACGAATTTCGCTTGGAACAAGGACGTTTTTCTCTATTATACCAAATAACACTATTACACCAAATAATTGCCTGCACTTTTTGGATCATTATAGGAAAACGCTAGAACTTCAGATATGTCAGTGGCATAGACCAACCGTTTGATAATTTCAAAGCGCAAACTTTAATTTACAGACATTCCAGAAAACCCAATTGCTTATTTAGAACGTTTGAGCATTTTTCTCGAGAGATAGGTACCTACTATTTCCTCGTTGAGCGTTAGATGCTTAGAAAAAGTTTTAAGTATAATTAAGGACACACACATGTCCGATACTTTCTTCTAAGGCTCGTTTCTATTAGTTGAAACGAAAGTTAGCTTCAAATTTACTTTAAAATATGTAAGGCCAACTTGTAGCTGACGTTGAAGCAGAAATTCCGTGTGTATTGCGCCACATTTAATTTGCCTAATTCCCTTTGTGAAATTTAGAAAAAGGAAGTTTTTTAGTTTAGATAAATGTATGTCCACAAAAATATTTTTGGTTAACGATAACAATACTTTTGTCTGAGAAACAATATTAATGAATTGATTAATTGAATGAATTAATTAAATTTCTTCGAAAATGTAGTTGACTTTCTTCCTATATACAACAAGCCTTGGGTTGTTGGTGAAGCCAATTATTAGCGCCGGCTCCAGACATTCGAGCGCCATGCGCGAGAATTGTTGAAGCGCCCCTGTTATTATTTTTTTTAATTGATTAAAAAATGAACTATGAAATTGGGAGTTTAGTAAGAAAATAAGAAATCAAATTTAGAGCAAACCTTTGATTAAATCTGCGGTTTTGCTGACATTGATATTTTGACCCTGCATAGATTTACTGACAATATTTATTTAAAACAAGACGTCATAATGATCAACGATGCAAACAAATTAAAGTCCTTTAATTGAGGAGCTAAACTGAACGCTTCGTGTGCTATTTCTGTATCGTGCTTCTCTTCCTTTTCACCAAGTTTGACAATTGCATAGTGAACAATTCTAATTTGGTAACGAACTGCTTAAACACTAGAAATTATTGCTTCCCAACATGTGTCGCTAAGATTAACAGACGCGGCGAACAATGAATAAAGCCTTCCCAATATTCCAAATAATGACAAGGAATTTAAAGACGATTTAGCTGCATCGCACAACACCAGGTTTAAGTTGTGGCATCCATATGTCATGCAAAATGCCAATGGATTTTGATTCAAAATTCTTTTTTGAACTCCACTGTGTTTGCCTTTCATATTTGCGCCATTGTCGTATCCTTGACCTCGGCAGTCCTTCAATTCGATATTATTTTTATCCAACAAATTTAAAATCGTATTGGATAAACCTTATCATTTGACTCTTATCATTTGATGAATCAACAAATCTTATAGTCAGAGATAATTGCTCTATATGAGTGATATCCGGAGTACAGTCAGCAATGATACTTTATATTTTGAATACTTGCAATTATTTCGTTTTTTAGGGTTGGACGAACGTGTTCCTGCATGACGGAGTCAAATTTTGCATCAAGTAATTCAATTAGGTCTAAATAGTTTCCGTTGTTCTTGGTATATAATTTATCAGAAGAACCGCGGAATGCCATATTATTTTGCGCAAGATATAGAGTAATACTCATCAAACTATTGAAAACATTTTTCCAGCAATTAAACGTATTATCAGAAGTCTTTTCTGTATAAAATGAATTAATAAGGTAAATTGCAATAAGACTTTCAAGCATCACATATGGAATAAACAGATTGATTGTAAAATTAAAGTAGTACGATCGCGACCCTATTCACCATTTCCAATGTTCCACCTATTTGTCGATCACATCAACATAAAATTAGTATGATTGCGATCGTATTCAGCATTTTTCTGCGATTCTCATATGAGTACAAACTGCCCAAGACTGCTCCACGGTATCTGCCACTAAATAAATATTTATTTGTCGATCACCTGATCGTAAAATTAAATTAGTATGATCGCGGTCGTATATTCAATATTTCCAATTCCAGTCAATATATAACATATTTAACAGTGGAATAATTCAAACGATCGTAGATCATATACGAGTATACAGTATTCCAAAGACTGCTTCCAGCTACATTTCCTAATCATAATAATTATCCAAAATTTATATCGCTTATGCACAGTAGTGCACGAATACGATATAGTGATAAAATGATCGATTAAAAACAAAATACAAAATATTTTATATTTCGATAAAGTTACGATCATCAATTTTTTTTTTTTTGATCGATCGATTAACTAATATTAGTTCTTGGCAGTTCATTTAAAAAAAAAAAAATCAAAACTTTTGTGATTTATTAATTTGATTGATTCGATGAGTACATAAGTTTAGTATTTTTATAAATATACATAATAGTTTCAAAATTATGATTGATGTTGATCAATATTTTTGTATCGCACGAAATTGAGATGTTTTCTAACATCGCGAGCAAATACGTATTTTTTATTAGGGCGCTTCAGGGTAAGTTTTTAAAATTGTTATCCAATTCGATCATTCATTAATAATTTATATAATTCCTGTATGATAAGGATCATAGTAGATCAACTATAATGACAAGAAAATTAAATTGACATTATGTAGTGCGCCGCTTATATAATTTACGACCTACATTTTCTGCACACAAGTCCAAAAAAATTATTTTGATATTTTCTGTTCAGCGTCCGCAAAAGGTCGATCAACATTATCGTCCTTTTTTTGTATTCTAAGATCGATTATCTCAAAAATATATTTTTTGGTTTTGTTTTATGATCTGAAGCCGACTGCTTGTATAGTGTATATGGATATAGAACAATTTGATCATTTTTTTTTTGTCGGGATCACCAGGGGGCCTGTAACTAAATATTGATCATTTTCGACACTAATGTACAACATGATCGCATGATCCATAAATTGTGAAAATCCACAAAATTTTGTACTTTGTGAAATGTTTACAACGTTAGGCGAAGGACGACCAATCAAAAAATTTTGTTGACCTCCTATTGGGAGACCGCAGCATACATAATTAGATCATAAAATCGAGTTAAGTGTTTTAATTTGACCACAACAATCTAATTATGTTATCTGATAACTTAAGAAGCCACTAGGCTTACAAAAACGATTTCAGCATATTGTTCCGCACGGCGTAAAATAATTAAAACGATTCGAATTTCACACATTTCGTAAAATTTCCCATAAATCCAGTAAAAATCCCACGCGCTTCACGTCAATATTGAAATCTCCAACATCCATTACACTACACATTAAAATTACTATAATCCATAAAACCTACAATCTAATTTTTAACAATAACAATAAAATCAAAAATTATAGTATTTTTCACGTTTAATTACACACCGAGCTACTAAACAACGCACTAATAAAAAAAAAAAAGTTGCCATAAAAAATATAAATCACAAAATATATTTCCATCTCTTTCCAATACACACACTAAATTTTTATAGCACGCCGAGTACATAATAAACCATGTACGAATACAGTGTTGAATCACGGTCCCGCCCCCTTATTTATACCAAATAACAGTAATTTATTTTGATTGGACCGATTTTTAAACAAATACAAGCGCATTAAAAAATTCCGACCGCCAACCGAATACATGTTCGAATGAAATAGATGAAGCGTTTTTTATACGTGCACGAATAGAACAGCAATAGAATGTAATCTAACGAGGTGACGATTTCGAAAATAAAAAAAACTTTACGAAGCTCAAAAAAAAAATTAAATAATTTTCTCAGTTTCGTTTCATCTCTTGAAGGTTGAAGTTTGAAGTTTGGAGTAAAAATGTGTGACAAAAGGGTGAACGTAAATAATAATTAAAAAAATAAATAAAATCGTTAACCGTGGAAAATTAAGAACATTATGTGCGAACACTGTGAATTATAGTGAAAATTAGTGTATTGCACTGTGAATTATGAAAATATAAGTGATTAATAAAATAATTTCGTGCAAAAAAAAAAAAGTGTCGAAAGTATAATAGTGAAAAAAATATGAGTGCATCATCGATAATGACCCAGTATCATCATCAACAACAAATATCAAGTCAGTGGAATACAACAAACGTAACAGCAGTGAATTCGGCCGCCGCTAGCCATATAAACGGTTCGGTAGATGTAGTGGCGACCGAATTATCGGAGCACATCAACAACGTTAACGACCTTAAAACGTCCTTGAAATTTAAACAAAATCCAAACATTAAATTACAGTTTGGACCATTAAATATACAACCATATCTATATCCGCCACAACCGTCGTCCGTTAATTCATCGACGGGTTCCGCGAGTTTATCACCCTGCCAATCGGTTTCGTCGCATAGTAGCCTAAATTCGTCGAGCCCCACGTCGGGCGGTGCTATAACACCAGAGGCGCCGCTAAATGGGAATACAAATACGAGTAGCGGTATTAATTATAGTAACTGTAGCGGTAGCGGCCAGAATAGTTTTGTAATGCAGCAGCACGCTATGGAGATAGCAACCAGGTATGTCATATAATTTTTGATTGTTTTTGTTATGATTTTATATTTGATTTTTTTGTTTGTTTTGTTTATATTCGAATTCATTAGACCTCCACCAGTCCATTATCCATATCATCAGTACGCTTCAAATTATTACGGCAATATGGCTATGACACCGTGGTTTCCACAAGACGCGAGCAATACAATGTATCAAAGTTGGCATTTAGACGACTTCACTAATCACCAGACACAGCTACAACGACGTTGTTCACGTTGTAGCTGTCCAAATTGTATGAATGAATTGGCCGGACTGCCACCGGTAGTGGGGCCGAATGAAAAAGGAAAACGACAACATATATGCCATATAGCCGGATGTGCAAAAGTGTACGAGAAAGCAAGTCATTTAAAAGCACATTTACGATGGCATACAGGTGAACGACCATTTTTATGTAACTGGCTCTTTTGTGGCAAACGATTTACCCGTTCCGATGAGCTACAACGACATTTACGCACCCACACCGGAGAAAAACGATTTACGTGCGGTATTTGTAGTAAAAAATTTATGCGAAGTGATCACTTGGCAAAACATACAAAAACACATGAGAATAAAGCAAAACGGGTTGCAATGCGACGGACTGATAAAGATGCGGAACAAAAAGTGAAAAAAGAGTCGAGCAATAGTACTATCGTCGTGACCAGTCCTATAAACAGTGATAATCCAAATGGTGTTGTGATAAAAGTTGAAGTGGATGAGAATAGTGAAACAATGCCGGTCAGCAAGGATATGATTGAATCGGCATACCAACCAACATACTCGAATATATATTCTGCTCAAACTATGTACAATAACAACAACAATAATATTAATAATAATCTAAATAATAATAATAATAGCAGCAGTAGTGTTAATAGTAGCCTAAGTAATAATAATAGTTACAGTCAAGTGAATCAGTCAACAAAAAGTCTATTTTATAATCCGTACACCGAGAATGCATATCTGCAAGAGAAACCAACGTATTTTGACACACCACCAAATTCAGCATCACCCATACTTTCTGACTCGACAACACCATCGCCATCGTATAACGGGATGGAGCAAAAATTCTCGTTAAATAATATTCTCACGCAACCTCAATCATACTATCATCATCATCATCCTCATCACCATCCGCACCAAGGACATTCAGCTTATGGAACATCATCACCATTACACCATCACCATCATCATGCAGCAGCGGCAGCAGCAGCTGTACATCATCAAGCGGCACAAATATATAAAATTGAGGATGCCCAAAATAATTATGACTATCATGATCGTATGATGCGTTCAATGTATACTACCTATGATACGGGAAGTATGATGGGAACGTCAAATACGACAGCGGGTTCATCACCGCCTTCGTTCAACTATACAAATCCTGGAATGTACAAATAAATTAATTTAATTTATAATAACACCCCAATTATTGTTCTCACCCGAAAAATACTATGCAAATATGACTTGATTTGTATGGTTTTTCGGTGAGGTGAGAACCATAATAGGGGTATAAATATTTATCTTACTCTCATTCTCTCTCTCGTCTCTCTTTATAAATATAAATATAAAAATATTGTATTAAAAACAAAATTATTATTAATTAATTTTTAGACTCTAAATTCTTTATAAATGTGCCAATATCATTTTTTTTTATTAATTAATTAATTAATTTATAATTTTATATTAAAATATTTTTTTTTTGTTTTTGTATAATTTCTGTTCCTATTTTATTTTGATTATTTTGTATTACTTATATAAATTGAATATTACTTATATAAATTGATAAAAAAATATTTGAAAATTGTAATAATTATATTGAAATAATAACATTAAAAAAAAAGACGAAATATAATTATTATTTGTAAATAAAAAATAAAAAAATGAATTTAATTAACGTTTAACATTTTATTTTAAATTTAAATTTAATTTCGCGGGCTATTAAGGTAAGAACTAGAATTGATTGGATCGTTGATTGGATTAAGAATTATTTGTTTGGAATTAGAAAATTTATTTTGATGTTAAAATAAATTATCTATTGTTTAAATAATATGTTAATTACTCTTTAATTCTATTAAAGAGAATCTGAAGCTTTAATAACCAATTGCCATATTTGCGAAATTTTGACAGAAAACTCCAAACTTAACACTAATTTGTGTGATTATTCGACAATATGAGTTGAAATCCATCTGCAAGGTATTGTAAACTCTAAAAGCTTCTCTCACATCTAAAGCTCTAACATCTACTAAAACGATATTCAAGTCGTCGGCGTAAATATTCTCCGTTAAATTATTTAACGTTTTTAATAAAGTTGGGAATTCTGAGAATTAAAAATAGTTGAATAATGAGGTCCAAAAGTTGTATATTTTAAAAGCCCTTTTAAACCTCGAGATTAAAATAAATAAGATCCTTTTAATCTTTAAAAGCTTAATAAATATCTTTAATAATTTCAAATCGACAAAATTAAAAATCTTTCACCTTTATTTGAAAAATAAATATTTCAATTTAAATATTTTAAACTGAAAGCTTTCAAAATTTATTCAGCTTTTCGTAAAATCACACACAATAATATTTAATTGTAATATGAAATTGTTTTAAAAGATTTGGGATACAATTCTGCAATTGAACCTCTTGAAATATTTTAAGCACTAATTAGAACTTAAAGCTTTCACAATATTATAATGTGTATCAAAATAAATGATGTTTACACAAACTCTAAACGTTTTTGGTTAAGTTAAATTCTATTACTCAAAATTTGAGAATCAGAGTGCTCCTAAAAATTTAAACAATTTTGACCAAAAGCTTAAAACTAAAACTTAAAGCTTGTAAAAATTGAACTGTCCACTTATCTCGAAAACTTGAAATCTCTAAAAAACACCATTCTATAGGCGAAACTAATTTAGTTTAATATTCTTATAATCTAAAAGCTTTCATTCACTCGAGGCTTTTTTAAAATACATACAAACCCTAACAGGCATGCATTGCATTTATTTATAAAGCTAGCTGAAAGCTCTTTCATCTAACTAAAACAACATCCAAGTCGTACTAAATTTTGAAAATATAATTTTAAACTGAAAGCTTTAAATCCGAAACGATATTTTATAACTTTCAGTCTAAGACCTTTAGTATTTAAATCTTAAAGTTGGATATTCTGAGCTTAAAAAACAAATATATCATAAAGTTTGCCTTCAAACATTTTTATCAAGTTAAATTCTATTGATCAAAACAAAAGCTTTATTCTTATAAGATCTCTATTCGTAATCTTGCATAAAAGCTTGTGTTGTAAATATGTAATATTCATGTAGCATTTAAAATCTTGATGAGTATCTTAAATAATTTCAAATGGGTAAATTTTAAAAGCTTTCTTCTCTTTCATTTAATAATAAATTTTAATATGTTATAAGAAAAAGCTCTTTTATATAAATGTTTTACCATCAACTTGCATGGTATGTTCAGCTTTTTGCAAACTACACCAATTTCAATATAAGTGGTGTTAAAAAATAAAATTGTATTAAAAGCTTTCATAATCTAAAACTTAAAAATTGTTAAATCTGAACAAAATACTTTTTTAATAAGTACAAATCCTGAAGATAACTTTAAAAAATTTAAAGCTTTCTGAAATCTCATATTCTAAAAGCTTAACTTTGCATTGTACTTTGCATTTTACATTATTTGAGATAGGATTCTTTCCTTCAAGACAGTTTTCATAACACATGCAAACCCTAAAAGCTCCTCTAAAACTCTGTACAATTAAAGCCACCTGAACGCTTTATAACAAAATTTACAACATTTATTGTTTAGTTCATAAAAACTCGTGTCATCATCGAAACTTTAAATGCTTTTGTATAGAAAAAGCTCTTAGATATTAATGTTTTACCATCAACTTGCAAGGTTTGTTCAATTTTTTACAAACTAAACCAATTATAATGAAAGCTAGCTTTTAAGAAAATGAAAAGAATTCCGCTTTAAAAAGCTTTTAGAATCTAAAAGTTAAAAATAAAAATCTTTAAACCTGAATAACTTTATTTAATCCAAGACTTTCGTAATAAGTACAAATTCTGTAAATTTTCTAAGGTTTTGAGCCGCCTAAAAAAATGTAAGCTTTTTGAAAGCTCTAAAAAATTGAAACTTGATATTTTGTTTAATATTCTAAAATCTGATCTTTGCATTGCACTTTGGAGATAAGATTCTTTCCTTAGCGAAAGTTTCCATATCACATGAAAATATAAAAGCTCCTCTAAAGCTCTATACTGGATTCATATAAAGCTTTCTGAACGCTTTTCGTGATTTAATTCAACCGGTTTAGGTTATTTTTCGAGTTCAGTCTTAGTATACATATATATAACCTCAGTTTTAATTAATCACGTTTTTTGCATGGAGTACTTGAAGAGTTTACCTAAGTCAGAGTTATTAAGCCGCTGTCAGTCTAGGATTAAATGCTTTCATTTCTTTCGTTTAATAATAAGTTTTAAAGTGTTATGTGAAAAAGCTCTTATATATATATAAATGTGTCACCATCAATTTGCAAGGTATATACAGTTTTTTACAAACTATACAAACTACACCAATTACATTAAAAGTTCCTTTTAAGAAAAGGTAAACAATTCATCTATAAAAAGCTTTCAACATACTTAACTTTATTTAATCCAAGACTTCCGTAATAACTACAAATGTTGAAGATTTTCTAAGGTTTTGAGCCGCATAAGCAAATTTTAAGCTTTCTGAAAGCTCTGTAAAATTAAAACTCGAAATTCTATCCGTCGAAACAAATTTCGCTTAATATTCTAAAAGCTGGGTTTTGCACTATACTTTGGAGGTAAGGTACTTTCCTTCGAGACAGTTTCCATAACACATGCAAACCCGAAAAGCCCTCTAAGGCTCTACACTGTATACATGCTCTCTGAATACGTTAAGTATATGGAGGTCCGATAATGATTGTTGAAACTCATTTGAAAAGTGATATAATAGAATTCGAGCGGACCATTTTGGTTCCCCACAGAGGATATATTCCGATAAATTGCCCAATAGATTACCCAAAAAACTGGCGTTCTAGTTTTAAAACTTAATATTCCGATATCCAAAATTTCAGTGGCAGCTTGAATTATTATTTCAAAATTCAAGTTTAGAGACAAAATTGTAGATTCGATATATGGGGGAGTAACATTTTTATAATTTTCAAAATTCGAAGTAATTCGATAAAAATTTAATTCGAACTCGAAAATTTTGTGTTCAATTTTTTGGCTTTAACCTAAACTCTATGTGTAGAATGTCAAATTTTATACAGCAAATTCGTTATTCGCTGCATCCTGACAAATTCAAGAATTTCATGATCGACGGTACAAAATTCGATAACCGTAAAATTTGGTATGTATTGATGTGGAACGGCAACAGTGATAAGAGCGAATGAACTAAAAAGCGTGGTATTCAAAAAAAAAATTAAAAATTTCGGAATTTTTGATTTAAAGGAATAATGTGCGGAAAGTGGGGTAGAAATAATCTAAATTGCAGTATTTCTTTGAAGCTTCCGGCCACGACGATTACCAATGTCTTTTGTATTATATTAAATTTAAAATTCTATGAAATTATACCTAAAATTCCAAAATTCTGAAAATTTTAATTGGCTGAATAAAATTTGAAAATTTCAAAATTTGTTCTCAAAATAAATTCTAACTTCTTCTTTTCTCTTTCGTGTTGTTTAAAAATAATGAAGGAACTCTTAATTGATTCTCTTTGGCATCGTGCACAACAAAAATGTCATATTATTAAATTGTTCGTGAAAAGTTGCTTAATATTTTTAGTATTCTCATAGTCTTATAAACGTCGAATACCACTTTTATCTTTCATGCCGTCACGTCATTTCATCAGAATTTTCGTTTCAAATTTCGTGAGTTTTGGTTTAAGTAAATCAGTAGCGGTTGAGAGAAGGATAAATGTAATAGAATTGTAAAAAAATATTCCATTGTTTTAAATCGTTGCAATTACAGGGAGGCCAAACGAATAATTACGGCAAATTCATTTGCATAATACCATCCCCTTTGCGGCTCGCAAGAAGCTATTCCGGCGAAATAATTCAGTTTATCTCGGCTAAATAAATTTCTTCTCCAGGCAAAATTAAAGTTTCAGTTACTGGCGTATATGTATATAAAAATCACCCTGTTAAAATCAGCCGAAAGTAAAAAGTCGATAATGAAGATTATGTTTAATATCCCAGCCGAAAATATAAAATTTAGTGGCTATCAGCCGAAAGTAAACATGACATATGGATTGCAATGAAAACTTTTGTAAATAGTTTTACGTGGAAAACATTGTTCCACCTATGTAGAAAATATCGGGTAATCAGAAGAATCCAAAAAATTGAAATAAAATCAGCCTCTAGAGTGTATATCTGAAGATGAATCGTTTTTATGTGATTTGTCAATAGCTATCGCTGGAAATTTGGAAAAGTTCGATTTTCCAAAAATCATTAGAAACTTTGTATAAAATCAACCTCTAGAGTGTTATGCCTAGAGATGAGTTACGTTAATGTGACTTGGCAATAGCTATTGTAGGAGAAAAATCCAGTTCAAGTTTCCCGAGGGAAATCTGGGAAAATTTGATTCGAAAATTTGAAAATTTGAAGTCTCCAGCCGTGGGTAAGTAACGACGCTTGTCAGATTTGGACTCATGTCCTGATAGTAGACCGAATAAATAATAAATTCTTCATCCATCAAGCTAATAACGTACCTCCTAACTCCAGGAAGTAAATGTGTTTCAAATTTTAAGCTTCAGAATAAGATTTTGCCTGAAATTGATCCTTGCTATAGAGCAGGGGTTCCCAAACTTTTACCAGTCGCGACCCACTAATTAAAACCCTAAGGTTTTCGCGACCCACCTGTAAGAAAAAGTAAAAAGCAAAAAAAGTGAAAACTTTAATTCATAAATTTATTAACTCTTTGCGGTCGTATGTCTATTCTCAGCCACCAAAGCTATTTTACCGTTCCAGTCGTATGTCTACTCTCAGCCACCACAGCAGAGAACCATACTGGACATCGATTTTGGTCGCAAATGAATTCGTTAAAGTTTCACATTGTGTTTAATTGTAATTAGTAGGGCATGGATAGATTAATCGATAAATCGATTGTCCGATTAATCGGTGGTTACTATTCGATTAATCGAAAATTAATTTTCTCGATTAAAATGTGAAAGAAAAATAACAAAAACTAGCCAATTTTCATCCTACTTGGCCATATTCCAGAACTTTGTATAAAAATTATGTTAGAATCCTATATCCATTGTACCTGTCGAGTTTCACCATATTCGGTTAAGAAATAGCCAAGTTCCACCCTACTTGGATATATTTCTTCACTTCATGTATAAATCCTTTTCTAGAACTTCGCCGGAAAATTATTTTAGAATATTTCCCACGCATATAATAAGACATTTTCACTTCTCAAAATATTTTAAAAAAGATTTAAAATATTTTGTTTTTCTTAATATTCTTGCGTATTATGTATTCCTGTTCGTTCAACGAAAATTAATTCCAACCAACATGCACCACATACATATAAACTTAATACGATCGCAAAGGGTTAGTATCAAATTTAATTAATGAAATGAATGAGCCTGTTTTCTATTGTTGCTAATAACATCTTCGAAATCTATACTTTTGTATTAGTTATTTTCAGGCGAAGTGAGTTTGATAATTGTAATTTATTGCGATATTTGTTTTTTAATGCAAACATTGCTGAAAATGCAATTTCACATATATAAGACGTTGTAAATGGAAGCAGTACTTTTAAAGCTGCAGTGTGTAAAATTGGATATGAAATTTGTACTGGCAACCAAAACTGTATCAATTTTTTTCGGTCAAAATTAATTTTGAGATCACTATCCTCACACAACTCTATCAATTAATTCTTCGGCTCCACGAATTAAAAGAAGTGTTCATTAATGAAATAAAAATAGCGAATATTAGCCGCATTTCTTGACGTTTGATCTGACCCGGATCAGATCATGTCTCATGAAACGACACCAAAATGCGTAAAACAAACAAACATCAAATTTCAATTTTCTGTCTCGTTTTGTTTTGAATCTTCCTCTTCATACTCGTACTGTATTTATATTATTCTTTGTCGCTTTACTAAATACTGCTCAACTACATTTTAATAGCTGAACTAATTTTTAGATCTCCATTTGTGATCCAAAATGAATGTTGGATCTTGTGTTGTTGTTGCTTCACATATAAATTTTGATCTGATCCGGATCACTATGCGTCAAGAAATGCAGCTATTGTATGAAAAAGAATACATTTTTTATTTCAGAAAGGTGTTCATACAAAAATCACCATTTTTAATTCACTTTTTTTAATTCAGCCTTTTTTAATTCGTGGAGCCTAATTCTTCATTCGCTTTTGTCGATATATCAGTAGTTGAACCATTTTGAAAAGGATTTATAACCCATGTATGTTTATCAAGAATTTTCATTTCGTCGTGTTGCATAGTTACAATGCAAATCATAGTATGCAATGGTTCCTATGATGCATGCAATTATTTAAAATAAGTTGTTAGAAAGAAAACCTATTTAATTCAGAAATTTGTTAAGAAATATTTTACAAGCGCCTAAAAATATGCTACAAACACATGCCTGCCTATATATACAAATATTGCATCAAGTTAATTAAAAGTAAACTAATACAAACAACTAAATAATAAAATTGTTTGCGACCCACCTTGAGTCAGCTCGCGACCCACCAGTGGGTCGCGACCCACACTTTGGGAACCACTGCTATAGAGGACTCAGGTCCTTGATAGTCCACGAAATATCTGACTAAATTCGTCATCCGTCAGGCAGAAGACTTATCTCTTATCTCGCTTATTTTTAACTGAAATTGATTAAGGTCCATAATGACTACATAGTAATCGTAATTCTACATATCCTTAAATTCTCTAAATGATATAAATCCTCGATACAAATTTTGTTAACTTGGAGAGATTCTATAAATTATATTTATTAATAAAAAAATTCTAATTCTATACGTTCTCTAAATTTTAAAAGTTCTCTTAATTCTGTGAATTTTTAAAATCCTTTACTATGCATTTTTTAAATTCTATAATTTCAACAAATTCCCTAAACCACTAAAGTCTATAAATCCTACAAATTCTTTAAATTTTCATAATTCTCTAATTCTTTTAAATTCCTAAGTTATATAAATTCTACAAATTTTACAAATTCTATAAACTCTATAATTTCTCTGAATTCATAAAATTATCGTAATTCTACGAGTTTTATCATTCTATACATTTTTTAAATTCTACAAAATTTTGTGTAATTCCTTTTAATTCTATAAATCCTTTAAGATCTATAAACTCTCTAAATTCTTCAAATTCTTTAAATCCCTTATCTTCTTTACAAATCATATAAATTCTCCAAGTTCTACGAATTCTATAAATTTTCTAATCTATAAATTCCATAAATTCTCCAAATTCTAATCCTAGAGTTCTCTAAATTCTCGTCGCCTAAATGTCCTTAATTCGAGCCTTTCTCTTAAAAATTCCCTAAATTCTTAAATTCTCTTTAATCTAAAAATTCTCTAAACTCTCTAAATCCTACAAGTCCTCTAAATTATACAAATTCTGTAAATTGTCTGAATTATACTAATTCTCTAAATTTAACAATTTCTAGAAATTTTCTGAATTTCTTCCACAAAATTTTTAAATTCTCTATGTTTTATAAATTCTATAAATTGAGTTAATTTAAATTACAAAAAATACTCTAAATCTTATAATCATTTAAACTCTAAAAACCTTCTGAATTCTACATGTGCTAATAATTCTCTAAATTCTTTAAATTTCGTAAATTCTATAAATTCAATAAATTTTAAAATTGTCTAAATTCTCTGAATTTTAAATATTCCCTAAATTTGACAAATTCTGTAGTTTCTTTAAATTCTCTGAATCTTTTAAATTCTACAAATTCTCTAAATTCTTTAATTTTCCAAGTTCTACAAGGTAAGTTAATGCAGAGAATTTATTGAATTTTAAATATTTAGAGGACCAAGATAATTTATAGCATTTATAAAACGCTTGTAGTGCTTTGTGTCGCAGTATTGTCTGCTCAGATATTCTGAAATATTTGTGAGAAAAAAATTGATGAAAAATGCTCGCCGCCAAGGTTAAGTGTCATCGAGAAAAAAGTCGGTTTGATCTCTTAAATTCAAGAATGTATTTTGAGATGCCCTCTTAAAGTCCTTAAAAGCGTGCGTGTTCCTAGTTTCCAAAATGAGAATTTGCAAAAACCACAAAACGATCCAAATACAAAAGTTTTAAATTTTCTAACCATTGCAAAGCTACATACGACTATACGAGTAGTCGAGTAGTAGATTAGTCGTTCGTTGATCGTCAAACAGATTGGACGTATTTCATATTCTCGTGGTGCTTTTTTTTAGAATAGTTAATGTGAAATTACAGTAAATTAATTGATTTTTGCATGCAAATTAGTGAAAGTGTTGTGAATGTGTGTTAATCTTGGTTCATTATTATGACTTTCGTAAAAACAACAAAACAATAAAAAAAAGGACAAATGTGTAGGATTATTTTGATTGATTAATTAATGCAAAATATTTTAATACGGCTGATAATGTGAGTACACAATTAAATGTATTGGGAATGATGTTTGTATAAGTTTGATGTTTTACCATGCTATGTGATTTTGAAGCGGTATCGATAACGGGATTTTTATTTTTATATCTTGTTGTCACCTGTTTTTATCTCTGTGTGAATGAGTATGTATCTGGTAGTGTTGTGTTATTTTGATGCATATAAATGCGTGAATTCAATGCAAAAATGAATGCAATAATTAAATTGAACTAGGGGACCTCTGTGCATTTGCATAAAATGTTATTTTACTCGTATATCATTTTCCTTTTTTTAAAACGAAAACTTTTAAAGAATCCGACGTAATAGTTCTAGAAAATGCTGCGCAAAGTTGAACATGGCTAAACCGTGGTTTGACCTTGCGATTTATTTATTGTGGTTGTATAAAACCGATATTCACGTACAATTAAATTGTGCGATATATTTACTTGTGTGACGTCAGTACATTGCACAATTTACTCAATTTTTATTCAGGATTTTTGTATTTTATTGTGCATTATTGACGTCATACAATTATATTATGCAATTTAATTGTACGTGAACACCGGTCTTTAGATAGTCGTATTTAAAACTGTTGTCGAACGAAGTAGAAAAGCAAAGATGGATCATTAGCTATGTCTAATGCAATTTTTGGAATAAAATAATTATTTCTACCTTTAAGCAATTGGCACTTTTTGGGTAATCCTGATGGATTTATTGAGTTATGATATTCCACTGGAAAATTAACTTAAATATTTTTATTGTCAGAACGGTCATCTGCCTTAACTGAGTCGATTGCATAATAACTTATTTCATTTGAAATACATTTTTAAAGAACGTTATTATTTATTGGTCGAACATGCTCAGGATACAAAATTGCACGTTTTGATATGTATGCAAAATCATTTGTAGTAAAAAATGAATTAAACATATCTGTAAGGAGAGCATCGGAAATATAATCGGAAGGTATTAGGGCATCCAATTTCTGGCCAAAAAGTAATTCCGGAATTTTAGAATTTAAATGTTCTCGATTCCGGAATTCTGGAATCAATTCCGGAATTTATTTTTATTTTTTTAAATAATCGCTGATTTAAAATTAAAAATTAAAATTTCATAAAAAACAACAATTATTTTTATTTGGTCTCAATGTATGTATCAATACGTACACAATTTTTAGAATTAAAATTTTTATAGAATTTATAAAGTTTTTAGAATTTATAGTAATTAAATAACTTTGTTAAATATAAAAATTCTCTAAACGCTATAAATTATATTAATCCTACCGTAAATTCTAATAATTCTAAGTGTATCTGTTTTATAAATTCTACAAACTCAAACTTTGCTTGTTTAATAAATAAAATAATTTCGCTAAATCCTGTAAACTTGAACAATTCTATAAATTAAATAAATTCTATAAATCTTCTAAATTTTATAAGTTCTATAAATTCTATAAATAAAGTATAAAACATCAGTAAGTGCTTTAAATTCAACAAATCTCATAAATTCTTTAGATCTTAAAAATTCTGTAAATTTGATAAATTCCTATAAATCTTAAAAATTCAATAAATTCTGTGAATTTGACAAAGTCTATAAATATTATAAATCCTATAAATTTTTTGAATTTTATAAATTCCATTAATTCTATAAATTGCAGAAATTCTTTAAATTTTAAATTCTATGGGTTCTATAAATTGTTTTAGGTCTGTCACTTCTATAAATTTTACAAACTCAAATTTTACTTATCCTAAAAATTCCATAATTTTATAAATTCTTTCAATTCTACACATTTATCGATTATGAACTTTAATAATTCTATAAATTCAGTAATTAATTTCTATAAATTTTATAAATTTAATAAATTCTACTACTAAAGTTTTTTTAATTTTGCAAATCTCATAAATTCTTTAGTTCTTAAAAATTGTAAATGCGATAAATTCTATAAATTTTATAAGTTCTTCAAAGACTGGAAACTGATCTGAGCTTAGTCTCGTAGCTCTCTTGTCTTCGTTTCATAAAGCATTCGACAAGTAGGTAGACCTATACATAAGTTGCTAGTCTTAACATCGTTTCGTGACCGATCCGATAAGCTTTCGCTTATCACCAAGACATGGTGCACAAACCGTAATCTATTTTGCAAATTAACACTAGGCAATAATGCATTATATCTCGTTTAGACGATGGAACATCAACTGTTGATATCTTTGATTGTTGTTTGTATTGGTGCCCGTTTGCATCGGTGTGTCCGAATTTCCTGACTACGGCCGCCGAAATTCCATTTACTGCTAGGCATTTTCTCTAAATGGTCTAAGTTTCACAAATCCTATAAATTCTGTAAATACAATTAATGTCATAAATTCTCTAAATTTGTGTAAATTCTTAATATTTTCTAAATTTCATTGTTATGTTAAATTTTATAAATTATGTAAATTGTTTAAATTTTATAAATTCTCTTAATTCTATATATTTACTCTAAATTCAATCAATTTTACAAAATACATACATATATACAATGGATAATATTTTACAACTACTTGTACTCTAAATACTACAAATTCTATACATTTTTTGAATTCTACAATATAAATTCCATAAATTCTCTAAATTCTAGAAATTCTGTTCAATTCTGAATTCCATACATTCTCTTATTATCACATTCTATAAATTCTTTAAATTTTTTAAATTATTAAAATCCAACAAATTTTTTAAACTCTTAATTCTATAAATCCTAAAACCTCCTCAAATTTTGAGTGTTTAATTCTAAAAATTCTTTAAGATTTTTAGTTCAATAAATCTTTACATTATTTAAATTCTGTGAATTCTGTAAATTTTAAAAGTTTTATAAAATCTTAAAATTACTTCTTAATTTAAATGTACAAAATCTGTGAGTTTAGTAAATTTTGTGTTTCTTTAAATTTTCTAAATCCTATTAACTGCATGAATTATCTAAATTCGATAAATTCTCTGAATTCTTTAAATATTCTAAGTTCTGAAGTCGTCGATTATCTGTGTACTAAATTTTATAAACTCTAAATTCTATAAATTATCTAAACTCAACTAAATCTATAAATTCTATAAATCCTCGAAATTCTACATATTCTTAAATTCTCTAAATGATATAAATCATCGAAACAAATTTTGTTAACTTAAAGAGATTCTATAAATTCTGTAAATTTTATAAATTCCATAAATTTAATAAATTTTGAAAATTCTCCAATTCTACAAAAAATGTTAGTTCAGTAGGTTCTCTAAATTTTAAAAGTTCACTTAATTTTGTAAATTTCCTAAATTCATTACTCTAAATATTTTAAATTCTATAATTTCAACAAATTCCCTAAACCACTAAATTCTATAAATTCTACAAATTCTTTAAAATTTTATAATTCGCTAACTTCTTTAAATTCCATAAGTTTTATAAATTCTATAAACTCTATAATTTCTCTGAATTCTTAAAATTATCGCAATTCTACGAGTATTATCATTCTATACATTTTTTAAATTCTACAAATTTTTTTAATCCTTCTAATTTTATAAATCCTTTAAGATCTTTAAATTCGTTAAATTCTATAAATTAAAATTCTCTAAATTCTCCAAATTCTTTAAATCCCTTATCTTCTTTACAAATCCTGTAAATTCTCCAAGTTCTACAAATTTTATAAATTTTATAATTTCTAGAAAAAGACTTTCCAAATTCTATAATCCTAGAGTTCTCTAAATTCTCGTCACCTACAAATTTCCTTAATTCGACCTTTTCTCTGTATTCCCTAAATTGTTAAATTCTCTTTAATCTAAAAATTCTCTAAACTCTCTAAATGCTACAAGCCCTCTAAATTCTACATTATTCTCTTAATTCTCTAAATTTAATACTTTCTAGAAATTTTCTGAGTTCCGTAAATCCTACAAATTCCACAAATTTTTAAATCCTCTAAATTCTCTATATTTTATTAATCCTATAAATTTAGTTAATTTACTAAATTTAATAAATTCTACAAATCACAAAATACCCTAAATCCTATAATTCTTTAAATTCTAAAAACCCTCTGAATTCTACACGTTCTAATAATTCTCTAAATTCTATAAATTTTCTTAATTGTATAAATTTTCTGAATTCTATAAAATCTCTAAAACTCTCTAAACTCTCTTGGTCCTTTTAATATTTCAAATTCAATAAATTCTCTATATGCTACAAATATATTGTATACATTCTCCAAATTCTTTAAATTCTCTAAATTTTATATATTCTCTAAATTTTACAAATTCTGTACATTCTTTAATTTTTCTGAATCTTTTAAATTCTACAAATTCCCTAAATTTTTTAAATTCTCTGCATTCTGTAAATTTTCCAAGTTCTACAAGGTAAGTTTACAAAATTCAGAGAATTTAAAGCATTTAGAAAATTTTAAAATTTATTGAATTTATAGAATTTACGGAATTTAGAGAATTTAGAGAATGTATACAATAAAATAAACTCAGCATTTAGAGAATTTATGAATTTGAAAAATTTAGAGGACCAATATAATTTAGAGAATTTATCGATGGTTTGCGTCGCAGTATTGTCTGCTCAGATATTATGAAATATTTGTGCCCAAGGTTAAGTGTCATCGAGAAAAAAGTCGGTTTGATCTCTTGAATTCCAGAATGTATTTTAAAATGCTCTCTTCAAGTCCTTAGAAGCGTGCGTGTTCCTAGTTTCCAAAATAAGAATTTGCAAAAAACAAAATACGATCTAACTACACCCGGTACCTCTCGATCCAACCGCCGTAGCTTTAACCAGTACGCCGTTTGGTCGGTAAAATTTTTAATTTGTCTATGTCTACCATTGCAAAGCTATATACGAGTAGTAGATTAGTCGTTCGTTGATCGTCAAACATATTGGACGTATTTCATATTCTCGTGTTGCATTTTTTTTAGAATAATGTCAAATTACAGTGAATTAATTGATTTTCGCATGCAAATTAGGGAAAGTGTTGTGAATGTGTGTGAATCTTGGTTCATTATTATGACTTTCATAAAAGCAACAAAACAAAAAAAAGAGGACAAAGGTATGTGTAGGATTATTTTGATTGATTAATTAATGCAAAATATTTTAATACGGCTGATAATGTGAGTACGCGATAAAGGTATTGGGTATGATGTTTGTATGTATAGTAAGTTTGATGTTTTTCTATGCTTTGTGATTTTGAAGCGGTATCGATAGCGGGCTTTTTATTTTTATTTCTTGTTGTCACCTGTTTTTATCTATATGCGAATGAGTATGTATCTGGTAGTGTTGTGTTATTTTTATGCATATAAATGCGTGAATTCAATGCATAAATGAATGCAATAATTAAATTGAACTATGGGACCTTTGTGCATTTGCATAAAATGTTATTTTACTCGTATGTATATCATTTTCTATTTTTCCTTGACGCGATGTTTCGAAAATTTGAAATTTTAAAGAAAGCATTCCAGTCTAAAAGCACAGTATGGGTTTAACAGTCTTACCACAGAATACTTAGAAGTGGCGTCGGTTTTTATATGAAAAAATGTCGGCTCAATTTTTTGACCTTGTTTTGGCGAAGGTTATTAAGTTGTAGTTTCTGGTTGTTTATTATTCTGCCGTCTTACTGACAAAATATCCTAATCCTGGATATTCCAAAGATTTTGACAGAGATTTAAACAAAAACTAAAACACTTAACATTTTAAAATGCTTAAGCTTAAAAGCTTGCAAAACACGCATAAACTTTAAAAGCTTCTCTAATGCTTTGCATTGAACACATCTAAAGCTCTACCATCTACTAAAACGATATTCAAGTCGTCGGCTTAAATATTGAAAATTTAGCTACTCCATTGAATTATTTAAGGTTTTTAATAAAGTTGGAAATTCTGAGAATTAAAAATAGTTGAATAATGAAGATCGAAAGTTGTATATTTTAAAAGCCCTTTTAAAGCTCGTGTTTAAAATAAATAATATTCATTTAACCTTCAAAAGCTTAATAAATATCTTTAATAATTTCAAATCGATAAAATTAAAAATCTGTCACCTTTATTTGAAAAATGAATATTTCAATTTAAATATTTTAAACTGAAAGCTTTCAAAATTTATTCAACTTTTCGTAAAATAACACACAATAATAAATGTAATATGAAATTACTTTAAAGATTTGGGATACAATTCTGTAATTGAACCTCTTGAAATATTTTAATCACTAATTAGAACTTAAAGCTTTCACTAATGTGTATCAAAGTAAATGAAGTTTACACAAACTCTAAACGTTTTTGGTTAAGCCAAATTCTATTGAGAGTGGGGCAGGATTAATCTTAATTGTAGCATTTTTGTGGAACTTCCGGCAACGTCGATTACCAATGTCTTTTTTATTCTATTAAAATTCTAAGAAATTATACCTAAAATTCCAAAACGCTGTAAATGTTAATTAGCTGAATAAAGTTCGAAATATCTTTTGAAAATTTCAAAATTTGTTCTTAAATTTTTCGTAAAACGCTTTAAAAGTCATAAATCAATTTTGCGGCAGTTTCTAATTACAAATGCTCCAATTTCGTGTCAGTTTTAGATATAATCCCAATATAAATTCTAAAAGTGAAATACACAATTTTGAAATTTCGTTTTCTTAAAATAAATTGGAACAAAATTTTAAGATTTTGAATCGACAAAACGGGCTTTTAAAATTCAACTAAAAGTATTTCCTAATTTCATCCAATTTCCTGAAATTTTATAAATTTGTTAGCTGTATCAATCAATAAATGGTTACTAACTGTATTCAGATATTCTGTCAAATCGAAGACTCACTAAATTTAAACTCTTTACAATTCATAAGCCAGAATTTTCAATTCATGGGCCGTAGTCGGGTCTCGTATCGGAAATCTACTGATGGAAGAGGCGACATTAAACTCGTAACACCGTTTTACTTAAAATACACTGATTTACATATGATATAGGTATAACGACTCATTTTAATAATTACCACCTTAAGGTATTTATATATAATATATATATATATATATAGGTTTGTGTATGATTTTTCGGATTTAACCTCAGTTTCGTATTTTATTTCATTTTTCCCGAAAATTCTTTTATTTTTCAGATTTTTTTTGTATATTTAAAAAATTTTGACCCGATTTTATCCCGAATAGAAAAAACTATTAAAACCTGATAACTTCTCCCTGAAAGTGTGTACATGCTCCAATTCTGTTGAAAAAATGTACACCACGAAGTTAGCAATTGTTTACTATTTTTCATATAAATTTTTTTTTTTTATTGGTAACCCTGGTCAACTTTTTTGTTCTAGTTGGAAATAATTCAACTCATACAGGTAACTTCATGGTGTACATTTTTTCGCCAGAATTGGAGCATGTACACACCTTGAATCCATAAATTTTTATTTTCCGAAAAACTCACCTATAGAATCTTTAGGTTTTTGAAAATTTTGTTTTTAGGACTTGAATGTTTTTTAATTATTTTAACACCTTCAAAATTCATAGGAAATATAAACTTTTAAATATTACAATTTGCATTCGTTTAGTACAATTTTTTAAATTTTACTCTCGAAATTTGATAATTTTAATTAATGCGAGATTGATGAGAAAAGAAATATAAAAACTACTTCTACTTCTTTTAATTGAGCAAAGTTATCAATTACTTTATCGAAGCCCATATTAATTCAAAGCTATCATATTAAATAGAAGCATAGAATAAACAGCATTTGGTGTTTTATTTTAACCTGTTAACTTGTAGCTTTACGCTATTTATATTACTCGTTTGTCCGTAGTATATAGTTTAGTTGTTTAATAATTTTTTCGCGATAACCTTTCGCCTATCACCAATACTTGGTGCGTAAATCGTCATCTATTGTGCCTATATTCACCCTAGGCAATAATGCAATATATCTCGTTTGGACGATAGAACATCAACTGTTGATATCTTTGATTGTTGTTTGTTGTTGGTACCCGTTTGCATCGGTGTATCCGAATTTCTTGACTGCGGCCGCCGAAATTCCATTTACTGTTAGGCATTTTCTCTAAATTTCATTACTATCTTAAATTTTAGAAATTACGTAAATTGTTTAAATTTTGTAAATTCCCTTAATTATATTTTCTGTAAATTTTATAAATTGCATAAAATCTATATAATCGATAATATTTTACAACCACATATTAGTACTCTATATTTCACAAATTCTATAAATTTTTTGAATTCTATAAATTTCATAAATTCCATAAATTCTACAAATTCTCTTCAATTCTGAATTCCATACACTCTTAATTCTATAAATTCTTTAAATTTTTTAAATTCGTAAAATCCAACAAATTCTTTAAACTCTTAATTCTATAAATCCTAAAACCTCCTCAAATTTTGAGTGTTAAATTCTCAAAATTCTTTAAGATTTTTAGTTCAATAAATCTTTACAATTTTTAAATTCCATAAATTCTGTGAATTCTGTAAATTTGAAAAGTTTTATAAACACTAAAAATTATTTCTTAATTAATTTTTTGTACAAAATCTGTAAGTTTAATAAATTCTGTAATTCTCTAAATTTCCTAAATCCTATTAACTCCAAGAATTATCTAAATTCGATAAATTATCTGAATTCTTTAAATTTTCTAAGTTCTAAACTCTCTAAATTTCACAAACATTCTAGTTCATCTATGTAGTATACACTAAATTTTATAAACTCTAAATTCTATAAATTGTCTAAACTCAACAAAATCTATAAATTCTACAAATCCTTAATTAAATTCTCTAAATGATATAAATCCTCGAAACAAATTGTATACAGTTTTCGAAACAGATTCTATTAATTCTGTAAATTTTATAAATGTCATAAATTTTACAAAAAATATTTATTCTATAGGTTCTCTACATTTTGAAAGTTCTCTTAATTCTGTAAATTTTCTAAATTTTTTACTCTTAAATTTTTTAAATTCTATAATTTCAACAAATTCCCTAAACCACTAAATTCTATAAATTCTTGAAAATTTTCGATAACTTCTTAAAATTCCATAAGTTTTATAAATTCTAAAAATTCTACTAATTCTATAAATTTTAAAAACTCTCTAATTTCTCTGAATTCTTAAAATTATCATAATTCTACGAGTTTTATCATTCTATAAACTTTTTAAATTCTACAAATTTTTTTAATTCCTTTTAATTATATAAATCCGTTAAGATCTGTTAAGTTCTCCAAACTCTTTAAATCCTTTAACTTCTGTTAATTTTACAAATCCTATAAATTCTCCAAGTTCCACAAATTCAATAAATTTTCTAATTTTTAAGAAAACATTTCTAATTTCTATAAATTTTGTGAATTCTATAAATTTGCTTAATTCTTCTATGGCTTCTGTAAATTTTTTAAATTCCATAAATTCTCTAAATTCTAATCCTAGAGTTCTCAAATTCTCGTCGCCTACAAATTTCCTTAATTCGACCTTTTCTCTGTATTTCTTAAATTCCCTAAATTCTTAAAGCTTCTTTATTCTAAAAATTCTCTAAACTCTCTAACTGCTGTCCTCTAAATTCTACATATTTTGTAAATTGTCTGAATTCTCTTAATTCTCTAAATTTAACAATTTCTAGAAATTTTCTGAATTCCGTAAGTCCTACAAATTACACAAAATTTTTAAATTCTCTTTGTTTTATAAATCCTAAAAATTGAGTTAATTTACTAAATTTTATAAATTCTACAAATTACAAAAATTCTCTAAATCCTATAATTTTTTAAATTCTAATTCTGATCCTTTGCGTCGCAGTATTGTCTGCTCAGATATTCTAAAATATTTGTGCGAAAAAATTGATGAAATTATGCTCGCCGCCAAGGCTAAGTATCATTGAGAAAAAAGTCAGTTTGATCTCTTAAATTCAAGAATGTATTTTGAAATGCCCTCTTAAAGTCCTTTGAAGCATGCGTGTTCCTAGTTTCCAAAATGAGAATTTGCAAAAAGCACAAAACGATCCAAATATAAAAGTTTTAAATTTTCTAACCATTGCAAAGCTACATACGAGTAGTAGATTAGTCGTTCGTTGATCGTCAAACAGATTGGACGTATTTCATAATTATTCTCGTGTTGCTTTTTTTTTTTTTTAGAATAGTTAATGTCAAATTACAGTAATTGATTTTTGCATGCAAATTAGTGAAAGTGTTGTGAATGTGTGTTAATCTTGGTCCATTATTATGACTTTCGTAAAAACAACAAAACAATAAAAAAAGGACAAATGTGTAGGATTATTTTGATTGATTAATTAATGCAAAATATTGTAACACGGCTGATAATGTGAGTACACAATTAAACGTATTGGGAATGATGTTTGTATAAGTTTCATATTTTACCATGCTATGTGATTTTGAACTAGTATCGATAACGGAATTTTTATTTCTATATCTTGTTGTCACCTGTTTTTATCTCTGTGTGAATGAGTATATATCTGGTAGTGTTGTGTTATTTTGATTGATGCATATAAATGCGTGGATTCAATGCAAAAATGAATGCAATAATTAAATTGAACTAGGAGACCCCTGTGCATTTGCATAAAACGTTATTTTACTCGTATATCATTGTCTATTTTTCCATGGCGCGGTGTTTCGAAAACTTGAAAACTTTGAAAGAATCCAATGTAACAGTTCTAGAATATGCTGCGCAAAGTTGAACATGTCTAAAACGTGGTTTGACCTTGCGATTTATTTATTGTGGTTGCATAAAACCGATATTCACGTACAATTAAATTGTGCGATATATTTATTTGTGTGACGTCAGTACATTGCACAATTTACTAAATTTTTATTCCGGATTTTTGTATTTTATTGTGCATTTTTGACGTCACACAATTATATTATGCAATTTGATTGTACGTGAACACCGGTCTTTAGATAGTCGTATTTAAAACTGTTGTCGAACGAAGTAGAAAGGCAAAGATGGATCATTAGCTATGTCTAATGCAATTTTTGGAATAAAATGTATTGTACCTGAATGCGATCCGGTAATTATTTCTACTTTTAAGCAATTGGCACTTTTTGGGTAATCCTGATGGATTTATTGAGTTATGATATTCCACACATGATTCCACATATAAAAATTAATTTAAATGTTTTCATTGGCAGAGCAGTCATCTGCCTTAACTGAGTCGATTGCATAATAACTGGATTTCATTTGAAATAAATTTTTGAAGAACGTTATTATTTATTAGTCTAACATGCTCAGGGCACAAAATTGCACGTTTTGATATAGATGCAAAATCATTTGTAGTAAAAAATGAATCAAAAATATCTGTAATGAGATCATCGGAAATATAATCAGAAGGTAGGGCATTCAATTTTTGACCAAAAAGTATTTCCGGAATTTTAGAATTTAAATGTTCTCGATTCCGGAATTCCGGAATAAATTCCGGAATTGATTTTTTTTTTAAATAATCGCTGATTTAAAATTAAAAATTAAAATTTCACAAAAAACAAAAATTATTTTTAATTGGTTTCAATGTATGTATCAATACGTACACAATTTTTAGAATTAAAAATTTTATAGAATTTATAAAGTTTTTAGAATTTATAGTAATTAAATAAATTTGTTATATATGAAAATTCTCTAAACGCTATAAATTATATTAATCCTACCGTAAATTCTAACAATTCTATAAATTTATGAATAACATAAATTCTTTAAATTTTGAAGATTCTTTGAGTTCTATTAATTGTATGAAGTGTATCTGTTTTATAAATTCTACAAACTCAAACTTTGCTTGTTTTATAAATACAATAATTTTGCTAAATCCTGTAAACTTGAACAATTCTATAAATTAAATAAATTCTATTAATCCTCTAAATTTTATAAGTTCTATAAATTCTATAAATAAAGTTTAAAACATCAGTAAGTGCTTTAAATTCTACAAATCTCATAAATTCTTTAGTTCTTACAAATTCCGTAAATTTGATAAATTCCTATAAATCTTAAAAATCCAATAAATTCTCTGAATTTGGCAAAGTCTATAAATATTATAAATTCTATAAATTTTATGAATTTTATAAATCTCATTAATTCTATAAATTGCAGAAATTCTTTGAATTTTAAATTCTATGGGTTCTATAAATTGTTTTAGGTCTGTCACTTCTATAAATTTTACAAACCCAAATTTTACTTATCCTAAAATTTCCATAATTTTATAAATTCTTTGAATTCTACACATTTTATGAATTTAAAAATTTCGATAAATGATTATGAACTTTAAAAATTCTATAAATTCTATGAATAAAGTTTTAAAATTCAGTAAGTTTTTTAATTTTGCAAATCTTAAATTCTTTAGTTCTTAAAAATTGTAAAAGCGATAAATGCTCTAAATTTTATAAGTTCTTCAAAGACTGTAAACTGGTCCGATCTTAGTCTCGTAGCTCTCATGTCTTCGTTTCACGAAGCATCGTTCCACAAGGATGTACGTAGACCTATACATAAGTTGCTAGTCTTAACATCGTTTCGTGACCGATTCGATAACCATTCGTTTATCACCAAGACATAGTGCGCAAACCGTAATCTATTGTGCTTATCTACACTAGGCAATAATGCAATATATTATATATCTCGTCTTTTAGACGATGGAACATCAACTGTTGATATTTTTGGTTGTTGTTTATATTGGTGCCCGTTTGCATCGTTTTATCCGAATTTCCTGACTGGGGCCGCCAAAATTCCAGTGACTGCTAGGTATCTTCTCTAAATGATCTAAGTTCCACAAATTCTATAAATTCTGTAAATACCATAAATGTCATAAATTGTCTAAATTTGTGTAAATTCTTAAAATTTTCTAAATTTCATTAATATGTTAAATTTTATAAATTCTCTTAGTTCTATATATCTTCTCTAAATTCTATAAATTTTACAAAATCTATACAATCGATAATATTTTACAACTACTAGTACTCTAAATACTACAAATTTTATAAATGTTTTGAATTCTATAAATTCCATAAATTCTACAAATTCTGTTCAATTCTGAATTCCATACATTCTATAAATTCTTTAATTTTTTAAACTCTTAATTCTTTAAATCCTAAAACCTCCTCAAATTTTGAGTGTTAAATTCTTAAAATTCTTTAAGATTTTTAGTTCAATAAATCTTTACATTATTTAAATTCTGTGAATTCTGTAAATTTTCAAACTTTTATAAAATCTAAAAATTATTTCTTAATTTAAATGTACAAAATCTGTGAGTTTAATAAATTCTGTATTTCTTTAAATTTTGTTAATCCTATTAACAGCATGAATTATCTAAAGTCGATATATTCTCTGAATTCTTTAAATATTCTAAATTCTAAAGTCGTCATTTATCTGTGTACTAAATTTTATAAACTCTAAATTCTATAAATTATCTAAACTCAACTAAATTATAAATTCTACAAATCCTCTAAATTCTACATATCCTTAAATTCTCTAAATGATATAAATCCTCGAAACAAATTTTGTTAACTTAAAGAGATTCTATAAATTCTGTAAATTATATAAATTCCATAGATTTAAAAAATTTTGAAAAATTCTACTGGTTCTCTAAATTTTAAAACTTCACTTAATTTTGTAAATTTCCTAAATTCATTACTCTAAATATTTTAAATTCTATAATTTCAACAAAATCCTTAAACCACTAAATTCTATAAATTCTTTAAAATTTTATAATTCGCTAACTTCTTTAAATTCCATAAGTTTTATAAATTCTACAAATTCTAGAAATTCTATAAACTATAATTTCTCTGAATTCTTAAAATTATCGTAATTCTACGAGTTTTATCATTCCATACATTTTTTAAATTCCTTTTTATTCTATAAATCCTTTAATTCCATAAATTCTATAAATTAAAATTCTCTAAATTCTCCAAATTCTTTAAATCCTTTAACTTCTGTTAATTTTACAAGTCTTATAAATTCTCCAAATTCTACAAATTCTATAAATTTTCTAATTTCTAAAAAGACACTTTCTAATTTCTAAAAAGACACTTTCTAATTTCTATAAATTTTGTAAATTCTCTAAATTCTAATCCTAGAGTACTCTAAATTCTTGTCGCCAACAAATTTCCTTAAGTCGACCTTTTCTCTGTATTGCTTAAATTCTCTAAATTCCTTATTCTCTTTAATCTAAAAATTCTTTAAACTCTCTAAATGCTATAAGTTCTTTAAATTCTACATATTCAGTAAATTGTCTGAATTATATTAATTCTCTTAATTCTCTAAATTTAACAATTCCTAAAAATTTTCTGAATTCCGTAAATCCTACAAATTCCACAAATTTTTAAATTCTCTAAATTCTCTATGTTTTATTAATCCTATAAATTGAGTTAATTTAATAAATTTAATAAATTCTACAAATCACCAAAATGCCCCTATAACTCTTTAAATTCTAAAAACCCTCTGAATTCTACAATTTCTAATAATTATCTAAATTCTATAAATTTTCTTTATTGTATAAATTTTCTGAATTCTATAAAATCTCTAAAACTCTCTAAATTCTCTTGGTCCTTTTAATTTTTCAAATTCAATAAATTCTCTATAAGCTACAAATATATTGAATACATTCTCTAAATTCTTTAAATTCAATAAATTTTCTAAATTCTCTAAATTTTATATATTCTCTAAATTTTACAAATTCAGTAAATTCTTTACTTTTTCTGAATCTTTTAAATTCTACAAATTCTCTAAATTCTTTAAATTCTCTGCATTCTGTAAATTTTCCAAGTTCTACAAGGTTTGTTCTACAGAATTTAGAGAATGTATACAATAAAATGAACTCGGCATTTAGAGAATTTATGAATTATTCACATTATTGTCTGCTCAGATATTATGAAATATTTGTGCCCAAGGCTAAGTGTCATCGAGAAAAAAATCGGTTTGATCTCGTGAATTCCAGAATGTATTTTAAAATGCTCTCTTCAAGTCCTTAGAAGCGTGCGTGTTCCTAGTTTCCAACAGCTGTAGCTCTAACCACTGCGCCGTTTGGGCGGTAAAATTTTTAATTTGTCTACCATTGCAAAGCTACTTACGAGCATGATACAAAGAATTAATAAGATATGCTCAATAGATGTAATTACGTCATCTGGTGACAGAAATTTGTTTTTTATTTTTTAGTTTTTGTACAAATTTCTCTATTTTGTTTTGTTTTTTAGCACGTCATTCGATGCTGCACCACGATACTACCGAATGACGTGCTAAAAACAAAATAAAATAGAGAAATAACAAAAACTAAAAAACAAATTTCTGTCACCAGATGACGTAATTACATCTATTGAGCATACCTTATTAATTCTTTGTATCATGACTTACGAGTAGTAGATTAGTCGTTCGTTGATCGTCAAACAGATTAGACGTATTTCATATTCTCGTGTTGCTTTTTTTAGAATAATGTCAAATTACAGTGAATTAATTGATTTTCGCATGCAAATTAGTGAAAGTGTTGTGAATGTGTGTGAATATTGGTTCATTATAATGACTTTCATAAAAACAACAAAACAAACAAAAAAGGATAAAGGTATGTGTAGGATTATTTTGATTGATTAATTTAATGCAAAATATTTTAATACGGCTGATAATGTGAGTAAGCGATAAACCTATTGAGTATGATGTTTGTATGTATAGTAAGTTTGATGTTTTACCCTGCTTTGTGATTTTGAAGCGGTATCGATAACGGGATTTTTATTTTTATTTCTCGTCACCTGTTTTTATCTCTATGCGAATGAGTGTGTATCTGGTAGTGTTGTGCTATTTTTATGTATATAAATGCATAAATTCAATGCATAAATGAACGCAATAATTAAATTGAACTAGGGGACCTCTGTGCATTTGCATAAAATGTTATTTTACTCGTATGTACATACTACATACATATATCATTTTCTATTTTTCCTTGACGCGGTGTTTCGAAAATTTGAACTTTTAAAGAAAGCTTTCCAGTCTTAAAGCACAGAATGGCTTTAACAGTCTTACCACAGAATACTTAGAAGTGGCCCGGTTTTTATATGGAAAAATGTTGACTCAATTTTTTGACCTTGCTTTGGCGAAGGTTATTAAGTTGTAGTTTCTGGTTGTTTATTATTTTGTCGTCTTACTGTAACATTTTGGTAAAATATCCTAATCCTGGAACAATTTTGACAGAGGTTTGAACAAAAACTAAAACACTTAAAATTTTAAAACGCTTAAGCTTAAAAGCTTGAAAACACACGTAAACTCTAAAAGCTTCTCTAATGCTCTGTATTGAACACATCTAAAGCTCTAACATCTACTAAAACAATATTCAAGTCGTCGGCTTAAATATTGTAAATTTAGCTACTGCATTGAATTATTTAAGGTTTTTAATAAAGTTGGGAATTCTGAGAATTAAAAATAGTAGAATAATGAAGAAAGTTGTATATTTTAAAAGCGCTTTTAATCCTCGTGGTTAAAATAAATAATATCCATTTAACCTTCAAAAGCTTAATTTCAAATCGACAAAATTAAAAATCTGTCACCTTTATTTGAAAAATGAATATTTCAATTTAAATATTTTAAACTGAAAGCTTTCAAAATTTATTCAGCTTTTCGTAAAATCACAAACAATAATAATTTTAATATGAAATTGCTTTAAAGATTTGGAATACAATTCTACAATTGAACCTCTTGAAATATTTTAAACTCTAATTAGAACTTAAAGCTTTCACAATAGTATAATGTGTATCAAAGTAAATGAAGTTTACACAAATTCTAAACTCAAAATTTGAGAATCAGAGTGCTCCTAAAAATTTAAACAATTTGGATCGAAAGCTTAAAACGAAAAGGCTTGTAAAAATTAAACCGTCCACTTATCTCGAATCATTGGAAGCTCCAGAAAACTCACCATTCTAGAATAGGTGAAACTAATTTAGTTTAATATTCTAATAATCCAAAAGCTCAACTTTACAGTTCACAGACTGTGAAAATTGATTTCATTTCCTCGATGCGGTTTTTTAAATACATACAAACCCTAAAAGGCCTGCACTGCATTGATTTATAAAGCTAGATGAAAGCTCTTACATCTAACTAAAACGGTTTTCAGGTCGGTGCTAAATTTTGAAAATATAATTTTAAACTGAAAGCTTTAAATCCGAAACGAAAAGGGATCGTAGAGTTTGCCCTCAAACATTTTTATCAAGTTAAATTCTATTGATAAAAAATTAAAGCTTTATCCTTATAAAATCACCTTATGCAAATATATAATATTAATTTAACCTTCAAAATCTTGATGAGTATCTTAAATAATTTCAAATCGATAAACTTTAAAAGCTTTTGTCTCCAGTTTAATTATACATTTTAATATGTTATATGAACGCTCTCTTGTATATAAATGTTTTATCATCAACTTGTAACAAACTACATTAATTTCAATAAAAGTTGGTTTTAAGAAAAAAAGACGGTATTAAAAGCTTTCAAAATCTAAAACTTAAAAAACGTTAAATCTGAACAACTTTATTTAAACCAAGACTTCTGTAATAAGTACAAATCCTGAAGGTCACTTTAACACATTTAAAATTTTCCGAAAGCTCTAAAAATTGAAACTTGAAATTTTATCCGTCGAAACAAATTTTTGTTTAATTCGATAAGATTTTTTCCTTCAAGACAGTTTTCATAAGACAAGCAAACCCTAAATGTTTCTCTAGGGCTCTACACTATATAGAACACGGTAAGTATGGAGGTCCAATAATGAAGAGTGAAACTGATTTGAAATTCGATAAAACCGATTTGGTTCCCCTATGAGGATATATTTCGATAAATTGCGCAATAGATTGCCCAAAAACTGGCGTTCAACTGGTGGCATCTTGAATTATTATTTCAAGACTCAAATTTGGAGTCAAAATTGTAGATTCGATATTTAGTGTTTCGATATATGGGACAGTAACATTTTTAAATTAGACACCATATTTTTCAAAATGCAAAGTAATTCGATAAAAATTCAATTCGAACTCGAAAATTTTGTGTTATATTTTTTTGATATTTAAAATGGACTTTAACGAGAAGGGCTAAACACTATTTGCGGAATGTCAAATTTTAAACAACAAATTCGTTGTTCTCTAAAGAATCTACAGTTTTTATTTGATATTAAGAGGGAGGGCATGGGTGGTTCTATCAATTTTTTTTAGAGGAGTTATCTTCATGATCATTTTCACCTTATTCACATAATTTCAAAAAAATCTAAAAATTTTGGAATTTTTGATTTAAAGGAATAAGTTACGGAGAGTGGGGCAGGATTAATCTAAATTGTAACATTTTTGTGGAACTTCCGTCTTTTCTATTCTATTAAAATTCTAAGAAATTATACCTAAAATTCCAAAACGCTGTAAATGTTAATTAGCTGAATAAAGTTCGAAATATCTTTTGAAAATTTCAAAATTTGTTCTTAAATTTTTCGTAAAACGACTTAAAAGTCATAAATCAATTTTGCAGCAGTTTCTAATTACAAATGCTCGAATTTCGTGTCAGTTTTAGATATAATCCCAATATAAATTCTAAAAGTGAAATACACAATTTTGAAATTTCGTTTTCTTAAAATAAATTGGAACAAAATTTTAAGATTTTGAATCGACAAAACCTAAAACACTGAAATTTCGTTTAAAATTCTTGAATTTTGGCCAAATTTTAATTTGCTTGGGCTTTTAAAATTCAACTAAAAGTATTTCCTAATTTCATCCAATTTCCTGAAATTTTATAAATTTGTTAGCTATATCAATCAATAAATGGTTACTAACTGTATTCAGATATTCTGTCAAATCGAAGACTCACTAAATTTAAACTCTTTAGAATCCATAAGCCAGAATTTTCAATTCATGGGCCGTAGTCGGGTCTCGTATCGGAAATCTACTGATGGAAGAGGCGACATTAAACTCGTAACACCGTTTTACTTAAAATACACTGATTTACATATGATATAGGTACAACGACTCATTTTAATAATTACCACCTTAAGGTATTTATATATAATATATATATATATAGGTTTGTGTATGATTTTTCGGATTTAACCTCAGTTTCGTATTTTATTTCATTTTTCCCGAAAATTCTTTTATTTTTCAGATTTTTTTTGTATATTTAAAAAATTTTGACCCGATTTTATCCCGAATAGAAAAAACTATTAAAACCTGATAACTTCTCCCTGAAAGTGTGTACATGCTCCAATTCTGTTGAAAAAATGTACACCACGAAGTTAGCAATTGTTTACTATTTTTCATATAAATTTTTTTTTTTTATTGGTAACCCTGGTCAACTTTTTTGTTCTAGTTGGAAATAATTCAACTCATACAGGTAACTTCATGGTGTACATTTTGTCGCCAGAATTGGAGCATGTACACACCTTGAATCCATAAATTTTTATTTTCCGAAAAACTCACCTATAGAATCTTTAGGTTTTTGAAAATTTTGTTTTTAGGACTTGAATGTTTTTTAATTATTTTAACACCTTCAAAATTCATAGGAAATATAAACTTTTAAATATTACAATTTGCATTCGTTTAGTACAATTTTTTAAATTTTACTCTCGAAATTTGATAATTTTAATTAATGCGAGATTGATGAGAAAAGAAATATAAAAACTACTTCTACTTCTTTTAATTGAGCAAAGTTATCAATTACTTTATCGAAGCCCATATTAATTCAAAGCTATCATATTAAATAGAAGCATAGAATAAACAGCATTTGGTGTTTTATTTTAACCTGTTAACTTGTAGCTTTACGCTATTTATATTACTCGTTTGTCCGTAGTATATAGTTTAGTTGTTTAATAATTTTTTCGCGATAACCTTTCGCCTATCACCAATACTTGGTGCGTAAATCGTAATCTATTGTGCCTATATTCACCCTAGGCAATAATGCAATATATCTCGTTTGGACGATAGAACATCAACTGTTGATATCTTTGATTGTTGTTTGTTGTTGGTACCCGTTTGCATCGGTGTATCCGAATTTCTTGACTGCGGCCGCCGAAATTCCATTTACTGTTAGGCATTTTCTCTAAATTTCATTACTATCTTAAATTTTAGAAATTACGTAAATTGTTTAAATTTTGTAAATTCCCTTAATTATATTTTCTGTAAATTTTATAAATTGCATAAAATCTATATAATCGATAATATTTTACAACCACATATTAGTACTCTATATTTCACAAATTCTATAAATTTTTTGAATTCTATAAATTTCATAAATTCCATAAATTCTACAAATTCTCTTCAATTCTGAATTCCATACACTCTTAATTCTATAAATTCTTTAAATTTTTTAAATTCGTAAAATCCAACAAATTCTTTAAACTCTTAATTCTATAAATCCTAAAATTTTTTTAATTTCTCTATAATTTAATACTCGTATATACTATATATTGAGTAATTTCAATAAAATTTTATAAATTCTCTGAGTGTTAAATTCTCAAAATTCTTTAAGATTTTTAGTTCAATAGATCTTTACAATTTTTAAATTCCATAAATTCTGTGAATTCTGTAAATTTTAAAAGTTTTATAAACACTAAAAATTATTTTTTAATTAATTTTTTGTACAAAATCTGTAAGTTTAATAAATTCTGTATTTCTCTAAATTTTCTAAATCCTATTAACTCCAGGAATTATCTAAATTCGATAAATTCTCTGAATTCTTTAAATTTTCTAAGTTCTAAAGCCTCTAAATTTCACAAACATTCTAGTTCATCTATGTAGTATACACTAAATTTTATAAACTCTAAATTCTATAAATTGTCTAAACTCAACAAAATCTATAAATTCTACAAATCCTTAATTAAATTCTCTAAATGATATAAATCCTCGAAACAAATTCTATACAGTTTTCGAAACAGATTCTATTAATTCTGTAAATTTTATAAATTTCATAAATTCTACAAAAAATATTAATTCTATAAGTTCTCTAAATTTTAAAATTTCTCTTAATTCTGTAAATTTTCTAAATTCTTTACTCTTAAATTTTTTTAAATTCTATAATTTCAACATGTTCCCTAAACCATTAAAATCTACAAATTAAATTTCATAATTCGATAACTCCTTTAAATTAGATAAGTTTCATAAATTCTATAAATTCTAAAAATTCTACTAGTTCTATAAATTCTATATACTCTATAATTTCTCTGAATTCTTAAAATTATCGTAATTCTACGAGTTTTATCATTCTATAAACTATTTAAATTCTACAAATTTTTTTAATTCCTTTTAATTATATAAATCCGTTAAGATCTTTAAAATCCATAAATACTCCAAATTCTTTAAATGCTTTAACTTCTGTTAATTTTACAAATCCTATAAATTCTCCAAGTTCTACAAATTCTATTAATTTTCTAATTTCTAAAAGAAACACTTTCTAATGTCTATACATTTTGTGAATTCTATAAATTCTATAAATTCTAGAGTTCTCAAATTCTCGCCGCCTACAAATTTCCTTAATTCGACCTTTTCTCTGTATTTCTTAAATTCCCTAAATTCTTAAAACTTCTTTAATCTAAAAATTCTCTAAACTCTCTAACACTGCTGTCCTCTCAATTCTACATATTTTGTAAATTGTCTGAATTCTCTTAATTCTCTAAATTTAACAATTTCTAGAAATTTTCTGAATTCCGTAAGTCCTACAAATTACACAAAATTTTTAAGTTCTCTTTGTTTTATAAATCCTAAAAATTGAGTTAATTTACTAAATTTTATAAATTCTACAAATTACAAAAATTCTCTAAATCCTATTGATCCTTTGCGTCGCAGAATTGTCTGCTCAGATATTCTAAAATATTTGTGCGAAAAAATTGATGAAAATATGTTCGCCGGCAAGGCTAAGTGTCATTGAGAAAAAAGTCAGTTTGATCTCTTAAATTCAAGAATGTATTTTAAAATGCCCTCTTAAACTCCTTTGAAGCATGCGTGTTCCTAGTTTCCAAAATGAGAATTTGCAAAAAGCACAAAACAATCTAAATATAAAAGTTTTAAATTTTCTAACCATTGCAAAGCTACATACGGCTATACGAGTAGTCGAGTAGTAGATTATTCGTTCGTTGATCGTCAAACAGATTGGACGTATTTCATATTCTCGTGTTGCTTTTTTTAGAATAGTTAATGTCAATTTACAGTAAATTAATTGATTTTTGCATGCAAATTAGTGAAAGTGTTGTGAATGTGTGTGAATCTTGGTTCATTATTATGACTAAGTAATAGAAACAATAAAACAAAAAAAAAGAGGACAAAGGTATGTGTAAGATTATTTTGGTTTGCCAAATTGATTAATTAATGCAAAATATTTTAATACGGCTGATAATGTCAGTAAGAGATTAAACGTATTGGGAATGATGTTTGTATAAGTTTGATGTTTTACCATGCTATGTGATTTTGATGCGGTATCGATAACGGGATTTTTATTTTTATATCTTGTTGTCACCTTGTTTTTATCTCTATGTGAATGAGTGTGTATCTGGTAGTGTTGTGCTCGTATTTTTATGCATATAAATGCGTGACAACGCATAAATGAACGCAATAATTAAATTGAACTAGGGGACCCCTGTGCATTTGCATAAAATGTTATTTTACCCGTATATAATTTTCTATTTTTCCTTGACGGGGTAGTATTACTATATAGTATTTCTATGAGCGTTATGTTTTAGACTCAGAAAGGGATTATAAGGAACAACATAGCGGTTATCAACTATAATATTCGATTGTGATCTTGGTTAATTTTCTAAATTAGTAGGAGGTCGTCGCCTATACATTCGATAATTATTTATGAATATGTCAGACTCACTGCAGTAACTTTTTGGGAATTGTTTTGAACATTTTTCATCAACCATACAAACGCAATTTTTGTTCAATTCTCCACATGGACCATGAATATTTTGTTTAATAATTATGTATTTCGTAAAGTCGTGGATGTTCAGTTTGATTAGGAATTTCAGCAAATTATGTTGCCAATATCATCGGCTGTTTTAAATTTATCCTCATTCTCTCTTCTCTGGTAATCCACCTTTTTGATGTTCAATTGTATAAACGTATGAACAGTTTCAAATATCTGCCTTTTAATAATATCGTCTATACATTTAGCTTTAAATTGAAGAGTCGAGTTTCGAGTATAGTGGAAATGACATTTAAAATTTTTTAAATTGTAATTCGAGAATATAGCTCAAAAATTCAGAATTGCAAAATTCGTTAAAATTTGTTTGTGTCTTAAAATATTTTAGAAGGGATTCGAATCGCATAAGAATTGGAAGTTTTTTTACGTTATGAAACGCATTGCATTTTCAAGATTGGTCAGCGATTGGTGCGAGTTCAGCGACCAATATCTGTCATCAGAGAAAACCAGTGGACCATCATTAGAGTGCTAAAAATTACGATCATCGTTGCTTTTTATTAATCAATTTCTCCAATGTAGGCAAGGTATCCTAAATTGAAAATTAACAAATTTTTAAAATGCATTCCGTATTCGAACTGAAACTTCAAATTCGAATTTAAATGCAAAATTGACAAAAATCAAATATTCAGATACTAAAGATTGTTTTACAAATATTAAAATTTAATACTTCATGGGCTGAAAAGTTTCCTATTAAATTAAAAAAAAATCTTATAAAATAAATTATTGCAATAGTTTTTTAAAAAAATTAATAAAATTTGCTTTATAATTCATCTTATTCTTTTTCGAGCTAGCGAAGTTGACTTCTATATCAAAAAATGCTTTTTGTACTACTTCTAGCAACTTGGACAGCTCGATTGGATATTGCATATTAAATACAAAGTAACCAGCCATTGTTATAAGCACTGCAGTCTTGACACAACTGCATTTTATGTCCAATAAGATTCCATCAACAAAAAAATGAATTATTTGATTATTTTCTGCTTGATTTGTAATTAAATTGTATTGTACAACGATCATTTGAATTTTAGCCTTATATTTTAAAATTTTTTTTCTAAATTTTTAAATAAAAAACCCAAAGTTTCAACGATGAACTTTGTCTTTCACGAAATTGTATAAATTTTGCCATTGAGAACAACGTAATATACCATCGAAACGTGGGGTTTTTTATTTTTAAAAATTAATAAAACATTAATACATATAAAGCTGAAATCCAGATAATCGTTTTATTATTAAAATAAGCATATAAATAATTTAAATAAATTATATTTGTTATATTTCATGTGAATGCTTTGACTAAAATTTTACATAATTACCGATTACAGCAAAGAATGCTGTACGTTCGAATTTTATTTCGTTTAATGACGTCCCAAACTAAAAAATAATCACAAGTTTATTTGATAATCACGAGAATAGAATTACTCACAGGATATTTTTCAAAGAGTAGATCTGACTTTTCTTTAAAATGCGTAATTATAATTAATAACACTTTCAGATCTTCATCGACCTCATTTTGAATAGATATATTTTTAAGTTTGTCCCCAAATTTTAGAATGATATACTCTTAATAGAATTCCATTTGTCAATAAAAAATGATTCTTTTTCTAGTTAGAGACGTTTGAAGCATTTGGTGCTCCTCGGCAAATGTTTAATTTCTCGATTTTAATGCAATTTGTTTGAAAAATGCAATTTTTGGCCAAAAAGTAATTCCGGAATTTTTAAATTGAAATGTTCTCGTTTCCGGAATTCCGGATTTTATTTTATTTAAATAATATATTAAAAAAAATTAAAAATCGAAATTTTACAAAAAAAACAACAAATTTTTTTTATTTCGTTTAAAATATTATATATTTTTATAATCATTGCTAATATGTACGAACGATACTAAATCGCAGTTACGATTAGGATATACACAATTTTTAGAATTAAAGGCCTTCCATACATTTTAAAAATTACAAAAATATAGAATATATAAAGTTTATAGAATTTGTAGTAATTATGTATATAAATTCAGTAAATTCTACAAATTGTATAAAGTCTATAACAAGTTTCTTAAATTCTTTAAATCCTATAAATTTTTCTCTCTCTTACGTTTTAATATGTCTATTACCTCTTTAAATTTTTAAATTTTATGAATTTTTAAATTCCATTAATTCTACAACAACGAAGTTTATAAATTTCATCAGTAATACAATTAATTCTTTAAATTTTGTAGATTCGTTGTGTTCTATTGATTGTTTCAAGTGTATCTGTTTTATAAATTCTACAAACTCAAATTTACTTGTTTTATAAATTAAAAAATTTCGAAAAATTCTGTAAACTTTAACAATTCTGTCTGTAAATTCAATAATTTCTATAAATTTTATAAATAATTCTATAAATCCTATGCATAAGTTTTAAAATTCAGTAGGTTCTTTATATTCTGCAAATCTCATAAATTCTTAAATTCTGTAAATATGATAAATTCTATAAATCTTAACAGCCCAATAAACTCTATAAATTTTAAGTCTGTAAATATTATAAATTCTAATATGTTTTTAAAACCTATAAATTCTATAAATTTTATAGATCCTTTAAATGTTATAGAGAACCCATAGATTCTATAAATTATTTAGGTCTGTCAGTTCTATAAATTTACAAACTCAAATTTGACTTATTTACATTCTACATGCTTCTAAAAAATTTTTAATTTTTATAAATTTAATAAATTCTATAAATTCTTTGAATTCCATAAATTCAGTAAATTCTCTAAATCCTATAAATTCCATGAATTCTATAAAGTCTAAATATCCAATAAGTTTCTTAAATTCTATAAATTTTATAAATCCTGTAAATTTGATAAATCCAATAAATTCTTTAAATTTTATAAGTTTAAATATAAATAAATTTTCCATAAATCTTTAAATTTTATGAATTTTATAAATTCTATAAAATCTACAAATTCTATAAAATTTATAAAGCCTATAAATTTTATCAATAATTTAAATTCTTAAAATTTTGTAGATTATTTGGGTTCTATTAATTGTTTCGTGTGTCTGTTTTATAAATTCTACAAGCTCGAATTTTATTTGTAAAATTTCGAAAAATCCTATAAACTTTAACAATTCTTTAAATTCAATAATTTCGTTAAAAATTTATAAGCTCTATAAATTCTATGAATAAAGTTTAAAAATTCAATAAGTGCTTTAAATTCTACAAATCTTTTTCTATCTTATAAATTCTGCAAATTCGATAAATTCTACAAAGTCTGTAAATGTTATAAATTCTAATATATTTATAAACTCTATAAAAAAATTCAAAGAATCCTATAAATTACATAAACTCCATAAATGTTATACATTTTTTAAATTTCATAGAATCAATGGGTTCTAGGAATTGTTTCAAGTTTGTCAGTTCTAAAAATTGTATACACCTAAATTTTACTTATTCTAAAAATTCCATAATTTTTATAAATTCCATAAATTTTATACATTAAAAAATTTCGATAAATCCTATATCAATTTTAATAATTCTATAAATTCATTAGTTTCTATACATTTTATAAATTTAATAAATTCTATGAATAATTCTATAAATCCTATGCATAGAATTTTAAAATTCAGTAAGTTCTTAAGATTCTATAAATTTCATAAGTTCTTAAATTCTTATAAATTCGATAAATTCTATAAATTTTAAAAGTTAAATAAATTTTATAAATTTTAAGTCTGTAAATGTTATAAATTCTAATATGATTTTTAAAACCTATAAATTCTATAAATTTTATAAATCCTTTAAATGTTATAGAGAACCCATAGATTCTATTATTGAAGTCTGTCGGTTCTATATATTCAAAAGATTCTAATGTTTCTAAAAATTTTTTAATTTTTATAAATTTTATAAATTCAATAAATTCTGTAAATCCTATAAATTCTATGAATTCTATAAAGCCTAAAAATTCAGTCAGTTGCGTTAGGTTAATTGGAGTGGCACAGAATTTATTCCCTTCACCCGTTTTTCTGATTAAACCTGGTACATCGAGGATGTGTCATTTAGGCTAGAATTTTGATGGCGATATTTCCCGCTGCTAAATACAGTATATCACAGTTATTAACGTATATCACGAGTCCGGCAAAGAAAATAATTCAGAAAACATTTAGTTTTGTTAGTTCATTAGCTGAAAAATATTTTCAGCTTTTTCAGCTATTGAACCAACAAAACTAAATGTTTTCTGAATTATTTTCTTTGTCGGACTCGTGTCTTTGTCGCTTTATACGGGGCTGTATAGTTATTAAGTACTAAATACCTTTTTTCTGTTTATAAACTAAGAAACAACACAATACATACTTATCAGGTGTATTTTAAAGACAAATTAAATTAAATATGTAAATTAATCAGGTAATTTTCAGGAACGAGCATTTATTGTTCCGTAATCCGTTTGTTAGGTATCATACATGATGAATGGAAAAGAGAAATACTCTAAAATTTCCAAAAGTAGCCCTTCCATATTTTGACCAGCTCCCTGAAACTGAAGATTGCTCAAATCACAGAGCTTTTCCCGGGATGTGATATAGGCCATTAGATAACTTGAGCAAAAAATGACATGACAAAAATATGGCCAAATCTTGACATGTCTTTCAAAAATCAGAATAATGTACCTCTAGTTACAAATAACCACACTTTAGGGTAGATACGGAACCGACAAATCTAACTTTACATAACCGACAGACTAACCTTACTGAATGACGGCGTTCAGGCTACAAGATTCGTCTCTTGTGCCTTAGCTGCATACAACTTTAGCATGTCCTCAAACTGCCTCTTCTCGGCGGTCACCAGAAACTAGTCCGTTAAAGAAGTATGCAAAAGTGCGAGGGATATATTAAACTTTACTGTTCATAATAACCTCAACATGACCCACGGGTATTTTTAAATTAACAACAACGACCTCTGAAACAATAAAAGGACAACTATTTTAAATTTTCAACAAGGAACGTGCTAGCTTAAATCGCCTAGATCGATAATTTTCAGATTCACCCCTGAGGACTGTCGAGTGATTGAAAAACAATGGAAAAGAAGGCTGAACCTATTTATGTAAAGAGAGTTGAACTTTGTGTCCTCCTTGGCGAGATTTTTTTTCAAATGAGATTCTTCTTATTATATTTTGAAGGTATTTTTACCGGTGCTTATAGCTGAGAGGTGACAGAATATAACAACAGACGCATATACACCGGACGTTAGAAATTGCTGAGGAACAATATATTTATCGGAAGGTTATAATATTGTTCCAAAATCCACTTTCTGCTTTGCGTTGCAGTATTGCCTGCAAGTCATTCGATTTTCATAAAGAGTGATATTAGTTACCAGATATTCTGAAATGTTTTGTGAGATGAAATTGTTCAAAATATGATCGCCTGAGGTTAAGCGATCGAGAAGAAATTCGGTTTGATCTCTAAAATCTCAAGCATACATTTTAAAATGCTGCCTGAAAGTCCTTAGAACCTGATTTCTGAATTTTCTCACCTTTGCAAAGCTATAGGTGGCTTAATTGCCGTTGCAATAACGCGCAATATCACTTTGATTGTGAAAAACGGCTAGCCCAACTAATCGAATTTTAGCTTTTAACCATGCCACACTGCGATTTAATAAATTGAATTTAGTGAATATTTAGAGTTTAGCCGTAGTGTGGCAACCCTAATTTTTGCTAATCGCGTTTTGTAAAACATCTCGTACACTAAAATTTACTACTGTATTGTGAGTAGTAGTCATCGAATGTAAATCGCGGAAAGTACTTTCGCAGATTGACTGCTGTACAGCCAGCCAAAGTCGAAGGAAAAATATTACGTACCCTGTCGGTTGTTATAATATCTTTATTTAGATATAATTGAGTACTGTACTCCATTAGTTTAAGATACTCTATGGTGCCTTCACTTCCCTATAATTTTTCTGCTAATACCTGCCGTACAACTGGATTCATGAGTGCATTCATGGTGACTATCTTTAGAGACGGAGCTTATCAGATGACGTAAACGTTTCGGTGTTACGACATATTTTCTCATGATTAATCTTTTTCTTTCATTTAAAAATCGCGTTCGTAATTTCGTTTCAATATGTACGGTATCATGAATGTAATGAATACTTGTAGCATAGTCAGCTTTATACCACCCATTCCACTCTGGTTTTGTTGGTTGAATCTCTTTTTCTTTTCGAGTATATTTGGAATTTAACCATTTACTTGTTTTAGGTGGACTGAAATTACGATTATTTCCATCTGAAGATTGATCTGAAGTATTACAAACAGCTTGAAAAATGGTGTTGGGGTCTTGATGATTAGCTGATATCGAAATTGGAGTCTTAAATCGACTCCACTGCTTATCCATCAATCGCTTTTCCCGAAGAGCTAACCAAGTTTGCAATGAAAGCATTATCAGCAGTATTATTTGTTGGTGTACTTTCTTTTGTAGAGTCTTTAGAGCAATCATGTAAATTCGAATAGCGTTTAATCGGTTGGGACTTCATATTTTCTGAAGTTTTAATGTTATGAGCATTTGTTTTAATGCTGAATGTATCTCCAACCGTGTTACTTGCAATTTTATGTCTTTTTTCAACAATGATAATTTCTGAATGATCAAGAGATTGATCAATCTCAGATTTCACACATACGTCAAAATCTTATTCAACCAAGTCATCCAAGTTTATTAGTTCCATATTTCCTTCAGCTATTTTCAAAATTTGTGGTAAATTAATAAGAGAACCATCTTGAAAAATGCTTTCTTTAGTTCCATTTTCATCGTAAACTGTATAAGGCCCTTTTTTAACAAAATACGACGTTATCGTTTCAGTTTTCCTACCCACATTTTTTTCCTTTTCTTTAATTTCTTTTAAAGCTTTTGTGGCTGTTCTTTACAGTGCCTCATGAAATTCGCGATAACCCAGACGATAGAATTGTTTGCCGATTTTTTATATTGGATTTTTACAGTGCTAGCGCAACGATTACATACTATTTCAGCATGTGTGTGCCAATGTGAAAGCTAAATTTATTTTTAATCCAATTGTTGGCAATTTGCATAATTTTTTGTTTATGCTGTTCTCAAGTTGAGTTGGAAATACCTAAAATACCAAAAAACATCAATATTTTCCAAAAATAAAATGCATACCGTGAAGGCAAATCCTCTGCATCGAAATGCATCAAATACGATAAAGCTAGCGTATCCTTGCTGCTCCAAAATTTATTTTAGATATTGGTGGGTAAAATACCACCCGCCGATTCTTCCACTACTTTTCAAAACAAATTTATTTGTTTATTTATTTTTAATTTTAATTTTATTATAAACAACGATATCTAAAGTACTATTGTCAAGACTACTGTTTAACCGTTTTAAATTGTACAAATGAGACTATAAAATATTATAAAAAAACAAATCGGGACTGCTTGATTTTTTCTTACTTTTTTAATAAATATTGCTGATTTTAGACTGCTTTAAATTTTGATTGGCCTTCTTGTGACTTTTTATAGGTTTTGATGACTTTTAAGATTGCTGAAGACTGTTTTACATGACTTTTTTTATTTAATAAGTGACTTGATTGTTTAGATTTAAGTACCGCTTGTCCGCCAGTCGCAATAGAACAAATGTTTTCGAATTGTTTTCTGCAAATTGTTTTTGTTAAAAAAAAACATTTTAATTAAATCGATTTCGTCTATAAATTCTCTTAACCGTATATTTGATATAAAGTCTGCACAGAACCCATAATTAATCATCCAACATATACATATACATTTCATCTTAATTCCTTATTTGTTTTCTCAAATTGTAAAAAAAAAATAAAAAATAATAAATCGTACATGTTTAATTCGTATAATTTAATTTCTAAATTTTTTAGTTTTAATTTGTTTGCTGTAAAACTATAAAACTCTACGAATAAACGTGATTTACAATTGGAAATCGTTAAACGATATATATTTTAAAAATAAAACAAAAACTACATTAAACTATAAATTTTCATTTATTTATTTTTTATTTTTTTGTTGTATAAACTATTTGTACGAGTAGAGTATAAACCGAATAAAATTTTGTTCCAACAAAAACTACTGTATTTGTACACGTTAATGAAAATAGTTTTATCGGTTAGTTTTTCCATACCATACTAATTTGTTTTATGAGCATAACTGCATACACATCGAATTTATTGTAATTCGCCTGACATCTATTATACCTAATTTACAATAATTTATGCGCGTTGTGCGTGCGTTTGTAGTGACATCTGTTTTGTTTAATGATGAAATATTTTTTCGCGGATCTTTTTAAAATTAGTCGCCTCCCTGTGTGTGTGCGGTATTTGGTACGTCATAAAATAATTTATTTAGTTTGGTCTCTAATCGTATATCAATTTGTGTGTGTGCAGATATTCAGAATTTTATTTAATTTGTTGTATTTGCCATTACTGTTGAAACAAACATACAACTTACAAATAAATAAATTAAAAAAAACTAAAATAAATGAAAAATTAAAACTTATAAAATAAAAATAAAAATTAATTAATAAATTTTATCGATAACTATAATAAAGATTGGAATTTATTGCTGTGCTATTTGATAAGGTTCGTTAAAATCTCTATAGGAATATAAAATGTATATACTGCATATGCGCGTTCAGATTAATAAATTATATCGTCTTATATCTGTACATGAACAAACTATAATACAATATAGTTTATTTGTGTAAGGTAATATAAGATATACATAGGTGCGGCCATTGAAGTAATGATTTTTCCGATTTTATTTTATTATGTATTTTCATTAAAATGTGTTTTGACTTTAAACAAAATTTATTACAGTTTTGATGGAAATTTCGTAGGGGTTTGGATTTAAAACTAAATCTGAACTTTTTGATTCTAAAAATTGCGAAATATTTTAATCGCTGTATGCGGTAATTGGATTTTTAAAATTGTTCGATTAAATTTTGATAACGTTTAATAACATTGAAATCTAGGTTTTCCTAATTTTGAATGTTGCCTCTCATGTTAAAATGTTAAATTTCGATTGTTGTCAATTTTGCATTTAAATTTTATAATTTTTTCTTAATTTTAATATTCGATTCTTATCTCCGCACTTCTATAAGTTATAATTTTAATTTTAAATTTGGGTTACCTTGCATACACTGCAGACATTTATCGGAACGATAATTGTAATTTGTAGCAATGCAATGATGGAACCACTGATTTTTTCTGATGAAAAAGTTGATAAATAAACGCGCCAATCAAGCAGACGCAAAATTGTATCATTTCAAAAATTTTAAATGTCATTTTAAAACTTCCTTGGGTCCTTTAAAGTTGGATTTTATAATTTGTTTTCTACAAAATTTTTATAAAGTATCCCTATTTATGTTTTTTGCTTTAAGTCCAGTCCATACCTGATAATTTTGATTTTTTGCAAATTTCTGATTTTCATACACCCTGCGCCATTGAAATGTTCGATTTTGATTATTTACTATTTCATGGAATTCTCTCCTAGATTTTACCTCATTCGCTATGTTTTTTTGTTTTTTTATTTTTCAGCATATTTCACGCCTTATTAGGTTTTTAAAACCAAACTAAGGGTGAAATATTCATTCGGTTTCAATTAAGTAGTAAAAGAGTTAATTTTACAAAGTGTCGGTCTAAATTAAATGCTAACGAAAAAGCCAAAATTTTGCAAGCAAAGGCAAAAAGTAGTTAGAAAGTTTTTAAGGCACTATTCCGAAAATCAAAGGATAATTTGGCTCTGATGCAAAGAGGAGAACTTCTGTTTCAACAAATCGATTTTCAGATATTTAGATCTTAAGCAAAGGTTTGCTACGGCTTTGGAGCTGAGAAGGTAGCTTCTAATAGCAACAACCGACACTATTTCAGTTCATACTATTAAAAGGAACTTGGTTTATATGCTTGTCGACCTGCGAGAAAATCATTACTGACAGCAAAAATGGCAGCTGCAAGCCTCAAATTCGCAGTAGAATGAAAAACCCGAATGTCCAGGGACTGGCGTTGGTTCATATTCTCGGATAAATCCAAATTCAATATCTTTGGACCCGATGTAAGGACAAGGGTTCGGCGACGAAAAGGCAAACGGTATTTAACAGAATGTATTTCGCCGACAGTGAAAAATTCACCATATGTTATGGCCTGGAGAGCCATAACAGCCTTTGGAGTTTGATCACTAAGCCTTCTGGATAGTTCAGAAAGCGGAGGAAAATATAAAAAAATTATCAAAAGCTGAATCGTGACTATTGAGGACCCGACTCAATACATCGGTATTCCACTCTTCCAGGATGATTCCTCTCCGTGAGTTATTGATGTTATTTGTGAAGTAAGAATGGTTAATTTTAATGTCTATTTTGTTTAGGTAGCCGAATTTAAAAATAGCTTGGTGATTGAGTCGTTATCCTGGACAGGAAATAGTCCTAACCTCAATATTGTTGAAAATATTTGGTCCTTCATGGGAAAGAAGATTACAAATTACAAGCTGAAAAGTGCCAAAGAGCGGAAAAATCTTATAGAAAAAGTCTGGTTTGAAGAAATAACAATATATTATTTAATCAAACTTTAGAATTCAATGCTGATCGAGTTTAAGGCCACCATAAAAGCCAAGGGCTGAATTATTAATCATTGATTTTAAAAAGTTCAATTTCTCTCAAAATATTTTCGTTGAGATGAATTATTTTAGTTCTGTTAATTCTTATTTTGAATAAAAATTACCATTGTCAACAAAAAACTAATTTTCAATTGATAAAACTTTGTTAAAAACACTGTAAAGACCTACCAAATTGTTACAAGGTAGGGCGGTAATATTCCTTATCCGACGTTATGTAGGTGTAAAATGGCGGATTACCGTTCTTTTTATTTGAATATATTCGGAATAGTGTAAAAATTGTTTTGATAATCAGAATCTATCATTTTTGCCATCTACTTTTGAAGCAAACGGTGGTATTTCCAAAATTTACTTTAAAAATTCAAACCGAACATTTCAATGGCGCAGGGTGTATATGTACATATTTTAAAATTGTTAGTTTAAAATTTCATTCTGGATTAACAAAATTATGTTCAAATCGAATTTGTTTTGAACTCTATAAAATCTATTAACAGTTAATACATTCTTTCAATTCTCTAAATACCATAAATTCTATTAATTCTGTAATTTTTTTTAATTTTTTAAATACTACACCTATATTCATACGAGCATCTTTAAATTATTCAAGTTTATTCTTTAAATTCCCTGAACTTTGTAAATTTTTCACATTTTATAAATTCTACAAATTCTCTGAATTCAATAAATAAATTCTTTAAATGTTTTAAGCCCTATAAATTCTCTAACTTCTAAAAATTTTAAATTAAATTAAATTCTATTCATTTTCTACAGTCTATAAATTTGTAGATCTAAATTTTGAAATTTTATAAATTTTCTTCTACAAATTCTACAAATTTTATGAAATCTGTAAATGATCTAAGTTCCATAAATCCTAGAAATTCTTATGTCATAAATTCTCTAAATTTTAAATAATTCCTTAAATTTTTTCCACAAATTCCACAAATTGTGAAAATTCTTTAAATCTTAAAAATTCTAGATATTTTTTCGAAATTCTATAAATGTTCAAGATCTATCTATCTTTAAGGTCTATCGGTAAATTTCTGAATTCCATATATCTTAATTCTCTAAATTGTACAAATTCTCTAGATACTTTTATTCCTCTAAATCCATGAATGTTAAATCTTTAAAATTCTTGAAGATTTTATGTTTAAACTATTTGAATGCCATAAATTCTGTAAGGTCTCAACATTTTTAAAATTCTATAAATTTAATAAATTATTTCTAAATTTTCTAAAATATACAAAATCCGTAAATTTAATAAATGCTGTAAACTCTCTGGATCCTCTAAATCCTTCAAATTTCATGAATTCGCTAAATTCTAAAAGATGTCAAATTCTATAATTCTAAAAATTCTTGGAACACCAAAATCTATAAATTCTCTAATTTAAATTGTATAAATTGCAAAATTTAAAATATTTTGTAGATTCTCCAATTCTACAAAATATATAGATTCCATATGCTCTCTAAATTCTAAAAATTCTCTTAATTCTATAAATTTTTCGAAATTCTATATATTTTATAAATTCTCAAATTTTTTAATTTCTCTGATTTTTTTAAATTCTATTATTTCGGCAAATTCTCTAAACTCACTAAATTTTACAAATTCTGTAAACTTTATAAGTTTTCTGAATTCGTTAAAGTTGCTGGAAATTTTCAAATTCTCTTTAGCATTCTGTACCATATAGGTGGATTGTTTGCTCTCACGTTGAAGGTGAATAAGGGTCAGGCTGACCCCAATATTTTTCCTTGTATTTTATATGGGAATTAGTTCAAATAGAAAAATAAATCGTTTTTAAATTTTTATTTATAATTTTCAAATAACATTTTATAAAAGCAAACATTTTGTTTTGAGGCACATGACGCATTTAAATATATCACAAAAGTAACTTATGGTGAAGCATCTATCTATCCTTCATGTGAATCGAACACCTCTGTGATATCGGATGTTTCACACAATTTTTTTGAATGGTTTTGCATGGGTGGAAAAATGTTGGGTTAATGCATATTGTCTCTGCTAGAAATTTCACCCCAGATCTTAAGAGAACCATCGTTCATCAATAAATCAATGACATGCAATAACTTTTACCAATGGTGGTAAAAAAATGTTTAGGATTTTTTTTATGAGGCTTACGGCTTTTTAAAAATAACATGTATGAAAAAAAGTTGGAATCATCCTGAACCTTGTTAACCGTTTTAGGACTAAAAACATCCAAGCGATAATAAATACTATAACCCAACCATTTTAATCCGGTTTTTGTTTTAAATCAGCCCCATTCATAGGCCTAAACATTTTAATTCAACTTGAAATACACCTGGGAGCGTTAAAAGGTTAAATTCTTGTAAATCTCAAAAATTTTATTAATTCTACAAATTCTATAAATTCTTTAAACTCTCTAAATTCCACAACTTCTATTATTTCTCTAAATTCATAAAATTATCTTAATTCTATGAGTTTTCTCAATTCTATAAATCTTTTAAGCTCTTTAAACTCCATAAATCTCTAAATTCTTTAAATTATAGAAATACTATAAATTCTCAAAGTTCTACAAATTATATTAATTTTCTAAAATCTAAAAAAAGATTTTCTAAATTTTCAAAATTTTCAAAATTCTATAAATTCGCTAATTCAATAAATATATTGAATTCTAAGGATTCTTTAAATTTTCTAAATTCGATAAATTCTATTAATTCTTTGAATTTAATAAATTCTCTAAATTCTAATCCTAGAGTTCTCTAAATTTTCTGTCGTCTATAAACTGTCAAAATTCTTTAGATTCTCAAAATTAGAAAATTTAAAAATTTTCTAAATCATACTTCTCTATATTCCTTAAATTTCCTCAATTCTAAAAATTCTGTAAACTCTAAATACTACAAATCCCCTAAATTTTACAAACTCTACATATCCGGCGGATTGTCTGAATTATATTAATTCTGTTAATTCTATAAATTTTTTAAATTTAACAAATTGAATAAATTCTCTATATTCTCTGCGCTATCGGAAATCTATAAATTTTACAAATTTTATAAATGTCGTAAATCGCTAAATTCCATAAATTCTTCAAATGCTTCAAATATATCATATAAATTCTCTTAATTTCCTAAATACGATAAATTCTATAAATTCAATACATTTAAAATTTTACAAATTCTCTAGATTTTATATTTTCTCCATATAAATTCTACAAATTTTGTAAATTCTTAAAGTCTTTGAACCCTTTAAATTATAAAAATTCTTTAAATTCTCTGAATTCTATAAATTTTCCAAGTTATACAAATTCTATCAATTTTCTTATATCTATGGACTCCCTAACTTTAAAAATTTTACAAATTCTTTAATTTTTCTAAATTTGATAAATCCTTCAAATTCTTTTAATTCTTTATTTTTTAAAATTTTCTAAATTTAAAGCATTTCATCCTATAAACTCTAAATCCTCTAAATTGTCTACATTCTGTAAATTATACAAATTCTCTAAATGGTCTAAACCCTTTAAATCCTAGAAATTCTTTAAATATCATAAATATAATAAAATATTAAAATTTTTTCGCAATAAACGTCATCTATTCAATAGAATTCAATATTCTTTTTTTTTTTTTTTTTTTTTTTTTAGAGTTAAATAGAGTTAAATAGAGTTAAATCCTAAAAATTCTCTAAATTCTAAAAGTTTTTAATTCATTAAAACCTATTCATTTTTTACATTCTATAAATTCTAAAAAAAATTCTAAATTATGAAATTTTATAAATATTCTTAATTTATAAATTTCGTGAATTCTATAAATTCTGGCTATTTTTCAAATTCTCTAAAGAGCCATAAAGGTTGATTTACATATCCGCCGATTTTTCTGCGCCGAACATCATGTGACACATTCAACCAATTAGAAACAACTTCTTCGCCGAATTTTCGGCACGGCGAAGACATGAACAGAATTTATCTTTTCGGCGCGACGGCACAGACACACATACAATATTTTTTAGCATCTTCCGTTTTATTTTTCGTTTTTCGATTTGTAACTACATATTCCTACAAGTAGCTTGTGTTTTATTTATAAATTATGTGTCAAAATATTGTTTATGTGTGAAAAAACTGCGCTGAAAATTCGTCGCATATGTAAATCATCAATAATACAGTGCTCGCCGAATTTCCTGCGGCAGGTTGGCGATACATTATAATGTGATAAGATTAACGAATTACCAGATGAATAGAGATGTCAGCGATTTACAAAATTGGAATGGAACGGAAAACTGCAAAATTGAAATTTTGGAAGTAGAAAGATTATTAAGAACGAAGTAGCTGCTAGTTTAAAATACTACATATTTGGATTCAGATAAATTTGCATCGAAACATTCCGACGCGGTAGAGGAAGTCTTAATATTTGATGAAATCGAGAAGTTTGTAACTGAACCATATATCCTTGATGCATTGCTCCGTTGGATGAATAATCATTGCAAGGAAAACCAAATAAATAATCTGATTTATTTGATACGAACGATTTCCGAGGAACTGCGAAATATTAAAACGACATATCCAGATTTATTAACGGAAAGTGATTTTATGAAATTTGCTAGTCGCAAAATTTGTCGTAGCTGAATATGATGACGGAATATGGAATTCGTCACCAAGAACGGAGTTTGTATGGCCATATAAATGGAAGACCTATCCAGATATATCCTTTAATTCTATAAATCCTTTAAGTTCTTTAAATTTCATAAATTCTATAAATTTTCCACGCTCTACAAATTCTATCAATTTTCTAAATTTTATAAATTGTATAAATTCGCTAATTCTATAAAATATTATTTCTAAGGATTTTTAAAATTGCCTAAATTCGATTAATTCTCTAAATTCTCTGAATTTGAAAAATTCTCTAAATTCTAATCCTGGAGTTCTTTAAGTTTTCTGTTGTTAAATTGTTTTAATTCTCTAAGTTTTGAAAATTTAAAAATTCTCTAAATACTACTTCTTCTCTGTATTCTGTAAGTTCTACAAATTCTATTAATTTTCCAAAATCTATAGACCCTCTAACTTCTCAAAAATTTACAAATTCTTTTAATTCTTTAATATGTAAAAGTTCTCTTAATGCTATTAACTCTATATATTCTAAAAATTCTAAATCCTATAAATTGTATTCATTGTATAATTTCTACAAATTCTCTAAATTCTCCTAATTTTATAAATTTTCTTAATTCCATAAACTCTGTCTATTCTACAAATTTTCCAAATGGTCTATTTCCCATGAATCCTAGAACTATTGTAAGCATAAATGTAATAAATATACCAATTGTTATATGTATATTTTTAAAATTGTCAACATTTGATAAATTCCTTAAATTTCTTAAATTCCGAAAATTGTGCGAATGCTTTAAATTTTATATATTCTCTAAATTCTATATATTTTCTCCAAGTTCTATAGATTCTACAAAATCTATAAAATATCTAAGGTCTACTAATTGTACTGGTTCGCTAAATTCCATAAATTCTATAAATTTTCTGAGTTCTACAATATAAATTCCATTAATTTCACAAATTTTGTAAATTTCGGAATTCTGTAAATTCTCTTAGTTCTTTAAATTCTATAAATCCAATAAATACTCTAAATTCTCTTAATTCTGTAAATTCTAAAATTGTGTGAAATTTTTAAAATTTTATAAATTCGCCATAATTTAATATGTACTATACATTGAGTAAAATTTCCCTAAATTTTAAACAAATCCTATAAATTCTATTAATTCTCTAAATTCTTTGAATGTTAAATTTCATGAATTCTATTAATTTTGAAAATTTTCTAAATTCTATAAATTATTTCTAAATTTTCTAGAATGTACAAATTTCTTAATTTAATAAATTCTGCACACTGTCTAAATCTTACAAATTCCATGAATTCTCTAAATTCGATAAATTCTTGGAATTTTATAAATTCTATGAATCCTCTAAATTCGCGAAATTCTCTAAATTTTACAAGTATTGTCATTAATTTTATAAATTCTAAATTCTATAGAATAAATTCTTAAAATTCGTCAAATATCTTTTTATTCTACAAATTCTCTAAATTCTATAAATAGTTCTATAGCTACCTACCTATAAATTCTATAAATTGTTCAATTCTAAAATTCTGTTAACTTTCTACATTCTAAGAATTTTCTAAATTTAATAAAGACCATAAATTTAATAAATTTTAAAAATTTCTCTTTAAATTTCGAAAAATGTATTTACTCTCTAAATTCTAAAAATTCTCTTAATTCCATACATTATCTAAATTTTGTAAATTTTTTAATTCTTTTTTTCTCTAAATTTTCTATATTTTTTAAATCTATAATTTTAACAAATTATCTAAATTCTACAAATTTTATAAATGTTTTAAAATTTTTGAATTCTCTAAATTCGATGAATGGTTTTTATTTCTAAATTCGAAAAGTTCTTTAAATTCTTTATAATCTCTTTTTCATATATTTTATAAATTCTGTAAATCTTTAATTTAATAAATTTTATAAGCTTTATAAATTCTATGATGAATTCTACCAATTCTATAAATTTTTTAAATATTTAATGCTATTCTTTAAGCTGTTTAAATTCCATAAATTCTATAAACGCTCTATATTTAAATAAAAATATTTTAAAATCTAAATTCTATAATTTCTCTGAGTATTTATAGAATTTAATACTCTGAATTCTATAAATTCTATAAAATCTCTAAAATTTCTAAATTCTTTAAATTCTCTGATTCTATAAATTTTATGAGTTCAATAAATTTTTTAAATGCTACAAATTTTATAATCCGTTAATTTATATTATTGCCATATACATTGTATAAATTCTCTTAATCTTTAAATTTCGGAAATTATATAAATTTTATAATTTTTAAAAATATATAAAAATATTCTATAAATACTCTAATTTTGTAAATTCTTTAAATCCTCAAAATCTACAAATTTTCTAAATTCCACAAATTCTATCAATTTTGTAAATTCTATAGGCTTTCTAAATTCTCAAAATTTTATAAATCCCAAATTATATGCATTCCTTAAATTCTGTAATTTTTTAATTCATTAAATTCCATAAATTTTAAAAAATTTCTAAATTCTGGAAATCCTTAAATTCTCTTAATTGTTTATATAATATCAATTTTCTAAATTCTTTAATTGCTAAAATTTTATAAATTCAAAAATTCTCTAAATTCTGCTTCTCTACAGCCCTTAGCTTTCCTAAATTCTAAAAATTCCCTTAATTGCAAAAATTCGCTTATGCTTCAAAATTTTTAAATTCTTCAAATTCTACTTAATTCTGTATATTTTCTAAATTATAAATTTTATAATTTAACAAATTCTCTAATTCTATAAATACTCTTTTATCTAAGTTCTCAGAAATTTCTAAATTCTACAAATTTTTGAACTCTTTAAATTCTCTATATTTAAGATTCAATGCATTGAGAAAACTAAATTTTATAAAATTCTACAAATTTCAAAATCTCTCTAAATTCTTTTGTTCTTCAAATTCTACAAATTCTATGAATAGTATAAATTCTGTTAATTCTCTAAATTCCGAAATTTTTAGAAATTCTTCTCTAATAAATTTTTTATAATTCGTTAAATGCTTTAATTCTCTAAATAATAGAAATTCGCTAAATTCTATAAATTGTCTAAATTTTGCAAATTCTGTAATGTCAAATTTTGAATTTTATGAATTTTCAAAATATAAATTTTAACTTTATATACCAAATCCTTAATTTTTAATAATACACTATTGACTAAACAATTTCAGGCAATTCCCGTTTTTTGTTTCTTTCGATACAGGCTGTAATTGAAAACTGTATTCCACATCAATCACATCAAACTAGGTACATACAACGTAAAGTTGAGTTGTCAAACGACGCAAACACACATTAATAAACATGCACTATCTCTTTTCCATACACCCAACAATCGTCCAAATCTCACATGCACATACTGAAATTTATGCTCACCACTCACTTTTACATACTCGTATGTCGTCTCTGCATGTGTAGCATATGGGTGTTCTCATATATACAGTTGCAATTTTTCGAATATACCATCATATTTATGTCACACATAACAAAAAAAAAATGTCGCATAAGAAATGGTAATATGGAAACGCAGCGCAACAACCAGCCATCCCTCACCAAAACCTTATACCGGTGCTCAAACCAACAAAAAAAAATTTTTTTTTATATTTATATTATTTGTATTTTCTGTTTATATGTAAAAGCACAAAATTACATAAATTTATGTACATATCGAGTTATGTGTACGCCCCGAAATTCTACTTTTTCTTGTTGATAAAAAAGTAACTAAAACTTTAAAGCTCGAAACGTATAAAAGTTTTTTTTTCTCGATTATGTTGTATTTGGATTTCATTTTGAAAGCTTTTTTTAAATTTTTAATTTACTTTTATCTATCTATGCTGGTGTACTATATATTTTTTGTTGTTGTCAAGACACATAAATTACAGAGGCGTTGAGTAATAATTTAAAGTTAGTTTGGTAGTGGGTGATTAGTATATTAGGAATTGAAAGGGATACGGTTAGTGTGACACATTCCAAAAAGGATACTAATTTTAAAGTAAATTAAATTTAGAGCTTTTAAAAATGTTTGAGATTTTTGGTTTAAGCTCGATTATTTTACCCGGCTAATTATTTTAGACTAGATTATATTCTTTCAACACCTTATACTATAGAAACAATAAATTTGGTTCATTGATGATGACATCTGTTCGATAGATCGAATTGGCTGATTGGCAGCAAGACTGCGCTCGTGCCGTTTTGCTCACATAAAAAAAATGGTTCGTATAATGACTTACAAAATTACAATCAAAGTTTACTCGAAGGTTTATGTTACGCTATTTTCAAAGCTCAAATTTGACAGCTCCACAAAAGAAATTTGAGTACATCAAAATAATTGAGAGACATCAATGCTTAGATATTTTTTTTACCATACGGGCCTAACTGATATACTTGTAGTTTGGCAGAAATAAATTATTAACTATTGGAGTAAACAAACGAGCTTTAAAAGCTTAATTTTTAAACTGTCTATTAAACAGCTTTAAGCATAATTTTTATTGAATGCACTGTGAATTTAAATTATCGGTTCATTGTAACGCATTATAGAGCTTCGAAAGCTTAGCGTTTTGAAGTCGTAGATTAAAGAATCAGAATAATTGTCGGCCTTGTTCATATGTTACGAAAAAAATTCGAGATGTTTTTGCTTTATCGAAACAAATTGAAAGCTGCTTTAAAAGCTCAATTTTCTTCAACTAGTGAATTATCTTAAAATTAAGCTTATTGGCGCTTGTTTAACTGTTACGAGAGAATTATAACTGAAATAATTCATGATAAATATTTTTGTTTTACCCAAAAGCTCGCCGAGCAAGTTCAATTGTTTAATGAGACTAAAAATTGCGTAAAATTTATTTCGAAAATAATCGAGCTTTAAAAGTTCGGATGGTTAATAATAATTCGGTGTTTATTCGTTGAGTTAAAGTTGAGTTGGGGTTGAGTTAGGGGTTGATTTAAAAGATGATTTGGGGTTGAGTTGGTGATTGAGTTGAGGGTTGGGTTGAGGATTCATTTGGTGATTACGGTGGATATTGCTTTACGATTAAGTTAGAGCCCTTAATGTTGGATTTAGTTTATTTGAGATGAGTTTCTGTATTTTCCGGATCAGAGTCTAGGTCACTTCATGAGGCTTCAGCCTTTTTTTTTTATAATTGAGTTTATTCAAAACTAAATTCTTTCGCCTAATTGTGAAAGAAATATTTTCAAAATCAAAATTTTTGGTTGATCCGGATGAGTTAATGAATTTTGAAAGCTCAACTACTTGTAAAATAAAATGTTCGCGTATATTTTAGGAGTATAGTAGGGCAGACTCAGGCTGAGAGATTAAACAACCATAGACAAGAGCAAAGCTACGATAACTACGTTCCTGGATAAAAGCACGATGCCCTTATCCAAATGTTTAAATGCTTTTACTTAAGTTTGCAAGACAATCATTACCAAGACCTTTAAGTATTTCGTTCTTGTCCGTTAAGTGAATACTTTGGAATCATTGATTAATTATCAAGTAAACATCTTGAAAAATTCAAATAAAAGCATTTTTTTCATTTCACCCAATGACCTGAAGTATTCACAACCAACAAACAAAATGATTAGAGCAGCTAATTGGTTTTACCAAGTTTCACCATTGACAAGTTGAGGAGTACGGTTATTATCGACGATTGTAGAAGTAGAAGTAGGCTAAGCGCCTCTAAAAAAATGAAAAATTGTTTTTATCAGCAATTGTTAAAAGCTCATTTAAAAAAATATCCGCTAGATGGAACCCATGATGTTCGAATCTAATGTGATACGGTTCTAATAATACGTCAATACCAAATATTACCTCAATTACTTGTAAACATAAGAACCACAAAAATTGTACCACCACGTGTGATCCCAAACTGCCTTTCATTATTCTTTTCCAATTCAACATAAAATATTCTATTCATGTAATTGCTCTTTTGCACATATACCAAATAATATGCAATTACCCCTTTTCAGTCGTCATTTTTGTTGCTTGCTTGGTAGGTATGAATATAAACCATATACATACATGTGTATTGTACATAGGTACTACAACCGCATACACTATATACTCAATATAGTTATGGTTGTGTTAAGCGATCGAACATCGCGCTCATAACATAAAAATCGCGAAAAAAGATCACAAACACAACTACAATGTCGTTAGAGAGTGTCTTATTATTTTTATTGTTGCTATTATTGTTGTTACTAAAAAAAATACAACAACAATATATATAGAGTGCGATTTGTTGTTGTTGTTGCGCTGTATATCGTTACAAAAATCGCGTTTTGTACATACGCGAGTAGTTTGGGTTTGGTTTTACGTATATAGTGCTTTTTTTTTTTGGTTGTGTCGCGGTTTTTTTTTATCGTCGTCGTCTTTTATTTTTTGTTTTTAGTTTAGTTTAGTTTTTATTGTTGCTTTATTATTTCGTGTAATTTATACACGCACTTGCCATTACTCGTCTTGTTGTTGTTGATTTTGAGTTGTTTTACAAAAAAAAACTCAGTTTTTCCATACATACCTACTGGAAATTTGTATACACACAGCGAGAAAAAAAAATTTGTATACACGTTTTCACCCAGAACTTAGTAGTGTATAGTGCGAGAGAGTAATGTAAAGTAAAGTAAAAAACAAAAACAAAAAAGCAAAAAAAAAAAACTAAATCTGTGCTATTTCTGTCCGCTTTACCAGCAGTAACAAGTGCACTTTTATGTGAAAAACAATAAAAAGTTTTTATTTTTTTATTTTTGTTGTAAAGAAAAGCGCAATTGGAAATTTATTTATTTTTTAATTAATTTATAAATAAAAAACTGTATAAATAAATAAATTCGCGATTATTTTTTTATTTTTTATTCGCGGTTTATATTTTATTATTTTAGTGAAGTGAACATACTCGTATATACATATATAAAAAAACCATACCAAACATCATGCATACAACATAAATAAGAAACATAAAAAGGCGGTCAAGATTCTTAGATTCTTCTACTCGTCGTCGTACATACATATATGTATGACTTTATGCGAACGTAAACAGCATAACTTAACAACACAAAAAGAAAATTTTGCCGTTTTCTTTGCGCGAGAGTTTGTGCTGCTTTAGCAAAAAAAAAACAACAAAAAACATTAAAAAATAAAAACGTTAGAAATTGTTGTTGGCGGATTTTTTTTTTCGCGGTTTGATTAGATAAATCATAATATATTAAATAAAGTTTGAAGTGAAGTGAAAAGCAAAAAAAAAAAAAAATAAAAAAATAAAAAGTTTTAATTACAACAAAAAAAATTAAATATGTTAGTTTTGTGTGTTTGTGTGTAATATGAGCTTTTAAGTGTTTTGTTTTGTTTGGAAAATTTTAAAGTGAATTTTATTATTTAGTGAAAAATTTATTTGTTAGTTATGGATCGGCCGGATTCAAAATTATTTTTGTCCGAGGAATTATTAGCGGTGAGTACCTCTACTTACAAATTTTAAATAAAAGATTTATGTGCGCGTGGAATTAGCGACGGTAAAATGGAAAATATATTTTATTTGTATTTTATACGAGTGCAACAATGTTTCAGGCGATTTTTTATTTTATTTAGCAACCTGATTAATTGCTATTATATTATGTATACGTATTTACGTATTTAAGGTGTATGGATATGTCTTAAATATTTGATCGTTTCAGACCAAGCGGCGACTGTCAAATTACAACTTTTTAAAATAAAATAATGTGCACTAAAAATGGGGATATACACTTTTTAGATTTCTCATAATTTACAGATTTTTTTTTAATAAAAATTAAAGCGTGTAGTGCAATTTGTTGGGATAACACCGGCCATATAAATTGTTTAACTTAATTATGTGTTCACTTTAAATTTTTGACAGTTGTGAAAAACGTCAAATGGAAAAACGGGAAATGGATCAAATATATATTACCAAAGTTAACCGTCAATCGATTTTTATGCGTAGTGAATGTTTTACCACTCGGTGTTCATAAATTTTACCCGTCATCAATGAAGAAATCGGGTTACTCTCATAATTATTTTCAGCTATTTTTAACTGCCTAAGGCTTTATTCTTGAAACTTTCCTATCTAGGAAACTCACAAGATGAAATCAAATCTTACAAACTAATTATATACACACTTAACTTCTGTTAGCTCTTAATATTGTCAATACCGGCTCCAGACTTCTGAGCGTCAGGCGCGGGATTTTTAAACTCTAATTTATTATATTATTTTTACCAAAGAAAGGAATACTAAAATTGGCTGCGTATCCAATTCCGATTACCGAGTACTCGAATATTTTGATATTTTTTCGAAGTCTCGACTACACGGGTAATTTGATTGATTACCCGGGTAATTTGATTCAGGGGGACGAATTAACTCCGCAAGAATTTATTCCACCGAAAATTTTTGTAATGTGAAATTAATTCCAAATAAATTCAAATTTATCACGAAATTAACTCATTTCCGAATGAATTTAACTCTGCCTGTTGGAAATGAGTGCACGTACAATAAGCTAAAGTAAAATAAAATTTAATTTATCTCAAGATTGCATAATAATTATCCCTTAAATATACGTTGTTGTATGTATGCTTATCATTACATTTGGTCCGATTAAATTTTAATTATAATTGTTAGAAATTAAGCCTTACATTAATAATTCAATATTAATAATTTTATAAATTTAAGTAAACAAATCACAATGTTATCTTTTGACAGACACAAAATTTCCAAAATTTGACAAATATTGTCTTGATCGTAATTTCATTAATACCAACGTACAAACATTGAATCAAATCAAAACTTAAGTAGTACATACTATAAATATTCAACGGGCTTATTAAAAATATTGGTTTGAGTATTCGATAAGCTTTTGTAAATGTAAACAATTTTTTTCTCCATTTTTTCATATCGGCAGTTGGACAATTTAAATAACCATCAGCCAATCATTTACTGCCAGGCAAAATATATGTAATTGAAAATGAGGGAAAATTTGTGATTGTCGAAAGTTTTTTGTAAAATGGGAAACATTTCTTTTTAGTTTTAAATTAATGTTTAGTCAGTCTAAGTTAAAACAGTAGACAATTCGGTGACCAATTATTTAAATTTAAGAAAATATTTTGTAAATTAATATCATAAATCTATAATATACAATAAGTTGTATTTCAAAAATTTATTGAAACCCAATACCTTTAAACTTCTTTGTTCATCAAGCGTTAACGGACTTATTTCTTGATCGTTGAGGGCTATTCCTTGTAAGAACTCGCTTGAATTTGACTTCCACTTTTTGAGACTGAAACCGCCCTGTTGCAGTAGATTGATTAACTGATCTCGACATTCAATCGCATGCGATAATCTTCAGCTCCTGACATTACATCGTCTACGTAGAAATCACTATCCTGCTTGAATACTGCTTGAGGGTATTGTTCTCTATGAGTATTGCATAATTGCTTTAGGCATCGGGTAGCCTGATACGGTGATGATGTTAAATCATATGTTACGGTTTGTAATTTGTAATGTTTGATTGGTTTATTCACTGATCCTTTGGTAGTCTTGATCTTCGGGCGTCACAAGAATTGTGTTTACGAATGTACCGTTTACGAATTCTCATACAAAAAGAAATCATTTCACAAATTAGTTAAATTCACGAAAATTTTTTATTTCAACATTTTTCTTGATTTTTGACAAATAAACAGTAATGGTTAAAAAGGTGATAAGATAATAGGTAAAAATATTGAATTAAATTATTTTAACAGGCGTTTGTTTTGATTTTGCCGTCAGAACTGCAGAAATCTCCGTTTCATTTAATTTTTTAAAATAGCGTAGCGATTATAAATTGGGAATTCTTTGAAGATTGTTCCACCTTTCTTCCAAATAGGTTTTATTTTGGTTAATTTCGTTTTCAGTAATTAATTGAATATTCGTTCCTTGAATATTTTTCGATGCATATGCATAAAATTCAATAGCGTTAGAAATTTCCTTACCATGACTGGTTGCAACAAAATTGTTCAGTAAATCGAGAACTCAGCTCAATTTTCATTCGTTTTTCCACTAATTTCCGCTGTTTCCATGACATATTAGTAATCTTATACTTAATTGGGATTAAATCCTCGACTTCAAAACACTAGTCGCCGCCACCCAATATGCAGGTTTCATCATAAGTACTGCAACATATTTCAGTAACAAACTTTTTCAGAGTGTCAGGGAAATTTTTAAATATTCTTTTTCCTAAAGAAGCCAAAATAAATTCTGCATTGGCATGTATCGGACAGACACAAACATTATAAGATGTCTGTGAAGTTAGCCCGAAAATTATCCCGGAAAAGTGTGTTGGCAACACTAATATATCGTGATATAACAATATCACGATACTTTACTTGTCATCCCAGAAAAAATATGTCTGTCATGACATTATTTAGTGTCAGCCCGAAAAAAAAACTATCATGAAATGTTTACGTCAGCCCCATAAAACTGTCATGACATTATTTATCCCGAAATAATATTTTTACAAGATATTAAATTATGGGTATTTGAATGTGATTTCTAGCCAATAGCTGCACATTTTCAATACGAAAATGATTCAGAAATAGGGAATCCAAATTACTCGAGTTTCAAAGTACCCGGGTAGTCGAGTACTAGTTTTTTCAATAGCCGGGTTACCCGGGTACCCGGGTAATAAACAAAAAACATAAATATACATAAAATCTCTAAAAAAAATCATAGATCATGCTATTGTCACCTTCTCTTTTTAGCTCGGAGCAATAATTGTCATAATTATAAACTGGTTCCGGAGGTTTATTGAATGATGATGGTAGTGTTGGCCTAAAACCGAAAATTATTTCGAAAGGCATGAAGCCTGTGGACGAATGTGGGGTAGAATTATACGTGAACATGGCAAATGGGATCCATTGATCTCAGTTGAGAGGATCTTTTGCTGTGAAATTACGTAGATATTCGGCTAAGGTTTTATGTGAACACTCCAATGCACCGTTCGATTGCGGGTGGTATGCCGAAGTATTGAGTTTCTTTATAGATAACATTTTGCATAAGTTTTGAAACATTTCACTCATGAAATTTGAGCCCTGATCTGTAATGATTGTTTGCGGTATCCCATATTTACATAGGAAGTTTTCTGAAAATGCTCTGGCTACAATAGAGGTTTCTTGTGACGGGATTGGTAACGCTAACGAAAATTTGCTTAAATCATCCTGCAGCGTTAAAATATATTTATTTCCTTGGTACGATTCTACTAACGGTCCAACTACGTCAAGAAATACTCTTTCAAAAGGAAGTTTTGCTGTAGTGGTTATTTTCATTGGAACTTTATTCGATTTACTAATTTTGTTAGTTTGGCATAACGTACATATTCTTATAAATTTCGGAACTTTAGAAAGTAATTTTGGACATGAATAGTAGGATTTTATTCGCTTAATAGTACGAGACACGCCTTGATGCCCGCCAAGTGGAGTACAATGAAATTCTTTCATCACACGTTCGATATCCGCTTCCGAACTCAGCTGAATAATTTTTTGCTTAGGATCCATAGTGAGATTACTTGATTTTGAACTAACATTACCATTTTCCAAAACATCCGTCGAAGTGGTTGGTATTGGATCGAGCTTTGAATTATTATTAAAGGATTCATCGTATAGTTAGTCGAAATATTATCTAATTTTATAGATTCTTTTTCTGGAGCGAGTTGTTTTGACTGAGATCTGGTAATTGCAAAAATTTCGTTTGCATTAGGTGATTGAACAATCCTACTCAAAGAATCTGCGTTTTGGTTACTTTTACCAGGTTTATATATTACGTCATATTCGTATTCATCTAGATCGATTTGCCACCTTAACAATCGTGAGGAAGGTTTTGGGTGTTTGGCTAACCATACTAGATGACGATGATCAGTAATTATTCGGAATTTATGCCCATATAGATAAGGATGAAATCTTTTGACCCCCCATACTATGGCTAGCAATTCCTTCTCTATTATTGGGTAATTTCTTTCAGCAGAATTTTGTGATCGGCTCGCGTATCCGATAGGCAGATCGCCTGTTTTTGTATTCTGTGATAAAATAGCCCCAATTGCATAATCACTGGCATCGGCAGTCACGTTAAAAGGCTGTGAAAAATCCGGATAAATAAGTATTGGTGGAGAAATTAGTTTCTGTTTCAATTTATTGAATGCATCGTCACATTTAGCATCCCACTTAAAGTCTGAATTTTTGCGGAGAAGGTAGGTAAGTGGTTCAGATATCTGGGAAAAATTGTCTATAAATCTCCTATAGTAACTGGCTAGTCCTAAAAATGATTTAATTTCCTTCTGATTCTTTGGAATTAGAAAATTTTTTACAGAATCAATTTTGGAGGGATCTGGTTTTACACCAGAACTCGTAACTATATGCCCAAGATAGCAAACTTCCTTTCTTAAAAAGTTACATTTTGAAGGTTGGAGACATCAACTAGTTTTCGATTCTGATCATCCAGATCATATCCATAAACCACAATATCGTCTAAATATACGAAACAGCGGATTCCATTTAAACCAGATAACACTCGATTCATAAGACGCTGGAATGTCGCTGGTGTCCCTTTTAACCCAAACGGCATCCTACAAAACTGAAAATGTCCAGATTGAGTGCTAAATGCTGTTTTGATTTTATCATCTGGACTCAGTGGAACTTGGTGGTACCCGTTTGCCAGATCTAAAGTAGAAAAATACTGCGATTTTCCCAGTTGATCAAGTATTTCCGTAATATTCGGAAGAGGGTATACATCGTCTATTGTAATTGAGTTAAGTTTCCTAAAATCGACAACAATTCGCCATTTTTTTTTTTCGTCTTTAGTTGATTTTTTTGGTACAATTAGTAGAGGTGCATTCCACGGACTTACGCTATATTCAATAATACCATCGTGAAGCATTTGATCAACCTGTTTATTGATCTCAATTTTAGTAGATTCTGGCAAACGGTACGGTTTTATATTTATAGGCCGTGAATTGGAATTTAATGGTATTTCATGTAAACACGCGTTAGTAATGGAAAGTTTATCGTTAGGTAAAAAAAATACATCATTAAAATCATCGCAAATTTTTGTTATGGACTTTTGCTCTTGGTCATTAAGATGTGTCATATTTATTTCCTTTCGGAGAAGATTTAATCGATTTTTGATTACATCATTCCAACTTTGAAGATTAAAAATATTATAATCAGATATAGGATATAATGATATGGTAAGATTGTCTAATAATACTGGTTCTTCATTGGAATTTAGGAAACAAACGGGAATGGTGTCATTTTTGAAATTTACAGCAGAATTGGCAGTGAAAACACCAGAATTGATTTCTTCGGATAAAATAATATAATCTTTGTCAAAATTAGTAGGTAGAGTTTACGAATTGTATTATTTTTTCGGCACGTTCGGGTAAAATTATCTTATCGCAACGAATGGTTTGAACTTTTAAAGGTAAACTACAAATTGGAAATGAGACTGAATCGAAATTTGGAATTTTAATTTCAAGTATTTTTTTGGAGAAATCTATGTTATACTGATACCTTTCTAAAAAATCGTTCCCAATTATACCAGAACATGGAATTGGAAAATTATTTGGTATAATCTGGAATTCATGCAAAATGGAAATATTGTTTGGGAGAAAAATTTGTGATTTACATAACGCTAAAGTTTCGATACTTTCTGGAGTGATACCACGAATTTTGCACTTTTGATTTATGTGACAATTTACATCTTTATGTATGTTAGCTCGCTTTATAACACTTATATCGGCTCCTGTATCGATTAGAAAATAAGCTTCAGGACCATCTAAAATATCCATTGAAAGTTTGATAAATTTAGTTTTTACGCCTAAGTCATTGAAATTCGGAATTTGGTATGCTATTTCTTTCAATGGTTTTTCGAATGTGTTTTTTAAATTTGGAGAAAATGAATTTTCAGCTAACTTTTCTAATGATGATGTTATTAAATTTGGATGCAGCTTTACATTTCTTCTGCTCGAACCACTACATACTTTGAATTCGGTTCGAGGAGCTTCGAGTTTTTCGGAATTAATTGCTTCGATTGATTTGCATTAACATCTTGACGTTTTCGTTCGTTATACATGCGTTTCCTACAATCCTTTATATAGTGACCTATGTTTTTGCAGTAATTGCATATTACACCAACCGGCCGTACAGTTAAAGGATACTTTTGTGGAATAGAGCGGTTATATGTGTTAGAGTAGGTACCTGGCTGTGATTTATTTAAATTAGTTTGGTTTAGCGAATAGCAATTTCGAGAAGTATGACCAAGCTTATTACATAATTGGCAACGAATGATTGATTTTGTTTGGATATCGCAATTATTTGGTTTATTACTCGTACTGGTCTCTTCTTCAATTGCTTTTGAGATGGCATCCTTTAAATTTGTGAATCGACATGCTTTTATTATTAATTTCATCGGTTCTCGAAGACCGTCTTGGAATGATTTAAGGGCTGTGGTAGCATTCAAATTTCTAACGAGTTTCGCGGAGCCCTTACCTTCTCGTAAAATACATGCGTCATTTAAATCCGAAAGTAGGCGTTCAACTCGTTTTGCAAAAGCCCTTACATTTTCGTTACGATCCTGCCGAATTTGTACAAGCTCGACTTGCAGTTGCTCAATAGGACGACGATCGGACAATTGTTCCTCGTCAGGTTCCCGGATAACCGGGACATTGAAACAAAAAGTACTCGACTACTCGAGTACTTCGAAACTGGAGTAATTTTGATACTCTAGGTGTTACGTATTTTATATTATAGTACCAGTATACTAATTACCCTCACATTTTATACTTTTTTTATACACCTTCTATTATCCCATAATTTTTAACGTATAAACGAAGCGAATTACTCAGAAAAAATTTGTCGAACTATGGAGAAGTTTAAAGAGAGCTTGTGATTCAACAAGCAGTGTCCACCAATATTTGAAATTCTCTAAAAGTGTAAGTGTTGATTCTGCACCGATGAGGCGTATTTTTTGTTCAATAAATGTGTGAACAAGTATGGTTTGATCGAAGTAGTTTAAAAACGCCCCGTGATTTACCTCCTAGGTTTACAATCAGAGTAAACAAAACGGAAATTCGTTTTAAACAAACCATTTACAATTTTAATTTGTAGTGTACCTCGGAACATACATACATCCTAAATATTATAGCTCCTTTCAGCAATGTTTGTGTGCTGCTTAAGATTTTTTGAGTTATCATAGGCTAAAACTACAAATTTTAAAGATAATTATTATTGAATATATGCTATTAGGTGACTTACATAGACGTACATTTCTTAAGGTCTTAGTATTTAATGGCTTGTCCTTAATTTTGAAGCATTGCCTGCCAATTTCTTGGCATAGAACATTGTTGACTAGTTTTGGTTTCTTTGCGGGCCACAGCTATCTTATGGCTCTATCAAAGATGATCAATTCGGCTTAAGACGGCTTAAAAAATCATTATTGTCCATTTTTACACCTGAGCGATGAACGATATTGTAATCATAAGCACTCAGAAATATTATACGGTGTAGAATTGTAGTTTAGATGATTTTCGGAGTTTGTTTATCTAGATTAAATAATCCCAAGAGCGGTCGGTGATCGCTGGCAATTGTGAAATTTCGACCAAACAAAAATTGGTAGAATTTTTTACCTCATTCTACGATGGCAACAGACTCTCGATCGATCTGTGCGTAGTTTCGGTAAGCTTTTGACTGTGTTTTCGAATAAAACTATATCGGTTTCTCAGCTCCGACGGTCATACGGTGACAGAGTATGACACCCCTCGGACCATAAGGCGAGGCATCACACACTAACATCAGAGTAAGTTTCTCGTTATAGTGTATCCAAACGCTTGTAGTTGTTTCTTGTTATTCAGTGGTGTCCAAGTCCATCGATTTTGTAACCGAAAATATTGATCGTTGGTACTATACATTTATCGTTGAAGCCCAGACAGATAATTTTATTCAAAATTGTTTTGAAATGTGTAACTAAAAAAATGCTTGAATAAGAAAACGAATTACTTGAAGTGTTACTGACAACAATTTCATCGCAGTTTGTTTTAAGCTTTTCGAAACTTGAAAGCACATAAAGCTCTAATAAATAGGTTATTATCATAATCAAACTATGTGCGGGATGATCAAATATTGCGCATAATCAGAGGTTATGATTGAATATCACGTGTAATTCATATTTTAATAAATTTGACAACAACAAATTTTCATTCAGTATTTTGACAACAACAACTCAGTACATTGATGTTATTGAAATTGTTTGTAAAATGTGTAACTAAAAGAAATGCTTCAATCTGAAACCGAATTACTTAAATTGTTACTGACGACAATTTAATTGTAGCTTATTAAATTTCTGCGAAACTTAAAAGCACAAAAAGCTCTATCCTATTATCATAAACATTCTATAGGTTGATCAAATATTTAAAAAAACGAGGTTATAATTGAATATCGGGGAAAATTCAAATTGTAATAGATTTGACAAATTTATCTTGCTTAATTTTGTACAATATCCTTATTCATGTTCGAATCTTACACAAATACATTCTGCAAAATATATTCAAGCCCTTCAATTTTTTTTTAAGTGACCCATACAAAAATTAGGAAGGGTCCCACTTATAAAAAAATTAATTTTTATTCGTTTTATTTGTATCATAACAAAATATATTAAATGTGCCTAATTTATCAACCCAAGCTATGATTTCATTTTATAGGCCAACAGTATATTATGTGTGACCAATTCAAAAGTTAGGATAGGGTCTCATACAAACACCAACTTTGAAATTTTTAATATAAATAGTTCATAGGTGAGGCTTCAACCGTTAATTTACCAAACTCATTAAGATTTAATATTATAACCCAACCCTTTACCATATTCCACGAACAACGACAACACTCAGAATTTTAATATGACCCATTCAAAAGTTAGGAAAGGGTCTTTTATATGTCCACTTTCAAATTTGTCACATGAATCATCCGTAAATACTAATTGCTTTGATTTATTCAACCGTTAATTTCTCAACCGCAGTTGTGATTTCACTGCCATGAAAATAAATCACAACTGGAGTTTCCAAATTATCGGTTGAATTAATCAGAAGCCTTTCGTACAGATGGGTGATTCTTATGAACATTTAAAAGTCGATGTTAATGAGATTCGTTTATAACTTTTGAATGTGTCATACGAAATTTCTGAGTACAGTGTAGCCATGGAACGTGGGAAAGGTCGGCCTCGTATGATGTCTTTGAATGTTGAAGTTAATGAGATCTATTTAAAATTTTGAAGTATTTTGCATATGCATTTCATTTGTTTGAATTGTTCGAAAATATTTCGCAAAAATTTCACATTGCAGCTGGGCAATGATACAATTTTACTGATCAATTTACAAATTTTTTTGATTGTGGAGGAATTAGTAAATTTAAATTACCTGTGTAAGACGAAAATAATTATGTGAGGAGTTTATTCTACATATTTTAGCATTTTGGCAATATACGAAATGCCATAAATAGAATCAATAAACACTTTCTATTTTGAGGATCGTTAGGTGCTACAACTTTTTGTTAACCTAACGATCCGCAAAAATAAGGAAGGTATTGTTTGATGCTGAGGTCGCTTTTAGTTACTTCATTATGTATGTTGCTAATTGGCAAAATCTATAGGATCAGATTTACAGAATTTTTTATTTTATGAATATTTGTTGGCAACAAATTAAAACATAATCAGAGGCGGCCGATCCATGAATGCAATGCACGCATTGTTCGGTTCAGCCATCAAAATTCATATTTCTCGTTTCTTTTTTTATGTACATATCACATTTCAATATAACCACTAAATTTTAGGCAACTTAAATTTTTTATTTCATTTCTATACATCACATTCCTCACTGTAAAATTTAAATTTGCTGTTTAAATAGAGAAAAAAGCAATTTCGATTGTGCATGCAATTAAGAATATAACGTAAGAGGAAATTATGTTGTTTGTGTCTCTATTTCAAAATGGGTAGGCAAACTTAATTATTTCATTTAGACTTTATGCTTATTATATTCCCTCAAAACGAAATTTTAAAGTTTTATACTTTCCTGGAACTATTTTTTTAGTTTGTTTAATGAAGAAAAACTGAAACGTCGAATAAACACCAAATTTGCATAACCAGCTGTCGTTTAAATCTCACTTATTTCCGAAATAGAGTGAGCTTTTCGATGATTAAAAATATTAGTTTTGTAAGCTAAAAGCTTCAATTCTATTAAAAATGCTGAGCTTTCAAAGCTCTCTAATGCGTTACATAGCACCGACAATTTAAATTCACTGTGCCTTACGAATGTTGTTATCTAAATCAATGGCTAAAGGAAAGGTGCTTAAAGCTTATATAATATTCAGTTTAAAATTAAATCTTGGCTCTCTCAGTTCTAATGTGTACTCATATATTTTTTGTGGAGTTGTCTACTTTTTGGGTAACATAATTTTACATAACATTTTAAAATCTTGAACTTAGTTGGAAGCTCTCTAATTTAAGACTCGAAATAAGATTAGTCGTCAAGCAGTTAAGACCAAACGTATTTTTTTGGAGATGTATCGTAACTTTCAGCATAATTTTATCTCTTCCACAATCATTACACCAAAAATGTAGTACCTACAATCACAATTATACAAGTTTGTTTCTTACTCAATTTACTCGTTGGTGTAGCTCAATTTATTCTTTACTAAAATTATTTCAGTTAAGAAATTTAAGAGTGTTCCGCAATGCTCAATTTACTATAAATATTTGTGTTTAATAGTTAAACTAAAATCCAGTGTAATATTATTTAAAATTATTTAGGGTCCGGCTTTTCCATTCGAAAAAAGAGACTCGTGAAATGGGAATTATTTGTAGATACACATACATCATCTTCGTACAATGTAACAATCCTACAGCCAGCTAGTTAAGTTAATCTTGTAAGTAGCTCAAAATTAATGAGTTATCAAAACCATTCCAATAAATATTATCTTAAAATCAAATACAATTTAACATTTGACATTTGGCTTAGAAACGGGCTGCGATTAATTGAAACTCGCAAATCAGCGAGGTTTTGTCCAACAGGTCTCCAAGTTATGGCGTGTCAAGAACAAATCGCCGTTTATTGAAATTCCACTTTTAATCCAAAGCTATATTGTAGTACTTGTTTGAAGCTAGTTTTATCGCTTAGTTGTATCTACAAAATTTAGCTATAAAGCTCACTATATCGATTCAATAGGGTAAAAGAAACAGGATTTCGTAATTTTGCGTGAAAAGTTTTATCTCAGCCTAAGTTGAACTTTAATAGTTTATTAATTCATACCGATCAACCAAAAATTTTGATTTAGAGAATACTTCTGTATCAGTCCGGCAAAAGAATTTGGTGAGATTTTTGTAGCTTTTGTTAGAACATTTAGAAAAAACTTGATTGAAGTTGAGTTAAAATCAAGGCAGGCGAACTTAAATATTTTATTTAGACTTTGTGCTTGTATCTGAGGTGAATTTTGAAAGCTCATTTATTTTCAAAGTAAAATGACGCAGTTTTTTTATTCTATTTCATGATAAAACTCATTGAATTTTATTTTCTAAACTTTTGTTTTACCAAGTACCTATGTAATGTATTTTGATGAGCTTTTGGATTAAAAAAAATATTGCCAAATTCTCTCGTAACAATCAAGCAAACCAATAAAATTAATTTTAAGATAATTTTCTAATTTTTTTAATTGAGCTTTAAAAATATCGAAGCTATTTTTCGTAATATAAGCACAAGGCTAACAAATTTTTCTGAGTCTTTAAGCTAAATCCTTCAATGTCATGCGATACAATGGGCCAACAATTTAAATTTACAGTTCCTTACAAAGGCTGATATCTGAATGAATAATTAATTAAAGGAAGGTGCTTAAAGCTTTTATAATTTTCACCTTAAAAATTAAGTTTTAAAGCTTATTTGTTCGTTTAACAGATTAATTGTTTATTTTGGACAAATTTAATTATGTCAATGTTTCTAATATTTTTTGGTGGAGCTGTCTGCTTTTTTGCATAACATAAGTTTTCAAGTGAAAGAATGTTTAAGAAATTTTAAACTTAGTTGAAAGATCCCTAATTTAAAGCTCGAAATATTTAGTTTATTTGTGCAGTCAATTTTATTTTCAGCTTAAAAACTCGACAAGTAGTATTAGCAGGCATATTTTGAATAAACTTAATTTTACGCTGAATTAATTTTAAAATCTGCTACTAGAATTAAGCTATAAAAGCAGCGGAATTTTTAAGTTTATTTTTACTTTGACATCGTTATAAAACCACCTACTTTTAAAGCTATTTAGTAGTACTTTAAAATGAGTCAATAAAAATCAATCATTCAAGAGCTTTTAAACCTCATTTATTTATTCCAATACATCGATAATTTATTTCGGATAAACTTCAGACTTGATGACACGGCTGCCAAGCCTGCAAATAATATTTAAAGTACAAAATAAGTCAAAAATTAGTAAAACTAAAATTAATCAAAACCGTCAGGTCTTCTTGAATTGTAAATAAAATTTGCTCAATTTTTCCAAAGTTTGTAGATATTTTTGCTAGTTTTAGGTAATTCGAACTAAATTTACCAAACAAGCTACATCAAAGTAATAAAACCAATTTATTTATTGGTAAAATAAATAAATTGAGCAACTAGTCAAAATTGTTCTATTTACTTTGGAATATTGAAGCAATCACAGAATTTGTTAGATTAGACATACATTTTCGAAAAGTTGTCCATATTGCAATAAAATTATACTATCAACTGAGACGAGTAGCTCAATTTGAGCTACTTATTAAATAAGATATCATATATTTGCCTAAGGTACGGATATTTTAGTGACAATAGTCATTGAATCTGATTTTAATTGTACGCTTGATTTGAGCAACTTTATTTAGTTTGAGAAACTTTATTAAGTTTGAGCAACTCTGACCATTTTTCTAGAAAAATGTAGTAGTAAAAAAGAGGCGAGAAGACATATAGTGTAATTTAACGACTTTGGAAATACGTTATTCGAATTACAGTGTACGAACGCATTCGGCCAGAGGTTTATTCCCAATTTCTAAATAATTCCAGATCCATCTACTGTCATATCATTTACATAGCGGTTGCTAAATTCTCCTGCTGTCTATATTGACGTTTGCATTTATTTTTGTTTATTCTTGTACTGTTGCATCACAACACACATCACAAAAAAAATCTAACAACAAAAAAAACGTTTCCCTTTTAATTGGCATTGCGTGTCTCTCATTCAAGTCTCATATTTGGACATACAGTAAAACAACAACAAAAAATCAACATCTTGAAAATACTTTGCTTTGGAACGTTGCCATCTATATTCGTACTTAATAGTTGTATATAAGACTACCTCAACATTAGAACACAAAAACAAATTCGCAATTCAATCCCCTTCGTCTAAAAATAAATGTACAGGATATGTTACAACACATCTCTCAAATAACGTCGCCGGAATAAAAAAAAAATAAAAAAAATAAAAAAACGGGTACAGATCTTGAAATTTATTATCCTCATTTTATTATCATAAATTTATATAAATAAGAAAGCAAGAATTGATGTATTCGATTTTATTGTTAAATAGTTCATGAATAAAAAATAAAAGGATATCACTTTTTTAGGATAACAGATTTTTTTTGCTTGGTGACATTTTTTTTTTTTTATTCGATTGGAATTTCAAATTAGACATTCAGCAAAAACGGAAATTTTTGTTTGTCCAAATATATTTACATAGATGAAGGGGAAGGAAATTGAGATACTTGAAATGAGATGTTTTAATTTATCGCACACCAAAATATATTCTGCGTGCCTCCAAACCAGCACAATTACAGTATATACACATTCACATATAATTATCCAAACTAAATAATTCTTGTGAATTCATTTATCCGGAACATCATTAAAAAAAAAAAAATTGTTCGCATATTTAATAATGACATGACTATTGCATTGTGAATATGTGGCAGCATATTACCATTATCCATTGTAATTCCAGGAACTCATAAAACTGTTATCAAGTGTAATTAAAAAAAATGTGTATTTGTATTGTGTATACACACACACACATACATATTAATATTAATTAGAGAAATTTCTTGAGATTTTTTGTGTTTTAATAAAAAAATATTTGAAGTGGTGCCGCACACGTTAGCGCCATGTCCTCGCGATTCAAATATCACATGTTACATCAACCATTCCACAAACACACACACACATACACACAACATAATTAAGATCATAAAGTTGTTTGTGTTATTCTTAAGTAATTTTTGTGTTTGCTGCTATCTAAATTGACGGTCAAAAAGTCAATGTGTGTTGAAATTCATTGAAATTATTTAAAAGAAACCAAACGGAATTAAAAGTCGTAATTAGCTACATAAAAAATAAAAAAAAATTGTGTACTGTCTTTGTGTATAAAATACGTACATTTCCGAGTATTAAAGAAGTAATTATAATTTAACATAATTACGTACATATATATGGGCTCTTTGCAAACATTATTTTATGTTTGTAAAATATATGTTTGTAAATCAATCCAGAATTATTGAGTGTGTTTGCGAAGTTGTTTTTTATTGAGAGTTTTTTTCCGTTTGCCAGGATAATGTTCCTTTAGCTAAGCATGTGAATAAAAATTTAATTCGGTTTGTCCAATGTAATATCGAAGAAAGTTTCGGATATCAATGAAATAGTAAATCCTACTGTAGGTATTCAAGTCCTAGCAGCCTCTAAATTTCAGTAAATATACACTAAAAATGTGCATTCATTCAAAGTTTCTTACTCTTTACCTAAACAAGTCGTAAAAAATCTTCCAAAAACATTTTTTAAATAGACAAAGCTTTTAAAAGTCTACTATCAAACTTCGTTCCATAAAAATCTTACTAAAGCAGATTTCCGCACAGAACTCCTAAAGAATAAGGTTTTCTGAAAAATCTCACAAATCTCTAATAATTTCTCGAGAAATAAATGTTTTCAAATTAAGCGGTTTAATTTCATTTTAGCTTAGCAAAATCAAGATTTTTCAATAACAAAAGTTTCAAAAACATTGAATTTCAAAATTGAAAATTGAAAATTGAATACATTGAAAAGCTTACCAATTTCTTTTACCTTACTGTGACAGAAGTATTCTCTAAATCAAGATTTTTGGTTGATCGTAATAAATTAATGAGCTTTTCGATCTCAATTGAAGTTTCAAAATAATCTATCTTATTCTTTTCACGATAATCTGAATTGATATATTTAACTTTAAAGCTAAAATTTTGTGGCATTGTTAAGGATGGAACGCTGTAAAGCTCGTTTTTTAAAATAGCATAATTTTAATTGCAAAATGGCTAAAATATTTTTATATGTACTTTAAACTTGAACTCGTCCAAAAGCTCACATCATCATATTGGAATAAACTTTTTTTAAAGCTCGTTCAAATTTAGAATAACGGAGATTAAAAATATTTGAAATCGTAGGCTACGATAAAATCTGGGGTGAAAGCTTTCGACTTTCGAAACAATTGAGCTTTAATTTGTTTAATATCTTAAAATAATCCTATTGTTTCAGCATAAATAATAAGCGATTCATTTCCAAAGCTAGGTAGCTTTGAAAGCTGCATTTTCGGCCGGGATGTTTTGCGAAAACTGAAATTGAAGTTACAAAATTTATTTGTAATCACATGTAACAATAAAACTTCGAATCAAAGCTTTCAATCTTAATATAATAATATTTCAATGTCCTTTAAAGCTCATTATTTAAAAATAACGGTAAAGGGATTGTTTCAGCTAAAAATTTAGTAATTGCATTCCTAGGTTTTGATATATTAAAAAATAACGTTTATGGGATTAATTCTTCAAAGAAGGCGGAGTGACAAAACTATTTAATTGTATTTCATGGTTTTTGATGATAACTATTTTCAAGACCTGATTTGTAAATTTGTTTTTTAAGTTTTACCTTAATATTTGCGACCACTACAATATCGCTTTGGATTAAAAGTTTCATTTCAATGAACGTTGATTCGTTTTTGACACAATAGCTAGCCTATTTAATGGAATTACAAATGTTAAATGTTAAATTCTACTTGATTTTGAGTTACTGTTTAATAGAATGGTTTTTTGTAACCCATTAATTTTGAGCTATTTACTTAGTTGGTCGACTTAACCGTCTAAAATTTTTGGATTGTACGAAGGTGCTGTATGTAGATGCACAAATAAGCCAGCATTATGCTAACAATATTTTTCCCGACTATTCTTTTTTGAATGACAGGACAGACCAGAGCAAAATTGAGAAACTATTGAAGAGTAAAAAATGGTAAAAAACATGACACAACATAACATGTACCACAATTTTTAACTGGATTTTAGTTGAATTTTTCACTAAAAAATCTCTTCACTAAATTAAGTAATTTAATTGAGCTACTACAGCGATTATTACTCACTACGGATTTTAATTCACTAAATAACTAAATATCTTGAAATATAATGGAACAGAATAGTTATTTTAGGTTTATCACAGGTCTAGTAGAGTTTTTTTTTCAATGTACGTCATAGACCCAAAATTATTCATTTTTCGGTGAGCTTTTTGGTGAAATAAAAAAAATACCAATGAAAGCTCAATTTATAAAATAAAAATCATTGAATTATATTTCGAGCTTTAAATTAGTGAGTTTAAAAGTTTGGCAAGAACGTTCAAAAGTTGAAAGTTATACTGGGGAACAGTATCTTAAAGTTTAAAATCATAAAATTAAATTTTTTATTTGATTTCAATACAAATGACAGAGTTTGACCAAGAAATCACTGACTTACGAAAAATTCTGACAGAAGTAACTAAACAATAAACTATGTATTTATTTTAAAACTAAATTCACTACTGTGACTGTGACTAAAGTATTCTCTAAACTAAATGCAATATTTTTGGTTATTCGGAATGAATTAATGAGCTTTTAAAGCTCAACTATTAGTTAAAATGAAATTTCCGCAATTATTTTAAACGAACCTGGTTTTATTACTCTTAAATTGCTTACTCATTGATGGTTTTAAAATAATTTTATGCAAAAGATAAATTGAAACATTGAGTTAAAGCTTTCGTCAAAAGTTATGAAACCTCGTATTCTTAAAATAAAATATATACTAAGTATTTGGTAATGTTGCTCATTTATTGGAGCTTTAGTAAAGCTGAAACCAATTTTGAATGGGACCATAAAGCTCTAAAGCTCAATTTTTAAAATCATTCATTCATTTTAACTGCAAAATAACTAAAATATTTTTGTATTTCCAACTTGAATTTTAACAAAAGCTCACCTTACCATATCCGGTTAAGCTTTCTTATAAAATTTTGTTTTCCGTTAAAATTGGAGAATAACAGATATTTGAAATTCGAAATCTCACAGATTACAATAAAACTTCAGATTAAAACTTTCGACCCTTGTAATAAATTACCGAGCTTTAAATTTTAATTTTTTAAAATAACTGTAAATTGATTCTTTCACCTAATTAATTAGTTCTTGAAGATTAGATTAGATTACAACAAGTGCATGTTTGATGTTTAGTTTTTATGTTAATGACACAATTTATGGGTCTTAATATGGATAATCTCAGTTCCTGGATTAAAAAGTTCATTTTGTATTTTGTTCCTTTTCGAAGCCAATTTTTATTTTATTAAAATTTTCTGGCAACATAACTATTTAGTATGTAACAACAAAAGCTGTAACCAGGTCGCCAATTTTTATTTTTTGCCTTGTTACTGTTTCTAGGCCTTTTGTTAAATGTGAATGTCCATAACATTTCTGTGACCCACTAATTCAGACCTTGACAATTTTAAATTGAGCAAAATTGGGCAACTCTGTAAATAATTAGTTCACGACATTTCTAAATTAACCAATTTTGTTAGTACAAATAAAATGATTTTGTAATCCTTATTTAGGTATACTGCTCTGCTTAAGAGGTCCTCGGAATTTGTGATTTAACTGCTTTTGTAGGAGCTTGGAGGTGTTCGAATTTTATTTTTATATTTTGGTTCGAATTCGATCAAAAATCATTGTTGAGCTAACGATATTCTTTGATTATTTTGAGCCCAATACCAAATGATTTTATTATTAGGATTTTAGTATTAATTATTCGAAACTGAGCAACTCACCTTATTATTTTATTAGTGCTCAGCACAGTTTGTGGTTGCCGGAGTGAATTCGTATTTTTGAAAACATTGTACTCTTCCAATTTTGTATTATTCGCGATTATAATACAATTTATCTTAAATAATGAAATATGTTGGTTAAATATTTGATTTCGCATTTATAAGTATAAATTGAGCTATCAAAATGATTAGTAAATTAATTTTTTGTATCACCGTTTTAAAATAGTCATCCAAACCTAAAAACTGAATAAAATGTTTTAGCTTTGAGTTTGTTATAGATATTGCGTTTGATTAAACATTGAGCTGCTATGTTAAGCTCTGTTGAATAATTAAGATAATTAAGACGAAACAATTATTTAAAATATATTATAGAACCATAAAGTACTAAATCCAAATAATTTAATCATTTGTCTGTCATGCCTTACAGTTGTGTACAACAAACAATATTAGTATGATATAATAATTGTAGGCAATCAATTAAAGCCAAAGCCAAATTTATTGTCCATTTTGAAGAAGATAATTTGTTCATCATTATAGTCGGGTAAAATATTAACAATTTCGAATAATTTTAGTTTACACTAGTCACTATTGTAAAGAATAATAACTAATCAAAACCGCAATAATAAAGAATACAGCCCAGCCGTTAAAATTGTCGTATATAAGCGTAATGCGACGACTATTCAAAATAATACATGGGTCGGACGGGAAGATCTTTGGACATTGAAGGACAGGTATTCGACAGGAAAGCTGGGTTGCTTAGAAATAGCGACTAGTTGTTAGAAACTCGTTTATTGGTAAATCTAGCAACAACTTGTACATAACTGTTGGTTTGAAACACTGAATTTGAAACAAAAACTATTAGTAAGCAAACATGTGAAACTAAGCAACCATTAACCAATATATCGTGATCTTTTGTAATACCAATCATTCAAAACTATAAAAAAAATTGATAATCAATCCACTATAAGCATATACGAATATTGCTCTTACTAATTATCTCCTCATTTTGCCGACACACAGAGATCAAACAGAATAAAATAAAAATCAATCAAAAATAAAAAAAAAAGAGCAAAGAAACAAAATTTAATTACACGAAAATCCCTTTCAGAAGACAGTAGAAAAACACTGTCTAACAAACGATGTATACGGCGCCACTTTGTTATTCACGTACCTAGAACATCGAAAAATATTCTTATCTGTTGTGTTTTGTTAAATTTTCACCTTACAAAAAAAAAAAAATCGAAACAAATCGTGTACAACGTGTTATTGTTTGATTTACCTGTCAATTAGTTCAATCAAACTAAACAAAAAAAAAAAATATTAAAATTGAAAAGCTTCGACTATATGCACATAAAATTATTACTACTAAACACATATACTTAATCTATATATAAAAAAAAAACAAAAATCTATTTAATAATAGTGATGATCACGATGATGATGATGACGATGATTATAGTGAAAAATCATCAGCTACCATAATCATGTTTTTAAATATATTTCTGACAACAATAAAATCATATACACACACTCACATGTAATACATCTCAAAATATATGATCAATTTTAAATCAAATGGAGATCAATTGATCATCACTCGCCTCTCGTGTATAATTTACGTGTAGATCGGGATAGTTCAATCGAATATTTTATAGTTAAAAATGATTTTCAGATTTTTTTTTGTTTTGTTTTTTAAATCATCCAAATGGACTACTGTGTTTACGATCATCACGATCTGTTTTTTCTATACATAAGAGATCAGATGAAAATGCAAATATTTAAATTAATAATTTTTGTCATGACATAAGCAGAATTTATTAAGAGACGGACACAGTAATTAAAATTTAAAATATGCGTTCGAAGAGATCTGTCAAATTTTAATGTAGCTCGATCGTGAAAAAAAAAAAATAAAAATTTTAGTGTTTGGGTATACTGTTAAGAAGTTCCTTAGGTTGGGGTATATACTTGGCTAACTAATTGTCCATCGTTACTTGAATTTCATTTAACTACAGTTGCTAAATTTTGCTTAATTTGAAATTTTATAGTTAACCGACTTAATAAACCCACTAAAATTTTGTAAATATTTGAACACTCCTATGAGAGGGCGGTAATTCGAAATACTAGGATTTCAAGTTTGCTTGTGCTTGGTATAACATAATTTTTCAATATTTTCAACAACGACCTAGAGATCATGAATACAATGATCATTTAACAGTTGCTAAGCAGTGGCAGCAATGCACACATTTCGGCGCCATTATTTTCTGTTAGTAAAAAAAAAATAAATCGGCGTGAGTTAGTCTGCCATAAATTCAGCGAGCTGTTTTTAAAATGAAAAAACTTGCTTGAAATAAAAAGGTGACAGCGATAGGATTCGAACCCATGCCATTTCTGACTGGTGCCTAGATCACTCGGCCACGCTGCCTTAAAAAACAACGTTTGCGTTTTGTGAGTTGTCGTTCTCAATTATGTAACGAAATACTATTTTCGGGATTTTTAACCTAGTCCTTCAGTAAAGAATTGATTTAGTTCTCATTGAATTAGCAGCTGATTAAAATGTTTTGTTTTTCTTGGTCAAAACCAAATGGTCAAAACCATTTTCCCATTAGTTTAGAATAAAATGATAATGGCTTCGGTATTTATGTTTCGGTATTTCGAATTCAGTCGGTAGACACCCTACTTGGTTTATTTAGGGATTCTTTTTAATCAGTATATTCAGTCAATTTCAAACTTTATATCTAGTTATAATTATTAGCCCATAAGCTGAGGTATATGCAAATAACGTAATATCGAGAAACTCTAAGTGGATGAGATACCCATAATTTTTGCAATATTCCAACATTTCATGCTGCCAAGTCATTTATGAAATTTTTCCATGAGTCCTATTGGCACTTTTACAGTACAACCGTGGACATTCCATGTTAGTTATAATTTTCACTTTTGTCAAAGTCGCTCCGTGAGGCAGGTTTTTATAAGTTTATATAAGAATGCGACACCTAGGCGTTATATTCGAGGGAAAATAGTATTTAGTGCTAGTTGGAGTTAGATAACCTAGGGCTGTAGAGGTGTATACTGTTGCCCGTACAATAAATCATTTCTTATAACTTTATATAGCAAAAATTTATCAATTCATAATTAGTTTCGAAAATTTGAAATTTGATTCATTTTATTGAATCGCCGATGAAAAGAGCTGGGGTGTCTTAACTTAAACAAACACGAAAGCTTTAAAGTTGCATATATCCTTTTAAACTAAACATTGAATAAATTTCAAATTAAGAAGGGACAATATTATGTAATAATTATGATTTTTTTACTTATAAGCTTTTAATAAGATTTTATAATAATTTTGAGCTTTATGAACTTTTAAATTTTGATAGGCATAGTAACATTTTGGTGATAATTTTTAAGCTTGAGGAGAATCGTTAGAATTGAACAAATCTCTAAAGTTGTCTCAAAAGTTGTAATCTTAAACATTTTAAGCAAAAATGTGTAGGAACAGCTTTTTAAACAATTAATCATTAAAATTTTTAGTAGAGATTAGCAAATACAGCGTAATTTTAACATTATACCAAAATTTAAAAGTTGTATCGGAAAGCTTATAAATTTTTTTTACTTAATCGTATTTCTTTAAAAACTTGTGAAAACGCTTCAATTAGTGTATTGCCTTATAAACGCTAAATATTTAGATGGATATAGTGTATTTTTATTAAAGCTTTTAAAGTAATTAGAATTTAATTTCCAGGGAGGGTGCTTTTGAGAATTAGTATCGTAATTTATAAATGTACGTAGTTTTGGTGAGAGGAAGATTTAAAATCGGAAGTTGGGTTTTAAATCTAGTGATTCCATTGATAAAAATGTAAAGTTTAAATATCGAAAGTAACGAAACGTAGTAAACATATTATAATGATTTCTAAACATTCTTCGTCAATTAATTTACCATACTTAATTTAATATTTCGATTTGGCTAACTAAAAACTTAAAGCTCATGAAATATTGCAAGTTAAACTAGTTTTGAAGCTTTTCAATAACAAACAATTCTTTTTTTATAAAAATGGAGATACTTAAATGAAAGAAAGCTGAAAGCCTTGAAATTCTTGTCATATTTATGTGCGCATTGTAGAAAATTATAACTGCAGTTATTAGTAAGCTTTTAAAATCAAAATTTAAAATATTTTATAATACTGATTTAAAAGATCAAAATTCAAAATTCTCTTTTAAAATTTTAAAAATATAAAAAAGCATTGAAAAGCTCAAAAGCTTGTAAGTTGTGAATGAATTTTTTAATAATAATAATTAATAATAGAAACAAGTTATTTATGCCAGTACATTTTTCTAATTTCAGGTAAATAACTTAAAGCTCTTAATTTGGAGTTTCATGAACCTAATTACAAACAGTTTAAAAATTTTATAATGTCGTAATCATTCAATATTTTTCAACTGGTTTGGATATGTCAAACTAAAAACCTTGATCTTCACTGCTGGTTAAACTCTTGTTAATTAGACAATTGGGAAAGTGGCATCATAAAGTGGTCAGCGAGGAAGCTTTTTAAGCTTTGATAATACAAGTTTAGTTTTTATACAATGACACACTTGTCTTTTATCATTTTGAAGGACAAGTTGAGTTTATTGTGTTGATTATCCGTCATGATTTAAATTGTAGCGGTAAAAATCAGTGAAGTAATCAAGATGAACAAATAGTCCGAATGAAAATTCGAAATGTATAAGTTCGATTTATGAAAGTTTGACTGTATTTAAAAAAAGTCCTTTCTGTTAGATATTTAGAAAAAGCTTTTGATTTCCAATTATACAAGATTTAATTAAAAACACTATCAAATCTTTGATTAAAGCTAATCTATAGTTTGTGTAATTCAAAGAAGAGCTTTTTAAAAGCTAATATTTGTTCACTTAAATTTATTATTTTTATTTTTTATTTATTTTTTTAAAGAATCCCCTTCGATCTGTAAAAGCTTTACAAAAAGACTTTAAAATTTTAAAACTCATGGCTTTACTTATTGATTTTTAAAGTTCATAGATATTATAAAATCATAGCCGTTAAATTCTACTGAGCTTTTGTAGTTTAAGTTAGCATGGTGCCATTGTTTTCATTGAGCTTTATGTATTTTCATCAATAGTATTTCCAGTCTGATGCTTTAAATAATCAGTTTAGATAAGGACAGTACTAATTAATCGTCTTTTAATCACTTCACCTTCGGCTGGTATTAATTGAAATGGGTCTTTGTAAGAATCTTCATGGATTCCCTAAAACTAATTCTCGTTTTATCCAGTTTGTTTGGCATCGAAAATTAATCTTTCAATTCATAGTCCTTACTGATGACTTTGACCAGATGTCATCTAGCTTTGCTAGTTTGTTTGAAATGGTCATGGTGAAAACGCATAAAGGCAGGAGATTTTTTGGCGAACATTTTCGATCAGGATTCCACTTGTGTGGTGGACCAAAAGATTTTCCAAGCTTTATTGTGTTGTTGACCCAATAACTAGAGTATGTTGTTGGTGGTCATTTAAATTATCTAAACAATTACTAGACTTAGTTGAAAGCTCAAGATTTTTTAAATCGTGACGGCCAAGTTAAAACTATTAACTTAGAGATGGCGACTTATTTGAATCTGAGCACTATCAATTTTGGCACATAAATCAATTTATATCAGTTGAATTCACTCCCTCCCGCGTGATATTCAATTAAATGAGCTTTTGAGTTTTTATAGGTTAAGTTTTTAAATAAGTATTTTTAGTGGTTTAAAAAGCTCAGAAATGCTTAATTATGAGTATTCGTAAAGTAAGCTGCTTTTAAAATTATGAGTAAGCTTTTAATTCTCTTCAATATTTTTGAGCTTTTCGGTATTAATTACCGAATTTCTTTAATGTTTAACATTATAATGTTTAAATATGAAATATTTAAGAGAAAGTTGTTTCTTTTAAGGATTTAGAAAAAGCTTGTTTTCGGAAAGCTTGATTGATGCAAAATTGAATTAAAAACGCCATCAAATATTTGAATAAAGTTAATCTTTTTGAATTAAGAAATATCTTGGTGCTATTCAGATATTAATTGAGCTTTTGCAACCGACTTTCAAGAAGATCTTTTATAAAGCCAATATACATCTTTACATTTTTTTTACTTAACTTTATTATTTTCTATTTTGAGCAAATTAATTCTATAATGATTTATAAGTCAACCTTGTCGATTTATAAAAGCTTTACAAGAAAAGCTTTTAAATCTTGACAACTTATGGCTTAGTTAATTCATAGATATTATACAATTGTAGCCGTTAAATTATACTGAGCTTTTGTAGTTTAAGTCGGCAGGTATTCATTGAAATGGTTCCCTGATTGTAGTTATTGTGATGTCACTATGCCTTAGAAATGCTAAGTTATCTAAATTCCATTTCAATCATAAATCCTAATGAACCCTGTTCAAAGTACCGGTTTGCTTGTTCGTAAAATTTTCCAGGACTTTGTTTTTTGAATTGTGTAGCTCTGTGTTGAAATTGGTAGTGACATCAATGCGATATCTTCCACACAAATATTCTGTGAGACCTATCGATTTAGAATTATGTCTATTCAGGGTTCTTTCCTAGATTGCGGTTAGTATAAAGTTCTTTCTACCTTCGTTGGTATTCAGCTGTACAAGATCTGTCCTTGTAACACTATTTGTCACGCTTTTGATAGTTGGGTTAAAATGATGATTCCGAGCCTCTCTCCTTTTATGGTCATTACTTAAGAGGTTACCTACTGATAAACTACTTTTATGTGGTTCTTCGTAAAGCCATGCTAAGAAGATGACTGTGATAGCTGTAAAACATTTATTGTACTTGTCGCTTCGTGTCGAGCCTTGATTTTTAGGGGGTTGGTTCTTATTTGAGTGACATTCAAAATTTGAGATATTTACTGCGTAGTAGCTTAGTGACGCTAGTTTTAATTCGAGCATTGAGCTGTCAGTAAATTCACCTTCGGCATCTGCTATTCCACCATCAAGGGTTCAATGTTTTTGTATCAAAGGTTTGCCGCAAGTAGGTAACAATATAATAATGATAGCAAATTATTGACGTGCTTTGTACTTTTGAATTTTTTAGTTCTGATGAAAAGTAAGACTTTCGGTATTGTGAACTTTCGGAATGCTTTAGACACCTAACTATTCATATCTGTCGTTCACAAATTAAGAGATGTTCTATTTTCCAAACAAACTTTTGATGAGCTTTTGGTGTTATCTTAATGTGCTTACTTAAGCAAGGTCGAGGATAATTCACTGACTAACTGCAGACATATGATATAGCCTTACAAAAGCTTTTCCCGACCGATTGAGCTTTTGGTGACTTATGTAAATGCCATTGAAAGCCTAATTATACAATTTCAATAACTATTTAAAATAGACTTTTAATAAAATTAAAGAGCTTTAAAGTTTCCGAGAGTATTAAGCTTTGAGCTTTTAAAGCTTTTTGTTTAAATTTCGTTCTTGGACTGTATAAATACATTATTATTAATAGTAAATATAACTTTTACGTTTGAGGACATTATTTCCTTCCTTAACCCTGCTAAGATGATATCTGTGGTAGCTGTGAAATATTGATTGTGTCTGCCTTGAAGTATTCCTGTTTCCTAGTACACATTTTGCCAAGGCGGCTTTTCGGCTTATTTTATTGACATGTGCATGCTTCAGCATCCGCTATTTCACGTTGGATCAGTCGTTGTTTTGTCTCTTCGCCATTCTATAAATAATTCAATAAAACTATATGAAAACGATAAAATTTTTTGGATTTGGCTTTCGTAAGTAAATTTATTTTATTTTATTTTAAACCAAACTTTGAGCTTTTGCTTGTGTACCTGATTCTATACGCCATATTAAATTAGAGAGACTAAGTAAAATTCTCTGTACCATTATCTTTACGCCATTCACTGGATCTGTACAAATATAGAGCTTTGGATGATGGTAAATAATTTTGAAGTTCTGCTTTATATTTTAAGTTGTATGCAGTTTTGAGCTTTTCAAGCTTTTTATTTTAATTTGGTTCTAACTATTATCTAGTTATTAAAAGTGAAACAAATTTGGATAATATTTGAAATTGAGAGTTCTAAACATCCATGATTCTTGTATGTCACACAAATGCAATTGAGTGTCAATAGCTACCTATTCTATGTAGGTACCGCCAATTATGAATCCAATTAAACGAAATGACTAGATAATTTTCATAACAATAAAGTAACAACAATAACACCGCATTTAATCAGCGTGGTGGCGGCGAAATATATTAAAAGGTGGTTTAAGAAAATAAATAAAGCAAATAAAGAAAATTTTATTTATTTACTTTAAAATAAAATAAAAATCTAACCTCAATTTTTTTTTTGTTTTGATGATTTATTTAAATTGAAAATTTAATATTTTTGTTATTGACGTGATTGGCGGTAGAATCAGTTGATTTGGTTGATTTTATGTTATTTTTATGTTCTATGTTTTCTTTGTATATACATATTACATACATACATACGCTTATGTACTGTTAAGTTGCTGAATTTTTGTTTTTATATTTGAGTTGCGGTTTAACTCAAATGGAGTAATTAAAGTTGTCAGAATATCTTTTGTTGGATTTGTACATACATATCTGGGAATTTACAAATTAGATTAATTGGTTTCAGGATGTGGTGATTTGAAAACAAAAAAAAAATATTTTTTTATGTATAATCACATTAACAGTAACATTAAAAATTATACCACACATTTTCTTCTACTGTGTATAGGTATATACCTGCCGTTAAATCGGTTGTAAATTAATAGTTTAATCATCAGCAAGAAGAACTATCACGATTGCGGCACCTAGAAATATAATTTCGATTAAATTTCACACGATCATTATCACTTATTGTGTGTGTGTGCTGTACTTAAACTTCAGACTGAAAATTAGTTTTCCGCAGCAATATAGCCAAGTAAGTCTTCGGTATAACAATTCCAAATTTATAATTTTTAAATTAAAATACCAAAGTCTATTAATCGTAATAGTAATCACGCGCGCGGGGAGATTATCTCGCGGATATATATAAATATACAAAGCGTATGTATATAGTATGTACATGCAATGATTGAAAGACAGGTTCAACTATAACATTTTAACTAAATTAAAACAGATTATAGAGATTTTTTTTATTCTTATAATTTTCTTGTATATACATTTTCAATTTAATATGAAAAGATTATAATTTTTCAAGTACACAGAAGCAATCAGAAGTAAATCGTGCACTTTTGATGAACAATTTTACAAAAAAAAATAAAAATAAAAACGCGAATACAGATTACAGAACATAAAAAATTTAATTAAATAACAACATCTTGAATACGGGATTGGTGGATTATACAGGGTGCAACAAGAAAAAAAACGTTTAATTTAACTTAATAGCGCAAAGTTCGTCGAGGTTATTTCAAGGAACTTTATAGAAATGCGGTTTAGTTTTGGTAGGTTAGATAATTTCTATAGAAGCTCGTATTTTAAACTGTTAAATATTTTTCAAAACTTTATGCGCTGAAAAACTCTTAATTTACATTTACGTTAATTAAACTAAATTTTATTAAAAGCTTTCCCAGAATTTGTAAGAAATTCATTCATTTTGTGTTTTTAAAATATATTTTTGTAGAATTACAGAAAGCTAAAAAATCTAAAGCTGCAGGTTCTAATTTACAACTGCTAAATATTTACAATCTGAATGCGAAAAAGTTGTCTAAACTGAGGCCGGTAAGCTCTTATTAAATTTATTAAATTGAAAGCTTTTGCAGAATTTTGATAAACATTTATTTGTTGCTTTAAAACAAATAGATTTCTAAAAGGTCAAAAAGCTTTAAAAGAAATTATATTTAACTTAAGCATTGAAAGCTCAGTATTTAAAACAGCTTACTCCAAATAAAAGCTTTAAATAATTAAAAAAAATACATTTCGCTTTGGGTAGCATACATATGTTATCTGCAAGGTCTAATTTAAAACTGTTAAGTTAAACCTAAAAGTTTAAAATCAAATTAAACTAAATTAGCGGAAAAGCTCTGAATTTACATTAACAATAATTATACTTAATTAAATTGAAAGCTTTCGCAGAATTTGTGAGGAACTTTATAATCATTCATTTTATGGTTAAACGCTAATATTTTTTAGAAATCCAAACCGCTAGAAAAGCTTGCGTTAGTTTATGGGGTTAACTCGGATACGCCAATACCGTCCATTTGTCTGGAACTTTGTCCACGAGCAAATTTTCATGGAGCTCCTTGATATCATGTGTGATCGTTAATTCACCCTTTAGGCCGAGGAATAATTATCAGGGCGAGCAACGTATTTCACGTCCACATTTTTGGAACGCAACAATTATGATTAGGGTTCACTCCCCATCATATTATACTCTTCGGGGAATTTATCGATGATATCTTCGATGAATTTGTTTTAAAAATTTTATCGCTTGGCAATGCCAGTTTGTGAACCAGAGTCGCATGTCTACAATTCAAATAAAATTTGGAATAAATGTTTAGCGGTTGTTGTTAACAATTAAATTTTAACGTTTGGATGGAGACTATACAAAACTGGTGACTAAGATGTTAAATTATCATCCATTTAATCGTGATAGCCTTTGTAATCGGTATTGGGCGGTCCCAAAAATCCAAAACAAAAATATAAATCACCATCAACCAAATCGGGCTGCATGTATTCCCCAATATAGGTGCCACACAATTTTCCATCCCAATCATCGGTTATATGGCCACCGCGCATAATATCATCAAATAGGTAGCGTAAATTTTCCACCGGTACACGGACAATGACCTCTAAATAATTGTGCAGCACATAGACGAAGATTGTTAAACACTACATTAAACGAGAATCTGCTTGTAAACATCTCATAATGCATAATTTCTGGATCGCTTTCTTGTTTTTCCATGCGCCCGGATATTTCTTCTTTGCTGGGTTGGTTATCTGAATCAATAAAATTTTTACAGCGCTTCGATGACTGTTATCCTTGTCCAAACTATTAAAATTCTCCAATAGGATGAGGGCTTTTATGTCACTCCAGGTAGGGTGCCACAGAGAATCGAGCAGTGAATTGTAGACATTCGGTAAAAACGAAAATTTCAACAAAAAATTTAAATCCTCTTGACCCACATCTTGTTCCTGCATGAAAATTTGTATCACCAGTTGCTGACATAAAGACCTAGGACCGTTTACGAATCACGAAAAATATAATGCTGTCGATTAAATTGAGAACACGCTGTTTTATATCGTTGGCGGGTACCGATAAGGCAGGAACATTTTTAAATAAGACGGTAAACGCTTTCAGCGAAACTGATAAATGGGATTGACTTGGAACAGATTGTTTATTATGGAGTATAAAAGGGCTGCCCTTTGGCAGGCTGTTCAGTAATTTTCTCGGGTCGATGTTATTTTTGCTTCGGTCACTTTTATCCCAAGGTCGGCGGCAGTTTTTTTGCCTTTTCCAAATTTAAAACGAATGTTGGATCTTCAATCACATTATTAGTGGCCGATGAAAGTCTCTGTAGTAAATCAGATTCAAGAATTTTCAAAGTAATTTTAAAACTATTTTGCTGAGAAGTAAAATCGGATTTGAACTGTTGAAGATGGGGGCGTTCAACTTTAACTACCTCGGCAAGTACCTGTTTCTCTAAACCGTCGCGAGTAACCGCAAAATTAATGAGTGTCGCCTGGGCCTGAATCTCAGGCTTGTAATGTGGATTCGCCAATTCTGAATGCAAAATAAGGCGAAATGCTGTATTTTAATCGATTCAGGGTCGCCAATTTTCATTATCTTCCCTCTTTTCACCAAGGCCCACCACCCGTTCAATATTTTCACTGTCGAGATTGTTTCTGTGCGTTAGTCGGATCACCTTTAATTCAGCGCCGATTTCATGATCCCTGCAGTTGCAGATCAATCATGAGCGGCCATCGTGATGAGTTTGTTAGAATGGTAGCATTTTCGGCCGACATTCGATTACTTGGCAGTTCCTCATTATTCTATTCGGAAATTTGCCAATTGTTCGGATTTCTCGCCAACCGGAACTGGTGGATTCAGCTTCTGGAAAGTGGACAGCCACAGTTTATTTTGCAGATCCATGCGATAGGCACAAGTATGCGCCGCCTGCCAGCAAACTAATAATGGTCTTCAAAGTTTTAGCACTTAAATTCTAGGGAACATTTTCCTAAGCCAAACTGTTCATCAAACGATGGTCCAAATCTATTGTAAACGATGTTTTATCTACTTCATCCTGATAATTTTGTTCTCGGCCAGAGCCTTATTGAATTCCGCTTGAATAATGGCCAATTTTTCTTTAAGAAAATTAATTTGATCGTTTAATGATTGTAATATACTTTCCCCCATTTAACTCAGGAAAACAGAAACATCTCATGAAATTTATAGATAATAATGACCGGCAGCCGCAATAATGTGCTCTTTGTTGAATACTTGAAATCGATTCAGAATTGATCGATTTTTGTCATCAACAATTTGCATGTCTTCCATCAGCGATCTTTTACCTTTGCTAAATAGAATTAGTACTGGAGGCAAGGACTCGAACGATTTTAATTCAGTCAGATTATGTTTATTAAGTGCATTGAGCGCAGTTTGGGCAGCAGGGAGGCCGGTTTTGTGTGGATCACCGCTGATAACATGGACAGCAAAAAAATGGTAAAGATCAAGACTATGTAGCGAATAGCTTCCCAAGATTTTTCTCTTAAACTTAAGCATTGAAAGCCTACTGTAAGCTTACTTCAAATGAAAGCTTTAAATAATTAAAAAAACAAGAATACATTTCGCTTTGTGTAGCTCAAATAATTTCTCTACAATTTCTAATTTGAAACTGTTAAGTTAAATCTAAAATTTTAAAATTGGTTTCTAAATTAGCCGAAAAGCTCTGAATTTACATTAAAAATATATATGTTTAATTAAATTGAAAGCTTTCGCACAATTTGTGAGGAGTTTTCTAATCATTCACTTTATGCTTGAACCCTCATATGTTTTAGAAGTCCAGGCAGCTAGAAAAGCTTATATCTCAACATTTAGTTTTTAATATTTTCAAATTCAAGTCTTATTTATACTCCGATATTTTGGAATGATATTTAACTTAAGCATTGAAAGCGTATGATTTAAAATTAAGCTTCCGCAAATATAAGCTTTAATCGATTTTAGACCATAAAAACTTACACATATTACAGAAACTGGCGGAAGGCCACAATAAAATTAAAATGTTTAATTTAACATTGTAAGGAAAAGTTCGTCAAGCTTAAATTATAAAAATGCGGTTGTGTTTATGTAGCTTAATTCTCTAACAGTTCTAAATTGAAATTGTTAAATACCATCTAATGGCTTAAACGTGGTGTAAACTAAGTTCTAAAGAAAACTAAATTGAAAGCTTTCATTGTAAGCTTAAACTCGAAAATTTGGTTGATAATGTAAATATTAAGAGTCTTTGTTCCAAATATACTTAACTTAAACTTTGAAAGTTCATTATTTAAAATTAAGCTCATCACAAATAAAAGCTTAAATATTTTTGTATTAAAAAATGCGAATATAGAACATTTAAATTTATTTAAATAACAATATTTGCTATATCTAGTTTAAGTATTTGTGGCCTGTGGCTAGAGGTTCTATTTCAAAACTGTTGGATTTCTGAAGTTTTTACAAGTTCTCTAAAAATTTTAATTTGCAGGTTTTGTCGAAGTTTATTTTAAGATAATCAAAGTAGCTGAAAAAATAGACATTTTCCTGAAAGGTAGAAAAGCTTAAGTTTTGAAATTGAAAACTTTATTTTAGGCTATTATTTAAATTAAAAGCTTTACAAAATTTAGAATATTTTAAAAAGCTTTAATTAAAATTTAGACAAGTTATTCTAATTTATGTATTTAGATGAGGAGCTTATAGGCCCAAAAATAAATTTCGTTTAAAATATCGTGGGATTGATTAAGAAATTTAAGCGGTGAGCATTTATTGTTTTGGGAAATCACTAGACCTTATGTAGAGGAGCATGATATGTAGGGTAGCATGCAATAAATAAAAAGAGACGTTAAGCCTTAAAAATAGCTTCATGTAATGTTTAAGCAAGCAAATTTAAAAGGCTGACAAACCAATACTGAGTGAGAAAATATATAAAAGTGAGAAAGCTTGAATTATTGACATTGTCCCTTGTTTAATAAATAATATTTAAAATAAACCCTGTGGAATTTTAAGGTTTAGAGAGACTCAATGCACTTTAAAAGTACAAACATCTAATTTGACGTTTTTTTTCAATTAGAGGCTTTGTAGAAAATTACCTTAAAATATTTTTTATTTCTAAAATCGTCGCCACAGTATTTAACTGTCGTAAGTGCCAAAACATCATTTTTGGGGTTTTGCGATAGCTCTATATAACTTTTTCTGCTCTTTTCAAAACTTCAATCTATTTTATCGTATGTGGTTTAGTTTCGGAATTATAGAATTTTGTTTTGTCGTATGTCCATATCGTTTCTTAAAATATTTTCAATTTGTTTATCGTATCTCCATAATTACGATTACGGTAAAATTTAGTATTAAAAATTATTTTATATTGTCGTATGTCCCATATGAATCCATTTGTGTCGTAAGTCACAATTATTTTTCCCAATACTGTTTTGTCGTAAGTCACACAAGTAGCCAATCAAATGATCTTATTTCATCACGTGACAAGAATACCAAGAATATAATAATAAAGCAAAATGTTTATATTGCTCATTCTTTTGGTAATAGTCGTACGAGTAAGGTCACATTTTGTTTAGGTAAAAATAAGATATACCAGCTAATCTTCAGTGGTTCACATACTGAGTTTCCCTGCAGTAGACTCACACTATTGCAGGGCTACCACTTCCAAACAATATTTAGAATCTGGCCTTACCATTAGAAAAATGTGTCGCTTTTATCAGGAATCCTGCACATCACCCGTAAAACATCACACGTATGTATGCCAAAATATTTAATGAAGAATTCAATTATTTTTTTTTAAACCTAAGAAAGATATGCATATGCGATAGTTGTGCATATTTTGAAACTAAAAAGACTTATTGTGCATGAAATTGTTAAGGGAAGAGCTGGCAATGACATTGCTTCATCTCTAATTAATATTATGGAACGGGTGGTACGAGATAACTACAAAATAAAGGAGATTATTTTATGGAGCGACTCCTGTTTGCCGCAGAATAAAAATCGTCTAACGTCACTGGCACTTTTGATATTTTTAAGCAGACATCCTAAGATAACCAGGATAATACAGAAATTTTCCGAGCCTGGCCATTCAACCGTGCAAGAAATTGACGATGTTCATAGTGGCATTGATAAACATTTAAAACATATTAATATACACAGTCCTGTCTCTCTCTTGCAACAGCTTACATCGTTAAGATATCCAAATGTGACATTAGACATTAACCAGATGAGAGATAGGGACTTTTTAAACTACGATATTCAAAAAATTTAGTTTTTCCGCCTTTCAATTCTTGAAGAGCTCTCATATATACCAAATTGAATATTACTAGTATACATACAATACAAAACACACAGAGATGACGATTGGAATCTTGTGTCATTATTTAAAGAAATTAATAAACGAAATAAGAAATCCAAACCAGAATTAACCAAAGAGAAGGAAAATGAGATAATATCGATGTTAAAATATATGCCAGACGTAAATGAAGCCTTCTACAAGGTTTATTTAACAAAATGAAACATTCTACGTTATTTGAACTATGTTATTAAATTATAAGCTACATACTACATACCTATTATATTTTATATTGAACTATTTATTTCATTTTTATTTATTTATTTTTTTTTCAATATTTGGATGTTTACAAAATGAATTAAATTTTGGTAGAAATAAAACATTTACAAACCAACTATTGGTAGAAGTTTCCAAATTTACTGATTAGACTTATTTTTGATTATCCTATTTCCAATTCATTTCCTCAAAATTATTATATATTATGCCGAAAGTCCACTAATTTTATTTAAAAAACAATGAGAAATAAATTATCGTATCACCATACATATTGTCGTATGTCCACTATTCGTATCATTTTGAAAATATATACGTCAAAGTGAAAAAGATTTTCTTCGTTTTTCCGGAAAATATTGGGCTGTTGTAGAATTCTAGCTATGTAAAATAATCTCTTAATGGAAAGCTTCCCAATTGTGTTTTTAAACTTAAATAATTTTAATTTTTAATAATTCAAAAAATGTTTAGAACTTTGAACATTGTTTTCTCGAAACCATGATGGCGACGAAATGTAAGCTAGTAGAGAAACCGATTAATATTTTTTGTAGTTTAATCAAATGGTAATTATTTTGGATTACCTTTTACAAAGCTTTTACTCTTTCTTTAGAAATTATATAGGTCCAACAAAACCTAATGTTATTATTGTTTATCTTATTGATAGCTAAATGTTAAGCTTTTTAAAGTGGATTAATTTAAAAGCCCAAAAGTTGTAAAATTCTCTGAATGTAAATCTCAAAGCTTTTGTTAATTTTGTCAATATAGCTGGAAGGATTAAAAAATTGAGTTTGAAACCAATTTTGAAGATGAAATGGATAATTTTGTAACACCGAAAAGCTAAGGGATCATAGAAAATTTAATGCTCTCGTCTTTTATTTGATTCGGAGAACCTTTTTAAAAGGCAAAAGCTGGTTAAGATTAATAAACCATTAGGGTTTCTTAAACGATTTTTTTTTCTATAACTTTGAAACATTGTAAATACCTTAAAGCTTTTAAACTGGAATATGATTTTCAAGCTATTTAAAGAGAATTTTATCTAGTAGAAATGGCTGAAGTTTATCAAAATAGACGAAACATTTGAAAACTGCTAATTTTTAGATACTAAAAGCTTTAATATTGGATAAAACATTGAATTAATTTTAACATAACCTTTTAAACGTTATTAACTTTTCTTACTCCATCTTCTTCTCTTACTAATTATTTTACAAATAAGTATTTTAAAGCATTGATTTATGAAAACTTAAAAATTTCAAGAACTAAATGATCAACAGCTTTCAAAATGTGATATAATTTTAAAAAAATCTAAACCTAGAAAGTTGCCTTATTAACTTTAAATATTTTTAGAATACTACTTTAAATACAAAAGTCCTAAAGGCTGAACTTTTTTGGATAAACATCTCCTTATATAGACTCTTTGATAAAGATAGCTCGAATATATTTAGTAAATTTTTTGGAATGATAATAAAATAAAATTTCAAATTTGTCTTATTTAAAAGCTGTTTGAAAGTGAAAATTAAAAGCTTCGTAATGCTATTAAAAATCAATAACTTTTCAGTTGCCTTGTTAGGCAAGCAAAACTTTACATAAATATTTTAAAATTTTGAACGTTGAAAAAAGCTCAGTAGTTGCAAACAATAATATATGAACTTATGAAACCTAACATAAATTTGAAATCCAAAATTCTGTAAATTACATTTAACATTTAATTTATAAATGCATTCGGATTAATCTATTTTGCTTCCAATTTTTGATATTAATAATTATTATTTTTTTAAATAATTGTGGGAAAGCTCAACATTTTATGAAAGCACATAAACGAATATAGTAATATTTGGAGAAGAAGCAGTTCCGTGGAAGTTTGTTCTCTGGAATTCGGTTTGTATTCAAATTTGGTATCCGGATACAAACGGAAAGCTTTTTGTTTAATTTTGAAAAGTTTAAAAAGCACTCTTTCAAAGTTCAAATTTATTTACCATTTTAAATACTAATTAAAATAATGTAAGCTCCGTAAAAGCTGTCAACATTTGGAAAATTTTATTTAGTAGAGTTTTTCAAACTTTTGATGGAAAAGTTTGAGAAGTTAAATGTTCATAAACTTCTCTAGTACTACAATTTTTTCTAATCTTGAAAATTTATTCTTGAAAAGTTGTATTTGAGCAAGTACGCTCATTATAATCGATCAAGTTACACATTGAAGATTACTGTTCACAATCACATAGAACATGTGTTTCGCGACGAGTCTAATTTTGAATGACATATCCTAAGCTTTCTAATCGAAAAACTTGTGTAAATTAAGTGTGTGCAAGGTAAGCGACACAATTTTCCTTGATTGCCGCGCATGTATACCTATACTTCATTAATTCAATTAATGAATTTAACCAGTTTTAATCGTACATACGTACAGTAAAATTTGTTTAGGATTGCGTGCCAAATGATCAATTTTTAACCTGATTTTTTTATGTTTTGTATTTAATTATAAATTAATGATCAATCTGGCGAGCTGAGCTGTTAATATTTATGTGTAATAATAATACAACATACAGTGGCGTAGTTTAATTTGATTTAGCGATTCGCTTTGGTCCACATAAATATAATATTTAAACAGTTCCTAATCTTGAAATCGCGCTTATGTGTGGTCTCTCGATATGGTAATTAATTAAATTTATAATTACAAATCTGGTGTCGATCGTGTTTGAATAAATAGTGTTGGTATAGGTAATTAAAAATTAATTTACATAATTAAACGGAACCGCACAGCACCATTTTGCTGTGTCTGTTGTTTAATTTCTTTATTTTTTTTTTATTTGTTTAATGACACCGCCGCGTTCTAAAAGTGAGAAGTGATATGCATAAAATGCATATAAAACCATAATTTTTTATGTTTTTTTTTTACCTCATCATTGACAGATGTTATGGTTATTTAGATTATGTTGATTTATATGTGATGTTTGTTTGTTATTTACGTCGTGTTGAGTAATTAAAAATATTTGTAACTTTTCGTCCAAAACATTTTTTACATACATTTGATAATTAATATAGACAACATGATGTTGTGTTCGCTGAAAGGTTTGATGCGATTATGATTTATGTGCACAAAATAACACGAACAATATACGTTAAACGTAATTAAAATTTTTATCAAATTTTTTTCGGTTTTAAAATCGATAGTGGTGTGTCGATCGCGCGTAATGATCTTCAATTTTCTTAATAAAGTTCCTGTTTTTTTTTTGTTTTAAATAAAATACCTGGAACCCGCTACAGAATATTGCAATTTATTTATAAATTGATCAGATATAATAACAACAAAAAAATAATTTGATCACATTGTTGTGCGATCGCAGATTGATTGCGGTAAATAAGCGCGGTCGATGACTTCTTTTGTCCAGATTCGTTTTGTAATTGATTTGATGAGATGGTGGTTTTGATTAGTTTTAGTTTTAATGATCGTGATCATTAATTTTCCCAATTACCTAACCTAATCGTAGAATATATGTAGAGACGATGGTCTTGAGACGATAATTGGTAAATCTTTAGAAATTTCCTTTTAAATCTTTAAATCACTGCTTATTGAACAAAAAGACATTTTTTTTGTCTAAAATTGTCAAGATCTTTCTAGGACCAAAAAGTTTAGGACAAGTTAATAATCCATAATTGAACCAAATCCTATTTTGATAACACACCCAAAACTAAAAAAAAAGCTTTTGTTCTTTCAGATCTTATTTTGAAAATGTTAGGCCCAACAAATAATCATAACAATGTTAAGCTTTTTAAAAAACTATTCGAACTTTTTATCATGAATGTGATAATTTTTAAACTCGTTTTTGAGAGCTTTTGGTGCTTGAAATACGGTTTAAAGGAACTTTAGGATACTTTTCATCATTACAATTTTTCGCACACATTTTAATATTACTTCTATCAAAACACACTGGTAAAACAAACTTTTGCTAACTTTCACAAAGCTTTACGTTGTCATAAATTAATTAATGTTAATGTTTACACAGTTTCAAATATTTATTTCCGCAATTTTTTTATCATTCTGACTAATTATGAAAATTATTTTCACAGAGCTTTCTGTTAACAAACAAACATTGTCAAATTTAACATGAAGCATTTCGGGGACACTTTTCTAATTGATAAATTTATTTTGATTACGAACTGTTTCAACGCTTTAAATGATTAACAATCAACAACTTTAGATAAAATTAGCAGAATATTAAGCTTCCTTATTTACAAAACGGATCAATCACTTAAATGCGCAAGAAGGGATATTTGTAAGTTGGGTATTAGTGTGATGATCACTTGAATAAAGCTTTATGAAAGTGTTTACGGTAGTGGACAATTATTTTTGGAAGCCTATAATCTACTACTTTAAAGCTTCAAGTTAAAAATTTATACTGAATAATAATATTCTGAAAAATTAAGCTTTTGGGAAATCAAGCTTTTAGAGATTTTTAAAAAAATATATTACCTTATTGTGCTTGCACTCAAAAAATCGAAAAAGCTTGGGGTATTTGTTAAATTAATTTTTCGATTACTTTCAATTTTTAAATTTTGTTTGAAATGAAATTAAAATTTTAACTCTACTTCACAGTAAAAAATTGCTAAATTAATTATTAATATGCAGCAAGCTTTCATAGAATTGTAAAATATTCAGAAATGCTTACTACAATTTAGAAGTCAGGTGATCTGAATAAAAGTCCTCAAATATTTATGATGGAAATGCTATAAATATTAAGATTGCGTAGAGCTTTTGAAGTTTTATTTATAAATAAAAATATGTCTACAACATAGCAGGTATTATTAAAGATCCCGTGAGCTTTCAATTCTGTTTATTCTTAAAATCGTAGAGCTTTTGGATTATTTAAAGAAGGTTGCATGAAGAGAAGAACATTAAATTGTATTTTAAATTTTTTTAAAACTTTTAAGGAGTAGAAAATTAATTTTTTGCAAATAATTGGGTTTTGTTGAAGCTTTAAAGATTAAAACAAAACAAATCAAATATTTCATAATAAAGTCTGGAAGATTTTTGTGTAAAATTACTAAAAATATTTAAAGCTTTTCAAGTTTCATTCAAATGAATTAATTTGACCTCCAATTTAGCGTTTGGTCGTTTTGAAAGTTAAGGGCATTCCAAGCCTTAACTAACTCGGTAATATACACACCTATTTAAATAATTGTTCACTATCAACAACTCTGTAATTTTGAGCTTTGGACTTATTGTAATAAAATTAATGGTTGCTTGATATAATCGCAGCTTTTACAAATCTACTCAAAAAATTAATAAAAAATGTCAACAAAGTTTTCGTGGGCTTTCAATTTTTTTTATTATACAAAGAGCTGTGGACTACTTTTACGCTAAATAAACGGGAGATTTTTAGCATAAAATTTGTTGTCTCGATTTGAAGACTTAGTTTTACGGTTTCTAGAAATTTTTGGAAAACTCAGAAATTTTAATCACAGCTTTTACTACAAGATTCAAAATTCCGGTCACTATTTAAACTTTTAAAAATCTCATCGGATAAACTTTTACTATTTAAAATAGTCGATAAGCGTTCTTTATTAAATAAATACAGCCCCGCAATAAGGCAGAAGATTAAGATGACTTGCAGTTTTAAAAAAAAACTTTAGATCAACTAAGAACGGTAGAAGTCTAAAAAGTTCCATAATCCAACATTGAAAAAAATTGTAATTTTATTCCTTGAGCCTTCGATAAACTTGCAGTCTATTTTTTTATCCAAAAAATCGTAAAAACTTCAATAATTGTAAATTAAGTTTTGGGAGCTTTTCAATTTTAATTTTTAAAATTTTTTGCCAACTTTGAACGAAATTTAATTTATTGCTTTAATTAAATGTTGTGAAATTGTTCGGACGTTTAGTGCTGATAGCGAATTAGTTTGCTGAAAAAGCTCTAAATAAAGAAAAAAAATTCTTCGACATTGCAAGAATTTAGTTTGCTTATTTGATAAATATTAATAAACAACTAAGGCCTTAAAACTTTAAAATTAATATTTCATTAAAAGCATCTTTGTGAAAGGTAAGCAAGCTCGTTTTTAGTTTTAAGCTAAAAAGCTCGTTTTTAGCCGATAAGCCAGATTATTTCAAATCTACAATAGTTCGATAAATTATCGATAATTTTTTGTAAATCTTAATATTTTCGAGCTTTTTCATAAATATAATAGAATTTTGCCTAAACAAATTATTCGTGATCATGTTCGGGCTAATTGATTGACTCTATACGTAAACGATAACCCTTAAAGCAAATATTTATAAAAAATATTTTCATCTCAACGGCTTAAGCACTCAAAACACACACAAGAAATATGTGTGTGTGTGTAACTTCAGGACTAATATATATTATTTGTCCGTCTTATTTATACCATCAATCGTAATTTATGATGAGCCACCTCGAAAATTTTTTATATTTATATAAATCACTAATTGATTACTCAAATTATAATTTGGTAAGAAGATCTTGCACAAAATTATTATAATTAAGATTTCATCTCTCTGATGGAAGTCCGCGGGAATAAATTCCCGCCTCGCAAATTTATTGTTATTATATTTTTTTTTACCATTTGCTTTTGTGTGCTTTTTGGTAGTTTTGCGACAAACACAATACATCTATAAAAGGTAAACATTTTTATTTTATGATGGATGTAAATCTTTAAATCATTTTTGTTTTTGTTTTATTTAAGACATTTAACATTGATCCCGCATCCATACCATAACGCAAACATGAAAATCTTTCAAATTTATGTAGTTTATATCTTCAGGCATTTTCTAATAACCTCAAAATAAAAATTATAATCATTAAAATTATTAGTATATTGTTATTATATAAAATAAGAGGAAGACGAAAAAGAAGATGCGAATCAAAAAAAGGATTTTGAGCAATATAAACTGTGTATATGTATGTATGTATGTATGTATGTCAGACAAGAAAATATTTTTAAGATTGAATTGATATGATGTTGATGTTTTCCAAAAAAATGAATAATGAACACAAAAAAAAATGTTTTTTTTTTTTGGATACCCCAGAGTACCTAATTCATTTGATTATAATGATCATCAGCATCATCATGATCAATATTATGATGATCATTATTATTATCACATATATGTACGTATTTACATGAAGATCACTATGTTTATGCTTTATAACACATTTGTAAACATATATGTAATATATGTATGTAATATACATAATTTATGTACTCTGGTACAATATTAATGATCAGCCATGATGAAAATTATTGTTATTAGTGAATACACATATGTATGTATTATTTATGATACCTATACAAGGTGCGATCTATTGATCATATGATCATGATTTGGTGTGGATTTAATAAATTATTTGTAACTAATTTGATTGGGTTGATTTATATAGTATGTACTAGATTTAAATGCGAAGAGAGAGGTAATGAATTTTGCACGATCTTGATTTTATATACTGCCATCTATGAATGAGGGGTGAAAATTAAATTTTGTTAGATAAATCAATTTTTTTTAACAAATTTGTTTTGACAAATGTTTGCTGCTTTGAAATCACAAAGCTTGGTAAAATATTATATCGCCGTTAATAATTTCAAAAATCATATTTCAATATTTAAACTGAAAGTTGGATTTTTAAAGCTTTGAAATCATTTTTAAACTTTCTCAATCACTGAAAATATCGAAGCTAATTTTAAAATTAAAAAGATTTACTAAGTGAAAATATAATTTTTACTGTTTCCCGTCTTGTTAAATTATTAATTTCCTGATTAAACTTTCGAAATATAAAAGCTTTAATTAAGCGATCTTGTATAGAACACTAGTAAATTTGTTGTTTGGCAAATGATGCAAACTGTAAAAGAATGATTTTGGAAGCCGAGATTGAAATGAGTTCTGCTTTTTTTGCTTTTTACGGTGAAACTTTTAACGAACTTTTTAATTTTAAGCTTTCTAAATACGTTCCGTCAATAAAATATGTGATAATAAAACGAAAACCTCAGCAAAAGTTCGTAACGAAATTAATTTACTAATTGAAAGAAACTAAGTACTTAATTAACTTTGCCCAAATCCTGATGTTAAAATTTAAAAATATTTTGTATTTAATAACGGAAAGCTTGAAAGTGTTGTAAATATTTTTTAAGATTAAAAAGTGGCAAATTTTTAGAATAAGATGTGAGTTATAAAAAAAGCTTACAAATCCGTCTGGTGTAGCTTAAAAAGCCGGATTTTAAAAGGTTTTATAAAATTTTACTGACAAATATTATTTTTCCAGCAATGTAGATATTAAGCTTTAGAAGAAGCAACCTTCTTATGTTGTAATTAACATTAAAGCTTTAATTGAAGCATTTAATTCTGATAAAAACTCCAATAATATTAAATAAAAAGCTAATCTAAAATGTTTTTTCTAAATAAATTTATTTAAATTCAATAGCCAGTGCTGTTTCGGCATGTAACTCATCATTTTGAGTTATAAAGGTTGTCAACCAACGAATAGCACCCAAACAAATTTTCTTGATTGTTAAAAAAGTTATCCGAATAAGTAAAAGTTTGTAAACAATTAATTTACCAATTTTTACAATGATCAGAAGAGTAGAATTTTAACTTTTGAAATATTGACAATAATTTTCGATTGGAAGCTCAATTATTTCAAATTGTTATGATTGAACTTAAATTAATTTCAATAAAATTTATTAAATGTCAAATAAAGCTCATGTAATTTTTAAAAACTCTAAAATAGCATAATTTAGTAAATTAACATATTTTTCCAAATTTTAAGTATAAATTCTCCATAGAAAAATTTGACCCGTGACAAAGAAGCTCCTATTTATTGAAACTTTTTAGAGCTTAATTAGACTAAATTTTCTGTTGGAGCACATCATTCATGTGTAATGAAAATGAATGCTGGTTGGAATTATTTGCAAAATTCAACTTTAAAAAACATTGTTAGAAAGTTTTTATCACATAGGCAAATTTTCTGGTAGCTTGAATTTTAAAACTAATATATTTTAAGCTTTTGAATTAATAAGTGAATATTTTTCAAAATTAGTTACATCTCTGGAACGATTTTTAGTTTAATAATTTTGTAAAGCTTTTCTCGATGTAACCTTTTATGGTAGCTTTAAGTTAAAATATTCAGGTTCAAACTTTTGAGTACTCCATTATTCTTTTCAGCTTAGTCGTTGATAACTATCTTTCAATTCATATAGTTGTTTAGGATCTGCTTGTCCCAAACTTTGCCTTAAATGAAGAAAGTCGAAATTAAAGCTTTAAATAAAAGATCAGATCTGTAGTAAATATTTTTCAAAAGCTCTTTTGCAATCTTAATATTTTTAGCTTTTACATAATAAATATTTGAAATTTATTAGTCAGAACAGTTGAACATTGCTAGTCGCGTAAATTGTGCATACCTATTTGGTTTCAATTTTATGCAACTAGTCATATCAAAGCTAATTTAAATGATGGAAAGCTTAAATCCTCACGTAAATAAAACTTTTGTTTAAAGCTCTGAAGAAAATTTCTGACTCTTCTGAACATTTAAAAAATCCAAAATGAAATAAAATTTAATTATCTGTTTCATGCTGAAAATTTCATGTTCATTCAGCGTAAAAATGACTAAAAGCTCTTTGCTTAATAAAAAAAAAAGCTCACGAAAACCTGGTTGATATTTTTTAAATATTTTGTTGAGTGAATTTGTATACCAATCATTTAATTAGAAACTTTTAGCCTAGGATCAAATCAAGCAAACATTGATTTTATTACAATAAGTCTAAAGCTCAAAATTATAATGTGCTTGATGACGAACTTTTAACTAAATATGTATGTGTATTAACATGTTGGTTGCTGCAAGCTTTCAATATTTAAAAGATCAAATATTTTTCCTGAAATATTTAACTAAAGTTATAAATCTAAAAAAAGCTTAAACCTTAACATTGATTTAAATTTCCAGGAAAATGTGTTTTTTAAAAATTTAGGTTAATTCTTAAATACGGGTAAAACGTTTAAAAACAAAAGCTTTCTTGCCTTTCAAAATAAAGTTTTTAATGAAATATTACTTTCTAAGTTTACTAAAGGCCTTAAAAGTTTATTAATAATTATCCAAGATGCAAAAATAAATTCTTGTAATATCGACAGAAAAATTTTGATTATTCAAAGCTTTTTCAGCAAACAAATTCTTATGACTCTAATACTAATGGCAGTGAATAAACTTAAGATACAAAAATTGAAAATTACTTTTTTTCGACCAAAAGCTCCGTAAAGTTTCACAACATTTAATTAAAACAATTATAAGCGTTTATCAATTAATTAAATTTCTGTTAAAGTTTTAAATGAATTTAACAATATTTTAAAATTTGAAAGCTCCAAAAAGTTAATTTAGCAATTATCTTAAGCTTTTTATGATCTAAAAGTAGAACGCAAGTTTATTGAAAGGTGAAGAAATAAAAGCATTGTTTTTGGTCAATGGTGGATTATGGAATTTTTTTAAACTATTGCGGTTCTTAGTTGATCTGAACAGTTTTTTTTTCAATAACAATAAGTCATTTGTCATCTCAATATTCCGTTTTATTGAGGGGCTATATAACGATTGTCGCCTCATTGGTCAAATTCTTTTTTAAACTTTTTAAAAATGAAAGCTTCATTCAGGGGAAGATTTCTTAAAGTTTAAACACTGTTGAGATTGAGAAAGATATTTATAGAAAATGTTGGCCAAAATAATGAAAGAATGTAGTGTATAGTGTTAATTCAGATCACTTGAACTTTGCTAGTCGCTTCAATTTTGCATACCTCTTTTGCTTCACGTTAATTTAAATGATGGAAAGCTTAAATCTGTGAAACTTTAAATTTTTGTTCAAAGCTCTGAAGAAAATTTCTGAATCTTCTGAACATTTCAAAAATGCAAATCTGTGTTTAGCGTAAACATCACTAAAAGCGCACGGAAATTTGGTTGATATTTTTTATTAATTTGTTAAGAGAATTTATTAACCGTGTGTCCGTGTTATTAGGATCTTTTAGCTGGCATTAAATCAAGCAAACATTGATTTTATGACATTAAGACTAAAGCACAAAATTTCAAAGTTTTTGATAGCGAAGAACTTTAAACCAAATACCTAAACTTTCAAAATGACAAATTAAAGTTACTGAATGAAACTTTGAAAACTTTCAGGGAATTTTAGTTTGGTTATTTGGATTTTGCAAAAGTAATTTTACACATTAAGTTCTTATTATGAAACAGTGGATTTAAAACCTACTTGGTTTGTATTGTACAAACTTGTTTAACAAAGCTCAATTATTTGCCAAAATAATTTTTCTACTCCTCAAAGTGTTTTAAACTATTTAAAATATGAAAGCTTTTGTAAATAGTCCCAAAGATGATAATGATTCTACGATACCTACGATTCCAAGAATCATCAAAATTAAATGCTTACGAACACTTAAATAATACATACTCAGTGGATTTAGAAGTATAGGCTTACAACTATTCTGAAATCCAATATATTTAGTTGTTTAGGGTCTGCCTGGCCCAAACTTTGCCTAAAATGAAGAAAGGTTAAATTAAAGCTTCAAACGAAAGAAATGAACTTCAAAAGCTCTTAAATTAAATATTTTTAGCCAACTAAATTTTGTTAGCTTGTACATCATAAACATTTGAGGTCATTTATTCCTGCTTCTTTGCTGTATTTGACTCTTTTTATTTGTTGCTTATTGAACTCGTCTTACTGCTGTGAAAATTATTTTCTTTTTGTTAAAATGTCCAATCTGTCCATCGAACAACTATGTGTTAAAATCGCAATCAACAAAAAATTTATGTTTATCATCAATGTTGATAACCCATCTGATTCTTAATCGTCTATTAGCTGGTCGAATAACATAAAACTAGATGAAATTTTACTTTGAAATGTGAGTTTCGAAATCGAGTGTCGATATTTTTTATGATATAAATTTGAGCCCTCATTTGTTGGTTTGCTTGACGTTTTTGTCGGCGATGAGGCCATTCGGTAAAATGGTTGTCGACCATTTGACCCATACCCGTCTTGTCGGCGTTATCCTCCATTTGTCTCTTCCGCAACGTAATTGTCTTCCGCAACGTAGTTGTCCGATGTGGGCAAATACCCTAAAATAAAATAAAAATATAAATTTTGAACCAAAATTGGAAAGTAAATTTTCTCCAAAAGTGTGACAATTTTTTTTGTATCGTGTGTCACTTTATCGGTTACTGTCCAAAATTTTTATTCTGGGAAATCTGGGATCGATTTTATTTTAGAGTTTTCTTAGGATCTTAGATGAAATTTCAAAAAATTTTAGAAATTGTATTCTAAGAGCATTAGATATCAAGTGGAAGTAGAAATTTAGAACATCAAAATTTGCTTGATAAATTGAAATTTGCAAACTACTGAAATCATGATTCTTAGCTATAAGAAATCATAACTTTAAGAAACTTCTGTTTGTTTATTTTTCAGCGAAAAAGCTCTGCACATTTCTTTTAGCTTAATGTAATTAATTTTGATTACATCATGCAGCTTAGTCTTTGGTCGTCATTAGGAATAAAATATGTCTTCGCAATACCGCGCAGTCGAAACTCTTACATATACACATCTCGCCGCTAAAACATCAAACAAAATTTATTGAACTTTAATTTCTCATATTTTGTTAAAATAATGCGGCCTAATACATAAAATTATGAAAATGATTTATTTGAATTTAATTACAAAAAACAAAAAACATAAAAACTAAAATCTATAAACAAATTAGTGAGCAGCAGTAAAACTAAAGCAACAAAAATCCAAATCTTTAACTCTTTTATATATTTTGACACCTGTACATCTTAAAAAAAAAAAACTTAAGTTTTAAATCAAAATTTCATCAATTTACTATTTATAATTACTTATGTAGATATATGTTTGTCCGGGTATATATACTACGGTACAAATACATAAAAGCGCGAGCATCATCCGCGATAATCAAAATTTGTTTTATCTTAGCCGAATTGTGGCGCCAATCGGTTTTGAGTTAAGTTTCTCAATTTTTTGTTGTTGTTGTTACATTTTGTTCCGAGATGATGATCATTCCATTAGAATAGATCTTAACAAAAAAAAAATAAAAAATGGGTATGATTGGTTTTTTCATCATCAATAAGCCTAATAGTTTTTTTTTTTTTAGGATTTTGTAGTTTTTTTTATTTCATCTCGCGCGTAATTGGTTTCTTATATACTCTCTCGCGTAAGATGATTTTTCTATAATAATTTAAATTAAATTTATAAAAGTTTTTTATTTTTTTTTTGGTTTTATATATTTTAATGATCTGCTTGATGATGATGATCATCATCATATTGATCGTGATATGATCATCAAGCGGTTTTTATAATGATTAAAAAAAAAAAAAAATGTTTGATGGATGTTGGTTAGATCATAAAATATATTGGATTTAATGGGTTTTGATGGATATTTTATGTGGTATCCCGTCTGGGTGTACAAACATATGTATCTACATGTATCGATTTATGAAGTGTTTTCTCATTTTAATTAAGAGTATTCGAGATTTTTGAGAGAGCATATTAGATGCAATTTGACTTCATAAAACGGATTGTTTGTGTGTGGTTATGCTCGATATCAGTAGCAATATTACAATTTTTTATAATATTCGGTGGGCGTGCGGTTGGCCTATATATCTAATTTAATTAGAAATGATGTGCTATTCGAAAGATTTATAAAAAAATCGAACACTAAAATCGTCAGCAGAAGAAATGGTCACATATCAACAGATTTGTGTCAGATCGACCAAACACAATCGTAGAAAATAAAGCATTTGCTAATCCTAAACCGTATTGAACCAATAATCACGTGGTCTATATATAATTGCAAATTATATATAAAATTCAAATAATTATGATTGTTGTTGTTGTCAATTTGACAACAACAAAAATTACTTGTATATGATTATATTCTTCTAATCAATACACTGACCGTGCTGAAACCCGGTACAGCGTGAAACAGCCAAATTGAGTATTCTTACAAAGGGTCATGTGAGTCCCAAAAATTATGATGGTAGGTTTCTAAAATGGCGGCCATTTTGAAATTAGGATTTGTCTTCTAAGTAATACATTTTCATATCTCCAATTCTAGTGGTGGGATTTGGTTTTTAATTTTATTTTAGATGAAAGGATTTTTCACCGGTGGAAAGTTTTTCGCCTAAATTGTAGCTACACAAATTAATGAAAAATGTATTAAAAAATATATCTATGATGCTTCCGAATGCGTTTATATCTATATTTTCTAAAAGTGGATGGGACAAGTTTTTTGAAACAATTTTTCTAATTTTGTCTTAATCCTAAATGATATTCCGTTCCTTTTCGCCATTTTTCAGAACTTCACCATGGTTGCCTTAAGAAAACCATTATTATTACGCAATCCGAATTAAATTGGAAAATATAAAAGTTCCAATCTAATTATTTGGCAAGTGTCTGCTCGAGACTTCTAAGCGCCCTGTGCAAGATTTGTTGAACCGGCCTTTTGATATTTTTATTTTCAACAAAGAGAGGAATAATAAAATTGGCGATTTAGCAAAATATGTCTAAATTTTTCGTATTTAGTCGCAATTATGTGGCCTTCAGCTTTAGTACCAGCTGTAGCTGGTCATTTTTAGCTAAACTCGTTTAACTTTACCATGTGTTGTAAAGTATTTGAATTTCTATTAAGACAATTTCCGATCTTAGGTATTTAAATTATCGTTAAAATAGTAATTTATAGGGAATTGGTTGGAAGGAAACCGATAATTTTAAAAATTTAGTTATAAGTAAAGTATAAAAGATTTCTGCTTATAGCATTAATCGAATATTAACAATATTTAAATTGCTAATTTAAGATTGTGAACACTACAATTTTAATTTATTGCGTATCTCGGAACATACTTATCAAATATTATAGCTGTATACGAGTAAATCCTCTCTTTTTGGTCTTTCTGGCAAGGTTTATGGTTACTTCCGATTTTTGCGAGCAAAAATTTGTCATCTCTTAGTGTTGCTAAGCCTTTTTATTTTAAACGATTTGATATGATCAAATACCCTTGACATCATTTGAAATGTATCCGTGTACGATCAAAGGCTAAATCAACAATTTTTAAAATTATATTTTTGGCCAGAAAGTTAGGGAGAAAAATTCATAAAAGGTAATATTGTAATCTAGGAGACGATTACAAATAATAAGAATTAAATTGAAATTATCCAATGATGCTCTTAAAAAATTCCAAAAAATAAAATGAAACCTCGTCACAAAATCAGGACAAACGAATAATAAATGAATAAAATAAATTATGCCTTAGTTGTTGCTTATTTTTGGTTTCCTTGCATTTCAAATATGCTCATTAAAAGTTGGATATTTTCCCTCTGAAAAACAGGTTTTCCTTTCTAGAGGTTTGGTTAGGGTTATTGTCCTGCATGTAGATCCATATCAGATGCACGTTACCTCCTGCATAAAGATAATTATATTTTGGAGTATATTATCCACTGGACGTCTTGATCCATAATCTTTTATCCAATATAAAGGCCGTACCACTAAATGAGAGGCATCCTCAAAACAAATTAACCCTTCACCAAATATCACTCTTGTTTGGTATATTGTTGATAAAATACTTTGCCTTTTGGCCTACGTACAAATTGCCGATTGGAACCAAATATGTTAATTTTTGTTTCGTCGCCCCACATTATGTTTCTATATTGTTTTCGGCATTGTCACCTTGCCAATCAGCATGATCTTTTGCAAATCGAAACCTACATTTTACATGTAACATTTTACATTTTTCATTTAACATTTTACATTTTACAGTTTACATTTTACATTTTTAACAATGTATTTACATTTTACAATTTACATAGTACATTATACATTTTCTATTTTTCATTTTCCATTTTACATGTTAGATTTTACATGTTAGATTTTACATTTTAAAATCTACATTTTTCATTTTACATTTTACATTTTACATTTTACATTTTACATTTTTTATTTTAGATTTTTTATTTTACATTTTACATTTTACATTTTACCTTTTACATTTTACACTTTCCATTTTACACTTTCCATTTTCCAATTTCGATTATACATTTTATGTACATTTAACATTTTACATTTTACAGTTTACATTTTACATTTTTCACAACGTATTTACATTTTAGAATTTACATAGTACATTATACATTTTACATTTTACATTTTACATTTTACATTTTACCTTTTACCTTTTACCTTTTACATTTTCCATTTTCCATTTTTCATTTTAGATTTTTTATTTTACAATTTACCTTTTACCTTTTACATTTTACACTTTCCAGTTTCCACTTTCAATTATACATTTTACATTTAACATTTTAGATTTTAGATTTTACCTTTTACCTTTTACATTTTACTTTTTACATTTTACATTTTTCCCTTTACATTTTTTATTTTACATTTTACATTTTACCATTTACCTTTTGATTTTACATTTTACATGTTCCATTTTCCATTTTTCATTTTACAGTTTAGATTTTAGATATTACATTATACATTTTAAATTTTACATTTTATGTTTCTCATTTTACATTTACCATTTTCCGTTTTACATGTTAACATTTTTACATTTTACATTTTACCTTTTACCTTTTACATTTTACACTTTCCGCTTTCCGTTATACATTTTATATTTTACAGTTTACATTTTAAATTTTACATTTTACCTTTTACATTTTACATTTTACGTTTTACATTTTACCTTTTACATTTTACATTTTACACTTTCCATTTTACATTTTTCATTTTACATGTTTTATTTTACATTTTACCTTTTACCTTTTACATTTTACATGTTCCATTATTCATTTTCCATTTTAGATTTTAGATATTACATTATATATTTGAAATTTTACATTTTACGTTTTCCATTTTCCATTTTCCGTTTTACATCTTAACATTTTTACATTTTACATTTTAGCTTTTACACTCCATTTTCTCTTTCCGTTATACATTTTACATTTTATAGTTTACATTTTAAATTTTAGATTTTACCTTTTACCTTTTACATTTTACATTTTTCCTTTCATATTTTTTATTTTACATTTTACATTTTACCTTTTACATTTTCTTATTACATTTTACACTTTCCATTTTCCGTTATATCATACATTTTACAGTTTACATTTTAAATTTTAGATTTTACATTTTAGATTTTACATTTTAAATTTTACAGTTTTTATTTTACATTTTACATTTTATTTTTTACCTTTTACATTTTTCATTTAACATTTTTCATTTTCGATTATACATTTTACATTTAACATTTTAGATTTTTCATTTTACATTTTACCTCTTACCTTTTAAATTTTACATTTTTCCTTTTACATTTTGTATTTTACATTTTACATTTTACCTTTTATATTTTACACTTTCCATTTTCCACTTTCCATTACACATTTTACATTTAACATTTTAGATTTTACATTTTACCATTTGCCTTTTACATTTTACATGTTCCATTTTTCCTTTTTCATTTTACATTTTAGATTTTAGATATTACATTATACATTTTAAGTTTTACATTTTACTTTTTTCATTTCACATTTTACATTTTCCGTTTTACATGTTAACATTTTTACATTTTACATTTTACCTTTTATCGTTTATATTTCACACTTTCCATTTTCCACTTTCCGTTATACATTTTACATTTTACAATTTACATTTTATATTTTAAATTTTACATTTTTCATTTTATATTTTACATTTAATCTTTTACCTTTTAAATTTTACATTTTTCCCTTTACAATTTTTATTTTCATTTTACATTTTACACTTTCCATTTTCCAATTTCGATTATACATTTTATGTACATTTAACATTTTAGATTTTAGATTTTACCTTTTACATTTTACATATTTCCCTTTACATTTTTTATTTTACATTTAACATTTTACATTTTACAGTTTAGATTTTACATTTTTTACAACGTATTTACATTTTACAATTTACATAGTACATTATACATTTTACATTTTTCATTTTACATTTTACATTTTACATTTTACCTTATCCATTTTCCGTTTTCCATTTTTCATTTTATATTTTTTATTTTACAATTTACCATTTACCTTTTACATTTTACATTTTACATGTTCCATTTTTCATTTTTCATTTTACAGTTTAGATTTTAGATATTACATTATACATTTTAAATTTTACATTTTATGTTTCTCATTTTACATTTACCATTTTCCGTTTTACATGTTAACATTTTTACATTTTACATTTTACCTTTTACCTTTTACATTTTACACTTTCCACTTTCCGTTATACATTTCATATTTTACAGTTTACATTTTAAATTTTACATTTTACATTTTACATTTTAGATTTTACATTTTAAATTTTATATTTTTTATTTTACATTTTACATTTTACCTTTTACCTTTTACATTTTACATGTTCCATTATTCATTTTACATTTTAGATTTTAGATATTACATTATACATTTTAAATTTTACATTTTACGTTTTCCATTTTCCATTTTCCGTTTTACATCTTAACATTTTTACATTTTACCTTTTACACTCCATTTTCTCTTTCCGTTATACATTTTACATTTTACAGTTTACATTTTAAATTTTAGATTTTACATTTTACCTTTTACCTTTTACCTTTTACCTTTTACCTTTTACATTTTACATTTTACATTTTTCCTTTCATATTTTTTATTTTACATTTTACATTTTACCTTTTACATTTTCTTTTTACATTTTACACTTTCCATTTTCCACTTTTCGTTATACATTTTACAGTTTACATTTTAAATTTTACATTTTAGATTTTACATTTTAAATTTTACAGTTTTTATTTTACATTTTACATTTTATTTTTTACCTTTTACATTTTTCATTTAACGTTTTTCGTTTTCGATTATACATTTTACATTTAACATTTTAGATTTTTCATTTTACATTTTACCTCTTACCTTTTATATTTTACATTTTTCCTTTTACATTTTTTATTTTACATTTTACATTTTACCTTTTACCTTTTACATTTTACACTTTCCATTTTCCACTTTCCATTACACATTTTACATTTAACATTTTAGATTTTACATTTTACCATTTACATTTTACCTTTTACCTTTTACATTTTACCATTTACTTTCACATTTTACATGTTCCATTTTTCATTTTACATTTTAGATTTTAGATATTACATTATACATTTTATATTTTACATTTTACTTTTTCCATTTCCATTTTCTTACATGTTAACATTTTTACATTTTCCATTTTCCATTTTCCACCTTCCATTATACATTTTCTATTTTCCGTTAATTTCCATTTTCCATTTTAAATTTTACATTTTACAATTTACGTTTTACCTTTTACATTTTATACTTTCCATTTTCCACTTTCTATTTTACATTTTACATTTTTTGTTTTACATTTTACATCTCTGACATTCCTTTTGCTCAACATAGTTCTCTTCTAAAAAGGTTGTTTTACCAGAAACATTGCTCTCTACCAGCCTTCTACAAATTGTTCGCTTACTAATTTGTGCGGTGTTAGGTAAATTACTCACAATCTGCACCAGTATGCCACCCCCCCCCCCCCCGCCCTTCTCAGAATTAAAAAAAAATGTTTTGTTGCAGCTCTATATTTTTACAAATTTTTGTTTTGTCACTTTCTTATTTCTAACAAATACGGAAATTTTACCCCCCACCCAGAATTTTCATCCAGATCCGTCCCTGTGTGAGCTTGAATACAAGGTCCTATTACAATCAAAATATTCTATGTTTTTTGGGAAGAAGTATTTGGTGGTGACGGGGCATCAAATAGGAGATAATACTTCTGAAACAGCGCTTTTATTTGACGAATCCATGAAAAAATTTGTTCCGAATAAGCCGAACAGTCTACTGTTGATGTAAAAGCGGGGCGAGTTTTCATGAAATTTTTATTCCATAATTGTTCTGGAATTCTGTTATTAAATTGGGATATCACCATATTCCCGAACTAAAAATCCCCCAAAAATACCGACAAATACAAAGTAAACTGCCCCATCGAAAAGGAAGACCCCCATTAAATTTGGGTTAACTACATTATGAAACAAAAGGAATCTGGCATGTGAATCTTTGGTATGTGAAATACAAACGTAAATATTTTTGAAATTTTTCTGACATTTTCCTGTCACCCTTGCACAAAGGGTCCGATGCTAAGCGGCTTTGGCGAGTTCTCTATTTTAGTATGTGAATAATTATTAAAAACATAAAATTTTTCTAAACGCTCCAATTTCTAGGAATGTTAGATTTTTGAAAAAAAATCGTTATAGGGGAGGTTTGGGGGCAGCAGCCCCATATTCTAAGGTATAAAACGAATTAAACTTGATTTTTCAATCTTGATTCTTGATCAATCCGATTCTCTTGGTGAAGTTCTGGAGTAAGGCCAACTAAGGTGGAACTTGGCTATTTTTTAACTGATTATACTGAAATATATTCACTTAATAGAATTTTCCTTCACCTTCTGAAATTTTCCGTGACTTAATAGAATTCTCCTTCAATTAACAGAATCATACTTAAGAAAATTTTCCTTTACATAATTCCCTTCACTTTGATTCGGCCTTTCGACATTAGCGGTCTTTCCACACAATCGGCTAATCGACACATTTGGCCTTTTGACAATCGGTCAAATCATTTCCTCAAAACTATTATCAGCTGAAAATTTTCGATTGAGGCTTCCTGATTATAAAAATATGTCTGCGTAACAATTTATGAAGTCATTTAACCATAAAAACAGACCAATAAATGTCGAAGTCTCGATTTTATGCACATGTTTTATGAATACCAGCTTTTTTTTAACTTTGCAATAAAGAGAAAAATTTACATCAAATTTATATCACTGCATGAGACACATGATGATTTAATATTTAAATCTATAAATCAAAATAAATCTGCATTTTGCAGTATAATGCATGCGAATCGAATTGCAAGCAATTATCATTTTAAAGCTTCTTAGATGTAATAAATACGACATCAATATTCTTCGGTGCAATCGCTGGCTTAAAAATTGCATATTTTAACATAAAACGTTAAATATAAATTAAGTTATCAATCACAGCCGTGAAGGTGCAGATCTAATTTTTAACCATTAAAATTTTATTGCGCTCTCATTAAAGCGCGATATAATTCATTCATCTTATGAACGCATAAATATCTCATAAAAATAAAGGTAATAATCATAATTCTAATAAAATTCACATAAATTATACAAAAACATAAAACCTATAAATAAATAGTAAAATATAGTAAAACAAGAAATTATATTAAATTAAAGCTCTGACAACAACAATAACAAGACAGACAAAAACTACTACTGTGTACATACATCGTACATCATACTTGTATATGAGAAAGGTAATTTTCTCCACACCTTGTTAATTCAAAAATAATGACTATTTTACTATTATTATGATTATGATTATTATTACCATTCTAACTATCATTTATTATAATAGTTTTTTGTTATTATTACTATTACTACTAATTTATTTATATAAAATGCGTACACAGTTTTTGCGCCTCTATGGGTATGCAATGAAAACTTTCCGTCTTTCCAAAAAAAAAAAAAATTAATTAATTAAATTTTTTATTATTAATTCGTCATTTTGTTGGCCGCCACCTCCCGTGCACATCAATCAGTTCCATACGATTAATATCGAACTATTAATTTTTGTAACAGTTATGCACCTTTAACTTAGATAATCATCCACTGTGTCGTTATTTCATTTGTTGTGTATTGGTATGTTTGTGTGTGCGTATAAGCTTGCGGCAAAAACAAAAAATTGATAATCGTGAAAAACCACGACCATAGCCGTTGGGGTGGTGTATCTGTAGATCTTTTTAATTTTTTTTTAATTCATCGCGAAACTAGAATGGAGCAATTACGATGTATGTAGGTTGTGAAGGGAAGCACGGAATTTGAATAAATGTCAGGTGCGCACTAATTAAATATATCATTATTTATTGAATTGAAATGTTCGTCAATTAAAATGTTCATCAGATTCTATACATTGTAGTGTTTAGCAATTCATATTTATTTATAAATTTGATCAACGCCTCACAACTTTTAAATTGTACTAACTTTTCAAGGAAGCAACAAATTTTGTAAAAAAATGCTTTAAATTGATGGAAACGCCGCCAAACACAATGCATAAATACTGGGTGACAATTCTGAGAACGGAAATTTAATTTAACTAAAAATCGAAAAAGCTTTATGAGAGATTAAGGGAAAAGCACTCAATCTTAATGAGGGCTTATTCTAAAAGCTCTAGAACAACCAAAGGATTATAATACATGTATAGTTACTACTACTAAATTAATTTGGAAATTTGTATCCAAATTTGAGCTTTTCCTTACTAACGAGCTTTTGGCCCCCTTTATAATATAAGAGATTTAATTAAGCTCACTAAAATATCGTTTTCTTAACTTTATTAACGTTTCATTATAATTTAGCCTTTTTATGTAACTTTTGCCCAAATTAATCAACCCCATGAAAAAGCCCAAATTAAAAAGCTTTGATTAAGCCTTTATAGCGAAATAGTGACTAAATGGTTTTTATTACCAAATGTTGATTGCCATTTTTTTTTTAATATCGAACAAATATTAGCGAGATTGTCATTATGGTCAAACTAAAATTTTGTTACATAATTGCACGTAGGAACAAATCAATTTTATATTACAGATTTAAGATACTTAGTTTATTTTAACATTCCTCTTAGATTTCATGTTTAATGTTGAAGCCTTAACCTAAAAGGAGCCAATTCTGGAGATAAAGCTAAGTAGTTGGCGTATACGATCAGATATGCCATACTAGTCCCAAGATACCCCGTACACCTCATTTTCACATCATGGGGATAAAATATTTTCCATGATATGAAAATGAGGTATACAGCATATCTTTGGAAGGAAATCTTAAATCTGTGATATAAAATAATTGATTTATTCCTACGTACGTGCAATTATGTAACAAAATTAGTTTGACCATAAAAAAGTGTCAAATAACATTTTTTCCACATAATTTTTTTTTGAATCGGATGCATTTTATATCTTAATTTCTTTCGGGATGGTGCTACAGTTTAGACAAGAAACGAACCTACATTTCGGGCTGAAATTTCCGGCTAACTTCACTGACTTGATCTGGTTGGTAAAATCAGTAAAATAGTGCAATAAATCGGTATTTTAGTTGAGCTTTAGTATGAAGCTCAGTGCAAAAGAATATACCAGTTTTTTAAGCTTTATTTTTGGTAATTATATTAAACATTTTTCATTAAGTAATGATTACCGTTGCACTAATTTAGTTAAACCTGGAAAGTCAAACGAGCTTTTGGAAAATATCATATCTTTATATATTTTATACTGAATTAATGTGAGCTTAATCCTTATGAAAAGCGCTTCTCTAATTTGTATTTTTCGTAATTTGGGCTAAAAAGCTCTGTTGCTGATCATCATATTTTAAAAATTCGAAGTTTCCGAAATTGGGAGTTTTTTATTTAATTAAAAGTTTTTATATTCAAAGGTTTCATTAAATTTTAATTCTCAAATTTGACTATTTCAAAAAACATTTTATTCATTCGAATTTTTAATTTAGAAAATCGATTTGTTTAACAATTTTACAAATAATCTAAAGCTTCTCTCTTTTGTAGGCAGATAAATTAAAATATTTGGAGAAAGTCATAAAATTCTTCACAAAATAATTAATTTTTATGCGTTCAAATTTGAGTCTTTGTATTTATTATACAAAAGCTCAATAATCATGTTAATTCCAAACAAGGGCTTAAAGCCTATTAAATATAATATTTTATTACAAAAGCTGAATACATAACTCAATTAAAAGTATAAAATACTAAGTGCAAATGACCAAATTATTTTAATCTCGTATTTAGTTGTGACATAAAAATTTGAAGATTATTTGAAATTTACGTATTTAATTTGGGCTACATTAACTTGAACTTGATACTTGGTAAAAACTCGATGGAAATGTTTTGTATTTCTCATCAATTTTTTTCGATTTTTATTTTAACTTTTTTTTTTTTAAATCTTAGACGAAGCTTATTTTAAGATAATGCAAGTTAAACGTTATTATTAAAATTTGGTTAATATTTTAGCGTACTATTATCAGGTAAGATGATTTTACGAAAACATTTGTTTTAGTTGTTACATTTTTTACGAGCTTCGAAAGCTAGAAACAAGCAAGCTTTTTTGTTACAAATTTTGAGCAAATGAATCATACTAAAATATCTTTGACCAATAACCGAGAGATTTACTAGTGTACTCATCTGTTGCAAAAGCTAGCTCTTTCGTGGTGGAAACTAATTTTCTTAGTGTTTTGTAAAAGCTTCTGATATTCATAATTATCCAACAGGAAGATTTGTAAAATTTTGAGCTTTTATGTAAAGGCAAAAACAAAACATTTTCAATAAAAGCCAGGCTTAGTCACATGTCACATAAATGTATCTATGTGTAAAAGCTCGCAATATTTTTGGTGAAGAATAAATCTTAGCGTTGTAAATGTCTGAGAGAATAAGGAAGCTTTAAATTCGAGTCATGAGTAAGAAAATTAATTAAACTTTGAATGATTTGAAACCTTTAATTTTGGTGTGGATTTTTGCGATAAGTGACATTTATATCTACCTAAATAATGAAAAAGCCTTTTGCTTCTAGCAAAGGTATTTAAAAAATATAATCGAAGCTTTTTGGAAGGTTGCAAACCTTAAAGCAACCAGGCCGCGAAAATATCGGTACACAATTTCAGAAGATTTATGCACGAAGTCATTTAAGCTTTCAGACGAACTTAACCGAAACGATGATGATTTAGATAAACAACTTGGCTATACTTTTTTTAAAATGTTTTGTATTCAGAAAATATTAAAGTTCCTTTACTAAGGAATTAAATTTCATTTAAACAAAGCTTCACTGACATGATTAAAAAAAATTAGTTTACTAGCGAAATAATTACGGTTTAATTTTAAAAGTAAGTTATACGATTTAAATGTGCGAGCTTTTGAGGCTGTTAAAAATACTCTTTATTCGTAAAAAAAATTTGAAAGCCGTGAAGTGAAAAAGCTTTGTTTCTGAAGGAAAACAAAAAAAAAGCTCTGCCTTATTTTTTCTTGGCTTTAAATTAAACTTTCAAAGATGCCACCTCTTTTTGGTGGATTGGTTGCATCTAACCTATAATAACAACCTGTTCACAAATTCTTAAAATTTCTTAAGTTTTTTGGTCTAATTGATAAAAAAGCTAGAGCATATAAAAGCTCTGAAACCTAATAACGAGTAATTTTTTTTATGCTAATAAAAGGTGTTAAGGTTGCGTTTAAGTTTCTTTAAAAAATTTCAAAGCATTAATGACATTAACTTTTGCTAGTTTTTTCACAGATGTCCTACTTTTCGGTTAACATTTTTAGCTGATTTCCAGAATGAAAGTGAAAACTAGACACAACTACTAGTTAATGAAAGCTTCATTAGCAAATTTTTAAAAACGAAATCTTTGATATTATCAAATTTTTAATTTGTTTGAATTTCGTTAAACACATTTATTTGTAAATTATGAATATCAGATTTGCTATTTTTGAGAAAGAAGCTTTAGGGATTGAAGCACACTAAACTTTGTTTCATTTATTTGTTTAGCATTGCGAAGTATTGTTGTTGTTGCCTTTATATTTAAATTTTTTGCTATAGATTAAAAAACCCAAAAAAGCTCAAATGATAAAAGTTCAGATTGTAATTTTAAAACTTTTATGTTTATCTCATATTTGTGGAGCTTTCTCGAAAGATAACAAATTATGAAGGAATAACTCCTTTTAAAATTAACTTTAGCACAAATTGGTTGGTTTATGTTAAAAGGAAAAACGCAAACCTGTAAACTTTAAACCATTTAGCTTTTAATAGTACTCCTCAGAGCTTTCATATAAATTTGATCAACACCTCACAAATTTTAAATTCTTCTAACTTTTCTAGGAAGTAACCAGTTTTTGTTAAAAACGCTCTAAATATGCGTGAATTGGCTTTTACAGATTAATAAAGAAAGAGCTTTGAGCTTTTTGAAACTTGCTGTTAAATCCAGTACCTAAATCTGATAATAGAAATTTAATTTAACAATTTTAGAGAGGTTGTTCAACAAAAACGGAGTAACATCCAAATGAATATGGTTCTTTCCTTTGGATTGCTTGGCTGTACGTTTAATGTAAAAGTTTATTGGATATATCCATCCACGACTGCATCCGCAAAACCAACAGAAATTAACTGCCAGTTATATCAACCTAATGTGTATGTATCCAAGCTACCACCATTCAATAAATTATGTCAGAAATCGAAGTATTATGTAAAAATTCCATATGTCACATCAGAATTTGAATTTTTATTCCAGAAAGAGATATTTCATATCAGGAATTGATTAATCATATCAGAATTCGATATGCCATGTAAGAATTTGAATTTTTGGTGTCAAAATTAGATATCTCATGGCATAATTCCTTACTTTATGTCAAAATTAGATATACAATATCAGAATTGGCATTTATGATATCAAAATTCTATATTTGATGTTAGAATTCGATATATCACGCCAGAATTCTTGATTTCACAAATATTTTTATTATGCCTGAATCCCATTCATGTCGGAATTTGAATTTTTGATACCACAATTTAAAAAAATATCATGTCAGAATCCGATAAATGATGTTAGAATAAGATTTGTATTTATGATGTCAGAATTCTATATACATATTATGTCTAAATTTGATATTTCATGTCTGGATTTGAGTTTTTGATGTTAGAATTCGGTACATCATGTTAGAATGTGATGTATCATACCAGAATTCGATATGAAATAACAGAGTTTGAAATTTTGATGTTAGAATTCCATGTATCATATCTGAATTTTACTTGTCCTGCAAGAATTTGAATTTCATATGTCAATAAATCGTACCAGAAATCGATATTTTTTTAAAAATCGACATATCGTATCAGAATTCGATGTTTTATGTTAAAAATCGATATGCCACGTTTTAATGCCAAAAATAGATATACTTCATAACAGAATTCTTAATCATAAAATAATTCGATGTCTTTGATGTCAAAATTCGATGTCTTTGATGCCAGAAATTCTAGAAAGATATCGATATTGTGGATTCATCCAATAGGTCGAATTTTAAGCAATATTTCACTTGATATTCGAACCCATTGGAGTGTTTAGTCATCTGAAAAGTATTCCAACTATGAACAGTAAAAAACTTCTTCCTGGTTTTTGTTCGGAAGTGGCCTTGTACTACGTTCAATTTGTCTGTCCGATGATAACCATACGATCCTGCATTGACCAGCAAAAGCTTTTTAACATTAAATGACATGGCTCATATTCTGGAGCTCGTTGCCCAATCGCCAGTATACTTCTACTGGAGAGAGACTGACAGTATTAGTAGCTGCACCACTATTTCACCAAAGATCCTTATTTTTAGGATAAATGTGACAAAAAATTCCTCGTTTTATAGTTTAGTATAGCATGGCTGAATTATGATTAAATGCCGTGTGTGTATGATCAAAGAGCGACAGTAAACACAAATAATTTGCGATATTTTGCATCAAAGACCACCAACAATGCTGTACTATATCTATGTACATATATAACAAAATGCGACCACCAATTTAAAACACTCCGCGATATGACAAATTAGTAAATATCTCTCATAAAAATGTGTCGTATGTGATTGCCAAAAACGAAAAAAATAAAAAATCCAAAAGACATTTCCTGTACATCTCGTAAATCTTGAATATTTTTGAGAAAAATGTATTTTCACGCGCAAATGAAGAAAATTTATATGAAAACATCAAAAAAATTTCCGCCCCCTTTGGGAAATATTTTTATGGATATACGTATGTATGTAAGACACATAAAACATTCAAATATTTCCTTTTGTGTTTTGTTTTCATATTTATTATATGTATGTATGTATATACATAGTCGTGTAATGTGACCTTAACAACCTTTTACATAATTCTTAAAATGAATTTCATTCAAGAAATTGTGAAAGAAATTGAATTTTTAATTCATAATTTGTGTGTTTGATACACACGTACCCCCTCATACACATACATTCATAATCGAATGCGAGATACATTAGAGAGGTGAGGTCTGATTTATTATTGATGATGTGCAGTATGTGCGGTATCTTGTATTTTATAAGGTTGGGAATGTCTAAAAGGAAGATCGTATGTATATATTATGTAAAATAAATTTGAAAGCAGAGTTTTTTCTAAAATTTGTTTGATTTAAATTTGAATTCGACCGCTTATGTCTAAATTGGGCACGTACATTTATTTTTCGAATTATTCGAATTTCACTCATTTTTTACTTTAAACCAAATTAGTCTGTAAACTCATCAAATTTGGATTAAAAGTCAGTAAAACTATTTGTCCGATGTAATCTTCACTCAAAAATTCAGAGCAAAATATTTTCCACTAATCATTTACAATAGTTTTCGCATTTTATTAAATCAACCTATGAATTTGAAATAATTAGTGAATTTAATTTATGTTGAGTGATTCACAGCCACAGATTAGTAGTTTGTGAAATAAATTTTCTAATGTGGTCAAAAAATGAGGGAATAAATTAAATTGAGTGAAATTCAAATTAAAAATTTTGAGTGATATTTTTTTATAAAATTTTAAATGCATTTGAAAGGTCTGACTATGATTTGAGGAACATTCACAGGAAAATTTTGAGTGGAAATACGAGAAAATATTCTCATTTACTAAGTTCTAATTTACTCTGAAAATGTTGTTGAAATTTAAACCAAGTGTATAAACACCTGTGGAATATAATTTTAATTAAAACGTGATTGAACGCAAATTATAATGAGTGAATTTGTTGAGTAAAATTTAATTTCAGATAAACGATAAGCTGGATTGGAAATTTTAGTAACATTCGAAGAATAAGCTCGAGTTAGTATTCTTCTAATTCTGAGTGAAATATCTAAGTATAATTTTAATTTTAGAAATTTAAGAAAGAATTTGCTTTAAAATATTCCAAGTTAATCGGAGTGAAGTTTTTGAATTTATTTTACTTTACAAATTATTTGGAAAATTGTTTGAGCTCAATTTAGTATCAAAGGTATAGTTTCTTGGTTCGCACAGGTAGACTCTTTTCCCACTCACTCACGCCCATAATCGGAAAATTCTGAGATTACCACAATTTCTGAAAACTCATTCACATTCATTCATCATCATTCATCACATTAGGGTTTGATGAGGGTGAGTTCTAATGAAATTGAAAAATTTTGATTTTCTAGTCTATCAGTAAAAAATTATTGAGTGAAAAATGGAATATTTTATTTGAAACCAAATTCTTTCTTTAATTTTGAAAACTAAAATTATTCTCAAATATTTCACTCACTTTCCTAAATGTGATAAAATTTCACTCATAATTGAATCTTAATTCAAAATTAATTTCCAAATTTTGTTATCATATCTGAAACTGAATTGAGTGATCAAATTCACTCAAAATTAATTCCGCTCAGATTTGGTGTGAATTTTCAGGTTAATTTGGTGTAAATTGAAGTAACTTGATGTTTAATGAAAGTAAAGTGTGATGTAGAATTCTTCTAAATGAATTTCTTGAGTGAAACTTGCGATTTAAAATTGAGTGAACTTTACAAAAAAGGTACACATTTTATAGTCTAATTAATATTAACTTAGATTTGGCGTTATACTCGAGAACAATTACAAGTTAAATTTAAAACAACGAGGTTAATTTAACATAAAACTGATGAGTTTCAACTAAACTTTAAGTGTTTACGGAAAATTTGAATCTAAAAACAAATTTCAGCATTATTTTGAGGAGATGTATAGCAGAAAAGTGTTTAGGTTGTTAGAAACTACAGTATGAGTTTCAGAAAATTATTGAGAGTTATTTAGATTGGAAATTAGATAAAACGTAAGAATTAGACGTAACAAGGGTTGTTTTCTCCGTTTTCCGAAATACAACTAAATTGGACTCTTAACCAATTGACCTATCATTTTTGAAGTTAAAACTTTCCCCTTGCTGTTTAATTTACCGATTTTAAACTCGTAATATGAATTTTTTTAACTTAAAGACTTAAATTCCAGTTCCTTCCACCTCCTTTCAATCTTTCTAGTTTCAGTCCAGTTCCTGCAAGTTCTTGAAAGTTTTTCTAGGCCCACGAATTCAAAACCACTTCCACCACATCGATGCGATTCGTACGAACTAAGATACTGCACTACACCTAATACTAAATTCCACTCAAATTATCCTAAAATCATTTGATTTTTTTAGATTTATTCCATTTCCTCTAAGTCGAAATTGAAAAGTTTTGATTTTCTAGTCTAACAATAAATTTATTCAGTGAAAATTGGAATACTTTAGGACACAATGAATTTTATCTTAGTTTGGCCTTAACTTCACTCGATTCATTTCTGATAATTGAAACCAAATTCTTTTTAAAATTTCTAAAATTAAAATTACAATTCAAAAATATAATAAAATGGTGACAAATTCACTCATAATTAGAAGAATCCTATACTCAAAGTTAGTTTCCAAATTTTATTAAAATCTTCTTTTCGTGTATTGAAATTTAATTTTTCTCGACAAATTCACTCAAAATTAAATTCCACTCATTTGTAAAGTGAACACTTCAAACAAATCGCTAATTGCTAAATATAAATCTTCAGATTTCACTCATTACTAAATTTAAAAATATTGGGAATTGTAATTTTGAACGTAATGCCAAATAGATGCACTAAAGGAGTGGAGGGGTTTTTTTGTAACCAAGTTTAGTGCTGACAGAGTGAAATTTAATTTAAAATGTTTAGAATAAATTATAATTGAGTGAAATTTGAATCGTGAATCTTGAGTAACATTTTTTGTGAAATCTATAGATTTTCATTTCATGTCGAAGTTTTAATGGATTTGGAGTGTCTATCTTCGCTAGAAAATTGTAGGAAATTGATATACAAAATTCGTAAGTTAAATTTGCGATTTAAAATTGAGTGAAATTGACTGTAAAATGCACATATTTTATAGTCTAATCAAGATTAACCATAACCAGTTTTAACTAAATTTTAAACAAATTTCAGCATTATTTTGAGGAGATACATAGCAACAAGTTTAAAATTAATAAAAAAAATTAATTCGTTTTTTCGCTAGAGGCTGAAGCTTAATTTAAAACTTAATTTTTCTCCTCTTGTGTTTAATTTACCGCGACCTTATATTGCAATATGAAATTTTTTAACTTGAAGACCGAAATTTCAACTAATTCCACCAGCTTCAAAATCGTTTTAATTTATTTTCCTATCACTTCAACCTCTTTTCTCTTTGATAATGCAGGTATTGGACATTTTCTCTTCCCATTAAATTTGAGTAAAATTTATTTGAGTACAAAAATTACTTGTAATGATTGATTAAAGTAAAAATAGTAAAATTTATTTGACTAAAATGATTTGAGTAAAATTAATTTGAGTAATGATTTATTTGAGTAAAAATGTAAAATTGATTTGAGTAAAATAATTTGAGTAAAATTAATTTGAGTAATGTAAAAATAGTGAAATTGATTGGAGTAAAATGATTTCAGTAACATTGATTTGAGTAAAATTTATTTGAGTAAAATGATTTGAGTAAAATGATTTGAGTAAAATGATTTCAGTAAATGATTTGAGTTAAAATAATTTCAGTAAAATGATTTGAGTAAAATTTATTTGAGTAGTGATTTATTTGAGTTATGATTAGCTTAAGTGAAAATAGTAAAATTGATTTGAGTGAAATGATTTGAGTAAAATTAATTTGAGTAATGATTGATTTAAGTAAAAATAGTAAAATTGATTTGAGTAAAATGATTTCAGTAACATAGATTTGAGTAAAATTGATATGAGTAAAATGATTTGCGTAAAATGATTTGAATAAAAGTAACTTGAGTAATGATTGATTTAAGTAAAACTAGTAAAATTGATTTGAGTAAAATTGATTTGAGTAAAATGATTTGAGTAAATTGATTTGAGTTAAAATAATTTCATTAAAATGATTTGAGTAAAATTTATTTAAGTAGTGATTTATTTGAGTAATGATTAGCTTAAGTAAAAATATGATAGTAAAATTGATTTGAGTGAAATGATTTGAGTAACATTGATTTGAGTAAAATTGAATGATTTATTTGCGTAAAAATAGTAAAATTGATTTGAATAAAATAATTTGAGTAAAATTGATTTGAGTAAAATGATTTCAGTAAATGATTTGAGTTAAAAGAATTTCAGTAAAATGATTTGAGTAAAATTTATTTGAGTAGTGATTTATTTGAGTAATGATTACCTTAAGTAAAAATAGTAAAATTGATTTGAGTGAAATGATTTGACTAAAATTAATTTGAGTAATGATTGATTTAAGTAAAAATAGTATAATTGATTTGAGTAAAATGATTTCAGTAACATTGATTTGAGTAAAATTGATTTGAGTAAAATTTATTTGAGTTAAATGAATTGCGTGAAATGATTTGAGTAAAAGTAATTTGAGTAATGATTAGCTTAAGTAAAAATAGTAAAATTGATTTGAGTCAAGGACATTGACCTAGTATTTGTTAAAATCAATAATTTAATTCAAACACTCGTTTATTGATTTTTCACGGAAATGGATTTTCATTAGATGTTGTTAAAGCTTCCACTATTAGCTGAAAAAATGAAAAAAATAATTCTTGATAAACTTCTACCCAAATCCTTCCAATTTACAATCTTATCAAACCAACCTCTTTTCCTTTTGTTAGTGTTGAGTGTTATTTATTTCTCAAGTTGAGTGGCAAAGCAAATTTGTTGTCCTGGTAAGTCCTGGAAATTTGTTTAGCCCATTTTCACGAACTCGTGACAATTTTTGTTTGAGACAAAATCGTGGTGCCACTATTTAAAACCAAATCCGATCTAATACGTTCTAACTGTAACCCATTTTCATTTGTTTATCTACTGTTTTCCAATGTATATATAAGCGCTTACCGAAAAATATGTCAAATAAATCATGCAGATCGAATTGGAAAACACTTAAATATTTATGTTATTCCTTTCAAAAAATAATAAAAAGCAAAATTATTTTATTTTATTTATTTAACAATTTTTCATTATTCAATATTATTTATTATAAAAATTTTCCAATTTGACATGTATAAGAAGAAAAATCCATAACTTGACCAATTTTCCTGTCAAATTGTGTTTTATGATAGCTTCGATTTTTTATTTTTACGTATTCAGTTTTGCTTGACCAACATAACAACACACAATAGTTTGCTTTATACATGTACATTGTTGCTGTTTGCAGTTTCCTTTTGCAAAATAAAGTTTCTTCTTCTTAGAATTTATGCGAATTTTTATTTTTTTTGCTTTGAAATTATATTAAATAATTTATATCGCTATTTATATATAAAAAAAATAAAATAAAATAATTTATAATTCAAAATGTCAGCATCGAGGACATAAATTATAAATTTATTGTTATTTATTTAGATTCAATAAAATTATTTATTGTACTCATGTATATATATTCATGTACAACAGTAATTGATATCAAGATGCGCTGTGCGCGATTTTAAAACATCTCGTCATCATCATTTTTTGTATATCCTAATAAATCACCACAAACAAGTCAACTGTCAATCAAATTCGGCTAAAAAATTCATTTGTGTTGTGTACTCGTATACGCACATCACCTCACCTCTAACAAACAGCATTTAATCAATTTTCTAATTGAATTCCAAATTAATGTCAATACACGAGTATTTTGAATGTATACACTTAACCCTATCGGTTGACCTCCCTATCTACAGTTTTTTTTTGTATTTTATTTTTTATTTCGTAATTTACCATAAAATCCAGACGTCAAAATATTAAATTGAGTGTATTGTATTTTATTTATATAGAATTTATCGATATTGTAGAGAAGATAATTGGAATTATCATTGCGGTGGGATTGGTTGCTGTGTACGATAAGATTAATGAATGTTGACATGTAAGGTGTATAATAGCATTAAAATTATTCAAAACCGTCTAAAACGATATTAAATAATCAAAATTAAGATTTAGTACTTGTACTAAAATTATACATTTAATCACCAAATCAATAATTCATTAAGCTCAATTTATTGTTAATAATTTACCGCACGTTCATCTCATAAATGTTTTTTTTAACAACAAATTCGCACGATATAGAAAAAAAAATCTGTTTAACATAAATACTTAATTTTATAAATTACAGTCCAATCGATGATATAAATATTGATGGATTTTTAGTTAACATAAAACAATAATTTTTTTTATAGTCGTTTACTGTACTTATAAATATGTATGTAGATATTTTAATGGATGCAATAATAATAAAAAATAAAACTACAGACATTTTTATTACATGTAGATCAAAAGTTCAATAAAATCATGAACGTAAAATAAAAAGACATTCGAATTATGAAATGTGCAGAAAAGAATGATTACAAATAATTTAACATTTTTTAACACTGTATAAAGACCGGGTTCTCAAGTATTATGTAATGGCATTAATTTGGTGTATGTACTAAATATTTAGTACATGTACTAAATTGTTAATTTTATACTGGAGTTAATTTTTTAATGCTAAATATCGAAAATAACTACTTAAATCGAGTCAAAGCTTAGAAAAACACTCCCGAAGAATTTTGATTTTTTGGAGTAAAATAAATATTTCAATAATGATGGTGTTTTAAAATTGGAATTTTCCAGTGTAAATAGCGAATGATCTCTTCCTCTGTGGACCAAAGCCCAAACATTGCGAATAACGCTGTTCAGGATAGAAAGTACAGACTTAACCTATTTGAATTTTTTAATTCGCTAAAAAAAAGGGTTATAGTTAATTAATTTAATTCATAATACACGTTCGACGCGATACAGCATCGCTAACTAATTATGACAATTTGTAGAACTTCGCCGTAAATTTAGTTCAAAACTTCACCAATTGAAGTATTTTTCTCTTTCACTCAATAATCGTATTATATGACGGTGTAGGATTAGTCGCAACGGTACAAAAAAAAAATACGGGGAATTTCACCTATCCATTATTATTTTAAAATTGGAGAGCCATATTCTGAAGATATCAATAAACCAAAATCACCAAAAAAATATTTGACCGTTTGCTGCGAATTCATTTCAACTGTGAGCCCTTTACAGTGTTTCGAATTAGGCCTATTTTAGGATTTCACAAAATCTACTCCACTCTTTTCTTTTTTTTGTTAGTCTATTTCGTTTTTAGTACATATTTCGTTTTTTTTTATTATGGAGGGGTGCAAGAAATAACCGTATACACATAAACTGGCGCGTACGAAAATACAAAAACAACTACAAGAAAGATACATAAAAATCGAGTGAACGCGAAAAAGGCGGTTTAAAGATTAAATATATCTTTTCGTATATCTTGTGCTCATCACCATCGTCTTCATTAAACCACCAAAACCGGAAAAAAAAATGAAAAGAAATGTTTAAAAAAATTTCTTTTGTGTACACAACAGTATTTTTTGTCATTTTTTGTATTGTTTATATACATTATGTCGAGGGGGGTATATTTATTGGTACAAGGATCTAACAATTTCAATTTATTACAACATTCAAAAATGGTTTTTGAATAATATATAAAACCGTTCAAAGTTCATCAAAATTATAATGTAATTAAATTTGAAAAAACTAAAAATTGTTAATAAAGAAATGATTAATGTTTTATATCTGAAATTATGACAGTTCAACGAACTCGTACAAAATTTGTTTCGAAATCTCGAATATTTATGTATACTCGATAACTACTGGAAATCAAGTCATGATCACGCAAAATGATATAAATTCGTGGGACTCTCATAAAGCTCTCATACTTACCTACGCTGTTATATACTATGTATGTATATACGATACCCAGACAGCGTGCACACACAAATTAAAGAGATCAATATAAGATGTAAGAAGAAATGGTACTTATTGTGGTTTTTGTTGTTTTTTTTATTGTATCGTGGTTTATTCGCAAAATGAATTTTAAAGTCATGTTTTAATGTAGGTAAATATGCGGTGGCTTTTATATATTGTAAATAATAATTTTTTAACGAGATTTATAATTGATAATTGAATTACCTGATAATTATATAGAATTCGAATAATACGCCCGGTTTAAATTTTGTGATGCGATGTGCGTGGAAAAACAATTTAATTAAAATTTTAGATTTTTCTTTGTTGTTTGTATAAGAATTTGAAATATTAATCACAGTCTGAACGCAGAAAATTAACGTGTCAATTTGGAAATTTAATTTGGATAACATCCATCGGCGGCACAGTTACTATATACATTTTCCTGTTACGTATATTTTGCATAGGTTCTGTGCGCTGAATTCTATGCGGCATCCAGTAATTTTTAGAATGTTTAACATGTTCTTGTTTTCCTCTCATTCTGATTTTTTCTGATTATTCCGAAAAGATATCGTTCTTAGTTCTACAAAGCACAGTATTAATGAAAGTTAGGGATATCGTAATTAATACCAACTGAAATAAATATTTTGATATTTTAAAGGCCGGTATGCTGCTGATGTGTGAAATTAAATGTTTCATATAAAATTGAAACAAGCGAAATCGAAAATGAAAATTTCACCGCTGAATTTCAATTTGTGGTAGCGAAATGGAAGTGTCCCTATTAGAATATAGATGTCTCTATTTTATCTCTACACATTTCTCATTTAACTTTTATCTTCCCGGACGATAAATGTGAAGATAAATTTTGACAATTTGAAGACAACATGAAGTTATACGTACTAAAATATTTGCGAATCTCGTCAAACTAAATTTTCACGTCAGATGTATCTTTCTATTTTTGGAGGCCAGTGAAAATTTTATTTCACTTGAACAACGAATACCAGGCTTTAACATTAACACTATTGGTGAAAAATACGTCAAATCACATTTTTTTTGGAAGTCATGTTTTAATTTTTAGATTTTTATGACAGCACTAGTTAAACAAAACATTTATGTAAATATTTAAGGAATTCATGCACTTTGTATTAGATTTATTGCTATAGAAAAAAAACTAATTATCCGAAAATTATAATATTGGGCTTATTTTAAAGATAAATAAATAGGGATAATTAAAAAATGGTATCATCTTTCATTTCTTCTTTTCAAAAATTGCCGTCGAAACTTTATTTTTCAATTTTCTCAAATTTGCATATTTTTTTTATTTTTTATCTTTTTCCTCATTTAGTTCTATTAAACATACTGTTACGGTGACACCTAGATTAGAATAGAATAAGTTAATTGATAGCGCAAAGTTTTACTGTACTAAAATGGAATTTACCATGATAAAACTGTTCTAAATGTTTCTGGACTATTCTTACTGGAAAAGTCATGAACGCTTTAGAAGTTTTGGTTTGAGTATATAAAAAGCGAACGAGATCGAATTAGATCATTAGTATGTATTTGATAAGCAATAGTGTGAAGATTAAAACGAATTATATAAAAGTGATTTAAAAAAGTGTTTTTAGTGCGATATAAAAGTTATAATTAAACAGTAAAACACAACAGTTTTACACCGCATGTTCAGAAAATTGACCCGAAATTTAGCCTTTGGTCGTGGCAATTGAACTCGTCAACTATAAGCTTACCTTTAATTTAAAGATTTGATTGCTTTATGCCTCACGCATAATATTATCGCAATGTCGTCATCAGTGCCGGCTCTAGAACACTGTACGCCCTATGCAAGTTTTTCTTAATCGCCCTTTGTTAAATTAAATATTAAATAAAAATTACTTAAATTACCAGTGGCACTATTCTGGTTTTCCCGGGGAATTGAGAATTGGGAAACGATTTATTGTGACTTGTATTAGTGTATTTTGGTATCATTTTTGTTCAAAGCATACTGTGGTGATTGGAATTTTATTCAAATTTTGGGAAAAAATTATTTCATTTCAAAGCAATTTTGTTGTTTACTTTCTCTAAATTTTTTTTTGGGAATTACACAGTAGTTTGAAAATGGAATTATTTTTCCCAAAATTTGAATAAAATACCAATCGCCACAGTATGCTTTGAACAAAAATGATACCAAAATACACTAATACAAGTCACAATAAATCGTTTCCTAATTCTCAATTCCCCGGGAAAACCAGAATAGTGCCACTGAGTTTATAAATTTCGGAATTTCTTGCTCGTTAAAATCGTACGCAAACGAAAAAATTAAAAGTATTCAAATTTTATAAACCGAATTCGTAAAATTTGATACATTCAGAATTTACAAACGTCAACATTTCTAGCACATAAAAATCGTACTAGATCAAAAAGTTCAAATTTTAAAATTCGATACATTTACGCCCGAATTTATAGTCGTAACTATTGCTATGTTATAGCAACGGTTTTCAAAAATTATTTCAAAATCTTGTCTAAAATTGGATACGAATTTCGAGTTTACTTTCTTGTTTTGGATATTTTGTAGCAATGTTTTTAGTGATGGATTTTGATCACTATAAGCGTTGCTACATTATAAACAAATCTTAAGGCGAGTTTTGAGTTGTATACGTTCGTTTGTTCTGAATTTTTTTTAATCAATCGTATTCCTTGAAAATTACGTTATTTTTCGTTCGTGTTCCTTTGATTGTATGAAAAAAAATTCAGAACGAATCAACGAACTGTAAATTTGATAAATTTGATAAATCCAATAAATTCTTTAAATTTTGTAGATCCTTTGAGTTCTATTTATCTTTTCAAGTGTATTTGTTTTATAAATTCTTTAAACCAAATTTTACTTAACAATTTCGATAAATCCAATAAACTTTAACAATTCTTTAAATTCAATAATTTGCATAAATTTTATAAATTAAATAAATTCATTAAATTCTATAAATCCTCTAAATTTTATAAGTTCTATAAATTCTATGAATAAAGTTTAAAACTTCAGTAAGTTCTGCAAATCTCATAAATTCTTTAGTTCTTAAAAATTGTAAATGCGATAAATTTTATAAATTTAGAAAATAACAGTTTTTTGACATTATTGTACAATTGCAAATTTTTATTTATCGTACAAATTAGTGTATCTTAAGCGTACTTATTGCTATTTATTCAATTTAATTACAGTGTAATTACATAAAATGACCTAGTTGTCATATTGTAATAAAAAGGAATATTAAATAAATAAATTTTATAATTTCTTCAAAGACTGTAATTATAAAAATTTTACTATATTTATAAAATCTGTAAATTCTATAAATAATAAATATTCTATAAATTCTATCAATTTTATAAATTACAAAATTTCGACCAATTCTATAAAATATTCCAATTCTATAAAATATTCTATCAATTTTATAAATTACAAAATTTCGACCAATTCTATAAATTCTATAAAATATTCTATCAATTTTATAAATTACAAAATTTCGACGAATTCTATAAATTTTATAAAATATTCTATCAATTTTATAAATTACAAAATTTTGACCTATTCGATAAATTTTATAAAATATTCTATTAAATATTCCAATTCTATAAAATATTCTATCATATAAATTACAAAATTTCGACCAATTCTATAAATTCTATAAAATATTCCAATTCTATAAATTATTCTATCATATAAATTACAAAATTTCGACCAATTCTATAAATTCTATAAAATATTCTATAAAATATTCCAATTTTATAAAATATTCTATCAATTTTATAAATGACAAAATTTCGACAAATTCTATAAATTCTATAAAATATTCCAGTTCTATAAAATATTCTATCAATTTTATAAATTACAAAATTTCGACCAATTCTATAAATTCTATAAAATATTCTATCAATTTTATAAATTACAAAATTTCGACCAATTCTATAAATTTTATAAAATATTCTATCAATTTTATAAATTACAAAATTTTGACCTATTCGATAAATTTTATAAAATATTCTATTAAATATTCCAATTCTATAAAATATTCTATCATATAAATTACAAAATTTCGACCAATTCTATAAATTCTATAAAATATTCCAATTCTATAAATTATTCTATCATATAAATTACAAAATTTCGACCAATTCTATTAATTCTATAAAATATTCTATAAAATATTCCAATTTTATAAAATATTCTATCAATTTTATAAATGACAAAATTTCGACAAATTCTATAAATTCTATAAAATATTCCAGTTCTATAAAATATTCTATCAATTTTATAAATTACAAAATTTCGACCAATTCTATAAATTCTATAAAATATTCTATCAATTTTATAAATTACAAAATTTCGACCAATTCTATAAATTTTATAAAATATTCTATCAATTTTATAAATTACAAAATTTTGACCTATTCGATAAATTTTATAAAATATTCTATTAAATATTCCAATTCTATAAAATATTCTATCATATAAATTACAAAATTTCGACCAATTCTATAAATTCTATAAAATATTCCAATTCTATAAATTATTCTATCATATAAATTACAAAATTTCGACCAATTCTATAAATTCTATAAAATATTCTATTAATTTTATAAATTACAAAATTTCGACCAATTCTATTAATTCTATAAAATATTCTATAAAATATTCCAATTTTATAAAATATTCTATCAATTTTATAAATGACAAAATTTCGACAAATTCTATAAATTCTATAAAATATTCCAGTTCTATAAAATATTCTATCAATTTTATAAATTACAAAATTTCGACCAATTCTATAAATTTTATAAAATATTCTATCAATTTATAAATTACAAAATTCGACCAATTTGATAAATTCTATAAAATATTCCAATTCTATAAATTATTCTATCAATTTTATAAATGACAAAATTTCGACCAATTCTATAAAATATTCTATAAAATATTCCAATTCTATAAAATATTCTATCAATTTTATAAATTACAAATTTCGACCAATTCTATAAATTCTATAAAATATTCCAATTCTATAAAATATTCTATCAATTTTATTAATTACAAAATTCGACCAATTCTATAAATTCTATAAAATATTCTATAAAATATTCCAATTCTATAAAATATTCTATCAGTTTTATGAATTACATAATTTCGACCATATCTATAAATTCTATAAAATATTCCAATTCTATAAATTATTCTATCATATAAATTACAAAATTTCGACCAATTCTATAAATTCTATAAAATATTCTATTAATTTTATAAATTACAAAATTTCGACCAATTCTATTAATTCTATAAAATATTCTATAAAATATTCCAATTTTATAAAATATTCTATCAATTTTATAAATGACAAAATTTCGACAAATTCTATAAATTCTATAAAATATTCCAGTTCTATAAAATATTCTATCAATTTTATAAATTACAAAATTTCGACCAATTCTATAAATTTTATAAAATATTCTATCAATTTATAAATTACAAAATTCGACCAATTTGATAAATTCTATAAAATATTCCAATTCTATAAATTATTCTATCAATTTTATAAATGACAAAATTTCGACCAATTCTATAAAATATTCTATAAAATATTCCAATTCTATAAAATATTCTATCAATTTTATAAATTACAAATTTCGACCAATTCTATAAATTCTATAAAATATTCTATCAATTTTATTAATTACAAAATTCGACCAATTCTATAAATTCTATAAAATATTCTATAAAATATTCCAATTCTATAAAATATTCCAATTCTATAAAATATTCTATCAGTTTTATGAATTACATAATTTCGACCATATCTATAAATTCTATAAAATATTCCAATTCTATAAATTATTCTATCATATAAATTACAAAATTTCGACCAATTCTATAAATTCTATAAAATATTCTATTAATTTTATAAATTACAAAATTTCGACCAATTCTATTAATTCTATAAAATATTCTATAAAATATTCCAATTTTATAAAATATTCTATCAATTTTATAAATGACAAAATTTCGACAAATTCTATAAATTCTATAAAATATTCCAGTTCTATAAAATATTCTATCAATTTTATAAATTACAAAATTTCGACCAATTCTATAAATTTTATAAAATATTCTATCAATTTATAAATTACAAAATTCGACCAATTTGATAAATTCTATAAAATATTCCAATTCTATAAATTATTCTATCAATTTTATAAATGACAAAATTTCGACCAATTCTATAAAATATTCTATAAAATATTCCAATTCTATAAAATATTCTATCAATTTTATAAATTACAAATTTCGACCAATTCTATAAATTCTATAAAATATTCTATCAATTTTATTAATTACAAAATTCGACCAATTCTATAAATTCTATAAAATATTCTATAAAATATTCCAATTCTATAAAATATTCCAATTCTATAAAATATTCTATCAGTTTTATGAATTACATAATTTCGACCATATCTATAAATTCTATAAAATATTCCAATTCAATAAAATATTCTATCAATTGCAAAATTTCTATAAAATTTCTACAAAATTCTATAAAATATTCTATCAATTTTATAAATTACAAAATTCCAAATGATTGAAATCAAGGGTTTCCTGTTTTTCTCATTAAGCCTAATGCATCGTTTAGGCTAGACTTTTGGTGGCGAAATTTCTCGCGGCTAAATATGCCATTTTAGCCTCGAAGGGCACTGCTATCGTCTCAAAATTAAAGTCCTTTTCGAAACGCAGAGAAAATCAATCTTACGTATCGCAGGTAACGATGCAAAAACGTTTTTTGTAAACTAAAATTTTGTAGATACAATTTTGCATCGTCACCAACTATATGCTGGTGAATGCAAAATTTTTTCTGTTTTTGAAGAACTGATAAAATCATATATTTTTTGTTTAAATAAAACGTTTCCGTAAAGAGTATTCTATGCCAAGGGGCAAGATTATTTAATTGATCAATTATATCATCGGCGTCCGAGCTTGAATTGCTTTCATCAAATTTATAACTGGAATTGAACGACGAGAAAGTTTCTGAATTTGTTTGTTTGAGTGCGAAACTTGACTATATACGGAATGTATAGCTATTATGTACTAAGTATGTTTTTCAGTTTAAAAACTAAATAACTACATGACACGTATTCGACAGGTGTATTTTAGAGACGGATGAAACTAAATATGTCAATGCGTAAGGTAATTTTCAAGGACGAGCATTTATTGTTTCGTCATCCATTTATTAGGTGTCATGTCATGGTGAACGCAATAGAGAAATACATACTCTCAAACTTCCAAAAGTAGCCACCTCCCTAAATTGATCACTTTTTGTCAGCCTATGAAATATTACGTATGCATTTTTGTTACAATTGAAGGAAATTTTTCTTTGAATTTTCAAATTATTAGATTATTTTATTCCTTAAACTAAGCACCTCCATAGGCTGACCAACATTTCTGGGTCCCTTAGATAGTGACTTTAGAAATATTTCCCTGAATATAATTTTTTTTTAGAACAAGTAAGGCAATAATTACATAAAATTACGTCGAAATTAGTGGGAAAAAAGAAATTCATTAACTCCGGTATAGTCGAAACCAAAATTTGGGCCGGTATTCCGGAATACTGGAAATCCGAATTGCGAAATTGGATGCCTTAATGACAGTAGTAATAGTTGTAGCAACGACTATAAATTCGAGCGAGAGTTCATTAATTTAGAAATTTTTCATCGTTACGTAACTTAAAATTTGTGAAAAAATCAAATTAAAATTTGAGAAATTTGAAATTCATAAATTTAGGAATTCGTCCTCGATCGAGAAAATCAAATTTTAAAATTTGAAACATTCAAATTTTATAAATTACGAAATATTTTTGTCGTAATAATCGAATTTTTGCCTTAAAAATTAAAAAGACCAAATAATCGAATTTGTGCGGAAAAATTAAAAACACCAAAATTTTTAATTTCTAATTATAATTTAAAATTTACAAAATTCGGAATTTCTAGATCATAAAAATCTATCTGAAGCGAAAATATTAATTTTAAAAATTTGAGACATTTAAAATTGATAAATGTAGGAATTTCTTGCTCTCGTAGAAATCCGTACTCAATCGAGAAAATAAAAATTTTAAAATTTAATACATCAAATTTCTTAAATTTCGCAATTTCTGAGCTAGAACTAGAATAAAAATCAAAGTTATGGGAAAAAATTAAAAAATTAGAGAATTCAAAATTTATACATTTAGAAATTTTTTAGCTTGCAACAATCAGATTAGTGCTTTAAAATTCGAGACATTTAGAATCTATAAATTTTGGCATTTGTCCGTAAAATTGCATTAAAATGGAAAAAATATTTTAAAATTTGAGAATCGAAGCTAATCGTATGAAAATATAAAAATTTGAGCCATTTGAAACTCATAAATGCAGAAATTTCTTGCAAATTTTGCACATTTTGCTATCTTTGAACTCATCTTCAGTGTCCTCGTCTAACTGGTGCTGGAAGAGGAGTTTTTTTTATTCGGCACTTGTTCAGACATATGGTTGAGATTAACCCGTTTGGTGTCATAATTGTGAGTTTTGTTTTCAGCATCCTCTTTTCTATGAAAAATTAATAAAATTTAATCTTCATTGAGATATGAGGTCAATCTTTGGCATTATATTCCGAGGGTATTTATTTAATTCGCACCCTACGAAGTTTCCGTGAAGTTTATAGTTTTTTTACTCGATTGGATATATGAACCTAATAAATTCGTCAGTTGTCTTTCTAACGAACTACTTTATTGCATTGGTATCAAAACCCTTAATGCTACCGAACGAAAGGAATATAAGACAAGAGGCCTGAATGGAATATAAGAAAACATTCATAAGTTGAGCTTACGCTAAAACGACTTGGTTCCAACGATATTGAATGAAATTCTAAAGGTAAATTACTTTAGCTTATGAACTCATCTAATCATAAATATTTCGATTTTATTTTGAAATATTTTTCCATAAAATTTATGACGCATGATTACGGGTGTTTAGATCGAGAATTCTCTGATATAAATTTCTGTCTTTTTTGCTAAATCTTTAAATTGAAGCGAATTTATAAATTTAAAGTAAATTCTGAAATTTCAAAACCAAAATTTTCCAGAATTTTCCTTTTTTTTTTACTAAGGAGGTCTGAAATTCAACACTTCAGGCTTAATTACATTTTTTTTAGGTCCAATTTCACAGACATTGATGTAATGCCATTGCAAAGTTCCATAATTCAAATTCAGTATCTAATAAATTTAAACTTCCATCAAATTCGAAATTATGTGATTCTTCCAAAAATTTGGTTAAAAAAAATAGACTTCGGACTTAGTTACATTCGTTTAGATAACAAAATACATATTGAAATTTGCAAGTCAACATTTTCAAAATTCCGTTATTTTTACAGACGTCAAAATTTTTCTTTTTCCAGTTTTGCGACGTGAAGAGAATACTCAAGACTACTACTAATCAAGATACTTTAGATATTTACTCAATCAATTTTATCAATCCGAATCAAGCCCGAGATGATAAATTAGAATTTTTGTTTGGATTTTCCCCGCAGTCATCTATAAAATTTTTTTTATAAATTTTCTCTCCTAATCTGTATCATTAAATTTGATAATTGATTACATATTAATCATCATTATAATCATCATCGATGATCAAATACATCAAAAATGTTGTATAGCTTGTGATACATACATATAGTATACGATGAACATTTTATGTAATCAAACAGTAATAAATCAAATGGCCGTTTAGAAAAAGACGCGAGTTTGTTACATAAAGCGAATGAGCGATCGACAAAATACAAATTTACCAAATTTTTTTTTTTTTTTAGTTCTTCGCCACATATAGACAATCATAATTATAACATTTAGATTTTTCGCTGAGTGCTCGCATATTATACCTTTCAACCAGAGCAACATACGGCTGTCAATCAACCGTAAAAAACTAAAAATTTAGATTTATGTACATCTAGCTTCGAATGGCCAAGATTTTCTTTTTATCTTTTCCGATTCGAAAGTTTTTTGAACCCCCCATTAAAGGTCCGTAACCATAATGTAGAGAGAGAGAGAGAGATAGTGAGTTGCGCTCCCGTTCAAATGATGTAATAAACATTTATCTTTGATTTGTTATATTGTTGTGTAAATCGCTTTTAGCTAGATATTTACTTAACGCTGCTTAACAACCGAATCTATAAATTTAAATAATTTTGTGAACGTAATAAATATCTTGAAACCATCCTGCCACCACACAAACCTAATATACCGAAAAAACCCTCATTTGAAAACGAAATATTTCCACCCTCTACCATCTCTGCATACTGTATACGATGTACAATTGGAATGATGATGATGTTTATCAAGATGATGTTGATGATGATGACGATGGAACCAAATGAAATAAAAATTTATCGTCTTTGTAGCTATAGAGCTAGATATAAACAAACACACATACTATACAAAAGGTTGCTTCAAGGGTAAATTAAAGGGAATACGATATACGAGGAGAAATATATTAGTGACGAGGGAAATGAAAAGAAAAATCAAAATAAACCGCCCACAATTGTTGTTGTTTAAATTTATAGCATTTTCATTTTGGGTATCGTATCTTATAGGATAATATTTACGATACACAACATAATGATATCGAACTCTATGTATATATATGACGACTATTAGTAATACAATCAAATGTGGCTTAAGAGTTTCTTAAATAATTACCGCATCTCATACATACTACATAAATACAAACTCGCTTAAATAAGTCAATTAGTCAAAATATTTTATGATATAAGCAAGCACACACACCCGATTGCCATATGGTAAAGTACTTAACGTCTTAACTCAAACAAATGTTACCATTTATGATTTTAGTGTTGGGTTTTTTTTTTATGTTTTGGGAGGGGGTGCCCAAACCAACTATATAGGATATATGCGTAAGGTTATCGATTTTGATCTCAATTTATTTAAAAATTCATAACATTTGGATAAGCGTATAAAATTCGTTTTAAATTTATTTAGGGTACATAGTTTGTAAATACATAAATAATCCCCTGATAACCGAGATTCTCCTGGTAAGTGGTAAAATGTCATTCAATTTACTGTTTCAATTTCAACACTTTATTAAATCTACTTTTTTTAGATATCCATAATGCGTATGGGTATATTCTTCTGGTTCATACTTCCATTGCTTTCTGTACATTCAAATTCCGTACAACATAAAAAATAAACTTTGATGCCAGCAAGGTATTTAAGATTTTTTCAAAACGGAATTTGATGTCTAACTCAATGTTTGATGAAATTTTGGCAATTGTTCCCTTTTTTTGCTCTTCTTCTTTCGTGGTGGCGTAGTCTGGATAACTATCAAATAATAACCGTCTTTCTACCATAATGCTTCAGAACATAATTCCCATACATTTGAAGTTTTTGACTTATGTCGTATGCCTTTGGTTATGGACCAATTTTTAAACGTACCAAGTTTGGCACGCGTGCCACGTATTTGCGGTCACTAGCATGTCCACGTATCATATGTTTGACTGTTGCATTTTCATAAGCTGTTGCCCATAATTCCTTTAGTGCGCTTGCTTCCATGATCCAATTGTGCCAAGATACAAGATGTTCCTAGGCGTATAATAATTTCAGTTATCTGAATGGTATATGTATACTCATATCTGAGTGGTATGTCACATGAACTGTGGTATCAATTTGCATAAAATTTAACTGATGTAAAAGGTGAGATGGTATGTATATACGTATGCATCGGTATTATCAAATTCATGTTCAATTTGTATTTGGGTATACTCTCTTGCCATTTAATAAAATTATGAGCATCTCTGTGTACGATGAACACAGACTAGAATTTATACTTTACGATGAATATAAACTGATAATCCAAGTTGCACTGATGATATAAATGGTTTCGGTCTGTAACTGTATACCATGAAGTGATTAATAAAGATTTTCATTTTCTAAGAAAGTCTCTGAGTCTGAAAAAGCAAAAAAAAAAAAAATGCCTGGCCGTCTGTCTGGACGTCTGGATGGCTGAATGTCTGGATGTACCCATGGTATCTCGAAATCGGCTTGTCTGATTCAGATTTTTTTCGCCAATCTGTTTCTATGGTCAAGGCGGAGGTTTTAAAAGCTTATGGAACCTGTACGTCAAGTGGGTCGGGTACCTGTCATACGAATTGATCACCTGGTTATATTAATATTTACCAATTTTTTATTTATGATGGTTTGAAAATTGAGATTGGCATTGATTTTGGGGTTGAGTTGAAGGTTAAGTTAGTGGTCACAATTTGCGGGTTGAGCTGAAGCTAAGCTGGAGTTGAGTTGGGGATGGATTTGGAAAAGTGAGCAGTTAACAATTTTTTATATATGCTGATTTGAGGATTGAATTTGGCGCAGTTTGCCGTTGATTTGGGTTCCGTTTCCGGGTTGAATTGGGGTTGGCTTAAGGTTAAGTGACCTGTTGAACAATCTACTCGTATATATATATATATATATATATATAAAAGTGAGTGTTTGTTTGTATGTATAGTATATGTGTATGATGTTTAAACAAATCCACATGCCTTGACCGATTTGATCCAAACATTACACAAATATTGCTTAAGACTTAAGAAAAGACTGTTAATATTTCAAACCAACATCTCCTTCTTTAGGGATGTTAATCAGGTCCAAGGTCCTATGGAGAAATTCCTAAAACTTCACCAATTAAGTTAATTTATGGATCATAATTCTATTAGCGATGGTGACTGTAATAGTGACGGTGATATTGATGGTGATTTTAATGGTAGTATGATATTATGATGATATGATGATATGATGGATTCTAGGGTAAGGTTGCTCAAGTCATACCCCTTAAGAAAACGTTTTCAGAATTCATAGATTATATTAGTAAACATATACTTATGAGTATCATTGCGGAAGCCTTAGTAAACCCTGCCTGCTTTTGTTTATTGCAAACAAATTAAATAGTCTCCGCACATTTTCTTTTAACTCATAAAATTAAAAAAATTGAAATCGGTACGACTAAGGAAACCAGTACCTTAAGTCGTACTACCTACTATTTAAGTCACGTCAGTTCATAAAACCCTAAAACTATTTTGAGAAAAACATTTCACAAAACTGTTAGAGGCAGACAAATCACTAAAACAAAATATATTTAACTAGTGTTTTCTTACCTTAGTAGCTTCCACACACCAGATGAAAATTATACTCAAACGACAATAAATGAATTTGTTTACCAGAAACATTCTGAATTCATTGAAATTTCAATGCGCACTGTCACATGATATGATGGTATAATGGAATGATTGTATGATGGTATGATAGTATGATGGTATGGTGTTATGGTGGAATGGTGGTATGATGATGATGATGATATGATGGTATAATTTAATGATAGTATGATGGTATGGTGGTACGATGGTATAATGGTACGATGGTATGATGGTCTCGTGGTAAGATGGTATATATGATGGTATGATGGTGTGATGTTATAATGGTATAGTGGTCTGGTGGGATCTTATAATGTTATGATGGTATGCTTGTTCATATGATAGTAATTATGACGGTATAACGGTATAAGTTCTAGAATTATTTTATGACAGTACGATCCTTACCATGGTATGATGGTGTGATGGTTCCACGTTACTACGGCACAATGTTATGATTCTATATGCAGGTTTAATGATATATTGTCATGATGATATAATGGTATGACGGAATTATGGTACGTATGCTGGTATGAGTGTACCTTGCTATTATGACATGTTAGTGAATAGGGTTTGAGTTGAAATTGAGTTGGATTTGAGTGAGAAATTCGGTTAGGGATTAGTTTGGATCGAGTTTAGGGATTAGTGGGAGGTTTCGTTATTTTTGGGATTGCAATGGCCATTAAGTGTTGAGCAAAGAGCTGAGATTTGGTTCGAGCTAAGTTGGATTGATTGAAAGTTGATTTGGGGTTGATTTTGTGATTGTGTTGAGGACTGGATTGGCGGTTAATTTGGTGATTGTGTATAGGTTTGTGTTGCGATTAAATTGGAGATTGAGTTGTAAATTAAGTTGGAGGTTGAGCTGAAGATTGGCATAATAGGTTCAGTTAGTGATTGATTTGGGAGTTGAATTAGTTTTCAAGACCGTAGTTATGAAGACCTTATGAGGTTTCAACTTTTTATATTTTGTTGGTTATGTTTATGTAGTTCACTGGTATATTTTCAATATTTCTGGTACAAGCTCTTCACCACCATTTTATATTTCAATAAAAGTGTGTACATTTGAGATTGGGCACCTTCTTTGACGAATACGTATTGCATTCGCTTGAGGCTCAGTTTTAAGTCAGCTAATCGGTGGGTAGCCTGTTCCCAAAAAATACAATAATTGCTTTGCGAAATATGTTAGTAGTTGTCAAATATGGTTTAAAATTATTTAGACGCAGATCTCTCAGATAGTATTCAACGTATTCACATCATTGGCGTGAAGAAATCTTTAAGTTTTTCCCTGTTCAATGTAAATTGGCACTGATTGCTTTTGCTGCTAAACTCATTCGCGTCTTCATATGATAGTCTATAATTTTCGCTCCCGAGAAAAATCTCGTGTAGAGTTTCCCAAAGTCTCTCTAGATTTGCAATAGTATTAAGGCAGATATCTTGCATTTTGTGCTACAAAATCGATTGAACCACTGATTTCTGTAATACCCCATGCATCATTACGTTTACAACTATACGTTAACAACACTTACTTGATTTTGCAAGGTATTTTTTGTGTACATCTGCTCAATTTCTTCCGAACAACATACCCAATTATTTTTAAAATTAAAATATTCGATCTTAAAATTTTCTGCTGCTGGACATGGTGAACACCTTGTCTACATTCTCGACATTGTCTATATTATCTTCGTAATTTTTTGAATTATCGACATACATTGTCTGCATGATTTTAGAGATTTGGTACAATTTTTAAAAACTGTGGTTTATTTTCTAAAAAACTAAGAAAATTCCTTTTTCCGATTTTTAAGATATGGAAAAAGAGATAATTTATGAAAAACAAAATACTGGCCCTATGCCAGATAAGCCGAATCTGAAAAAGGATACATCAAGCTTTGCAAATCTATCTGTATGTGTTATTCCATAATTAAGGATTGTTGTCATACTTATTAATTATTTTGGAATATTTTAAAAAGTATTTCAATGAAGTCCTCTATTTTTGGTTTTTAGAATAAATTCTGAAAAACATTTACTGTAAAGTGAATCTGATCGAAATTTGGAAGAAGTTCCAAATTATACGAAGTCGAATTTTGAATGAATTTTGTAACACAACTACAAATTACTTATATATTTGTAGTCAAACATGAAATTTGGATGAATTCAATAATTTTAATATTTCCACATTTGTCCGTCTCCATATATGCACGCGATATTTTCTTTACTACTACCACATCGTAATAATTTTCACGTTTTGGCGGGAAGCCATTCATCAATCAATCAAAACCCATGTACAACAAATCATTGTATATGTTTCGCGTTCATTTTCACTTAAAACAGAAAATTTTTCAAATTTTTAATGTAAATTTTTCAATTAAGTAATTATGCGATGTATTCACGCGCGCACATAAGAAACAAGTCCTGAGGAAACGAACGAATTATAATGTGAAAAACATAAAACAAAAACAAAAAAAAAACAGAGAAAAATTCTAAAAATATTATGTTGTGACAAATTATGCTTTATGATGTGTCAAAAACATAAAAATGTTTATCGATCGAAATTTTAGCTCTTTGTACAGATCATCAACACTATATACTATATGATACAGAGGTAAAGTTGGTTTTTTTTTACAACTCACAGTTAATTTAATTTCCTAATTGCATCATCATGTGTCTTCTTAATACAATATACAGAGATTCTCACACCAGGATATTGCCAATAAAAACCAAAATTATCTCTGTAGTTTGGTCGATTTAGCAATATACTATATATATAGTGTTGGCAGGAAATTAGATGTTAGTTTTTTACAGCTTCTTCTGTCTGATTTTATTGCAGTTTTTTTTATAATCTGTTTATTGCATTGCAACTGCAATATTGTTGCGCCATATACATTGATTACGGTTTACACTATGAGACTCTGAAAATGCCTACGTTTCCCTTGTTAACACTATAAAAATCTATACGGGTAATAGGTGTATAGGTGGGAAAAATCCGGATGTAATTATATTCCAATTTTATATTTGTTTTTGTAATTTTCAAATCAATCAAAAATACAAAAAAAAGTGAAAATTGAATTTGTAGGGAAGCATAATACACACGATTCCCCTTACACCTTCCTCAACTGCGATATAATTGTAATTTAATCAAGTAAGTGTGTATTTTTACGTTACGTTGACACATTCCAATTAGACCGCGGAACCAAAAAAAATAAAATTCTACTTTGTATACATTACAATGTAATATTTGACATATTGCTAATCACCTTCTGGCACATACATACAGACATTTTTGTTTCATGTACACAAATTATACAAGACGCGCGCGTGAGGTCGTCTCTTAAAATACAGAAAAAAAAATAACTTAAAAGGTATACAATATATGTATGTATTGTACTATATATAAGTTAAGTGAATTTTGAACGGAAATAATCAATTTTTTATGTTAAGTTGGAAAATTATTCTGCAAAATGTTGTTTAAGTTACATTTAACACGATATTTATTTCTATTTCTTGACATTGATCTATAAAATTTGTTCTATGCTACTAGCTTCAATTAAAATAATTCAATATTTTACATAATTAACTTGAGTGAAATTTATTGAGTACATAACTTTTAAAAGTTTACAAAATACTCTGAGCGCCTCTTCTGAAATTCTGATTAGCAAATTGAGTAAGATTTTGTTTAAATTTTAAAATTGAGCTGGTATCTAGCTCTGACTAAAATAATAAAATTAGATTTAATATTAAATTTCAGATCTGACAAGGGAACCTTTTGAACTGTCAAATTGAATTTTTTTTAAATACTACTCTAAGTTGTAATACTCTATGAGACAATAACAAAACCATTTTTTACCGACGCAGAAGTCCATTTTAGGGGTTGAAACCACCTCTTATTTAACTGCAAATAATGTTTTTTTTCTATTTGAGTGCAATTTGAAATGTTGAGTAAAATTTATTCTGTTAAAATATAACTTTTTAGTTGTAAGCGATTTAAAAAGTTAATATTTCAGCTCAATAAATTTCACTCAATATTTGAAATTTCACTGAAATTAAAAATTAAAATTTAGGAAAATACCCAAATTTAGTTAAATATTGAGAAATTTAATTGGATCCAGTCGAGTTTGACGTAACATTTCTTAAATATGTGTATAAAAAAGTGCCTACCTAATGAGTGAGTTTAATTTGGATCGGGTGAATTTTTAAGCATTTGATTCCTTATCATCCATTTTGAGGTGAGTGGTTTTTCGATCAAATTCTACCTTGGATTCAATACCTTGAGTGTACTATGAATTTTTGAGGTACATATGTAGATCGATCTTCGGTAGATCAACGATATTTTTTTACATTAATATTTGAGATTTTTTTTCAAATTTCAAATTCAATTCAAGTCAAAATTTAATGAAAATTTCAGTATTTTGTAAAATTTAAATTTTTTTATTTGAGTGAAATTCGAAATTTTGAGGAAAATTATTTTAAACTTATTAGTTATTTGTGAATTAAAAAGTTAAATTTCAGCTCACTAACTTTCACTCAAATTAAAAAATAAAATATTACAAAATACTCAAAATTTAATTAAATATTGAATGTTTTTTTGATTGATTGAGTTTGACGTAAAATTTCGAAAATGGAGGTATGTCCAAAATATTAATTCTGATTGCAAGTTACTTTGAAAAGAGGTAAATACAAAAGAAGTAGATACAAATTCAAAATGTTATAATAATGATGCATATTTTAATAAGCTAAACATAAATATATATATTGAGTGAATTTTCAAAACTGAGCAGAAATGCGAGTGTTATATTTGGATTCTACTTTGAGTAACATTTTTCTCATTTGTTAATTCATTAAAAAAAAATGAAAGCGAATAATTTTTCTAGTTCCACAATTCTGGAGAATAAACTAATTTGAGTAGACTTCGAATATTGTTGATGTCCTATATGTGAAATTTCAAAAGAAAAATGTAAATACTGAATATTGAAATGGTGAAAACATATCAAATATTAAACACAAAATATATTATGTTTTTAAACATTAAGTGAAATTCCCTTGGCATATAGCTAAGAGGGTTTGTGAATTTAAAACGCAAGTAAACACTAAATTGTGGTGTGTGGGCCTCTAATTTTGAATGAAATCGGATTAGGGAATAGAGTAGTATTTAATTTAAAATTTTGAATTTGGATAAATTAAATTAATTTATAAATTTTTGGATATCTACCTCCTAATATCAAAATATATCTACTAATAATTGTTTAATTGAATTGCATTTTGATTAGGTTATTGAGCTAAGGAAGCAAAGAGTTAAATTTCACAAGAACAGCAGCTCAAATTCGATTAGAGTTCCTTTGACCAGCAATTGTGAAATTTCTTGCTTTAGTAAATATTTAGCAATAATCCAGTGTTACAATTTGACTAAGTGTGCTTATATTTAGGAATGGTTCACTAAACTTACAAACACACTTTAAACTTGGACATATTTGTAGTATTATACTAAATTACCTCAAAAGATAGCGCCAATCATAGCTCGACCAGAACCAATATATCCTTAATTACATTTGACTTAAAATTCGACGCACAAATCATAAAAAAAAAATCTTAACCATAAAATTCTACATTAAATTATAGCATCTGTAATTATTAATTTTCTGGATGGCGTCTAGACTTTTCTTTAAGTCTATATTGAAAAAAAAAAATTAAAATTAATTTAATTTGACCTGCTATATGCCTATGCGATGGTCCATTGCCTCTTTATGATGTGTTTCGCTCAATCTCTATCTATGTACATATATACACAAACACAAAAAAATTAATTCAAATTTGTTTTCATTCTTAAAATCTTCTTCAAAACTATGTTTACAACAAAAACAACAAATACGATCATAGATACAAATTTCTATGATGTTGTATGATGGTTACGAAACGATGCGATCATTAATTGAGCAAAGTCATTTTGGTTCTCTTTGAGAAAGGTGCGCGCGGCAACTCCAAGTTATTAATTATATAGAAAAGTCATTTTCGACTTAAGAAAACAAAATTGACGATCAGTTTTGATCTTTTCGTTTTTTTTTTTTGGATTTTTTGGTTAAGAAGATGAAAACACAAAAAATAAATTCATTCAATTTAGGCCCTTGTTGGATAATAATTCGGTATCATTATGATTATGGTTTTTGAGGTCGATCCGATTGATAGTTATTAATAGTTTCTGATGGGTCTTTTTGTATATACATATATGGTTTTGTGAATGAAATGCTCGGCGGTTAATTCAATTGGTAAAAAAATTTTTTTGGGAAACGGAAATTGATAATGAAAAATATTTCGGTTTTTTAAGGAACCGATAAACCCGAAAATTGATTTATTTAAGTGAGGTTTCATATATACGTACAGGTTTCGTGGAAAATTGTCGGAAATCGAAATGAGATTTATTGGATTAGGACACAATTATGTAGAAAGTTGATTGAAAGTTGAAATGGATATTTGTGGCGGCAAAATTGATTAGAGTTTGATTCTTATTCAGAAGACTAAAATTTAGATTAAAGAAGTAATCGTTCTGGTTAAGTGCGGCCCCTGGTAGATGCATAATATGCATATATAGTAAACATATCCAAAGTTTTCACGACGATTGGATGACAGTTTAGAGGTCTTATCCTTGAAAACTTCAGGCTTTTTAGAAATATTCTTTAGGAGGTTACAAATATTTACAAAACATGAATAATGATGATTTCCATCACTAAACCAGGAATTAAGGAGTTTCTTCTAAATTTTTAGAATTAATACAAAATAACCGTTAGTGCAAGCGCCTTACGATTTTTTTATTCTTTGTCTCTGACTTACGCTTGTTTGTCTCATTTCGTCAAAAAATTACATGGCATTTTACAATTAAAAATTACAACCAAACAAACGTGTAGGCCGGATATATCGCTGAAAAACTATATAAAAGATTGCTACTAAGAACTTCAATATGGCTCATCTGCATGTTTGGGCGATGTAAAATACTTTGTATACTTTTTAGATTGATGGAGAATTTAACACGGCTTTGATTTTTAACTCGTATGGATTATTACCAGTTGTGATGATGTAAGAAGTTTTTGAGGACAAAGTTCACAAATCTGTTTAATCCAAATCGAAATAGTTTTTATCTTTTACTGTTCCTGTTTCTCATTTTTTTTGTCAAACTGCCCCTCTTTTAAGGTAAGAGGTAAACGGTCTATCATAATATTTCGGTATAGCTTCCTGTTGCAATCGGATCCTACTGTCGCATCGGAATACCTCTGATATAAAACAAAATGTATTGCTCAATTTTTTGCCGTTGCCCCATTATGACTTTGGGCTGAACTCTGGGTGTTATGAAACCACACGTCTGAAGTTGAGGTAAACCTCCTATAATTTTGAGTGGAATTTAATTATGAATTTGAGGTAAAATTTCAATATAAAAATGGAAATAGAGAGTTTTAAGATGGTACAAATATGCTATATGATAAACGCTTTAAAACAAATGAATTTTAAAATTTTGGGTGGAATTCCTTAGAAATTCTAAGGAGAGGATTCTTCATTTCTAAGTTGTTTCTTGTATTTAAATGTTAGCTTTTGGATTTAAAGAGCTAGCGAAAATTCAAATTTGAGAGGTCTCTAATTTTGAGTGAAATTTAGATTATAAAACAGAGCAGGATTTGCTCGAAATTTATAAATTGAGACGAATTTACTTTCAGAAATGAATGGTTAGTGCTTGTGTAAGGTAACTGATACAACACGATAATAATTTTTATTTTTATTTTAAATAACTTAGATTCAATAAAGTTTTTCAAATTTTAATTTGAGTGAAATTCTAAATTAATTTATTTACACAAGTTTGTTGAGAAACTGAGTAGAATTTAATGTAAAATTTCAAAAATGAGTATAAACCCAAGATTTTAATTTTGAGTGAGATTTTTAATGTATAAAATGTTTTAATGAATAAAATTTGAGGATGGATTTAAAAAAATTTAAAATGTTAGACTAATGTTGCACATTTTTAATAAATATGAAATTAAATGTTGAGTGAAGGGGTAGAATTAAAATCAGTGAATTATAAGTTGAGGTAGATCTCCTATAGTTTTGAGTGAAATTTAATTAAGAATTTGAGGTAAAATATCTAAAATTTCAATATAAATACCGAGTTTTGATGTGGTAAAAATATGTAAATGATACACCCTTTAATTCAAATGGGTTTGACAATTTTGAGTGAAATTCTTTAGATCTATTGCTATGTTGCAATTAAATGAAATAGTTTAAATGAAAATTTAAATTTGTCATGATATCTCTAATTTTGAGTGGAATTTATAATGAGTAGGATTTGTTAAAAATTTATAAATTGAGTGGAATTTACCTTCAGAAATGAATGGGTTGTCCTTGAGTAGGGTAAATGATATAGCAAAATATTTATTTTTATTTTTGTTTTAAATAACTTAGATGCAATTTAACTTTTTAATTCGTGTAGCCAAACTTGTTGAACTAGCAGAATTTGACGTAAAATATCGAAAATGAGGATAAACTCAAAATTTTAATTCTGAGTGAAATTTTCATGTAATGAATGTATAAAATTTAAGGATGGATTTAAATAAAAATTTAAAATCTTAGACTAATATCGCACATTTTTATATATGAAATTAAATGTTGAGTGAAAGGTCTAAATTAAAATCTGTGAATTGTAAGTTGATATACATAATTTTGGATGAAATTTAATTATCAATTTGAGGTAAAAATTTTAAATGTATGATAAAATTTCCAAAGGAAAGGAAGGTTTAATACAGAGTTTTGAAAACATTAAAAAAATGGATGTTAAAATTTTGAGGGAAATTCGAGTAACACAAATGTACAACCTTAAATTTACATTATTTGCATCTAGGTTAATATAGATCCAATTAAAAAATTTTAAAATTTAATTAAATTTTGAATATTTAGTGAAATTGTAATTTTTAATTTGAGTGAAATTTGCAATCGCGCGTATAATTTAATGATCTGATATTTGATTTTTTTGACTAAAATTTGGCTTAACATATCGAAAAAAGATGATTCTCGTCTCTAAAATAGTAAACTCTACGAAGCTACTCAGTTTTGGCACTTTCGGTTAATATATTAGACATGAAGTTCAACCTCATACCAAATATCCAAAAAATTATCCAAAAATCCTCTGCAAACAGAATAGTTCTGACGATGAATGAGTTTAGTTTAAGATCGTGAAGAGCATGAGGGGCGCATCTTTAGGGTAAATTAGGTCCACCGGAAGTTAGACTTAACTATTATGAGTGTCGTCGATGTTATTGCTACATTTGCTTGGCACACCTAAACGCATTCGACACGCTGCGGTCGAGGATCTTTACAGCATTAGTTTTGGCCAGTATCTATACTTAAGCCAATTTTATCGAAGTTATAGAGATACAAATTGTATAACAAATGGGCGTAGTAACCTGTCGCGTTTTAGCAAAAATTTGTATTTTTCTAATTTTAATCGAAAAATTGAGTTTTTCCATATCAAATTTATTACTGACTTTGGCGGGTAATAATTGTGATGATTTTTTCTTTAAGAATTTTTAATATTTTTTCACCGAAAATAGCCTCTAAGTAATTCTTTGTATATACAGTAACTGTTTAGGTTTTTTTGTTTTGATTTTTGTACCATACTAGCAAGGGAAACCCACTTCAGGGAATGACGGCTTATACGCATTAAATACTCCTGTAGTTGTTCAACAAATTTATGGTAATGAAGTTATTTGATTGCTTTTTGGTAAACAATAATTTTGGTTTTCTATTTCAAAACATTCAAAAATATTTGTATAAACCCATTCTAATTGCGCATGTTGAATTTTATCAAACTTGGTCAAGTTCGATCTTAATTATTAGTCAAATTTCAGAACTTCAACTCACAATAATTTTAAAATCCCATTTCCATTTCAAAATGGGCTAAGAAATAGTCAAATACTTTCCTATTATATCTAAATAGGTTTAGTCTGTTGAACTGATTTTGTTCTTAAAATGTTCCTTTAATCAAAATACAAATCGGTAGAACGGTGTAGAATTGTATGTCAGACATACAAATGGAATAATTTTCACAAATTTCCCAAAGAAACTTGAACTAAATTTTTTTCCAGGATAAGCTATTGACAAATTGCATCAACACAATTTTTCTATACATGTAACACTCTAGATTGTTATACAAAATTTCTAATGGTTTTTGGAATTCTAGATTTCTCACGAGAAACTTGAACTGAATTTTTTCCAGCGATAGCTATTCACAAATCATATCGATGCAATCCACGTCTCCAGACATAACACTCTACAGGTTGATTTTACACCAATTTTAAATATTTTTTTGGAATACGCGGATTTTCCACAATTTTCCACGAGAAAGTCGTAACTACGAATTTACTTTTCTTGGACTTTCCTTGGATATTTTTTGTACTTATTAACAAGTAAAGCTTGTATTTCATTGTTGTATCGAGACCATTCGGATGCGTTTGTCTACTCTTCAATTTCACTAACTCTTTGAGAGGCGAAAACTTGGAATCGTTTGGCGTGTGATTTAATCTAACGAAAAACATTTTCCGAGTCGCTCCAAAAGTATGTCGCGCTTGCATTGAGCTTCAGCGATTCCTTCAAAAACGTGGCGAGCCGAGCACTTAAAAGAGCAGCTTGTAACTCAAGTCTTGGAATAGACATCGGCTTGAGTGGTGCGATTCGAGATTTCGCGTTAACCAACGTACACTTTTTTTATCGTCTCCATGTTTGAACCACAAACATGCAACAACAGCAAATGCGTCTTGATGCATCACAAAAAATATGAAGTTCGATTTGGCTGTCGTTTATCGGAAACGATGTACATATATCTTCGTGGAATTTGTAGAGTTTTAACCATCTGAAGATTTGTAATTTAAGTTTTCCACATGTCCCATTGTCGGTTGTTGATTTCGTCGTCCCAATTGCTTTTACTTTTTCATATTTTTTGCGTGAGAATTCTCCCGCCAATTAGAATATTTGGCAGGAGTCCAATTGTGTCGAAGACGGACATTTTTCAACACTTCTTCGTTTCGTCGCTTTTGTATAATCCCACCAGATTCCTAAAATGCGCTCTATTTGTAGGTTGTCCTCGAAATTTAGATTGGCACCGTTGTTGGAACGCAAATTGCTGTCGATACTTTCTAAAACACCTTTTGAGTTGGAAACCCAATTGCAGATCACAAAGTTACTCTTCTGATGAACGGCAATGACATCAGTTGCACCACCCAAATAATCGTCTAGTACTTTATGATTCTTGATTATTTCGTTACTGTCCTCCGTATACTCTGGCTCTCGATTTCGATCCATTCCTCTCCATAGCAATCGCTGTGCTGATCAGTCTTCTTTTCGAGCTTTGATTTATAGAAACATTTCTTTGATGCCGGCGACGAATGCTGTTGGATGAATGCGAAAATTAAACAAGATGTTCGATAGTGAATTGTACAAGTCAGGTCCGGAAAACAAGAAATCATTTAAGCACTTCGGAAAATCGTTACAGATTACTTTCTGGAATATATGTTATGTAACTACCCGTATAAAATGGTTATAGCATTGGCCTCGTTATAAATTTGGAACAATGTTATATTTTGCTATAAATCTACTCCAAACAAATTGTAAATATTTGTGGCTAAATTGTCATTTCGTTCAGTGTACTTGTCGGATTTTATCTGTTTCTTTAATGAAAGTATCACTAGTTCACTTGATGCATTGGCCTTTTTCCCAATTCAATTCATGATTTCTAAAATTTTTATCTTTGAAGGGTCTTTGTCGAGACTGTCAAAGTACTCGATGAATTACATAGCTTGAGTGGTTGAGATTTTTCCAAAACGTTACGGAAAAGCACTGAATTTCCCAGATAGTCATCATCTTTCAAGATTTTTAGCGTCGAAAAAGCTGGTTAAAAAAATCATAGAAATCAACTAAGGTTTCTGGCTTGCCTAATTCCTTCACAATCGGAAAGTCTGACAATTCATCCAATAAATGATTTACTATAAGGTCGGACTGTCCGAACCGCTTTCGTAATATTGTTAATATCTCATTGAGGCTTTCTGGTAAAATCATTAAATGATCGACGACATTTTTGTTTTGCCACGAAGGCACCTTCTTAGTCGGTGTTGATTTTCCGAATCCGAAAACTGGCAATCACGCGTTGATTTCTCACATTCCGCAATAAAACGAGGCCATTTCAATGGCTCTCCACTGAAAATAGGCAAGTCGCGGCTGACTACTTGTCGTGCGATGAATATTCCGATTAAATTTTCATTTCGTTTCGTTTCTCGTTCCAAATAGTAGGGATTCTCACCATATTTGCGTTGACGTCGATAATCGATATTTGTATTATCAATTTCTGGTTGTTGTCTTGGACGAACGGCACTGATGTTGTTCGACACTTTCAACTGTTTCATCCAGCTGTTGATTATATTCTTGTTAGTGTTTAATCCAATTATTTACTTTTGTCGAAATATTTGTGGCTGATGATAAATCATCTTCTTGACTGTTGTCGTCTTCTTCCATTCTTTTTACATTTTTGATTTTTTTCAATTTGTTTAATTTTGCGATCGCTGGCAGTGGACCGCTTTGAACCTCTCGAACCTCCACTGGATGTTGTGTGTAATTCGTAATATGGTTCTCGACTGCGCGACTATCTGTCTGACCCGCGCATGTATCGGTCTTATTGCGTGCCAATTTCATGTGAAAATCATATGTATGATTGTGGGAAAAAGCGCAATGTCCGCTCTACAAACATTACGAGTCGAATCCACAACACTATAAGAACCTAAAGGTTTTTTATTTCTATGGAGTCACATTACGCGTAATAACTCAGACATTTACCTTCAGCAACCGAGAATAAATTGTTGGATCTGTCTTAAAAAAGACTTACAGAGACAGGACTAATTTCTTCTTTCTCAAAAAATCATTTGAAAATGTGATTGTGTTTTTATGTGATTTGTCAATAGCTATCGCTGAAAAAAAATTCAGTTCAAGCTTGTCGTGGGAAATCTGAAAAAATTCGATTTCCAAAAATCGTTAGGTAATTTCTATAAAACCAGCCTTTAGATTGTTATATAAAGGGCGGGGCATATGTATATTGCACATCAATGCAATCCATCTCCAGACATAACAATCTAGATCTAGAGGCTGATTTTATACAAATTTGCTAATGATGTCTGGAAAATCGAATTTTTCCGTATTTCCCACGGGAAACTTTTACTGATTTTTTTTTCTACGATAGCTATTGACATAACACTTCAGAGGCTGGCTTTACACCAATTTTAAAATTTGGTTTTGGGTTTGGCGAATTTTCCACAATTGTCCACGAAGAACTGGTGACAAGTAACAAACAACAAACCAGATAACAAAATTGACAATGCATCCATAATAATTTTCGGCTAAACACAATCGACTGATAACGACTTTATTTTTGATTTTCGTCTGGGATAACAGTAATGTCAGAATACAATCAATCTATTTTAAGATTATTTGCTTAGCGAATGGAATCGTTTGTATGATGATGTTAAAAAATTTAATTTGCAGACGTTTTATAATACATCTTGCGTTAACAAACAGTTTTGCTGATTGTCGCCAATTATTTTCTTCTAAACTTCTTTAAAACTCAATTTTTACAATCAAAAAGTTAAAACCCATGCATGTGACAAAAAGTTTCTTATTGAAACGACCTTGAAAAAAATTCCCGCACAATCATAAAAATCCACACGCAACATTTTCTATTTCTGCGCCTGTATACATTAGAATTATATCTTTTCGACTTTTTAATTCATCCCCCGCAGCAATATCACCAGAGTTAGCAGCATGCACACACACACAGAAATCAAAACAAAAGAAAGCAAAAAACTAAAAAAGTCAAGTCAATAAAAATAAAATTAAGAAATCCTTTTTATGTTTTATCTTAGATTTGTGTATAAGAATTCAACAGAAACCAGCAACAATAAGCTGCTCGCATATAAGAAACAATAATAACAGTTTTTCTTAAGAAACAAAATAAAATTTATTGAAAAGCTTTTTTTTTGTAAAAACTGTAAGACAATAAAAAAAAAAGGATTATTTATCTTCTGCGGTAACAGCATCAGCAACAATACCAACAACAACAACAACAACAACTAGACATGAGAAAAATATTAAGAAAATACCCTTAAGGCTTTTGATTGAATCTTTAGTTTTTTACTTTTTTTTGTTGGTTAGGTTTTAATTCGCTTGTGTGATTTTTGTTCGTTCAAGATTTGGAGGATTTGCCTTTGTCTTTGCTGCGTTCTTCTGTGATTTGTTGGAATTTTGTTTGCCAAATTTATATAGGTACGCGTATTTATGTATGTTTGTCTGTATGCCTACACATAAAAATGTTGATGCGATTTTAATTGTTGGGTACACGAATTAGAAAAAAAAACATTTCCAATGCGAGTTTTATAACTAAAATGATAAATTATCAGATACTGTATCGCAGCTCTATGTATGTATATGAGTCATGAAAAACTATTTACGCGTATATTACTACTATATACATGATTGCAACAACATAATCAAATGAAAATTATACGAATTAAATTCAATTAAAATGTGCGCTACTTTATGAACATCATCTAATCAGTGTATAATCTTTATAAATATAATCATCACATCTTCGACAGTATCGCGCCGCATCCATATACGTCTAAAAAAGGCAAACGCATGTCAAGTAAATTAAAAAAAAAAAAAAAAATTCCGGCCACCAAAATTATACAGAAGTTATCATTTAGTATATGTATAATATAGATTATAGTCATTTTGATTTCACTTTGAGATGAAATCAAAGTTATAAAAGAAAATAATTTTACCGAATCATCTTGTTCATCGTCTTATGATTTTAGGTTGTCAATTTTGATTTGAAATAATTTTGTATAGTTCTAACAACAAATGGTCTTTATGGTGTTGATTGTGTGTATACGGATAAAGGGATGGTAACAAAAGCACACGCTAACCATAAAGTAATTCGATTAGCGTATAGGTATTTTAATCATGCGGTTGATGATCTTGGAAGTACAATTTTTATAATAAACAATTCCCCAAATGCAGATGTTTGCTTACAGCTTTGTCACCTTTACGGAATTCCACCACATTGTTGAAGGGATACATTTTTAGAATGTTCTAAGGTTTTATTCTATTTACCTGACCACGTATATGCAGCTAAACCAGGTTCTACTCCGTAATATTTTCCAAAAGTTAATAAAACAGCAATGCGTACAAAATGTGTGCCTTAGGTAGATTGTATTGGCTTTTTTGGCGATTATTCGAATGTCAATCGAATGTCACCGAATGTTATTGCTATTTGAATAAAATAATCCGACATGCGTGAATTTTCGAATATGTTTTCTCATTTTGTGTTGCGATTTTGCATGCAAGCAACAAAAAACAGAGGGAAAATCTGAAAATACCGGACATGAACGTCAAGAGCTTTAGATTCTGAACATTTCTAAACATCAAAGCTAAAGTTGTACAGTTGGATTGAACTTTGAATAACGATAATCTCGAGAGTTCAGTCGTGCATGTAATGTTTGGCTCTATCTATAACGATGAAAGAACATTCAGATACAGTAGTTCTGAGCCACCGTTTGGTAGATTCAGAGGTCACTATATAGTATCAGTGTGTTACGTTTTGATTATGTCGATAAAATAAGAAAGTCTAGCGGCAATCGTCCCTCTCCCGGGAAACAGCAATTCACGCTACTAAACATTTTTTATTGGTTAACTATGATTTGGTTGTTGCGTTGATGTTTGTGAAAATTTAAATAAAATTTTTAAAATTTATAAATGTTTGGTTTATATTTAAAAATTCGAAAAACTTCTACCACATGTTTTGAAAAAGTAAGTCTTACCCAATTTCTAAGATTGTTTTAAATGAGCTTGAATTTATTTTTGTTTCATGTTTCCAGCTAATGTGGTTCACAAGATATTCAACAACTAAATTTTTTTAGGGTGGTCCGTTTTCTGTGCCGGTTAATGATTTTGTGTACACGCGCAAATCGTAGCAATCTTCACGCATTTAAATTTTATGAAGAGTGTTTTCTCTCTTTGCAATCGTATATGTTCATGTTGGTTTCCAAAAAAAAATGATTTTTAGCATGTGCATTGAAATTTTGTCTTGACAAGCGTAAATATTCATGTTACTTTAGGTATCGGAAAAATTCACGTTTTTATCATGAGCGCGGTATTCCCTTGAGAGCTCCGGACAAAATGGAAACACTCTTCTACCAAATCGCAGCTGAAAAATCAGGCACGATGAAAGCTCCTGGTAAAATGATTAAATTAGAGCATATTATAACAAACCTGATTTAGAGATAGACGTCTGTAAAACAAAATTACTACTGTTATAGCAGGATATTTTGCCAGTATCAGAGTGTGATGATGGCCAGTTTCGTCGGGGGGCCAACTACACGAAATCACGTTTAGACCGAGCGGCTCAATCACCAAAATACCAAGATTAAGCTCTTAAAGTGCTTCAATTATGTTATGAATTGTCGGGGATGCTGGACGAACGTTTGCACAATTTTAGTGAATGGAGTGGTGAAACCGAACATACTCAGCTGAGGGACAACGAGTCAGCCTCACAAATTTTCAGACGTTCAGTAGATCATACGGAAGCAAATGTCAATTTAAATGTATCGTATTCCGAATTATCAATTAATCGGGATAATATTGAGGAAGAATCGATCGGAACTGGAAACACGAATCTTTTACCTGGTGATGGGTCTTCAGAGAGCGCGATCCTTTCAAATTGTTAATGATAGATTAGTAGATCAAGATCACGCAACAAATACCAGAGTTAAACAAAAGCGTAACGGACTTCCAGGCTCTGGTATCAAACCAGCTAAACCAAACTAAGAGTGCTCCTGTGATTGCTCCACATCTGGCAGACGAAGGTAATTCGGAAGTACGGCAGATTAGATATCAAGGGCAGGTATCGGATTGCAACAGGTCAACCATACATAAGACAATCAAGTTGTCAGAATCCTAATAGTACCTACATGGACTCACCCTAATCCAGAATATGAAAATCAGAGACCGATTAGAAGGTATACACCAACACCAAATACATATCAATTCGCATCAGTACGGGTACGCCAAACCTGCAAATCGGCAACTCTCCTGTAGTGGAATTTGTTTTAATGGATCTCCATCCGATGTCACTTTAAATATATGTTTCCAGTTGGAAACGGTAGCAGCATCAATGAGGTTGTCCTACGAAGCGATAAAGACATCGCTCTACAGTTGTACTAGAGTTAACAGAAATTTTATCCGTTAGCAACATGGGCAGAGTTAAAGCGAGATTTCGTACAAAGATTTGAGGATCGAGAACAAACTTTGAGGTTAGACGGTCAGTAAAATCTCGCAAACAGTAAACCAATGAGAGTTTTATGGATTTCTAATGTCAAATACCGTATTGTGATGAGATGCTGATTCAACTTTTAAGGTTGAATATGAGACCCGCGCACCAATATCATTTGACAGACCGATATTTTAATATTATAAATACGTTGAAGCGAGTCAGAGCTGCTCTGCACCCGGTCTCGTATTGCATATGAGGCGTCAATGATCTCGGTGTACGGGATTATGATGACAATGTGGCAGCCGTTTACCCCGGAACCTACAGTGGAATATTCAATCGCGGCCATCCAAGCCCTATGAGAAACTCCGATTAGTATCCAGCTTATGTGTTAATTACGCAGAGTTTCTTCTAAAAGTCATTCAACATTTTAAGTTTTAGTATATGGAATTTTAAGGTAGTCCCAAACCAAGTCTTAAAAAATTTAACCACAATTCCATTTTCGATGAAATTTGGAGTTAAAATTCTGAAAATTTTTAATTTTACCAAAATTGGAATTGTACAGCAAATGTGCTTCATTTTAATTTGGTAATAAATTTTCGGAATTTATTCCATCAAAATCCAGAACTTTTGTAAGTAAATTCACGACATTAATTATGGAGCATAATATCGTTCTACATTCTTATCCAAAATTTTTAACGTTTTACCGGATATTTTTTTTTTTTTTTTTCGCTGGCGCTACATCCCATGGAGGGATTTGGCCGCTTCATTTTTGAAGTTTCGTAATCATTTTTACAACGGATAATGAGTGATTAGTTCATTGATCCTTACATTTAACCAGCCGTGATTTTTTCATCACCCGCCGGGAATCGAACCCGGGACCTCCGGAGCTTAAAGCAAGCATGCTAACAACTTTGCCATCCGGCAGCTTACCGGATATTGTACGGTTATAAAATGTTTAGAGCTTAAAAAATTTGTAAATCAGAAATTTCAAAAAATTTTAGAATTCAATGAAAATTTAAATTTACTGTAAGGTTAATTAAATAATTTCCAACTGCTTCACCTTAAGTTTATCAACAGATTTGAATAGTACTTAACAGTTAATGTTTGGGAATTTGAGATTTTGTTTAAAATTTCATTCAAAATTCTAATTTTATGAATGTTTTTAAGAATATGGAATTTCAATGCTAAATCCAAATCCGCGGTCTTAAAACCCTAAAATTCTCAAAGATCATGAAAATTCAAGATTCAGTATTAGGTTTGAGTTATTCCATTTTCTACACGAAATTTGGAGTTAAAATACAGAATAGTTATAATTTGACAAAAATCCGAATTTTTGGGTAGTTTTCTAAATTTATTCGGTTCGGAATTTATACGGTTATAAAGTGTTAACAGCTTACATTTCAATTTGCTGTCAGATTCCGGGTGCTTTTACATAATTTTTTCAGAAACTTATACAAAGTTCGGATAAATTTTGATAAATTGAATTGTAAAATTTAAAAGCGAATTGCAATTTAATTTTAAAAATAACTGGTTAATTATGGGCGTGACACCGGATTTGATTTATAAAACCTTAAAATCGCAGAATTTATCGAAAATCTAAGTTTGTTGAAGCAAGCTTGTCACCAGATTTGTGTAATACTTTAGTTAGTTGATTTTTGGAGAATCTAAGAATTTTGTTTTAGATCTAAGGATTTCTGTCTTAACATTTCAAATATTCAACATTATAAAAATTTCAAACATTTTATTTTATAATGTGGCATTTCAAGGTTAATTCCAAATTTGGACTTATAACCCTAAAATTCTCAAAGTTAATCAAAATTCAAGATTAAGTTTCTTTGATTTGATTTTTTTCCATGTTGTACGAAATTTGGAGTTAAATTGCTGAACATTTTTAATTTTACCAAAAATTCGAATTTTATAGCGGGTTTGTTTCATTTTATTTTGTGATAAATTTTCTGAACTTATTCCTTTTTTCGTAGATCATAAATTTAAAAATATCTCAGAATTCAATCAAAATTTCAATTTGCGGTCAGATTTCGAAGGCTTTTACCACAAAAGTTTTGTGATGGATTTTCTGTCAGAATTTATTTACATTTAACGTAACTTAGTTGTTAAATTTTCAGAATTAAAACTCGTATTATATAAATTCCAGAATTACTTACCAAATTATATTCTAAGATCTGAAATCCAAGAATACCTTAAAACTTCAGAGTTCAGTTCATCTAATTCCATAGAATTCTTCATATTTTTCCATAAAGAATTTTGTGCATCTTTTCAGATTTTGCCTACGAAATTTTGAATAAAAATTTCAGAGTTTAGTTCAGCATTCATACAAAATTGGAATTTATTTGGAATTTTCATTTATAAAATTATTAATCCAGCAATAAATTTTGCGATTTTTCTTTGTTAAAATATGAGAATTCTTCAATATTTCCAAAATTTAAATGCGAATTGTATAATACGTTGGTTTGAAAATAGATAACTGTGGCATGACACCGAATTTGATTTATAATATCTGAAAATCTCAGAACTTATCAAAAATTCAAGTTTACAATTAGCCCTGAAATAATATTGACATAAATAAAACTTCGTAATTTCGTATTCATGTTGATAAAATTCTAATTATTCTAAAATTTATTTCGAAAATATGATACTTTTCGTATGAGCAAGAAGCTCTCTCGGCTCAAGAAGCCGCCCCGGAGGTCCTAGGTTCGATTCCCGGCGGGTGATGAAAAAATCACGGCTGGTTAATGTAGGATCAATGAATTAATCACTCATTATCCATTAAAATAATGATTACGAAACTTCAATATGAAGCGGCCAAATCCCTCCATGGGATGTAGTGCCAGCGAAAAAAAAAAATTTTAACTTAATTTTAAAATTAAATTATTGAAATCTCAGAATATATGTGCTAAATTATTGAATTTGTGTGGTAACATTTTTAATTTTAGAACATAATTCGTTCAATAAAATTTATATTTTTTCTTCATATTTTAACTTCATAATATCTCCGATTTTTTTCTAAATTACAGCATACCTAGGAAGTTGCCGTTTAACGAAATTTTAAGATAATATTTCAGATTTTTCTCGAAATTTCCAAATTTTATATGTCTTGACAAATTTAAATCATTGTTTAGTAAATTCGAAATTTTAAAGAATTCATGATTGCCTCTATCTGCAGCAAGCCATATGGTTTGGCCTATTACTCTCCTTAAGTGAAATTTCGTAGGTTTTACAGCGAAAACAACCATGACGTCTACTTCCACCAGGTGCGCTGAAATACCAGTATGTGAAATATTCCATTGAAAGAAAACCTTTAGTCATAAAGAAACAAATATCGGTACCTTAGAACACACAAGGGCTCTATGTCCATTTTTACAATTTGTGGTGAAATTAGGCTTTCAGAAAGGCTTTTTTCATCATCTGCTCATGTGGTGGTTATAAATGAAAATGCTCGGATCGCTCTCTGTTCTGCAATACATGACTGCAGCACATTATTCTGCCTCTGAAGAATCGGCAAACCGATTAATTTGGATGGAGTGTTTGGTGGTTTTGAAACCATTGTGGAATTTCTAGTTGTTCTAATTGATTAAGTGAGCTTTTCACAGTGGTATAATCATTGTTGTTTTAGACCATATGGAAGTTCGGTATTTAAATTCAGTTTGAATAACCATTGTTACGAAAAGATATTTTTATAAAGAAACCCACCACTTAGGGTCATAGATTCGAGATGCTGACATTTTGAAAAACTTTCGGTAAAAACGCCTCATCCAACATTATAAAAAATTTGAAAATTTTATGTCGTGTACGTCAAAGTGCATTTTCTCATATCATGCAAACCATATCCCTCCAGCGTCGAGGCCAATTGCCTCTTTACATTTTCGCTCCCACTCATCGGACCGTCAATGTACATATTGTTCCTCAATATGAGCGACACTTCTATTTCCATCATTACTCTTGTGGCTAGAAATGGTGCTGGTGAGGCTTTTTTCTGTAGAAAATTCGAATTTTTAGAAAAAAAAAAAAATAAATTTTAATTTTTAGGATATGTCATTTCATGCAGTCCGATCTTAAAACCATGCAGAATTACTCAAAATTCAAAATTAATTAATTAGAGTTTGAGTTATCCCATTCTATGAAATTTGGAGTTAAACTACTGATATTCTTGAATTTTACCAACAGTGGAATATTATAGCAAGTATACAGATGGTTATAAAGTGTTTAGAGCTTATAAAAAATTGTAAATTTCTGATTTTTAAAAATCTCAACATTTAAGCAACATTTCAATTTGCTATCAGATTCCAAGTGTTTTTACCCCGAGTGTTTTGTAAAGGCGTTTCTGTACGAATTCATACACAAAAATACATAAATAGCTAAAAATTCAAAAATAAAAATCGAATTCTGTAAATCTCAGATTTACATATAAAAAGTATTCCAAAATTCTTAAAATCAGGAATATGTTAGAACTTCGGTGGAATAAATCAAAACTAATTGTAAACTTTAATTGTTGATGAATTCTGCGATTTTAAGTTGTTATAAATCAAATCCGGTGTCACGCTAGTTATTTTCAAAACAAAATGCAATTCACATTTAAATTTTCCGAATCAATTTATCAAAATAGTTCATCCAACTCCAGAGGAATCTTGATTTTTGTCAATTCGGAATTTTGTGAATTTACTTTAAATTTGGTCTACAAAATTGTTTATTAAAATTTCTGTATTTGGTTCTACATTCATACAAAATTGGAATGATTTGGAATTTTCATTTACAGAACTTTTAATCCAGAATAAAATTTTGTCCATTTTGTTTCTTTGTTTAAGAATTCTTAAAAATTTTAATAATCCACTTTAATCTATTTCAAAATATTGATATAATATAAACTGTTGATGAAATTCCAGAATTTATTCATTCAAAATTTCAGTTTGCTGCCAGACTTAAATTATTATTCTCTTAACATTTATTTTGGAAACATGGTACTGTTGTAAAGATTATTAAATTATTGAAATCTCAGAATTTTTCTGCTAAAGTATAAAATTCAGAATTCGTTCAATAAAGGCAAAACATTTTTCCTATTTAAACGAATAAGAAATTCTGAATTACAGATTTTGTGGTTAAATTATAAAATTCGAGTTATATCTGCCGAGTAAATTCTACGTTATGGAATTAATAATAAATTTCTTGTTATTTTCATAACGCCTCGAAACTCTTTTTAAATTACAGCGAAGCATTCTTAGGAAGTTTCTGAACGTGCGTTACAAAGTTTTGGGATAATATTTCAATTAGTTTAGTCTTTGAATTAGTCTTTAGTAAAATCGAAATTTTAAAATTCAGAGTCAGAGTTGTGAGTTAGGTTTAAGTTAGGTCATTTGCTATAAATCTTTTATTATACCAAATAATTCCAAAATCTGTAAATCATAATATTCTATTCCGCCTGTTTCATCTGATTCCTATCTCTATTTTTATATAAAGCCCACTTATACATTCAAAAATAATTTTCATAAATTATTACCGAATTTTGTTGAAAATCTGAAAACCACGAATTCAACTGATTTGCGTAAGTTGTTTCATATTGATTTAACCTTCTTTAGGATTTTCTTATTTTATTAAAATTTAGAATTTATTTGTTAAATTTGTAGAAAATTATTTTTAGATCAACATATGTATTTAGGTATTCATGGAATTGGAGAAAATTTTTAAATATTATCCCAAACATTGAATTATTAGAAATTTGTGAGTTATTTTTTCTAAATTCTGGAATATGTATCTTAAAATTTCAGAGTTCATTCATATTTATGAATCTAGATTTTGATTCTATAGGAAATTTTTTAGAAATATTTCAGATCTTTCTCAAAACTTTTTACGAAATTGTGTGAGATTTTGAAAGGTACTTCTAAAATTTATTCAAAATTTTAGTTTCATTATCTTTTTCTGAGAATATGAAATATCAAGCTAATTCCAAATTCAGTCTTAAGCCATGCAGAATTACTAAAATTCAAAATTAATATTAAATTTGATTTGATTTGTTACATTTTCTGCGAAATTTGGATTAAACTACTGATAATCTTGAATTTTATCATAATTCGATTGTATAGAAGGTTTGTTTCATCCTAATTTTGTGATAAAAAAAAAAATTGTAAATAAAAAATGTCAGAAAATTTTAAAATTTAATTAAAATTTCAATTTGCTGTAAGTTTACTATTTCATAGTGCCCAAAGTTTCGAGATGCAGTTTCTCTCAGACGGTTTGTATTTAACCCAATTTGTTGTTAAAATATCAGAATAATAAAAATCGACTTCTCAATAAGTCTCAAAAATGTATTCATAAATCTTGAAATCCAGGCATACCTTAAAAGTTCAGAGTTCATCCAATTCCAGAGGAATTTTGAGTATTTTGTAATTTTTATTTTTATTTGAGTGAAGTGAGATATTTTGAGCTAAAATATAACTTAAATGTTAAATTTCAGCTCAATAAATTTCACTGATGATTCTAGATTTCGCTCAAATTGAATATTAAAATTTACAATAAATGATTTTTATTACAATAAATGAAAATGATTACAATAATCTTAATACTAAATCTTTTAAATATTCAAATTTATTTAATTTGTAATAAACTATTTAAATTTTTTATAATTACTATGGAACTTAGTCGCTCGAACCTAAAGTTGTAACGCAACTTCACAATTTCAATTTTTATTTATTTAATTTTTAATTCGCTAATGTTTTACTTTTTATAATTTACGCTACATAATTTCCGGTTGATTTAATTTACTAATTTTACAAAACATTAAGAAACAATTCATATAATTATTTATAATTAGCTAGTTCTAAAAATACCATTAAATAAAATATACACCAGTTTAGTTTACAAACTAAAGGTCAAAAGTTTTGTTCACACCTTTTGACGACATACAGGTTTCAATTACTTTTCAGGTAGTCTGTTATTTTATTTTTGAAAATTTTCTGATTCTTTATGTTTTTAAGCTCTGGAGGAAGTTCACTATACAATGGCAGTTCTCGATATAAAACATACTTCACAAGTGTACTTAATAACCTTTGTAGATACATTATCAACACCAATATCTGCATTTGAATTTAGTAGCTGTGGGCTACAGCTGAAATAAATGCTTAACGCCGTGGTGTATATAAGCAAAATCAACTATATTTGGTTGCTGAAAATGACCAGTAATATCCTTAGTAGCGTTTATGAAATGCTCATTGAAGTGCTCAGCTATTTCTTGATCATTAGTAACTAATTGGTTTCTAATTTTAATAGACGAAACAGCCTTGTTATTCTCAATTTTATTGAAAATTGCTTCTTTAAAGTATTTACACAAACTCTTTGGGTTTGCCAATGTTTTTGCTTACCAATTTAAAGCCTTTGTCCCGTTTTGCCTTTTTTATTTATGAAGCTATCATTGGGCTAAAAAATTTATGTTTCTGAACAAAATATTGGCAAATACTAGTTTTCCTAATTTGTTCGAAAGTTCATTTAAATTCAAAGTATTATAGATTTCAATCCAAATAGGGTCATTTAAAATATTCTCAGAACTTTAAATGAATATTGCTTGCCTGTCTGGGTATATTCATTTTGGAGACTTAAAGAAATAATTGTTTGTGATCAGACAAAGAAGTATCTGAAGTGTTTACGTCATAACAATATGCTAATAAGTCTGTTATGATGTGATCGATTAATGTACTAACTGCATTTCTAGTGCGAGTTGCGTGAAGTCAAGAAACTTTATTTAGAAATACATAACCATACGAATTTACTAATTGTTTGTAGCCTGAAACATTATTATCTTTAAAGACCAATAAATTTAGATTGAAATCACTAACGAAGATTTACCTAACATAATCAAAAACTGTGTAATCGAATTTTTTTGTCAACGATAGAATGCAATAAAATAAATATTTCTATCAACTAATTTAACTCCAATTGCTTGACAAAAGTTATCGTCATCAACAAATATTTTTGCAGCCTTTATGTTTGACCTCACATAAATCGCGGTCCCACCATAACCACCGCATCGATTCGAAAAGAAACTATTAAACTGCTTTAAATTAAAAAAATTATTTTCCTCCTCTGTAATCTAAATTTCAGTTAGGACTACTATATCAAGACTACACTGTACATTATTTACCATTACTTCAACATCATACAATTTATTTTTGATACTTTGTATATTTATATACAAAATTCGTAAATCTGTATTATCGATTACAATTTTATTTTGGCCATATTGAGTTGTGAGTGTCTCTTGCGAAGGAATGAAAAATATAATACATTCAAAAAAATATTAATAGATCTTTGGTAAAATTTCAAAAGAAAGAGATAAATACTGATTTTTTTGATGGTGAAAACACTAAATGTTAAACACTTAAAAAATTAAATATTGAGTGAAATTCCTGAGAAATAGTATATTGCTAAGACGGTTTATGTATTTGAAAATTTACTGAACGCTAAAATTTGTGAGTTGCTTCTAATTTGTATTGAAATTCGGATTAGAAATTTGAGTGAAATTTGTATTCAAAAATGTATTGGAATTTGTTTTGTAAAACAATATTGTTGTACAATGTTAAAACTAAAATTCTTGGCATGTAGCTCTATCTAAAATATTAGAATTTATTTTAACTGACATTTACCATGACATTTATTTCTATTTTGTCATTGATCTAAGAAATTAGATTTTGAACTTCAAATTCATTTAAATATTTGTCGATATTTAATTAAATTTTGAGTAATTTGTAAAATTTGTATTTTTAATTTGAGTGAAATTCGAAATTTCGAGTTGAATTTTTTGAGCTAAAATTTAACTTTTTATTTGTATGTGATTTGAAAAGCTGAATTTTACCTCACAGATTTCACTCATAATTTCACTAGAAATACAAATTTTACAAATTACTCAACATTTAATTAAATATTGACAAATTTTTAATTGAGTTTTAAATTTGGAAACAAATTTCATTGACAAATATCAAAATAGAAATAAACCTACTAATTTTAAAATTGTTTAATTGAATTAAATTTTGAGTATGAAAAGTTATAATTTTTAGTTTGAGTGAAACTTTTCAATCTTGATTTTATGTTTCCTAAAATTTTGTGAAATTCAGATTTTGTCTATGATATTGAAATTTTCTTAGTTTAGTTCATACACAATAATTGGAATTTATTTGCAATTTTGATTTATTGAATTTTTAACTCAAAATCAAAATTTGCAAAATTTGTTCTGATTTATATACTCTAAAATATTCCAGAATGTTGACGTAATATAAACTTCTCGTAGAATTTCCAGAATTTATGCCAAATTCGAGCATTGTTTTAACCAAATTTTACAATGTGTTTCAAAATAGTGAAATTCTTAAACTCTGAATTCGCCCAAAATCGTAGTTAACAAATATCTTGTTGTGACCACCGAGAATTGAACTAGAAATCACCTGCTCTGTTGAGGAAGAAGTTTTCAAAAGTCTTATGTTCCTTACAGCTCGACTAGTATTCGACACTATTAGAGACATCAGGAAGAATAACGTTAAAATAATCCAAGAAGGAATGTGTGTAAACAGCTATTTTTGACGTATTTGGCGAATATTTCTCTATACAAACTTACTAGAATTTTTGTTGATCAAGAGACATATATAAACAATACATTGCTTGATTTAAGTAATATCTGGCCATTTATCGGCAATTAGAAATAATTTTACCATTTTTAAAATACGTTATTGGAACTTCTGAATTCACAGCCATCTTCGCCATCTTAGTTTTGATAGCTAAGCTAATCTCATCTCATGTACTTCCTTTGAGAGAACCTATATAATAAGTCAAAATTACTTACCATGCCACATACAGGGTTAACATAATTTATTTACAATTTTTATACATTAAAAATTCATTGAGAGTAAAACAAAAAAAAAATCGTTTTATTCATAAATTAATTTGCAATTACAGATCGTTATTTATATATCTCGCGGATGCAAAAAGCAACAACACAACAACAACAACAACAAAATCGCGCAAAACTTAAATTCGTGCTTGGAATTATTCATCGCACAAAATTATACAGCAACAACAACAACAACAACAACAACGGCATAAATGTTTATAGTACGTATAGATACCGCATAGCATGGAATTATCTGCCAATGTCCTTGAACTAGAAGTGTATTACCTGCTTTACAAACATATGTACATATACATACTCGTGTTTATATTATCTCATATCATGTTGCGCGCATGTGGGAGCCAAAGGGAAAATTTATACACCGTAGTTGAGTTTTTTTTTAATCCACCATTATCTTACGTACATAGGTACAAACATACCTATATCCAAATGTCTTAAGATTTAAAACATAAAAAAACAAAACCAAAAGAAAACAAGATTTGTGTATAAAATATAAATGTAAGAAATGACATCAAATAAATAAGATACACTGCAGCATATACCGGATTGGGTGATTTGATCTGCGATGCTCCATTTTGTGTTTATATCAAAAATGCTCTTACACCAAATTTCATTACAATTCATAGCTAATTTAACCTAAAATAAACAAAATACCCTCTCGAGATTTAGGCACCCCGCACCCCCAACTGCCCGCAAAAAATAACATTTTCGAACCAAACAAAATCGAAATACACTCGTACATTATACAACACAATATAAAAAATTCAAAAAGTTGTTTTTCGTTTTGAGTTGAATTTTTAATTGGGATGGTATACAATTGTGGGGGGGTTTTCAAAATTTTCATTTCATTTCGTTTTATTTGTATGTATGTACGTACGAGTATTCGATGTGTTATATGTTTGTACGGTTGTTGATGTTTTCATTTTTATTTCAGCCCGCATCTAACATTTCAGGATTTTTTTGTTGTTGTTGTTGTTCAGTGTTCCTCTTCTCTTAATAATAAAATAAAAGCAAAAAAAAAAAAACGAACCTAAACCAACAACAAAATCGAGGTGATTTATGAGATGGACACGCCTACAACTGAAGTATTTTCTCGTTTTGATTTTTATATTTTTTTTGGTTTTTTTTCTATATGTGTATACCACATTTCCAGAGGAAAAACAGGAACTATATACATAGGTGGGGGTGGGTGGTGGAAAAACTGGAATGGGTGCGAACAATAAAATCATTCCATATACCCAACCAAAAAAGACTCTTCTATATACGAGTTTAACTATGCTGTTCGTATTTATGGTGAATGGCAAAACATTCGAAAGTTACATTTATTTGCGGTTTGGTGTTGTTGTTGTTGTTGTCGGATTCGAAATGAATTTTCTTTTCCCGACTTCGTGATGGTTATAAATATGCTACTCGTACATATAGCCAAAGAACTAAATTTTATGGAATGAAAATTGAGAAAATTAATGAATTTTCTTATAAACCGTATACACAGTACAGTGATGATGTTATGATTTCTAATCCACTACGCTACCATTTTCCTTTGGTCTTAATGCGTTTCCACTTAACATTTTTTTTATGGATTTTTTAATCAAAAATGGATATAAAAATAAATTTCCGTTATTTGTCAATAATTAAATTTTAATTCAATTTGTCGCTAGAGTACGGAAAAATTATATTTTCTTCAATATTTCAATATTAGGGTGCACTGTTAAGAGTTCCGGTTTTGCCGTTTTGTTCCCCATAAGTGAAAAATGAGAATCGGTGTAGTTTAGTATTATGATTTATTGACTAAAGCTTTAATTTAATGTGTTGCTTCGAAAGCGCTTATTCAACAGCATAATAATCGGGGCCAAATTCGATTAGATTTTAGATTTCTGGCCCGAAGTACATTTTGATGCATTTTTAACAAGCTGCTTTTAATATTTTATCCATCTAAATCTCGCCCGATAGCCATTATCACGGTCAGTGGCGTAACTACAAATATCGGGCCCTCCCCCGTAAATTTTTTTTGGGCCCCTAAAAATGCTTATTGTACTTATGAACAAGTAAAGCTTTAAATGAAAAATTTGTTTCTTCCTATTGTCTAGTCTCGCATTAATTCAGAGCATCTGATTGCGAGAGTTGATGACACGAAACATCCTGCAACTCAATGCTCCGACGATTTATAAATATGTATATCGATAAAGCAAGAATTTCGAAAAAATGTCGTATTTTCAAATCTTGCATATTCTTGAAAGCTCTCAAAATATCGAATTATCCGTAAGTTTTGTTAGAAAATTGTATAACTATAAAATATGTATCTGCAAAAAATTGTCAATTAGTTTTAAGTTTGATAATTAATTTAAATAAGTTTGAGTTTTAACTTAACTTTTAGCGTTGAACCTTTTTCATATTTGTAGGTTTTTGTGAACTTTTAATTTTAAAAGCTTTCAATTATCAAAGATTTTTTAACCAAACTGTTAAAAAAGTTTTAACCAAACTGTTTGAATCAAATCATTTTATTTCGAAATTTGGTATTAAAAAAAAGTACGGAATTTTGGGATACATTTACAAGCTTTGGGCTTTATAGGTATAAATTAATACTATGTATTTGGGTTTAAACTTAGCATTTCTCAGACTTTTAGTAATTTCAGGTTTTTGTTATGCTGGTTTATGTGCAAAAAGTATGTATTTGCATAACGTTTCAAGAGCTTTTAATTTTAAGAGCTTCCACTGTCACTGGCCGAAACATTTTAAATAATTTATCTAAAAATTACCTTTTGTAACGGAATTTTGAAAGTTTTATCTTGTATTTGCAAAAAATGTCGAACTTTTAGTTTTAGGAGCTGTCACGTATCCAAGCTTTTTAACCCAAATCATTTACTTTTTATTCTGTAATTCGATAGTTTAAAAGAAGGTGGGATTTTGAAATAAATTTAGAATGCTTGTTTTCAATAAGCTTTAAGCTTGATAATTAATTCATACTTTTCGGGTTTAAATTTAACATTTTTGAGCTTTTTAATAATTTGTGGTTTTTAATAAAATGTTTATGAGGATAAATAATGTATTTCAAAAAATTGTCAAGAGCTTTAGTTTTAGAGCTTTCACTTATTGAACCTTGTTGACGCTTACGATTATTTTATCGTAAGGATAATTTTTGCTTCACAACATATTTAATGCACATGAATAAAACTCGACTGTTCGAATTGAGTTTGAAATTCGCGTGTTTCGCGATTTTGCTATCCATTTTCGTCTATGCTGGAGCGATTGCAAATAGTCTTTTGACCATCTATCCCAAAAATGCTACTTTAATTGAACAAGCATTTCCCATCGATGTTTTAGAGGCTCCTTCTTTTCCATTATGTCAATTTCTCGAATGCTCACAAGTGGACGGCAAATTTGACCTGGTGTGAGTATGAATATTTCATCAGCGTTGGATGTTTGTTTTGCACACAGAGGACGTGAATTGAGCACCGCCTCGACTTGTTCTACGAGGGTGTTCAATTCCTCATACGTTAAACCAACTATTGCCATCACTCTGCGAAGATGAAATTTAGCCGATTTGACTGCAGCTTCACGCAGTCCGCCAAAATAAGGAGCACTTGGAGGATAAAAGTGCCAGTTGATATGGTCACCTCTGCACATTGTTTCAATCTCCTGTTCAATTTCATGTGACTGTAGCATCTTGTACATTGTGTTCAACTCAGAGTTGGCTCCAACAAAGTTTGTACCTCTATCGGTGAAAACGGGTTTGCAAAGTCCCCTGGTGCTTGTAAACCTCGAGAAAGCGTTGAGAAATGCACTTGATAAGAGGTCTGCAACGAGCTCCATGTGGACCGTCTTGGTGGCTAGACAAACAAATATGCAGATATATATCTTGGTTGGCGGTTTTATGTCTTGGTATAGCGCAATTGTCGAATCAGGCTAATAAAACACCTTTTCCACGGCGAAATTATTTTTGTCTAAAACCTTGCGCATTAGTTGTGCAAGAAAAAGGGCAACGCATAATTCTAGGCGGGCTAATGTTGATTTTTGTATTCGAGCGAGTCTAGATTTACTGCACATGAGACGCACAACGTAGGTACCGCTGTCTAAAGAACAACTTGTATAAATTGCCGCACCATACGCACTTTCGGTAGCATCCGCGAATCCGTGCAGTTGTATGTGTTTTGGTTCCGTGATGCCATCAAAAATGTGTCGAGGAACGGCTAATCCCCGTAAATGTTCAGAACGAAATATTTGTCATTCGGTATGGAGGTGCATCGGTAAAGCTTGATCCCAATCGCCTTTAAGTTGTCACAATTGTTGAATGAATAGTTTTCCAAGGACCCCTACCGGAGACAATAGACCGATTGGTTCGAAGATGCATGCTACTTCCGAAAGCACAGTATGTTTTGTTATATGTTCGTCTGAAGAACTTTGAACGTTAAATTTGAAATAATCCTTCTCAGGTTTCCATAATAATCCCGAGGTTCTGACGAATAAATTGTCATTGCCATTAAATACCTTTTCGCATTCTGATTCTGGAATGTCATGTAGCACCGCCTTTGAGTTTGAGCACCATTTTTGAAGAGTCATGGCGCCTGAGTGAAGAATCGCTACTATTTCGGATCTCATTTGTATATCCTTTGTAATTGAGTTTGCGCCAGTCAACAGATCGTCGACATAAAAGTCATTTTGTATGACAAAGCTGGCTGCTGGTGCACGAGTGGAATTTTCCAATGCCAGTTGAAGTAGACATCTTGTTGCAAGGAAGGCACAGGATGGAGTACCATATGTTGCACGACTCAATTGGTATGTTTCCAGTCTTTGAGTTGGGATATATTGATAGCAGCAGTCCCCATCTTGCACGCCAACTTGTCTATAGAATTTGACAATGTCGGCACTGATAGCGTAGGCGTGAAACCTGAAACGATAAAGAATAAAAAATAAATCGGTTTGCACTACAGGGCCTACTGATAGTAAATCGTTGAGCGAATTGCCATTTGATGATTTTGCCGACCCATCGGAAACTACGCGCAATTTAGTGGTAGATCTGTCAGGCTTTAACACGCAGTGATGTGGTAAATAATAGTTGGTTAGATTTATTTTGGCTTCCGGAACGTGCATCATGTAGTTCTTCGAGAGTGAAAAATCGCAATTTTGCCATGTTTGATGAGTTACCAAGGGGCGCCGGTGTTTTTTTAAATGGCAAGTGATCAATAAATCTGCCATCAAAGAATCTTGTGTGTGGCCGCAAAATGTTTGTCGATGGGATGATCAAATGTGTTGATAGCCTTGGTACCTTCTGGTATTTCATCTACCTTCCAAAACATTTTAATTTGGTCGTAGATCACCTTTGTCGATATTACCTACTGAAAATAGCTCAAAGTACAATGAAATGCCAATGAGCAGGTCAATCTGCTGTGGAGTATCAAATTCCGGATGGGCTAACTGAAGATTTGACGGGATGTTAATATCAGATCTACTAATTGGCACGCTTGGTTGACAATCTATTATTTTAAGGCAAAATCAAGCAATTGATGTTTGTGAGAAATTGCTGGTTCTATAGATTTAACGACAACTGTTGTGCTTTGATTCGCTGGTATTGATGTAGCACGAATTCCGTAGATAATATTGGTCGTGCTTGTTAATTGTAAGCCAATCCGTGTAGCTAGTGCTGTGGTCATAAAATTCAACTGTGACCCAGAGGCCAAAAAGGCACGGACGATAAATGGAGTTTCATATTTATCATACACAATGACTATAGAGCTGTAGCAAGTATGATGTATGACGATCTTTGTGATGGCAATGTTACGGTTGGTGAAACTGAAGTCCCTGCTGCTATAGATTGTGTAGTAGGCTATATAGAGTTGTCATTACTGTATAAGCAGAAATCACAGGAACGGTTTGGCATATGTGATTTTTGTAGGCAATTAAAACATAATTTCGATTGCTCAACAGCCTTGCGCCTCTTTGGAACTTCTAGCGCCTTGAATAGGTTGCACTTTAAAATAGAGTAGCTATTGGCGTTGCAAAATGTGCAGGTCGGTGACGACATTTTCGTTGAGAATGAGTGGAACATGTGAAGTTAAAGAATGAATAGCTGGCTGACTCTGCAATTTAATGCATCTTGTAATGATGAATTTTTTGACGATATCTGACGAAGCAATAGTTGAGGTTGGCGAGTGGTCAATCCATTTTGGTCTCTGAAGATGCGCTTAAGATCGAATATGAGAATTAAAATAGTTGACAAGCTCCATCAACTGCTTAGGGCATGCCTTATCCAAAGGTTTAAATGTGAAAAGAGCCTTCATATATTCTTCAGTGATTCTTTTCGGGTTTTCAAACTAATCAAAAAGCAATTATCGCGCCACCGGATAATTTTCACCAACAAAGTCCAAATTGTCGAGGAATGTTTTGGCTGTCTCTGAGCTGAGAGTGAACTACGTAGAAATTGGAACTTACTGATGTCGTGCAAATTTTTATTATTGTGTACGAGGCCATCAAAAGAATTTATGAAATCAGTCCATTTCATCAAATCGCCAGAAAAGATATCCAGAACAATTTCAGGAAGCCTAGGTGCTTGAATGGAAAAGGTAGGATTTACTGTTCGATGTCCGGGCCAACAGTCATGTACATCGCCTTTATTTCATTCCTTAGTGTCATATCAATTTCCTTGGATTCACTTTTCTCCTCGAAGTGCGTTTGAAATTTTAAAACATTTTTGTAGCTGTCGGTGAGATCCTCTAATTGCCACTGACACTAACGAAGGTTCGTTGTACTTATTTGTTCTTTATGAAATTTGACCACATTTTTGATGTTGTTGATCTATGTTTCAATACAAACCTTTAGTCGATGATCACCAGCCATGATTTGTATTTGGCAGCAAACAATCACAAAATGTTATTCAGTTATAACCTATCCCGTTATAATTAGTTAGTAGTACAATGATGTTCCGTTGTACCAGACAACCTCCACATGCACATTCCAAATCTTTTTAAACAAACCATTTGACTTCGAAATTTCATAAAACAAGGGATGATCGAATTTTGGGTAGGATTTAGTTATATTTGTGCTCAATGTAAATTATTAAGAGCTTTTAGTTTTAGAGCTTTTCAAACCAAACCATTTGACTTTTCAAATTTGATATTATAAAGGAAGGTTGTATTTTGGGATTAATTTAGAGTTTTTGTTTTCAATGAGCTTTAAGCTTGATAATTTATTTATACTTTCTCGGTAATTTTTGTACATTTCCATAATTTCTGTCTTTCGTTAAAATGTTTTAAACGTTTACTCAGAAATTTAATATTACAAAAGGTATTTTTTGGAAAAAATTTAGAATATTTGTTCTCAATGTAATTTGTTCTTCTTAATCCAAAATGTGTTTCCATTTTCGAGCGTTCCAGGTGTGTAAGAAAACCAATTGGTTTACTCAGATTTAATTTTATGGACATATGCGGGCCATGATTCAAAAGTAGATGAAATAGAACGATTCATTTGAATGGTCTCAAATAAAACGAAACATTTTGCAACTCTAATAAAGCATCACAAATTTCTAATATAATTTGAAAAATATCAAAAATTCCGAAATAATCTCAAAAATGTCGGATTTTTGTGTAACTCTGCAAGTTCTTACAACTCAAAGCTAAGCGCAGAATAATGCCTTAGAAAATTCGAATAAATTCGAAATTTTTTTTAAAAATCTCGAATAGTCCTACGAATGTCGAAAAACTTAAGAAATCAAGACGTAATCTCTATATTATGTGCATGTCGATTGATTTCGAACAATTTCAATACTACAGAAAATTTAGATATATTAATGAATAATATCGGAAAGACGAAAATTTTGGAAAACTCCGAAAATTCGTGTAAATATCAAATGATTTGTCAAGTAACTTAATGTTACTAATACTACTAAGCAAGTTAATGCTAAGCACCAAAAAATGATATGCAGTAAGAAGAGAACTCTCAGATCATATTGGATAATTTTTTAAATATCGAACAATCGTATTCTTCGAATAGGCTCTAAAATTCTCGAACATTTCATAATACTGAATCGTCGTTTGTTGTAGAAAGCTTTGATCTGAAACCCGTTTTGCTAATTTTCTACTGAATCTAAATATCGGTCAGAACCTAAAGGAACTATTGCTTCTATGGAGTCAGAACCGAGAAAAAATTGTTGAGCCACAGGAACAATTTCTTCTTTTCCTAAAAATTTCCTAGAAATTTACCGTTTGCAAATTTCAAAAGGTAAGCTTAATCTAAGCTATCTAATCTTAAATTTGAACTAATAAAGGAAATCTCGTGGGCCCCAACAGCCGGCTGCGAGTGCTACGGGTACCAAGTTACGTCACTGATCTCAGTACTAGAAACTATAATAAATTTCCGTCTGATGAAATACCTTGAAGAAGATCACCTTATATAAAAGTTAATGGAACAAATTGAATTGGCCTAAATAGAATAGTACGCTGGTTTCTTGGATTGAGATTTTTTTTTTTTCTGTAGCAGAACCCAAGTTGTGGTGAATAGTTCGACATCTGTTTATCTCATATAAAATGCTGGTGCCTGTCAGGGATCCTTTCTACCCCCAGATTTGTGATCTATCCATAGCCTTTCGATTTTATTTTTATTTTAAAGTTTCTCCAAACTTATTTCAAACCCATAATTGGAATGGAATTTGAATTGAAAATCAAATTTAGCTATAAGATTCGTTAGAATTTTTTTTGAGATGTCTGATACATCTAAAGATAGGCTTCGGGATTGATACACCAAATTTTATTTGAATCGCTCTAGTTTTCCTTAAATTAATGGAAATTTCATTTTTATTCAATTTTCTTGATCTATTGTGGTCTAATGATAGGTCTCGAGATCCGTAATTGTTGTACCTAGTTTTATTTGAATCGCTCTAATATTTCCCTCAAATTATTGGAAATCTAATTTACGGTTCAAATTCCGTTTAAAACTTTTGTTATTAGAACTTTGAACTCTCTTAAATTTATCTCAAAGTAGAAGAAACTATCATCACCATTAAGGTTTCAACCAAAGTTTCTGGACTAAACAAAAGTTTCTTCAGACTCATCGAATTAAATCGTAAATTAAATCTCCTCAAATTGTTTTCAGAACAAGATTTCGACATGCCTGTGTTATGAATTATTATCAAAAAGTCCAATCAGATTTGATAGACACTCTAAAAAAATCTGAAGTATTGTTCTATATTGGGTGGCCAAACCAACGCCGAATGGCACCAATTTTATCATAGAGTTTCGTCAAACTTACTACAAGACTGCGGTATTCATATTGCTTTCAAATCATAATTTTTGAAGCCGATTTCTAATAAAATTTCTTAAATTTAAGCGATTTAGTTCAAAATTCAATCAAATTATAAAATTTGGTTCAAATTACTTTCTACGTTTAACCAAAGCCTTGTAATACATTTTTTTTTGAAGATCATTCAAACTAGTGTCAGCCACTTTAATACGATCAATACTTGCTACATATAAAAGGAATCGGTGCACCCGTCCGGGTTCAGTTGATTTTCAATAAAATTGGTTTTTCCACGAAATGTGTAGAAATGGCCGTTGGCATGACAATTACTGAGTCCATAATTCAAACTTTCAATATCCCGACAGGACAAAATCCGGTCTTTTCTTAAAAATGCAGACTCGACAATTTCCAGACAGGATAAAATACGGACATCGCACAAAATTCAGACAAAACAAAATACCGACAAGATGAAATCTCGACAGGGCAAAATCCAGACATAACAAAATTTATGAATCATGTGGGAGCGTATCGAAATCTTACTTTGTGACGAATTTTAATTTCTTGAAATCATGATTCTTTAATTCTGCATTTTCCAGAATTTATTATTTTTTGATATTTTCGGGATCACTACATTTGCCTGAAAAATAAAATCCAGAAATTTAAAAATTCAGAATGGTTGACAAGTAAAAATCCAGGAAAATAAAATCCTGAAAAACAAAAAAAATCTAGAAATTACCGAAAAAGCAATCCAGAAAAAAATCTAGAAAAATTTGTGATACATCTATCAGTAGAAGGGATACGAGCGATACTATTCCTTTGATCTGTGTCTGAAAGGTTGACGAAGCAATTTCCATTATCATAAATATTAAGAACTTTACGGAAAAACTCAAATTTGAGAGACATTTTATACATTTTAATTTGGTCCGCACTTTGATAATTACGTTTCTGGATTTTAGTTTTCTAGATCTTTGTTTTTCTGAATTTTTTTGTTTCTGGATTGTTTTTTTGGAATTTTCAGTTTCTGCATTATTTTTTTCTTGATAAGGTAGCCAACCCCAAAGGTTTGACTTTTATTTTCTATCTGGATTTTGTCTTGTCTGGATTTTGTCTTATCTAGATTTTATCGTGTCTGGATTATGACTTTCGGGATTTTGTTAATCGAAATGCTGTCTTTCGGAATTTCGTGGTACACCTGTTTAGTACGGCAGCACAGGTCTCAACGCCTATTGATAGAGGTACAAACCGTCGAAATTGGAGCACAGTTGCAGATTTTAGATTTTACGGGCTCTGAATGTCATCCGCCAAGAGATCTGATTCCATAGAAATAAAAATGGCTTTATGTTCTGACAGAATCTTTGAAATTAAAGCTTTTGATAACAAATTATAGCGATTTTAGTGTTTGCTGGGGTGGATTAATTTGTAGTATATGTTTTGTACTACAAATTTACCTCTTTTTCACTACAGATTCAACTTTTCACAAATCAAATTGAACCTTTTGTCAAACAAATGCAACCTTTTATAAATTATGATAGGTTTTGATTATATTCCTCGAAAAGTACCTAACCGCGATGATAAACAATTTTTTATTTCCCTCGTTAGGAGCGCCTTTGTCTTTAGAAAGGAAATGGATACCTGACGTCAGTCACTACAATGAATTCGTTCGATTTATAGTTTCTCATTTACCGAATCATTTTTATTATCGGTAAACGGTAAATAAAAATTAAAATTACCACTAATCCCGATAAAACCGGTTTATTTTGGAAAACTGATGTGGTGTGATGCGGTTTTTTGACCGCTTCGAAAGTTATTCGAGATTTTCGAGATTGTCGGGTGTATTTGATAGTTCGATGTTACTCTGAAAATTATGATTGTTCGATATTTACGAAATTATCTGGTACTATTTGAGGGATTCATTCTTATTGCATATTGTTTTGTTGACTAGTATTAGTAGTATTAGTAACATTAAGCTACTTGACAAATATTTCGATATTCACACGAATTTTCTAGATTTCGTAGAATTTTCTAGATCTTCCAGATTTTTCAGTATTATTGAAATTGTTCGAGATCAATCAGGATTCACTTAATATAAAGATTATTCGAATTTATTTGAAAGAGAGATTTCCTTAATTTTTCGACATTTCTAGGATTATTCGAAATTTTGTTCTGCGCTTAACTTTAAGTTCTGCAAGCTTGCAGAGTTACACATATAAATTTGAATCGTAATATACTGATGTTTAGTAGATTTTTCGAGATTATGCCAACATTTCGATATTTGTCCGTTTCCTAAGGTCATTCGAAATTCATCAAGAATGACCAAGTTATTTACGTTTTACATGGTGGTGATTAGCGAGTATAACATTTTTTTTGGTTTACTAACTTCTAGAATTTTTTTGAAAATTCGACATTTTTGGTATTTTCCAAATTGTATTCCAACTTTGTGATGCTTTATATATATTTAGAAATCGTCATTGAATTGAATTGATTAAGTCAAGAAATTTCGTTTTATTTTAAGCTATTGTAACCAACTGTATGGTCTATGCTCTCGAAATCAGATAATTTTAGTTAATGTGAGGCGACAATAGGAAGAAATAAGTTTTTAACTAAAAGCTTTACTTTTTCTTAAGTAAAATTTTGCGGGGGGCCCGAAACGTGTAGTTACGCTACTGCAAGGCTTATTAAGATTTGGTTCCAATACCACCAGTATAAAACCTAATGTTAATGATCGTTGTTTTAATGAAACGATTTTTACTAAACGAATTTTGTCAAATCAAATTTATCAATTTACAAATGCAATGTAATTGTAATTTGTATTTTAATAACTGAGTTTGTTGTAATTCGTAAAAGTATTTTAATTATTCCGTGTAATGTAATTTGCCAAACCTTGACTAACAGAATTTTTAAAAGTTATAATTTCCCACAATCTTTCATAATTTTTCACTTTTTATGAACCTACAACAAAAATTCGAATCTAAAATCTGGTTTCAAGTATTTTATCCAAGAAATTTGTTAACTTTAATTTTAAATTATGGTCGGAGAAAATTTATAAAACTGCGACCGTTTTAAATTTAAAAAATTTGTAATTTCAGAAAGTTACTTTAAATCGAAATTTAAAATCTGAGTTTGTCAAATTTCAAATTTGTATTTGATTAAAACTCGAAATTATTTTTAATAGCTAGATCGTAAATTTTTAAAATTTTTATTTATTGTTTGGGCCAAAAGTCAGGCCTATAATCTAGGTCGTTTGATACCGAGAAACTTTTAAATTAACTTTGTTAGTCAACCTTTAAAGCTTTGTTATTTTCAAACATAATTTACAAGTTGAAAATTTTAACGATACAATAAAATTAAGGTTTTTAACTATTTTTTAAACTTGAAGAGCATTGGCTCAAATAAACTTTTATAAATATCCTAAATTTTGTTGACGAAAAGCTCATTTGTAGAGGAAGATATTTGAGTTGAACTTAGGTTTTGAATAAAAATTATTTCGAACAGCACAATGGATTCTTTATTTTGAGCTTTAATATTTACATCCTAGTTGACAAAAGAATAATTACAAGAAATATCAAGATCTGTTTTACAATTTTGATGGTCTCCGATCTCAATCGATTCTCATGCCCGATATCTATTTTTGCTTATGAATTTTTTATAAGTCTGTGCTTAAATATTTTTTTTTGTGTATTGTTGGCATACAATTTGCTCAATAAAACTTTGCCATTTAATATTTAATTTAAATTAGTCTAAACAATGATTACTTGTTTTATAATTTACATCTGTTGTAACGACCTATATTTGTTTTTTTTTGTTCTGGTATTGTTGTTGTTCCTTTTAAATGCCGTATTGAATCTCGTATAGTTCCTCGGGTTCGTGTATTTTGATGGGTCAAACTAATGGAATCTGATTTTCATCTTGAATGTATCCAAGTTGATCTAGGATGATGAATACCTCTGGCCCTGGAATATTATTTGTTCGTATATTATTTCTTAGTATTTTCTCGTCAGTTAAGTATGGCCCGTAGATTAACGAGTTTGTAATGCTGAATGTAAATCGCTGGATATAGTTTTGGATTAGATTAATTATATGGATGTCTATTCTATCGGATTTGAATTTATCGTAATGTGTTTGATTGCGGATATATAGTGGAGGTACATGGTTTCGGCTTTACGGAATACACCTCTACAATGTCGTACGTATCTCCGTTCGAATATTCTTAGTTTTTCCATGTAGCTTGATATTATACCAAGTCGGTCATCCATATATTAGAATGATCGGATTATTGTTTCGTAACATATTATTTTAACATTGTCGTCAATGTACGTGGAGTAAAAATTTTTCTGGCTGCTGATGAAGGCCTTTCTGGCTTTTATTAGTTGCATAGTTATATGTTAATTTAAATAGCAAAACCGGTCGATGTTTGTCCCAAGGTGTTTTAGTGTTTTACCAAGAGTTTTTGCTCAATTACGGTGTTGTTGACTTTTATTTTGAGTTCTTTGTAGTGTTTTCTCGTATCATAACTAGCATGCTGCATAGATTTTCGAAACACTATTGTGGTACATTTACTGATATTGATTTTGATTCGCCACGTGTGCAAGTAATCGCTAGTAAAATTTATTGCTCGTCGAAGATTAAAAGGTTGAACAAAATCGGTGCTGTAATTGAACCTTGTTGCAAACCATTGGGTATGTTGAACTGTAAGCTGGACTATTCGTTCCCATTTGTCGTTATAAATTTCCTATTGTATAACAATTCGTACAGTATCTCTATTAGTTCCCTTTGAAACTACTTTATATGTAAATTGTATAATAGTCCATCTAGCCATACAGATTCAAATGCTTTCTCCAAATCTATCATAATTGGTGCCTGTGCAAATTTTTGAAATGGCATACGGCCAAGAAGGCTAGAAGGCTGGGTAAATCTTTGTTATTTTCCAAAAACTCTGCAATTATTTGTTCCGGTAGATGTTTAAGCACCACGCCTAGGTACGTTGTCCAGTTTGGACTTTAAGATGTTTGTTAGTTGTTGCATGTTGACAAAATATTTCTCATCAGCTGGGCATCTTGGTGCATTGGCTATATTTGTAGTATTGAACTCTACCTTTGTGGCATGATTGGCCTTGTTCTGGCTATGTTGTCGTTTTATCGGTTGTATTTTTTTGTAATATTAGTTGTGGGTGCCCTATTTTCCCCATTGCTAAATTTTACACAGTATATGCCTTTCAATATGATAACCCAGAATATTTAGGTATGTAACGAGCAACAATCGTTGGTACTGATATATGTACGTTGTACCTCGTTTTGGTAAACATGCCCAATCTATATTGATGGAATTCATATTTACGGCCTCATTTTCTTCAATCTCCAGTCGCTGTATGCTGCCCTCTGCTTTCGTTTGGTTTATCCGCTTAATGTTGGCGAACATTTTCGATCCTGGTTTTATAACCTCTAGCTTATGTTTCCAGAATTTGTTTACTTCTATTTTTATGTTCTGGGTTATCAGTTCATTTGTACGCACGCTTTATTTCTAATTTTTTGTCATTGAAACCCCTTCTTTAGGCTGGTATAGGCTTTCGATTCTGTTATTGGTGTAGTACTCCATGTTTTTTCGTCTTCTGATTTTTGGTGCATTATCCTTTATATTTTCTATTTAGAGATGTTATTTACAAAGATGTCGAGTTCTGCATCTGTTAAATTTCGATCAATATATTTAGTAGCAAATTTATTTTCCATACACTCCAGTGCTTTATGGTCCCCGTCATACGTGTGCGAGGCAATTTCTCCCTGATTGTTGGTTTCAATGTTAAAGCGATTGGATCATCTGGTTTATACAGTTTAACTCTGTATTCGATTTCATTATCTATTATCCATCGGTTGAGCTTTGCGCCTCTTGGGTTGTTTTTATCATTACCCCAGTTCGTATGACGTGCGTTTAATTCTCCAGCTATTATGTAGTAATGGTTGGTGTTGCTTAGGTGTTAGGTCCAATGTTTCAAAAACTTTGTTCCAATCTTTTTTGAATTGTACATCTGTCAAAATAGTGTTACTGCCTATTTTCAGAACTGTCATTTCGATTCCGTTACCATATTGTGGTTTATTTAGTTTGAGGTGTTGGTACATATTTGAATTTGTCATTTATTAGTATTGCTGTTCCTCCTCCTTGTTGTCAATTTGGCCGATCCTGTCTAATAATATTATATTCGTTAAATGTGATTTTGTGACTCTGATTGAGCTTGGTGTACGTATTTCTGGTTGATGATGCTTTAAGAATTAAAATAGGTTGACTCTCCTTGTGATGCTGACAATCGAAATTATAAATTTTATCGAATTATGTTTAATAGTTGAGATATTTGTTCACTCTGTTGTTGGATGATTTTAGCCATATTTTCGATTTTCTCTGCTAAGCTCTATATGGATACGCTCTCGTTCGTCTTGTTTTTCAGCATGTCAGCATAGGAGCCATTTTCTGGATTTACTGGGTCTCACTAATTTTTTGTTTCAGCTTTTGCAGGGTTTGCTGATAGACCGGACACTCTTTATACGATGTTGCGTGACCCTTTTTTTCGCAGTTCATACAATATATGATTGAATTTTCTATTTTGTCTGTGAATATACATTCTCCCGGTTTATGTAGTCCTTTTGCATTGCATCATATCTCGTTTTTTTCCCAATTGATCCTAAGTGATTTTTTGGTAGGTTTTGCTTTTATGTCGTAAATCCGGTTTAATCTGGTATTTGGTTCAACTTACACTCATATTTTCGATATCCAATTTTAGCTCGTCGACGCTTTCGTTTTCGGTTAGGCCTTTTAGTACCAATAATTTTGATTGCTATGCCTGGGTGTGTAAGAGAAGAATTGTATTCACTTCTCTGAAAAGTCTTTTAATTTATGGTATTCCTCCATATTTTCTAGAATCACCGAGTGTTTGTCCTTGTTAACTCGCCGTATTTCGAACTTCTCGATTTTCTATACCTTTTACTAGTACGATTGTATTTTTGGTTGACTGGTTGTGGATGTGGATCGATGGAGGTTTGGCCTGTTTTGGCTGTTTTTGATCTATGTTGGCCCGGTAGTAGATGTGGTCTTCTTGTGCTGACATTTGTTTGCTTAATTTGGTTCTTCAACAAATCGAAATTTTTGGTTAGTGGTGAATTTGTCATTTCACAGAAATTATTCACTTCATTATCAATTTCAGTTTCCCCCATTTCTGATACATTATCTGAGAAGAGAAGCTGTTCGAATCTATTCGTCATTAATACACCTTCGTGTTGGATAGGTGTTACGACATTGGTCGCGAGCCGTTTTTCCATATTTGCTAATTTTACTTTTAATTGATCATTTTTAAGTTTTAGTCTACTGTTGTACCGCTCATCAGCGGAAATTAAATTTGGTTTATGAATGATTCTTCTATTTTGTAGAATTACCATTTGAATTTTCCTCGTTCATGGTGTATAGTTGGTTTGATGAACGGGATAATCCCGTCTACCCCAAATTGTTTGCCCGCGCCACCCCACTAATTCCACTATTCTCTCAGGATGCACTTTGTATGTTTCACATTTAAATTCGTATTTTAATCTTATTTATGTAATGTCTCTACGTTACACCTTCAAATTATTTATTTTCACAGAGGAAAAACAAATCTTATCGCAAAGACAGCTAGCTCGAATTCGAATTACAATTATCGTCGGTTAGTTCTATATTCTACAATAGAAGAAAATGTTAAGCATCATTTCAAAATAGGATTTCCTTCCAAATAAACTTGCCATAAAGCTCATTTAATACCTTAATAGATAGTATATATCGGGCTGTTTGTAAGGCTTTACGAGCTTAGTTTATAGCGAAAAAAGATTTACATTGTTTAATTTAACACTAAAGTCTTAATATTTTTAATCCTTTTTAAAAGCTCGAAAAGTTTTTAATTTGCCTTTTAGCGATTAATGAGTGAGTTATTGTTATGAAAAGTTTTGAAAGATCTTAAGAATATTAAGTAATTGGTTTTCGTTAAACTTTCACAGGTTTAGTTTAAGCTTCATCATTTTCTAAAACTGTTTAAATTGAAAAGCTCTGAGAAAAAGTAGCTTTACTTCAATAATGAGAGTTAGGACTAGAACAACTCTCAATAATTTTTGAAATTGGAGAAAAATTTGTAAATATCTCGCTAATGCCATATTAATTAATCCCTAAAGCTAGGCGTGTAGCCACAAACCAAAGTCCAAATACTTGTGGATTGTAAAATTTGTGAAATTTATAAGCAAATTAACTGAGCTTTTAAAACATTTTAATAAATACTTATGTCTTACATCATGCAAAGCTTGCGTAAAATACATTGCAAGATTTTCAACTGTGTAGGAAGTCGCATTATGCAAGGGAGAATTTCATTTTATTAACCGCGCTTTACTGCTACTAATCGAGCTGTAGTAGTACCGCATTTGGTCGGGAAAATTTCCGCATTTTGTGAACCGCAATGTCGTTGTAGGAAGTCCGCATTGTATAGGGCACCCTATTATTTCGTTTGTTTACTTTCGTTTCTTTTTATGGCCATCCTATGGTATTTTATTACGATTTCAAAACGAGGAATATGCAAAAACAAATTGTACATACATACATAAAAAACTTGTTATTCATTATTTTTTATAATCAAAACCACCGTTAATTTTCATTACAAACAAAATATATCGAACAATTTTATTTACAGCTTCAAATAATTTTGTTTTGAACATCCATACACACAGCTAAATTAAATTTGTATTTATCGATATTTTTTTGTTGACGAAATTAAAATTCGCTAGAACTTCAATCACATATCTCTCAGTATATATACAAAATTTGTTAAACCATATTTGACCGGTTGACGTACGTAAAATCTACATAATCCTAACTAAAGCGAAATGACAAAAGGTGACTACAATTTCAGACAGGGAATTTGATCAGTTTGGAGAAATACAATGCAAACGAGTCGTTAGCGGTGATTCCGCAACAATCCACAGCCTTTGGTGGCCACAGCTGTGGTTCAGCTGTGGGCCACCGTTGTTGGCTGTGGATGTTGCGGAATCATCGCTAGCGGCTCGGTTTTAGCATTTATGGCTAAATTTGACCAAGTTCTTTGGGATTAGTAAACACGTTTATTGCACCGGCTAGGACTGTGTAGGATCCGGTTTTTTGTTTTTTTGGCGAAAAAAATTTGCCTTTTGGATGTAGCGTGCTAAATAGTTTTAACAGCATTTTAAAATAATTTTAATGGTGGGATTATGCGGTTTTGGATTCAAATTTTAATTCTAAGAAGACATTTCATTAAACCAACCTAATAAAATGGATCTCTGAATATTCTAATGATTAAATTATGAAGTTATTTCCAAATGAAATGGGAGAGCTTTATGTTTGTAGGATGTCTTATTAAATTCGAATCTGAATTATAATAACTTATATTATTGGAATCTTTACTGTGCTCAATCTTAAATTGAAGCCTTTCAGCTTTGCAATTAAAACATTTCAAATTATTTCTATATTTAGTATCTACCACCCTGTAAGAAGAATGCATGTTATGACCTAATGTCTTATCTCTTACACTAATGTAGTTATTATCGCTTGAATTACCACCCAAATCCATACTTAATTCGTAATTAGCTGCTTGGCAATCGATGGAACTTACTCTTCTTGTTGAACCTGAGTTAACAGGGTTAAAGGTTTCTGAATTGAAACTGTTGCACATCTCATATATTTGGTTTTGGGTAACTGTGTGAATCGGAATAAGTCCCTCGGGACTATACTTGGTGTTTTTCCACAGCATTTCGAAAATCTAGCATTCATTGGTTAATTGTCATATCAAGAGGTATCAAGAATATCGTGCTATCGTGAGATTATAATGCAATCTTAAAAATGGCATCTTCTGTTTAATATCCCTATCCGAATGACATGGGCAGAATATGTCTGTGATATCTAATCCCAGGCCAATTCAACTGAATGATTTCGTTCCAAATGTGCCCAGTACCAATCGAGAGCTTCACCGAAAAGATAGGCAGCCAGTAATTTCTTCACCTCAATCATTTAAAGGAATACGGCAACGTTTCGCCATTTGTTCAATCAGGTAAATGAAACGCTCGATCGGGATGTCGTTATGCGATCCGCTAAATTTAATGTTTCATGATTTTAAAATTTTTGAAATTTGTTCTGTCGAATAGTAATTTTGGGAACTAACTGGACAAATATATTGGGTAGCAAGTTTGTTTCCTTTCCTTTAAAGTTAGTAAGATATTTTCAATACCCATTACTATATGCCTTTAAGATCATTCTTCTCTTTAGGAATCACTTTATTCAAGATTAGACTTCTTGGGTTTACTTGGTAATTACCACTTAGCTCTGGTTTTAAATGTGATAATTCATCAAAATTAGACATACCATACATATAACTCCGATCTCTGATGGACCTACGATTTTTATTAGTATCTTTGTTATCACTTACAGGAGGAATTACAGTGAACCTCTCCTACGTTCTGAAGAAACGATTTTTGTTATCATTCGATTTCATTTTAGTAAATGTATCAAGACTCGATTTGCTAGTCGTAATATTGTTATCGGACCTCGTGACTTATTCAAAAAGGGAGATTTTAGGCGAGATACAATTGCAATGGTTTTACAGCGCACTACGTACGCATGCTTGATGTATACGATTTTTGGTTTTGCGCCACTACGACACCAATGGACTGGTGATGAGAAACAAAGCAATCTGCCGCAATCAAGAGCACTAATTTTGCTTGCCTAAATATTCTTACCCTAATCCTTGTTTTATTCAAGACATTTTAGGATGGTTCACGATGGTTTATATAATGTTTTGAGTGCAGTCCGCAGTTTGATGAGGAGAGCCCTCGTGATTTTACGGTCAATGACGAGATTTTGCAGAGCTATTGACTGTTCGTTATTATATTCATTGGCCAAAGCCGGTTGAAAGCCAATTCCAAAATTTTATATTTTTATTCGTATTCTAGATCACTCTGCCTTCACTGTTTGGTAAGTAATTCACTGATAAATTTATTTCTCGAATTACTGTTGTTTATTCTTTGAAATTCTAGAATATTCTGATTTTTATTTTAATTACAATTTCAATTGCAAGATTAAATTTTACTGTCAATAAAAATTCTTACTACATAAATAACATGCTCAACTCTTTTTGTTTTAATAACAAAATTTGTTTCGAAAAGCTGGATCAGTCAACTTTAAGAAAAAATAGATTCATACCCTTAATTTTGGTAGTTATACTTTTTTATGTGTAATAAACAATTTTCATTAATTTATGTAGCTACTCTTTGTGTGAAATACTTCAAGAAATTTTAAAACCAAAACTGGCTAATACGAGCTTCAAGATTTAAAAGTGAAATCAAAAATGATGATTTAAAAAAATGAAAGCTTTTATAATCGTTCAATAAATTTGAACTTCAGAAAATCTGTTGCTTGAGCCTTTAAAATACACAAAACGTTGTCAGATTTGAGCTTTCAGCAGTTTATAAGTTGTAATAACCTATTTGTGTGTTTTAAAAGCTTTTGAGAGCAAAGCATGTCTCTCGAAATTTAGTAGATCTTTTTCAAAACGATTTGTGAAATTGTACCTACTCGCTTTTCAATTTATATTATCAAATTCAACTACATTTTAAAAGTAAAGCTTGCTACAGATAAATCCAGTAATTTATCAAAAAAGTATTTATAACTGAAAAAAAATCCACTTCGAAAACTTTCGATTAACGTTTGTTTAAAATTATCGAAAAACCCTGAGAAGTGTTAAATTCGCTAATATCAAAGTAATCTGGATGTCTGTAAATAAATGCTCATAGAAATATCTGTTCATTTAGACCATTCCAAGTGTGACGACAAAATAAGAAATTTGATCTAGCAAACTTTCAATATTTAAAACTTCAATAAAAGCTCCGTAGGAATATGAACATTAATTAAAAACTATCTTGTATATAAAACTTATCAAATTTTAAAAAACAAGAGATTCCCTTAAACTCAAATATGAAAGCTTTGTTAAGTTTTCCAAGTATAAGGTGTTAACCATGGTGTTAACCAAAGCTTTTGGTGTTTTTAATATTATATGAAGGTTTTTTTGCATTAGGTGTCACAAATGGTGAAAATCCAAATTATTGTATAGGGGACTTGGGTTATGCAAACAAAACGCAAAATTTAAAAGCTTTCAAATCCCTTAAGTCCAAAACTGCTAACTATAAAATGCTGTGAAAATTCTGTTACTTCTTGACCTGACTTTTTGGCTAAACAATAATGCCTAGATTTACCTCATTAATCAAATATTTTTGAAAATTTAGAAAAAAACTTTGAATTCAAGATAAACTTGCAAATAAGATTTCGATTAACAATAAAATCAAATTAAAGATGTTTTATAAAATGTGTTAAAATTTTATGTAAACAAGAATTTATGCATAAAGCTTTGTGTAATGAGAAAACTGTAAATATATAACAAGAAAACGCCATATTTGTAATGTCATAATCCAATAATTGAAAGTATCGGTTATCTTTATCTTACAATGGTTACGTAAAACTGAAAGATTTTAAAATTAATTCTCTTCTCTTTTGACTTAACTTCTATAGAAACATTAACAATTTCAGGTTTTCCAAGATTAGGGCAATAAGCATTCACTGCGTAAAGATGAAAATCTTTGGGCAACTTTAAAATGGTTTAAACTTAATTAAATAACCCATCCCTCGATTTACGAAATCTCTTTTTACGAATTTTCGGAAAATTTACGAAAAATTTGGTTAACGAAATTTCGATTTACGTGCAATTTTTTGTTGGGACGAATTAATTTGTTCAGCAGATAAATTGAAATTTCGTTAACCGAATTTTTCGTAAATTTTTCGAAAATTCATGAAAAGAGATTTCGTAAATCGAGGGACGGGTGATGCTACTAAAGTGTGCTAACCTTAACATTTTTTAAAATTGCCTATAACATTTTAACGACATTTTCATTTGTCAAATTCAAAGAACCATAAAAAAAAAGTTAGAACTATAAGCTTCGTGATTAATTTACAAACTGTTATTATTTTAACTTTACCATTTTTTAACAAACAACCATTCATAAAGCTTTCCTAAGTAAAACTGAAACACATACATTTTTTTTTGAAATTGTTCAAAAGTTCTAAAAACTGTTCAATTCACTAATTTGAAAAGGTACTTTGATTATTTTTATCTTAGATGAAATTCTTAAAAAGCTTTATATCGATGGCTTATTGCGAATAGGGCGTAACATCAAATTTTCAAAATTTGTGTTCTTCGATTAAAACGACAGATAGAGTTGGTTTACATAGTATAATTTGAGACAAACATTAGTTTTTTTTTAAAAACGTCATCATTCATCATGATTTAAATCGTATTTTACGTTAAATATAAAATTTTGTAACTCTAGTTTAAAATTTTCAAAATGCGACTTACGCCCTATTCGCAATAAGCCATCGATATACAAAAAAAATAGTTCCAAACTTTAAACTTTGTTAGGCTTTTCTAAGCATTTAAAAATCAATTAAAAAAGTTTGCAAATTATTAAACTTGGAAGATATAATTATGTGACCCCAAGGTGCATAAACATCAATGTAAAGGGAAACATATTAACAAGAAGCTCTTTTTTATTGAAATTATTCGTCCCTGGTAAAGCTTGTAAATATAAGTACAAAAGTTTTTAATTTAGAAGAAAATCCAAAAACTGATTTTTATATAGAAAGCTATGATTATTTGGAAATTTGTCAGAACGACAAAAGCTTACCAAAAAGTATGAAATAATACCTATAATGTATTCACCATTAATCTCTAAAGAAATCTAAGTTTGTGTGTAAACCGTGGTCCTAATATGCTAATATCCTATTTCTTTTCGCACGAAAAAAATATTCTTGTGCTTGTGCATTTATTTTCTTTACATCCTTTATAACAATTCATCGGAAGATTTTCAACTGTAAGGGAGAATTTATCTGTATAGGGTTTGCCTGCACCCTATTATTTCGTTTGTTTACTTTCGTTTCTTTTTATGGCCATCCTATGGTATTTTATTACGATTTCAAAACGAGGAATATGCAAAAACAAATTGTACATACATACATAAAAAACTTGTTATTCATTATTTTTTATAATCAAAACCACCGTTAATTTTCATTACAAACAAAATATATCGAACAATTTTATTTACAGCTTCAAATAATTTTGTTTTGAACACCCATACACACAGCTAAATTAAATTTGTATTTATCGATATTTTTTTGTTTGACGAAATTAAAATTCACTAGAACTTGGACTACACGTCGCTAAGTATATATACAAATTTATTTAACCATATTTCACCGGTTGACTGTACGTAAAAACTAGAACTAACACAAAGCAAGTAAGATAAGGTGGACACAATTTCAGACAGGGACTTTGATCAGTTTGGAGAAATACAATGCAAAAAGAGTCGTTAGCGGTGATTCCGCACATCCACAGCCGTTGGTGGCCACAGCTGTGTTTCAGCTGTGGGCCACCGTTGTTGGCTGTGGATGTGCGGAATCATCGCTAGCGGCTCTATTTAGCATTTATGGCTAAATTTGACCAAGTCCTTTGGGATTGCTTGAATACGTTTATTGCACCGTGTTGGAACTAGAAATCCGGTTTTTTGTTGAAATCGTATATAATCGTTTTGTTAATTTCGGATATTTTCGGAAAAATTGAATCAATACTTTCTTATTATTATATTTTATATTTTTTTATATTTGTATTTCATATTTTATGTTTTATATTATATTTTTATATTTTGATTTTATTATTTATAATTAATATTTTATTTTTTTTATATTTTTATATATATATATATGATATATATTTTATTTATCCATCTATTTATTTATTTATGTATTTATGGATTTATCTATTTATTTATTTATCTATATATTTATCTCTTTATTTATCTATATATTTATTAATCTATTTTTCTGTTTATTTATTTATCTATTTCTCTATTTATTTCTCTTTTTATTTATCTATCTATTTCTCTTTTTATTTATTTATCTATTTTTATTTTTCTATCTATTTATTTATTTCTCTATTTCATTTTTATTTATCTATCTATTTTTCTTTTTATTTTTCTATTTATTTATTTATCTATTTTTCTATTTATTTATCTATTTCTCTATTTTTCTATTTATCTTTTTCTATTTATTTACCTATTTTTCTATTTATTTCTCTTTTTATTTATCTATTTCTCTTTTTATTTTTATATTTATCTTTTTATTTATCTATTTCTCTTTTTATTTATCTATCTATTTATTTATTTCTCTATTTCTCTATTTTTCTATTTGTCTTTTTATTTATCTATTTTTCTATTTATTTATCTATTTCTCTATTTATTTTTCTATTTATCTATTTTTCTTTTTATCTATTTCTCTTTTTATTTTTCTATTTATTTATTTATCTATTTTTCTATTTATTTATCTTTTTATCTATTTCTCTTTTTATTTATCTATTTTTCTATTTATTTATCTTTTTATTTATCTATTTCTCTTTTTATTTATCTATTTTTCTTTTTCTCTTTTTATTTATCTATTTTTCTATTTATTTATCTATTTTTCTATTTATTTATTTATCTATTTCTTTCGTTATTTATCTATTTCTCTTTTTATTTTTCTATTTATCTATTTTTCTATTTATTTATCTTTTTATTTATCTATTTTTCTATTTATTTATCTTTTTATTTATCTATATATTTATCTCTTTATTTATCTATATATTTATTAATCTATTTTTCTGTTTATTTATTTATCTATTTCTCTTTTTATTTATCTATCTATTTCTCTTTTTATTTTTCTATTTATCTATTTTTATTTTTATTTTTCTATCTATTTATTTATCTATTTTTCTATTTATTTATCTATTTCTCTTTTTATTTATCTATCTATTTATTTATTTCTCTATTTCTCTTTTTATTTATCTATCTATTTATTTATTTCTCTATCTATTTTTCTTTTTATTTTTCTATTTATTTATTTATCTATTTTTCTATTTATTTATCTATTTTTCTATTTCTCTATTTATTTATCTATTTTTCTATTTATCTTTTTCTCTTTTTATTTATCTATTTTTCTATTTATTTATCTATTTCTCTTTTTATTTATCTATTTCTCTTTTTATTTTTATATTTATCTTTTTATTTATCTATCTATTTTTCTATTTATTTATTTCTCTATTTCTCTATTTTTCTATTTATCTTTTTATTTATCTATATTTCTATTTATTTATCTTTTTATTTATCTATTTCTCTATTTATTTATCTATTTCTCTTTTTATTTATCTATCTATTTCTCTTTTTATTTTTCTATTTATCTTTTTATTTATCTATTTTTCTATTTATCTTTTTATCTAATTCTCTTTTTATTTATCTATTTTTCCATTTATTTATTTATATATTTCTCTTTTTATTTATCTATTTTTCTATTTCTCTATTTATTTATCTATTTTTCTATTTATTTATTTATCTATTTTTTTCTTTATTTATCTATTTCTCTTTTTATTTATCTATTTTTCCATTTATTTATTTATATATTTCTCTTTTTATTTATCTATTTATTTATTTATCTATTTTTCTATTTATTTATCTTTTTATTTTTCTATTTGTCTATTTCTCTTTTTATTGATCTATATTTCTATTTATTTATTTATCTATTTATCTATCTATTTTTCTATTTATTTATCTATTTTTCCATTTATTTATCTTTTTCTCTTTTTATTTATCTTTTTCTCTTTTTATTTATCTATTTTTCTATTTATTTATCTATTTTTCTATTTATTTATCTATTTTTCTATTTATTTATATATTTCTCTTTTTATTTATCTATTTCTCTTTTTATTTATCTATTTATTTTTCTATTTATCTATTTCTCTTTTTATTGATCTATATTTCTATTTATTTATCTATCTATTTTTCTATTTATTTATTTATCTATTTCTCTTTTTATTTATCTATTTTTCTATTTATTTCCCTTTTTATTTATCTATTTTTCCATTTATTTTTCTATTTATTTCCCTTTTTATTTATCTATTTTTCCATTTATTTATTTATATATTTCTATTTTTCTATTTATCTTTTTCTCTTTTTATTTTTCTATTTATTTATCTATTTTTCTATTTATTTATATATTTCTCTTTTTATTTATCTATTTATTTTTCTATTTATTTATTTTTCTATTTATTTATTTATCTATTTTTCTATTTATTTATCTTTTTATTTTTCTATTTATCTATTTCTCTTTTTATTGATCTATATTTCTATTTATTTATCTATCTATTTATCTATCTATTTTTCTATTTATTTATTTATCTTTTTATTTATCTATTTCTCTTTTTATTTATCTATTTTTCCATTTATTTATTTATATATTTCTCTTTTTATTTATCTATTTTTCTTTTTCTCTATCTATTTTTCTATTTCTCTATTTATTTATCTATTTTTCTATTTATTTATTTATCTATTTCTTTCTTTATTTATCTATTTCTCTTTTTATTTATCTATTTTTCCATTTATTTATTTATATATTTCTCTTTTTATTTATCTATTTATTTATTTATCTATTTTTCTATTTATTTATCTTTTTATTTTTCTATTTGTCTATTTCTCTTTTTATTGATCTATATTTCTATTTATTTATTTATCTATTTATCTATCTATTTTTCTATTTATTTATCTATTTCTCTTTTTATTTATCTATTTTTCTATTTCTCTTTTTATTTTTCTATTTATTTATATATTTATCTATTTCTCTTTTTATTTATCTATTTTTCCATTTATTTATTTATATATTTCTCTTTTTATTTATCTATTTTTCTTTTTCTCTATCTATTTTTCTATTTCTCTATTTATTTATCTATTTTTCTATTTATTTATTTATCTATTTCTTTCTTTATTTATCTATTTCTCTTTTTATTTATCTATTTTTCCATTTATTTATTTATATATTTCTCTTTTTATTTATTTATCTATTTTTCTATTTATTTATCTTTTTATTTTTCTATTTGTCTATTTCTCTTTTTATTGATCTATATTTCTATTTATTTATTTATCTATTTATCTATCTATTTTTCTATTTATTTATCTATTTCTCTTTTTATTTATCTATTTTTCTATTTCTCTTTTTATTTTTCTATTTATTTATATATTTATCTATTTCTCTTTTTATTTATCTATTTTTCCATTTATTTATCTATTTTTCTATTTATCTTTTTCTCTTTTTATTTATCTATTTTTCTATTTATTTATCTATTTTTCTATTTATTTATATATTTCTCTTTTTATTTATCTATTTCTCTTTTTATTTATCTATTTATTTTTCTATTTATTTATCTTTTTATTTTTCTATTTATCTATTTCTCTTTTTATTGATCTATATTTCTATTTATTTATCTATCTATTTATCTATCTATTTTTCTATTTATTTATTTATTTTTTCTATTTATTTATCTTTTTATTTTTCTATTTATCTATTTCTCTTTTTATTGATCTATATTTCTATTTATTTATCTATCTATTTTTCTATTTATTTATTTATCTATTTCTCTTTTTATTTATCTATTTTTCTATTTATTTCCCTTTTTATTTATCTATTTTTCCATTTATTTATTTATATATTTCTCTTTTTATTTATCTATTTTTCTATTTATCTTTTTCTCTTTTTATTTTTCTATTTATTTATCTATTTCTCTTTTTATTTTTCTATTTATTTATATATTTCTCTATTTATTTATCTATTTCTCTTTTTATTTCTCTATCTATTTTTCTATTTATTTCTCTTTTTATTTATCTATTTTTCTATTTATTTATCTATTTTTATATTTATTTATATATTTATCTACTTGTTTATCTTTTTATTTATCAATTTATTTATCTGTTTATCTATACGTAAACGTATGTTTTGTTAGCTTAATGTTTTGTTTCTTCTTTTTTTTGAGTTAATTTCTTTTCAGATCCGAGGTGTCACGTATGGTGAGCTTCCTGTATGTCTTCGCTATTGATAAGGAATAACTACGCGACTATTTTCAAGATCAACGACGAATTAATTCTAATAAAATACATGATTGTTTACACAGGGTGACTTTTAATTAAATAAGTACAATAATGGGTGATTGTTAAGTAAGTCTTGATCAGTACGACTAATTGAGGTATTGGAGAAACACCTTATTAACTAACTAATTTGTGATAAGTAAACGCTTATTTGAGTAATTTGTGAGTAACAGTTTTTAAGTTATACGTGAACTTCAAAGTAACAAATTTTTTTATAGTAGAACCTTGATTATCTCTATAATTGTTACAGATAGGATTATAATTATGATAAAATAAAATAATTTAAAAACATTTTATTTAGGTAAAAAAATTGTGTTTTTCTTAAAACTGTGTGGGAAGCCTTCCAGAGAGAAACTCAAAACCAGGATTGAAAAGAGAAGTATTCGATGCATGTCGGTAAAGTTTTCAATTAAATAAGAAATAATTCGATAAGATTAAAATCATCATTAAAATAACCCTTATTTACTATTCAGGTAATTAGGTGTTGTCTTTCTAGTTAGAATCTAATTAAATATAGGCATTATTTAAGTTGGGATGTCTCCAAAGCATAATTCTAGTAGTGATGTATATCATGTATGTCAGTAGCGCGGTTGTTAAGTATGTGGTTTATGTCGTGGTGGTCCTGAGTTTGATCCTCTTGAGCATCATTTTTTTAAATAAAGATTTGATTTTTCTTAACTCCTTTAACTCTACTTGAAATGTTAGCAAAATTAGTTATTCCCTTTATGGCACAGAATATGTTCATAATAATAATAATAATTTTTTTTTAAAGTATTTTGCGCACTATAATCGAATAAAGTAAGTAAAGTAACTGTAACATGTGGGCGCAGTTGTTAGCGTAATGGACTAGAGAGTAGAAGATAGCAAGTTCGAATGTAGATCATATGCTTTTATTTTTTACTCATAAATATTTGAGAAATTAAAAAATTAATATTCTGTTTCGTCAGTAGTGGTTCATATTATAATAATTAGAATATTTTTAAAGTATTTTGCATATAATGGTCGAATAAAACAAATGAAGTTACTATAGATTCTTATGTATAGGACAGTCTAGTGGTTAGCGCAATCGACTTGAGAGTAAAAGGTAACAAGTTCGAATCCGAGTTAAAACCAATTATTTTTTAACCATAATACATAATAAATGTTGGAGAAATTACAAAAATCAATGTTCTGTATTTCGGCAAAGACCAAAGAGTGTAAAAGTAAAAATTATATCGCGAGTAAAAAAAAATTCTGCAGCATTGTTTGCATCAAACATCATAATTTACCATTTTTGAAAATCGACTTCAATGCTGGCCTAGATTGTTAATATTTTACTGAAAGTTCTTTTTCGTCAAAGTACGATTGTACGCAGCAAAACGAAAAATTGATTACTATATTATATAGACGAATGGTCGGGTGGTAAAATGATGGATTGATGTCCAAAAGGTCCCGAGTTCGATTCTACAAACTTCCAGTGTTTTTTTAATCTGATTTTTTTTGTAGCGGATCCCGCGGATCCGTGATTTTCGCGGATTATTGCCAATTCATATATTTTCCATCTAAAAACAAACGTTGACTTTGCTTGGAATCGAACTCGGTACTTCGATTCTGTAGTCCATCACCTTACTGCATCGGCTATCACATCATATACTAGGTAACATTGGTTTCTTTGTGTTGTGCAATCGTCAAAACAAATTTGTCTATAATATGGATATAGTGACATCTCTGTTAGGGCATACGTACTATATTTAGTACAGAATATTTCTGAGCTAAAAGTGCTAGCAATTTTCGTTTACCTTAAAAGAGGGCGTTAGTTGTATTTTTATGCAAAATGTCTGAGGTTCGATTTTAAAGACTAGTAGCGACTATTTTTTTAATTACTTAACAATTATTATTCCGCAAAAATTATTTTTTTTTCTCGATATTTATGATTTTTATCCCACGTTTTTTTACCGTTAATCGTATTGTAATAATTTGTGTCATATAAATATCAAAAATTATATTTTTACTTAATTTTTCACAGTGCACATACAGAGGATCGAACTCGGTACCTTCCACTCTACAGCATTGCATGCTACTATTTCTGCCATCACATGTTATGTTATGGGCAATGAATTTCTACGTTTTATGGAATCGAAATATAAAAAAATGACAACAATATTTGTACTTACCCATATCGCTAATTCTCAAATAATAAAAACACAGTTAGAGCATGCTAATGAGCTTAGGGTTGTTATAGTGGTAACTGGTAATATCTCAAGAATTCTGATGTTGTTTTCCTCGAATTCAAAATGGTGGACTGTAATTTTGTTTTATTGTAAGAAATTTACTTTATTTAGGAAACTGAATTTTTATTTTTATTTTTAATTTTAACTTTTACAATTCATCTGAAAAAAAGTAATATTAGCGGGAGAATGGTACTTACTGGGAAAATTAAGTCTCTCAATCACACGCATTCCAAATAACGAGATCAAATTGGTGTATTGATAGAAACAGCAAGTCAATTAATTTATACAATTGAAAATAATTTAAATAAGGGGGAACCAAGAGAAAAAACAAATGAGTCAAACTTATTTTTGGTCCAAACATACTCTGGCCATTGATTAATTTAATGAGTCAATCTAAGGGGACTGATTTTCCCAATTTATGTTCTGTAGATATCGTGTTGAGTTTACACTGTGACCGTCTGAACAATGATATCATCGCTTCGAAAATTCTATAATTATATTTTGAGGCAGTGGCCAGCGTAAGAGTTGGGCTCATCTGTGGGTACGTCAGGTAATTTGTCGGGAATTTAGAAAATACGTAAAATGGTGATACCTAAGAGACTAGAACGAGCTATCCGGTTGGGAGGGAAGTATCGTCGCACGTGTAAAGTATTCACAAGATTTCTAGTGAACGGATGGCAGCCATCGGGAACTGCGCTGGATATTTGGTGTAATGTGAAAAGCATGTTGTGAAACGGGTGACGGATGAACTTACCACATACCCTGATCATCAATATTTGGAGACAATGAACGAAGTTTGCGGTCTCTTGGTGATTCGAATTATGTCTTCTTGAAGATTCTTCTTTTGAGATCCTGCCGAAAATAAAAAATATTGTTAAATAAAAGCGATAATTCGAATGACGGAATAGAACAATGACGCCTTCTCGAATAAATTTGTTCTTGAGTTATTTTCTGATATTTGTGTATCAATGGTGTGATTGCATTAATCTTCATGGAGCAGTGAATTGTGCGGTTGACCCCCACTTTACCATGAGAAACTAGATGAACATTGCGGCGTCGGGTGGTTTTGAGTCAAACAATTCGAGCAAAAATTAAAGACTGACGCCTCCTTGGTTGGTATATCGAACTTATTCAAAATTAAATGAATTAACCAGAGATCATCCTTCTCGTTTTGAGATCCGTTTTATTTCACAAATTACTCTATCAGACACATCTGCGATTTTACGAAGCTCAATAACGCATTGGTTTTTGCTCATCCAGCTGGCCGGCCTTGACAGGTTTCATATACGCAGATTTAGGTTAATTACATTATAAGCGATCCAAATAACATTTTTTGGAATATGCTTTCCGAGCAATTAGCATCCCATACAAAACGATTTTGGATGTGATTTTCCACACAATTCGCTGATTGGCATAAGTTGGGTCAATATGCGATGCTAATAGCATCGGACAGGTAAGCTGTTTTTTAAAATAATCACGATTCTCTGAGATAATATTCCGCGGCGAGTTTTCCGCTTGATTCGATTAAGGTAAGACAAATTAAATCACGCCCAAAAAGTTATACGGTTCTCTTTACTAAAAGGAGCGTTAAATTGAAAACCACAAAATAGAAAAACGAAATTTATAAAAAGGTAGCTCAATTTAAAAATCATAATATTTGGTTAGATGGCTATTTCCCGAATTGTTAGCGATTATAAGGCCTTTAATATAATAAATTGAGCAACTCTTACTTTAGGATTTGTTATTTTTAGAAGGCAAAATTTAAAAGTTATAATTTTGTTGCTCAATATTTTCATTGTTTCTTTATTTAGGAACTTTTAAGTTAAACCCGTTTTCTTTGGCAGGCTTTGAACAAAATCAACAATATATCCCCCAGTCTAGTTAAAGTTCCGGTCGGTTATTTTAAGAATTTAATATTGAGCTACAAAATATTAGTATCAAAAGAATGAAGACACCCTCTAACACATTTTAGAACCGCTCCACAAACATACATTTGTAGTGTTCCATTGGAAACAATTTGCTACTTGCAAGTACTTGTGAGTAGATGTCCAATGGAACGCAAATTTTCGTGATAGTAGTAAAACATAACCTCAATTTAAATAAAATTGGTAGATTTTGATAAAAAACACGTTGTTCCATTAATAATAATTAATAATAATAAGTAATAAAACATTAAACAACAAAATAATTAAAATATTTTTGCTATTTAAAAATTGCCGTGACGTATCACAAACATAAACAAAAATTTTTTTTTTAACCCTAATCCAACCAGCATATTTTTGTTTTCAGTAAATTCAAATTTTAATCAAATAACTTAATAAATTTTTGCAAAGAATGCCAAGTACGTTGTATGCAAATGATTCAAAATAAAATACATACAAGTTTATAACTAAATTAACATTATTTTGAAAATCAATGCATTTATCAAATGAGCCAATAGGCACACCTTGGTTGATTAGGGTTAAAAGAAATGACATTCCCCGCAAGCAAAATGGGTATAGAGTCATCTATTAGAATTTTGTAAACTAAAATCCATCTGCCGTAAATTTTGTGCGTAACTACTTCTCAACTACACCATCGTTTGAGCATGAGTAGTTGCGAGTAGATACAAGTACTTGTGAGTAGTTTACTCAGGCCAATGGAACACAGCAATTGTATATAGTCATGTAAATCCAATCGAAAATTGGTTATGTTACAATTCTAGAATATTTTGAAGATTCTAATCTTGACCCTTATTCCACATAACAACTGTATACACACACACACACATACGAACCGTACAAAATACATATTCGTTTTATATTTCATTTTCATTCCACTCATAATTTTTAATTTAAAAATAAAAAATAAAAAATTGTCTGGATCATCTTTATTTTTGCTAGACCTAACCTATAATTAGTGCACCAAAAATAAAAAATAAAAATAAACTGAAATGAAATAAAGTTCTTGGATATTATGTGATGTAGTTACGTTCGTATATATGTATCTGTATGTAAGATAAAGTTCTTTATTTTTATTTTTTCTAATAAATTTTCATCTTCACAATATTGTTTTTGTTGTTGTTGGGATTTAAAACAAAAGATGTTTCGTATTTTAAAAGATCGCTCATCGTACATACGTACGTCCGTAAGAAGAATTAGTACGCTAAAAATGTTTATTTCACTTCATAAGGAGTTCAACCAAAAAAATGCATTATGGTATGGTGAAACCGGATTAGGGTCCACTGAATTCACTATCACTTTTTATAGCGTTACAAACGTATTTAATTGGCGAGATATGACAATTGTGATAAGCCGGGTGCGGAGAATAGCATACATCGACTTGAATACCATTGAACAAAATGAAAATGGAAATGAATTCCACATTAATTGCTACCTTTGTGAAAGGTTCATTAATATAAAAAAACCGCGAATTTTTTATTTTTATTTATTTATGTTTTTGTTGTGCAATTGTTTTTGTAAAAATAATAAATTTACTTTACCATATCTCTGTGTATATACATATATTTTTATGTGTAATCTATAATTAAGTATATCCAAAACATAACAACAACAATAACATAAAGTCCAAACTTGTATGTATCAACAAAAAACATAGATGATTCTTTGCTCCCAGCATAAAATATGTTGAAATATTATATTCAACATATTATATGCATATACATAAATACATATGAAATGTATAAATTCTAATTGTCATTCTGTTATCTAGTCTGGATTTCAAATTTCAGAAATAAAATATAATTTATGGAACTGTTTGATTCACGCGCCAAACATATGCTCGCATATAATATAAACACAACATAAAACATAACCCAGACATTACAGGATTTATTATTACAAACAAAAACTACAATCTGATTCATCATTCCAGATGGAATTCGATTTAAATCAATTAGTGTGGTGTACCTTATTCGTGTGCACATACAAGATATTTTCATAAAACCAACATTTATGTGTGCTATATATATACATAAACGATAACTTAATTCGACGATTTTTTTTTTTTTTTTTTTTGCTCTCTCCACCGATTTTAATGATTATCATTATCATTATCGGATAATGATCCGCCGCGTTGATCATTCCAACCTGATCATTAAAAGAACAAACCGAAGCAAAAAAAAAAACTAAAAATGGCAAAGTGACTAATGTGAATGAATGCTACGCGCATTTTGTGTGCAACAAAAAAAAATTACCGCATAGACACTAAAGCTTTTGATGTGTTTGTGTGTGGTCTTTAGCCCTTATTGAATATCATGTGGGTAATTATATGAATACGTTAATTATCGGGCGAAGTCTAGATGAATCACATTAAGTGTAATATTGAGCAACTAATGACAATAATTTCTAATGGAACGAAAAGCTAGGAATTTTTAAATAAATATTATTAACTCTAATGTTCAATCGATGGGTATGAACCATAATAAAAGCTTCGGTCGAGTTTAGTCAAAGTATTCTAGCTTTTTTTGATTTTTTCCTAATTTTTAAAAGTAAATTTTACAGTTGAAGACAGATAACAACAGATTACATTAAACTAGATAACTTCAGGTAACTCTGCAATTTTCCTAGAGCTTTCTACCCTAACAACGTGGTTTCCAGCATTTTAAGAGATTACAGAACTCTTGGCAGAAATTTAAGATGAGCTTTATTTATAAGTCGTTCTTTTAATTTAAAACAAATTTGTTATTTGTATTAGTAATTTGTTTATCGAAAGCTTTCACTGAGTTGTTCTATTTCAACTTATAAAAATCATATTTGCGAGAGCTTTTTATTGGCACTTTGAATATAATGACCATATTATCTTCAGATTAGTGTTTTAGCTTCAACAAATTTAAAAGAAATAATATTTATATGCTCCAAAGTTTATATATTCAATAGCTTCCGACATTAAAAGCTTGAATTTTATTATTTACTTATCCGGAAACATCCGGATATCGAATTAATATTAATACTAACTTTAGATTACTTAAATTACTATCTTAAATAAATAAAGCTTTACCAAAAAGCACTTAACAAATATGTGTAATAGTATACCGTCTCTTAGGGCTTGCAATCCCGGGATCCCGATATTTTTCAATCCCGAAATCCCGGGATTGTCAGTTCTAATCCTGGGATTCTCGCTCGTATGTACAATGTACATTTTTTCTATAATTTGAAAATTTTGTGAAATTCTAAGTATTTATTACTTTACTTTCTAGCTCTGACTTTCGAGTCAGTAGGACGTTTTTTATAATTTTTCTTCAAAACTCTACGAGTAAATATTGTTGATAATTAAAAATATGTATGCGAATTATACCGATATTCAACAGACATGTGATGCCATGATAAATAAATAAATAAATAATTTGCCGATCGATTTTATCGATGGATTTGTGCACATGTATTGGTAAAGGTATACAGTGTGTACCAAAAATATGAAAACAAATTTTGCATGAATTAAAATGGTATTGTTTTAATTTTAATTTGATTAATTAACCTGCATACTTTAAGACCGAACAAAACGAAAGCAAAATCAAAAATTTAAAAAACGACAACATATTTTGCGTAGCACTAAAATAAGATCAGATATAATTAATTAAATTAAAGAAAAAAGGAAAACAGAATTCGGAATACGAGAGAGGTTTTCCTTGTCTTTCGACGAATGGATGTCACTTCGAAACCGACGCTATATGTACATAAACGTTCATGGAAAAAATTCTCAGTTCTGGAGTTTAGGTTTAGTGCAAATAACAAGTTCAATGAGTCCGTAAGTAATCCCCTGAGTATTGAAGACGAACTCAATCGTGTTATTAAAGAAAGACACCAATTCAGCCAGTCAGTCATGAGACGTTGTTGTCAAAAATACAAAAAGAAATGGCACTATTTGTAAATGGGGGTGGGGGGTTTAAATTTTAATGTAAAACCGACAAGTGTCGAGTCTGAGTGGGCATTTTCTTCCGCTGGACTATATGAAGCTTTGGACGCGTTGTGCTTCCTGAAATCATATTTCAAAACAAAATAAAAATAATCTATTTTATTATGTTGTTCCAATCATGTAATATCCACCCTTGATTCGGCGATGTAGGAAGCAATCAGTTTATCAAGAAATTGTAAAAGTTGTGCTTTTTAAAATTTTGCCAATAGCGTAATAAATGTAGATTTTTTATAAAAAGCTAAAAAAATATCTTAAGCTTCACATAAAGTTGAGTTAGTTTAAAGCATAGAAGTCCAATTTAGAGAACTATTTATCCAAGGCGTATTGCTAAAGTCATTTTTCATGAAATAATTTAGCAAAAGCTTTTGTATGAACAAAACTATTTAGATAAAAACATAATTTTTTAAGTCAAAAATTGAGCTATAGTGAGCTTTCAAAATCTTCGGAAGAAATTAAAAATTAATTAGGAAAAATTGTCAAATTCAATTTGGGGTCAGTTGTCAAATTGTTCAGGCGAGCTTTTATATTTTAATACCAAAAGCTTTCAAAATATTTTTTACATATTTATGAGCTTTTTAAACAATATCTGCTTACTTAATTTCATATTTAGCATTTTTAGATTCTTAGTTCTAAAAATGGAACTAGCAAGCGTTTAGTGAAGCAATCTTTATATTTTATTTTGTGCATAAAAATAATCAAAGCTTTCTATATTTAAAGCTTTCTATTGATCATTATACAATTTAAACATTAATTATAACATTTTGCGAAATGTGACCAGGCAAAAATAATTTAATAAGAAAACAACCATTACTGAATATGACACTCGCAAGCTTTTTATTGTAGCTTTCTTTTTTCTGTCTGAATTTGAAAAATCCGATGTTAATTCGTTATAAGCAATATGTACTCTCTTGATATTTAATAATGTTAACCTTAAGTAGCATATATTACCTATTTTAACAGTACACAAAGCTTTTATTGCATTTTTGGGCAGTGAATGCCTTTTCCCTAATCTTTTGGTTTGACCAATGTTTATGTTTTAAAGTTTTGGATCGTGCTTACAAATTAAAAAAAAAATATTTTTCCGTAAATTCTAAAGTTTTAACACAGCCAGATACTTTTAAACTTTTTGACGAAACTTTCAGTTTAAACGTATCCGACGTTACATGACATTAAAAAAATGGTGTTAATTTAGTATTTATTAGAAACTTTCTTAATACTTAAAGCTTTATTCATAAATCATTTTTAACATGGAATTTTTACAGATCGAAAATTTTGTATGTAGACAGCTGTCAACGATTTTTCTTTAAATCGAAAGCATATCTTGATTTTCCTTGTTGAAATATCGCGGTTCCTGGATATATTAAAGTCATCAAAATTGTTTGATTAACGTGATAAATTTCGGAATTTTGTTTAGTCAAAAAGTCAGGTTAAGAAGTAAAAGAATATTTTAACTTTTCTACGGATGTTTAATTTGTAAATCTTTCACAGAGCTTTCACAGCTTTTTTTAGTTATCAGTTTTCGACTTTGGAGATTTGAAAACTTTTGATTACTATTAAACTTGTATCAAGCTTTTTTTTTTAGACATTAATGGTGAATACTGTTGATAAGCTTTTGTCGTTCTGACAAATTTTCAAGTATACATTTCTATAATAAAATAAAAGCTTTTGTATTTATATTTACAAGGTTTACCAGGGACAAATAGTTTTAAAGCAAAAAAGCTTTTATTGATAAGTCTCGCTTTACATTGATGTTTATGGACCTTGGGTTCTTTTTGCCGTTCGTGATACCCTAAGAAACAAAGATAAGATACCTTAAGCTCATAAAAGCAGTTTAAATAAATATATTTAAATCTTTCCAAGCTTATTAATTTGCAAACTTTTTTAATTGATTTTTTAAATGCTTGGAAAAGCCTAACAAAATTTAAAGCTTGTAACTATTTTCTTTGTATATAAAGCTTTTTAAGAATTGCATATACATAAGCTCAAAAATAATCAAAGTGACATTTCAAATTATGAATTTAACAGTTTTTAGAACTTTTCAGAATCTTCAAAATAATTAGCTAATTAAAAATTAATTTAGCTGTAATAAAAATTATTTTGCTGTGGTAATGCTTGCAATGCATGCCATGCCGCCTCTGCATAAAACGCTTATTTGGAATTTGTATATAAAGCTAGTCCCATAATTTAAATTAAAACCCATATTAAATTTGGAGCTCACCTTCGTAACCTTTTGTGTTCAAAATTTCACTAAAGCAAGTCTCCTAAAGGAGGCAATAAATTTTATTTGGCAAATCTTTCAAATGATTGATTTTGTTGAAGCTAATTGATAAGGATTACGAGACGAAAGCTCACTCTTGCTCACGCCTATTGGTTATTCAAAAGGTTACGACATCTAATAACGTAAAGCTAGCTACCTCATTAAATCTTAAGAAAGAAGCTGTGTGTAACTTCATAATTTTAAAATGCTGGTAATATGTCATTAGAATATTATTCAGATTGTACCATTTTATTAAGGAGGTTTAATGAAATGCCTTCTTAGAATTAAAATTTGAAAATTTTTTTTGATAGTAATTAATAAAAAATCATTATTAAAAACAACAAAAAAGTAATGCCTAAAAACCCAAAAACTCTTAATCCCACCATTAAAATTATTTCAAAATGCTGTTAAAATCTATTTTGCACGCTACATCCAAAAGGCAAATTTGTTTCGCCAATAAAACAAAAAACCGGATCCTACAGTCCTAGTTGGTGCAATAAACGTGTTTACTAATTCCAAAGAACTTGGTCAAATTTAGCATAAATGCTAAAACGTGCCGCTGTTGCCACCAAAGGCTGTGGATGTTGCGGAATCACCGCTAACGACTAGTTTTGCATTGTATTTCTCCAAACTGATCACAGTCCCTGTCTGAAATTGTAGTCACCTTTTGTCATCTCGCTTTAGTTAGGATAAGTAGATTTTACGTACGTCAACCGGTGAAATATGGTTTAACAAATTTTGTATATATACTGCGACCAATGTAGTTGTAGTACTAGCGAATATTAATTTATAATACATATTTAATTTAGCTGTGTGTATGGGTGTTCAAAACAAAATTATTTGAAGCTGTAAATAAAATTTTTCAATTTATTTTGTTTGCAATGAAAATTAACGGTGGTTTTGGTTATTAAAAATAATGAATAACAAGTTTTTTATGTACATGTATTGATAATTGTTTTGCATATTCCTCGTTTTGAAATAAAATACCATATAGAAAGCAAGGCTATCCCAAGGAATAATTCCAAGAATAACAAGAGCCATTTTTAAGATCACCCTATAATCTAGTATTCCGATTTTAAAGTAGTATATTCCCGAGATGTGCAATAGTTTTAATTCAGAAACCCATAACCCCTTTTAACTCAGGTTCAACAAGAAGAGTAAGTTCCATCGGTTTTCAAGAAGCTAATCACGAATTAAGTATGGATTTGGGTGGTAATTCAATCGATAACAACAACATTAGTGTATTAGATAAGATATTATGTCATAACATGCATTCTTATCTCAGGGTGGTAGATACTTAACATATAGAAATAATTTAAAATGCTTTAATTGGAAAGCAGAAAGGCTTTTAATTTCAGATTGAGCACCGTAAAGATTCCAATAATAAGACCCGGATGCCTTATCGCGAGTTTATTGAGAGGATAATGTACCTGACGTCGACCATAACAATACTGATCAAATACTTTATAGTTATTTGAATACTCCAGCTTCGCTACAAAATTTAACTAACGTCGAATCAAATTGTCAGGTGAACATGGAACAATTTTAATCTGTCCAAATTACAGTGTACAATACCAAAATACGGATCTACCCGTTAATAGTGAAATCAGATGTACCTCTTACAGCAGCGCATATGGGAATCGAGAAAACGTTAAAACGACTTAAACCATATTTCCTCTGGCACTGAATGTCAAAAGACGTCAGAGATTACGTACAAGAGTGCCAGGTACGTAAAATGTCTAAAGCTGCGAACTAAGCATTGAAACCTAATTATGGGGGATTTTTTGTTGGTGGGAAGATCCTCTAAATTTCTATATATAGACTATTCGGGGCCCTATTCCTATTGGAAACCTGTAAAGCAAGCTTGTTCTATTAAAACCCCTAAGAGAGGCATCAGCCTCACTTTTGTATGAATATCTCGAACAAGAAGTATTCCATTTATTTTCACTACCAGAAACGATATTAACGGACAATGAGAGACAATTTCAATCACATTTATTTATTAGCCTTTTGAAGAAATACAATGCCAATAGTATATTAAAACTCCATATCATTCGTTCGTATATCCATTAAGTTACAGCAAATGGGATTTGCACATTTCGAAAATTACTGCTACCTTAGGAAATGTCACACATTCCTTTACCAAGTACTCTCCACATTTTTTAGGGCTTGTTTCATTTTTTAAGTGAATCTGATCATTGATTAAAAAAGCTACTAGAGTGCGATGAAGATAATGGCGTTGCTATTAACTATGCTATTCTATTAGACTTAAACAAGTCCGGGATGAAGTAGTGGCCCATCTTAAAACGGTATACTTAAGAAATGAAAGGTAATATAATCTAAGAGGAAACCGTCGAGACATAGTCGTCTTCCAGATATCCATCACAGATGGTAAAAATTTGGGAATTTTTCATTTGAAGGATATTAAGGCTTAAATCAACTGTTGCTATCCTGAAACTCGATTTATCGCTTAAAAGAACTGTATATACTTGTATTTTGCCAGGTGGACATCTAGCTGTCACGTTAAGTTTCTGAACAGTCAAATGAAATTAACCAAACAGGAATTAAATTTACCTATAATCAAAATTGTCAAACATCAACAAGTAGTAGAAAAATTCAGAATATTATTCTCTCTTGTAACCTGCTAAAATAAAAATTAATGTAACTTCTTTTCAAATTGGCTTGATTCAAATAAGCTGCCCAATATTCAAGGTCTTAGGTAATAAAGTTTGACAAATTGATGATGAATCTTCAAAATAATTAGCTAATTAAAAATTCGTTTAGCTTTCTTTAAATAATGTGACAGATTTTTTAAACTGTGCTCATCAAGTTGGTCGATTCCAGATATAAAAAAAAACATCAGGAAAGCTTGTGGTTGGTACAAAAATTAGAAAACTGTTTTGAACTCTTTGTCACAAAACAGAGCTTAAGTACAGCAAATATCCCTAGGCAAAGATTTTGGTCGAAAATTACTTCTTTTTTTTCCATTTATACAGAGTATTAAATATTGTACAACGGGTATTGCATTGTTTGAAAATTAAACAAAAAATGTAAGTTGCCTAAAACTGGGGTCGTTATTATAGAAAGTGATCAAGTTTTAATCTAAAATATTTGGCTTTGCGAGTTTATTTTGTATTAAAAAATCTAAACTCGTTAATGCTTGCAATGCTGCCGCCTCTGCATAAAACACTTATTTCTAGAATTCGCAATTTGTATATAAAACCATATTAAATTTGGAGCTCATCTTCGTAATCTTTTGTGTTCAAAATTTCACTAAAAGCTCCATACTCAATTTATTTGGCAAGTTTCCCAAAGGAGGCAAGAAATTGTATTTGGTAAATCTCCCAAATATTTGATTTTGTTGAAGCTAATTAATATTTATTCAAGGATTAAATAGCGAAAGCTCACTCTTGCTCATGCCTATTGCTTATTCAATAGCTTAAAACATCTAACAATATAAAGAAAGTTACGTGATTAAATTTGATGATGCTTCCGAAAGCTCATAAAATGACTTAAATATTTAGAATTCGAAAATTGTGTTGGAATTTTGTCCAAAAATCTAAGTTATAGATGCCAGTTTAAATTTAAACCTATTCTTCGTAATTTTTTGTCTTTAAAATGTCATTAAAAGCTTCATACCAATAATCCATACTAATTTACCAAAATATAAGATTTTGTTGAAGCTTATTTATATATTTAAACAAGGATAACTTGAGCTTTTGGCCTATAGCTTATTCAAAACCTTACAATTTGTGGCAGAGTTTTGACCGACATCTAACAATATAAAGAAAGCTACGTCACTAAATCTTAAGAAAAAAGCTGTGTGCTCAAAATTTGATGATGCATCCGGAAAGTTCATAAAAACACTTAAATATTTAGAATTCGAAAACTGTATGGGAATTTCGTCCAATAATCTAAACTAAAATTAAAATTTTTAACGGTTTAGGGCTCTATACTGTTTTTTTTTTTTTAAACTTAACTTGAGCTTTCGGATTCACTTCGAGTCCATTTTCAAAAGCGTTTTTAAAATTTTTTTCTAATGCAATTTTCCTTGTATAAATAAATCAAAAACAAAACCAAAAAATTGAAAGTTTTTCCGTAGAAACGAAAATTCCTGTGTCTAGACTTGTAAAATTTACGAAAAAAGCTTTTACAAAATATGAATAAAATTTAAAACATTTTACAAAAATAAAATGAACCATTATAAGTATGTATAAGACAAACAACCAAATTTAGATAAATAAATCATAAGAATTACTACTAATATAAGCATAATCTCCAACAATGTTTATTGAGTTATCACTGGATTTTGTCCTAAAATTTTTTTGCTGTTCCAAAATTTTAACTGAAGGGAGTCCAAAAGCTCAAGTTAATTTTTTTTTTTTTAAATAAAAACAGTATAGAGCCCTAAACCGTTAAATAATTTTAATTTTATAAAATTGCGGCTCAATAATATTTAAATGTTAAAATATCTCCTGGTTGAAAAATGGAGAATACACAAATCAATCAAAGTTTTCTCAATTATATAAAATCGGAATTAGGGAAACTGCCTGTCAAAACTATGAAAAAATGATTGGATGAAAATTATAAATTAGCCAAGCAGATCAGTAAACGACATATTACTTACTCAATTTAAAAATTTATAATGGGGGGTTTATAAAACCGTGTGGGATAAGATTTCCTGCGATTTTGTAAACAAAATTGTGGACCACTTCCGAAACGTTATGGAGACATAATAAAAATGTTTCAATGGTTCACAAATTATAAGTGACTAAATCACTATTTAATTAGTCATAAATAATTTTAAATTTAATTGATTTACTAATTATTTTGCATATCACAAATACTTATGCATCAAAAATGTGAATCACAAATACTTTTGCATCAAGTTTAATTGAAGTTATTTTCATTACAGATATGAATTTATTTTTCAAATTTATATCAAATGAAACGTTATTTATAATTCAGTTAAATAAGAGAAAAAAATTCCAAAAAAATAATTTTGATTGGTTTTACATGGCAACAAACATAAACATTACCTTCAATTTTCCTTATCACAATTACTAATGCATCGGATAGTATATCCGATGTTGAAAGTGGAATTTTTGGTTTAAATGATGTAAATAATAAACGTTTCATAAATATAATAACAACTCTTAAAAACGGAGCAAATTGAAAAAAGTTATCACCGTTCGAAAATTGCATTTTAGGCTATGTTAAACAAGCGAAAACCTTTTTAAGAAATAATCCAGGAATTTTAGTTGCACGGTCAGATAAGGGAAACATGACAGTTCTGACATTGAGAAATGACTATTCAATTCAACACCAATCCAAACTAAAATTAATTCAATAGTAAAAACTTTAATTTAATGAATCTGGAAATATTGCTATAAATACAAAAAAGAACCTTACAAATTATAGCTCGGTTATACTTAAATTTTCATTCTTGGCTCCCGTTTTCTTACAAAATTAACACAATCAAAATTCTTACTCAAAAAATTATAAAACTTTCAGATACAAAATTCCATTATAAAAATTTTATTTTATTAAAAAATATTATACCTCAAAATCATTATCCTGAAAAATTAGTATTTGGAAATAAAAAAAATATTTATAGAAATTCTGTAGTTACCTAATGGCCGATAGAAGAAACCAAAATTATTTATCTATCCCATACATAAAAAATCTTTTTGAAAAAACTAAACGTCTGTTTAGAAGTTATAATTTCAAGATTGTGGGAAGACCAGTATCGAATTTGAATACAACTTGTTTTCTAAACTTAAGGATTCAGTTCCTCTGGAACAGTAAAATGTTGGAAAAGTAAACATTTTTTTTGGTAATTCTTATGATTTATTTATCTAAATTTGGTTGTTTCTCTTAATATAATTGATTCATTATATTTTTGTAAAATGTTTTATTCATATTTTGTAAAACCTTTTTTCGTAAAAGTTACCACAAGTTTTTTTGTCACGGTCTTGGAAAATATTTTTCTAGTCTAAACATAGGAATTCTCGTTTCTACTGAAAAACTTTCAATTTGTTGGTTTTGTTTTTGATTTATTTATAATAGGAAAATTGTATTGGAAAAAATTTTTAAAACCGCTTTTGAAAATGGACTCGAAGTGAGTCCGAAAGCTCAAGTTAATTTAAAAAAAAAATAAAAACAGTATAGAGCCCTAAACCGCTAAATTATTTTAATTTTGTAAAATTGTGGCTCAATAATATTTAAATGTTAATCTAAACTAAGATGCCAATTTAAATTCAAAGCTCATCCTAGCAATTTTTTGTGTTTGAAATTTTACTAAAAGCTCCATACTCAATTTATCGTTACATTTAGAACTTTATTTTAATGTGAGATTTTGGGGATTTCTTGAGCTTAGAATTTGTACCTTCTAGCTTACTTGATTGAAACATAAAAAAACGCTCATAAAACACTTAAATATTTAAAACTCGGTAATTGTTTGGGAAGTTTATTCAATAATCTAAATTAAAAACGTCATTTTACACCATACTCGGTACCATTATATTTATAACTCTTTTTGACAAACCTCCCAAATGCCGAAGCTACAATAATTGATATTTATTCTAAGGTTTCTTCACATTCTGATTCGAAAGCTTACAACTTGTAGTATATTTTTGATCGAAATCTAAGACGAATTTTGCCAATAAGAGGAAAGCTCCACTTTTTACTAAGTGATTAAAACTAAAGAAAGAACCTCTGTCTTCAAAATTCGAAAATTGAGCGCTAAGCTCCTCCAATAATCCTAAATTAAAGATGCCAACTAAAATTCAGAGCTCATCTTTGAAATATTTTATATTAGCAATTTATTTTAATGCTCCATACACATTTATTATTAGATTGATTTTAATTCTGGGATTTCTTGAGCTTTCTGCTCAACTAAAAGCCCCTAAAATAATTTCAAATAGAACATTGGATTATAAAAAACTCAAGCTGCTTGTCCCTAATTACTGTAATTGCCTACAACGGTCACAAATGGTCACAAATTAGCAACAACTAAGCACGCGAACTTATTCTGAATTGCTCAATTATCGACTAGCTCGCTTATTATGATCCCACCAATTTTGTCAACTTTTTTACCACTGAAGAATTTTCGTTATTTTAAATAACAAAAATTAAAGACAAACCAGTCCAAGCAACTTACTGAAGCTACATGTATGTACATAATAAAAAATCGCATAATCATTTTATCCGATCGTACAAATTATCAAAAAAAAATTAAAATGCACGATCATATTTTCTTGAGAGATTAAATTTTTAAGATTAAACAAAATAATTCGCCAAACAATACCCAAAAAAAAGCAAAAAAATTAAAAATTACAAAACAAAAGAAATTGCTTAAAGGAAACTGATCATACTCGACGTATAAACAAAAGATCAAGATCAACATTATATTCGATCTTCAATTATTTCCAAAAAATTCACTTAAAGCTAAAATAAAAATTTCACTTGCGCGATCGCAAAATATAAATACATATATACATATGTGACTTGCCAGTCGGCGCGAGATCAATTTGACAGATTAAAAAAAAATATATAAAACCAAAAACGGCGGGAAATTACCTCATTTTGATTAAAAATGATTTTTTTTTTTTTTTTTGGAAGAAGATGAATGATCTTGACGTGATCAAATCATGCAGCAATGTTTATCGTCGTCGCATATACAATAAATCAATCAATCAAAAATATGTGGTCTGACCTAAAAATGTCGGGCACACACGCATGTATATAGTATTTATATATTCAACAGATTTGACAACAATTATTTTGGATGTATCATTACCAAACATAAAAATTGGACAGCAAACATAATCATAAATTAGTCCAAATAAAAATAACAATAAAAAATTTGAAAACAATCTCGTCCGGGAATTATATCCATTCATTCATTCAAAAAAAAAAATTCAATTTGTGTGCTCTCTCACACCATGTGCACCACCACCACCGCCGCCGCCGCCAAAATCTCTGGAATTGTGTTTATACAAAAGCACTCAACACAAAATACGTAATAAACCGCGCGTAAAAATCATACTGTCACCATTTATCATAATAATCATAAAAAAAAATATTGTTGTTGTTGTAATGATAATGATAGTCATAATATCACCATTATCCCGTCATTATTATTATCGTCATCATCATCATAATCAATTCGCGGTTTATTGTTTGACTCCATTGGGAGTTGGATTTTTTGTTCTGTGTGTATATTTTAATGGGGTTTTGTATATTTATTCGCATAATTCAATTGATATACACAGAATTTAGATACGCGCGAGATTTGATTTTACACCCACGCACCTCAACATCACCCGCATATACCAAATACCTGTACATAAACAATTTGTCTCGTCAAAAGTATGACGGGCAGTCGGTAACGTCTTTTGATGATATGAAGCACAAACATTAAAAACCACGACTTAACTATGCACATTATACATAAATGCGCTGGAAAAATAAAGAAAAATATTTTCGTGACCATTGGGTGGATTTTTTATTTTTTTTTTGTATATTTTCGCGGTTTGATTGATATATTATTACATAACATATATATAGGTACACAACGGTATATGGTACATGACAAAATTTTATCGCATCGTCGTGACATTCGATTAAAGCGCGGCGCGCGCGGCGCCTAAAGCTTGATACGGATTTAATTTTTTTTTTTGTTTTCAATTTTTAATTAGCTCTCTATGAATTTGCAGTTCAATCAATACACACATACACACATAAACACTCAAATACCATATTATTAAAATCAATATTTAAATTTTTTTTTTTTTAAAACGACTTCCCAATATTCAAATTAACAATGAATAATTAATTTTTCAAAAAGAAAAACTTTTTAATAAAGTGAAAAACGGTTTTACCTGTCATCATCATCACACACACACAGGTGAATTAATTTTTTGAAATAATAATGATTTTTTTTTTTAAACCAAACGTATAATTAAAAACTGAAATTAAAAAATAATAGTGACTACAACAACAACAACACCAACTAAAAATGGAGAATTATGTAAATTAATAGTCTAAATAAATAAATAAATAGACAAAACGTAATTTAGAAAATTAGAAAAAAAAAGAAAAATGAATTAATTGTTCAAGCTAATTGTTTTGTTTGATGTTCTGGAAATGTATTTTGTGTAGGGTGCGGGGTTAGCTACATACAATGTATTAAACGCATATATAAAGGGACCAATTGGTTATTGGCGTAATGAGTTTGGTTTAAGTTAATTACGCGAATTTATTTCGAGTAGCTCAAAAAAAATCAATCTGTTTCTGCAAAAAAACAACAGAATGAAAGATGACAACTATTGATCATCTTCAAAAATTAGGATTTATGGTTTTTGCTCAATTTGGTAAATAGTAGCCCAGTTTAAAAAAAAAATATCCGAAAATGTTGAGCTATTTCAAGAAAGCCCTCACGAAGTAAAAGAGAAGGTAACCAACACCAAACGGTTATTTCCTGAAGGATCACCACCATGCCATTGTTGTCTGACTTCGACGGATACGGGTAGAGTAGCGCTCAGATTTCAACGTAAAGCTCCTTACTATTTTGAGACTTTAATTGATGTTTGGCGTAGCTTACCGATATACCTTGCCTCTTCTCTGGATTATTACTGTACTATCAATGACTTCAACCAGTTTACGTAATGAATTAACAAAAAAGTAGCTCAATTTTTGAAAAATTTTATTATCAAAAAATTTCTACAATCAAAAAATATTTGTTAGTTAAGTAAAATACCTGACAGTTTTAATTAAATTAAATATTTTTAATTCAACGTTCATATAAATCATTTACTGTATTATACTGTAAGTGGCTCAATATTTTCGAAATGAAAATTTTACTATACAGTGTTAGTGTACATAAGTATGTTTTAGACAAATTGTGTTAAATCTGGAGCATTTCTGGCAAAAAATTGATTCAAAATGATATAAAAATGTATTTTATACAACATGATAAGCCACCGCGCGATAAACATCAAACACCGCGAACAACCGTAACAATAATAATAGTAATTATCGATCAATTACTAATTTGAGAGAATACAGATCATCTCTCTTTTCGTTTGTTTAATCAAAATTGACACGAATTAATAACTTTAATGATTATAATTATAAACAACTTCAATGTTGTACACAACTGTTTAACACAGAAATGCAAACACACAAAAGAAAATTCGTGGTAATCACTATTTTTAGACGCTTAAAGCAATTCAAAAAGCAACAACAAAATATCACAGACATGTAACAGTAAGGTGAATAGTAAAATGGAAAGAAAACTTTTTAATTTTACGAACACTCGGGGTGCGGTGGTATATGTTTTTCATTTCATAGAAACAAAGATTGAGGTCATTCAAAGAAGCTTAGAATGTTTATCGTGAATATCTTAGTTGAATTAAAATTATTATCATGTTATAAATATCCAATTCAGCGCTCGTCATAATACAAACACACACCATATGTTTATGTCAATATAATGTCAGTCAATCAACGATCAGAAACTGTGTGCACATTGCAAGATCAATAATAATGATAGTAATGATAATAGTAATAACAACAAGTACAAACTATAAAATAAAATGTTACAGCCGCAGGCTTTCTTCTTAATTCTTATCCTGATTTTTTCTTTTAGCATTCTTCGGTGTAACAAAAAGTTAACATGTTGGAGATCAGTGATCGCCTCTAATTTTTTCGGCTGCAGAAATCTTGATTCTCATATTCTTGAAAATTGTGCAATATTTTAAAAATTCCTTCTCAATCTCATTAAATTTTTCCAATTCTTTTAATTTTTTCCCTAATCCCTAAAATTTTTCAAATTTCTCAAAAATAATAAAAGAATAGACGAATTTGAGGGATTTTTGACAAATTTCATATATTCGAAAAATTTAGAGAATTTGAAAAATATTAGAGCTTTTTGATTTTTCGAATTCATAAAATTCGCAAACGTTACAAATTCTCTAAATTCCTAAGACAATTTAAATTCCTGACATATTTTAAAATGATCAAAGTAAAATTTTTACAATTCCTAAATTTTATCGAAATTCTAAAATTTGTCGGATTCTTAAAATTCAAAATGTCTTAAAACTTTTTAAATATTTCTTGTAGTTAAAATTCCCTAAATTCACAAGTTCCACTTATTGTTCAAATTACTTTAACTTCTCGTTCATAAAACTTGAAATTCTTTTCATTCCAAATTGTTTCAATTACTATTTATACACAATACTAAGAACTTTTTAAATTCGTAAACTCCCTTAAATTATAAACATATCAAGACGCTCAAATTTCACAAATTTTTTAAAATTTCTGATATCCCTAAAAATATTTCAAACTCTGCCATATCGTTTAGGCTAATAAAAGTTTTCATCAAATTCCATCAAATCTTATATTTGCTAAAATTATGAAAATTCGTTGAATTCTTTAACTTATCATAAAGTATAATTCCAACTTAACAAGTAAGTAAAATAAAGCTTGCAAACCTTTCATTAAATTCTTCAACATTTTTCAAAGTTGTTGAAATTTTTCCAATTTCTATCAAAATTATCAGATTCGTGAGGTTTGCAAAATTTTTATCAAAACACTAAGCTCCTTAAAATTTTAAAATTCTCAAACTCTACATATTTGTCAAGTTTTTAAAATTCATATTTGTCAAGCTTTTAAAATATTTTTCCAAGCAATTCAAATTAAATTTCGGTAATTCTATAATATCAATGTCTTTCGCTTCTACAAATCAATCGAACTCTTTTTTGTCGTTAGTTTTTAAATCATTCAAATTCTTTAAATATCTGAAATATTCCTCAAATTGTCAAGAATGACCAAATGCGTTTCGCCAAATTTTCTTAAATTTACAAAACTTCAAATTCTTTCATGATTCATAAAATTGATCAACATTTTTAACTCCTCAATTTTTTACGAAATTTCTCAAGTTCTTTGAATTTATCAAATTCGCTTTATTAGTCAAATTCTAACTTAAATTATTAAAATTCAAAGACTCTTCAAATCTTTTCAGGTTCTTTAACTTCATAAAATTTGTAAAATTGAAAATTTCGTACATTTTTAAAATTTTCAAAACTCCTAAATATTTCCAATTCTCATCAGATTTCTGAAATTTCGTATCTTTGCGTTAATTAACTAGGTAATCACTAAATTCCTCAAAACATTAAAGTTAGTAACCTACGCTTATTTTCGAGTTCTTAGAATTTCGTTTATAGTCAGATGCTTTAAATTCCTAATATTTATAAAATTCGTGAAATTTAAAAAAAAATTCCACATCATAAATTCGTCCAATTCCTAAAATTCTCTGGATTCTTCAAATTTCTTAAATTCCTCAAATTAGTGAAATTGATTGTCGAATATTTTCAATTCTACAAATATTTAAATTCTTAAAATTTGAACACTCCGCAAATTTGCGAAATTCTTAAAATGTCTTTTTTTAAATTTCAGATTTTTGAAATTCCTAAAATTTATAAAATTCCTTAAATTTTTCAAAATTTTTCAAATTTGTCTTATGTTCGTCAAATTATACCTAAAACCTAACCATTCATAAAATATGAGTTCTTGTAAAGTAGATTAAATTATGTTCAAACTTTTGAATTATTCTGGTGTATTCCAGATTGATAAATATTTAAGAAGAGGAGAAATTGTTAAGAGTTTGCAATTCAGTTTCGATCTGCGAGCATGTGAAAAATAAATCATTTTTCAGTACATCTCATCAGGCTATAGCGACTGAAATTAGCAGTTCAGATTTATTTTTCACATGCTCGCAGATCGAAACTGAATTGCAAACTCTTAACAATTTCTCCTCTTCTTAAATATTTATCAATCTGGAATACACCAGAATAATTCAAAAGTTTGAACATAGTAACCGCATGTATGCGTTAAATACACCAACATTGAAATTGTTAAAAGTTTAGAAAGGGGAATGTAAAAATTCGCTAATACTACAAGTGCACGGTTGATTCCTATATATATAGGAAAAAATCAGTGTAATAAATTAGCAGTTCAGTTGCTATAGCCTGATGAGATGTACTGAAAAATGATTTATTTTTCACATGCTTGCAGATTAAAACTGAATTCCAAACTCTTAACAATTTCTCCTCTTCTTAGATTAAATTATATTTCTTAAACTTTACGTAGTCCTATATTCTTTAAAATTTTTCAAAAGGTTTGAAAAACTCAACATTTCTGAAATTCGCCCAATTCCTATTTTCCGCCCAGTTCCACAAATTTTTTACTAAAATATTTATTAAGCTACTCAACATTTTAAAATTCGAAAACCCTGTTTATTTGTAGCTGTTTAGAATTTCCTTTCAATGGTTTAATTTTATGAAATTTCAATTCTTACGATTTTCTAAATTTGTCGACTTCCCAAAAATTGATCAATTTCTAAAATTCGGCAAACTTTCCAAATACTGTGGAATCTTTGAATTTCTCAAATTCTGAAAATTCGTTAACTACTGCAAACTGCATATTCTCAAAATTTTAACAATATTCTAAGAATTCCTTTATTCTACATTATTTTCAAATTCCTAAAATTTTTCAGAATTTTAAAATTTACCAAAATCGTCTTTGTCGTCAAATTCAAAAAGGTCTTGATAATTATTACAATCCCGAAAAAAATTCTTTAAATTGTTTTAAATTTGTCAGAGACACCCATCTTCCGATTTATGGAATCTCTTCTTACGAATTTTCGGAAAATTTACTAAAATTTCCCGTAAATCGAAATTTCTTTAACCGAATTTTTCGTAAATTCTCCGAAAATTCGTAAAAGGAGATTTCGTAAATCGAGGGTACTCAAATTCTTCAATTATTTCAGCTTCTTACAAAATATCAAATTCGTTATATGTATTTGTCAATTTTTTTTGATTCCGCAGATTCCTTAAATTCCTGAACTACGTACCAAGTTGCTTCTTAAAATTCGGAAACTGTCAATTTTTGAAATTTTCCAAATTCCCTTTAAGGGGGGAACCTCCTCCAGACAACTGGTTTTTCAATAATGTTTTACAAAAAATTGAGAGCATTTATTGCAATGAAACAAATTGCATAATAATATTGACATTTAAATGAATATAAAAAAAAAATTTTATGAGTGAAAAAAAAAACAAAATGGCGGCGCTACAGGTGCTCGAACTAGACTACTAAAGTTTGCGCCGTGGAACGCCCAGGTCCTTGTAGTTAACTAAAATCAACGAAACAAATTTTTTTTATTAAAATAATTCATTCTGCTTTGCATGAACCTAAAAGTTGCAAAAAAAAAATAAAATTGAAAATTAGAGGACAAAAATAAAAAATAAACACGTGTTTCTTTATAAACAATTCGTTAAAACTAATATTTGTTTAAACAATTTATACAAAATTTTAGGTTTGTGCAAAGGCCAATAAGCTAAAGAATATGTGTACAAAATTTCAAGTTGATTGGTCCATTACTTTTTGAGTTACATTCCACGGCGCGCAAAACACACGTTTCAAGAAAAACTCGATTAAAGTTTTCGTTCTTGAAGAGAACGCATTACTTCGCATCATTTTGGTACTTCCTAGGTACCTTTAGGACTTTCTGTTGGGCTTGAAACTTTGGAAATATATTCTTCAGATACTAAATGAATTTTTAAAGTAAAAAAAAAAATGAAAAAAAATTAATATCTGGAGGAGCTCCCCCCTTAAATTATGTCATATTTTCCATTTCGAAATATTTTTAAATTCCTCAAATTATTTAAAATTCTTTAATATTTTTAATTTGCTAACATTTTTGCAAATTATTCGAATTCTCTAAGATCCCATTGTTTTTACAAAAATGCTTCAATCATCAATTTTCTCAAAATTTTAAAATTGGTAAACTCTAAGTAATCAAATAATTTTAAAATTCCCTTTAAATTCTTCAGATTCCTTAAAATTCTAAAATCTAGATAAATTTTCAAACCCTCAAATTTTTCCATAACCCAAAATTCTTCAAATTTCAAAAATCATCAGATTCTTTAAATTCCTCAAATTCTTTTAAACCTTCTAATTTATCAATCTAAAGAAATGTATGACTTAGAGGCCGAAATCGAAATGCAAGCAAATTTGTCAAGTACGCCTCTTCTCCTACAATACTATCCAAGCAAGATTCTTCAAATTGATCAAATTCGCCCTGTGAAGGCTTAGGCTTTTAATATTCCTGAAATTCGTGTCAATCCTTTAAAAATGACGAAGACGAGTGAATGAATTTTAAAGCAACATCGGAAAGAAGCTGGACTTCAACCATTTCATTCAAAATTAACAGAAAAAGCTGATTTAAATCAAAAAGTTAAATGTTTTGTACTTTTTTAAAAAAATACTTGTATTTTTGTAAAGAGATAGAAAATAATTAAGGTTAAATTACAACAAGAAACTAAAAATATTATTATACGATGCAAATAGCATCGAATTAAAAAAACATGTTGATGTTTGTGATTATTAAATTCCTCAAATTCTTTTAAATCTTCTAATTCCTTAAATCCTTCAACTTAATTAACTTCTCAAATTTCATTAGATTCGTCGTATTCTGTAAATTCTACAAATGCATAAATTCTTAAAATTTTTGGGAAGGTGCTTACATTGTAAAAATTCCTAAAAATAGAATACCACGGAAATTTGTGAAATTCTTAAAACTCACTGTCGGTCTATTCACTATACTTCAGTTTCTTTAAATTGCTAAAATTTGTAAAATTCCCCAATCCTTTCCCAATTTTCAAAATTCTTCAATATCTATCCTATGAGTTCCTAAAATTCTGCAAATTCTTCAGATTCTTTAAATTCCTAAAATTCTTAAAACATATCTCAAATTCTTCCTTATCCCAAAAATTTGATCTATGCCTTTAACATTTATTTGTTAATTGTTTGCTAAATTACTTGCCAAATTCCCCCGATACTTCAAAATTCGTAAACTGCATCTTTTCAAATTTGTTGATTTTGTTTTAATTCTTAAGATTCTTGAAATTCCTAAAATATATAAAATTTCTCAAATCACTCAAAATTTTCAAAATATTCCATATTCCAAACTTCGTCCAATTTCTAAAATTCGTCAGATTCTTAAAATTCATAGAAATCTTACAAGTGCCTTGAATTATTAAAATTCGCAAATCCACAAAATCTAAGCAAATACATCAAAATTTTCAAAATTTGAAATTTCTAAAATAAATACAAACCAAAATATTCTACAAATTCTTCAAATATCTGAAATTCTTTAAATTCTTCAAAATTTTCAGTTTCATCAGATTTCTCAAATTTATCAAATTCACTTTGTTTGGCAAATTCTTCGGCAAATTTTTGAAAGAGAAAATCTAGAATTTTTAAAATCTTTAAAAGTCGTTAAATTCTATCACATCCTAATTTGTAGCATTCATAAATTTGGTAAATCTTTCAAAATTCCTCCCTTCCCTTGAAAAACTTGTCGTACTCGAATTCTTTCAATTCTACAGATTCCTTAAATTCCTAAAATAATTTGCTCTTTGAATTCTTCAAACTCCTTCAGTTCTTCAAATTTTTTAAAAATAATTTATCTAAGACTAATCCAAAAAATTGGCAACACAAACTTTGCATAATTTAAACCTTCTTCCAAACTCCATTCCCAAAATCTCCAAATTTGTAAAATTCAATTTTTTAATTTTATTTACAAACATGCAGAAACGAATGACCAGTGTGGTGTGGCCAATGATGCAACCGGCTTTGAACTTGTAGCTTTAATTCCTTTTGTTTTAATCATCTTACTGCTTACTTCTATCACTTATACAAAATTACTTTGGAACCTCATATATGTATATACATATGCCAGTCTGGCGTTAGGAGCTATCTGTGACAAGTTAAACTTAGCTTAGAAGAGACTGAATATTAGATTCTCTTTGTTGACGCATCGACAATTATTTAATTTCGTCATGTAGCTGCTTACTAAAATTAAGATTTTTTTGTATTCTTCCTAAATGGTCGAGCAAGACTGAATGTATACAACTTGACAAGTGACGTGATATGTGATCTGACTTTTTACATTAAGAAATGCTTAGGGCTTTTACTTTAAATAAATGATTTAAAATATTGTATCATGTGGTTCGGTAATGGTTAAATTTAGTTACATGTCTCGTCTTCCATGCCATATTTGAGCCGTTTATTTTGAAAGTGGCCTAAGTCCATTTTTCAAAAAAATCAAGTTAATGATAGCAATAGATAAATAACAGTATAATCTTTCTAACGGTAAATAATTTATTGTCAAAACAAAAAAAAATTAATCTCTAACACCTGTTCAAAAAATAAGAAAATTCAAAATCCCATATGTTTTTTCATTTATTGTTTTTCTATTCTTTCATTATCTCGTTTCAACAAAATATGGACTTAAGCCACTTTCAAAATAAACGGCTCATTTGTAGGCTATGTGACACGTGATGTGACAAGTGATCCAACTAAATACTAAATTATGAAAACTAGTACATATGTAAACAGAAACTATACAACATGGCAAGTGATGTGACATGTGATCCGTCTTTTCACACTAATGTATGTTTATATGTCGACTTAGTGCTTTTGGCAGAGATTAAATGATATTTGATGAAATACCTAGGGCTTTTACTTTACATAAATAAGTTAAAATATTGAATCAAGTAGTACATTAATAGTTAAATTTAGTTAAAAGTCTTGTCTTACATAAGATATTTGTAAGCTATGTGACTCTGACTAGTGATCTGACGAGTTTTTTCAATCTAACAAAATTGGAGTCCAACGTGTTACAAAAATTAATTTTAGTATTGTACTTGTATAATATTTAAAAAATAGTGTTAGAAAACCTTAAAACAATTATTTTTAGGTTGTGTATTATAAATTATATATATTTTATGATTCAAATTTAATGGATCCGCTGGGCATATACATATATACATCCATGTACGGGCACAGTTAATCTGATGCTAACAATACCTATAACAACACAAAACAAACAAATGTTTTACGTTTAACTTTGATGTTTCAAATTTTTTTTTTATTGATGTATTTACACTGTATACATAAAAATTTTTTACATCAGACACAGAGATATAAAGAAAATTATAGTGATTTTCGGTTACAGAAAAACACTGTTATTTTCCAATTAGTCAAAATATGTACTTCATATATACATGTATGTACACTTATTATTATAAATGTACGACTAACATAGTATTGTCTCGAAATATTGTATAATTCAATTGTGTTTAATTGTACAATTTTTTGGCATGTGCCATATACGTTGTGTCACACAAACCGGAATTGGGCGTCTTTCTATATATTTATATCAAATATTATAGTAAGAAGAAAGTAGATTTCCTGTTGTGAAAATACATGGGGGCTAAGCATCACCTGGTAAACAAATATTGCACCTTCGTCTAAGACCAAATTCGTATACAGTTAATATTTATCAATACACGAGCAGTTTGTCTTTGAAGACACAGAAAATACAACAAAAAAATCTGAAAAAATTGATTTTTAAGTGACTTAAGTGTTATAAATTTATGAAATTAAGCCGCGAGGAAAATTTTGTGTTTTTTTTGTTTCCACGTTTTTCCAATATTTTTTGCAGTCTTTCTCTTTCTTTCTTGTAAAATGGTTTGGTTTATTTATAGGTGAAACATCGTACAGGTAATTCTCTTCATATAAATCATAACACAAAATGATTTGTGTGCTGTTAAATAATATATGGTTTGGTATTAGAAAAAATTATGTTAGAAATATGTTTATGGTGAATTGATAATTATAGAATGTACGCGGGAGTTGTTTCTTATTTGATTGAATGATCAGTGTGTAGTGATTTATTGCTCAGGCGATTTTAAATATCACTGAATTTTCTATCGCGTCATCGTAAATTTGATCACAGATTTTAAGAACCACTCGCACGCATATGTTCAACCCAAATCTAATCTAAAACATTTTCGAAATATGAACCCTCATTATACATACATATATACGAGTATAACAATCAAATACCCGTTTTGTTATAAATATTCAACCATTTTTCAAATCCATAATTCGAACATAATTTACTTCCGTTCCAAATTTGTTTATATAGAAAATTAAAAAACCACAAAAATATTGACGGCACCAGAATTAGAAGAATATTAATGTAAATATGAAAAAAAAAAATGATTGATAAATTTTTTACTACCCCCTCGCGTTTTTAATGTACCCCCGATAAATACACCCTGTGTAGATGCGTAAATTATATTTAAAGAACCCCTTGTAATGAAATCGCGTTTTGTTTAGAAAAATTTATACGCTAATTTGAAAATAACTGCGCGCTCACACAAAACAACATTAAAACCAAACCTTTTTTGTTTTTACCCCCGCGGGACAGATTATCAAAATTGAAACCGTAAAACATGTATAAATTGAACACCCTCGCACATATTTAAGGGTGGTTTTGTTATAAGTAAATATACATAAAGGTGATTGACGTTAATTTTATGTACTCGAAAAAGGGGGGTACACAAGATTATATATATTTTGGTTATATTGGTAGTTTGGTACAGTGTGTAAAAATACCCGCGATTTTCTAAAAAAAAAAATTCCCACGATCCATATACACAAAAATATGAAACAGTGGCGCCGACACTTTCGTTTTTGATAAATTTAATGATTTTTTTTAAAACCCAATTTATAAAAATTTATCTTAAAGTTTTAATTTATCTGAATATGAGATGAAGATCCCATCCGTCCATTATCTCGCTATAAATTCGTTAATTTTCTTTATTTTTTATATTTTTTCGAAAAGTGGGAGGGAGTGCCTTATACATAATATATGTTGTGTAGTCTTACAAAAAAAAACTCGTTTTGTTTTACTATCTTTTGGCGGAATTAATAATTAGAAATATTATAAATAAGACGATAAAGGGCGCGCAGCAAGACGATAATAACGAAGAAGATTCTAATTAAATTTTTAAGACGTGCGGAAGAAAATTAATCGATGCGATTTTCATGTATGTGGGATTTTCGAGTCCTTGAATATTGGTATTGTCTACTATATATGTATATAATATAAACATTCACGTGTGACCTAGTTTCAAAATACACACACCAGGTGTATGTACATGTTACCTCAATCAAATATATCAATCAAACAATTATAACGCAGATGGGCATATCACATCGATCTAGAGTTAAAACCTCCCATACACACACACACAATATAATAAAGAGGAAGATCATGTATAAGATCGGTAGAGATCATATTAATTGAAATAAAAAATTATCACATTTATCAAATTTGAATAAAACATTTTTGTTTGCGCATACAGTCACGATCTCAAATTCACAACAAACTATTTTATTATGTATGCATATACGATCGTTTTGATCATATAACTCTTTTATATGATTCACTGTAAATACATCATAAAATTTTACATAATTTTGTTTATTGTGTTTGACTAGAGGGCGTTTTATGTATATTTTGATTTTTATGATCATCACAAACCCCAAACAATTTTTTTTTCAAAACGAAGATCACACAACAAAAAAATTGGGCCTCACATGATGATCGTCATCGTCATCATCGTCATTTGATCTGTTTTGTATTTTTCATATGAAAATTTGTCTAATTATCAATTTCACGGATGTTCCAAAAAAAATAAAAAAATGGTTTTATGTTGTTTCGTTTGTATATTCTGTGTGATCGCGCGATCGCGAATTAATATTTTTATGTCGTCATTATTTGTATTCTTTATTTTTTTATTTTTTTAGTGTTGATCGCTATATTACAAAAAAAAACAACGTTATGTTCTATTGTTTTTAGATACAAAATTTTGTTTGGTGCCGAATTAGAGCGGAATAATGCGGAATTATATATTGACAGTTTTTGTATATACAAACGATATATAGCTTATAGATTGATGGTGCGGTGTGGGGAGGCCTAATTTTTGTATAACAAATCCACTATTATATAAAAGGTAGTTAGAATGACAAATTAGGTTTTTTGATTGTTTGTGGAACCGCAATTTTAAAATTAGTGTGCGGTAAATTGTGTATGATTAAATGAATGCGCTTAGCGTGAAATTATTTTGATTTCAGTTGGGTACAGTTAGTAAATAAATTGAAGAGTTTAGAAGAAGATGGTTAACTGTGTGTAAGATGGTTTTATTTAGATAATGATTTAATCATTTTTGATTTAAACACAAATTCACCATTCGTCAATAATTTTTGTCGAATTGCGTTTTTTTAGGAAGTTCAACGAAATTAAAGAGGGCCTTTTAGGTCAAATTTCCTAACGGAATTTCTTTTCGTTAATTAAAAAACTCATTTAACTGAGTTATTTTTAAATGCAATATCATAGAAATAGCTTTTCCTTGTAGTAACAATGGTTTTAATGATAATTTAATATCTTAATTGCTGATGGTTTATCACAGAAACCATTTATGTATTACGCTTTCTTCCTTTTTATACCTACAAGCAAAGACACACAAAATAATGAGCATCAGTTGTAATTTGAGCCACACTTGAGCTACATTTTTTTCTTTTTCAATTAATTTTAAGTAATATGAATTCAAACTTATTCAAAATTTACTATAGAAAAACTGAGCAACTAATCTAAACTATAAGCACAGAATCATTCACAGAATAATACGTTTCATTCATTTTGGTTTGGTATTGGTAGATATTAACTTCATATTAAAATTAAAATATTTGAGCAACGACTTCTACAAGAGCTGATTTTTTCGGTAAACGAAACTTTGTTAACAGTAAAACCGGAAAATCTGAAAAATACTGTAACGCGAAAGCTATGGTTGTTAGATGATGTTTGCGCTGATATGGAAACTAAGTAACATTTTACTTATATTTAACGGGTTTTCTCAGAATTTATTTTTAATTAATTTCATGGATGCAAATGTAACTAAGTTGAGCAAACTGACAACTTTTTTGGCAACTAACTCAAATTTTTTGATAAATTTGAGCAATTTTTAAGATTTTAGGTTGCACGACTGCGTTTTATGAATTTGAGCTACTTTTCTTATTCCTCCATAGGACAATTGGGCAACATTGCGCTATCAGATTAATATAAAAATAAAATATTTCGGTAATCCATTCAAAGATTTGTATAAAAAGTACTGAACAATATTTTTGAGAATTTGAGCTAAGATTAAAGTTAAATTAAGTTCCACTAAGCAGTATGTATCACAAAATAATATTTTGGTTTATTTTTTTTTATTTGAACCTAACGAAGATATTATTGGTAGAGCATACTATAACGATTCCGCGAATAATTTTATGTAAGATTCACAATCAGATTTTGGCGATAACGTGGGGGATTAGCATTGCAAGTTTCGCCAAGCAGGTCGTCATCTAACCATATATGAAGGAAGTGATACTGTAATGTTACGATACACGATGGTGTATTCACGTTTTCTTATATGAAAAATCCAGCAGGCAAACAACAAAAGTATGAGGGGCACGTTAAGTAATATCTGGATAATGATCATAAGATTGACGATTCATTGTCTTTCTACTTTAGATGCCTTGTGGCCATTTGAGCTAATTTTATTTTGATATTGGTCCTGCATTGCATTCGGTATACCAAATTATAATTTACGCAAGTAAAAAAATTGAGCAAATTTGGTAATAAAATTTTTTCTGAAGGTTCCAATAGAAGGGCGAATATTTTGAGCTACTTTATTTATTCGTTCCTCATCAACTTTATGCTTTTTGATCAAACAACAAGCAAAAACAACTTCTTCTTCTTCCGCTGGCGCTACATCCCATGAAGGGATTTGGCCGCCTCAACGATGCTCCTCCAAATATTTCGATCCGCCACAAGAGAACGCCAGACACGGTGACCGAGTGTGTACAGGTCCCTCTCAACGTCGTCCATCCATCGGGTAGGTGGTCTCCCACGAGGTCCTACTTTCGCTGGTGCCGACTCCAAGGCCTATTTAGTGGTCCGATTTTGTGAACGTAGTACGTGCCCAAGCCATCTCAGCCTTGACGATTTTATGAATCCTATGATGTCGACTTTATCGAGATCATTTCTGATCTCGTGATTCATTCGCATTCTGTACGTGGCTCCCTCTTTAATGGGACCGAGAATTCTTCTTATCATCTTATCACATTTATCTTCTTATCAAACAACAAGCAAAAACAACATTTCACCAATAATTCTATAATTTTGAGCTACTGATGATTATCTAACATAAAATAGTTTCAGATGGCACTATATTACGGGACGCCGTAATTTGGTGCAAACAAATTTTTTGTTAATATTTTATTATTTAATTTTCAAATCATTACAAAATAATCAACCCGTGTCCAAAAGGAGAAATTTAAAAACATTAAATCAATTTTTAGACTCAGATGGTTTCATCCAGTGGGAGGGAGACTAAACAATGCAGCGAATCTTAATTATGATAGTAAACATCGGATTCTATAGTCTCAGAAAAACAATTTAACCAACCTTATCTTTCCGCACGAGTACATGGCAAATATTTGCCAAACGCGTGGATACTTGCATCAGTTATTTTCGAACGAAACCAATAACTTTACAGCAGATAATGGGTGATTTACCCTATTGAGCGATTTAGCTAGCCTTTTTCCATAAAACTTAGACAACAGTCGAAAGCCACCTGCATCAAAAATACACGTTACAACTTTTGTTTGCCAAAGCACCAATGCAATACACCTGGAAATTGTCCAAAATTTGTTAAGTGACTCATTTATAAACTGCCTGAAAAGATTTATTAGTCGATGAAGTAAAATTGTCACCAGTTGGTCAGACAATGTGTCTACGTTTCAGGGGACCAATAATGAGCTCAACGAATTTTGCAGTTTTTTATAGTCACAGGCTGAACTCACAAAAATCCGAGTTTTGTACGTTTCACCGAATATGTTGAAAGTTCATTCCCCACGCGTGCCTAACTTTAGTGGGACTGGTTCATCCTCTAGATATCTCATACAGTTCCAATATGGAAAAGTGCTAAGCGTTTTGTTAATTGGCATAGTGTAGCAGAAGTACCATCCAAGTTTTCATTAAAATTGATAATTTTTGAAAATTTCTCCAACTCTAATTTGCTTAATTAAATAACAAAAACATATAAAGGGAGTATTTAACAATTTCCGAAGTTTTGTAGAGTTTTAAAATACTTATCTTAATTAAGAAAAATATAAGCTTTTACTAAACGTATGAGAGTTTAAATGATTTTGAATTTTGTAGAGCTTTCAAATATTTACCTTAATTAAGTGAATTAATTAAGTCTTATTTATCTTAATTATGTTTTATTGCCTTTTAAATTTATAAAATGCGTACTGGAAAATGAGCGTTTTACTAAACTTATGAGTAGGTAATCAAAAGGTTCTGATTTTATGTAGAACTTTCGCATATTTATCGTAATTAAAAAAGTGTGTAACAAAATGTAATGATTGCGTTCTAAATTCAGTTTCTAAATAAATTTTCTCTAAAATGTATCAAAGGAATGAATATGCGAGATGTAATCTTCTTTTCGAAATTAATAAGAGATTAAATAATTCTAAATTTTTGAAAGGCTTTCAAATATTTTTCTTCAATTAAATAACTGTTTTGTAAAATGTAACCTTGTGAAATAATTCTGAATAATAATGTAACTGAAGTATTGCAGAGCTTTCAAATATTTATCTAGTTTAAGCAAACACATGCTTTTAATGTCGGCTTCTTACTATATGGGTGCTTAAATGGTCTAGAATTCATTTTTCAACCTTCAAGAGTTTAAATGGTTTGATGGTTTCGGGAGCTCTTCAAAATTTATACTTTTTTAACTTTTTTAAGTTTTTGAAGTTTCCTAGAGCTTTAAAAAATGTTATTCTTTGAAATGTAATACGAAACATAAGCTTTGTAACAAATTTATTAGAGTTGAATTATAGTTCTGCTTTTACTAAACGTGGGATATTTTCAGAACTATTCTGGGGAATTCACTACCAGTGCAGGTGCCTGAACCTCCAAAAACTACGGTAGAACTCGATGGATTAGTGGACGAACTGTCCAGCGCTTTTAATGAAGCGGTTTTAGGCTCTTGCCCTCTTAGCAGGCCTAGGGGCAAATCTCGGCCACCTTGGTGGTCAAAGGAGATTCAACAAATACGTCAACGGTGCAAGAGACTCTTCAAAACAGCAAGGAAAACAAAAGCCGCTGTAGACTGGGACTCCTATAAGGAAGTCCTCAAAATTTACAAATATCAGCTAAGAAGCGCAAAGAACAGATCTTGGAGACTATACTGTGGTAAAATTCAGGAGTCTTCAGAGATGTCCAGGCTTCGCAAAGTACTATCTACTAGTCCATCCATCCCAAGCTTCCTTCAAAGGCCGGATGGAGCATGGACCACAAATAGTATGGAATCGCTGGAACTACTATTGGAGACTCACTTTCCTGGTTGTTCCGAATCTGCACCTACTTTATCAGTAGGTAAAAGGGCAAGCAGCCTCGTAGGTCAAATTATTAGCAGAAGAAAGATTCTGTGGGCTATAAGCAGTTTTAAACCATACAAGTCACCAGGGCCTGATGGTATTATCCCTGCGGATATACAAAAAACTACGGATCTAACCATTCCCTGGTTAGAGGTAATTTTTAGAGCCAGCCTAGAACTATGTCACATTCCCAGTAAATGGACGGAAGTGAAGGTTGTCTTCATACCTAAGGCGGGAAAACGCTCACATTGCAGTCCCAAAGACCTTAGACCAATCAGCTTGTCTTCTTTCCTGTTTAAAATACTGGAAAGACAAATAGAAGCTCATATTAGAGGCACGATTGTGCCGGAAAAGCTGTCCAAATCTCAACATGCCTATTGCAAGGGGAGATCTGTAGAAACTGCTCTTCATTCTCTCACATATTTCATTGAAAAATCTTTCGAATATGGAGACTACGCGATGGTAACCTTTTTGGACATTGAGGGAGCCTTTAACAACGTGCTAACAGGGGCTATAACTCGGGCACTTTCGAATCTAGGAGTGGAGGATTCTCTTAAGGACTGGATAGATCAGATGCTAAGAGGCAGAATCATAAATGCCAGTCTGGGGAAATCCTCCGCCAGAAGATTTGCAAGCAGAGGCACGCCGCAGGGTGGCGTACTGTCCCCCCTTCTCTGGAACTTGGTCATAAATGATCTGTTGCTGAGGCTGGAGGATACTGGCTTCAAGGTGGTTGCCTATGCGGATGATGTCGCTATTGGCGTTCGGGGAAAATATCCCGGGACACTTAGCGAGCTTATTCAAAATGCTCTGGGCATTCTTTCATTATGGACCAATGGTTGTGGGCTAAGTGTGAACCCACAGAAAACCGAATTGGTTCTCTTCTCTAGGAAATATAAAATTCCTCATGTCGATCCTCCTACTTTAAATGGTTTCAACTTGGCTTTTACAGGTGAAGCAAAGTTCTTGGGTCTCGTCTTAGACAGTAAATTAAACTGGAAACCGAATATTACGGAAAGGGTAAAGAAAGCTACGGTAGCGCTATACTCCTGCAAAAATGCAATTGGGAAAGGTTGGGGGCTGGATCCCCACATGGTCCTTTGGCTATACACAGCAGTAGTTAGACCCATTCTTCTGTATGGGGTAACAGTTTGGTGGCCTGCTCTGGACAAAACTGTCAACCTAAAGTTGTTGACAAAAGTTCAGAGAACAATCTCTTTGTGGATCAGTGGTGCAATGAGGAGCACATCCACTCAGGCACTGGAGACTCTGCTATTTCTAACTCCTCTAGATATCATGGGAAAACAGTGGGCAGCTAGCACTGCCATACGACTGAAATCCACCTTAATGTGGACCTGTAATAACACAGGGCACTCATCTATACTTTGTAACAAAGGGCTTCCCAAGACCACCGACTATACTGTCCCGTCACTATCTTTTGATAGAAAGTTCCGGACTATTATACCATCTAGAGAGGACTGGATGATGGATACAGTTTTGGAACCAGGAGTTTTGAACTTCTTCACTGATGGTTCAAAACGGGATAGAGGAGTAGGGGCTGGGGTGTTCTGCGAGGAACTCATGTTAAACCTCTCCTTTCGTCTCCCTGACTACTGCATCATTTTTCAAGCTGAGGTAACTGCGATAAAGGAAGTTGCGGACTGGTTGAGGTATAATGTAATATCGACTAGTGATATTCGCATATATACGGACAGTCAGGCAGCCATTAAAGCGCTTCAATCACACCTTCTCACGTCGAAAGTAGTCCAGAGCTGTCTCTCATCTCTTAACGAGATGACAGATCAGTTCAACATCCATATCATATGGGTGCCAGGACATTTCGTTAGTACGGGGAACATGAAAGCCGATGAACTGGCTCGACGTGGTACAACGGACCACATTTCAAACAGCAAAAAGGATATTGAAATTCCTCTTGCGGTATGTAAACTGCTGCTTCAGGAGGAAGCCAGTAAGTTGACGAATGACAGATGGTCAAATAGTACCTCATGCGTAATAACTCGGCAAATCTGGCCAAAGTTGAACTTGGCGAGATCCAAACAGCTGATCTCACTTCAGCGGAGTCAGATCAGTGTGGTTGTTGGAGTGATTACGGGGCACTGTCTCATAGGCAGACATGCAAGTAGACTTGGTTTCTTCTCACATGACTACTGTCGTAGTTGCGAAGACGAAGAGGAGGAAGAGACAGTACTTCATCTTCTTTGCACCTGTCCTCGTCTGGCACGAAACAGACTGAATTTTCTAGGGGCACACCTGTTCAACGACCTGGCGGAGCTCAGCGAGAAGGACGTCAGGAGTATCCAGCGCTTCATAGCAAGCTCAAAGTGGTTTCAATGAGTTGGAGGAAAAATTTTTAATTTGTGGTATGGCTATGGACCTTTTTGTGTCTATGCCTGGTCCTGGTGGACCGCCACCCAAACCTAACCTAACCTAACCTTACTAAACGTGCGAGAGTTTAAATGGTTCTGAAATTAAGAAGAACCTTCAAAAATGTATCCTGATTAAGAAATATTTGTTGAGAAATGTAAGCGTTTAACTAATCTTCAAATATTTATTTTAATTAAGTTTTTGCGTTTTCGAACATAATTTATTAATTTAGACTGAAAAATAGTTAGTTTAGTAAAAAAGCTAAACTTAAGAGTTTTTAAATACATAGTTCTAAAATTTTGTAGAGCTTTCGAATATTTATCTTGATGTAAAAAATGTGCAACGAAATGTAGGCTTCTTTCAACTTTCGAGAGTTTTTATATTTATAAAATTTATGAGAGTTTAAATGGGTTTGAAGTTCTACAGAATTTTCATATTTTAATCTTGTTTGAGAAAAATGTGAAATGTAAGCTTTTTACTAAATTTATGAAAGTTTAAATGGTTATAATGTTTTGAACAGCTCTAAAATATTTATCTAGATTAAAAAACATGAATTGCGAAATGTTAGCTTTTAAGAAACTTATGAGAGTTTAAAGGTCCTGAAAATTTATAGAACTTCCAAAAATTATTTTTGCTAGGCTTACGAGATTTTAAATGTTTCTGCACTTATGTTGAGTTTTCAAATATTTTAGTTATTTAAGAAAATGGTGTTGAAAAACGTAAGCTTTTCACTTAACTTATATTTGTGTAAATGATTAGGAATTTTGTAGAGTATCAAATATGCAAATCAGCTTTATACGGTTTCAACCATAATTTAACAAATGAATACAAGCTTTTTACTCAACTTATGAGATCTTAAATGTTTCAGAAGTTTTGTAAAGCTTTTGAATATCAATCTTGTTTATTAAAATATGTTGCTAAATGTAAGCTTTTAACTAAATTTTCGAGAGTTTAAAAGGATATGCATTTCAATGAGCTTCCGCAAATTTTGTGCGTAAAATTCGCTTTTAATTTTGTAGCGCTTCCAAATATTCACCTTGAATAAAAAAAATATGGCAAATATTTCAGCTTTTCACTAAATATCAAGTTATAGGTATATGGTTCTGAAATTTTAAAGAGCTTTCAAATATTGATTTATATTAAGAAAACTATATTGCAAAATGCATGGTTTTCTAAACTTGAGTGTTTGAAGCGTTCTAAATTCATATTTGTACGAAATCAGCAATCATGCGAGCTTTTTCGAAATTAATATGAGTTTTAATGGTTCTGCAGTTTTATGGAGCATTCAAATATTTACCTTAATAAGGGAAATGTGTTGCAAAATTTTAAATTTTTAAACTTACAATAGCGCTACTGTAAACGGTTACGAAGTTTGTTAGAGCTTTCAAATATATAATAAATAAGCGTTTAAATGGTTCTGAAATTTGGTAGAGTTTTCGAATATTTGTCTAGGTTACGCAAAAATAAATTGAGAAATGTAAGATTTTTACTAAACATATAATAGCTTAAACGAACCCTTTACAGAATCTCAATAGGGGAAATATCTGAGATTCGTGTTAATTGGCATAATGTAGCAGCACTTCCCCATCCAAATTTTCATTGAAATTATTAACTTTCAAAAATTTCGGTCCAACGCTGCGGTTTTAAATAAGACAAACATATTAGAAAAGCCTCATTTATCCTCTGTACATCCTATAGAATCTTAATATGGGAAAATATCTGAGATTCGTGTTAACTAGGATAGTGTGGTCATTCAGTTAGATACATTACAATTAAAACACGTTCCATATGTTGCGCACATAAATCTGCCCAAGTTTTCAGACGAATTCTCTTAGGGTTAGAAATTGCGCTGGCATCTCGGCGTCATGAACTGTTTTCTCTATCAAGTAATACATGTTTTGTAATAACATAACACAATTTAGAGTTTTTTTAGTCCTCCAGTCAGTCTTTAACATACAAATAACAATTTTTGAGAATAAGGAGCAGTTACCAAAATTTCAGAATTTCTATACTTTAGACAAATTAATTATTCTCTGCAATTAACAAACAAACCAAACGAAGCCTTAATCTTAAAAAGCTGAAAAAATCAAAGTTTAAGTCGGCGCATAGTATTTTGAGAGCAAATAAAAAATGATTAAACTCCGATTTTGATTTAATATTTTTCAGCAGAGTTTTTTCTAAATCAGTAACTAGATGCTCGAACAATTTTTAAATAGTAGAAAATAAATATTTGATTTTCATTACGTTTCTTCAATGGAGTTGGAATATAATTAGGGAACTAGAATACACATTAATATGAAATAAGACATGAAAGCCTTAACTTAAAACCGCTTTCATAAAACTTCATCACTATATAGAATTAAAAGTCAAATTGTATTAAATTCAAACAATTTATGAAAATCTTTAATATTGAGTTTCTATAAACAATAACAAAAAGTAAAGCTCGACACACAAACACTTTCAACTGATTGAAAATAATAATTAATTATGTAGCTTGATAATTTATTTTCGAAATGTTTCAACTGAAAGCTTGTTACTTACATGTGTATATCAATTTAAACCGACTTTAAAATGAAAATCACAATACAAAGGTGTTCACAATATTTATATCATATTAGCAGGGTTGTAAATCTAAAATAAATTAAACTTAATTTTCAATTGAAACTTTATTACAAACCAAAGAAATTGTGGTAAATAATTCTTTGAAACATCTCTTTTACCTTGCATCATATGGCCCAACCGAATATACTTGTCCAAAAACTGTGCATACATACGCCATGCGAAATGATTCATTATACGAGCAAATTTTTTCTCCATAGATGCCTGTCAACTCAACGCTAAATTCAGTCCTGATTTTAATGTGCCAGTGTTTTGCGTCTTAGGCAATCTTACAACAAATCATCCCTCACCATTCCTTCGAGTTGTTCCTTTAAAGAATACTTCACAGTAACTTTCCTCATCGGTCAGACCCTGAAATTCGGGTAATTTCTCTATACTTCCCAGAATTTTTGTAGTAAATCATCTACGCAATCGGCTGCTGTTTATTAAATTTCACGTTGATATCCCTGAGTCTCCTTCAAATTGCTTATTTCTCTGCCAAGTACTAATCCAAAAAATAGTTTCCACGGCGATGAGTTCAACATTGATTTTTAATTTCCCATTCAATTCATCTTCATTTCACCACAAGAAACCGTGGTACTCGTGTTCTAAACCAAACCCATCCATAATTCTGAACACAGCTGTTGGCGTAATAATTGTATTTATTGTACTTACTGCTTGACAAACCATTGACTCTTCAATGTGGTATGATTATTTGATAAGGAAGAATTTTCAACGTCATTATCTGGATGTAACATTGTGTTTTCTCTGGCAAATTAAATACCTTAACATGTAAATGTAACCGCAAGGTTCATCTTTAAACAATTCAAACAACAGTCACAGCGACGTTCACTTAATGTCATACGCTTAAATTTATCACAATTACAGATAAATAATGTTCACTAAACCCACATTTAAGCGTAAGTCGTTGCAACAAACGACTTCGTAATTTTTGAGGAATTATAAGCGTCCCAGAGACTTAAAAAATTAGTCCATGCTTGGAATATTAGTCTCACTCGAGTGCACGTCTCATCTGGCACATTTAACAATTTTCGAATGTTTCCAGCTGTAGCTTGCTTAATCGTTGTTTAGTTTTTTAAACTCTTCGAAATAGTTCGCCTCTATGACTGGAAAATGTTTTGTTAAATTAGCCGCTTCATCTCGTAAATACCCCTTCAAATAAGTAAACTTCTGAACTGCGGTTAAACTACTGTTATGTATCGTTTTCATGTACAGATCGTAAAAATATGTAATTTAGGATTGTTCTCAAATTTCAAACAATCCGGCTCGAAGGACCGTGCAATTTATTGGGCTTCCACAACGAATAGTCACAAACTTGTATACTTGTACCGTACCTTCTAACAATTAATCTGAGCGTAGTTTCGTCCCTTTTCATACGCTCCACAATTATTACCGGTAATTATGTACCCAATAGAGATTTCTGTTCCACCACGAATATCACAGCTAAAGTAAGAGCAAACACAGACTAAGTGAATTTGCCTTTTATGGGCAAAGTTTTATGCTGATGGTATATGGTCAATATCTAAATAAAAGACAGTCAACGCCAAACAACCTCGAGTACCTATAAGTTTAAAATCGTCTAAAATTCACATGACTTCGAAATAATAATCTCTATTAAGACAAATCTATAATATTTTTTAAATTAGGTAAATCAAACCTTATTTAGCCAAAAAAGTGTAAAAAACTCAAATCTGGAAATAGGGACGTCGAGGTTTTAATCACGTGTATCTGCAATTATGATTTTGTGAATTTTGAATTCTCGAAACTCAGGAATATGAGAGATAAGAGTACGTTATCGACATCCAGATAGCTGATGAAATTGTAATGTAGATGGATTGTTTTAAGCTGATATAATTTCGAGACAATTTTTGCCCTTAAAATTAATTAAATAATTCAGTAAAAATATTACACTGGATAAAAATCGGTTAACATCGGATTGATTAATCGAAAAATGTAGGTTTATCATTTAACATATATCTGTTTTGATTTTCCTACCAGTATTGTCTTTAGCAGCTATCTGGCGGTGTCTTAGCAAGCTATTTCATATTTTCAAATTATTTAACAAGTATACAGGTCAAACTCTAAGCTGATGCAACTCAACATAAAAACTTGAATAAAGTTATAGAGTTCAAGAATAATCTTGAAAAAAAGAAATCACTATAAGAACCTCGAGTAGTCTGTAATACCATGCAGGGGTGTATCGAAAATCTCGAATAATATCGCAAAATGTAAAATATCTCGAATAATATTCTGCGGCAAAGATTTAAAAGGTGATAACTCTAAATTTATAATTTTTAGTTACTCAAAATCGTATGAGTTTTTAAAATTCTTTAAATTAAAATTGAAATCAATAACAGTCGAAAATAAAGAGTGGTGAAATATGTATCATAAATTTTTAACTACAGTCGGTAAATAACGATCGCCTTTATACAGTTGAAAAAAATAGTACTAATTAAAACGAACAGAAAACGACGACGATCGAAATCAATAGTAAGGCTCCTGGTTTTTATAAACGCTATTATTTCGGCGATTGATATGAAATCGAATATGGAGATTTCGAAATTGAAATAATGTGTAAAAGGGTAATAAAACTCGAGCTATCACCTTTTAAATCTTTGTCACAGATCTATATCACTTAACGCAAACATATTTCGTATAAAGATCTCCAAAAATGTCATAAAATGATTGAAAATCTCGATTTATCAGTAATTCTGTAACAATTTATTGCACATTTCAGGTTAACTAAAATAGAATCGAATAACCTCGATCCGTTTTAGAATTCTGAAATAATTTCGATATTCTAAAAAAAATCGAATAATCTCGAATATATAAAATAATGTGGTTAAGTAGCACTTAATAATATTCAAACCCGGAAATCTAGATTAATGCAAAGGTTTCTGCTCACTCAATGTTTATTTCAACATTTAATTCAATCCAAACTAAATTCAAATACTATTGAAAATCTTCAATAATTTCGGAAAGCTTCGAATAATTCCATGAAATAATGACAATTTCCATATTTCATTTTCTATAAAACTAATACAACTTTGTAGGTAAATCACGAATTTTCCAAATTCGTAACTCGAAATACTAGAGAAAGAAAATCGAAGTTGAAATTGACATTTATGTGGATTACAAAAACTATTTACCACAAATTCATTGGCCGTCAGTTAAAATTGAACAAGCGTGTTGTAAATTATATGCTTGTTTAAAGCACCTAAAATCATAAAAAATGAAATTTGATTGTAGGCCATCTGATTTTTACTTTCGCACTCGATGCTCGAGTCTACCTATTTGTGACCCTTTTTTTAAAAATCTATTAAATTATTGATTAAGCAATATATACCTTTATAGACTTGATAGAAGATTGACGGGGAACTGATACGACTTAAAATTTGACTGTTGGTTTGCGCGCTTTGACTTTCGTTGAATAATGCTTCGATCATGATTTGTTGATTAAAGATGCGAAAAATGCAAGACATCCTACAGTGTTAAAATGGTGCGTCATAAACCATAAGATGCGCCCGAAACTATAAGGAAAACCGACTGCAGACAGTGGCGTAACTACAAATTTCGTCCCTCCTTCCTCCTCGCAACATTTTTTTGGGCCCCCTAAAAATGCTTATTGTACTATGAACAAGTAAAGCTTTAAATGAAAAACCTATTTCTTCCTATTTCTAGTCTCGTATTAAAAGTATCTAATTTTGAAGGTAGATGACACTACACGTTTTGCAACTCAATGATCTGCCAATTTCTAAATATATCGATAAAGCATGACAAATTTCGAATATAATTTTAACCATATCAAGAATTTCGAAATAATCTCAAAAATATCGAATTTAAAAGTATATCTTGAACATCTTGAAAGTTCTGAAATATCGAATTATCCGTTAGTTTTGTTAAAAAATGGTATATAAGCATAAAATTATGTATGTATCTGCAAAAATTGGCAATTAGTTTTAAGTATGATAAATAATTATTAATTAATTTAAATAAGTTAGGGTTTTAACTTAACTTTTAATGTTGAGCCATTTTCATACTTTTAAGTTTCTGCTAAAATATTTTATGTATGTATGTATATGCAAAAAATCAAGAACTTCTAATTTTATAAGCTTCCAATTAACAAAGCTTTTTTAAACAAACCATTTTACTCAGAAGTATGATTTTAGTAGCAGAATTTTGGGTAAAATTTAGAATATTTGATCTTAAGGTTAATCAGCAATCATCAAAAGCTTTTAGTTTTAAGAGCTTTTCAAGCCAAACCATTTTACTAGGAAACTTGATATTATAAATAAAAGTGGTATTTTCAGATACATTTAGAATATTTGTTTTCAATGAGCTTTAAGCTTTATAATTAGTTTATACCTTTTGGGTTTTAACTTAACATTTTGGAGAATTTTCATAATTTAAGGCTTTTCTTAAAATGTTTTTTGAGCAAAAATTATTTTCCATTATTTTAAAAATATCAAGCACTATTAGCATAGATAAGAATAGACAGATGTGGGTCTTGTATAGGCCATATTTACATTCTAAATTTCAATACCAAATTCCAATACAATTCTTTTACAGCAGGACGTACATTTCTGTCTCTTTTTATCTTTTTTTACGTAAGGCTATTTTGATTATATCAAAGCAAACATAAACCAACTTCAAACAACATTTTATTTTATAATATATACGTCCTGCTCTAAATGGATTGGATTGGAATTTGGTATTGAAATTTAGAATGTAAATATGGCCCATACAAGTTCCACATCTGTCTATTCTTATCTGTGCTATTAGTTTTAAGAGCTTTCAATTAGAAATGCTCTCTAAACCAAACCATTTTACTTAGAAATTCGATGTTACATAGGATAAAGGAATTTAGGGATAATTTAGTAGATTTGTTCTCCATGTAAATTTTCAACTTTTAATCAAACCAAACCATTTCACTAGGAATCTTGGTATCGAAGCTTTTTGAATCAAATCATTTTACTCCGAAATTTGGTGTTAAAAAGAAGTACGGAATTTTCGGATAAATTTAGAATATTTACAATGAGCTTTAAGCTTGATAGCTAAAAATTAATACATACCATGTATTTGGGTTTAAACTTAACATTTCTCAGACATCTAATAATTTCAGGTTTTGTTACACTGTTTCATCAAAAACTATGTATTACAAAAAGTTCCAGAGTTTAAGAGTTTTAGTTTTAAGAGCTCTCACTGATCGAAACTTTTTAAACAATTTATCTCAAATTAGGTACATTTTTGAGCGTTTTCATAATTTGAGGATTTTGTTAAAATGTTTTATTTTGTATTTGCAAAAAATTTCGAACTTTTAGTTTTAAGAGCTTTCACATAACGAAGCTTTTTAACCCAAATCATTTAATTTTTATTCTGAGATTCGATAATTTAAAAGAAGGGTGGATTTTGGAATAAATTTAGGATATTTGTTTTTAATAAGCTTTAAGCTTGACGGTTAATTCATACTTTTTGGGTTTGAATTTACCATTTTTTAGCTTTTTAATAATTTCTGGTTTTTAATTAAACTTTTATGAGCATAAATTATATATTTTAAAAAATTGTCAAAAGCTTTAGAATCTTTTTAAACAAATAATTTTATTTCGAAATTTCATAAAACAAGGGATGACGAAATTTTGGGTAGGACTTAGTATATTTGTGCTCAATGTGAATTATTAAGAGTTTTTAATTTTTAGAGCTTTTAAATTTGATAGAGAAGATGAAACAGAACATGATTCATTTAAATGGCTTCAAATAAAACGAAACATCATGCAACTCTATACTATGATGAGTTCTAAATATGTATATCAAAATTGTCGAATTTTTAATGTATCTTGAATATTCTTAAAAGTTCTCAAGTATCAAATTATCTGTTGTTATATAAAACCAAAGGAAATCCTATACGCGCTAATCACCGCCATGTACAATGTAAATAATCTGGACATTCTTCAATAATTTCGAATAACCTACAGGAAATCGGAGAAATATTGAAATTTTGGCATAATCTCAAAAAATCTTTTAACTATCACCATTTAAATTTATATGTGTAACTCTGCAAATTCTTACAACTCAAAGCTAAGCGCAGAACAATTCCTTACAAAATTCGAATAAATTAAAAAAACACTATCAATAGTCGCAAAATTACGTTGGCATTTGCATTTTCCTTATATTTAAATTAATTTTTCAAAATAAACCGGTAAATTTAATTTTTATTTACAGTTTACTGGTAATCAAAAGATCCGCTAAATAAGAAACTATAAGTCGAACGAACGCTAATTGATTATGGAGACTGACTGGTTTGGCTCAAGTGAGAGAAACAAACATTTATTTTCAGTTGCGGTTTTGTGTTTTTCTAGTTTCTTCTTGAGTTTTATGAATATCATAATGATATACATACATTGCAAGCTGCTAACACCAGCAGATTACTATATAAGCTCCCTTTTTCAAATCAAATTCAACATTTTCTAATCAAAACTTGTTTGTAAAAGTTTGAATTTTAAATGCGAAAGGTGTAAACTTGGATTTACGCAAAAATATGTACAAATAAGTAACGCGGCGAACACTAAAGTTGTTGTCGTTTGATGTAGAAAGCTTTGATTTCAAACGAGTTTTGCTAATTTTCTACTAAATCTAAATATCGGTCAGAACATAAAGGAATTTTTACTTCTATGGAGTCAGAACCGAAAAGAAATTGTTGAGCCGGTCTTAAGAAAATATTTAATAGAAATTAGAACACCGCACCCTTTAATAAAAATTTCCTAGAAATGTACCGTTCTGCAAATTTGAAAAGGTAAGCTTAATCTGAGCTATCTACTCTAAAATTTGGATTAATAAAGGAAATCTCGTGGACCCCAACAGCCGTGCCCCCCTTCCCCCGCGGCTGCAGATGCTGCGGGTACCTAGTTATGCCACTGACCGCAGATACCGTACAACAAAATTAATAATGGAAACACCATGTTTGGGTTCAACCATTTTCAAAAACAGAAAATTATTGCGAAATGATTAAAATCCTATAAGCTGAGGATCATCTCTTCTCTTTTGATTGATGTTGGACTTATAATTGTCTCTACATTATATCAGGTAATTATCTTAAATTTTCACTTAGTTCAATTTTGTGGTTCAGGCAATTTTTCAAAAATTAAAAGACTTAATTAATTGAAAACCAAGGTAATTCATTTACCGTCGGAAAATTGATACTATACTCAAATAACATAAATTTCCCGTTGCCATAATTATAAACCACAAAATATAAATAATTGTACAAATTTCCGTATTGAACATTTACTAAATCTACACCATTATTCATCGAGAAATTCCTTTTCACCACCCAAACATTATAAACTCAATCCATTTTCCGCTACTCATATTAACAAAAAAATAAAAAGTTAGTTGAAAATCGATAATTAATAACAAATTGATCAGTCAATCGATCAATATAGGTAGTAAATCAAATAATTTCCCATAAAAAAAAAATTTAATTATAGCAACATATTTTACTGCACCACTACCATTGCGAAAGAAAATTTTTGTTTTGTGTAATTTTCCACAAAATGTTTCCCCTCCCGGTTTAATATTTGTAACAAAATAAACCATAAATAATCGCTGACAACAACAAAATCTATACAATATGCCCTCCCATTGGTTGGAACTAGGAATCCAGGCAAATTGTAATAAAATAAAATAAAAAAAATCGGGCGGAGCTTAGCTTTATACAAGATCTGTATGCTGAATCTCTTCGTATTGTACAAAACAAAACAAAAAATAGTTTGGGCGGGGACACTAAACATTAAACAACAAGACAAAAAAAAATAGTTATTCATTCGTTTGTTTTTCTTTCTTTTCTTTTACCAATTTTTTTTTTTTTGCTTTTTTGTAGTTTTTTATTCTTTTTCTTTCTTTAGTCATCAAGACACTCGAGTAAAATTTAGACGTGAAAACAATACAACATTTGAAGTTTGAGAGTTTTTTTTTTTTAATTTAAATAAATAAAAAAAAATTTATGGAAAATTAATAAAAAATTTTCTTTCGTGAAAAATCAAATATTTGTGAATTTATATAATAGTGACCGAATTCTAATTTTGATTAGATTGTATAAGTGAAAAAAAAAATTTGGTTTTCCACACAATTTGGAGAAAAATGTGATTACAGTTTGAATTGTTATACGTATAAGTTTTGAGTGGAAAATATATTTAACTGAATAGTTTTTGTTTTTTTTTTCGTATAGTTTGGTGTGTAAAAAAAAAAAAAAATTAAAATACTTAAAAAAAAAATGTTAACTGATATGGGGCCGACGGCGGGACAATTTTACGGTGCCCAAATCCCATCGATGGGTATGCAATTACCCAATTTAACATCACACATCCAAAAACCATCTGTTGGTCCTGTAAGTAAATTTTGTGTATTTCTATTGTGTGTATTGTCCTTGACACGATTGTCTGTTGTTTATTGCTTATATGCGGGAAAAGGTATATAAAGTTTTCCCGTTGGAAAATTAGGGTGCCAAAAAAAAAAATAAAACAATAGACGATTTTTCTTTCGACCGACGATAAATTATCTTACGTTCTTATTATACTGTGGAAAGTTTATAAATGTTGGGGGGTGCGTACGGGAGGTATTCTGGGTTAATTACTAGATTTTGAGAATATCCGTCTGAGTTTTATGGGTTTTATGGGTACTTTTGTGTTGTTCTTCTATAATAAGAAAATTAATCCTTTTGTTTGGACTATCCGAATGACAAAAACATTTGTGTACGCAGGGAAAATTTATTTTCCTTTTTATAGACCGTTAAACAATTTTCGAAGATTATATGGTGTAGGAGAATGTGTTCCGAAATGCGTCGGATTACAATGAATTAATGAATTTGACAGTTCGGCAATAACTGCGCTTGAGATGTCAGAAATTTCAATGAACATAGTGTTTCATACATCGATTTTGAATATTCCTCTAAAAAAAGGATTAATATAATTTATTTCCATTCAAACCTCGTTCAAATTTGTATTTCAAATTCAGATGGAGCCAATCAATTTCGCTTCGATAACATTGTTTTGCATTTAGTAAGGTTTTGAAAAAAATGACAATCAAATTAGATTACTACTTACAGATTACTTTCAAATACCAGTCAAATTTGCTTATAAATTATTTATGTGGCAGCGCTTAAGGTTCAGAAATTTTTTTTAAATTTTTAGCTTGTAAACATCAAATAAATTCATCTTCATTTCCATAATATTATTTATTAATTCAAATTACTTTCAAACTCGCTTTAATTATTTGCAATTCAAATTTAGTCAAACTCGTTAAAATTCGAATAAAAACTTAATCGAAATTTGGCAAACCTTCCTTAACTAATTTCTAAATTTGATTTAATTTTCTAAATTTTAAGTACCATTTAATTGATCAAACTATCTGTCGCTCTTATCCAGGACTTCTCCTTATTTGTATCAAAATTTGAAACTTTAAATTTTAAAAATTGTATTGTCAAACTGCAATATTTTTAAACTCATTCAAATCTAACCTTCAAATTATTAATTAAAAAGCATCTAGGTTCGGCTGAAGTTTCTCTGGCATATTGTAGCTTTTCGGTATTTTGTCTATCAAAATAGTTTTCAAATTCGTCTCAATTGAGCTTTCAAACTAGTTTCGAAATAGAGTATAATTTCAAATTTCCGTCAAAATATTGATAAACGTAATAAAGTAAATCTGTGTCACTATACCAATTTGTCAAATTTCTCTAACACAAATTGTTTCAAAATTGTTAAACTCTCATCAAACCTTGCGCAATTGATTTGTTAGTTAAATTTGTAAAATTGTTCGCGAAATGTTTGTGCGCCGCGTATATAAATCGATTTTAATTTTCTGATTTGGTTCTTTGAATTTATCAATATTTTTGTAATCAATCTTTTTTTAAACTAAATTTAAATTTGAATATTTGATCAGTAAGTTTTTATCAATGATGGAGAAAAATTTAGTGGAACGAAGCAACGTACAAGCCAATTACGATAATATAAAGCAAAGTGCATTAGCATTTTGTCAAGAAACTCAATAATCAGCGTTTTAAAGAATTTTCAAAATTTTTGAGCATTTTCGAGAATTCAGAATAAATCGTAAAATTCTAAAACTTATATAATCTGAACATTTTAAATGATTAAAAATTAAAAAAATTGAAACAAAATTTCTAAATTTTTAAAAAATTTAATATTTTGAAAATTTTTTGTTTATAAGAAATCGGATGAACTTGGTTGGGATTTCAAATATAATTTGATGGGGATTTATTAGTGGCATCAAACTTTTCAATTTTACAAACGAATTTATATTATATTCGAATTTTAACTACAGACACATATATGAAATTCTGTAATTTAATTTGGTTTGGGTTTTGAGACTAATCTATATGTTGGTAATTCAAATTCGTTTCAAACTGTGTCAAATGTGACAGACAGTTCTTTGAATTTTTTTTTGAAAATTGTGTGGGTTTAATTTCTATTTGTCTAGTATTGAAAGAAATAATTTAATTCGATTCAGTTCAAGTTTAGCAAACTCCTTAAACTTAAAATCAAAACAATTGTTATATAAAATCTATTTGACAAATTAAATTCAAACATTTACCAATACTCCTCGTCAAATTTGAAATTAAAATTTCGATATAACGATGTTTTTTAAATCATCGATCTCATTCAAATAGAGCAATTTATACTTATCAGTGAAATTTACTGTTGTTTAGTTTTGTTTCTGACACATCCAGATATCGATCTTATTCGCTTTAATTCATTTGAGTTTTCAAATTTTATTGTGAGTTGGTTTATTAAACCAATATGCTTCAAATTCTTTAAGCCTTTAAAAATAAAATTTCAAATTTGTATTGAAAAAATTGAAAAATAAACTTAAAAATTTTACTTTCAAGTGTAATAACTAGCTGACCTATATAAGTAGTTTGAATGCAAATTTATAATTTAAGAAATTTGTTCAAAGCGAACCTAAATTTCAATCTAAAATAAATTTATTAAAATGCTGGAAAATTAATAAATTTTATAATCAATCTCTCCTCAAATCTCAATCAAATTTTAAAATTTCAGTTGAATTGTTTTAAATATTTCAGGCTAATTGACTGTATTGATAATTTGGTTCTTATATCAAGTTCTGGCTGCAGGCTTTTACACGTAAATTCGAATTACAACTTTTGATCTTAGAACATAATTGATTTCATGCAATTAGAGTGACAGCTTTATGATTCCCGTTCAAATTATATTTTTCTAGTTCGAGCAGCACATATTCATCTCAGTTGTGAGCCTTCTACACGGATTTGATGAAGAGAAAGCTTTTTATTGGCTTTTCGCATGTAGAAATTTATTAGTTTGAATGAAAAGAATTTCCAAATTTTCTTTTTTCTAAATAAATGAGAATAGAGAACTTTCTGCTTATGTTCATTTCGTATATAGAAATTTTAATAAATTGAGTTTAAACAATTTTCAAAATTTTGTAGTATTATCAAAAATTTCGAAATTTTCTTTTTCCAATAATTTGAAAATTTTATATACTAAGTAGTCATTCAAGTAGGACGTATTAATCTTAGATATGAGGCTTATTTACGAATTTGACGAATAGAAATCCTAGTTTGAAAATTTCATATAGAAACACTTAAACATTTTTCCAAATTTTCGAAAATTTTAAAAATTTCCAAATTTTTCTTTCTCAGTAATTTTAAGTATTACCCATTCTAATTTTATTTCTTGAGTTCGAGCAGGACCTATTCATCCCAGTCGTGAGCCTACTACGAGGATTTGATGAATAAAAAGCTTCGTAACGGAATTTCGCTAGAGAAATTTAATAATTTGAATTTTAATTGAGAATTTTAAATATTAGTCTTTATTTTAAATTTTAAAATTCATAAAATTAGATGCTGAAGATTTACTTTTAAATTAACTTTTAAATTATGAAAATATTTTGATTTTTTTTAATTTTTAAAGTTTAAAATTTTGAAAAATTTTTCAAAAAAATTAAAACTTTGATAATTTGTATTCTTCTCAAAATTAAATTAAGTCAGTTAAACTTGGGTCACTAAATTTGAATTCTTTCATACAGATTTAAAGAAACAGCGATTCTAGACGAATAAAATGGAAAAAAAAATGGAATATGATTCGAAATATTTCATTTTTTCATTAAATAGAGAATAAACTTTAACAATTTATATTCACTTAAAATTAAAAAGGGACATATTAATGATCTCTAACCCTTTCAAAGTTATAAAGGAAGAAATAATCCCAAATTTAATGTGAAATTAATTTAATTACTTCCGGTTCAAATTTAACCATAGAGACTGAGAGAGAATTTTAGTTTAATTAAAATTCTGGTACTTGATTTGGTCTGCTCTCCAATTTATTTCAAGCATACATTTAAACAAATATTTAATTCAATTTCATTTCAAACTAGGTCAAAATCGATATTTTTAAATTTTGTAAAAGGTGAATTATGTAGCAGTCTTTATAAAGAACTTAAACATTTTCAAATTTTAATAATTTTATTTATTATTAGCCTGTTCAAATTTCTTTCAAACTTGTGTCAATCTTTTTAAAATAAACTTAAATTCCAGTCAAAACTATTGATACCCAGCACAATAAAATTATGTTGCAAATCTGAGTCCAGTTTTTCAATTGTATATACATAGGTAATAAGTTTCAAATAATTATTAAAATTATTCGATAAAAAATGTTCGAGATGGAATCGAACGAATGTTCGAGATGGATCGATTTGGCGAACTGAATGCACAAATGACTTTTAGGATTTTATCTAGAAATTTCAGAGATTACAGAATTTCTAAATTTTTAGAAGACTTTGAAATTTTCTTTTCCCAAGAATTTAAGAATTTTAAGGTTTACGAACTTCTGAGTCCTAAGGTTATTTGTGAATTTTTAAGCTTCCCAAAACTTGGAAAAATTCCTAGATCAGAAGAATATAAATTCATTAAATTTGTAAATTAAAATGAAAATTTATTTGATCACTCGTTTGCTATATGCAGTTTGGATACAAATGCCTAACACGTTTCTTAAAATTAGCAAACTAAACAAAACCATTGTCTGAATCTAGCCTAACATTTGACTGGTGTTGTTCTAAATTTCACTGAACTTTCGGTAGCTTTGTATAGAGTTATAGATCATACTTAAAGCAATAGAACAGGACCATAACTTCCAGTGTTTTACGAAATTTTTGTTCCACCAACAGTTTTTCGTAAATTTCTTTTAAATTCGTTTTAGTTTCTTGCAAATTAATTTCGGATGTCAGTCACAATATTTACGTACGATTCTAAAAGTTAACTTAACATTTTAGTATGAGTATAGAATGCAAATTTCCAAATTTTATATCAAACCCGCTATAATATTATACACACAATTGATTTTCTCTACCTGAAGGCTCAAAAGTTCCCTAATAATATTTGAGATTTGAGCATAACGTGATTAGAAAATGTATAATTTTATTTTAGTAACTTGCTTAATAAAGGTTTCAAATAATTTACAAATCGGGTCAAGCCGATCTCTGCTAATGGCATCTTTCTCCATCAAAGCGTTTCACAAAGTACAACAATTAATGCCCAATATTAAACATGTCCCTATGCTCCGTTGTAAAAGGAAGGTCAAGAAACACTGAACACGAATATCGTTCTAACTTAATAAAGGTTAAGGAACACTGAACTGGAATATCGTTTGTTTAATATTTATTAGTCAATTCAATTGTTATCCAAATTTCAACGGATTTGGAGGCAGGTTGCCGCGAACCGCTTGTTCGTCGATTATGGCCCACTCTGAGTCTGTATACAAAGACTATATAGAGCAGGATAAATACCCGTATTTGGCGGTTAAGCTTTCAATTTCTTGAAAATATTGTTTTCAGCAAATATGTCATTCAAATTTTTTTCAATCTTGTCTCAAAATAAATTCAAATTTCATTGTGAATGTTATTAATGTAATTGTGTCACCAAATATTCAATTCGAACCATATTCGCGAATTCAGAGTTTTCCTTTTTCCAAGAATTTGAGAATTTTAAAGTTTATCGGTAAGCTTTAGAAAATGTTAAATTTTGATCATCTCAAAACTTCTAAAATTTTTAAGGTGTATTCTCATATGAAAGAAGAACCAACATTTTTTAAATTTTTCTGAAAATTATGGAAAAATTTGAAAATATGGTGATAATCGGAATTTTTTAAATTTCTATAAATTAATGAAATTTGTAAAAAAAATTAAATTTGAAAATAAAACTTGTTAATTCAACTTTATCCAAATACAAAATTGAATAAACATCTTGTAATTTTTAAAACAAATTAAATTTTAGAAAAAGTTATTTCAGACCAACACCCAATCAAACTTTAAACAAATTCAAACTCAGATATTAAATTGAACATCGAGATTTAATAATTTGGTTAAAGAATTTCCAAAATGTTCGAGAATTTTCAAGACTTTCGAAATTTTAGATTTCCTCTACATCAAAGCTCAAAAATTCCCCGAGGTTTGAGCTTAACTTGATTGGAAAACTTTAAATTTTATTTTAGTAACTTGCTTAATAAAGCTTTTAAATTATTTTCAACCTGTATACAGTCACATATATTTAGTGGTTCAGGTCTCAATTCCTTCATAATATAATTTTTAATATATATTCGTCATTCAAATTTCTTTCAATTACGTCTCAAAATAAATTCAAATTTCAGTTAAAATGTTGTTATACGTAATAAATTACAAAAATTCAAAATTGGATTAGAATTTTGTAATATTTAAAATATTTAAACTTGGCACACACAAAATTGTGTGTTTGATACAACTAAAAAAACTGTTCAAACTCATTCATACTTAAAACAAATTTAAACTCAAATGTCAATACACCATCAAACTTTTATGTTTTGACTGAAATTTGATAAGAAAAATCATAACTTCGACTTGCTTATCAAACTCGACGTTTAGAGGAAATCATTAGTTCAAATTACTTTCAGAATTCGATTCAACTAAATTGAATATCACTCGAACCATTTCGTAGGGACATGTGGATTGCTCTGATTTTTTTCAGGTTATTTAAGAAAATACTGCGTTTAATGCCAAATTCAAACTGTTCCATTTTGATTTACATTTTGTCAACAATCTGAGAGGAAATTTAATTTTCCTAACTGGAATTCTGGCATTGGACCTACCCTATTTTCTTCCGACTCATTTAAATTACGTATTTCGGTGCATGATGCATGGGAGGTATAATTGACTATGAGCTATTTAAAATTGATGGACCAAGTGTATTATGCCTGCCCTCGATTAATCGATTAAACTCGCCAAAAATTTTGAGTTTCTTGTTAGATTCTAAAAAGGTTGAATTCTAATCGAGTAACTTCTAAAAATCACACAAATTCACTCTGAATTAGTGTATGTGCTAAATCTGAAAATAAAATACGTGTGGAATCCGGATAAACGGATAAGAATATTTAGAATTGTACGTAAGATTAATGTCGTATGCCGAAAAAATTTGGCACAACTGGTTTTGTTGGCCTTTCAATTCGTATTTGTCTAAATATTTCATTGGGAAATTTGACGTATTTTAAGATTCGAATTAAACAATTTTTTTTCTAATTAACTCAACTTAATTTTGATTTAGAGTATGTCACCTCCAAAAATCGATTTGATTCCCTTTGAAGTATCTTTCAAACCGATAGATAACATCTTTTAAATGTTTGTTCAATTTAAACGACACGTATAGATTTTCGAGATTGAATCCCAAAAATTGACACGAGTCGAGATGAATCTAAGTCAAGAGCTCAGTTAACAGAACGCACAAAGTCGATAGAAATATTTTTTAAAAACTTAAATCAGAGTTAATTTCTAAGCATTTAAAATAATTTACAAATTTCCCATTTTTTATATTGGAGAATTTTAAATTGTATGGATAAATATAAAATGTTTGAATTGGGAGCTTCACAAAACTGCAAAACAGAATTAAATTTGAAAATTCTAAAAATTCCGAAATTGCGAAGCAAATTTCTAAATCTGATCAATTTCTAAAGATTAGAAAAATTAGAAAACCTGTTTATTTTATGCTTTGGGTGAAGTGAATAAAAAAGTAAATGGTGTTACTTGTTTTTTTCAAGATGTTGACTTTGTAACTATAATCAATATCTTCAAATTTTTACTTGTTGTATTAGAAAACCTTTGAATGCCATGGAACATCTTACAAGTAAAAAATTCGATTTAATTTATCTACTAACTGGAATTTTTTGGAAACATTTAAGTAAAAGAATTTACTTTTTTATTCACTTCACCCAAAACGTCTTTGAGATGAGAAACGAATTGTAAAATGTGTCTCTTGATGTAAAAAATGTATTCCTGATGAGAAAAATCAATCCTTCACGTTTTCGTTCATTGTACACCTGCACTACCACAGTTGAACGATTACGATTTACCGTCGACCAAACTAATCATAAAGTGGCACTTTGCGTACACCACCGTTCTCATCCAGATATTTATCGAATACCAAGCCTCAGGGTTTTAGTGGCAGGTTTTTTTTTTCTTAATGTCCGCTCAAACAAATTCTGAAGTTGTGCATTATCGTTAGCCAACTAATTTCAGCAATTAATCTTACGCAGTACAAATCTTGACTTGGTTTACACGGGACCGATAGAAACAGAAACAATTTTTCTCTGAAATAGTGGCTACTTTAGTTAGATTCATGAGGTATATAATTTATCCCAACGCTTTAACCATACAAATCTACCAAAGTATTGACTACATTACTTTACATTTTAGTTGATGAAATTTTACGAATTTTCAGTAAAACTTTATCAAGATTTATAGGGATTTTGAAGAATTTAAATAATCCAGAATTCTACAAAAATTTTTAATTTTGATTTCAAAAATTTGAGTTGGTAAAATTCATTTTACGATTTTTAAAATTTTTGCAAGAATTTTATAAAATTTATAGAATTTAAATTGTTTTCTGAATTTCATAAAATATGATGAATCGAAATAATTTTTGAATTTTACGATTTCTGCAAAATTATGGGTTTCTGAAGTATTTTGTGGTTCCGATTTTTAAGAAATTTTAGTTTGATTAATTTCCCGAAAAATATTTTTTGTTGTAAGAATCTTGAAAATTCTGCAGTAGGTATGCAAATAAATTATATTTTCATTTTTAATTATTAAAATTCAAAATTTTAATTTTTTTTAGAATTTAGAGGATTCAAGTTTACCAACCCAGTGAGACCAACATTAATTTTGAGATTTGTTAGCCGCAACGGCGAAAGAGAAACATTTTGTGTATTTAATGCAAATTAGCCGTTTGAAAATTAAGCATTTATAAAAAAAAAATTAATTCGCATTGTTTCAAAAATTTAGAACTCGTCGCTAAAAATAAATAAAAACGAACGAACAGCGATTACTGAATTTGTTGTTTAGTGTATTCTAAAAATAAATACAACTACATATAAAATTAACCGCCAGACTATTTTCCCATGAATTCACCGTATTCAACTTATTGATAGAAATGTTGTGCTTCCTCTTCCAACTGAGGTAAATAAACAGTTTTTGATTTCTTTTACCTTCACAATGCATTTTGTCTAAGCACTTTGTATTCAAACCAAAAAATTAAATCAAAAATCTGTCAATCAATTTCATCAAACAACAACAAACGATGATAACACTAACCGTTCTATATAATTGATATAATGATATCCCCTACTGTTTTGATAGACAAACCAAATACGTGTAATCTCAACAAAATCTATATCTAATCTTTAAATACAAACGAAGAAAATCAAACAACAACAACAACAAAACTGTCAAACCCATCATCAAATGGTCACGCGAATTACCATCCTTGTTTAGTTTTTTGTTACTTTGGTTGTTGTTAAATCCTCATGTATTCGGTATATATCTCCATCACTTGTGCATGTATGTATTCATCCCAAATATGTTTCAGATAAAATTTCAAGAACCCCGAAAAACAAAAGAAAAATGTAAGTCGGTAAATCTTTTTGTCTTTTGAGACTTTATCTTTCGTTTTTAATATGATGTTCCTACATGGTGTTAGGATAAATGTTTTTTTTTTGTAAATTTCTTTTTTTTAGGTTATGTAAAACAACCAAAGTTTGTAATACGAGCGCGCTGGTATAACATAATTAAATGTTGACAACTACAATGTGATGTATCGAGTTTATGAAAAATTTGAAACCTTTTCGAAGACAATTTTTTTTTGTTGTGTCGAGTCGAGTGTGTGTGTGTGTGTACTTGCAAGAAATAAGATCAGTTAATTTGAATGGAAATGTTAACTAAATTTTTTGGGTGACAATTTTAATGGTAATGATTTATTTCGAAATATTAGATGAAAATTAGGGGAACATTTTTTTATATGTATGACAATCCTTTATTTTTATGTGATGATATCCGGAAATGCGCGAACGGAATTTCCAATTAACAGATTTCCCGCGCCGGTTCATAAACAATGAGATTTTAATTAGAAAATGTTTAAAATTCTCTGGATGCAATTCTATATCTCAATGTTACATTTGTATGCATACCATATATTTAAATAATGATCCAGATGACATTTTTATTTGGTGATTTATTTCGTATATGGGCCAAAAATAATGAATTTTTTTATTCAATTAAGATGTATTGTGACACTTACTTCTTCGTCATCTTCTTCTTTGTTTGGTACTCGCTCGCTGCATCACAGAAATAGTAATTTTTCATGTTGTCGCGCATCTCGATTCAATTTATAACTTTTTGTTTGTTTTTTTGGGAAACTCGATGAAATTTGTCAACATGTTTGTATATGTTCGGCTGTCTGTTTAATGATGTGAATTGATCTTTGACGATTTGTATGTGTCACATCAGGTTTCAAAATAAGCAGTGACAAATTTGAGTTAAATTCATTTCGCTTACATTAACAAAGAAGTGTTATATTTGAATGAAGTTTGATTGTAATTTGATGCAAATGTGTTTCGAAAATGTAATTGTCAACAAAATTTAACAATTTCTTTCAAATTCTTCAGTAAATTGGTAAAATATCACAAAATTAATTAAAATTTGAAATTTCGTAAAAACCTACCTAAATATAATTTTTCAGAATTGGACATTATTTTTGATTCGTGCTCCGTTTAACTACATTTAAACTAAAAATTCTTCAAAACTATGTCTAAAACTTCTAAGTTTTATAAAATTTTACAAAATTTAAAATAAAATGATTTGCAATGCAAAACCAATAAAATTCTTTTATCCGATTTTGATGTATAATAGCCCGATAACTAGACTGATTTCAAATAAAGAAAATGTAAAATAACCCATTGTTATTGTATAACCCACGCTGCTAGGGGCAACGTGAGTTTTATTTTGTATAACAAAATATTGAGTAGTCATTGGAAAATTATTCATAGATTTCGTAATTTACGTCAAAGAAACACGTCATATAAATTTAAAGAACGGTCACTTTGATAAAATGTATTTCAAAATTCAATGCTACAGTGTGAAAACACAAAATGGAACTATTTCTTATTAATTTACGATTATATACATTTATTTCAACAAAATTGGATAAAACGTTGTATGCCACTCGTGAGCAAAGAGATATTATCCACTCGGGATAATATCCCATTCGGCTATGGCCTCGTGGGACAAACTTATCCCTCTTGGATAATATCTCGTTTTGCTCACTAGTACCATAAATAACTATAAAAGTCAGCAATTGATAAAAATCAAACTGTCCTACAACTTGTAGAAACCTTGTTAAATATTAAAATTACTTTAAAGTCGCACAGTGCAGAAAACTCTTAAAAAGTTTAATTTCCAAAATTTTAGAATGTTTTACAAACTTAAGCGTTTAATATTAAGCTTTTAGTGTTTAAAAAATTTTAAAACTCACGCAAAATGCTACAAAATGGCAAATAAATGTTTGGTTGGTTCTGTCTTCTGTTGATCAAAGAAACAAAATAACGCAGTCTAAAATTTAAAAGTAAACTAAAAGCTTGGAGAGCTTCTTAATAAGAAACATATTCAGTTCAAATTTAACTTTGTTTTAGGTTAACTTTTCAAATTGAATTTTGAAATAATTTTGTTCATTTGCCTTCTTATTTTCACTTTTATTTTTATTGAAGTTTCGAATGTTTTAAAATTTTATAAAATTTCAGTTTCGGTAAGTATCAACTTGACTAAAACATAAATTTAGGAAACCAAAGCTTATCATTCAAAAAATATGTTAAATCATAGTCCAAGTTACCAGGCAAACTTAGATTTTCATTTAAAAACTTAGCTTTTCATTTTTGCAAAGCTATTCAAAATGTCCGCGTAAAATGCTAAGACTTAGGACGAGCTTATACCCAAATTTTAATTCATTTGACGTGTTGCGTGATTTAAATGATGTCTGGCAATACTGTCGTAATATGGACGTGTTCATAACATTCAAATTGTCATGAGATCTATCAAAGCCTGTAAATGCTGAAAGCTATTTTATTTAAAGAAATATTATTTATAAAATTTAAAGCTAAAACAATTATTAGACATTTAAATATATAAACTTCAAAGTTTATGAAAGCTCCAATATGTTCTATCAAAAATAACAAAATGTTTGTAAAAAGCTCTTTAATGGATTGTACGCCATTTAAGCAAAATAGAGCTTGAAGCTTAGTAGTTTTAGACAAGTTTAAAGCTTTCTTTGCACTCAAACTTATTTTTTAAACATATCTGAAATTATAACAGCTACATATAAAGGTTCACAGTAAAAGAAAGCTACATGTTTTCAGATATTGTTGATACTGTTCCACTATGAAGATTAAAAAAACCCTTGAAAGCTTGGTGCGCCCTCGTAAAATATTTGAAAAATTTGAAATTTCTTAGAATCTCAAAATTCTTCAGAATCGGAAACATATTTTGGTACGTGATTCGTAATCTTACATTGATTTCGTCGGCCAAACGATATACCCATAATTTTATAAAATTTAAGTACGTGATAACAACAATTTGCGTGTTAAAAAAATTTCAAAAATACAGAATTCAACAACAGTTCAAAATTTTATATTTTTTCCAAAATTTGAAGTTTGTTGGTAAATTATTATAAAATCTTTCTAAAATTAACAATAACTTTAGAATTCTTCGAAAAACTGGTAAAATTTCATAAAACTTTTTAAAATTTAACATTTCGCAGAAACTTAAAATTCTTCAGAATTAAAATATTTATACCTGTAAATTCTTGTAAATTTAAACTGTAAATTCTTCAAAAATATGTTCTAATCCTCCAAAATTTACAAAATTCAAAGAATAAGAAATTCTAAAATTTATTCGATGTCTGAGTGAAATTTTCGAAATTTCGAAAACCAATTATGATAAAAATATCTCAAACATTGTTTAATTTTCAAAATTGTCAAAATTTCACAACCGTAAAAAATATTTTAAAATTTAAAATTTCAAAAAATCTCAAAGTTCTTCAAATCTGAAACTTATTTTTGTCCATGGTTCGTAATCTCACGTTAGTTTCACCGGAGCCAAACAAAATGCCCAACATTTTATAAAAATTACATGATAACAAACAAATAAAATTTACATCAAAACTTTTAAAATTTTCCATTTTTAGAAAATTTTCGCCTTTGTTTCAAAAATTTTATAATTTTCATAATGAAATCGAATTGTTAATAATGTACATAATTGGAGTCCACTTTTCTTCCAAAGCTTTGATTTATTTTTAAATTTTTAAAATTTAGCCAAATTTTAAAGATTTTAGTTTCTTACAATGTATAAAACTGGAAAATATTATTCAAAACCCGAAAATGTGTAGGCTCAATTTTCTTCTAAAATGGTATAATATTGAATTTTCTTCGATGCTGTCGAATTAAAAGCCCCTCAACTATATTTCATCATTTCCACCCCACTTATTTCTATACAAATATTAAATCATTCATTCAGGTGCATTCATCGTGATGATGAAAATTTTGATTTGTAGCGTAAACTCTTCAAAACATATATCGCACACCACAATCGACCAATCTCAATCTTCTTCAGAATTTTTAAAATGAAATATAAAAAAATTCAGATTGGCAAGACACAATAAATTAAATTAAATTAAAATTAAATTTTTTAGTATTTTAAAAACTCGTTTATCGTTAAAAATTTATAAAACTATCATAATATTTTAAAATACCAAAATTTTTAATAGTTTGAAAATTTCTGAAGAAGAAGAATCACTTCACAACTACGTAACAATTCCCAAAATTTCATTAAATTTATAAAATTCTCGGAGTTTTTCTATTTCTATGATATTTCGGATATTCGAGACTATCTAAATTTGTCAAATTTTTCGAGATCAAAATTAAAAAATTAAAAATTTGACAACTAACATTTTTTAAAATTTTTGAATTTTCAAAATCCTAGATGTTTTAGCAAAGACAATTTTGTGTAGATAACTATAAAATTCTTTATGGAATCATATTTGAAGTCAAATTAAAGTTTCCTCCAGTCCAATCCATTAAATACATAATATACATAATTGTACGTATATTTAAAAATTCAAAATTCCTCAGAATTCTTTAAATTTTTAAAATAAAATTAAAAATTGTTAATTAAATTAACAAAAAACGGAGATATATGTATGTAAGTCATGCGCAGTTTGCATAAGAAAAAATATTTCTTCCGGCGAATTCGACAGCAGCGCATAAATAGTTTCACCCTACCCGCGGCGAATTTATTTCACCTAATTACATTGTAATTTCAAATGGTAATGCGGCGAATTCGATTTTCACTTTAAAAACCAAATAAATTGGTTAGGCGAATTTTTGCAGCAAATTTTCTAGTTAGAAAATAGTGTTTTGATCTCAATTCACGGTCAGCAACATTTTAACCATGATTTTCGCAAATTTAAATTTCAAAACCTCTTGATCATTTTATTTGTATCAATTAGCGAAGAAATCTTTTAACCGCCTCGATTGACCGATAAAAATCGATCTCATTCGCGACACATGCGTTTCTTACCACACAGGTGATTTGCAAATTGTATATACAAATGCAAATTGTATACTCAACTGTTGTTGTTGTCAATTTTTAAGAATACGATGTTGAAAAATAAAAATGGCATATAAACAAAAGAAACAAAGGAAATGAAAAGATAATATGCAAATATAAATACAAAAAAAAAAAGAATGTGGCGCCCTCAACTTGATCATTTCTTTAGAATTATTTTATTATATTCTTGAAAATCCAAAACAGTAGCGGATTTTTGTGTATTCTTTTGTTTTGTCTGTTTTACTTTTTATTTTCATTTTAGTTAAGAGGTTTAAAATTCTAAAGAACATCTTTATACAATTTCTCAAGTATGTAAGTATTGTGTACTTAATATTTGATCTCTATTGTACCTGAGTACATATATGCGTACCATACTTAAATACCATGTAAGTGGTTGTGCTTAGTTCAAAATTGAAGAGACTTACTCTACACTGTAAAGGCCCATTGAATTTTCGAGAGGGATTTGTATTGTCACAAATATAAAAGAGGTACTCAAAGAAAAAGAAACTAAAATCTCGATCAAGTTATATTCACCTTTTGTTACCGAGTGGAACACAATAAGATTATCGGATTTAGGAAAATTTATTCAAGATCGTTTAGATGATCTCGATCTACACAAATATCATTTTAGTAAATAAACTAATCATTTATTTTTAATTTCTAATTTCGTTTTTTTTTTTATTTTCATTCCAGGTAAGTCATCGATTAGAATTTATAACCGTATGCGCGATCGCAGATGATCAAAACAATTAATAAAAGTATTTAAAAAAGAAACAAAAAAAACTGTTGATCATTCAATTTATGAATCGATCATTTTAATTTAATTTATAAAAAATTTTGATTTTGTTTATAATCGTGCTGGGCGATCATCATTTTTAGTGTATGTGATCGCTTATACATAATCATAAAACAGCAGGTTTCTTTTACCGCATAATAAATATATACGTACAAATGAAAATATATACAATGTGTTAAGTGATCCCAGCATAGGGCCGTGCGCAGCATGCAGGTTGTATATAAATATGTGATATTGATCGGGATTTGAAATTTTGTAATTGGATACAACCGAATTAATAGTATGTGGCGAGGTGATTGGTTGGATTTTTTTTTATCTTTGACACAAATGAAATCTTAACTAAATTTGTGGGTGAACGAAATTTATGATAGAAAGGCTTAAATTTGACCGCTTATATGAATATAGTTTGACAACTTATATATATGCTAAATATAAATTGTGTTTGAAAATATCCAGGTAAAATATCCGGTTCGACTATACTTAGGGAATGAAACTACGTAGTAATTTGATTGATACTGGAATTACAATATTTATAATTTGAACTATGACTAAAAGTAGAAGAAATTTGTCTGTCAAAATGAAAGGCTCCGAATCAGAGTTTGATTATTTATGTATGCGGTTTAATTTTAATTAAATTGACAAATAAATTTTGTTTAATATTTAGAACATCGACAAGTTTAAATCAAACTAAAATTCAAACTAAAAATTTGACAATAACGAAACGAAATTATTTTTAAATTTCCATTTAGAATTTTAATGGAAATTTGAAATAAAATTTAAATTACAGGTTAATATTAAATTGTATTTTGAGCTTGACTGAAATTAAAGCAACCTTGAATAAAAGTTTGAAATATTGAATTAAAATTTGATTTAAGTTTGAATCAGAATTTATTGGCTAATTAACATCGGGAAGTAAAGTTTGAAGTAGTTATATCAAATATATAGAAATAGTTTAATTACAATTATTACTATCATTTGATAGGAATAGAATTTGAAGCCAAACTGAACAATCTGCATTTGGTTTGATATCCAAAGTTGGACATGATTTAATCTACATTCAATAATAATGCTTTTCACCCAAGAATAAGTCTAGTTTGCCCCCATATCAAATTTTGTATGAAATTTGATTGTGCTTGGAATACTTTAATTTCAATACGCTATTAATTAATTTCAGACTTATTGTGAATACATTACTGAAATTAAATTAATTAAAATTCTTCAGTTACTGGCTACCTATAGGCTACCTAGTATTTATCACTTCAATGAAATAAGTTAAATAAAAACTTGATTTGAATCAATAGTAGAATGTGCTATACTCAGAATTAGATTTGAGGAATAGCGTACATTAACCAAAATATAATAGTCAAGTGAAGTTGATATTAAAATAAGAACATAAATTTGATGAAATTTGCTCAAATTATTTTCTCCATATCAAAATTTGAATTTCATTTGAAATCATTCAAATGTGAATGAGAATAATTTACAAAATTTGAACCTACCATGCTTTATTTCGAAATTGAAGACGATTGTTCGTTATAGGATTTGTCTCAAAACAACTGAAATCTACTCCAATAAATTTTGATTACTAAATTGGTCAGTATTTGACATAAGTTTGAATGAAAATTTTTATGGTTATAAACGGACAAGGTTTATTAATCTAAAGTAATATGCAAAAAATTACAATGAAACGAACATTGCACTTTAGCAGTTTGATTTGGATCTGAAAGTGAAAGATGCATTTAAACTAGAAATTGAATTAATTTGAATAGTATTCGAAGTAAAATGTATTCAAAATTTGAAATATAGTTAACGTAGTATAAGAAGTACTTTGAAGCCTTTGCTATGAAATGGAGTTCAGTAAATTAAAATTTGACTAAATTTGAAAAGGAATGGGTTTCAAATTTCTAGTTAATAGCTTCTGCAAGTTAAGTTAATTTAAGTTTTTTTACTTTTTTTTTATTAGTAATTCGAACAAAAAATTGAAATAAAATTTTTATTAGATTTATTTCATTTCGCCTTTCAAATTTGAATCAAAATCAAAAGCAGAGGTCAAATCAATTTACATTTAAAATAAAATATTGAACTATAATTTCATCAAAGTTTGATGGATAGCCGATGAGAAAATGAACTATAGTTTGAATAATAATAATTTGAAAGAAATTTAGTTTGAATATAATTTTGAAGTAAAATTTGAAATAAAATTAAAACTTGAAATATTATTTCGCTTTTATTTGATCTTGATTAACGGACAGACTCAAAACTTTGGCTGAATATTTATAATTTGAACCAGAACTGACAGAATATTTTCAATTAAATTATTATTTCTATTTGATTCAATTTGAATTGTTGGCTGAGTGATTTAACACAAATTCAAAGGTTCAGTGAAATTTGATTGAAATTGGAAGAAGTAAATTTATTTGTAGTTTCCATTATTGGACGGCGAAAATAAGATTTTATTTCGGAAACAAACAAATTTAAACTGAAATTATTTAATCAGTAGGTATGGTTTGAACTGACATTAACAAAATAGTTTGAACGAAGTTTGAAAGAAAATTTTATCGAAAATTTGAAATGTAAACAGATTTTTTAGAACTGGAACTGAAAATCGGAAATCAATTAAAAATGTGCTTAAGTTCTTTGCTAAAGTTATTAAAACTTGATTTAAAATAACTTCTGAATTTAACCTTGAACGATAAATGCAACTAAAATGATAATTTGATTACTCATTTGAACCAATATTTGAACAATTAAGTATTTGATCTACTTCGTATATTCTGAAATAAAATTAAATTTGAAGTGGTTTAAAAATTCGAATATAAATATTTGAAATAAAATTTGAAAAATAATTTATCAAGATTTGAATTTAAAATTTCAGTTTAATAATGTATTGGAATTTGGCTCAATATTTAAAATTTGGAGTGGAACTAGTTTGTATCTTCCTTTCAGTTTCTGGCTTGAAACTGAATTATGTTGTAATTTCCATTTAGAATTTGAATTGAAATTTGATAAAATTTGACTTAAGTTTGAATGAAAATATATTAGTTAATGGAAGTTTGAATTAAAATTTGAATAAAAACTTTCATTTTTTAACATTATTCAAATTAGAATTTTATCTAAAACTACTGAATAATCTATTTTTGGGCTCAAAGCAGTTTTACTAACTTTTAATTGACAGTAAAAAAATTATTTTCAAATAAAAGTTTGATTTTTAAATTGATTAGAATTGAAACAAGTTTTTGAAGTCAACATTGAAAATGTTTAAATTTAAATTCGAACTGATTTTTAGTTGAATTTGAATTAGTTTTACAATTTAAAAAAATTAAATAAAAATTGATGCACACAAATTTGATATTTAAAACTCAATGTCATAATTTTAAAGGATCAAGAAGACATAAAGAAAGCATTTTTCAAAATTCTGAATATTTGAATAGAAATTTGACATACAATTTTTTTTTTGTAATTGGAAGCCTTTGACAGTAATTAATTTGATAAGAAACGAGTTTTTTGGCTTCACGTTTGATCACAGTTTACAGTTTCATAACTAAACTATTTTCTTAAGTAGACCCCGCGTTTTTAAGTTGAATTAGTTTGAAGAAATAAAAATGGTTGTATTTTTTTTTTTTTTGCCACACAACAATAATGGGAAGCAAAATTTGAATTAATTTGAAATTTAGCTTGAAATTTGAAATGTTTAATCTCGATTAAGGTGGGTTTAAAACTACAAACTGCTTTTAATCTAAAATTTAGAAAATTTGAAATATCACTGAATTAACTTGGCTGAATATATAGAATTTGAATCAGAATTGACAGAAAATGTTGACTAGTATATTCAATTCTAATTCAAATTCTTTATATTCAGCCAAGTTAATTCAGTGATATTTCAAATTTTCTAAATTTTAGATCAAAAGCAGCTTGCAGTTTTAACTCCACTTTAATCAAGATTAAATATTTCAAATTTCAAGCTAAATTTCGAATTAATTCAAATTTTGCTGCCAATTATTGTTGTGTTGCAAAAAAATATACAATCATTTTATTTCAAACTCTCTTCAAACTATAATGTCAGCTTGTTTGTTTCAAACTTGAAAACTAAACTTTTTTTACTAAATTATTCAAAATAAAATACCTAATTATTCAGTTTGATTTCTACTTATGGTTTGTTGGCTGTGTTTTATGATTTAATTTGAAAAAAATTTGAAACCAAACTGAACAACTAATTATTCTAGTTTGTTAATTTTTAATTAAGTTTAATTGTAATTGGAAAACTTTGGATTGTTGACCAGTACCTTTGAATGCGATTATCTAGGTTGAATTTTACAATATTCAATCTATTTTGTTTGTATCAAAATTTGAATCAGACTTGATTGCGTTTTAAAAAAATTAAACTTTTAACAAGTTTTCAATGGATTGCGAAAATAAAATATAAGTTATCTTCATCTAAAACAATTAACGAAATATTTAGTAATGTGAACCAAAATGAAAACCAGAGTGTTCTGAAGTTCGAATTTACTTCAAAATTCACTCGAGTTAGAAAAAATTTGATCCAAAAATTGAATAATATTCAGACATTTTTTAAAACTTGTCCTACTGTCCAAACCACAACTGGAATCGGAATTGTACCATGCGCTTACGTTAGATGCAAATAAGAATTTGATTAACTAATTTGCTTGCATTAAATTAGATTGTGCTTTGTGTATCAAGTTTCTCATTATTGGCTTGTAAGATTAAAATGTATTTGTCATTAAAAACTTGAATTGAGTTTTGTATTTGTACTATAAAATTTGATCTTGAATGATAAATGAAATTATAACTATGTAGTTTGATTACACAATTAAACCCAATATTTTAACTATCACAAGGGAAGAATTTGAAATAAATTTGAATTGAAATATGAAAAAAATTTAATTTAATTTGAGTAAAGTTCTGTTATTTGACTTAATATTGAGAATTTAAGAATTTTGATTTGATAACAAATTTCAAAGTTTGGATGTATTTGACATATTTTGTGAGCTAGATTTTATGTTTTAGTTAATTTTTAAATGAATACCTATATGAACGCATTGAAAATTGAATTGGGATTTGAAATGAAATTAGTGAAAAATAAAAAGTAAAAAATTGACTTAGCTTTTCAAACTCGAACTGAATGTTTAAAGTGAAAGCATTTTTCATTCTCTTTATAGGTAGCTACTCTCTTTCCTTAATTAAGTTAATGAAGCGAGAAAAGCGTTTGATCCATTTAAAACAAACGATGTCAATATTTTATTAACCCCGGTGGTCAAGCTTATAAAATAATGATGTTTGACAGTATTTTGAAATTTTCCAATTTTTCTAATGAAACACCCTGTGTAATTATATTATGTATATTCTAGACAAAACAAATAATCTCTCACTTCACATTAATTTAGATTCATATATAGCCTCGAACGTATAGGAAATCACCGCCACATGGGAATGAACACATGCGTTTACGTACTTATATATGTATATAGAAAATGATAAAAACGGAAATTAATAAGAAATTACCAAAGACAACGCAAAGTTGTAAACACAAGATGAAAAAGTAAATAATTTTATTGCCAATTATAAATATTATTATTGTTTATTATATTCTCATATATACAAGTAAGCTGAAGTTGTTATATAAGTCAGCTTACAAAAAAAAAAAATCAAATTAATAAGCAAACCTTTGTTAAAGGATCCAAGCAAGACGAGTAGTTAAGAAACGCATCTGATAACAAAATTTTTATATTTTTGTTTTGTTTGGTTTTGGTCAAATTTTTAATTGAATTTTTGCTTAACGAAATTGAAACCTCGACTTACGATGAGAAAATCCTCAATTCAGTTGCAAAATGAGGTTTTTTAACAAAAAAAAAATTGATTTCCGTTTCACATTTAAGAAAAGACAACACAACAATAAAAAGCCATTAATCTGGAAGATGCACTCTCCGTATTGCGATATAAATTTATCTTACCTTGAATGTGTTCTCATATGTATTTATTTATAAGAGAGCATGATAAATGGCCCACAAATAATATATTTAACAAATAAAATATCATAAAAGGGATTCTCTATATACACATGAATCAAGCATCCTTGACTAAATTTTTTGTTACACAAAACGATTCGATTCGGATTAATCCAAAATAAAAAACCATCCTTTGTTGTTTACGGATTGAAGAGGCATGAAAATCTTTATTTAGCGAATTATCAACGGTTTGGTAAATAATCGAGTGGAAAAAAAGTCGGAACAAAACCAAATCTCTATTGTAGAAGCTACATGAAAAGTGTACACATATACACATACGACGCTACTTGCCCATAAAAAAAATTCAGTTAATTGAAATAATTATATTCTTAAGAATGTTAATGTTTAAGAAAATTACGTAAGAATAATAAAATGTAAATGTTGATCTTTAAGTCATATAAGTACATACATACATATATACATACGTATGTACACAGAGGTAATTATACAGATAGTAATTAATGAAGTTATAAAACTGTCATTTTTATTATTGACTGGAAATTGTTTGCCAGTCATCAATCAATGGGGTCGTAAAAAAAAATGTTGACAGATTTTATGATGATTATAAATTTAGTACATGGTTACAAAGCGCCGTTACTTCAGTTTCTGTTTAAATTATGTTTTTGTTAAAGTTTTCGTTTAGGGTCGTCTCAAGACAAGTTCAAGCAAACTGAAATTTGCCAGGTAGAAGAAGAAAAAATAATAATTTGAAAGTGAGTCCGTATCCCAATTAACTTGCATTGCGTTATTATTTATAGAAGTTATTATTTAGGCCTTTATTATTCAAAAATAAATATAAATGTATGAAGTTCTACTTGAGTTTTTGAAAAGCTCCCCTTGATGAAACAATTTTTAAAGTTGGCGCAAAGTATTCCAAAAGCGAGATTCTAATCTAATGATTAATAATTCACTTGGTGCTTTTAGTTGAAGATTTTGTCTAGAGAAAAGCTTTTAACTTCCGAGAATTTTTAAATTTTAGAATAGTTCTTATCTACAATTTTGTTGTCTGATAATTTTACGTTAAAAGCTACATTAAAGCTATTATTTTAGATGCAAAAGCTCAACAAAAGCCAACATTTTATTAATTAAGAAAATTATATGTTTAAATGATCGCAAATTTTTTTAAACTTTTAAACATCGCTAAATTATAAAAAATTCACTTTTAATTAACCTTAAAATTCTAATTTACTACAACTATATTTACTAAAAGTATTTAAATCTTATTTCAAATCTATCTTTTAATAAAAACTTATTTTAAAAGCTCAACCGAAAATACAAGAACCATACTCCTTTATACTCGAAAGAATTTGTAACTAAGCTTTTTTTTTCTATTTATTAGGAAACACCACTTTACAAAAATATCGAGTTGAAAAAGCTCATCAAGCTAATTTATTTAAAAGCTCATTAACCTAAAGAACGTGCTAATTCGCCTCAATATTAGGCCACACAATAAATACATTTCTGTGGCAATATGACATAAGGGAATAACTCTAAAATTCGCATTTTTCAGGAAACCGTTTTTAAAATTAAGAGTCGTTCAAAATCGTATGAGTTTTTTGATTTCTTGCTTTTTTAAATGATTATAGCGGTTGTTTGTAGTTGCTGGGTTATTACCAAAAATGTATATCATATGAATTTGAATATGGAGATTTTGAATTTGAAATAAAACGTAAAAGGATATAACTCGAGTTATTCCCTTATGTACATAATATTGCCATAGATTTATTGAAACTTAACAAAACTGATTGTAAACAATATAAAAAGACTCAACTTTTATGAAAGCCCTCAAAAATAACCTCCATCAATGACACTGAACATTTTGTAGTAAAGTTGAATTCAATTTTAATATTTTATGAATTCATGAATTTTTAACGAGCACAATAATAGTTTTCAACAAAATTTATAGATCTGTCAAATGTAATCATTATTTCTGTAATTCGAAAATGTTTAGCAACTTTTAAGTAATAAGCTTTTAAAAAATATAAATTTATAAAATAATATTAAATTAATCAAGATTAACATATTGCTGTAATCTAAGTTTTTATTTAGTTAGTACGCTTTTATATTAAAAGCTTTAATATAATTAAATTTTGTTTCTCAAAAAATGAAGTTTCAAATGGCAATATCAGTAAACTAGAAGTTTTTTTTTTTAAATTCTTTTCAACATTCTTGATATTGCTGTATAAGACTTTCAGGCTTAACCAAACTGGCAGCTAGAATTATTTTATCAAATTATATTATGTAAAGCTCAAAACTAACTATAATCGAGACATTCTTAACGGAAAAAAGAAAATATTGAAAGTTAAAGAAAATTTGCCTGAAAATCTGAACTTTTAGAAGCTCTAAAGCGTCTTTGAATTTTTTTTTTTATTTTAAAATTAAATGACGAAAGCAAGCTTTTGAATTTAAATATTAAAGACCTTCAAACATCAGATGTTTCTGCTACTTTTTTTAATTTAATTCGTTTTAAGCTTACACTCAGGATACTAGTTAATATTCGACTTAGATGATATTAGTTGAAGCTTTTGTTAAAAGCTTTCAACTTCTGAGAATTTAAATTCTAGAATAGTATATATCTACTATTTTGTTATCCATTACTGATAATTTTAGGATAAAAGCTACATTAAAAGCTTTAAGTTTAAATAGAAAAGCTCCACAAAAAGCAAATTTGTAATAGCTAAGCAAATTATATATTTAAATAGTCATACTGCTTTTGATCATTGTAGTAATAACAATCATAAATGTAAAGAGCTTTTAATAATTGCTGCCATAATTAGCCATTTTGAGCCGATATATGTAGCTTATGAAAACGAATATTTATAAGCTATCAAAAATATATCTTTTAATACAAATTTATTTCAAAAGCTCAACCGAAAACACAAGAACCAAACTTCTTTATACTCGTAAGAACTTGTATTATAACTAAGCTTAGTTTTTATTTATTAGGAAATAACACTTTACAAAAATATCGATTTGAAAAAGCTCATCAAGCTAACTTATTTAAAAGCTCATTAATTTAAAGGATATGCTTCATTTATCAACTAATTCACCTGAGTTTATGCCAAATAAAAAACAAATTTGTTGAAACTTAGCTTATTGAAAAGCACCAAAGGCTTTTGTGAACATTATTTTGGTTACTAAAGGTTAAATTCTAAAAAAAAATTCAAATTTTATAAAAAGCACTAAAACATAACCTTCATCAAATGATGACATTGAACATTCTGTAAATATGTCGAATTCAATTTCAATATTTTATGAATTAACGAACTTTTTACTCGGAGCACAACAATAATTATCAGCAGTGATATCCCAAGAGCATTGATAATTTCCCGAAATAATTTTATTATATTTTTCGAAAGCACGTTGCTTGGTAACATCCCGAAGCCGTAGGCTGAGGGCTGTTATCTAAAAGCAACGTGCTTGAGGAAAATATAGTAAAATTATGAGGTATTTATCAATGCTCGAGGGGTATTCGACGAGAAATTTTTTTGCAATTTTATTTTATTGTAGTAGTAAGGCTGCTAGATTGTAAATTGTTCTATGAAAGTGTCATTTTGAAACAGTATTTATTGTAAACTATAAATTCTTTTCATCTAGTAGCCAGAGTAAATTTTTCTAAAATAGCAAGCCTATTAAATCGGTCAATTTCGAGTCACGTGTACAAAATAAACCAATCAAAATAACATTACACTGATAACATCCGTAGGGAAATTATCAGTGTAATGTTATTTTGATTGGTTTATTTCATACACGTGACTCAAAATAGACTGAATTAACAGGCTTGCTATTTTAACAAAAAATTTCATCAAAATTTATAGATCAATAAAATCTAATCCAATTTAATTTTTTTCTATACGCACAAGCATTAAAATTTTTGTAATGTATAAAAAGGACCACAACACCTAAGTAATAAGCTTCAGAAAATTATAAAGTGAAACATATTTCTTTAATCAAAGGTTTTATTTAATTACTGAGGTTTCGTTTCATTAAAAGCTTTTGTATTCCCTGAAAATTTTTAATCAATTGAACTGCTCTTGGTAGTTGTAGTTTTCAAAAGAAATTGAATATTTAAAAAAAAAAAATCAGAGCTTTTCGAATTTTGGATTATTTTAGTCAATAAACAGATTCTTCACACCCTTCAGCAGATAGTTTTCCATCAATGGTATTAGACTTTAGTAAGTTAGGTAATTACTTGAACGTTATTAATTAAATTTTAAATATCGAATTTAAACTCGTTTAATTTGTCTTTTATAAATGTTCCAAAAAGTTACTTAAAATCTTATTTATAATAACGACTTTTGTTTCTTTTTTACAAGTAGCATTCTATAATTCTTATACTAAGAGTCCTTTCTGAAATTAAAGTTATACATAAGACCAAACAGCTTAACCGAACTGGCAGCTATTAATGTTTAAAGGGCTTAATTTTATCAAATTATATTATGGGTTATCGAAACCGATGGAGTTAGATTGTTAACCTAATACGGGTCAGCAATGACCTTTAAAAACACCCTATTATTATAACATTATGTAAAAGCTCAAAACGAAATTGAATCGTTCTAGGTTTGGATGAGGTTTACTTAAATTTCTAATTCATTAAAATTATTTATCTTTTCTCAACTTAATTGACATACTTAACGTAAAATTAAAAAAATGTTGAAATGTAAGAAAATTCGTCTGGATTTTTAAAAGCTCAGCATTTTAAAAATTATTTTGAATATAAAAAATTGCCTTCAACAATAAATAATATTGATCAATTGTCATTCCGCCCCGGTGGCACAGTGGTTAGCATGCTTGCTTTAAGCTCCGGAGGTTCCGGGTTCGATTTCCGGCGGGTGATGAAAAAATCACGGCTGGTTAATGTTGGATCAATGAATTAATCACTCATTATCCGTTACAAAAAATGATTATGAAACTTCAAATGAAGCGGCCAAATCCCTCCATGGGATGTAGCGCCAGCGAAAAAAAAGAAAAAAAAAAATTGTCATTCATAAGCTTTTAGTTATAATTAATTTTAAGCTTTTAACGTTTAAAATAATCACTATTACAGAAGCTTTCTTAAAATCATGACGTCTATCTGAAATAAATAAGTTCCAAACTGTTGGCCATTTTACATATTCTAATGAACATAAAGCTTATTAAATTGGCATTTAAATATTTAAAAAAAAAACATTTTTGCTCACAGGAGCTGTGTAAATATTTGACCAAACTTTTAGTAACAAATTCCTTATTTAATATTTTGAAAGTAAAATAATACCTTGATGAGCCTTCCTATATCAACTAAACATTTTGTTTAAAGCTCATCAAATTCCAAATAAGCAAGAAAGTTAATTAAAATTATTGAAATATGCTTTAACGAATGCTTTCGATAAAAAGATTTTTGACTCCACCAGCCATGTTTAATACGATAAATGTTTTATTTTAAGTTTTCACTATTAAAAATGAAAGCATAAAACCATTACTCATTTCAAAAAACACGACTTTCATATTTGAAAACAAAATTGTAATACTCTAAATTTTCCGATTTCATAGAATTCGATCACTATAGAATTCCATAAAAGTATCAGAATTTCAAAATTTTTTTTTTTTTTTTTTTTTTTTTTTCATTTTATTTTATTACGACTGAGACTGCGCTCATCTAGCAATTTTTCTTTCAAATACAAATTTTTATATATCTAGTAAAATTCACGTTTGTTGGGGTGTAACCCACTGGTTAGCCCCATAATCAATTAAACCTATTTACTAATTTTAGTTTGGTAAGTTCACTAGGTCAAGTGGCCTCGTTCTTTGGAGTCTTCTTTCAACGACAGGGTTATCTATCATATGGCGAATATAGGGGTTTCCATGTTCCTGGAGCCTTATTTCGTGTTTTGCGGCATGCATTTTTATTTCCTCTTTGATGTATTCCATCCGTAGGTCCCTGTGAAGGTCTTCATTTCTTGCGTACCACGGAGCATTGACGATGCTACGAAGAACCTTGTTTTGAAACGTCTGTATCATTTTGGCGTTTGTTTGCTTGGTACATCCCCAGAGTTGTATACCGTAGGTCCATATCGGCTTCAAAATTTGCCGATATAGCAGCAGCTTATTGTGAATTGTAAGCTCAGAGCCTCTACCTATGAGCCAATACATTTTTCTGAACTTTATGTTAAGTTCTTCTTTTTTCTTTTTGACATGCTCTCTCCACTTAAGCTTGGCATCGAGGGTCATGCCAAGGTATTTAGCTGTATTTGCATATGGCACGAGTCGCGAGTTAATTTCTATAGGTAGGTGGTAAGCCTTTTGATAAGTAAAGTTAATATGCGTGGATTTTGTCTCATTAAGTTTGATTCGCCAACGCTTTGTCCAGTTACAAACCGCATTGGTCATCCTCTGGAGTTTGCTCGTTGCATCAGCGACATTATTTCCAACTGCCATAATTGCTGTGTCATCTGCAAAGGTGGCTATGGTTCCTTCATTTGTGGTTGGTATGTCCCTTGTATATAGTAAATACAGAATTGGTCCTAACACACTCCCCTGCGGGACATTTCAAAATTTACAATTTTTTTAGCTTTAGGATTTCCATATTTAGAAATCTAAAATTTAAATTACAATTCAACTTTCAAATTTGTCAAATTTTCAAAAAGGTTTTTTAAATATAAAATTCGTTAAACTCAGGGATTCAAAGATCTAAAAATTCAACAACATTCGACACAATTTCAATGTAATTTTCTGTTTCGAATTTGTGGAATTTAGATTCAAAATTCAAAAATTTTCGTAACCCCTTATCTAATTTTGGTAGTTGTTGGTGACCCTACTGGAAGACCATTGTAATTTGGGGTCACCAATCCGTTACTTCAAAGCAAAAATTTAAATTGAATAAATACAAAACGGGTTAGTAGTTTTTGAGCAACTTTTACATCATATTAAACAAGTTTTTGTTTACCACTACCTCTGTCAAATTATATGTGGGGCAAGGACTAATTAAGCGACGCCACTTTTCCCGACGAGACAATCAATTTCTAGATATCAGGACTTCACGCCAGTCCAATCAGAGAGAAAAACTGAGCAAAAAATAAAATTTTCAAATTTGAGCAAATTTCGATAATAATTAATTAATTATTTTAAGCAATTTTTATTGAGGAAACCTTAACTTCACTTTTCTATGCATTAAGCAAAGCACTTCCAGTTTACAACAGTATTCTAATAATAATTAAATTGTTATTTTACAGTACGTTATTAACTAGTCACATTATTACAGAGCAATTAACATGTAAAGTAAGCAATTATCGTATAATTATCACAATTAAATTACAACCGTAATTAATATTAAATTATTTATTCAAATAAACCAATTTTAAAATTACTACATTTCATAATTTGTATGCACAATAAAATTAGCAGAGAAATGAACTTTACACACATTTGCGCGAATTTATTGATTTCAATTCTGGGAAATCATTCGAGAATATCTCCCAAAAAAAAAAATTAATTTCGTGTGATCGTAAAATTTTGCATGTGTATAGAGTTCGACTCCGCGCGCAATCATATAATATATTTTCTAAACACAATAAATGAAGATCATAAATATACAAAAAGAAAAAACCTCAAGAAATGATCATGACTTATTTAATTTAGATGATTTACGTCTATTTTTTTGTATTTTGTATTTTTTTTTTTTTGTTTTCGAAATGTTTTGATCAATTATTTTGTAATATATATCCCCATCATCATCACGATGATGATGATGATGATCAGTACCAAAAAAAAATAAAACTACAATATATTCACCATATGATCGTTTCGTACACATAAATATGGATATAAATTTAATATGTGCGATCAGCAACTTAATTTATTAGTTTTCTTTTAAGTTCTGTAAACGATCATATTATTAGTTGGTTTTGTTGTGTTTTAAAAACAAAAAACGATCGAGTACAGTAAAATATTAGTTTTTCAAAAATTTAAAACGAAATTAGATTAAGACAGATTTTATGCGATTAATCGTTAAAAATTAGTTTGCACAAAAATGTCCAGGCGATCAATCATATGATCGTTTTGTAATTTTTTTTTATTAATTTTATTATTTTAGATAATTTCACACATGTGATTATATTCAAGGCCGCTCTTTAATGATCAGTTTGCATGTATGATCAAGATCATGAATTCATGAACGAACCTCGATTTACTCGATCAGCCGTGATCTAACCTCAAAAAAAAACAATTTTTTTTTATTATAATACGTACAACTTTGGTTTGGACACGATCACTAAATTTGTTTTTTTGGGGATCAATAAAAGATCGCAGACTTAATTTTTTTTTGTGATAATTTGCCGCGGGAACTTTGTATTTATTTTGTAATAATTGTTTGTGGGTTAAATTGGGTTCGGCAAGGTTTTTATGATTATTTGTTTATGGATGCGCGCAACAATATACAACAATATAGCAAATATTTATACGGGCTTAAGGATAATCTACTTCAAAATTATTTTACCGGTGAAATGAACAATAACTAGAGTATTTGTATAGCATAATAAAGCAGTCACCCTACTGTGCTATGTGCTCTATATCGGTTTAGCATTAATCCTCTTGACAAAAAATATGTTTTAAATATATAAATAGACCAAACCGTTTACAAATGAGCAATAATAGAATTATTGTTCTTCAGTGCTAATGTGAAATCACAGCATGAAGATTTATTTAATAAGAGAGCTAAAATTGGGGTGAAAAAATTGTCCCTAATTTTCATCTTTCCCGTGAATGAATTTTTTTTATGATTAGTATTCTTGTATATTAACACAACAATGTAAAAAAAGTTCGATACCTGTTTCAAACTCTTGATACGTAGCAACGGACTACGATGAATAATAATAATAATAAAAAAAGAAAATTTTAAATCATGACTCGGTTCTTTGAAATTTCAAATTAAAGATGAAATAAAATGTACCGAAGAAAATTTAAATGTAGGTATACAGTGTGGCTTACACGATGGTATAACAATATTTAATTTACGTGTACATACACGTATATCGTGTATTTATGTTTGCATGTGCGCAATTATCTAAACACTCAGTAACTCATAACACCTGATTTATTAATATACTTAAATACAAAAACAACAATAAATAGTGCAAAAAAATTATAAAACTTGTTTAGCGCAAAAAAAAAACAAAACAAAAACGAATTCTAATCGATTTAGCAATCAACTGTATATACGAGTGTAATTTAAAAACATTAAATTTAATTTGTTTAGTTAGAAATTTAGAATAAATCAAAAATTTGTATTTGTACAATATAAATGTGCACGCACGCACCCGGTGACCAAAAATGGTACTATATAGTTTTTGATTAAAAATGGCGTTCAATTAAAATTAAAATTAGGTTACGTTTTTCGTAGAATTTTGATTGAGCACAATGATGCAATCAAAATCGACCGAGAGAGACTGTATGCGCGAGTATGCGACTGACCCACAGGCAATGACAGTTTTTTTTGATTTTGTTTAATTTTAATGTTTTTTTTTTTGTTATTTCTAATGAAATAAAAACAAAAAATTATATCGTCTGTTAACACGCGATATGGTTTTGTTTACTACCGCGCGCGATTGTTTTCAATTTTAGTCTGTTTGTTGGTTTCTAGGATTTTGTGTGTGTTTGTTATGAGTGTATACATAATTTTGCGAAGGTGACTTTGAATATTTTTTTTTTACATACATATATTAAATATTTCATTTCGGCAAGGTTGCGGCAATGTGTATTATGCATCCGCATTTTATTTCATAAAACACATTGAGTGCACAAAAAAATAGAAACAAATGACATATTAAGAAATTAACAATTTCCTTTTAAAAACTAATTAATTTATATTATAACATAAATAATTTCCAGGAATTAGCTTTCGAGCAAACATATGGCAAAAATCTGTGAATGTGACCTATTTTGTTAAACAAGCAGCCTGAATCTTAAAAAGATGACACTACAAGAAACTATTTGGCGCCATTTTATCGTAAATCAAATTAATTTAAAGTAATTAGTTGGAAAATATTTTTTTTATGTGTATACAAAGATTAAGATCATCTTTTGTTGTATACTAAAGTTGTAAAGTCGTCGTTCGTTGATAAAATGACAATGCAATTTTCATTCTTTAAACCAAAATTGTTAAAAAAAAAAATTGTAATATTAAAAGATTGTGTGAAGATGATGATGAGGCCTTTTTATTTTACGAACAAATTTTTTTTAAGAAGTTAAAATTAAGAAGAATCAATAAAAGTATTAAAGTACATAATAAAACCAAGAAATGATTATCGATCTCGATACGATTTTGTTTTCGGTTATATTTTGTGTTAAGTAAATAGTAATAGTCATCATAATTATCCTGTCTAACAACACACACAAAAACAAAATTATAATTACTTTAAAAAAATGTATTAAAATTGATTTTTTTTCGTCTTTAGATCTTTTTCGGGGTCGAAATGCGATTATATATATAAATATGTTTATATGTAGAAGCACAAGAACGTTTTCAGAACATAAATACAATAAAATTTTAAGTTGCTCAGTGTTGCTCAATTATTTAAGCATGTTGCGAAAAGTAGCCCAAAATGAGTAAAAGGTTTGTCTAGTCTTAGCCATGTAGTTTACTTGATATTTCAAAATTGTCTGTTTAGTTTTTTAAAGTTGCTCAACATTTAAACCCAACAATTAATCTAAAAGAAACACGATTTTATCATGATAAACCTAAGATTGCTTCGATATATTTGCCCAATTTCATGAACCGTAATTGTTAGTCCATCTTGCATTTAGACTACTCGATTATTTTAAGAAATTTCGTAGAAAATTGAACTTTCTTGAAAATAACTGAGTTGATTTTAGTAGATTCAAAATAAAATCTGCTTTTAAATTTTGTTGATTAAATCTAAAATCTTTTTATTCTGATTAAAAATAAAATCCACATGCATTTGGATGCTTTTGCTCAAAACTTTAATCTTGTAGAGCAGGTAAAATTGTGCAGGAATTCGTACACCTGTGGTCAAAATAAAAGTTAACCCATTCTTCCAGATACGGCTTAAATTTTCTAGTAAAACCCTATTACAAATAATATCGGTTTCATTGTAATTTCTACCGTTTGCTCAAAATTGAAAAAAATAAATGTTACCAGATTTCTTGCTTAATTTTTATAATGGAACCGTGTCTCAAACTTTTAAGTATTCAAAAATTACAACCCTATATTCCAATGTTATTGTAGATTCTCCGGTCTCTTATAAGATCGTAATAAAATGTTTGTTGTTTAAGTTTTTTAATTAAAATTTGAATTTATCGGTGTTTCCCAAAATTAGATCTGGTACATTTAATTTATGATTAAGCTCATAATGGTGGTCGATAAATTCGGCCTCTAATTAAGGTTGCAATAATTCGTGAAAAATTCGTTTAAAAAAAATTGCTCAAAATTTGTGCAAAATAATTGATGTTGGCGAACCACTAAAAATTGATACTAAACTAATAAAATTTCGTTTCGTTTTTAGTCTGGCATCGCTGTTTTAAATATCTTTATTTTGTTGCTTACATTTTAATTTTTGTTAGGTTTGCCAATGCTTAAATTAAGATTAAACTTCGGCTTTTCAAATCATGGATCCCTTTGGATGGTGAAACAGAATGAGAAATTACCTAACACTGGCGATATACGACTCAGTCGCGATTTGCTCATATTTGCTTGTGCGAGTTTTCGATACTTGTTAAACATTTTCTCTGTTACTCAAAATTAAATAATATTTGTGATCAATTTTTATCAAAAAACTGTGCATTTGAAACTCTTAGGTTGTCTAGGGAGACAAATAAATTAGTTACTGAATGTTTGTGTACAAATCAATGAATTCCAATAATGATTGTTAGTTGATCTCTTTTAATCTCAAAACTGATATAAGTAATTTAATTACTAAAGTTTCCTGTATTGTGACTACTTATTATTAGTTTCCTGTTACTTATCACTGTGGATTCAAAGAATTGAATTTATTTTTTGAATTATCTATAACACATATGTTCATTGTTAATTCTCTGTTGATCATAACCTAATATTAAGATTAAATAACAAAGCCTTTTACTTCTGTACGTGTTCTGTTTTGGGAGATTTAAGAAATCATGATGAACCAAATTTTATGTTTATTATTTTTGTCTCAATATTTCTCAAAAATTCAGTTTTAAAAGCATTTATGAACATAAATCGATTTCTTTAATTTGCTCCAAATTGAGAAATACGGATTTGTTGGATGGAGCTAGATTTTATTCATAATCAAAATTTTATCACGGTTCTAAAAAATATTATTTTTCTAGAGTTGCTCAAAATTTTGCCATATAAATACTTCAAACTCAAACAGTAAAAAAGTGTTTTAACATACTAATGTATAGGAATGTACAAAGAGCTGTACTGAACTGCAATAACACAGTTGTATTGAGTCGTGTCGATTTATTCAAAAATTGATGTCATAAAACTGTTTTTTAAATTTAAGAATTAAACTCTTGATTTCCTAGAAAGTTGCTCAAAATGTAAACACGAAAAGATCACAACAAAACATATACCCAAATCTTAAATTTTCGGCATTCAACCAACATTGTAACTTGCTTTATTTTTCATTTCAACAGTAAGCGTAGCTTTCACATTTTGAGTCAAAATAAAGTTTACTTATACAAAAGAAATCCTAAAAATAACCATTCAAAGCTTTTAGTAGGTCCTAATTTCCTCAGTTCGCATATCAGATTATAATAAATTATTAATTGTTACGTAAGGCGGAGAAGTTCCTAATGTTTCGTTATTTTAGAGTTGCTCAAATTTATGTACGATACTTATGTGTATGTACAATATTGCAACTGTTTGGTTCCAAGTTTGTAGGTATTTGTTTTAAAGAGTTGCTCAAAGTTTGACCTGACTAAACCAATTTTTTATTACCGGCAAACCACATCAATATTGAAGTTCTATTTTCTTAATTACTATGTTTCGTTGTTTTGCTCAAATTTTAATGTTTTTTTATGTTAAAAAAATTTTTTCAAGTAATATTCATCCATAATATTTTCAAATTATTGATCTATTTGGACTGTTACTCAAAAAAAGGAGTTAATTTGCTAAGTTTTCGGCTATTCTGTTATTAATGATTTTTTAAAGTTGCTCATAATTGAATATAAAAAATTTGTTAAAATTACAATTATCTCAAAAAACAATAATTTTCTTTCATACTCTGGTTTAAGCCTATGATAGTGATGTTTTTCAATTAAATCGATATTTTGATGTGGTTTTGTCAAATTCAACGATAAAAATATAGATTTTCTCGAGCTACTCTAAATATACCGATAAAAGTATTTTAAAAATAAAAATAAAAGTTCAATTTAAACTCAAAAATGTTCAAAACATTGTTTTTGCTCAATTTTTTGAAATGTGAAAATTTCTTATTACAACCGTGGGTTAAGTGTATACTAATAGCTAGAGAGGTTTAAAGCTAGGGCTTCTTGAATTTTGGTCAATCCTTGAAAATAATTTTAAAAACCTTCTAAATTAGAAACTATTGTTTTAATGGATGGAATAGCTCAAATTTGTATTACACTCAAATTGAAAATCTTACTCAATTTTAATGAAACGTTATAGACACGGTCAAATAAATCTGTGAATAAAATCAAAATATTTCTATTTAAAATAAAATACACACGCACTTGGTGTATTTGGCTCAATCTTAATATTTTTTTCCCCGAAAACTCGAATTATATTCATTTTTGCTCAAAATTCGTTGAAACAAAAAATGTACCCTTTGTTTGAAAACAAATACATAACTAATATAATTAGTTCAAATTTTTAGCATAGTAGATAATAATACAAATTTGCTCAGTTTTGGGGCAAATGATCAATTAGCGCCTTATTGGTTATTTTTACTCATACAATCAAAATTAATATTTTAGCCATACAATTTGTAGTTCAAAAAATACTAACGTTTTGTATGTTTAATATTTCGCATGAAAATAGTGAAAAGCTTATGTTGATTTTCCAGAGTTGCTCAAAATTATACAACAATTTGACAATTAGAACCGAATTATGAAATGCTTACTCTTCACTCGATTTCGTTCGCAATACAAGGAAATAGTTCTTACCCCAAAATCTGAGCAAATTGTACCTTGCTCTTTCAAATATGAAAGCTTTGATTCTAAACGATATTTGTACAGTAGTGTAGGTCATCAGTAAAAGCTTTAAATGTATATTGGTGTATTTAAACCATGAATTCAATGTAGGTTTTACAAAGTTGCTTAAAATTTAATGAAGCTTAATATCGATTTGAATTGTTTACTCTATAATCAAGATTTTGTGCACTGTAGTTTGGATATTAGCTGTTACAAAAGTAGTTCAATGTCAGATAATTTTCTTGTGCGAAATTGATAAGCACAGATTTATAATTGAGCGAAAGGTCAATAAAATGAGTTGTATCTCAAACTTTTTGCTGGAAAATAAAAGTGTAAAACTTAGGGTAATTATTTTAGCTCAAAATACTTAGTTTCTTCAAATTTGAGCTAATCCATTCACATCTTCCACGAGTATAGTTTCTTTACAGTGTTTTGATCTGGAGAACTGTTCCTCAAATTTGTCAACTCAAATCTAGCTTATTGTGTTGCTCAATTTAAAATATTTCATTCCATGCTAATTAACAAATTTACATATTTAACTAATATCATTGTTTTGTCTATTTCCAGGTAAGTCCAAGTTCCTTATATGCCAACCTCGATCAATATCAATCAACATTTAAGGTGAATACAATTTAATATTTTAACAAACCGTAGCCTTCATACATATTATATACCAAACGTCTTAATCATCAGTTTGCGGTTTTAGTCGTAATCACCCGCACTACTTCTTTATACACATTCAATAATGCAATATAATAATACTTGCGGACATAAATGCAACCACAATTACGTCATTTCCACCCTTATACACATATATGTCTACACCATACACAGTGTGTAGTGTTAGCAAAAAAAAACCTAAACAAAAGACGTAAACCGCCAAGACGTTAACGATTATAGTTTTTTTTTTTGTTTTATTGCTAGTATTTCTAAGAAATTTTTGTATTTTGCTGTTAAATAATATAACAACAAAATTATGAAAAAATTAATTGGCGATCATATATTTTGCGCGAAACTACAAAAAAAAAAAAAAAAAATCCGCGAGCACACAGATCGTGATTAAGAAAACAGCGCGCACGATTAATTAATAATTAATAGCGTATTCTTTTGTTTTTATTTTTTATTGTAAAATAATATTTTAATAAATAATTAATTAGTAATTGGCATACGATTATTTGACAGAACCACGTTTAATTTTTAGTTTTGTAATTTTTTTGTTATACCAAGCATCGCGCTCGGTGGTATCGATTAGTTTGTAGCTAATTTTTTTTTTTTAATCATAAATTAACAACTCACATTAAACTAAACAAATCTAATCTGGATTTACATACATACATGTACGTATGTATGTCTGTACAAAGAAAATTTCTCTAAATCGGTAAAATGCGTGCCAAAGTGCAATAAATACGCGAATTGAATTGAAAAATGTAATTAATTTTTTTTTTATAATTTAGTTTTGTTAAACTATTTAAATACGGTAGTAGGTAGTTTACCTTATACCTGTACAATGCGCGCGGGTGTTTCGGTACGAGTATAATTCAATGCCAGATTGATGGGGCCGGTGTGTGTTTTTTTTATTAAAAAACGAAACCCTTCCAAATAAAATAAGATAATAAGTCAAAAACTATAAAAACAAATGAAACTAATCCGACTGGCGCCATTATTGTTCTTTTAACACTGTGTGTGCTTTAGTTTTATTTTTGGGTTTTGGTTTCTTATGGGTGTAGTAGGTATATACATATACTACGGGGAACAAAAGAAATTTGTTTTCTTAACACTTTTTTCTTTTGTTGTTTTGGTTTTTTTCTGATCGTCTTATGGACGTATTAAACAACTTTTGAATTTCTCATCATCAATTTTATTTTTTTTAAATTTTTATTTTTATTTTTATTATTTAATTCAATGCAGAACAACAAAAGAAAGCGCCGTGTTTTGTTTTGTATGGTCTTAAGAAAATTTGTTTTCTGTTTTTTTGTTAGTGTATTCGAAAACAAAAGGTTCGGATTGGAAGTGTAACCCTTTTATTTTGATTTGGGATTTATTAAGCGGGAGTTCATACACGCAGGCTTGATATTTTGCGAGGTCGTTCGTGAAGAAAGGTCTGCTGGAGTCTAGACACCTAATGGGTTGTTTAAAAAAATAAAAATTTTGAAACAAGATTTGTATAGCTGACACCACCGGTGGACCTCTTCTCAAAAAATATCAGCCTTAATATTCATATAGTCCAGGTTTCTGGAAAATTTAATTTCTAGACTTTCAGATACAAACTCCACCTAAATGAGGTTGCTTCCTTGGTCAGATTAAAGTTCGATGAAATTTGTTAGTTTCAGAATCGCACCTCGTTAACAATATTTATAACAAATATACACCCCCTTTAGTGACTAACATACCAAAATCACACGCAACAAACATTAAATCTCAAATTTTATCTATTAAATGTCTGCTATATTTAGTTCACTGTTAATTTGATACCTCCAAGTAGCCTAATGGGACTCAAATTACCTACATTTTTATCTCATATCTCGCATTACGGCGACAACAACACAATTAACTCGCCTATATACACCTATATAATGGATAAATTTAACCGAACTACCCATTAATGTTTATATTGTACAAACAGATTGTAATCTAATAGAGAAAATTTTATTTTTTATATTTATACGATTCTAAACATCAGATCTTAATGATCACCTAAACTAGATAAGATTCAAAATTGGATTGTTAAAGTCAAATTAGTTGTGATCTCCATCCAAAAAAAAAATGTATTTTCAATTTTCATACACAAAAAAATTGTTGATGTCAACCGGCCGGGCGACGACAACAACGCATCAGATCACTATCGCTTGGCGATGTCAAATACATAAACTGTATACAATAATATAAATAGTTAATAGTTTTTGTAGTTTACAACTTAACAATCGAAAAGTTTTTTTTTGTATTAACAAATAGACGAAGGTGGCGAACCACATAATAGAGATTGACAGTTGGGGAAAAAAATGTTAAAATTATACAAATGAAAACAACATATACATAATGACAAATAGCGTGACTGAAGAAATTTCGTTTGTTGTTGTCGACGACGTCGATGGCATGATACATCCACCGTACATACATAAACATATGCGGTTTGATATATGACGTCTATGGGAACGTTTCACTTATTTAATTTCTAAAACCAATGCAACATAGTTGTACATAAATATTGTATATACATAACTTTGGTAGCCTTCCGAACAAAACAAAATTGTTAAGCTCATAAATTCATAAAACTATAAAATCATTAAATAATCATATCAATATACAACTCTCTCTCTATATATAACATCTTTTACACCTCATTTATACACTGTATCATAGAATGATCTTTTAACCCTTTCAAACGCCATTTAAAATTGACTTTCTTCCAAAAATAAATTACGTAGCACAATTATGCACTGTTATGATATGGGATTGCTCATAAAACTGTAGTGTGAACATAAATACATAAGAGGACGATCGCACAAGAGAAATGAGACAAAAATTAAAAATTACGGTTGGTCGAAGCGATGAAAGTTGATGTACAATATATTGTACAAGGTGTTTGAGAGGGTTAAGAAACCGCAACAACAACAATTTTCTAAGTTGTTTTCGTCCCGCATTCACTATATATATT